>CM046389.1:43230000-44585000 GCA_025413875.1 Rhododendron molle | reverse complement strand
AGGAAGAATTGTGCAGGCAACAGTACGCAGGGTGCAAGCTCAAAGAGCAATTTGTGCGCTTGAATCTGGACTGACTGGTGTGCTTACTAGAGAAGACTATACAGATGATTGGAAGGAAGAAGGTGATCTGTCAGAGAAATTGCATGAAGGTGATATTCTTACGTGCAGGATCAAGTCGATTCAAATCAACAGGTACCAGGTCTTCCTAACTTGTAGAGAAAATGACATGAGGAGTAACCGCTACCAGAATCATCGAACCATGGACGCGTTCTACCATGAAGACCAGAGCAGCTCACAGAGTGACAAAGAGAAAGCTCGCAAAGAAAGGGAGATTGCTAAGAAGCATTTCAAACCAAGGATGATTGTTCATCCTCGGTTCCAAAATATTACAGCAGATGAAGCAATGGAGGTAAGTTTCTAATATGTTATTACTGTTATTTCCCTGCTAGTTAAGAATACATATAGGGGTGATTTATTCTTGCAGCTCTCTCGCATCTTCATTATGTTTGTATTTTATATGCTTTCAACCTATGATATGGACACTTAAATATGTGGAGGGAATGTGACCAACACCGAGATACTTGAGTCATGGTATGTGCAAGTACTCTTTTTAGCTTATACCTTATGTTCTATATTTGTTAGTTTACCCTTGAAAGTAAAAGAAACATTTAATAACATATCAAATCAAGAATTTTTTCTGTGTCCTTGAACTATGGTATTAGGTGAATTGAACACAAATTTGTTACTGGTGTCCGTCGCCATACCCAAGTCCGTGTAAAATAGCCTCCAAACCAACCATTTTTTTGCATGAAATCACAATTTCATAGTTCGAATTGTGAAGGGCAGACCATCAGAAATAGGTTTGGATGAATGCTGTATTCATGCATAATAGTGATGCTTGCTTTTAGCAGTTAGGAATCACGAGGGATTGAGGACTTGCAAGAGAATATTTTAAAAACATTACTCCCTCCGTCCCATTTTCATTGTCCATTTTTGAATGCCATTTTTGAATTTGCTTATATCTTTCGATCTATAATGTTTTTCGTAATTTTGAAAACTTTGTATTATAGAACTAATCGAGATCTATCAAACAAGATCCATATTGCATATTTTTCAAGATCCACACTAAAAGACATAAAAGAGACGAATAGAATAATGGACAATGAAAATGGGACGGAGGGAGTATTAATGAAGTCCGGATATGATTCAGACTTAAATTTTGAGTCCTTGAATTTTCCTTGGAAAGACATTGAAAATAATCCTGGGAAGGAGCTTGTAGGATTTAAAATGTTCTGTCTTCTGCATTTCTCATTTGTATTTCCTATATGCTCTATTCTCTTCTGTGGGGTACTTCTTGCTTATTCATGTACATTCTCTGTTCATCTTTCTTGGCGTAGTTCCTGTCTGACAAGGAACCAGGTGAAAGTATTTTCCGTCCTAGTTCTCGGGGGCCCTCATTTTTGACGTTAACTCTCAAAGTGTATGATGGGGTATTTGCTCACAAAGACATAGTTGAAGGTGGAAAGGAACACAAGGACATCACAAGCTTGCTTCGCATTGGGAAAACGTTGAAAATCGGTGAGGATGCATTTGAGGACTTGGATGAGGTCAGTGCAATTGCATATCTTCCGTCATGATTTTCAGGGGATTTCTTTTGGTTGTCCTGATTACAAATTACATGTCAACAATTTGGTGGAAGGTAGTTACATTACTTCCCAATTTAAATAAATGGTGGTTAACGTAAGATCTTCATCCTGCTTACAGGTTTGAACAATTTTTGGTGCCTTTTATAATTTTGCTTAAATGCCGTCTTTAGTTGTTACTTTCTTTACCATCCACAATTTTTGTTTCTATTTATAATTTCATTATTACTGTGCTTGTAGTAGCTTTTCTCATGATTTTTAAAGTGACATTCCCTCGCTTGCTGGAACTCTACCTTTTTTGCCTTGAAACAGATGATATAAGAAAACATGTTTCAGGTGGAAAAATGCTAACTAGAAATTGTTGCAAGCATATTTTGATAAGTTGGGTCCAAGCATGTTTATTAATGAGCTTTCAAGTGTTGGCTGGTGCTTGAAAAGAATCATCAGGTTTTCTGATTTCTGTTCCACTTCCACATTTTTCGATACTTGAGATACCATTAAGCTGGGACCACAACCGTATTGCGGGCCACTAAAGCTATGTTAAACCATGTTACATCTTAATGTATCATTAGTTACTTACTATATACTTGACCAAATTCATTTGCTTCTTGAACTTCCTGGGAAGGAATCTTTGCTGAAATTGTTGTGATAATCCCATCAACTCGCAACTGCTAAGCTTTGGCGATTTAGAACAACTGCATAGAAGTGCTCATTAGGAAAATATATTATGTTTCGTCTGATATTCTGGATAGCGCTTGGCCCCTTAGATTCGTTGTATGAATGTTGACTCAACATGTGGAGTGATGACTTAATATATTTGATATACATGTGGGGATCTACTAAGCCTTTTTTTTTTTCTTTGCCATTTAATGCAGGTAATGGACCGTTATGTTGATCCATTAGTGACTCATTTGAAGGTAATGTTGAGCTACCGCAAGTTCAGGAAGGGCACTAAAGCAGAAGTTGATGAGGTGTTGAGAATTGAGAAATCCGAGTATCCGATGAGGATTGTTTATTGTTTTGGCATATCACATGAACATCCTGGCACATTTATTCTGACATACATACGGAGCACAAACCCACATCATGAGTATATCGGCTTGTATCCAAAGGGATTCAAGTTTCGGAAGAAGATGTTTGAGGACATTGATCGGCTCGTAGCATATTTCCAGAGGCATATTGATGATCCACAACATGACTCCGCGCAATCAATTCGATCAGTTGCTGCGATGGTGCCAATGCGAAGCCCTGCAACTGGGGGGTCCTCAGGTGGGTGGGGTGGTTCCGCTAGTAATGATGGTGGCTGGAGAGGAGATCGGGAAAGAAATCCAGGTTCACGATCAGGTATGTTGGTAAATTGTTGATGTCGTGCTTTGGTATACTTGCGTATAGTTTTTTGTTTGTTTGTTTTGCTTCGTGTGTGTGGCCTTTCTCAACAAGCCCCTTTATTAGGTTGGTTTCTTGTTTCCACTTGCTAAAAACTTGGAAAATGTAGGACGTGGTCACAAAAGCATCCATACTGGATGATAAGTACTTTCTGGGAGTAGAACTGTATGAATGTACTGCATTTTTGCTGTAGCTGTATCAATTCTGCAGTCTGTTCAGCTTGTCTTGGCTCTTGGGAATTACAGCTCGTTTCAATCTGATTTTTTTTAAGCCACATTCAGCCTGAGAGTTGCTAGAGGCATGATGCATTTTGTACCTTGAAATAGAGTTTTGAGGCATTGCATTTGATGTGATTAAGTGTAGCATGGTAATCGTAAATGCACCCGTAGTCTGTTTATTGGTAGCCTCTCCTACTGGTGACAAACTTGTTTTAGGGGGTAAGGATGATTGCTTGAGCTACCTGCAGTTGTTCCATTCTTATTTCTCTTCATACTTGGATCATTTTGAAAAAGTACCTACAGTGAAGATGACGTATCTCCTAACTGTGAAACAATAATTTGTAGAGTAATAATGTAAGGGAGGTTTTTTGTCTTGCATTCCTTTTGCCAAATATACTTGTACCGATTTAGCTATCTTGTCAATCTTGATATGGTTTACTGATAGAGGATATGCTTTGCCTTTACAGGGAGAGGCAATGGTGATTACAGGGGCAGCAATCAGGATGGGCACCCAAGTGGGCTTCCCAGGCCCTATGGTGGCCGAGGCCGTGGCCGAGGCTCTCATAACAGCAGTGGTGATAATGATGGTAATGATGGGCGGGATGGGTGGGGCAGCTTTCCAGGTGCCAAAGTTCAAAATTCTCCAGGCAGGGAGGCTTTTCCTGGTGGTTGGAGTGGGAGTGGCAGTGGCAATTGGGGTGGTGGTGGAAGTGGTGGTGGTGTAAGTGGTGATGGTGTAAGTGGTGGTTGGGGGGGGAGTGGTGGTGGTGGTGGTGGTTGGGGAAGCAGTGGGGGTGGTTCCGGTGATGCAGATGCTGGTGGTGGAAATTCTGGCTGGGGTGGCACCAAGTGGTAGAGTGCCCCAAGTCTGTTTGGATTTTAATGGTATGGATTTTAATAGTATGGCTAATGGGCATATGATTTTGCAGTATTGCCCCAGTTGAATAGTAGCGTACTTATCCAGTTTCTATTCCTAAAAAAGTAGAAGTCCATTTTCTATTTATGTAGTCTTTATCTAGTATATGATACGTTTCTCATGTGCCCAGTATTTTGGAAAGCACTTTTTTCCCCTTTTCGATAACAAGTCCATCCGTTGCGGCCAAAATGACTTTGCAAAGTCATTTTTTGGTTTGTTATAGTGCACACCCTTTTTGTCAAAGAATCGTGGGGAGCCACCACTGCAATGTCATTTTGGCATAATAACCCATTTTTTAGGCTTTTCCTTTCCCTTTGCTAGTTCCTGTACAAAGCTTTTAATCAAAGCAAAACTTTAGTTTTTAAAGGAAATGGAAAGTGAAATTGCAAGGTTAAGGTTGAGCAATTTTGTTTGTTCACCCTGGCGAGGATGTGCCCATTTTTGAGTCACACTTCGATGAGCAAAATTGTTCATATTGTCCAGCTTTATTGTTGGAGACCAAGCAAATATTGTGCTCTTGATCGCATATCAGTAAGTTCTTTAATTCCTTAATTCTCGAGTCGAGAATCTTGAAGCAATAAAATAAACATTTTAATCAACAGTCACTTCTTTTTTTTTTTTTGAAATGGTCAATGTCATATATCATTCAAAGTCTGAAGGCATTACAGAAATCTTCAAAAGATTATGAGAGAACCAAAATTACCTAATCCTAGATACATACACCCAACTATCGCAAATGTAGGCTGGCAAAATGTTGATACATAAGAATCAATCGCAGAAGAGATAAACCAACAAGGGCAAAATGTTGATACATAAGAATCAATCGCAGAAGAGATAAACCAACAAGGGCCTCCAGTTCAAACCTTAGGAGCGCATATAAGTAATTTGGGCCCTTGTCATTGAGTAAAGACTCAGGCAGGCAAAATGACACCCAAATCCATTACCACGGGCACTGGATCAAACCTGTATGAGCCCAACTGTGACTTCTAGCTCAGGCTCGCAAATGGACAACCGCAATGTAATGCATATACGAAGTCACCGTGTCAATTCAACATTTATGACTGACCAGCTAGGTTACACGGGATGCTGCCAAGCGGGAGTCCTTGGCAGTGGTATTGAGTTGTCGATTCAGCCGTTCATCTGGGCAATTGACCGCTCGAATGTTAATGCGAGTAATGGACAATTAACAAACACCCCCACTTGGTAGCATCTCTCATTCCGGTAACGTTAGCTGAAAACTAATTTTGACAGTAATTCTGTCTCACGCACTTCCTTCAAGTTCGAGAACTCTGCTTCTTGGAGCATGTACATCAATGAAATGTATTTTACCTACTCAATAATTCACTTTTTCTATTTTACCTACTCAAATCTCTCTTAATCCCACACCAATCCTCTCTATTATACCTCTTTATCCTTATAAAATATACTAGAGAGAGAGAGAGAGAGGGGGGTAGAGAGAAAATGAGGGAATGATAGGGAGGGGAGAGAGGAAAAATAATATTTGTTTATTTATACAAAGGCTACGGTTGTTAGGTACATTCGCCGAACCAAACCACGAAATGTATTTTACCTGTGGGGTTTTGCTACCCTGGTGTAGCATGTTTTTTCAAGTTTGCTTAGTTATTCTACCGAATTCTCCTCTTTACCTCCTCTAGTGTACTTGCTCTTAGAGAATTTAAATCACCAAAACCGAGATAAATTTAGGTAATTTCCGAAAAGGTATCATTCAAATGCATTAATGACTATCGAACCATGGCTAATCAATTGCATTAAAATTGTTTGAAAAAAGAAGAAGAAGGTAATTCAGAGAATCTATGTTTGAATATTGAAGATTGACTGTAGTTAATTTTGAGAAATGATTTTGCCACCTTTTTTTTTTTTGTTAACGTCACTCTCCTGCAAGTGTATTTTTTGAAAATGGCTGTAGTTGATTTTTGGAAATGATTTTGCCACTCTTTTTTTGTTAACGTCACGCCCCAGAGGAGTGGCGTTAACAAAAAATGAAATGGCAAAATCAACGGCCTTAATTTTTTTTCCATTTAGTCGATTGTGCATACTTTAATCCCAGCTTCCCTCCGATCCTTGAAATGGACTGATCATATTTTTTTTCTCATTGAAAACATTAATCATGTAAAAAACCAAGTTGATTGGTTATCCTTTTGATAAAATTTTGGAACACATTTATCTCGCAAACAACAATATTGCAATAGTGTAGCAAAACCCATTTCATCCATTTTTTACTACTCCGTATGTGTTCCGCAACCATATCAAATGAAGGAACTAAGCATTTTTTTTTTTTTTTGTCTTCATTCAATTTTTTTTTTTGCCTTTGTTAATTCATACTCCCTCCGTTTCAAAATGACTAACTTTTTTTTTGGAACTCTGTGTCATTTGAAAATGCTTATACCTTTTGATTTATAAAGTTTTATGTGATTTTGAAAACTTCGTTTAATAGAACTAATTAAAATCTATCAAACAAGATCCATATTATATATTTTTAACGTTTATATATATTGAAAGATATAAGCAATTGAAAATGACACGCTTTCCAAAAAGGTCACTTATTTTGAAACAAAAGGAGTATTTATATTTTATGAATTAATAGTTCATCTCGACGAGGAATCTAAAAAAACTCCCTCGATCCCAAATTGCTGGTATTTCTTTTCTTTTTTGGATGTCCCAAAATGTTAGTCTCTTCAAAAAATAAAAAATAATAATCAAACAATGAAAACTTTTAGTTTTTCAAAATTGTCCCTAAAAAATAGTAGTATAATTGTGTTAAAAACATAGAATACAAGGGCATGTAGAAAAATTATGCCTCACAATTTGAATTTGATCCAATCATTGCTTGCCCCCCTTAATATTTATCTTCCCCAAACGAAACAAGCAATTTGGGACGTAAGAAATATAAATAAACTTCAACCAAGATTAATTACGTAGATTCATTTCCTCCTCCCATGTCAAATTTGCTATGTAATGTCAAATCTTTCCTTGTGTTTACTCTACTTACAAAAACTTAATAATAAAATAAAACATAAAAATAGAATTAAAGTGAAAACATATTACTAAAACAACAAATTTGGCATATTGATTAGAGCAGACGTTTAAAAATGTTGAATGTCACATATCAAAGTGCCACTCGATTTGGCACTTAAATTTTAAGACAAGTTGCCAATTTTTGTTTGTAGGTTCAATTTTTATAGAATTTCGCTTCCGAATTGAATCTAATTATTTCAGTGGACGGTGAAATTAATTCTTAAAAATAAAAGTAAAGACTAGATAAATTGATCTGAACATCTTTAAAGTGAAAATTAAACTTGGAGCCCCAATGGTTAATACGGTTTGTTGGTGGTTTGGTTTCTATGCAATTAATCGTATTCAATTATTTGGATTAGACTGCAGGAAAATAATTTTTTGTGAATTCCATATTTTCGGCATACATGGCATGCCCTTCACTGAATGAGGAAGAGAATTAATTGAGATGTGCGTAAATTAACCTGAAAATCTAGGGTGATAACTTTCGACACTGCGCGAGAACACAACACAAAGTTAGTGGATTCTAAGACGAAATATGAATATGACACGACACGATAACACGAAAAGCTAAACAGATCGAGTTAGGGTTGAGATAGTTGACACAAACATGAGATGACACACTTTAGTGTGGAAATTTATGAAAGGACACAATAACACGACACAAACCGGACACAAAAGCTAGCGGATTTTGGTCAGCTATTTCTGACACGGAACACGAATACGACACGACACGATAACACAGAAAGCTAAAAACAAGTCGGATTATGATTAAGAGAGTTTGGACACAAATACAAAAAGATACTACGATACAAACACAACATGATACGAACACAATATTCACCCCTGCGGAAAATGTGACCGCAGGAAAAAAGAAGAAGAAGGGAGAATTGATTTTGCCACTCTATTTTTTTGTTAATGTCGCTCCTCTTCTTTCATAAAATAAATCATCTAACACAAAGGGGAGTGCCATTAACAAAATGGCGAGGGACAAAATCAATAATAATAATAAAAAAAAATGGAAAAGGACAAAACGAGAAGCCTGTACGACAATTTACTCCGGTCACGGGACTTGACCCTGTTCTCATTCAAAACCTTTCCCTCCACCCTGTCATTCTGCTGAACTCCCAGTCCAACCCCATTTACTCCTCCCTGCCACCGCCGCCTAATCCCTTCTCTCTCCTCTTAATTACCCCCCTAGTGGTATATATACACACAAACCCACGCAGTACATGGCTTTCCATTGTCCCCATTCAAATTCGGCAAACAAAAAACCTCTCGCCGCCGCCGCGTGGGCCTCAGATGGACGGCGGAAGTGAAACCTCCGGCGGCGGAAGAAGGCGGCGGGGAAAGAGGAGGGAGGAGTTGAGGAGGTTCGAGTGCTTGTCGCCGCGGTCGCTGCTGTCGCGGTGGTTTTCTTCGTCGGAGGAGAAGGAGGTGAAGGTGAGGAGAGAGTCGAGGAGGGAGGGGGTGGGCAGGGAGGTGGCCCGGGTGGGATGTTCGATGGAAGGTCTGAATGGGGAATCATCGTCATGCGTTTTGGGGGTGAGAAGAGAGAGTCAAAGTAACGAGGCATCAGGTAACGGTTTTGAGGATCATCTCCCCCACCGTAAAACCACCATTTGTGTAGGCGGTAACAATCTTGATTCCGGACCCACAACGATGATGGTCCAGAATCAAGATTTTAGATATGGGTCGTGGCCATTACTTATCGTATCGGTTGATATGTTACTGTTGTTAACCTCCTGATGCAGTAACACCTCGATCTACTGGTGATATAGAAAATAATCGCATGCGTATCGGCTAGTTTCCGTCACCGGGCTGTTTTCATTCATAAACAGGTTTACGGCCGTTATGGGTGATTTAGTCACTTTAAATTCTTTTGGTCTAAAATGATTTTAAAAATTCACAACCGCTACCACCGATTCCTGTTACATAAAGTTCGATGCTCACCGTTGCTGCTACTTGTCTAAGTGTCTCAATACTATTATTCACAAACATGTTCGGAATGTTGTTTCAAAGAAGAATATAGTTGATTGAACATCGATACACTAAACAATTTAGATTTTGTTTGATAGAAGTTTCGTTTTTAAGTTTAAATTAAGATTTGCCGTCAAGTATATAGGGCAATAAACTGATATGTGATTTGTTCACATGCCTATCGGTATTTCGATTAAGAGTTTAAATTAAGATTTGCCGTCAAGTATATAGGGCAATAAACTGATGTGATTTGTTCACATGCCTATCAGTATTTCGATTGAGAGTTTAAATTAAGATTTGCCATCAAGTATGTAGGGCAATAAACTGATGTGATTTGTTCACATGCCTATCAGTATTTCGATTAAGCTATTTGTTACAAAGATTTTCTTCTCTGGAAGACATACAAGATGAATAGTCTGGATCAACTTAGGCTACAATGGAGCCCACTGATGGTGGTTTAGGAGTGATATGGAGGGGAGCTCATCCCTCCATTTTAGGTTTCTTTTGGCAATATTTGTGGGCTTTTTAAAATGTATAATGTGTATCTAGCTGGTTCTGCCAATGTTTAAGTTGTATGAATGGTTAAGAAAACAAGATGGTACTGTCCTGTCTGTTTGAAGATGTAATATAGACTAATCCTGTGAGTTTGCTTTAGTGATGATATATTTACTTTGCAAATGGTGAAATTTCGATGGAGATAAGATACCTAATTTGAAATTTGTGAAACCAAGAAGTTCAACTGATAAGTTGTTATCCAACAATGTTTGCTTCATTTTATTGAACGGTTGGAAAAACAACAAAGGTTTCACGAGGAGTTGAATTTTCTTGAGCTCAATAGGCTTCTGCAACTAGTTAAGGGGGTGTTATTCATCTACACATGGCCATATTTTCGGTTTATCTTTGTATATTGCATTATCATTTTGAATTTAACTCATTATGTGTGTATTGCTGGCTCTCTTGTACGTGTGGAAATCTGTTTTTGTGCTGTATAAGCACCTTTTTTTTTTTCCATTTTAGAGCTAAATTATTGTGGCGAAGTTTTACATGTTATGCATCCTATCATAGATAAGCAGTTACCAGATAGATGAGCAGAACTATGGCATGAATTCAATCATAACTAACAGAACTCACCATGTTTTGGTACACAAGTGTTTCACACCCTAACAACGGATCCACAGATCTGTCGATCATGTGTTGATTCCTTCTCAAAACATTGATGCGCAGACTAGTCTCCTTGAATTGTGGATTAGGGGCATTTAGTTGTGGATGTATGATGTATCAGATGTTGGCACACACTTCTATTGCGTGGCTGATATATTCTACACATTGTTTATGTGCTTTTGTGTGCATTTCCCATATTTCATATACAAGTGTCACTGCTAAGCGAATGAAAGTTATCTGGTAAATGCAGCCTTTGCATATGACTTCGTTTCTGATTGAGCAAGAGTGCTTAGTGTATGTTTGACTGTATATGGCTCTCTCTCTTTTTATTTGTGAAACTTTATTGACTTAAATGGGATACTTATAACTGCAACCTCAACTTGTGATACATCTAAAGTAGCTATCATCTTCTACTGGTAATTACTTAAATCCTCTCTTGTTGGAGTTCTGTGTCCTGACAGGGTACTTGACGAAGCAGCTTAAGTATTCACAGATTTTCTTTATTTTACAGTTTCAATCATTTATTGTCTATGTCTTAAGCCTTTGTGATTTTGTCTTTTTAATCCAATTTTAAAAAGTTCTGTTGCTTTTTTTCTGTGTATTGATTGATCTCTTTATACAGGACAACACAGGAAGGATGATTGTTTCAACGTGGCACTTGGATTTGGTCTATTTTATCTTCTTGCTGCAAGTAAAAATGAGGTCACTAAGATGATAGAGTTACGGAAAGAACTGGAAATGCTTCTTCAAAATGCCAAAGAGAAGCTTCAGAGCCAAAACAGGGCAATACTCTCGAAGCCATCTGAGTCAAATGTGATTTCGACTTGCTCAACTTTTGACGTCCAAGAAAGTCTAATCTCCAATGGGAGTGTTTCACTTCAAAGTCAATTCTTCTTCAAAAACCGAGTAGATTCAGAAACTCCTGAGCTATGTGATCACTCTATTACTTGCAAAACAAGTAGACAAGAAAATTGCATACAAGGGATAGATCAGCTGGAGGCCGAACTTGAAGCTGAATTGGAACGGATGCAAATCCACATGGATACAGGAGATAATTTAGAATACACAAAGCAGCATAAAGTTGAGGTATATGGCATCATGTGCGCCTTTCTTCTTCAAATTGGTAGTGTTGTCAGTGTTTGCTTTTTGTTTATTTTTTTTTTTTTTTTGGGGGTGGGGGTTTCTGTTTTCATTTTTTATCATTGTGAAATTGCTTCTTTTCTTAATGAAGGATTTACACTACTGAGTGCTGCATTGAAACAGTTTTTCTCTATGGAGAAATGTACCATAACTGTTTCATGGCTACGTGTGCAGACACTGGTCAATAGCTTATCAACATTATGTACTGACAGTAATTGTACCATAATTGTCTCAAAACCAGTTGTATGCTGCAGTATTCTGAGTTTAACCCTGCTGTTATGAATCCTTTTGGTAATACGGTTTTTGTGAGTATTTCCCAGCGCTTGTCCTCTATAATACAAGAATTGATAATTAAGAGAAAGTGGAATGATTCTACTTTTGACGTGTACAATTGCTAATTTTGCTGTTCCGATTATGCATTTTGAGTCATTTTTGGGTCTTAACTGGTATACTACATATAATGCTGGATGTTCTTAAAAAGTTTCCTGCTCAGCCTACCCAGAACCAGCCTCCGTTTGCCACCTCCTTTTTCTGATATGCACTTTTGCTCTCCATTTCAGAATGTTCATGTTGCTATTGCGTCCAAATGTATTTGCGAATTCTAGTGACTGGACCGAGTTGAGTATTGGAGTCAAAACATATGACCTGCTATTTAGTTTCTTTTGATTGTTGTTCTTTTCCACTGTTCTCATAATCGATTCTGTTTAATGAATAGCATGGCAGCTTTTTTATGCAAGATAAAACTTAGTGGTTCTATCCAAACCCAATGTATATCTTACCATGACTGACTAGGACAGTATAGGCAGCCAATGTCCTGGAAAGCAACTTCTCTGGAGAAATTGGTATATCTCCCTCAACTTTTGGCCAATGAAACTTAGCCTGCAATCAAGCACCAACTTTTCTTTTGTTGGCAGTGGCACAGGCAGTAAAGGACACTTTTAAACATAGCTAGAATTGACTGGATTCGCTTATCACCATAATTTTATCAGAGTAGCGCTTTGAGTTTATCTTGTCTTACGTCTTTCTTTTCGGCAACTTCTGAATTCCCGAGCTGAAAATTGGCAGGTTCCTGTTGAGGATACTACTCCTGGACAAAGCCTGGACACTAACCTTGGAGAAGCATTCCACTGTCCAGAGGCTACCGTAGAACACTTTGGAGTTCCCCCCGAAGAGCTTGAAAGGAGATTGCATGAAGTTCTCGCATTGAGGCAAGAAGAAAGGATAAAAGAGCTGGAAGCAGGTTTAGAATGCGCCAATAAAAAGCTTCTTGAGAAAGAAAGAGAGGTTTGCTGGTGGAAAGACACTGCGAAACTCATTTCTGAGCATGTTCCAAGCACCTCTCGGTGAGATCGGAACATACCCAAGTCTTTGAAAATGAGATGTTGATCAAGGTTCCCTATATTTTGAGCAACTGAAGGTCACTTCAAAAGAGGACATACTGTCTGTTTTTCTATATTTTTGCTTGTTGATTCACACAGTGGGATAGATTTTGGGGAACCTGATGTAACACAGCAGATAATAAGAAGTGTGATAGTGGTAACTTTTTTGAGGGTCTCAGGGGCAAAAACTGGAAAAGAAATTGACTAGGATCTGAGTCAGGAATACAGGACTATGCAATTATCTGTTTTGGTAAGCTATCAGTTATTTGTATTTTGGAGCACTATGTGACAAACATTTATGTAAATAGTGCAGTTCTTTCGATCAGATTCGACTGAAGTTCCGTTCATTAGCTTCATTTCTTTCTTTTTGCAAATTCTTGAGCTTCGTTTATTCTAGTGTCGACCTACATTTTAGTACTATCACTCTTGGTCGTAAATCAAGGCAGGCGCCTGAATAACAGCATAGGCATGGTCGGATATTTTGTAGTCGAACTTTTGCTTCAGAATTAGATCAGTGAGATCATAATGGCATTCAAAGAAAGAAATTCTCTTTCTATTTTATCAGACTGATTTTTGTTGGTCGGTCTCGTTCAATTTCCATGTGTGTACTCTTTATGGTGTGGGTACTTTTTTTATTTTATTTTATTTTATTGTGGTGAACTTAGTATCTGTGCTCGTGGAAAATACCGCGAGAGTATTTTTTGCAATTTTTCCTTTGGAAGAAAAAAAAAAAAATACAGGTACTGCTGTTGAATGCCATAAAATTGCTGTGGAATTGTACCGAATTTCAAGTTGGACACCATTGTTTTCAACTAATTTATAATATTTTTTGACCAACTAGTTTTTTGGAGTGGTGGAATTGGAAAAGTTTTGAAAATTATTCACGATAACGTAGTAATTGTTTATCCATTCAAATGAATAATCGTCAAAAATTGCAAACAATACGAAGCAAATATAGGGTAACTTGTATATTGGAAAAAAGAAGAAGTCTAACCCTACATAATTTAAATCATATACACCATTAAGAAAATATACAAATCACTCTCCGTGGATAATTCATATTTTTAACAGTATTGTAGTAACAATTAAGCAAATTATCAAACCAAAATTTAATGAAGAGGATTTTCGGTTAGGTTAATATGGTACGGGCGTTTTTGTTGTGATCGCATTCTTCTAATTTTTTTTCTATTTATTTTCTCCATCTTACAATTTTTCTCCCGCGTGAGATTTATTGTCATTTTAAAAATGAAATGTATATTTATTGAAAAATATATTTTAAAATGGTGTAAAAAGATTTAAAAAAAAAGTATTTTGGAAAAAACTTAGGTTTTTTTAGTTTGAAAAAATGTTGTACGAGACAAAAGAATGTCTATTCAAAAAAAAAAAAAAAAGAGGAATTATTTATGCAGGGTATAAACGAGCCAAGCCGAGCTTCGTAAGATTGAGCTCGGCTCGTTTACTAAACGATTTGACCTGATTCGACTATTTCAGACCCTAAATCAGGTGATTCCTCTAGTTTTTGTTCAGATTTTGTGCGATTATCGTCGATTGCTTCTGATTTACAGCTGTTTTGAGTGTCGAGTTCGGCTCATTTAGTAAACAAGCCTAAAACTCAAGTTCGAGCTCAACTTAATTACTAAACGAATTAAGTCTGACCGAGTTTTAACGAACCGAGTTGCGAACAGCTCGGTTCGTTTGCAGCCCTTTCTACTCCTGCGCCAGGCATGCAACGAGGAGAGAGTTCGAGGTTTTTTTGTTTTGTTTTGATCCGGCAGACAGAAGGAGATTCTTATCCCCATTTGTGCCGTGCGGATTTAGAAAAGACACTCCCGAATCCCAACCGTCCAAAAAGACCAATCAGGATCCAACGGCCAAGATCAGCTCATTCACAGCAAGAGTCAATTCACACTCGGAAAACCCTAGTGGCGAGCGGAGGTCCTCCTTCACACGTATAAAAACCGTCGTCGTCGTCTTCTTCTTCTCCCTCTCCTCGCCCTGTAGATTCCAAGGGAAAAAAAAAAAAAGTGTTCGAGAAACCCTAGAGAGAGAGACCGAAAGCCATGTCGGACGAAGAGCATCACTTCGAGTCCAAGGCCGACGCCGGTGCCTCCAAGACCTTCCCCCAGCAAGCCGGTACCATCCGTAAGAACGGTTACATTGTCATCAAAGGCCGCCCCTGCAAGGTATATATATGTAACATATGCATACATCTAGATACATGTGTGCACGTATACTTATCGCTTTATATACTCTTCGCTTTCTGTCGATGTTCGATTAGATCGAGAAGTTGTTTGTTGTGAATTCGGTTGTAGGTGTAAGCTGGAATTTCTGCAATAGATTGGGGTTGGATTTGCTAGTCCGTGCCATTTTTCAATTGATTGTATCTCGTGATTGATAATGTTGTTTAATAGAATTAGTTGAGATCTAGTATCAAACAAGATTCATATCATATTGAATAAAATATATTGCTATTTGAAAAATATAACCAATTAATGATCCGGTTAGGATAGACCGAAGGACCAAGAGATGGGGACGGTGAGAGTATAAGTTGTTTGTTTTGAATTTGGTTGCAAGATGAAATTTCTGCATTAGATAGGGGTTGGATTGTATATGTCGCTAAAAAACGGTATTTGTTATTAGACTGAGAAGTTGGCGGTTGTGAATTTGGCAGTGTTCTAAAATAAGGAATTAATCGGCGATTAATTGTTGGTGGGGCCTATCCGATTAGGTCTGACTGACTAACGATTAATCACCGATTACTAATTAATATGCCCTGATTAATCCTATTAATCGCTTGAAGGTGGCCGACCGCCCGACTAGTGCCTAGCGACTTTTAGAACATTGGAATTTAGTTGTAGATGTAAGATGAAATTTCTGCAATGGATTGGGGTTGGAGTATATATGTTGCTAGGGAAGGGAATTTGTAATCATACTTTATGTAATTTTTTGCTCCTTTGTGACCGGAAGATTGGATCTCTCGTATCGATCTTGTTTTCCTAGTCCTTTTGATTATCTTTTGATCATATTCTCTAGGAAATCCATTCAATTGCAATTCCTGACTCATGTTTAGTACTTTTTCCTTGGATTATATCAGCGAGTTATTTGTTGTGAATTTGGTTGTAGATCCAAGTGTGAAATTTTAGATTCGATGTGAATTATATATGTTTCGCATACCAAGGAATTTGGAACCTTGGTTTGTGCTATGGTTATGTTTTTGTGCTCATTAATGACCAAACAATTGGATCTACTTAATATGTGACCATGTAGTAAGGTATTTGTCCATCTTGCTTGCGTTGTGGTTGAAGACTTTGGATTGTCCAAACTAGGGGTGGACCAAGGGGGTGCAACAGGGAGCCCGGGCCCCTGCACATCTCTCAATTATCCCGTTATTTCTGCTATATTTTAGTTTTTGTTTGTAAAAATTATGAAGAAAGGTCCCTTAAAATTGTTTATTAGTTTACAAGGATCATATTTTGTTGTTAATTTATGAATACATGTGATTTGGTCCCCGCATTAAGAATCTTACGTCCGTCACTGGTCCAAATGATCATTCAAAATGTAGTTGCCCATCTATTATTCGCATCTTCTTTATCTCAGTCAGCTTTGTGCTTTCTTTTAAATCATGAGAAGTAGGTGTTTGTTCAAATTGAAGACGATATAGTAAATTATGGAACTATAAGCTTAAAATTACTTGTTTCTCTCAAATCACGATCTTCTTGCAACTATTGGAATTTGGAAATTTGTTCCTCTTTTGTGATGTAGGCTTTCAAGTAGATAAGCCTGTGATAAGCAGCTTAAAGCTGCTCCTGACAGATTGCTTCATTATTTGTTCCGCATTCTATCAAATTTACTTGCATATACTGAAATTGGTATAGTAGATTATTGCTCTCTTTGGGTACTGTTGAGAATAATATATGATCATAACTGCACTCTTTGGGTGGGTTTTTAAACAGGTTGTTGAGGTTTCGACCTCAAAGACTGGCAAGCATGGGCATGCGAAGTGTCACTTTGTGGCTATTGACATATTTAATGGCAAGAAGCTTGAAGATATCGTCCCATCATCCCATAACTGTGATGTGAGCCCCCAATTTTCATTATGGATTTCTGGTAATGCTTGGAAACAATGTACCTTTTATACTCATAGATCGTGACTCTCCTCTTCTTTTGCAGGTTCCTCATGTTAACCGCACTGATTATCAGCTGATTGATATATCTGAAGATGGTTTCGTGAGTAGTTCCATTCGAATGTTTAGAGTTTCTGTACACTGGAATATGCTTCACAATTCATGACCACAAGTGTTTGAATAAATAAAATTAAAGTTCGACTTTTTAAAATAGTGTAGCTGGCTTGCTGTAGATAATTCTGGACATGAGAGATTTCACACATTTAACTAGTGCTTTCATGCGGAAACTAGCTATGTCTGTCTGTTTGAAGTGTGCAATATTCATTGTTATTACTCACAAATTCAGATGTAGATACTGTTTCCACTTTCGAGGGTGGTTTTTAGTCTTGCCTGTTAGGGTTTGACATATGTTCTATACATAAATTACATATATCCAACTGAGCTTTGATTTGCAGGTGAGTCTTTTGACTGAGAATGGCAACACCAAGGATGACCTGAGGCTTCCCACTGATGATAGTCTGCTCAGCCAGGTACAATTACCATAACAGTATTGCATTTGTTCTGAAATCTAATTATCTCTGGTCTCTGGAGTTTCGGTGCGCCATACCTTGTAGAAAGTGAATGACGTTCATTTTCTGTTTTCCGGGCCCAACGTGGCAGAATACTTTCCATAGACTCACCATTCTTGTATTGCATCCGTTTATTTAGTTGAAATAGTTTTTTGGTTTTTGAAATTCTTTTTAGTGCTTCTCATAAATGGTTTAATTTAAAAAAAAAATCTTAAAAACTTGACGTCAAGCAAGTTGAACAAAAGTTACAAAACTGGACTTCGGTTTTTAGGTGATGGACCTGTTGAAAGGTAGTACAATGACTTTTTTTGAGATTATGTGTCAAGAGATATTAGCCGTTGTTGTATTCTAATTTGCAGTCAGGCGGGTAGAAAGGAGTATGTGTTGCGTATGATATGATGCATTACATGCATTGAAATTCGTTTGTGTGAAATTTAATGCTTCTATACAGTTCAATGGACATCTTATTAATCTGGCGTTCTATATCCTGAGCCTGTTTGGTTTCTTTATATTTTCCTGTGCAGATCAAGGATGGGTTTGGAGAAGGGAAAGACCTCGTTGTGTCCGTTATGTCGGCTATGGGGGAAGAACAGATCTGTGCCCTCAAGGACATTGGCCCCAAGTAGTAAAATTCTTGGGTTCTCTTTGTGTGGTGACGTTTGCTCATGGCATGCATGGGATACTCAATCGTGTTGGAATGGTACCAGAATTTGCATAGTTGAAAGTTACTACATGGGTATGACCTCCATGATCTCCATTATGGTTCGATGGATTTGGACAATGTGTAGTATTATATTGTGTCCTGAGTTTTTTCTGTTTCTATTTCGATGTTGTGGGATGTTACTGAGACTGGTTTCATTTTGGCTTTCTGTGTTTTCTCGAGCCAAGGGTAGCTTTACTCATCACCTTTTCTGTGCACCTGAAGTTAATTTAGATAAGATCTTAAGCTTTAAGCTTCTATGATTCGTGTTGTTTGAGTTCTTGACTATTTCAAGTTTAAGCCTGTGTCCCATTTTGGACCAAAGTTTTCTGCAACGGAAGCAGCAGGAGCGAACTGCTGCCTCGCATTTGCCAAGAGTTGATAGTCCATGTCATTAAAAAGTCACTCATATTTCATGTGATCGCAATAATTATTGTCGATCCTTCCAAGCTGAGAGACCTGCAAACATGTCAATAGACTATACTGTTGTTGAAGCTGGGGGTTGCCTTAGTCGTCAGACTTGTCACCTTCTATTTACCCCTCCTTTTGGGAAACTTGCTCATTCACTTGTCAAAACGCATCTCTTGTGAAATGAAATTATTTCATCTTCAGTTATGTTCGAGTTGCCTACAGGGAAAAATTACGCATCATAACCATTGCCGAATGCAATCGCCAGTGGTTTGAAAAACGTTATCGACCATAAGAGATTCTTATTTATGTGAGATCCAAACACTGCGGGGTTAATTGCGCAATATATTCAACTTCAAATGTGGCTAGAACCCTTATCAAGAGTGGGAGGTAAGTTGGTGTTAATTGATTGAAGTGTGGACCGCGGTAGTGGGCACCTTTTCACTTTTCAGCCATTTTTGGACAAGAAAAAGGATCAACCAAAGCACAAAACTGGAATCAATTCTGTGAACTTTTGACATCAAATATCTGGCACAAGTAAAAGCAATAGTGTTAATCTTGTTTCTTCCTTTTCTTTGTCTTTTTTTTTTTGGTGGAAGCGTAAGAAATTTCATTAATGGAGAAAAGTACAATTTTGCTATCACCGTAAGATGAAGGGTGTTGACGACGGGTGAATATCAAAATACAAAAGCCTAAGGAACAGAGAATACAGAATACTGATTCGCTAAATACAAAATACAAATTAATGCCATCGCCAGTAGATATGAGAGCGTCAACGAAAAGCAAAGGCCAACAAAAGACCTATGGAACAAAGCACAGTGTGAGCATGTGTATGCGACAAAGACCAAAAAAATACGGGGGCGGCTATTTGCAGCCCCTTATTTTCTCCGAAAGCCCGTTAAAAATTTTCGAAAATTATATTTCGGTAACTACATGTCGAAAATATATTCAACATTCGGTAAACAACTGCCGAACATACATTTCGGTAAATAGCTGTTGAAAACAATATTATATTTCAGTAACTACACGTCGAAAATATGTTCAACATTTGGTAAACAACAGCCGAAATGTATATTTCGGTAATTGGATGCTGAAAATGTATCTCAATTTCGGTAACCAACCGTCGAAATATATTTCAAAAAAGGAAATTTTTAACGGGCTTTCGGAGAAAATAAGGGGCTGCAAATAGCCGCGCCCAAAAATACAATAGAAACAGTAAAAACTAAAAGGGTAAATTTCATTTACCTCCCCTGAGGTTTCTGACAACCCCAGATGCCTCCCCTCCTTTTACTGAAATTGCATTGTCCTCCCTTATAGACCCCAAATGTTAGACGGAGTTAACAGAGAGGGGTAAATGAGACATTTCAACCTTACCCTACTCCCTATAACGTATGGAGATGAAATTCGTCAGATTGAAACCCATTCTTTCTTCACTCTGTACGCCGAACAAGTCTAATCGGAGGCGACGGGTGTGAAACTGCGGGAACAACAAAGGGAGAAATGGCGGGAAGGCTAGATGAAGATATGGCAGGAGATCCATGGGTATGCTCCAGTAGGGTTCTATATAAGTGTCTGTGGGTGAAGTTCTTCAAGAGGTATGAGATCTATGTCTTAATTTCACTGTTAGAGTCACCAATCAAAGTGAGTTGTAGAGGTAAGGAGAGTTAATTGCGCATGTTTTGTACAATTAGGGTTCCTTCTGTTTTTTGTTTTTTCGTTTTAAGGTTACCATTACAATAACTGTGGATAGCAAGGAAAAAAAATCTACTGATTGTTGGCACAATCAATCACTCTCTAATTTTTTGGTAACTTTAAAAAGTTTCAAAGATTTTTGCATGTACTGCGTAAGTTAAGCATCTTGATGTCTTTGGTTTTTTTTTTTTTGATTTGATCTTGATTAATTAATGTTTTTTAGAACATACTTTTTCCCATGGGAACACATCGTATATAAATGCATTAGGTAGAAATTTCATCGGCAGAAATTTCATTGGCGAAATTGTTGGGAAATTTGCCTTGTTGGTGCTGCATGTGTGTTTGATCTTATTTGATCTCTCGTGTGAATCGACATGCAATGCAAAATGGAAACCGCGACAGTTTCGCTTGATGATCCAAGGAGTTCATTTCGCGGGCTTCGATGCGTTCGTCGTTTATGCCAAAATATAGTTGATTCAGGCATCAATGTCCTCCTGAATGAAGCGTAATTGTTATGAGAGAAATGAACGATCAGTGTCGGATGGTTCGTTTACTTTTGTCTGGTATATGTAATATATGGCACAATGATCAATGGTATTTTTTATTTTATTTTTTGATAAAAAAGAGTTACTAGTATTTAATAGACATGAATTTTTTTCCTAGTGGAAATTTTATATCAATGGCCAACTGCCTTACTTGTAGTATTTATGAATGATCAAAATTTTATGCTCATGAGAAAGGGGTAAAATGGGGAATGGGGTGCAAACACTGAATGACATCAGCAAGAATCGTTAGTCAACTGGATGGACAAGTAACGGCAAGATTAATCTGAAATCCAAACCATTACCTCAAGGGAGGACAGTGCAATTTCAGTAAAAGGAGGGAGGCATCTGGGGTTGTCGGAAACCTCAAGCGAGGTAAATGAAATTTACCCAAACTAAAACTAAAGCTACGTGCATCTAAGAGCATCCGCATCACACTAGCTTATTCCCATTTGGCACTACAATAACGAGTCAAATGATAAAAATGGCATTGCATCAGTCTCGGTACTTGTTCGGTCAAATAAAGAGCTGCTACAGTTCCACGCCTTTGGAAGCGAGCTACTATTCACAAGTTAACGTATATTTTATTAGTTTTTCTTAGGGGTGAGCATGGTCCGGATTGGTTCGGTTTTGTAGTAAACCAAAAACCAAACCAATACGTACAGATTATAAATTTATAGAACCAAACCAACCCATAATAGATATAGAACCAAACCAATCAAATCCGTTAAACTACGGTTCGGTTTTAACAAATGTTTGCTTTGAACTAAGTTATCATCTTCAAAAAATATTTGAAGTACTTAAAATTACGAAGATAAATTTAAAAAACTTATCTTAAAATCAATTTCATTTAAATTACCAAAACAAACTAACATCAACCAACGAATTTAAGACTAGAGTACTAACATTTGCCTCAAACTATGAAATACTGGTAAGTCACTAAAATGAATCAACTAAGAATACCACCTACTTAACATCTTAAGATAGTTTAACTAAATAAAAGACCAAAGATAATTCCTAAAACTATAGAATTGAAATGAGGCAACAAAATGGTAGTAGTAGCAACAACATGGTAGCAACCAACTTATTTTTATATATAATATACGGTTCGGATCGGTTTGAAACTATAACCGTGAACATAAATCCACAAACCAAACCATATAATGCAGATTTTAATTTTTTTAAACCATGATCAAACCACACTATTAAAAAAACCGAACCAAATCTTTCGGTTTGGATTGGTTTGGACTGGATTCACGGTTTGACGGATTTTTTGCTCACCCCTAGTTTTCCTTGACTGTCGTTGCTCCAAGTGGGGTCCTCACGCCACATGCTTCTCAAACCAGTACACCTTTTTGTTGCACTAGATAATAAAGTATTAGTTACACTTTAAAGCAACGAGACTGATGCGTTGGGTTGTTCAAAAATAACTAGGTAAACTAATAAAGGTGACTTTTGTAGCTATAATTTGACTTAAAATTAGTGAGGCTGGTGTGGATGCCAACCACAGCCGTGTATAAGCGCCGCTAGCTTCAAGCACGCCACTAACAGATGCGTGCTTGGAAGCGGCAAATTTCACCCCGTTTTTTGTCTATGAACAATTAGTTTTCAATTTTTTCAAAGGAAAACATATATGTATTTTTGCAATTCTACAAAGCGAATTTCCCAACCCTATTTTGCTTTCAAATGCAAAGCAATAATAAACATGTGTGATCGTATGTGGATATAAATGAAGTCAGGTTTTAAAAACAGAACGCATATGTGGAAGAACTAGTGTTGCTGTATGAAAAAAAAATTAAAATTAAAAAAAAATGAAAGAACTGGTGTTGGTGGCACGTGCATAGCATGATGTCTCGTGCTTAGAGGTGTGAATTAGGCTGGACAAAGGTACAACTCAAACACAACACATTTAAAAGCGGGCACAACGCGGCGTGACATGAGTTAGATTGTCGTTTTAGTTACAAACGATGCAGTCACCACAAGAGCAAGACAAAAACACGAGCACGTACCCACACAAGCATGGTGTGAACAGAAAACGAGTACGGCACAAACGTGCCCTTTCGGTAGTTGATTTTAAAAAGACGGTCGCGTTATGGTGTCGATTATGGATAGCTATTTTATTTTTTGTGTACTTTTGGAATGTTGTTCGTAAATATATAAACATGTGTTTGTTTCAAATATCATACCATTGACATCGGTTGTTTGACATGATGTATAGGAATATTAATAATATCATTGGTGGCTTTGAACTTTATTTTGCTATTTTAGTTGTTACCTAGCTCTAAAAAATGTTTCTAATTTTTCTTTAGGGTACGGTATTTGTAAGATTTTTAAGCTGATTTAACACGAACACGACACGATACTGATGGTTAATAACAAAACGAATTAGTTCAGCACGGTACGATCCATTTGGCACATTTACTTGTGCTCCTGAGGTTGTTTCCATAAATTTATAATTTGTAACATATATTCCCTCAATTTGCAAATCATTGGTTGTTTGGAATTGCTATTTACTAGTCACAACACTTGTTTTGCAAAATATTTTTTTATAGCAATAAAACTTCTTTGACATCATATGTATTTTAGAATATTTGTAATCGATTTTTTGATTTGAGACTGAATTTTTTGATAATTACATTCTAATATTTGTCTTTTAGTGTTCAAAATAGACATAGCATGAACACTAAGGCTCCGTTTGTTTCGATGTAAAATGTTTTTTCTGAAAAAAAATTTCAAACTTTTATTTTTCGATGTTTGGTTGGCAATTGAAAAATATTTTCAGAAATTGACATAATAGTGTAGAAAGAGATAAGGGGCTTAAAAGGTAGAGAAACTTGAGAATATTGGAATTGAATGTGGGTCATTACTGACAATCGAGGAAATTGAACGGTGAGAATCGCAGTAGAAGATAACGAGTTGATTTCGGAAAATAACTTACGGAAGATTTAAGGATAAATTATTTTTATCTAATTAATGGGAAAATATTTTTCTCATTTTTTACACGTAAAATATTTTTTTCATTTTTTACATAACCAAACACCGAAAAATAAGTAAAATATATCAACGGGAAAACACTTTACACCCAAACAACGGAGCCTAAATGACAAATATTGGAGAGTGATTATCAACATTTGGAGTGTCAAAATCATTTTTGTTTTCATGGATAATTACAGTAGTTTCTTTTCTCTTCCAATTATACCCAATGAATTTCACTCGCATTCACTCCTCAGTCCTCATCAGTCATCCTAATGAACCTCGACAAAAAGGTCAAGGGCCTTTCCGTCTTTTCACACACACTGTGCTTCTCCTTTGGGTATCGGTTCTGTCGTCGTTTTCGTAGACTCCCTCTCACTCACCAGTCACTATATTCGAGCTAGAGAGAGAGAGAGAGAGAGAGAGAGAGAGAGAGAAGACCATCAGATCACCCGCAAAAACTTCGAGCAAAAAACCCTAAAATCACTCGCATTGTGTCTCTGCAATCAACAACTGTAACTCGACGTAAGTTTCTCTCCACATCTGTACACATTTACCGATGTAGCCCTATCTGTAATTTCCCCCCCTCCCCCCCCCCTCTTTTGCTTGCGTTCGTGGATATGATTTTCTTGTTGGCTTGCTGGAGGGAGAGAATGATTTGTTTTTTGGCCATGGTTGCTGAGTGTTTCATGCATGCACTTAACTTGGGCTTTAGTTTTACCAGATCATTTTAACTTCAAAATAAATATGTCCATGCTGTTCGATAGGGGGGCTTACTCAGTTTATCACATGAAAATAGTGCTGGAAGAAGTTCAGGGTTTAGGGTTTTGCGGCAGGAGTGAGAAACCTGTTTTTTTTTTTTTTTAAAGCAACTCGGGATTTAGTTTTACTAGAACATTTTAACTTAAAAATAAATATGTCCATGTTAGATAGGGGGGATTACTTTTTCATCACATGAAAATAGTGCTGGAAGAAGTTCAGGGTTTAGGGTTTTGCGGCCGGAGTGAGAAATGCCGGTGGAAACCTAAATCCCTCATTTTTGTTAAACAACTTGGGCTTTAGTATTACTATAACATTTTAACTTAAAGATAAATATGTCGATTGTGTTGGATAGGGGAAAATAATGGTGGAAGAAGTTCACGGTTTAGGGTTTTGTGGCTGGAGTGAGAAATGCCTGTGGAAACCTAAATCCCCATTTTTTAAAAGCAACTTGGGCTTTAGTTTTACTTGAACATTTTAACTTAAAAGATAAGAATGTTGATTTTGTCAGATAGGGGGAGTTACCAAGATTATTACATGAAAATAATGCTGGAAGAAGTTTAGGGTTTTGCGGCTGGAGTGAGAAATGCCGGTGGAAACCTAATTCCCTATTTTATAAGCAACTTGGGCTTTAGTTTTACTAGAACATCTTAAATGTAAGTCTGTCCATTTTGTTAGATACAGGGAAATACCAAGTTTATTACACAAATATAATGCTGGAAGAAGTTCAGGGTTTAGGGTTTGCGGCTGCAGAGAGAAATGCTTGTGGAAACCGAAATCCTTGTGTTTTTATACAATTTTCTTAGGCTGTGGATAATGAACAGTTTTCTGGGAGTTTGACTGCTACATTTTTTGCATGCTAATTGTTTGGCTTAGATGGGTAATGGTTGGGAATTGGGATTTTTGTCTGGAAAGTGAAATTTGATGTTGAAGTTACAGATTGATAGATCTAAATTGCTCTCTTGCTTCCAAATGCCTCATTAATTGGTCTATGATTTAAGGTTAGTCACTCTTTTTGTATTTAAGAGTAGCATTCAACCCGAAATTTGGGAGATCTTTTTTATTTGCGAAAAAGGTAGACGAGTACTTTTATTATTGCAACTAAGCGTAATCCTCGCAGTCTTGGGGTCTCTGACCTTTTAGAATTTTGTGGCATCTTTTGTTGTTTTTCTGAAGAGATTCACTCTGTTTTTTTTGGGGGTTGTTGAGTGTTGCAAGCACTCGCTTAACTTGGACGGTTGGACCTCAGTTTTGTGAACCATTTAACTGAACCAAAAATGTTCGAGTTTTGGCATCTTTGGGTCGAACTGTGCAAGGTTTACACAAAGTCAACATTCCAATTTTTTTTGGATCAGCTACATTTTCAATTTTAGAGAGTTGTTTGACAAGAATAATTTTCTGTTCCTTTTGAAAATGTTGACGAAGTTGTTAGTTTGGGCTGCAAAAAAAGAAACATTGTGGCAAATTTCGAATTCTATTGCATGAAATGGTTCTGGGAAGAGTTTAGAGGGCTTAGGGTTTGTTTCAGAATTAAGGAACACTCGAGGAAACTGGAATCAAAAATTTGTTTATAAGCACTCTTGAGTCTTCACTCTTCAGATATAGAAGTCAGCTAAGGGAGGTGACTCTTCCGTTTGTGCATGCAAATTGTGTGCCTTAGATGTGCAGGAGTTTGGGCATTTGTCTTGGAAAAGCTTGTAGATGTTGAGGTTAGAGATTGATACATCTATGTTGCTCGCTTGCTCCCACATATTTTGATAACCTTTGCTGTGTTAGCATTTTAGAGGCTCTCTCTTTTCTGTCTTTTTGGTAGAACTAACGTTAATGCAGAATTTGTGATTTCTTAAGGCAGTTAGACAATTATTTGTATAATTGCAACTGAGATGCACCCTTGCATCTGGGGTCTCCTTTTTTGGTCTTGGGCTTTATTTGGGATCCTTCCTATGGTTCATAATGTAGTTTTGTTTATGTACAGATCTTTGGTCTAAATGGGGTCCTCAGATGCCAATGAAAACCCTGAAGCAACTGGCAAGGATGGGAAGAAGTGGAATGGAGGAATGGATTTTATGGATCTGGATGAGCTATTTGAAGAGCCAGGAACTAGCAGTAAGGCCGAGAAGTCAAATGGAGATATGCTGATAGATACTGATGATGATGAACCAATGGACCCAACATCAATACACGATTTGGGAGCAGAATTCCTGAAGAATGTGTGTAGGAAGGTTTCGATGTCTTTTTTCGATCAACATGGGTTGATCAGTCACCAAATCAATTCATACAATGAGTTCATAAAAACTGGAGTCCAGAATGTATTTGACTCCATTGGTGAGGTCATAGTGGAGCCCGGTTATGATCCATCGAAGAAGGGGGACAATGAATGGCGGTTTGCTTCAGTGAAGTTTGGGAAGGTAACTCTTGAGCGGCCGCGGTTTTGGACAGGTGATAAGTTTTCGGCTGACAGCGGTAAAGAGTTCCTTGATTTGCTGCCCAGACATGCTCGCCTTCAGAATATGACATACTCATCCCGAGTGAAAGTTCAAATTCATGTCCAGGTAAATGTTGCAGCTGGTTTTCTCTGCTAGGTTTTATTCTACTTGCACTTGTTTTCTTTGGAAGGTTTGTGCCAGCTGTCGATGGCATTCCCCCCTAAATTGCCATTATTCTGTCATGGGGTTTCTTCTGTTGGTTATATAAATGGTATAGGTATATCTTCTGTTATATTTACATTTGATTTTGATGTAATCAATAATACATGCAGTAGCATTTCCGATTGACCAGGAAAAAAAACAATACATGCAGTTGCTCTGCCATTGTTAGTAACGGCTTTTGTGGCCAATTGACTTCCCTTAAATATTCACTCAGTGTACTGGTGATTTTTTGTGAGGGCGCTTATTTGGACTCGTTTTGATGTTCATATTTTTTCCGGGATGCTGAGTGTCAATTTCTGTTCTTCTAAAAGAAGTTAGTCACCTGTGAAACCTATTAGCCATTGAAACTAATTGATGAACACCTGTATATCTTTCAATCTTTTACACATATAGTTCCTCATGCATACCAAACTGCTGAACAGATAACCAGTTTGTCTTTTAGTTGTTGTTCCACAGTAAGAATTCAACCCCATGCCCTTTCATTTCATGTATGCGTTACATCATGTTTTGACCACACATGTGCGGAAACTAGAAATTTGTAACTTTTGTTTTCTTTGTCTTGTTCGTTTGTTGTCTGAACTCTGAAATGTCATGCTTGTGTCATGTTTCAGGTATATACACAGAGTCTTGTTAGAAGTGATAAGTTCAAAACTGGAAAAGAACAGTATGTTGATAAGGACCCTATAAGTGATGATAACCGGGATGTCATTATTGGTCGGATTCCTGTAATGCTCAAATCTGATTTGTGCTGGATGAACGGGGTTGAGAAAAGTGATTGTGACTTTGATCATGGAGGCTATTTCTTGATCAAGGGTGCTGAGAAGGTGAGTAAATAGTATGCTTCCTTCTGGATACTGATGTAGCCTGTAACCACTACAGTTATTGGCTACGTTGTTTTAGATTAATTTTGTTGTTACATGGTCAGGATTCAAATATTTGTCAAATTGAGACGATCAATGCATCAATGTGCATTCACTATTCTATTTTCTCTTGTTAATCTGTTGCTTTTGAGATATTTATTTCAACTTTTTAATCTCGTTCTTGGTTGCTTGGAAATCAGGTATGCTGGAAGCCTGAAGCATTTAACACTGTGATAACTTCAAACTGCACACTTCCACTTTAGATAATGTAACTTCTAATTATCAATACAGGAATATTGGAAGCATTTCCCCGCTGTCCTCCTATTCCATTCTTAACTGAAGAGGTGCTAAGGGACACTCATCTGAAAGCTTTGCTAAAGTGGTTATAAGGTAGAATTTACGTGAACCATTAGGTGGGCAAGAGTCTTAGAATGCCATAGAGCTGAAGAGTTTAGAGAGTCCAGTTCCAATTTGTTGAGACTGGGTTGGTGAGACTGTAGTGGTGGTTGGGTTACATTCCACCTGGAAGCTGTGTATCATCTCTTCATCGTTACACCATTTCTCTAGTGTTGTTTCCCTTTCCATATGCACTCCCATAGCACAGAACTAATGGTAGCATGGCCTGTGTTTTATCCTATTTCTCTTGAAGAGTTGCTAGGGGACACTGTTCTTAAAGCTCTGTGGATTTTGTTACAGGATAGAATTTTAGAGATGAATTAGGTGGGCAAGTCTCTTAGAATGCCATAGAACCTAAGAGTTAAAATGTTTGAGGGTTTTGGTATGCATTTTGTTTCATGGATTCGGATTAATACTACCGGATTCGTGAAGTTTGGATTCGGATCAGATTCGAGCAATTTCGGATCCGGTTCGGGTTCGGATCCTGCCGGATTCGGATCCAATCTGGTCCATTGACAGGCCTAGGTTGAACATGCTAATATACTTCACTGACTAGGCAGCTTATTGGTCTAATTGATTTACTCAAGTTTTTTTATGGTATCTTAGCAGTCCATTGAAGTCACTTGTCCCAATCCTTTCTCCAGTGATCTGATGGATTATTCCTGTTAGACTCCCCTCCCCCCGAACATGCAGAAAAAGGAAAAAAGAAGACGGAACCTTACATGTCATGTTTTTAGATATACGTTGTATTCTGTTATTCTGGATATGCTTTGGAAATAATTTGTTTGCAATGTTTATTGCAGACTTTCATTGCACAGGAGCAAATCTGCCTCAAAAGACTATGGGTTTCTAATAGTCCATCTTGGACAGTAGCATACCGTGATGTTTCAAAGAGGAAAAGAGTGTATATAAAACTGGAACCTCCTAAACGTGAACATATTAGAGGAGGAGAGAAAGTCCTCTCAGTATACTTTTCTGCTGTAGAGTTTCCAATCTGGATTTTGTTTTTTGCTCTTGGTGCATCATCTGATAAGGAAGTGGTTAATTTGATTGATTGCGATGATGAAGATTCCAGAATTGTCAACGTACTCATCGCATCGATTTATGATGCTGACGAGAATTGCAAGGGCTTCCGAAGGGGGAGAAATGCTATTAATGACATTATGAAGAAGATAGAAAACTGCAAATTTCCACCTCAAGAATCTATTGAAGCGTTCTTGAGCAATTACTTGTTCCCTAATCTTAGTGGATTCCGGCAAAAGGCCCGTTTTCTAGGCTATTTGGTGAAATGTCTCTTGCAGGCCTACACTGGGCGCAGGAAAATTGATAATAGAGATGATTTTAGAAACAAGAGGTTGGAACTGGCTGGTGAGCTGCTTGAAAGAGAGCTGAGAGTACACGTGAAGCATGCTGAGAGGCGTATGGTAAAAGCTATGCAAAGAGATCTTTATGGGGAGCGTGTCATCCACGCTATTGAACACTACCTGGATGCATCTATTATCACCAACGGTCTTTCTCGGGCATTCTCAACTGGAGCGTGGTCACATCCTTACAAAAAGATGGAAAGGATATCTGGGGTCGTGGCAACACTTAGGAGAACAAATCCGTTGCAGACTATTGCTGATATGAGGAAAACACGTCAACAGGTTTCATACACTGGGAAGGTTGGAGATGCCAGATACCCGTAAGTAGTTTGAACTTATCTTAGCTCTTCTTGATTAGGTTAACCTCCTATTTTAACCTCCTTAAAGGCTGTAAATTCTGAGCAATTACTCAGTGCCCATGGGGCACCACCACGTGGTGCCTTAGGTCCCTTCTCCACCACTCATTATGGTGGGATCCACACACGTTGCCTTGGGTCCCACCACAATGTGTGATGGAGAAGGTGCCCCACAGGATACCCTACCCACTTTTAGGGTACTATATTTCAGTATTATTGGATTTAATTGTCATTTCAAAAGTCAAACAAGGCATTGTTGAGAGCACCTTAGTTTCACCGATAAGATCACAAATCTTAGGGCCATTTGGAAACTAAACAACTTTGTGCAATGAGTATGTGACTCACCCCGTTGTCTTGTTTTCAATTTAAGATTTGTAGGATGAAAATTAGGAAAAAAATGTGTAAAAAAGGAAAAAAGAAAATTTCACTGAGAAGAACAACAAATAACTCTAGTGAACAAATAACTCTAGGAAAAAATGAAGTTTTGCTGGTAGATATACGATGCAAGGAATTTTATCCTTTTCTTCGCTATAAGATTAATTTGTTAATTTGAAACTTGATGAATTGTTAATTCCGATACTGTGTGCGGATGACGTTAATTTTCCTTGTAGCATTTTTCCTGAGCTTCTCTAGAAAAGCTGTCATGATTATACCAATTTTTCCTTCTACCATATCTTATTGTGGAGGGTATTAGGGGTTTGAACCATATTAATCTTATTTGTATGGAATGTGCTGGATGCAGACACCCCTCCCACTGGGGAAAGATTTGCTTTCTGTCTACCCCGGATGGTGAAAATTGTGGGCTTGTAAAGAATTTGGCCATCACTGGCCTTGTCAGTACCAACATTGAGGAACATTTTCTTGACAAATTGCTGGATTCCGGTATGGAGAAACTGGTGGATGATACTTCAACTTTGCTTTCTGGTAAAGTCAAAGTATTTCTGGATGGGAACTGGGTTGGAGTATGTGGAGATTCTGTTTCATTTGTTGCCGCTCTTAGACGTAAGCGACGACGGAAGGAAGTACCACACCAGGTCTGCTTTTGAATTTGGTTTGGTTGCTATTTCGTGGCATACAGATTGGTCTGGAAAATGATTTGAGTCTTATTTATTAACATCCCCACACGTTCCTTAAGGTGATAGATTACTGTCAGAAAATGTGCTTATGCTGCCTACACTTGTTACTTTGACCATTTTGTATAGACTACTTGCTTATCTGGAAGTCCATTTTTGGACTATACTAATGGTGCATGCCTTGCCTTGTGTGTTTGCTTTATCTTGTGTTGGGATATGTTGCTTTACCTCGAAACGACCTGGTAGAGAGGGCTAGGATTCATGCTTGAGCAAGGACCTTCATCCTCTGTGGCGAATATTTATCTTGTTGAGTGACAATGATATGACCGATTGGTCAGTTATTCTGTCAATGGCAATACGACCAGGAGTCTTATTCTTTATATGTTCTTCGCCTGAAATATCTCCGAATCTTTGTTATATGACATCAATCCATCTTTAGATTTCTTTAGTTTAGTTTTTACCAGTGTTCTAAAAATCTGCCTAGGCGGTGCCCCGCCACCTCGCCTAGGGGCCTAGGTGTTGATCTAGGCGCCGGGCCGATTAATTGGCCGCTAGGTAGGATTAGTCAGCTAGGCAGAATTAACTGGGATTAATTGGCATTAATTGGTGGTCAATAGAGAGGTTTTCTGATTTGAGGGGGTTAAAGGATATAGTGTAGTTTATGTAATATTTACATATACAGAACTCATCGTTGATGGAATCGGTTCAAAAACAATACATGGATGAGAACCTAATCAATCACAACCTGTTGTCTTCTCTCTCGCTCTCTCTGTCGCGTACTCCTCTGCTGCTCATTTCTCTCCTCTCCGTCTTCTTTGCTAATCGATCAAAGGTATTGTTCCTCTCTCTCTCTCAAACTCTCACTCGCTATAATGCACAGACACGGACACAGGAATTTTAAAAAAATGGGGACACGGACACGGCAAGGGACACACCACGTGTATATTTACTTATTTATATAAATAAATAAATAATTTTAGTTTGACACCCAGAAATTTTAAAAAATTACAATTTGGCCCCAATTTTTTTTAAAATTACAGTTTGACCCCCATTTTTTTAAAATTACAGTTTGGCCCCCAGATTTTTAAAAAAATTATAGTTTGGCCCCTGCCGTGTGCCCATCAGTGTCCCCCCGTGTCCCCAGTCGTGTCCCCGTAAAAAATTTAAATTAAATTATGGGACACGCTACGTGGCGTGTCCCATATGTGTCCCCGTGTCCGACACTACAATACTTCGACCTCTAGAGGTGTCGGTGTTTCATAGCTCACTTGTTAGTCGTCTCTGTGTTCTCTCTCTCTCTCTCTCTCTCTCTCTCTCCCTCTGTGTGTGTGTTGTGTGATTTATACATCTTATGTTGTATGGACTAGATATTAGGAAGTTCAATTTTGATGGATGGATAGATGGATGAATGTTTAAAGATTTCATTTTGGATGAGTTAGTTTATGTCATAAAATTGGCATTTTGGATGAATTGTATGTGTTAGGTCTATGCTCATGTTGATCTTCATAAATTAGTTAGTAGTAACTTTAGAAAGTTGAAATTTGTGGCTTGTTTATTTCTACCTTTGTCTTGCGCTCTTGCTGCGGCTTTGGGCAACATTCTCTAGACTCTTAGGGCATTTTGGGAAACCTGAAGATTGCGAGCCCTGTAGTCACATTTGACTTGATCTTGTCATACTCGTTTTTTTTGGTCATTGACTAAATACAGCTCTTGGAGAAATGTAGGTTTTTCTCTATGCTCATTAGTGAAGTTTCCTTGTTCACAAAGTTGTCTTTTGTAGTGATCGAGGAACATGTTTGAATTACATCAAAAGTGAGATGTTTGTGCGAGCCTGTGTATTGGGTTCAAGAGTAGGCTGATTGATGTTTGTGTTCATTGCTCTCTACCCTAATCGTTTCTCTTGTAGGTTGAGATCAAAAGAGATGAGCAGCACAGAGAAGTACGCATTTTTTCTGATGCGGGAAGGATTTTGCGCCCTCTTTTAGTTGTTGAGAACTTAGGGAAGATTAAAGCTTCAAAGGGGGGAGATTACAGCTTTCAATCTCTTCTGGATAAGGGAGTAATTGAATTTATTGGTACTGAAGAAGAAGAAGACTGCAGAACTGCTTGGGGTATCAATTACCTCTTTATGGAAAATGAGGCCAAGGCACCTGTCAAGTACACACATTGCGAACTTGACATGTCGTTTCTATTAGGGTTAAGCGCTGCCATTATTCCCTTTGCGAATCATGACCATGCAAGGAGGGTCCTTTACCAATCAGAGAAGCATTCCCAACAGGCTATGGGCTTTAACACAACAAATCCGAATATCAGAGTGGACACCAATACCCATCAGCTGTACTACCCACAAAGGCCTCTTTTCCGTACCATGGTTTCTGATTGTCTTGGAAAGCCAGGATATCCCCTAGGGCACAATGGAATAGTGCCAAGGGCTGAGTACTTCAATGGCCAATGTGCCATTGTGGCAGTAAATGTACACTTGGGGTACAACCAAGAGGATTCCTTGGTAATGAATCGGGCTTCATTGGAGCGTGGGATGTTTCGTTCAGAGCACATCAGAAGTTACAAAGCTGACGTTGATAATAAGGAAGCAGTTGGGAAGAAGCCCAAGTTTGAGGATTCAGTGAATTTTGGGAAGGTGCAGAGCAAAATTGGACGTGTTGACAGCCTTGATGACGATGGTTTTCCTTTCATTGGTGCTAACCTGCAAAATGGAGATATCGTCGTTGGGAGGTGTGCAGAATCTGGGGCTGATCACAGTATAAAACTGAAGCACACGGAAAGGGGTATGGTCCAGAAAGTAGTCTTATCTGCGAATGACGAGGGAAAGAATTTCGCTGTCGTATCTTTGAGACAGGTAATTTCACCTTTATAAGAAATTTGACATCATGAAAGTGATGTAATATGTACTAGAGACCTTAACTCATTGCTGTTCTGGCTATTATGGCATTAATGAATTGACAAATGACATCGAACATTCTAGTTTAGGATTTAGACTAAGTTAGAGCAAGTAAATATTACATGTTCCCGTCAGATTTAAGATTTGGGCGGCGTTAGGTCTTGCCTGTTCTTTCTATGATATGCTTTTACTGTTGATCTTTTTCTATTTCATTCTGGACTTTTTATTGCAGGTTCGAACGCCGTGCCTTGGGGACAAGTTCTCTAGCATGCATGGGCAGAAGGGTGTTCTGGGTTTTTTGGAGTCCCAGGAGAATTTTCCCTTCACCATACAAGGGATTGTGCCAGATATTGTCGTAAACCCCCATGCTTTTCCTTCAAGGCAGACTCCTGGTCAATTGCTTGAGGCTGCCTTGGGGAAGGGGATCGCCTGTGGTGGGTTGCAAAAATACGCCACCCCCTTTTCCACTCTTTCTGTTGATGCCGTAACAGATCAGCTTCATAGGTAACAATGACAAGGCGTTAATGAAATGCATGTTTACTTGCAATTTCATATCACGTCAATGAAATAGCCCGGCTTGTTTTCACTTATTTGCAGCCTATATTCTATAAGATTGAAATTCGAGTTCACATGCTTCAAGCAGTTGTATGTGGAGAGAGTGCTTTCCATGTTTCAAAAAACCCAAGAAGCCAACTTTTTCAAAGCTGAACTTTAGATGATTAGTTTCTTAAGAGCGAAAATCATATATTGAATTGAAACAAAGGGGGCCTTTTTATGTTAGGATTCTTAATCATACTCGTTGGCGTACTTAATCCATATGCATGGCAGGGCTGGATTTTCAAGATGGGGAAGTGAGAGGGTATACAACGGCCGAACTGGTGAGATGATTCACTCTCTTGTGTTTATGGGCCCCACCTTCTACCAGCGTCTGACCCATATGTCGGAAGACAAAGTCAAGTTCCGCAACACGGGCCCAGTGCATCCCCTCACGAGGCAGCCGGTGGCAGATAGGAAGCGTTTTGGAGGTATCAAATTTGGTGAGATGGAACGTGACTGCCTTATAGCCCATGGTGCAGCAGCAAATCTGCACGAACGACTCTTCACTCTCAGTGACTCCTCCCAAATGCACATATGCCGAAAGTGCAACAACATTGCAAATGTTATCCAACGCGCTGTGCCAGGTGGTCGGAAGATTAGGGGTCCCTACTGCCGGTTTTGTGAATCCGTTGAAGAGATTGTTAGGGTCAATGTTCCATACGGTGCAAAGCTACTGGCCCAAGAACTTTTCAGCATGGGCATCACAATGAAGTTTGAAACAGAGCTTGGCTGAAACAAACTAATTCCCTTGTCTATCTTTTGGTTTATCTAATCACCATCCCTTGTTTATCTGACGTGTGGTGAGGTTATGTTTATCTGTAGTAATGTTGGAGTAAAGACGCATGTGCTAAGCTCTCTTGCTGTAAAGAATTTGCACTGTTGGCTTTTGTAGTACTTGTTATCGAACCCAATGGAAGGTTGAACGAGTCTTTAAAATTGTGGCAAAAGGCAAATGGAAAGTGATTGGAGCCAAAACTAGGGGTATGACCTGCTTGTTATTAATATTTCTAAAAGTCCAAGTCAACGGATTATGGGCTCATTCCTTCCTGTGTTTCATTATCCTGTCAACCAAAAAACCATCGAGTATGCGCTTTCTTACTTAAAATTCTTTTATTTCAGTCCAAGTATTTAAAAGGGTAGTCGTGGTACAAAGTGCATGAATGACAAATGTATCATCTCAGAGAGACTCGAACTTGGCTCTGATGATTTGTGAGCCAGCTCTACTGGAGTCCCCTTTTGCTTTCTACTTGGACGTGATTGAATCGTTGGGACTCTTGTTTGTGGACCTGGACAATTGAATGGACCAATCAGATCAAAGGCGTTAGAGGTGAAATTCTTGGCTCTGTATTGTTTTGGGAATGCCGGAAAGTGTAGATAAAAGCATGTTTTTGTCAATAGTCGTGTTTATTTATAGTATTACAAAGAATGAAGTTTGTGTATGAAAATGACATGTAGAATGAGATGACACTAATTTGGCTTGATAATTGGCACTCCTTGGGTATTTTCTAGGTTTTGTGACGGTTGTTTTCAACTTGGGAAGGTCCCTTGAGGCTAAGGTGGAGTCTGATAAGGGATAATTTGTGGTGCTGGCCGAGGAGGAATCCTGTGACTAGGGAGACAATGGCAAGCTCCCAGTTCCTTAATTCCAAATTCTGCTCACGAGGACTCTGTAGTTTGGGCCTCGAGTCCCCAAGGTTTCTCGGTCAGGTCTGCTTGGGAGGCTGTAAGGATTGTTAGACCTGCTGTTGCTTGGTGGAAGGTTGTTTGGTTCAGATTTCATGTCCCCAGATGGGCCATCAGTCAATGGCTTACTACAAGAGGATGGCTTTCGACCGAAGATAGACTGCACAATTGGGGATAGATAACTGATGTCAGATGTGTGTTTTGAGGTATTGCTTCTGAGAATGATTCTCACCTCTTCTTATGCCCCTTCTCTTCTTTCATTTGGGGGGATCTGTTAAGGATGTGTGGCTTTTCTAGAGGGATTGTGAATCTGGACCAGGAAATCATATGGGCAAGCCAACATGTTAATTGGCATAGGCTTCAACATTCTCTGTATAAGTTGGTTATTGCAGCTACTCTCTGTATCATGTTTGTCTGGAAAGGAATTCTATGTTGTTCAAGAACATTCCGAGGGATGTTCTCTGTGCTTTTTCTGTTGTGTTTTCTGATTTGAGCTATCTGAGCTTGTAGAGAAGGGTCAAGCCCAATGCCAAGAACAAATATTTGTGTGCCCTTTGGAATTTGCCCCCTGCCATTTTTCCTCCCTCTTCAGGCAAAGGCTTTCTTTTCTCATTTCTTTTGGCAATAGTATTGTTTGTGATTGTTTTGGTCTCCTCACTGGTGGAGGTGCTTGCTAGCTTGTTTTTGTGTCTTCTTGTTTGATCGTTCCTTGGGGGACTTGATGCAAGTGTTGAGAGTGTTTTGGTGCAATAAAATTGAACTCACCCAAAAAAAAAATATTGGCCTCTATCAAAACAAGACAGAAAATCTCATTTCTTCAGATAGCACTAAAGCGTTCCTCATTATGAAGCTGAAAACTACAACAATCAAAACTTTCAAATAATACTGGAAAGCATACAAAGCCTTAATCAAAATGGCCATGTAGAAAAAACATTACAGCGATTTCTGAAAACTAGAAGTTCCCATTTTGAAAACACGGAGGGAACTCCATCAAACGGAAGGTTCTCGCAATGCTGTGGGCAAGTCTAATTCAGGCTCAGAGTCACCGAGGGGAGCAAAATAGTAGTCAACCATGTCCTCAGTCACTTCTCCTAAACTTGAAGGCGCCCACTGCAAATTTAAGATCATAGACCAATTGACAACAATTTTGAGAGAATGTCGATTAACTATGACATTCATGCATTGAAAACGAAATTGTTAAGGATACCTTAGGAGCAAAGTCCTTGTCAACTAGTCGTGCCCGAACTCCCTGTACAAGTTAATGGAAAAGGGCATGAATCCAAGAAGCAAATGCAAAACAAGATTGCCTGAATCAGATATCAGAAAAGCCCATACCTCACTAAAATCATTAGAGACCTGTTTGGTGATCCACTTCAGGGATACACGATACTCACGAACCAGACACTGGTCAAGGGATTGAAACCTACCTTCTCTTATCTAAAAGCAACAGAAAATGCAAGTCAATTATCAGGTCTAGAAGCAATTGAGGTGGATTCTATGCAAATGCAAAAATTGGAAGAAACCTACAGATTGTAAAGTGACTTTCAAGCTCAATGGGGAGGCCTCTTTTAGTTTCTTGATGGCTGTCGTACACCATTCATCAGGAGTCTCTGCTGCCTCAGTTTCCTAAGAGAATGAACAGGCAGTATAATCCATCTCAATCAAGAAAGTCAATTTTATATGCGTAGGTTTTCATGAGAACCAACATTATACACGAACAACAAATTACTATTATTTTTCTGCAGTTAATGCCGGACAAAAACAGAGTGAGAAATTTCCATGTCCATAACTACCATTACACGGTCTCTGTGTGCGTCCATGTAAATGACTTTTTTTACCAGAAGGGATATCTTCCCTGTCAAAGACAATCTATTAGGAATTTCAACCCGATTTCCGTTAAGTCACCAAATGCACTAAAGCATTTACATATGCAAAAAAATTACCGTAATTTTGAAACCTTGGGGCTCACTTGAATCCTCTCACATAGTACTGCAGCAGCCCTAGCCCACCATGGGCTTATCCACACACACTAATAGTTTTGTGTTTGGGAGATCTAAATTAACCGACTTTTTGCTAACATATCACAAAACAATTCACTTGTTTGCCATCTCTATTTTAGCCAAAAATCTCGACCTTTTAGCCCAAACAACTTAACTTAGTTTTAACCGGCTTCTTTCTCAAAAAAGTCAAAAAGCTAAAAAGTTTGTTCAGCCCAAAACTACAATTTTTCTTAGGCCTACATTTTTTTACCCAAAAAGTCAAAAAAAACAGAGAAGATTGCCTTTTGTGTTACGTATGTCAAGGTTTTTTTTTCTACAACCTTTTTATAAAGATGCAACGCTAAAAAAGTGAAATTGTTTGATTAAAAGTCTAGCTTTTTTTGCTTTTCGGAGAAACAGTTGAGTGTGAGAATACCAAGTTGTTTGGGCTAAAAAATCAAGTCTTTTTTTTTGCTAAAAATAACTAGGGCAAACAGGTGGACTTTGTTTTGCTAATACAGCAAAAAAGCCACCTAATATAGCTATGCAAACACAGCTATGGTATCCTAGGATGTCACACTCACTGCTTAGATTTGTTAAGCAATGTATCTTAGTTGCAGGATTCTTCTACCAGGGACTCGGTCCCAACTCCCGAACCTCGCTTCCGCTCCTATCTAGACATAATATTGCTCCCAATGAGGATGGATCCAAAAGGAACAAAAGAAAAGCTACCAAGCAAGAGACTCACCGTTTAAAAATCACACTAACAAGTAGCTTATGTTACAGCAGAGCATAACAGAACAAATACTTCTTGAAGTTGGAATGTCGTCCTTCAATAGAATTATATGAAAGCTCCAGTAGGCGCTCCGCTTTTAATCTTAGTAAACTCTTCTATATTCCCTCCCTCTCCCACTCCCGCACATATAATCATAACGAGTAAAGAAGCTTCACGTTTAGGTTTATCTAGCAAGGTCAGGGAATTTCCAACAGGTGTAGATTACAAGTCCTATGTTTCCCAATCAAGGCAAGACGAAAAGGAATGAAAAATAAAGTCAAACTAACCAAAGCGGAAATAATTTCTTCAACAGTATCTTTGCTGAAACACTTATCAATTGCTTCAATCCTGAGCCACATAAAAACGGGAGAAAAAGAAAAACAAATTAAGCCTGGAGGATAGATACCAATGAAACATTTTTAGAAGAATGAGAAAGTGGGTCGTCCCCATATGTGAAGGTTTAACGAGGAGTTCAGAGATACAATAACCGACTGAATCAGTACCAAAAACATGAATATCACCAAAAACATGAATATCACGCAAAACTATTTGCCTGAAAGTAGTAACCCAGTAATCTTACTCAAATATTGAATGCTGACACGAGTAACAGGAAACAATTGCACAAGCAAATGGAAGCTTATGTGGTTGTGGAATAGATTTATATTCATTCACCAAGCCGCACAAAGGCGACATGACTTATTAATCATATCAGGTTCAATGCTTATCTAAAGCTTAAATTGGTGAACCCTGGCTTTAACATTAAGCCGATACAACACAGGTTCGGGCAGTTCCTACATGATATGGCAGCGTTATGAACAAATAACTAAAAATTGTTTGTCTGCTCGTATGTCGCATGGACTCGGTTATGGATATTAGGTGTGACTGCATGTCCAAGCATCAGACTTTCCTGATCATAAATCTTAGGATATCGGGATGTGTCCAAAAGTTGGGTATGGGTACGGGAACACATTCTAAACACTTATTTGAATTGTTTATTGGCTAAGACAAAATGTCATAATTTTTTTTTATTAATGTTCTTGCAATCAAATGAGATTAAGGGAAATTCTGAAATGTCTATCTCCATCTACGTGCAAGGCTATTAATGTTTCTTTTCTATCTAATTTGAGCTTCTTTTTCTTCAAATATCACAAAAATTAGGGGATCCAAGAGTACATGGGGTACGAGTGCTGTATGCATATACCACGCTCTTAATATTACATCTACCAAACAAGGATACCATGAAGAAAGTAGAAGAGTCCATGTAAAACTTGTCTGCACTACTAGCATATCATAATAACTACAAGGTTAATTATAATCAATGTAGCACACGGTTAGGAGTGCATGTAACACAACTATCATACATTACTACGTTTACTACAAGGTTAATTATTACCAGTGTAGCAGATGGTTATTTACTAAGTTATGACCAGATGACATACATAACTCTATTACCACCAGGAGACAAACAGGCCACTTGTTTCCACCACAGACCATATGAGCATGGCTTTAAAACTGAATATTCATTAAAATGCTAGATGTCGTTCTATGGGAGAAAATTCTGATTACCAAATATTTACGTTCTTTGACTTGACAATTCCATGCACAAAGGGTTCCCACTTAATAGAAATGTATCAGGAAGTGTATGCTTCATGTGCCACAACCAAAAAGAAAAATCCTTTCGTGGACACAGCAAGTACATTTCAGCTATTGATTGAAATGCTATCTGTCACAACTATGTCTTTACATGTTTCATGTTAGGGCCAATAGAAGATACTCAGCAACAGATGAAAGAAGAAAGAAGAAATTAAAAAATAAGATGGAACATTACTTGTGTAGAGTGCTCCTCTTCTCTGGGTAGACAAGGTCACCATATTGTGCAAGAGAATCCTCTATGACAGAAGGGTCATCTGTGATCAATTTACCGAGGCGTTCTTCAACCCAAGCAACTTTCTGTTAGGAATAATGAATTATTAAAGCTACTAACAATGAGACCTATACTTTCTAGAGAGAAAGGAATCTAGCACAAACTGCATTCAGTGAATAATGAGTAGCAAGGCCACAAGCAATCATTTCCACTCCGTTAAGCTTTTCTCCTGTTAAAGCCAAGTATTCACCTGTAAAGGGACACAAAAGAAATGAACAGGGAATTACACTTCGTGAACAAGTTCCTACATTTGTAAATAAAGAATTTTCTCTCAAGTACATCTTTAGCAACCCAAAAAGATGTAAGGGGTACATAATTACTCTTTCAGCTGCTTCTTCAATTCAAAGTAGAAGCTTATCAATAATAAAGCAAAATAAAATATAAGGGAAACAAGGAAAACGACCCCGAAAGACAAACAAGTGAACCAACTTTCCCAACATGCTTAACAACCCAAGGATCCATAACCAAGGGATAGTGACAAGCATAACACAATGACATTCAAGGGTTCAATCACCCTCCTAGCAAAATAAAAAGGAAAAGAAAAACCATGCATCTTGGAAAATACATCCCAATTTGCCTATAAAGTCACCAAAGTGCTAAGAAACGTTCATCTTCGACACGTCTAACATAAAAGTGGAATTCCAGCAGCCTCATTAAGACAGTTCAAATGCAATTAAGATCTCTGCTAGGATTTCTAGGCTGGTTGGCTTTAATTACTAAAATACAACTCTTTCTACCCTACTTTTCAAAACATCGTCTTTCCTTTATTATGACCGTACAGGAACCTGGTTGACCAACATGATAGTGGTGATATCATAGTAACTTGACAAGAGCAAGGGACACAGACATGCCAATAGTGGACATGGAACATAACGAAAAGATACTTGTTTATCTAGAAAAAATACTTAGATGTACATACTCGTTATATTCAGGAAAAAGAGTCCTCAAAGTAATAATGGAAATAAGTATCATATCTGCAGGAGTGCATTTATAAAAAGAATAAGAGACAGTTTCCAAGCCTGATCCTTACAAAGTCATAAAAGTGTTGACAAAAATACTAAAGGGTATCAGTACATCATTATAGCAATAGGTAAGAAATTTGGTGAAGCTAGAGAAAAAAAAAGTACATTTCCTGCGTAAGATGCTTAGTTTCACAAGACAAGGCAAGGAAGGTGGTAAAGCTAGAAACCAGAGAGCTTTTTTTCCCAACGCAAGATACTTTCACAAGACACAGCTCAATATTGGGTACAAGTACAACTCCTATAAACCTCCATTTAAATTCTGAAAAATTGAAAGCTAGCATACAAGTGGGGCACGGAAGCAAGCTATTACAACTCCTAGAGATAAACTTCTTTGGTACTCTATGCAATGGCTTCTTTAGTACTCTATCTTATGGTTTAAGAATCACATTCCTTATTGGGCCTTTCTGACTTGCTTGGTTTGCTGGAGAAGACTTGCTACAAAGGATAGACTGGGGGAATGAAGGCTGGAAGTTGATCCTGAAGGTGGTTTGTGCAAGAATGTGGCTGAATCTCAGGGTCATTTATCTTTTGCAAGTGCTTATTCTAGGCAAGTATGGGACAGGTTTTGGAGGGATTTGGTATTAAGTATTAACAAACCCACCAGTTCTTGGACAAATGAACTGAGCTGGGCTATTCAAAACCCGAAGAAGGAAGGATCTGCCTCTTGCAAACGTATAAACTGCTTATTGCAGGTCTGTCTATCAAATCTCTCCAAGTTGTCCCTTGTCACTGGGAAGGACACGAGAGACAGAGTGCGTTACTTGGGATAAGTGGATTCTAGTGTAGGTAACCTGAATCTGTGTAATGCTTGGAATATCTTAAGTGTGCTAGATCTGGTAGTATGTTGTTGGATGCCTTGAATTCTCCTTGTGTTCCGGTTGTGTTTTCAGAGTTTGTTCCGTGTGTTTTGTCTGCTGTGGCTTGTATCCCTCCCATGGAATACTCTGGTAGGCTATTGTTTATTGCTGTCTGGTAGTTTAGCCAGTGGTATGCCCTTGGGCATTTGTTTTGCTGTTGGTTTTTTCCCTTGGTATTATCATTTTAATTTACCGGAAAAGTGGCAAGGAAGCACTCTTCCTGTGCTATAAGCATGTAGGAAAGAAGCAAGAAGACCGAAGCTTAGAGCCGGGAGATATTAAGTAACAAATGGAGAGCACTATCGAAAGTCTCCAGGCGCAATGTCCCAAAAAACTTCACTATGCTTGGGAAAATAGTACAAATGGCAACCTGTTTAAACTAGACGTTACCTAAATAACCAGGTAGACGAGAAAGATAGTAGGAAGCCCCTGCATCAGGATGGAAACCCATCTGGGCCTCTGGAGCAGCAAAGACCTGCAATTCAATTGCAAAACTTTATTTCTTTTATACAATGGGCAGTCTAGTAAGCCAGAGTTCAAATTTCACATAGAATCAGTTCAATGCTAACGATTTAAGTTGGGTACGGACTCCTTTGTGAAGTTAGAACACCACCTATAACTTGCTCCACCTTTTTTCATTTTCCTATAACTTTGAATCTCATATGCAGCTATGCTTATCTTATTGATGAGGCAATGTTTTTAGAAGTGCTAGAGCTTGTCTCACATTGGTTAATTATAAACTCAAAAACTAGAATATTAGCCTAGGCGGCACTCATTGCCAATTAAGTTTGAATTGGATGCCTTAACATGGTATCAGAGCTAGACTTTCAGAGGTTGTTGGACAAGACCCTCTTGGTTGATTGTCCCGTTGACTGTACCTTAAGTGCACATTATTTCGTTATGATCCCCATGTTATGGATCCATTGTTTACCTCACCATGTGCGAGGAGTGTTAGAACTTGTCCCACAATGGTTTTATTATAACCTCCAAAACTAGTTTCTAAATTATTATCCTGGCTAAACAATCTAGTAAAACTCCACCAGACCACGAGAGAGATTACAACTCTACTTTATGTGTTCATGTTTTATAAGAAGTTTGTAGAGAAGGTCTATAATGAAGAAGAGGGCTTAACATAACTCGGCGACAGATACCAAGGAAAGAACCATTTAGGACTTCCTTTATTCTTAGAGTGGAAGAGGTTGGAGATGATGTCGTTCATAGAATGGAAGTACTGTGTTATAAGTGCGAGAGCACATCTCGTAGTTATATCCTTTGAACTTGAAATGAATATAAGTTGAATTTTTTTTACTACTTTTGACTCGTGAGGCAGGGCTAAGAAACTAAGAGCAACATGCTGGTAAATGAATGTGACCAAAATATGGATGTTGAGGTGCATGTGAGATAAGCAATAAACGTCAAACATAAACATCAGGCAATGGAAGTGGCAAAAATTTATGAAAGAAAAAAGAGAGTAATCACAAAAGCAAAGAACTTTACTTTAAAGGAAGAGTTAAAACAGTTCAGAAACAACAGAAATTATGCTGTTTAGCTGGAATCATGGCCACGGAGAAAACAAAATCAGGAACATAACTCATTTGAACCATCCAAAATTCCAAACTATTAGCTTAAGATGTTGAGTTGAGTTTATTTTTACAACTAAAACCTCGGCGAAATTTCGATACACGATAAATGATTGACAAGTTATGTCAAGTGACCTAACGATCTGTTATACATGATGAGTACATGGCAAAGAATGCAATTTGAGGAAATTTAATTTTTACATGCTTAATGCTTGTGTCATCAAATTTTGTTCAACTTAAAATTAAATCAACAATACTTCGCAACCAATAGAATCTGGTAGTTTGTGTTACAATCACATACGGTTTTATCAGTCACGAAGCGGAACATTCCAGGAAGCGAAATACCCGCCCCACCTCCCATTGTGATACCATCCAAGATAGCCACCTGTAGAAAGGACGAAAAGAAAATATAAACAAACAAATGCGTAGGAGATAAACAGTTTTATTCTATTAAGCATTTGAAAAAAATAAAACCTGCAAGTGGTAAAAGACCTGAACAGATACAAATTTTGGGGATACAAATACCAAAAAGATTTCCAATTGGGCGTTACAGGTTGATGGCTAAATTTCATAAGAAGGAACACTTGACGGATTGGATTTCATCTAAGGTTTAGTAAAAGATAGACACCTACATTGACGATAATGATATCTTGCCACCATTCCATTTCTTTTACTTCCAGTTTACAGTCCATATGGCTATAACAGGGCAAGTCTTTAAGCACATTGGAACACCTGTTGTATGAGGAAGCAACTACCACTGCGAGTTGAACTAGACCAGTTTGAAAGTGGAAGTTGCCCAAAACTGACTGCGTGCCTAAAGCACCAATTCATCAAGAAACAGAGGAGATGGGAACACCAACTGTGCAGGTGAAATCATAGGACACAAACCACCAATTAGTGGGGACCAATCCCAGTTGCCTTTCCCTTGGCCACTCCCAATGTTATGGAGCAGGTCCATTCATTGGAACCTTGATGATCCACTTCACACAAGAGACAAATGTCATCTCAAAGCACCATCAGCCATCGATGCTTTGGTTTATTTCACATATTCCTTGACTGTAAGTGAGAGAATCCATTCAGATCAGACTGCAAATCAAATCCATTAACTTCTTATATTCCAATACCACATAAAGGTGCCACAAGAGTTACCATTGCAGTCCACCTGGAATCTCTATTGTTATGCTCTAATTCAATTAGTGCAGTAACCGGCATTCAACATACTTTCACATGCTTTTGCAGACAATTGCTCAACAGCCTGAACTATTGATAACTAAGAGCTTAACTTTGGTCGTACATTGGAGAACATATTACTAGCACGCAAACCTTTTCTCGTTTAAGAGTGCGGAGCCCATTCTATCAAATACTAAGAAAGAACGACAAAAGGAATATGAATAAAGAAGGACAAGCCTTGTTTTCATATTTTGTTGATTAAGAAACCTATTCCCAGTGACTACTAAACAAGCATTATTTGCTTTAGTAAAAAAAGAAAAGCATGGTAATGCAAGCGGATGGATAAAATCCGCACCCACATCAGTGAAAGAGTATACGCTCTTTAACCAAGAAAGCTAAATGTGTTTGCTTCTGAGCAGTTGAAAGATGGGTAGAGTTGTCCAGCACCTAAACCGGGTTACTATATTTGTATTCCTGTGTGGCGCTCCTTTGGTGTGTGAGTGCACTCAAAGACCAATCCGTGAGGGCAGTGGTAGGCCAAAGTGGACAATACGAAGCATGCAGGGCCCAATTACGACAAAATAAGCTGTCCTAACCTGTAAATGTTAATGTTGAGTTACCAATTATCCCAAAAGCTAAAGTTGTTGGGAAATAGGTCCAACAATGTATATCAAGCTATTCAACATCCTCCCTCATGTGCAACCCGTTCAGGTGGAGATGCAAATTTTCATAGTTGGAGGGAAACATAATACGAAGAAGAGAAACGTAATGCAAACAGGAAACAAAAGCAAGCAGAGAGACTTAAACCCAAGACCTCTCCCAACCTAAGCTCTGATATCATGCTAAGTTACCAATTATCCCAAAAGCTTGAGCGTTAGGAAAATGAGCCCAACAATGTATATCAAGCTATTCAACAAATTAAACTACACACTATTAACTCCTAAAGCATGTAACTCTGATGGGCTTGTTTTCCCCTCAGCAGTGTAGCTCCTGCAACAGGAAATTCAAGAAACCTGACTCTGGCTGGTAATTACTAGGGCTGTAAATGAGCCGAGCAGCTCGTGAGTTCGGCTCGGTAAGGGCTCGGTTCGGCTGGTTCGAAGGATAAACAAGCCGAGCTCGAGCTCGATTTTGCAGCTCGTTTGATAAACGAGCCGAGCTCGAACCTAGCAGGGCTCGGCTCAAACAGGTTCGTCTCGGCTCGAACATGCCAATATATAGGTTTGCGAACAGGTTCGTCTCTGCTCGAAATATATAGGTTCGGCTCGGTTCGGCTCGAACATACCAATATTCGGTTCGACTCGACTCGTTTAGCCATTTTTTCAATATTAAGGCCGAAAAGTTGACGAATTCAAGCTCGAATTCGAGCCGAGCCGGCTCGTTTATTCTAGACCGAATACTAACGAGCCGAGCCGAGCTTTGTACCTGCTTATCGAGCCGAGCTCGAGCCGAACTTTTTCGGCTCGATTCGAACTCGAGCCGAGCTCGAGCCACACGAATTTTGATCGAGCCGAGCTCGAACATGCCAATATTCGGTTCGGCTCAGCTCGTTTACACCCCTAGTGATTACCAAGCCAATACAAGCAATCACCTAGAATGGCCACACTACGTTGGCATCTTTGGACATATCTTCTGTACATTCCTACTCAAATTTGATAACACCTAAATAAATCAGCTGATCCCACGAACTAAGTTAAAATAGTAGTCCTTACAACAAAATCATACAATTGGTTTGTTTTTAGTGGGGCTCCAAGGTACTATCGTGATGTCAGCACTTCACAGCCTTAACTAGAATAGTCTATGAGCTTCTCATGACCAGATTCAATAGTCATGGCTCGGTGTACTTAGCAGCTTTTAGATAATTTTCACCAACAAACGTTTAAATGACCTAATGTAAATTAATTTGCCACCACCAATATTTTAATCCTTCTTTTGAGGATAACTGGATAAGGAGGCTGTAACAAGAAAGCAAAATGCAGGACTTGAAAACCCAGCGATCAAAATGGGAGACAAGTGGTTCAAGTGTTCAACAAAGTAATTGTGTTTGATTTCACGATTTCCACCTGCTAGGTTTGTGTTAGGTTCCAAACTTGTCGCATATAATGAACATTGCCTGGTTCATGGAGTGTCCAGGCCACTAATTAAAAAGAAATGAATCTGCCTTTGCAATATAAAGACAAAGATAAAATAAACGTTCAAGGTCTAAATACAGTCCCATATGATATCATAGAAAAGTTGATATAGTTTACTTACATGTGGCTTCAGATATGTTCCTAAAAGGTACACAAAATTGTACAATGTCCGGAAAAAAGTTTTGCATTCTTCAACATTCCCTGCACATAATCAAGATAATTGGAAACACTATCAAAACCCATCAGAGCCACACAACTGAGTCTTTGATTATACAAATAAAGGTAACACTAAGAATGATTGATCATATTAACTTGTATATCTAAAAATCTCAAAAGAAAGACTGATCTCAAACAGGGGCATATCATAGTAAGCTTGAAAAAAACTAGTGTCAACCCTAAGCCATTCCGCAACCCTGCTTCAACTACGTAATTGTACCCAAAAAAAAAAATGTGGCTGCCTCAAACAAGATTTTGGCAGATCATCAAATAAGTACTCCAAAGGCTAAATTAACCTCATCCACCGTCATTTGTATCAGAAAGCCCATTTGTAGTCCCTAGCTATTACTTATGCTTCAAATAGCACAAAAGCATATCCAGCAATCAAACAGGATCTTAAGATGATATTCTACCACTCAGTTCACCTTTAATGCTACCAGGTTCACAAAAAAACCAGCTCTAGGTCCTGGGATTAAAAATAAAAAGCCACTTGCCACCAAAACCAAACCAAGTTAACACAATCCTCCCATCAATTTTGATCGGCCAGATGAATTCTTTTTGGTCATTTTGCCTTTTAAATGTATATATACTATACATGTTCACTCGAAATTGACAAAAATCCCCAGCATCCCTGTCAATTTAGGTCTTCACCACCCCAAGCATTTCTATCATACTTCATTGTTGCTGCCTCAACTGACCTTCATTTTATGTTACCAAACCAGTTCATCTATTTTTTCCAACTATTTTCGATTGGTGCTACTCATAGTCATACTAGTTAGGAATGTTTTACTTCTTATTCTCTCTCTCTCTCTCCCTCTCTCCTCAACTTACCACAGTTGTCATAACATTTTCATCTCAACTGCATTATCTTTACATCCCATTTCTAACTATGTACAGGTCGCATGATATGCCAAAAGTACCCCTTCACCAGAGCCAACATACTTCGATTCTGTAGGTTACATCAATTTTTACTTGTTGGTATCCCATAGTTTTCAATCCTTAATTCTTTGCTATTTCTTCTTTAATTGTTGATGATTTCATTCCATATATCCAGTTTGTTTGATTCCTATATCCAGGTTTCTACTCTAGCGACCTAGCCACTCTTCTAGTTTATCCACAAAGATTATCATTTGCAAATAACGTAGATCATAGAACACCATCTTAAATATGCTTAGTCAACTCATCCATAACAACTGCAACAACGTCAAGGACTCGATGCTAATCCTTGGCCTAATCCTACAGTGATGGACATTCACTTGTGCGTCCTGCAGGTAGTCAAATTGTAGCCCCACTCTGCATCCTAATTATCCATGTCCTTGTCACATCAATTATACCCCTCCATCACTCTCTTCTCTTCCAAACCCACTATATTTCATCCTTAAGCACCGTATAAGAAGCTCTCTTTTTTCCAAGTCTATAAAACCAGGGTAGATACTTCCTTCTTGTCTCTGCAATTATTGGTTATTCACCATAGTACATAAATTAAGTCTGGCATTCTATCAGTCACGATTCTCTGACAAAAATTTCACCATTCGAAGCTAAGGAATAACGTCCCCCACATCTCCCCTGTGGCCCTGTGGGACTCATCAACTTAAATACATAATACACCTAAAGTTGTCTTCACTTTAGATATCTCCTTTATTTAGTATTACTAACCACACTCTAATCTATATCTGAGTACATAAATTAGTCATTTCCAAGTTGTAGATAGCTTTAACCAAAAGTATTGACCTCTGAAACAACGAAAGGATGAAAAAGAGACCCACCTTCATTGAGCAAATTGTAAAGCGTAACAACATCTGCACCGGAACAGAAAGCCCTGCCTTTACCCTTCAAATAGAAAGATTGTAGCTTACACTCCGAACAAAACAACAATCCAATGAGAAAAAAAAGACTTTGAAAACAAGGTGTTACCTTCATCATCACAAACCCAATATCTGGGTTTTCTTCCCATGATTCATAAAGTCTTTTTAACCGAGCTGCCTAAAGTTATAAAAGAAAAAATTAATGACAAAAAGGTAAATTTCTAACGAGGGCATCATGCATGAACTCGTAACAATTACCAGTACAAAACCTAAGGCAGTGTGTGGTTCATTTAAGTGAAGCTGGAATGCAGTGGTTATGCACTTGTAATGTTCACTTTTTTTTTGGGTAAGTTAACATTTTATAACAAACCACAAGAAAACTTCTATCCCAGGGCCAAACCTTAGGAGAACACAAAACTGCAAAGCAACTAGATACATTCAAACTAGAAGCACAGCTCAACTCGTACTCCTACAAAGCAAAGGAGTTACATCCCAATTCCTACACAAAGAAAATTTTTCACTGGAATAAGGAAATTTCCCCCATGAACACACTCTATCTCTAATATGAGCCACTATAGTGGAAAGAATATCTTCAGAAGTGCAGGATTTTTGAGAGAAGATCCTAGCATTTCATTCCAGCCAAATGTAATAGAGTGTAGCAGCCAAAGATAGCTTGCAAAGGGAGAATTGGCGACTTTTCCCCCGACAATGATGACTGAACCAAACAATCTCGAAGTCCCAGTCACCAGGTAGCCGAACAACCAAATTCCTTTTCAAAATGTCGGACCAAATGATTCCAGAGAAGTTGCAATAAAAAAAGAGGTGCATATGGGTCTCCATTTGCTGCTGGCACAAAACACAAGTAGGGTGCACATTCATACCCCATTCTCTAAGCCTATCCTTTGTGACTAACCTCTTGCAACAAGCAAGCCAAGCAATAAAGGCCCACTTGGGCACATTCCCATGAAACCACACCACAGAACACCAAGGCTGTTTCAGACCAACATTCCGAATAGCATTCCAAGCAGATTTGGTGGTATACTGACCAGAAGAAGAAGGTGACCAAAAAATCTCATCCTCCTGCTGAGGATTAGGAAGAAACCCAAAAGGAGTAGCTCCAGCAATCTGCATAGTAAATCTATTGCGAGACCTAGGCCAATTCCACCTGCCATCTTGAATAATATCAGAAACCTTCATAGATAGAGATCTCCCTAAGTTGTAAAGCACATCCTCACCAAACCGAAGATACAGGGGCCCAAGCGGATGCCAATTGTCAAGCCAAACAAATGTATTATTGCCATTCCCAATTCTATGCTTTATTAAAGGCTGACCCAAAGATCTCAGTTTGAACAATTTCCTAATGGTCCAAGAGGAATCATTAGGAGGGTCCATCAACCACAGGTTCCTATGCTCACTTCGCCATTTGGTTCAGTTAAAAAGGACAGAATGTACATCAATTGGATCCTATAATCCCAAGGGGTTGGCCTGGTGGTTGAGGTCTCTAACTTAAGAATTTGTGCTCTCTCCGATCTTAGGTTCAGAACCCCGTGATATCAACTCTTATGAGGCCCGTCTATACGGGCTTTGGTCATGACCATTCCATTCCTTCCCAAAATCATTCCAACGAACCAAATACTACCTAAATGTACATCAATTGGAGCCTAACACCCCAAGGGGTTGGCCTGGGTGGTTACGGTCTCTAACGTAAGAATTTGTGCTCTCTCCGATCTTAGGTTCAAAACCCCATGCTATCAACTCTTATTGCCTCGGTGGGATTGATCAAGCTGGTTAGGACACCCTGAGTTACCAAAAACAATTGGGAGCCAATGACCATTCCAGTCCTTCCCATAATCATTCCAACTAACGAACCAAGCACTACCTAAATGTACCTCAATTGGAGCCTATTAACCCAAGGGGTTGGCCTGGTGGTGAAGGTCTCTAACTTAAGAATTTGTGCTCTCTCTGTTTTGTTTATGATTCAAAACCCCATGCTATCAAATCTTCTGAGGCCCGTCTATACAGGGTTTTGCCTCGGTGGGATAGATCAAGCTGATTCGGACACCCAAAGTTATCAAAAACAATTGGGAGCCCATGATCATTCCATTCCTTCTCAGAATCATTCCCATGAACCAAACACTACCTAATTGAGACCTTCCGTTTGGAAATTGAGGAAAGTGGAAGGAAATAACCTATGGAAAAGAAAGGAAAGGAAAAAAAAAAAAAAAATCCTCTTCCTTTGTTTGGTTTGAGAAGAAAAAGAGAAGAAAATAATCAAACAAAGGCTTATGAACAGTAAACTTTCCTCCAACTTTCTTTCTCTTTTCTTTTCCTTTCCTTCCTTTTCCATAGGTACCAAACAGGGCGTCAAAGAAAGGAAAGTTCACAAAACTTCAATTTGTTATTTTCTCCCATCTTCCTCTCCAAACCAAAAATACTAATAGGAGGGAATCTTTTTTTCAATTTTCCTTTTTATTCCACATGTTCCAAATAAAGATGAAATAAAACAAACCATAGAAGTAGTAAGTGAATTGAGTGAAGATGGTCTATTGAGTACGGCAGCTCTTGAATTAGCTCTTCCCTCCACCAAAACCTGATATTACAGCCAAAGAAATTAACTTTCAGACAAATACAATAAGGGTTTCATCAAAGCTCAACTTACAAAATGAGGGGGAGAGAGAGAGAGAGAGAGATTTGAGTGAAACTGGCCTGCTCTTGAACATCATTGTAGTAGGCATAGTTTGGTTGAGCAGAAAATCCGTGTCTCTGAATAGAGAGAAAGCTATAACTCTGCAACGAACGTCTCACTGGAAAGAGGGCCTTAAACCTCTGCATTCTCTCTCTCTCTCTCTCTCTCTCTCTCTCGGCTCTTTCACAGATGTTCTCTTCCCTCTCTCGTCAAACGGTGCAGTTGTAGAACGAATTTTTGAGTAATTTGCAGATGCACCCCTGATTTCCTTGAAATATTACTGCTGGTGCAATTTATAGGAAAAATTGGATCCTATTCGCATTACTTATATATATATTTGGCCCTATGCATGACTATAGTCTTCCTCCATCTCAAAATATATGTCCGATCCGCAAAATAAGAACCTAAAAATTGTACAATTTTTGCAAGAAAAGTTTATACTTTTTTCAGCAATTTACTAGATATTGAGTTCTTTTAATTTATGCAAAAAAGTTTTAATTTGTCCTTCAAAAAAATGTACTCCCTCCGTGTCCGGCGCGCAAATCTAGACCTTTAAAAAGATGCATTTGTTTCGTTAAATTTTTTTTTCCCACAAATAATAGACAACAATGAGTTCTATTAGATTGTGACAAAATTTTAATTTTTTTAATGAAAAATATACATCTTTTGTAAGACCTAGGTTTGTACGCTGGACACTTATTTAGGAACGGAAGGAGTAATATTTTTTAGTCCTCATTTCACGAATAGGACAAACATTTCGGGATGGAGGTATTATGTTTTTTATTTTATTTTAACAACTACTTATAGTGTATTGAATGTTGAAACTTGTCAAATTCTTTTAATAAAGGGCATTTGATGGTCATCAACCACGGGTGTGGCGGGGGTGGCGGTGAAGGCGGGTGAGCCCAAAGGCAACCGGAGGTAGTGGCGTTGGCTAGGTGGGAGGAGCTGCGACCGTTAGGCTCTGTTTGGAACTTGCGGAAAGGAAAGGAAAGGAAAGGAAAATAAAAGAGAGGGAAAATGAAAAGAAAGTGAATTCTTTTCTCTTGTTTGATTGTAGAAAGAAAATGAAAAGAAACTAGGAAGAAAATGATTTTCTCTTGTTTGGCTTCAAGAGGAAAATGGAAAGAAAATGGTGTTCTCTTGTTCAAATTAGGCACTTTTTTCATTTTCCTCAGTGCGGCTGAGCTTTTCTTTCTTTTTCCTTTCTATTTTCTTTCCCTTTCCCTTGTATAGGAACCAAACAACTCCTAAAGAAAATTTTTTATTTTCCTTTCTTTTCTCTCACTTTCCATAGGTTCCAAACACACCCTTAGTGACGGTGGTCAATTGGGGAAACTCTAAATGTGCTAGAATAAACTTTATTAATCATTGATAGGTAGTAATTTGTTTAGGGAGCAATGCTATTGTGATCGTACTTGACAACCATATCTACGATGTTGCGTGAGTTATCATTCCATTATTGATAAAACACTTTACGTGTGGGGGTATATTCCCCCATTGCATTAAAGACAAACTCATATCATATGCAAAATATAGTCACCAAATATGATCATCAACATAATATTACATCCAGTCAATAAAAAAAAACATAAAATATTAGTACATCCAACCGAATCTCTTTGCACCCAACAGTTGGAGATCCATTGCTTTGAATGTAATCAATTTGTTTGTTCACAGGTGTCAAATGTTCGACACGAGAACCTCCCAATTGTAAATACTAAATAGTATTTATAATTGGGAGACTCGACATCATTACGCTAACAAAAAATGGCTCGGTGATATGTTAGCAAATTGGTCCACTACCGAAAGGAGACTTCGCGAGTTTCGAAAATTGAGAATGGAACAAAAAAAAAAGGACAGACAACCGACTTCTAAAATGAAATGTTTCTGGGTTGAAAATGGAAAACTCAAAAGGAGAGAAGTCTTGAAACAAAATGGTAAAGCTTTTGTTTATACGAGTTTGCATGATGAATTTGAGAAAGAATTTACCAAGAGAATGTAAAATATGCAAAACCAAAAGAAAATTCCCTTCATTGTCTTGTTTTTCTTTCTCCTTGTACATTTCTCTCTCCATAAATCCTTCTTCATGATCCACACACATGACACAACCAAGGGAGCAAGCAAATTGTGATAGACTAATTATTATCTTGCGGTTGCGTCTGGTAAAAGGATACAAATCATACAATTTGGTGTGAGTTTGCGCGTAAATATACATGGAGAGAGAGAGAGAGAGAACATTTACAGTTCAATTTATTTTTCCTCATTATTCATAAATTACAAAGTAAAACTTATTTTTCCAACTGGAGCCCAGATGAGCCTGATTTCCAGGCTAAAGAACAGAACACCTAAAAGCAGAAGCTGAAGTCCTTCCTTGAAGGCTAGAAGCCATCTTTGTGAAATCAGATCAGCACAGTCCAAGCAGTTCGATTTGTGATCAGCTTGAAAAGACATGAACTTCCTCCAATGGCTCAACTGGTACACTGTAAGGAGAATTCCAATCAGCATCAAAAATTTCTTGAAGTTGTGAAACAATGGCAGGGTGGTACGTCCCAAAGCTAACACCAGCTGTCGTATAGAAGTAATCCCATATAAGATTGCTAGTCCCAATGTGAGCCCGCACATCACTTACCGCATATTTTCCATGATTGACCCTGGTATAACCTGGGTACATATTTCCTGTTTGGGCCCCGTTTAGAATAGCAGGTCCAGTCGAGTTGAATCCAGGAACTACATAGTACCTGATTTCGATTAAACCGGAACACTGATTGTACTTTGAAGAAGAGCAAAGACTATTGGAGTAGAGAAGAGACTTGAGGTACTGATCTGTGCCGTTGATAAAGTGAGCCCAATGTGCTACTAGTATCTTGACCTTTGCGTGCTTGGAAAAAAGAACCTAGTATTCAACAAACTTGATTAGAAAACGAAACTGAAGAGTTCCAAACGGATGCATAAAAAGAGAAGATACAGGAACATAGGGAATCAACATGCCATTTCACTCTGTCACAGAACTCAGTTGGCACATACTTCGTTGTTTTCTTTATGGATTGTGCCACGGCATCATAAACTTCAAGAGATTGATTGACAAGGGGCGGCACTTGAGACAAAATATATTCCTAAGAGACACTACGTGTGGCTTCCTAACAAGCCACAAAACACCTTCCAAGCAACTAGCCAAACACTGTATCTCAACACAACAAGAACCAAGCAAGATATATAGCTAGCAACAAGAGCAAGGGCAAAATAGCCCAAAAGGAAAGTATTTCATTGATGAGCAATCAACATTACAACATAGACAAAAATGCTAACAAAGTAAAGGCAATGACACTATATTGACGTGGACTGATGCGAGGGAAGTATGTTTCCAATACAAAAAGAACTTACTATCTGAAATAATGACAATACCCATGCTATCAAATGATGAGCAACCACCTCTTTGCAAGAGATTAGTTGCATCAAGGATCCTAGTTTAATTATAGATATCATCAACTGAAAATGAGATATTTGAGCTGAAGTCCCACATTGCCTAGGTACCAAACTAATATGAAGTATATAAGCATGAGGGCAGCCTAACTTCAATAGCTATCTCTTGTGGTTGAGCTCTATCCATGACCATGTAACAGAAAATTTCCAAAAAGGTTTAGTTTAAAAGTACAAACGCATTTAGTGCAATGTATGAAAATGAGAGTAGCACAAGGGAGTTGTGAAAGAATCCTGCAAGTGATTATTCAGAATATTACGACACATTGCAAAAGAAATCAGAGTTCTAATGTTTACACTTAGTTGCACCAAAATCCAAATACTACTATCAGGTAAATAAAACCCCTCGCAAAATTTAAAGAACTTAAAACCATGAGCTCGTGTGGAATAGAAAGAGTAATAAATCCAACTTGAAATAGACATATAATGGTCATAGAAGGTCGCAAGCGGCAAAGCTTGAATGAGAGACAAAATAAGTAATTTGAAGAAATCAAAAGTTACCAACTGACCTCCGATATTGCAGAGGAAAGGGATGACCAATAAACTGTTTGTGTCGTGTATTGAGATTGACCAAGCCAATCCATAGTATTAATCCTTACAGTTGCTCCAACTCCTACAGATTTAATTGTGTCAACCCATGCTTGTTCATCTGCCTGGTACTTGCCAAATAACAGCTACAGTCGAGGAATTACATTAAGGGCAAATGGCAACAAAGTATAAAAGCTGATCATACAAGGCATCATTTGTCAAAATATCAATACTATTATTCAGAAAAGGCTTAGGATATAAGATAATCACTAAGTACTTCCATAAAGAAACTATGCATGGAAGCAACAGCATGAAACATAAACAGTAATTTGAATTGTAAAGCAATCTTCCAAAAAAGAGACTTTATGCATGACCCGAGAAGAGTTAGAGCTGTTATTAACCAGGTATGAATCTTACACTTCATGATTCATCACAATTACTCATTGCTGCAATTTTTGAAAGTCTGAGTCTTGACAGATTCCAAATTCTTTTCCCTCTTTTTTTTGGTGGCAAATGCCACATTACAATTTCTTAGGGGGTTTAGGGATAACCTAACCAATGCATAGTTTACAGTTTAGATGGTGATCAGAAGCCAACAAGTTCTTAACTCTTTTTCAGTATTCTTTTTAGAAAAAAAATGTCAAGAAAATACATATTTTTACAAATTTTAAGGACTATAATGAGTACCCATGAATCAGCTATTGCTATTTTTCTAATGAACCTTATGTCATATTGGGTATACAAGTAGTAAATATGAACCCAACAGCGATACCCTGACTAGTCCTTTTAAGTAAGTTTTCCCATGGTTTTTCTGAACAAGTACACAAGACACCTTCATAAGTGCTTTATGACTAAACCAAAGGGTTCCCACCCAATCTCTCTTTGTATCCTACTCTCTTTCTGGTTTCTATGTTCATTTTTGAATGTCAAAAGAGGATAAAGTCTGACTGTTAGAGAGTCTTATGGTTTGCTAGGATTTTCCCCCATGTCTCTTGTGTTGAAACATCTTCTTACTTGGAGAAAACAATCACATTCTCACGTAAAAATAATTGTGTAACATGTGTCCAATCCAATTTATTTCCTTTTCTTTCCTGTATATGAGTCCATTCACGCTTTTCAAATTTGCAGTTTCATTCATGATTTGGTTCTTGGTTTGATCGCTATACTCAAACCTGCCAATCAATAAAAAAAAGAAACGAAAAATAACCAACCAAAACCGAGCCTTAAGTTCCAATCACTTGGAATCTTTCCATTGAGCTTTGTCTAGGGCATCGTGTTACGTGATATCTAACAAACCTAGATCCTTTTGAACTACCACCTCAAATTCAAATTTGGTCCAACTCTCCTCTTAATGCTCCCTCGACTGTAACCATATGACTCCTTAAAACTACCGCATCTACTTATCTATGATTGACATGTCCAAACCACCTTAAACTCTTCTCTCACATCTTATCATCTATCATTGCTACCCATACCATCCCAGAAAGATTTCTGTTTCTAACAATATCGCAGAAACTCTTACCAAAATATCAACCTCAACATTCTTATTTGAGGACCGAATTCATGCCACAAGGATCTAACAGGATTCTTTTAAGTGTTGGCTGTTAGCCACCTAACGGACAACCCTCCTTTGGCTGGGCTTGGGATCAGCTGTGTAGTTGATAGGACTTGAAGCAAGACACAATGGTGTTAAGAAAAATACACAAATCTGACAAAATATATGGCATTCACAACTGACCTCTGGTGGTGCAAATGAGAGATAGTTGTAATGAGACTGCAAAGTCAAATAGTTGTGTCCTGGAGTTCGGATTGGCATTTCAAACATATAAGGGTCTGAAAGTTCTGGGTAGCCTGCTACATGGGGAACCTCCACATAAGAATGGAGAGGTGATCTGTCATGGCACAACTGCATACTGTCAACAATTTTGTAAAAGCTGCAAGTTGTCCCTTATTGCTTTACTTGCTCCCGAGAAGAGAATATGAACAGAAAAATTCTTACCGCACAACAAATACCATAGGAACATTAACAAATACCATAGGAACATTAATGTTGCAGTATATGAAAGGCTTTATGTTGTAAGATATGCTAAATGGCATACAAGATCATTGAAACATAACCCTTAAAAGTTTAATTCCATCAGTCACCATTAACTTGATTCCCAAAATATTGGCTTTGATATACCATCATGTATACTCCACTAATACAAAATAACATATTGAACTTGATGATGATGCCATCTACCAGGCATAAATGTCACTTGATCTCCTTCAGCCACCATTATCTTAAATTTCTTGATACATTAAGTTATGCTAAGTATATTCACGTTCTCTGAATTTATGCAAATGCTGCTACTCAGGCACTTAAACTGTTAAATTGAGGATTTCTGTAATTTAATGGTGGCAAGTCTTACTATACTAAAATATCTCCACCCATACAACTCACCAATTCAATCGGCAAACTCAACTAGTTTATCAAAACTTGATTAACAAATTAATCAGCACAAGCACTATTTACATTGCAGTTCAAACTTTTTCAGCAATGAAATATCCATGTGTCCTACCTGCACCTTTCTTTTTGATGGACAAAATGAGACCAACAAGGAACCTTTCTGGTGATCTGCCACTGGGGATCCCATACTGTTTCTGTGTAAGCTGAAACATTAAGAAATGCAAGCTTCCACAAGTTGTCAAAGTAGACCTCAACCTTTTCAGCTATTCCTGGACAACCAGCAAGATATATTCCGACTTCCTTTACCTACAAAATAATGCATAAATCAATCGGGAATGCTTAAGCCATTGTGTCAACTACAAATTGAACGGATCTACATATGCATTTGCAACACTGAAGTCTCCTGAGACAGGAAGAATGAATAGCTAGCAGGAGTTATGTGTCCATCTGCTTATGTTTTGTTTGCTAAAATATACAACAAACACCAACACCTAAGTCATGAATTGCTTTCTTGTGGTCCATTATGAAAACAATTCAATGTTTGCCTCATTCCTAAATAGCTGAGCAATTACCGTCAAACTATCTCAGAAATGTGGACAAAGGATATTCCTTGTCCCCATATTAGTTCATAATGAGTTCTGAAGTATCCTCGGAAACATGATTGATCACATGCCTTCTTTCTGTAGGTCTACACTGCTTGTGTTTAATAATAAATCCGTGCCTGTTTTTTATTAATCTATGGACAATCTAGCGCAGTTCCTAATTAACGTTACCTGGATGCAATGTTGATACATTGTTTGTCTATCATTGGTTTGTTTCATCATGAACCTGAACAAAATTGATGCACATCTGGAGCAAGTTGGAGCTCCAGAATAGATGACATTCATTTCAGTCTCGCCGTCTCAAAGACATTATGGGAAGTCAGGGAAAGGAAAGTTACCCTTAATATTTGGCGCAACCATCTAACTTCTAGGGAGAGGAGATATTTTGGCCTCCAGTAAATAGGGTGAGAAGGAAATTCGGCCTATTGGATCTTGCCGACTGCATACTCTTGAGAAGTCTGCTCTAACTAGTATCCCTATCTATGATATGCCCTGTTTCAAAATGATCCTCTTTCTGTGAACAATATGACAACAGAAGCAGAAAAAAATCCAGGATAGAATATTATTCTATGCCAACACTTAAAGTCAAAGACAAGGTAATTGCTTTGCTGAACAACTTCAGTTTCAGAAGAAAATCTTCATTAGGTGTTCTGTAGGCTTGAACTGTCTGGGTAATGGTACCTGAGTAAGAGATTTCCAGTCATTGTTAGCAGACCCGATATAAATATCTCGACAATCAGATATCCAAACTTTTGCGTGGACTATGCCTGATCCCCACCATTCACCAAGCAGCAATGTGACATTCTTTACATTTGGCCTCCCCGAAGCAAGTTTTGATGGTTCTTCAGTATAATCAGGATATACTCCAGAGTGCTGTAAGAACCTGAAAAAAGTAAAAATTTTCAAGAAATAGAGCTTGCACTCAAAACTTGTAAGGTAGAATTTTAGTGTTCTTTTATTTGCCATATTAATAAGCATATAGGAAATTCAGAAGAAAGGGACAGACTCCTTTTAACTGATTTTTATAAAAGAAGAGAACATGCAAGCAAAATTGTTAGTAAATATTTCCAGAAAAGCCCCATGCCACTTCTTCAAAGTCAAATGACAAAGACGAAGTATTCACTCAAAAAAAATCTACTCTGCCAACTCATAGTAAGTCCTGCTCCACCTGAAGTTTACTAGTCCTTAAATATCCGCACACAATAACACAGTAAAGATGAATAAGGAAAGAGAGGGAGTGATTTGGTGAAGAGAAAATTATTGTTTCTCTTCGAATAGAAATCATCAACCATTTGTTGTTAGGAATACTTGGACAGCTTTGTCATCATTACGACAAATTCTTCAACAGTATGCAGCAATTCAAACATGGAAACCTTAAAACAAGAAAACAAAAATACCCTAAAACGAAAATATCCAAACCGAGCCTTAAGTCAGTAAGTACTCATCAATTGGGGCATGCTACATGAACCAGTTGTCTCCATTGAGCTTGGTTGAGGGCACCGTATTCGGTGATCTCTAACAAACTTAGTTTATGTCGAAGTACTACCGCCAAAAAAATCGATTTTTTGTTCCTTCCCTTAGTCCTCCCATCTACCATAACCCTATCACTCTTCCTAACTGCTGCATCTAACTACCACAGCAACATTTACACTTTCCTTATAAAACACAAAATAAAGAGATCTGAAATGATCCACAAACATTTTTAATTTCGGTTCCTTATTGGTTTTATTATGAATAAAACCATCAAATATGATCTAAATGGATGGAGTAGTCGTTAGAGGTGAACCGTGAGTCGTGACATATAGCATGTATAGTTTCTTCTTATAGCAATTGGAGTACTTGTACTAAAGAGAGGTGATTCATATCTTATGGACATCTATAACTTCTTAAGAATCTTAACGCATGGACATCTGGAATGGACATATGGTGTGTAGGTGTTTTAGTCTTTCTTATTGTTATTGTTTTATCTTGTTTATTACTTTTGAAATTTTAAATGATTACACCTGACCTCTTAAGGCAGAAAATGTGTTGCATTGAGCATTCACATTGAAAAACATCCATGCCGAAAACTCTACAACCACACGTGCACCTGTGTGAACCACCCATGTGTGAAATCCGCACATCGCATATGAGAGCGTTTGTGCATGTTTGTGGGTACGTGAAAGTGGTTGTAAGCAAAATTGCACGGCATACTATACTTCCAGCAATGTGATCAGGAGAGTCCAGTCAACCAGATTCTTTTTTCCTTTCCACCCACCGAAATATAATGCCAGCCAAATAAAGCTTACAGGGGCATACTTAGAAGTGTGCCATGAGAACAAGAGTAACCCTTACAATTCTCAGAGACACATTTGAAAACACGAAGATAACTTATAAATCTGCAAGAAACCTTCACAAACAAGGCACCACAACTTCTCCTAGTTTTGAAAGGTATTTGCACACCGTGACATGTACAACCTTGGAGCTTAAAATTTCATGCCACCCAAAAAAAATTTGTAAGCTAGTGGGAACTTTCAATGTAAAGTTTCCAAGCACATTAACATCAAATCACACTAGTAAATTTTATCAACAGCGGCTACCAATTGTATACTGCTCATATCCATAGGAATATCACAAATGTAAAGTGCCATTCAAGATACTATATCTGCACCTGATACTAACATTGCGGTCAGCAGCATTCTCTAATGCTTTATAGACTCCAAAACCTTCATTAGCACCAAACCTTTTCATATCATCTTTTGAGTATCCATAATCCCCAGAACGAGGATCATCCGGCTGAGCGACTAATTGCCAATACTGCACCAACATGTCCAGCCTCTGGGAAGAGTTTCCAGCCAACCAACGAAATACATCCGCTAACAACATAACATGTAAGGAAAAGGAATGCCATTAATGAAGAATAAGTTTTAGTTTCAGATTTGAGTTTGCCGTTGAAATGACGATTCAAATAAATCTTTTAGGACCCATTTGGTAGGTGAAGGCTTACTGTTTAAAAATCAATAAGAAACACAATAAGCGAATAAACAATTGAGAACCAAGTTCGCTTATTTTGCATTTGTCTTTATTTGCTTATTTCACAATATAAGAGATTGAACCAAACGGATCCCTACAACTACTCTCAAGGGCTGTAAATGAGTTAGGAATAAAGGAAATAGGTGGGGCTGTGACCCACTAAGAGGTGGAAATTTATGTGCTTGTTTGTTTGGGGTGATTTGAAGCTGGGATTGGGGATAAAATGTCATGGGCCTCACAAGCCTGGCATTTACTACTGGATTATTGGGAGCATTACATATCCTGATACAGCCTACATCCCGGGATATAAGCTCGCATGACCTTCCACAAAAGGGTACATGCACCCGCCCTTTTCTATTGTTTCTTTCTGCCATATCTTTTATAGTGAGTTTGTTACACCTCCAACCGAAATGAAATCCCATGGAATTACATATCCCCTCCATCAAGAGCTGATTAATGTGACTGTTTTTCCCTTTCTGCATTGTTTTCATGCGGTTTAGGTAAGGACAAAATAGAAAGGGGAAAAGAAGAAGAAAAAAAAAGGCATTTCCAATTCCAACCAAAACAAACACCGGATTTGTTTTCCCTCCACCACTTCTATCCAAGGGGCTTTATATCCTAAGGGGTTCTATATCACATATTTCATCTCCGAGCAAACAAACAAGCCCTATAAGTGATTGGTCTCAACTCTCATGGGCCTCGCCGCGGGTCAGTCCGTATGCCCCTCCTCCTCCTCCTCCTCCTCCTCCTCCTCTCTTTGAGGCAAAAAAAAGAGGCATGCTTTGCAAACTACAAATGCTAATGGTGCTTCTATTTTATTTTCCTCTTCCAATCTCTTTATTTTGCTCTGTTTCCAATTTTGAAGAAAACAAACAGCAAGGAGTCTTGCAGATAGAATCAAAACGAAGAGAGAAAGAAAGAAATGAATACCAGTAGAAAGAACGCCGGGGACTCGGGAGAGGTGGGGCATGTCGGTGGGGATTGATTGGACGAGCCATGCCTTGCACTCTGGCTTCGATTCTGTTAGAGAGAGAGTATTGGTTTTGAGGAGGATGAGGAGGAGAGAGAGAGCCACTGTAGTTCGTTTCATCTTTTTTTGAATATTCCGCTCTCTCTCTCTCTCTCTCTCTCGTCCCATCGTTCCTGTATAAATACGGCAATTAAATGAGAGGTGATTTTGGCACTCTAAATTTAGTCAATGGCACTTCACTTTTAATTTTATTTTTTCACATAATTAACACACAAAGTGGAGTACCAGTGGTAAAAATTGGAGTGTCAAAATCAATTACCCAATTGATTTGATATATTGTGTGATTGTTAATTGATTCGTAGGACCATTTGTGAGTCTTTCCACTCGATTCACAACAATGATCGAACCGTTCTCTTTTTAGAGTTCGTCAAGAACATTGATTACGTCAAAAATCACGTTGATCGGATATTGTTTGATAGGATTTCGAAATGAATTAAATTCGCACGAAAAAATGTGGAACACTGTGTTGCCACTCTTTGACACAATTATTTGAAGATCAATGCATTTCGATATTTGATCAACGTGATTTTTGGCGTGGTCAAAGTTCTCAACGAGCCCCACAAATAAACGGTTCTGATCATTCCAGACCCACAAATAGTCCAAAAAACTCTTTCAAACCTATCTCTTTTCTTAATTTCTTTGTGTTTTGTATTGTTATAAAATTTTCTTAATTATCTTGCCAGAAAATGGAGTAAATTTCAAGAGCCATTCGCGCCGATCTACCCTTGTACAGGACAAAGGAAAAAAAAGTTCTCACTGAATTTTTTTTTTCTCGTCCCCGTGCATCGAATGGACAAAAGAGTCAAGACACTAGCTAGTATAATACGAGGAGATGATTGAAGAATATATATTATAATAGCTATTAATGTTTTCGTAGATAAGCAAATCTCGAATATGGGTCCAACGGATTGCCATATCCGGGGTTATGCTGTATCTAATATTTAGCCCCTAACAAATAGGGTAAGTTGATGCGGGTCACAATCATTTTTTAAAGTTGTTATATTTTATACGTACAATATATAAAAACTTGTAAAAGAACGCAACAATTTTGGCTTGTAGATTAAAGGAAAAATCTGTCAAATTACGACTTTAGCCGCCAATATAGCAAAAGAAAGACTAATTCATATTGGGTCATCTGGAAGCACACCACCACGAGACATTTTACGAGTGGAAGCGTATTTGAATTACATTCTTTAAACATCGTTGAATGCGTACTACTCCCTCCGAGTGTGGCAATCACATTTATTAGAGTTGTACTATTAGTACAATAGAAAACACAACCCCCCAAAAAAAAAAAATAATAATAATAATAATAATAAAATCCAAGTCGATGAGACGTCGGTAATAGTATGAGCGAGTATAGTTTGTTTTGAAGTGCATTCTCAAAATCATTCTTGTCATTCATTTTTCAAGAACAGTATAATTCAATCACAATTTTTTTTTTTTGGAGAAGCAACAAATATGCAACTTATATTGATAAAAAATCAGATACAAGTTACACGCCCAAAGGCCTCAACAGATACAAGAGAACTTAAAAAAAGGTCTGAAAACAAAAGAGAGTAAAAACAAGAAACGGAAAATAAAAAAACTAGAAAACAAAACTGAATGAAGAAAAAGAAACCCAGTGGAAATAGCTACAAATGTTGGAACCACTGGTCCGCGCTCATGGATGTGGCTTGGAGGAAGATGGAGACTCTATGGATCTTCAAGTTGGAGGTCACTGCAGTGGGGGCGATGTGGCTTGGAAAAAGATGGAGACTCTATGGATCTTCAAGTTGAAGGTCACCGCAGTGGGGGCACAAGACGCCGCTTGTTATCCCATTGCTGCGGGAGAACCCCAAAATTCGTCGCCAAGACTAATTAGACCCAAGAGCCAAAAACCCAGAATTAGTTCCAAGATGCCCTCAAGTTCAAAAATAATGGAGAGAGGAAACTTCCCTTCCTAAGGTTAGAGGCTTGACCTTCTCATAACCATGAAAGTAGGAGAGGAGAGAGGACATCTAGAGCATTAGGGAGGACTGAAAGGAAGGGACACAAGGGGGGTGGCAGCGGCCGGGGAAGAAGAAAAGGGGAAAAGTGAAAAAACCCTAAGCTCTCACGTTCTCTCTCTGGAACTCTCCTTTTCAGAGATGCTCACTCTGATGGTTGAAAGGGAGATGCTCACTCTGATGGGCATGACAGTCATCACCAGGTTATTGAAGTCCCACAAACATGATTTGAGTACAGTCATCTATCTAATCGTCAAACTCTAAAAGTGAACGACGCAGATCAAACTTATAGGCTCACTGGCTCAGGATGTAGCATTAGCCTAGAGCAATAAGAATAGTTCACTGCATATGCCTGAAAATTCTTGAAATTAACCACCCCTACCAACCGTTGAAGTGGATCAAAAGCAGGACCATATCCAGGAGAGAACCAGTATAGGGATCTGATAAACTAAGGCTGATATACTACATAAATGGATAAAGACACAGTGGTACAATTGACACTAGAAATGAGGAAAGTACACAATCCAGAAACAAATTACAAATTTTTTTTTTGGCTGCAAAACCCACTAACACAATAAGAAAAAAAAAAACCCCACACAAATCCCCCCTACAGCTTTTTACACTTGCAACAGTTGAATCTACCTCTCACCACACAAATCCCCCCATACTTCTTGCTCAGTTTTTTCAAATGTTACCTGAAATTGCCACCCTACGATACGGAGTTCCTCCGGTGTCTGGATGAAGAACCGGAGGACTTCGTCTCCCCCTGAATCATTGAAGTAGGGCTAGGAGAACTACCAGACGTTTCCGAGCTCCTGTTCTCCCCATATCCATTCCCTTTTCCACCAACAAACAGCTTATCAAAGATTCTCCTCGACCTAGATCGCAACAACTGCACACCACTTAGACTGTTTTTGCTACCCTTCTTACTTAACTTCCCATTTTTTGGTACATTCCCGTCTCTTGTTATCTTCAACCGACTCATCTGTTTCCCAAGGGAATCATTGCACTCGTTTGGAAGAGTTTTATCCCACTCTTCTTCGGCAATAGTTATGGAATTTGAATCTTCCTGTCTTTGAACCACGGATGCTGCTCTAACTTGCTCAAAATAGAGAACTTGTACCACGACTCGAAGAGGTAGAAGCTCATTTTGTGCTGCGTGCATTGATGCGTCCATTGTCAGTTTCTTGACATCCATAAGCCCACAAATCTTTTTCCTTTCAGCTTTTGTCAAGTTTGGGTGCTCCTGAACACATAATAATGAACACAATTAATCAGTTTGGGTTCCATATTGGTCAGTTACTCCAAATTTACGAATAAAGGTGTTTTCCGTCGCCGTATATCTTTTGTGTGTACTAGAAGGCATAATACCAATTACACCAGACTACAAAAGCACCTCTATTACGTAATCATCAAAGACCACAAACATGATAATAACTCTTCTGTCACCAAATTAATCAAACTGGTCACATTCATGCATCCATTTTACACCAACATCAAAGGAATTACACCTGTGAATTTTTCAAGGCTATTTTACTAACTAAAAGTTTTACAATTTTACTGCTAACCAAATCAAACAGATCATGTACAATGAATTCGGGTTTGTTTCCAAGCATCCTCATTGTCCTATCTGGCATGTGCTTTAATATTGTATCCATATGACACAGGCCGTAGATTAGTAGTCTCATAGAGGTAGGAAAAGAAACTCAATGAGGTTCAGAAATTTGGATATCTCAAGGCTTAAAAATGAAGAGTATAGAGAGTATAGGGCTAAATGGCCCCAGATACTGAACCCAAAAATTTAGATTGCTGACACCACGCATCATTGGCACGATCAAAAGATACTTCATTCTTTTTCACCTTTTGAAGTCACACACATGACACATATATCTTAAAATTCACAACATGTCCTATGACTCCATTTAGTTCATTTAGTTGAACGAATGCATATAAAAACTAGTAGCATAAATCATTTTCGCGCATTTGACAAAAATATGAGCTGGAAGGCAAAGAAGAGTAGGCACATTTTTTTGCGAGACTTCACATCACAAGGTGGTAAGTGGACAATCAAGTCCTTGATTTGGCTTCTTGCCAATTGTAGGTTTTGGGTCTCGGATTGGGCACATGATTGTTCTTTGAGCATGATGCTATTTCCTTGCTCCTATTAGTCTTGTAACAATTTCAAGATTGATGAAATATTTTGCCGTTCAAAAAAAAAAGTGGACAATCAAGTCCAGTTTAACCATAGTACTATTAATGCTCACCTACCATATGTTTGACATGTACCACATAAAACTAGATTCAACCATCCTAATTAAAGCACAAATAAAAAGGCTTACCTTCAAATAGATGTCTATTGCTTTGTACAATCCATCATGAATTGGTCTGGCCGACTCAGGAATTGACTGTGACAAGAGAATGAAACTGGAGAGAGAAAGATTCGGATCACGAGCAATTTCTCCCAGATACCCATCGATCAGTTTACCAACATTCAACCACGACCCATGCCCTAACACAAAATCGCCAGTGATTTTCGCTTCCCAGCAACATTTCTCATGTAACATAAATCCATCTACAAGGGCCTGCACAAGTTCCACATCATATATTGTAGCTTGGGAAGACCGAGCCGGAATCAATAGATCATTAACAGAAGCCTCATCCAACTTCAAACTGATCCTCTTTATCAAGTCTTCCCTTGGGGTCTCATCCACTCCAACCAAAACAGCAAATTTCAATAACTTGAGCAAGAAACTACAAGAACATCCCAAGCCTCTGTCAGAAGGCAATAAGCAAATTATTGTTTCAACCAGAGATTTGTTCCTCATGTGATGAACTTCAGAACCAAACGAATCAATGGTGTCTGGTAACCATCTCATAACATAAGTCTTAAGCGCCTCCCCAATCACATTCCCATCCATTCTTCCTTTTGATCTCACGGCAATCATTACACGCTTGTATTGGTCAATATCCAGTTCACATATATCTTCAACCCACCAATCCTTGGGAACATAATCAACTCTTTCTGGGATTTTCATCCCATGTTGGACTATTCTATCAGGCACCGATAACTTCCGGTTATAAGTGTAAGACCAGGTGATACTTGATGGGTCCACAGAAGTTTTAGACGCAATAGAATCGACACATCTCCCAATTACTTTCAGATCTTCAGACCATGGAAGTAGAGATTTGGTAGTTTGCAGAACAATAATGGTATCTTTCCAACTGCGGAAGATACTAGAATTTAAAAATACCTCAATTTTGAAAATTAGGTTTCCTCGGTCAACATCTTCAGACATCTCAAGGTACTCTGCCGCACAACGGGCAGCCACAACGTTGTACGCATTGAGAGTGACGGTCATTCCATAGCAGAATTTCGCACAAATTTCGAAGGCTTTTGGCCCACCAGGAAAGTCAGCAACATGAATTTCTTCGGAATCTTCCTCATGAGCTTTCAGTACAAGTTTATGTAGGCGATTGCTCTTGGACAAGAGAGGGAACTGCAAACATGGATTAGAACACCACAGTATCAACCAAAGAGAAAGAACAAGCAGGATAAACAAGCTGAAGGCTATGCAATACTAACTAATTGTTTCTTTTGCTGACCAAGAAATTAATTTCCGGATCTAGCAATAAATACACACTATACAGTAGTCTTTCTGTGTTTTCGTGAAATACTAACAAAAATTCCCATTGGTTTAGCACTTCGTCTTAATCTTAATCTTTTTTCCTGCACCTTTTCCATAGTAAGAAGAAGAAGAACCATGCTTTTATTTATTGGAGGAAGCTAATATCAGTAAAGTCTAGAACAGGACCCAGTTGAGCCAAGCTCAAATATGCCGTTTCACTTCACACGACTGGTTTCAATGGTTGCCCTTTACTTCAGTCACAATGAGTACTCCGGTACAAAATATTTTTGTTTATTTTTTATTTTTTGAAAAATTGGGCAATCCATATACCGCAGTCTGCATCCAAACATTAGCAAATTTAGAAAACCTTGTGTTATGTATCCTTGGTGGATGTCAAATGACAAATGAGCAAATCATTACCAGGGAAATACCCTAGGGTTTGAATTAGCTAATGATTAATTTACAATAAAAAAAAATCCAAACAAAAATTCTTAATTCAACTCAGGAAATCTAGTGATAGGTCATACCTTGTGAAGGTAGAACTTCACTTCACCAACGTTTATGATCACATCTGTCACCAACTCAGATGACACATACCTGCGTGAAAACATCGGTCAGAAAATGAACGTACAAAATTCAACTTGTGATAAGACTAATAATGTACTGAGGAGAGTTATGCATGCTCGATTGGCAAGACCGCAAGAGAAGGGAAACAAATGCAAATTGCTAAGATACTAATATCGCATTGTGTACCGAACTAAATTAAATTGTTAGAGCTTGTCCAACATTGATAAATTATCATCTCCAAACTACTATATAAACATGGACATCAATTGGTTTTGAGTTGGATTCTTTAGCAAAAACAAAACACAAGTCATCAACTTAGCCAAATTTCATCCCCTGAAGCGATAAAATGTGGAAACGTTACCAATCACTCAGGAATCTGCCAAATCCCCTGAATCAGCTAGTCAATTTTGTCACTCTTAATAAGAAATTATTCCCCAAAGTTCACTATTAATTGACCAATGCGATGTATATGTTCAAAGTTATAAGAAATGGGCCGGAACCCGGTAAAACCATTATAAAGTCACCTACAAACATATTAAGTTTGACTGCAGAAAAGTGGATTTTGAGGTCATCATATAGAACCAACATCTGCTGGAACAAAATCGATGACAACACTAGGTTATCCAAATGCTTTACAATTCAAGTTTGTTCAGCTGAAAACCTACGTTGCATTCCAGCTGTGCAAGGAAATCAAATTAGTCTTCCGCCAGTGGAGCCGCTGGAGTCAAATATAGTGCCACACAAATGCTATAGAAATCGTAGGTGAGGGACATATTTGGTAGAAGAAGAGACAAATTTGTTCTCATTTTTTCTTCCAACATAGATTGTTTACCACTAGTTCTAACCCTAACCTTTGTTGCAACAAATAGCTGTAAACCAATGAAAGAGGACACACTGGGCAACTCAAGAGAATGATTGGCTTCCAGGGTCCCATTTTGAAGTATGAGCAGTTGATAAATGCAGAAAAGTCAATCTAATCTTTGCTCTTTTTCACTAATGCAATACTGAATGACAAGACTTACCCAAAAAAATACTGAATGACAAGATGCAATTTCAAAACCAATGATTGCCAACGAATAAGCATTGATACAAGTACAGACATGGAACAGATGGAATGGACATCGCATCCACGTTTCTTAGAAAGTTAGGACGCAGACACAAAGGGGTCACATTGACCGTCAAGTAAAAAATTAATTCTAAGAAATTTGGGTAAAAAACACAAACAATCTAACACCACAAATTACACTATGACCTCCTAAAAACACAAACCATCAAACAATACAAATTACACATTACGTTCTGTAATAAACAATACATATCATTAAGCATCTACGAACCAAGCATTCATGATAATTTCGCTCCTTTACCCAACTTTTTAAAAATTACATTATGATCTCCTAATTTGTCCCTATCGCGTCCCTCACATGTATTTTGCATCCCCAACATGTCTGACTAGCAACAAATATAATGAAAAATCAGATTCATGTTTAGCCACGTCCGTCACGTGTCTGTTGTATGTCTTGTCATACTTGTATCGGACATGTCTCCACGTGCTGTCCTTATCAAACACGTGTCCAAAGATGTACTTGTAGTGACCCGTATCAGACAAGTATCGAATTATCGATTGCCAACGTGTCTGTATGTCTTTAATTTCCAACGTAGCTAAAGCAGCCAAGTGCATCAATACCTACCATCCAACAACTTTGCTTAAATTTCGAACTGATTGATTTGTTCTATCATCTATGATAGGGGTTAGTGGAGGGGGTTCTGTCTTATCCAAGAGCAAATTGGTTTCTTTGACAAACACAGAACTTGCATCATCTACATGACACAATATGGACCTAACCAAATGAGCACTGGCACATGGCATAACTTATCCCAGCTACAGACACACAGTCCTAGTAGAGTATTGACTTGCTAAAAGGCATTGGCCGGTTGTCTTATGGATTACTCTGATCAACAACAAAAAAAAGCTTAAGAAATGGCTAAAATCGCAAACTGTAATCCATTCTTATATTAAATGCATATTGCCATGTAACTTAGTCATAGACATGCTACTCTGATAAACTCGGGTGCACAACATTGAGCACGATACCACAAGTTCACAACAGGAAGTGAGAACTTAACAGTCGTAACATCAACCACGACGCCATCGTCGAGTTGTTGAAAATAATGCCTAATTCAGCTTCCTAACATCAACTATCTAAGATTCTACCTTCATACCTTGGATAGTTTTACTGAAGCTCTCATCTGCCACCCCCACCCCGACCAAAAAAAACAAACACACACACACACACACCCTAGAATGACATTGTGTGGGAGTTAGAAGGCAGAAACCAATTAACGTCGAAGTAAATTACTTCATGCATAGTGGAACCAAGCAATTCATAGTCAAAACCATCTGCCCAAAAAAAAAATTTACAATGGTATTTAATTTTTCTTTTTTCCGCCAGTCAAGGTGTCCGGCCCAGCTTACCTGCACCTCGACTATTACTCTCCCTGGTCTGGTCAAAGGCAAACCATCCACAATGGCTCTAGGGGATTTTGCAAGAGTTTTCTCTACTGCAACCTAGCCCCAAGAGGTTGCCAAGTTTCTCTCTTGCCGTAATTAATGTTATTATATTACATACTCAAATTTGTCCTTATAATAATCCAATCAGCCCTTGGCCGGCTATGGCAGAGTATAATCTAGAATGAAGTCACTGGTAAATTATCTGCCCTAATGATTAAAGGGTCTTTAGCCCATCTTCTATAACTTTAACTACACTCAGGACCACTGAATAATCTCTCCCAACTCATCAGAATCAATATTCAGTACAGTTCAACTTCAGGACCACCATAGGAGTGCTTTATACAACCACCCCGAAAGCAACCCAAAAGAAAGATATAAATAAAAGTATAAAAGGTGAAATATAAATTTTATAACCATTTAAAAAATACCCCAAATGATTAGACTTTTTTTTTTTCACCCGTTCACAATGTTTTTTCACTTGTAAACAACATCTAATCACCTCAAGGACGAACAAACACTTACCTCTCTCTGTAAATTCAGCTCAAAATATACTCCTACAAGTATAACATTTGAGTTTTTCCTGTTGTCTAAACAAACTCAACGGTCTAAACCCACAAAACACGGATTTTGAGATAGATTACTTTTCTCACATACATCGATTAAAATTCTAATTGGCGGAAACAACTTTTCTAAAGTCCAACTTTTTAGGGGAGAAAACTCACTCATAGTAACATTAAATAGAAACCGTAGGAAGAAATTGCATTAAAAGGGTTAAAAACATGGATTGTACTGTATAACTGTTTCAAACAACACGTAGGTAAAATGTCTCGAAGATGGCTACATTCTTGATACCAAATAGGAAAACATATGCCCATGACAGTAAATCACATACATGCCCCCAGAACACATTTAAAGAGAGAGAGTGCCCCCAGAACACATTTAGAGAGAGAGAGAGAGAGAGAGAGAGTGAGCATAGCTGCATAAGAAAGGAAGCACAAAAACAGAATAGAGGATAGTGAGAGCAGGGTTTTAAGTATTGTGATCATTTGGGGCCATCAGAGTTTTACCCGCCGTTAACTTCAGGGATTCAAAATTAGTCGAGGTGCGCGCAGGCTGCCTCCGACATGCCATTACTAAACAAAAAGAAGCACAGAAACAGAATAGAAGATAGTGAAAGCAGGGTTTCAATTGTTGTGATCATTTTGGAGTAAAAACAGAACAATGCAAGAAAGCAGTGAAGAGAAAGCACAAAAAACATCACATAATCAAAGAGAGCAAACCAATGTCAAAAATGTAAACCCAATTAGTACCTGACTGTGTTGCCTTCAGCATGAAACGCATCAGGCTTCGAACCCAACTTCATAAACTTCATTTTTCTCCACCACAAAGGAAGCAAAACCCACCAAAAAAAAAACCCACCCAGAGAAACCAAACTCACATTTCCTGTGACAAAAGAACCCTCCAAATGCAAACAAAACCCACAATTTCTGTTCTTGCCAGAGATTCCCTCAACAGAGACAAGAATTGTCGCAGAATAGAGACAAAAATACGCAACTAAACCATCACATCTCTCTCTAAAACCCACGACGTGTTTTTAACTGTGGTGGACCAGTTTTAGAATACAACCAGGAGGAAACAACCACAGGAACCCAGCACAGGACTACAGTCTCGGTTCTGGAGCCCAATTCAATACTGATCCTGAAGTAATGAGGTGGGTTGACGCCATATATTTTTTCAAATAAATTTAAAAAATTAATTTGTTTTCGCTTAAAATATCAAAAATACCATTTAGACTTCAAAGTCAAGTAAAATGAGTCGTCTTGAAATTAGAAGTTTGGAATAAAAATACCAAAAATATCAAAAATACTATCTAAATAATAGCATTTTTCCCAGATAGACGTTAAAATACCACATATTTCCATTTAAAATACCAAGAGTTAAAATGGGATGTTTTTGGAACAAAAATATCGAGAATACCGTTTTAGACAATAGCGCAAACTCACCTTTGATTTTTTCGGAAGAATGGGTTTTCGGGTTTCTTTTTTCCTTTCTTTTTATGATGACATTGATGATGGCATTAAACGCCCATAAACAAATGCTCAACAACCACCCAACTGGACCAAAAAATTACTCCACCGTGGAGTACACACAAAACCCATCTTAATTTCTCGCCGCCTTTGCTTTCAAATCGCCCTGATTCGCGAAGATTTCCTCAGAGGCCCAAATCTCGATATATCTCTCTTTTTCCCCCCTTTCTCTCTGTGCGTACGTGTATGTATGTGATGTCTCTCTCTCTATTCCTCTCTCTCTAGGAGTGTATGTTTGTGCATGGGTGATGAATGCCTTTCCTCTGCTCCTGCTGGAGTTGTCTCCCTATCCCTGAATTCTGCAGCGAAAGAGGAGAGAGAGAGAGTGTGTGTGTAGGATACTGTTCAGTGCAGAGTGGCCTCAGAGACTTTTCTATGCCGTTAAAGCACGCCAACCTTGCGAAGACCATTTTTGACCCTTGTTATACTCTGTATTTGCTGAAGTGACCCTCATTTGCTTTTTTGTAGGACGGTCTCGCTGTCTATGGAGTGTTTGAATGATACGAGCAGAATGTATTTTGCAATATGATTATGGTCTGTTTGGTAACCCTAACTTATGGCTTTTTGCATTTTGGTTATTGGATTTTTTACTTTTTGAATTTTGGTTAGAACGTGTTTTGAATATGAGAGATTGTTTCGGAAATGGTACAGAATGTAGGAGTATTTTGTAATATGATTAGTATTTGGGAGATATACGTAGAATACATTCTGTAGGTCTTTTAGAGGATTTTCACAGGGAAGAATTCTCATACATGATTCAGATCCTTTGTTAACCAAAATGAATTATGGTGGAATGCATTTTGCCGATGGACATCCAAACACCGAAAATGTGTAAAATGTGAAAAGGAAAACTGAGATTAGGTACCATCCACACATCCCTTTTAGTATTTGGAAGATATGTGCAAAATGTATTTTGTAAACCGCAGGTCTTTTTGTTAACCAAAAAAAAAGTCAAAAATGAAAAGTAAAAAAACTCCTCCTACCCTCTTTTTCACTTCTCCTCTAAACAACAATTTGAAAAAATCATTTTGGAAAATGAGTTTTGGGTGGCCCTTGTCAAACACCCAAAACTTGAAAATGCAAAAAGAAGGTTGCCAAACAGGCACTACGTGGGCGTTGTTGTCAAGGGTTAACATCGCGTCGTGTCATGAGTTCGTGCTAAGGGGTGTTTTGGCAAATGGTTTATTTTTTATTCCTATTAAAAAAATTACATTTGTTAGTTTTTTTTGAGAATTATTACTTTTTATAACGAGAGAAATCTAAAAAGTAAAAAATTATGATTAAAATTCAATTTTTCTGCATGAAGACAAAAAAAAAGGCTTTTTTTTTTTTGTTTTGATTCAAAAAACTTATGTTTCTGTATGAATTCTTCTTACTTACTACTCCCATTTGGTAATTTCATTAGTACTACAATAATATGATTAATATCATTATAATGAAAGTAAATAAGTTGGCCAAATAACCATGGAATATGGTGACTAGTGCCCAATATTGTGTTTAACATCAAAACAAAAGATTCAATTATAATTTGGAAGAGCGTATCTTCAGTTATATACTATTGCAGATTGACTTTTCGTAATGAGAGAGTCTTGAAAGCATTGATCATGCGATATGAATTGATTGAATTGCCATTAGAATTTTAAGTAAAACAGGTGACATGATCATATTGAATCGAAGACGTTCCATTACTCTTTTTGCTCCTCAATAGTATTTTCATCTTTTACGAAATGAAATTTTTGTGAAATATCTTTACTTATGTGGAAAATAGTGATATAAAGATGCATCAATACCAAGGCAACCTATTATCTAAAACAGTGTCATCAAAATTTCCAAAATCAACTAATCAGCTTGTCATGAATCGATTTAAAAATCTCAAACACTTTTTCTAGACGTTACGTATTCGCAACAGATTAAACCAACTAATTAGAAGTATTAAGATGTTTTTGGTCCGGGCATTAATTAAAAGTTACAGTACATGGACCAAATATTACTTAGGCTCACCGTATACATACCGATCAACTGTTTGTTGATCAAAAAGACGAGTTATATCGATTAACTTACGAGTTTGAGGCTTTTAAAAACATGCCACACCTCAAACTCCTTTTGTTAGATATAACTTTTACTTAAAAAATACTGACTTCATTTGACGTATCAAAATCTTTCTGATCTAGCTTATATTAATTAGAGGCTTAACAATGTAACGCAAGTTAAAGTTATAATGCTTCAATATTGGTATATATAGTGATCTATGAGTACATTGACTAAACTATACTAAGATTAATTCATGGTGTACATATTATCACTTTTCGCCAAGCTTCAAGTGTATATGTTTTGTCATTCGTTTTCAACACAATTTATTGCCATATTGTTGGATTTTTTTAACGACGGGATATTCGGGCCAGCTTACGTACACTGACTAACCAGAGAGCCATAGAGACTAAAGTTAACGACAGACAAATCCTCTGGTGGCTCCATGGTTAAAAATTTTTGGCCTCCGTGCATGAAATCCATATATGCTATTTCACGAAGTACAAATACTTATTTATTTTCTCTCGCGTCCACTCAGCCAAATCAGATTACTATATTATTGTTATTATAGTCCTCTTAAGAACTTAAAAAAATCCGTAGATTCTCATGCCAATGCTGTATAGGGTACTTTTGATAAAGTTAGGTAATTTAAGAAACAGCTCAAGTAGCAAAAGTCAAATGACAATCTGGCTACTATAAAAAAGTCTACTCCAAAGAAATTTTTGGGTACAAATTGGACACGCATCCGAGCCGTACAAACGTATTTTAGATGACCCACACTCTCTCTCTCCCCTAACCGACTAGTCTCTCTCCTCTTCCCCTCTCTCTCAAATTCTAGCCGTTCAAAACACGTTTGAACAGTTCGGATACCACGTGCACTATACACAATTTGTACCCGAAAATTTCTCCTAAACCACAAAAACATCACACAATCAAATACACAAACACTCACAACACACGTGGACTCCGCACATACTGGTGACCGCACACACAATCAATATGTGCGGAGCTCATATATATTATGTGTGTTTGTGTAATAGAAAGTCTAATGGTACAGATATATCTGTACTAGTGGGTACAAATCTCCTTTGGGGCTCATTTTGGGTCTTGAAAAAAATGATCGGAGCCGCTCATTTTGCTTATGGTCCTTGCAAAAAATAAGATTAATCCGGTATAGGTAAAAGTATTTACGAAACATCCAAACTTTGCTCTAGAATTTATGCTTGAATTCTGGAACAAAGTTGGACGTTTTGTAAGTGTCTTAACTGATATCGGATTTAGCTTGTTTTTCAAAGGAGCCGTAAAAAAAATATTTTAAACAAAACGAGCGATTTCGATCATTTTTTTGAGACAAAAAATGGAACGAAAATGGTTCGTACACAGTGATATAGATTTTACATCTCTAGTTCTCTAGCAGTAGCACCATTCTTTGTGTAAATGTGTTCGTACTTCTAGTAAAATTGTATTGTATCCTTCGTAGTTTTTCCTTATTAATAAAAGGTGCGGCTATTCGCAGCTACGTATTTTCTCTCATAGCCCACTAAAAATTTTCAACTATACTCGACAGTTAGTTACTGAAATTGAGATATATTTTTAGCACCCAATTACCGAAATATAATCTTTTTTTCAACAGCTATTTACCGAAATGTATGTATTAGCAGTTGTATACCGAAGGTTGAACATATTTTCGACATGCAGTTACCGAAATACAATTTTGTTTTCAACAGCTATTTACCGAAATGTTATTTATGATTTTCAACAACTACCTACCGAAATATAACAAAATATAGCGGGCTATGGGAGAAAATATGTAACTGCGAATAGCCGCACCCTTAATAAATCCTACTCCTACTTTCCTCTCGTGTTCTCCACATTCTCACACTTACTGGGTAAAGTACACTTTTTACCCTTTACGCTTTCAATTTTACATTTCATGCCCCTACACTTCCAATCTAGTATCAATGTCCTCGTACCATTGGATTGGTGTCAAGGGGAAAATATCGGCTCCAATGGGACTAGTTTTAGATGATTTATACCTTGTTTGCACGGTGTTTTGAAAAAAAATTCAAAACACCATTCAAACAAACAATGTATTCACCATTATGAATGCATTCCGAAATTCGTCTTTTATTATTTCAAAATATAAACAATGCATTTTTCAAAGCATAGTAGAAGACAAATATAGCAGTAAGAAAGCGGAGTGCAAATTTTTTTTTTTTTTTTAAAGGGAAAATGCTCATATACATTTTACTTGAAGCCGGAGCAAATGTTCCATGTAAACTAGCCGCAAAAGAGTTACAATAATTCCTAAGTTTCAAGCCTTGACCACTAGGTCGACTGTTGGGCTTAGTTGTCAAACCTCGTTTGGTTTGAATTTTGAGGAAGATTTTTAAGAGTAATGAATGGAGAGAGATAGAAAAAATTTATTGAAAACCGTGCTAAAAAATTTTGAGACATCCAAACGAAGAGGAAAACTACAAACCAACGTACTCCATGAGAAGCAAAATTGACATAAAAATCAACCCAATCAAACCGCATAAATCTCTAATCCATGAGGTTAGATGGGAGGATGAAATGAAAGGTAATGTGATAGACTCTATTAAACCAATCATTATCATTATTGGGATGGATATGGATTCCCAGCAGGCTTAACAGGAAAATGCACACTCAGCAGTTGGGCGTTTTTGGGCCGACGACGGATCCTATTCAACTATCGAAACCATTCATCTTATAGAGCGAGTCAAGAATACAAATCACACCATAATAATATCATATGGATCGAACTCATATCAGTAACCGGTCAGAATAAGTACATCTCAACACTCCTTTCGAAAGCGGGTTTTCTCTGGTGTTCTCAGTCCATTTCTTCCGGAACGAATAATTTCCACCTCATTGGAATTCGATAGATCCGACTTCCGGTATGGCTGATGTACTCGACGAGCTCCATAAGGTGAACGATTTCGATCTTGTCACCGACCCAAAAAAATGCCCAACCGCAGAGTGTGGATTTCTTTGTAAGCCGCTCAGAATCCATCTTCTATTGGGATTAGGCGTGCGGGTGTAATATCATAAAAATATGATGGAGAAGGACCTTCCGGTCCTCAATGCAATGATGGGTTTGGAGGGTATCCTTTTGGTATGTAGGGGACCATAACATCATACCTAGCTCCCTTTTTCTCAAAAGCCTTCTTATTAGCATACTAGTATTATTATTTAAAAAAAAAGAAAAAGATACTATGGGTACACCATTTGATATGCACCGAATGTACGTTGGATCGTGTGAGATTCATCTCGGGATTTCGCATAAGTGATCGGAGCCATTCAGTTTGTTTAAAACATGTTTTTGAGAGACCGCATAAGAAATCAGGCTCATTTAAATATCGGTGAGAGTTTAATCGATTTTCGTCCCTGAATTCACGGGGACAAAACTGGATTAATCGATCAACCTCTTACCCATATCCGAATGACCTAATTTTTTTTTGTAGGAACCCTTAAAGTAATCTCTTAAACAAATCGAGCGGATCTGATAATTCGGGCGGAATCTTGACATGAATCCCGTAAAATACAGTGTACATTCCGTGTGCACCAAAACGGTGTATCCCTAGTTGGGCTCTTAAAAAAAAAAAAATTAAAAAAAATTCACAATTTATTATTAAGGGTAGAAAGTTTGACATTTTAGTGGTTGGGGTAATGGGTGGGTGCTCTATGGGTCAGATATAAAAACACCATAGATTCTCTCCAGGTTTTACGTCCTTAGTTTTAAAAGCTTGTTGACATGATTGTATTTTTCAACTACCACTTGTCCCCCTTCGTTTTTCATCAAACGTTTTCCCCCCTGAAGTCCGATCCCCCAGCTCCGAGAAATTTTTCGGTGCCGGGAAGGTATGTCGTACGTGGTATTCGTTCGGCACATTCGGGTTGTACAACACATTTTTGAATGGTCCGGATTGAAACTCTCTCTCCTCTCATCCTACCATTTTTTTTTCGGATGCGCCGAGCGAGCACTATGTGGTACTCACCTGGCTTGGAAATTTTTCCCTCGGTTTCTCAAGTCACATCTTCTCTCCCTTTCAACTGTAGTAGAGGGGATGCAAAAGGGAGTTGGGGGAGCTGGGACTACAGCGTGCTGTTTCGGCCGAGGGGGCCCCCGCTCCAATCTCGCTCTAAGGATCGGAAACGTTCACTTCGTAGAGCTTGTCGAGTTGAACAAATATACAAAAAATTAAATTGATTGGATAAGATGAAGTGTCTAATCGGAACATATATAAATTGCCAATAGTGGGTTTTAGTGGATTTGATCAAGTGTTTCGGATCCTTTTTTTTTCAAGACAAAAAGATTTCGATTAGGCACTGAATAATATTCGATCGAGCTGATTTTTTGCAAACTTGTTCAACTTGACGAACTCTACGAAATGAATGTTTCCGATCATCAGATCGAGACTAGAGCAGAGGCCCCTCGGCCGGGACAGCACGCTGCTGTCCCTCTCCCCGCAGTCCATGCAAAAGAGTAGGATGTGAGAATTGTCTTATGAGTGTGACAACTAAGTATACGGTATCAACTCAAACTGAATATTCTAAGAATCAAACCAATACTTACGGATTATGAATTTGGAGAACCAAACCAACCCATAAATTCCATTGAACCAAACCAATCCAAACCATTAAAATACGGTTTGGTTTCGGTTTTAAACCATGGTTTACTTTGAACTAAGCTATCATCTTTAAAAAAAATTAAATACATAAAATTACGAAGATAAATTAAAAGAAAACTAGTATATATTAAAATCAATTCCATTCAAATTACCAAAACACACTAATATCAACCAACTTATTAAGAGTAGAATACCAACAATTGTTTCAAGTCTTAAACTCATGAAATAGTGGTAATTCACAAAAGTGAACCAACTAAGAATACCAACTATTAAACATCTTAGCAAGGAAGGAAAACTAAATATTGCGGTAGATTAGTATGATCAATAAATAAATTAGAAAAGTAGTTGAGTAAAGCTCCCATAATTAAATTATATATATATAATTATAAATATATATGTATGTATGTATTGTGCGGTTTGAATCGGTTTGGAACCATAACCATAAATGTGAATCCACAAACCGAACCATATACTACGGTTTCTAATTTTTTTAAACCATGACCAAACCATACTACTAAAAAACCGAACCAAACATTTCGGTTTGGATTGGTTTGGACTGGATTCACGGTTTTACGGATTTTTTGCTCACCCCTACTTATGAGTGTGACAACTAAGTATACGGTATCAACTCAAACTGAATATTCTGTTGTGATCGAGACACCAAGCTTTTATTTGCTCTTAATATTAATATTGATCTTATTCGGAACTGAACATGCGATCCGAAACATTCGTTTTGTTCAGCACACTGGGTTTATCTGAGAGACAAAAAAAAAAAAAACAAAAAAAACACTCTGATCGGATATCAGTGCGACAATAATAAATTACGCTTATCTTGAAATTTTCTCTCAAAACAAAACGCATACGATTGGCCTCCTTATCATCTATCATAAGTCGGTTTTTGGATTTAAATGATTTGTTATGGAAGGAGAAGGCATAATTTAAATGAAGTGACATCTAAGGATGTTTGCAGTTTAGTTCCGATTATAGACAGGGCTCGCGCGCATCACGACTAATAAACGAGAGAGCCCATTGAACAGAATTCTGTAGAATTGATTGAACTTATAAAAAGTTGATAGCTCTGCGACACCTAAAAGAGTGCTACGTTATTTTGAGCAACCCATTTGGCGTTCATTAAAGGGAAAATGACGGCCGATGACGTATTTTGATAATTAATACCCACTAACGACATCTTTAGTATTAACAAATATTCTCAGCATGTCTTTGGCGGGTATTAATTATTAAAAAACGTCCTGGCCGGTATTTTCCCTTCATAAAAAGAATACTAGACCGACTTAGGCCCATTAAAAGAATACTGGACCGACTTAGGCCTATTTGGGCTGAATTGGGCATCGAATTAAGCAAGATTATGGGCCTCAGCCCACGTTGACGGAAACCCAAAGCCTAGAATTGCATCGACGGATGAATTTGGATTTTGGGCCTGAATTCCAAAAATAAGAGTGGCCCATAACTGGTAATGGTTTGCATATCTGCGGATTGTAATAGTATCAACGCATTTACCAAAAAAATAAATAATAGAATCAACGCGTTTGCCAATTATTGGGTCCTCTCGGAATACCATCTGACATTGCCATGTGGTAACTGAGTGCAAATAAAAGATCGTTACGGTACAATGTGGCTCCTTATCTCCCAATATATCCAACAAAAGTGAATGATAATGTTCCTGCCGCATGATTTGTCGCTACGTAAATTGTAGAGAGTACCACGCAGTCAATGCCACATGATACTTTAAGAACACTGAGTAATCGCTCCAATGCGTGGAGCCCATCATGTGGTCATAAAGCCTTCAAAAACTACTTGATAATTAACTGATTTTCAGAAAATAAAGCCCATCCAAAGCATGCATACTCACTCCGTTCTAACCCCATTTCTAAAATAGATAGACAGATAAAAAAATTCTTCCAGTTAGCAGCCTTCCAAATGCTACAAGGACGAATATTGCAATAAGTACGAGAACAACCCCAAATGCATAAACTAAGATGGGACCAAGGACGCTCCCCCGGTCCCTATAAATATCGATAGCTTCGTCATTGTGTGGCTTGCCGGTTCACTGTTTCATTCATCAGGCCCGCACTCAAATGTGGCCCTGTCCATCCCACAACGGTTGAGGAGAAGCAAACGAGCAAAGCAGCCACATGACGTACGCCAATACGATCCGTAAACTAATGTAAAAAAGAACGAATGGTAAAAAGGCTTGACATGAAGACAATGGGCAACCCTCTGTTTGTTGAAAACAAGGAAAAAAAAAAAAAAAAGAGAAGAAGAAGATAAATTGGCATAAGAAAATTTTATAAAAACTCAATAAAGGGTAAAAAAAAAAGTGCAGGCAAAAGAAAATTACTCACGCTGAGAGACGTACAGACTGGCGGCGAAAAGCCTGGTACTTAAAGGTTCGGATAGAACTTCTGCCTCAAATCCTGAATCATTTTAATGCATTCTTTGATGTCTTCTTCTGCCTCAACCCTCCTGTCCATATTAGTTATACTTGGTATCAATTAACCACTAGAAGAAGGTCAATATAAATCCCCAAACTGCATCACTCGAAGACAGTACTGCGAAAGAATGCAACTAACTTTCTTGAGATCTCGGCCAAAAATTATACACAAGACGGAAGACACTGACAGGCACCGCCATAGGACTGAGTAGCCTTTCATCCAAGGAATTGAGGGCAAAAAAGCTAGAACAATTTACTCAAATTGAGCCGCGTACGTAAATGGATAGTGAGTGGATTTAGTATTCAATTCTTTTACATTTATATATATCATGCACGAAGAGGAAGCATACAAAAGATGACGCGGAGAAATCTTCACCCAAATATATAACAAGATAAAAAAGTTATACTTCGTGACATGCTTATCTCGTGCATGCGTCGTGCTTCAGTTGTGCCTGTTCTTTATTGTGCACACGCTCAAAATTATGGCCCGACCCTTCCAATTTTTTATCGTGGCATATGTATGAAAAAATGAAGAAAACAATTTTTAAACGGGAAAATCATTAGCATAGTGCGTTGTAGACACCTGGTTACACTAGTTGGATACTACATCACTGGGTCCCAAAGAATACTTGTTTATGAGTTTCAAGCTGAGGTTGATATCATTAGCAGAGTACATTATAGGCATACATTTATGTTTTTTTTTTTAATCAAATTTTTGCTGATATTTATATTTTCTTTTGTTGGTGGGGCGAAGAGTAGTTGATGTTGTTTGGGTTCTTATCCTTTCTCGTAATAGGAGGAGAAGGTCTAATTTCAGCAATATGCGTATTAGAGAGCATGGGGTCAACGTGGCATCCTTGTAGTAAGAAACGAGAGAAGGAGTCCGATTACGGAGAAAGAGAAATTCACCGGAATTAAGCTTCTGGCGGCGGCGGGATCAACTTACAAATGAGCGGAAAAGGGCATGACTAGCACTCGATTTCTTCACCAAAATATATAATGAGATAAAAAGTTATACTCGTGACGTGCTTATCTCGTGCATGTTTCGTGCTTTTGTCGTGCCTGTTCTTTATTGTGCACATACTCAAAATTACGGCTTGACCCTTTCCATATATAATCGTGGCATATGTTATGAAAAAATGAAGAACACAATTTTTAAACGGAGAAATCATTAGCATAGTGCACCATAGACATCTGGTTACACTAGTTGGATACTACATCACTGGGTCCCAAAGAATACTTGTTTATGAGTTTCAAGCTGAGATTGATATCATTAGCAGAGTGCATTATAGGCATACATTTATGTCTCTTTTTTTTTTAATCAAATTTTTGCTGATATTTATATTTTCTTTTGTTGGTGGGGCGAAGAGTAGTTGATGTTGTTGGGGTTCTTATCCTTGCTCGTAATAGGAGGAGAAAGTCTAATTTCAGCAATATGCGTATCAGAGAGCATGGGGTCAACGTGGCATCCCTGCAGTAAGAAACAAGAAGAGGAGCTAACTACGGAGTCCGATTACGGAGAAAAGGAAATTCACCGGAAGCTTCTGGCGACGGCGGGTTCAACTGACAAATGCGCGGAAAAGGCATGACTAGCACTCGATTTCTTCACCCAAATATATTGTAACGTTCCAAATTTTGGAAACGTTAAATAAATATCAAACGATCAATTTCTCAAAAGATTAAACCAAGTTATTGCGTCAGACGTCCCAAAAACATACATCATAATATTACAACCATATCGAAAGAAATTTAAAGTTTTTAAATGAGTCAAGTTAACACACTTTCCAAATTTTAAACGATTAAGCTTTCAAAATCAAAGACGAATTATTCGTTAGAGCATCTAAGCGTATGGCAACCAGGGTTCCTCGCCTCCGTCTGTGGCAGGGTTAAAGTCGGTCTGCACGAACGGCACTTCCGTTCCGTCTTCGGTACCTGGCGTTCGAGTTACCAGGGCAACATAGTATCGTGAGCGATGACGCTCAATAGCCAAAACCCACCCGAACCCATAACTTACAAGCAATAGGATATATCAATGAAATGCATTAAAATTAACATAAAAAGAGAACATTAACTTTTCTTTCATTACTATCCTTCAACCTATGTGAATCCTCGGATCTTATCCACAGATCCGCTCCTACCCTTAACCACTAAGTTATGGCCATGGCATGATTCAACTCCCTCCTTGTGCCCCGATGAAAGACCCCAAGTTATCTACTTAAAAGAATTCATCGCAGTAAATTCCACCCCTTGCTCTAACACAAGGAGAACTAACACGGTAAATTCCACTCCTTGCTCTACACCACCCCTTGTGCTTCAATCCCGTTTCTCAAGAGTTAATCATAGCCATGCCATACTCAGGGTTCCGCAATCTCAATAATCAAATCCAAATCAATTATCGTGAGCACCCATCCAGATGTCTACAGGGACTCGACTCCAGAGCCCGGACTCAACCTTGCTATGGGGTTCACACATGTATCACCATCATCTCATCCATTTTCTTTTTCCATTAATCTTATTATCATATCTAATAGGTTAAATCTGCATATCGCAACCAAACTCGGAAACCTATTTGTCCAATCTATCAGTACAACAACATTTCACATAATTTAACATTTCCATTAAAAAATACTAACATGCTAACAACACATAAGCATGCAATAAAATTAATCATGCGATAAAACTAATCATGCGATTAAAACAAATTAAGTGATTTCTTTTATTTTCTCTTTTATTTTTAAAACTAAGGTCTAAGTTTAATATTAATCACCGCAAGGTATTGTTGGTGCTAAAATACTTCATGATTGCAATAAAAGCTAGGATTTAACCGAAACTAATAACTTGGGACCTATAGAATTAACTCCTAAGACTTAAGGGTTCGATTCATAAGTTACTCTATCCTGAGGGACTAAACTGCACTATTCAAAATAAAAACTTCATTCCACTGTAGCTATGGTAATTCGGCAGACGGGTGAGTTCCGGGCCGGACTCGACCGGAACTTAAAATATCATTTCATATTACACTAGGGTAGATTTACAAACTAACCATAAATCAGGGACTAAACTATATTTATACCAAAACCATTTCAATATTTCCATTGGGTGGAATAGTCGGCGAGAAAAAGAAAAAAAGAAAAAGAAAACAGGGGAGCTTCGGCCGACATCGGTTCGATTATTATCACACCAAAGCTCTAACATCATCATATAAACACGATATATACGGAGGGAGGTGAGTTCCGAACTATTTCTCAACTGGTGAAACGATTTACGGAGAGGTTCGGAGCGGCGACGAAGCTCGGTACGTGGCGGTGGAGCTATGGGGTGATGGCGACCCAGCTGGTGGTGGTGGTGTTGTCCAGTTGGGAGGAAAATGGAAGAGGTGGTGATGGCGGGAGTTACCTGTCTGGTGGTGGTGGCCGGTTGGTGATAATGGCTACAGTGGGGTGTTCTGTGTAGAAATTTTATATCCATCTCAAAATCAATTGGGAATGAGTGGAGAGATTTCAAATGTTATTAACCCATTCCACTCCCAAGCAATGTGAGACTTTATATCTTAAAATTTCCCTTCACGTGCAGCCGCTTTTGAGGTCTGTCACGTGTGGCCACTTTTGGATCTTATCAACGTGCAGCCTTTTTGTTGGTCTGTCATCGCGGGGTGTGGATTGTAATTTTTATTAAAATGTGGGATGGAACGGGTCCCGCTCTGATATCATGTAAAACTTTATATCCATCTCAAAATCAATTGGAAATGAGTGGAAATGTATCAAATGTTATTAAGTGATCACCCATTCCACTCCTAAGCAATGTGGGACTTTATATCTTAACATTCCGGTGGTGGTGGAAATGGGGATCCGGCTGGTTTCTTCTTCTTCTCTTTCCCTCGCTCTCTCTCTCCGGACTGGAATATAGAGGTGGGTGCTAGTGTTTTTTTTTTTTGGAGTGTTAGAGTTTGTATAAAAAGAGAAAGAGTGAAAAAGTGGAGTGTTGAAGTGTTGGATGGGATAGGAGGTATGGTGAGGGAGTGGGGGAGTCTGAATTTTGCAGGGGAGAGGGTGGGTTCGACTGAAAAAGGGAAGAAAGAAGATGTGAGGTGACAGTGGAGTGTTGGTTTGGTAATAGTTTAGTTAAGATTCTAGTTTAGGATTTAGTTAGGTTAGGGTTTGGGTAAAATGATTCAGTGTACACAAACGCACATAATAAAGAATTATTCGTCGGACACGCGCGCGCGCAATCGATTTCGAAAATAAAATTGGTGTGACGACATAAATAATTTTTCGCATTAAATAAACTAACGAGCAAAATACTATTTTGGTAATTATTATTATTTATAAAAAAATTCTGGGTCTTTACATATATAATGAGATAAAAAGTTATACTTGTGACGTGTTTATCTCGTGCATGTGTCATGCATGTTTCGTGCTTCTGTCGTGCCTGTTCTTTATTGTGCATATGCTCAAAATTACGGCCTGACCCTTCCCATTTATTATCGTGGCATATGTTATGAAAAAATGAAGAAAATAATTTTTAAACGGAAAAATCATTAGCATAGTGCATCATAGACATCTGGTTACACTAGTTGGATACTACATCACCGGGTTCCAAAGAATACTTGTTTATGAGTTCCAAGTTGAGGTTGATATTATTAGCAGAGTGCATTATAAACATACATTTATGTTTTTTTTAAATCAAATTTTTGTTGATATTTATATTTTCTTTTGTTGGTGGGGCGAAGAGTAGTTGATGTTGTTCGGGTTCTTATCCTTGCTCGTAATAGGAGAAGAAGGTCTAATTTTAGCAATATGCGTATCAGAGAGCATGGGGTCAACATGGCATCCCTGCAATAAGAAACGAGAGGAGGAGTGACTACGGAGAAAGGGAAATTTATCGGAAGCTTCTGGCGGCGACGGGATCAACTGACAAATGCTCGGAAAAGGCATGACTAGCACTCGATTTCTTCACCCAAATATATAGTGAGATAAAAAGTTATACTCGCGACGTGCTTATCTCGTGCATGTGTCGTGCTTCTGTCGTTCTTGTTCTTTATTCTGCACATGCTCAAAATTACGGCCTGACCCTTCCCATATATAATCGTGGCATATGTTATGAAAAAATGAAGAAAACAATTTTTAAACGGGGAAATTATTAGCATAGTGCACCATAGACATCTGGGTACACTAGTTGGATACATCACTGGGTTCTAAAGAATACTTATGTATGAGTTTCAAACTGAGGTTGATATCATTAGCAGAGTGCATTATAGGCATATATTTATGTTTTTTTTTTAATCAAATTTTTGCTGATATTTATATTTTCTTTTGTTGGTGGGGCGAAGAGTAGTTGATGTTGTTGGGGTTCTTATTCTTGCTCGTAATAGGAAGAGAAGGTCTAATTTCAACAATGTGCGTATCAGAGAGCATGGGGTCAACGTGGCATCCTTGCAGTAAGAAACGAGGGGAGGAGCTGACTACAGAGTCTGATTACGGAGAAAAGGAAATTCACCGGAAGCTTCTTGCGGCGGCGGGTTCAATTGACAAATGCGCGAAAAAGGCATGACTTACACTCGATATCTTCACCCAAATATATAATGAGATAAAAAGTTATACTCGTGACGTGCTTATCTCGTGCATGTGTCGTGCATGTTCTTTATTGAGCATGTTATGCCCTCGATTTATCAAAACTTCATTTACTAATAGTCTCTACAGAGCATATGCTCAAAATTACGGCCTGACCCTTCCCATTTATTATCGTGGCATATGTTACGAAAAAATGAAGAAAACAATTTTTAAACGGGAAAATCATTAGCGTAGTGCATCATAGACATCTGGTAACACTAGTTGGATACTACATCATCGGGTCCCAAAGAATACTTGTTTATGAGTTTCAAGCTGAGGTTGATATCATTAACAGAGTGCATTATAGGCATACATTTATGTTTTTTTTTTTAATCAAATTTTTGCTGATATTTATATTTTCTTTTGTTGGTGGGGCGAAGAGTAGTTGATGTTGTTGGGGTTCTTATCCTTGCTCGTAATAGGAGGAGAAGGTCTAATTTCAACAATGTGCGTATCAGAGAGCATGAGGTCAACGTGGCATCCTTGCAGTAAGAAACGAGGGGAGGAGCTGACTACAGAGTCCGATTACGGAGAAAAGGAAATTCACCGGAAGCTTCTTGCGGCGGCGGGTTCAACTGACAAATGCACGAAAAAGGCATGACTTGCACTCGATATCTTCACCCAAATATATAATGAGATAAAAAGTTATACTCGTGACGTGCTTATCTCGTGCATGTGTCGTGCATGTTCTTTATTGAGCATGTTATGCCCTCGATTTATCAAAACTTCATTTACTAATAGTCTCTACAGAGCATATGCTCAAAATTATGGCCTGACCCTTCCCATTTATTGTCGTGGCATATGTTACGAAAAAATGAAGAAAACAATTTTTAAACGGGAAAATCATTAGCGTAGTGCATCATAGACATCTGGTAACACTAGTTGGATACAACATCATCGGGTCCCAAAGAATACTTGTTTATGAGTTTCAAGCTGAGGTTGATATCATTTGCAGAGTGCATTATAGGCATACATTTATGTCTTTTTTTTTTAAATCAAATTTTTGTTGATTTTTATATTTTCTTTTGTTGGTGGGGCGAAGAGTAGTTGATGTTGTTGGGGTTCTTATCCTTGCTCCTAATAGGAGGAGAAAGTCTAATTTCAACAATATGCGTATCAGAGCGCATGGGGTCAACGTGGCATCCCTGCAGTAAAAAACGAAAGGAGGAGCTGACTACGAAGTTCAATTATGGAGAAAGGGAAATTCACCGGAAGCTTCTGGCTGCGGCAGGCTCAACTGACAAATGCGCGAAAAAGGCATGACTAGCACTCAATTTATTTTTTTTGTAGACTTTTACTTTCTTTTTGAATGTTTGTTTGGAGTTTTTTACTCCCTCCTTTTTAGCTTGTTCTCCAAGAGCTCCAACAACTCCAGTTAGAAGGTTTGATTGAACCAACAACCTTTCAATGGGCATGTGAAGCATTTTATGTGAATAAAGGTCAGAGCAAATAAGAGGAAAATTGCGCCTGGTTATCAATTACCAGCCTCTTAATCATTTTCTGCAGGATAACAAATTCTCTCTTCCTCGGCGAAGTATTCTTTTTGCAAACTTGCCCGAAATTCGAATTTTCTCAAAATTTGACTTGAAAGCAGGTTTTAGCAACTGGGCATCCAGCCAGATGATCGTCCCAAAATTGATTTTTGCATTTTAGATCATCACTTTCACTGGTCAGTCATGCCTTTTGGATTAAAATGGCTCCATCCTTGTTTCAAAAAGCCATGATTCGGGTATTTGCTCCTATCTTATCATTAACTCTTGTCTATATCGATCATATCCTATTTTTTTTCCCCAGATATTGAATTCCATGCTATCTTACTACAAACCTTCCATTCCTTAGTTCAAACCTATGGCATTATGCTCTTAGAGAAAAAGATGTTTCTTGCCTAACCAGAAATTGATTTTTTAGGGATGCATATCTCTAAAGGTCAATACACCCTCCAACCTCATATAGTCTCTCAGTTTGACCACTTTCCTGATGAAAACCTCACAGTCAAACAAGTTCAACAGTTCCTTGGAATTGTTAACTATATGGCTGACTTTATCCCCAACCTTGCCCAATATCGTACTCCTCTCTCAGCTCTACTAAAGAAAAATCTTCTTTCTTGGTCAACTCATTGTACCCAAGCCGTCAAAGATCTCAAAACCATAGCCAAAACCCTTCCTTCATTAACCATACCTTCATATGGGAAAAGAGTACTTCAGACAGATGCCTCTAATCTGTATTGGGGAGCAGTTTTTTTGATAGAAAATACAGAACAAAATCGCAGAATTTGTGGATACAAAAGTGGAGCTTTCTCTCCAGTAGAGTTTCATTACCACTCTACTTACAAAAAAATTCTGGCAATCAAAAAGAGAATTGAAAAGTTTGAATTTCATCTAATCGGTCGTCATTTCCTAATTGAGACTGATATGATAAATTTCCCCAGCATGCTCAAATTCAAACAGAAACACCTTCCAAAGGCACAGTTGCTCAGATGGACAAATTGGTTTTTCAATTGGAGTTTTGATAATATTCACATAAAAGAAAAAACAAATGTTCTCCCTAATTTTCTGTCCAGACTCATAAAAGAAATCAGTCTGTTTTCAAAACCAAAACCATATTCATTGTCCTTGGTTGTTTTTCCATGATTTCGTGTTTCCATCCAGTCAACCTTCCTGTCCACCTCCAGTGTCATCTTTTGGAGTTAACCCTTCTTTTCAGATGTGTCCAAATGTGTCAAAACCTTCAACATCTCTGTATTTTTAAATGTGGTTTTGATGAAGGTCCTATAGGTGGTTTACCTTTCCATCCGGACCATCCGTTTCTCACCCAGTTTGAAATATATGACTGCAATGTCTTTTATTTCAAAAAAGAAGCCTACCTCCTCTTATGATATTTAGTAGATGTTTATATCATCAGTGTCTGTTTCAATAGATCAGCAGTCTTGGTTTATCTAGCACATGCAGTGTTACGCCCTCGATTTTCAACATAAATAATAACCATTTGTGATAAATATACTCCTCGCTGAAATATAGGTAATACCCAAATAAAATTTCTTCCCCAGTTCTCAAATTAAAAACATATATTACAATCCGGGCTCAAGATCCCAAGTTATACAAGTTAACAAATTAATATTACAGTTTACAAAGATCATCATTCAAAATACATCTTTCAAGGTAAAATCATAAAATTGTCCCTTTATACCTTTGAAACCCATGATCTACAAGCAAGAGATGCACGTCATGCCAACTTCCTTGCTTTGCTTTTTTTTTTTTTACCTGAAAATGATAGGTTGAGCTACACTAATCCAGTAGAAAAATCTGTACTCAAGTTATGAAAATACGATGAAACATGCACCCAACACGAATGAGATTTCAACAAGAGAAAAATGTGATACAAAGGGGTTACTAGAATGAGCTAACGAATTTAGATTTCGAGGCTTCAGACATCTTAGAGATGACCCTAACCATTCACACGTCAACTAGAAGCAACAATTAAACTCGTAAGAAACTAACAAATTACAATAACTATTCAACGAATGCCACAAACAACTTCCTTATTCCATACCATTCACCATAGAGCCTCGTTTCATAAAACTTTCTTTTTTGATTTCCAAAACAGTTTAGAAAAAAAATCCAAGACCATTACAGGTCAAGCTCCGTTGATTCGAGTTTGAATGCCGGAGTTCGTTGATTCGCTCAAGAATACCGGAAGATTTTCATTAAATATCCTTTAACCAAAACCAAAATCCTCACATTAACTTCATAAACCAATTACGTGTTGTTAAAAGTCTGAGCCAAAGCTCCTGCCAGACACTTACTCGATAACGAGCCCTGAAGATAAGTGATATGAGCATTTTAGCTCCTGTCAGGCATTTACTCACTTAAGAGCCCTGAAATCATATGATATGAGCATTTAGCTCCTGTCAGACATTTACTCATTTAAGATCCCTGAAAGTATGCGATATGAGCATTTAGCTCCAGTCAGGCATTTACTCATTTAAGAGCTCTGAAAGTATAAGCATTTAGCTCCAGCCAGGCATTTACTCATTTAAGAGTCCTGAAGCTTCTCTTAGTATCCATTTGCTATCCACATTCATTCCACATTTCCATTTCACAAACATCAAATCATTCAATTGAATCCAAAGCCATTTAATCAATCACATAGCAATACTAATCCGCATCCAAAAAAGACAACATTTTCCCAAGGTCACATTCGTTCACACATCATTAACAATATATTGCAAAATCATAAGCATGCCCCATTGTACATTAATAAATATTTTAAGTCTACGTTATTCCTCTAAGTTTATCACGACGCCCTACGTCACGTATCGAACCCACAACGATTTCACGACACATCACCGATTAGTTTCTAAACGAGAATATTATAAAACGAGTGCCAAAGGAACCTAAGGAACTCAACAAAACGAGGCATGAGGATACGAGTCTCATCAAGACATAAGTAATTATACTCGAGAGTAACTTGAACATGTTCTAATCATATAGGGAGTCATAACACAGGACAATTACAACTTAGGAATAGCCCGTAGATGTTGGTAAACCGACACACCTCCACTCAGATGATCATAACTTTTTGTGTACTAAGACTTTTAAGGCGATTCTGGTGGCAATGGAAAGCTAACTTCAATACCTTCGATTCGATATAAAGTTTGCATGCAATGGGTATCGGACAAATAAGTTATGGTCGTTCGAAGTTGAGCGCAAGCCCAGAAAACGAGACAGATTCATCACCTGATTTCTAAAATCCACCATTAATTCAAATCTCAACGGTTTTGGGTGATTCCAGCGTCATTAGAACGGGCTTTAAGTCTACTACATTTCATACGAAGGAACCAAAATTCGATTATGAGTTTAAGAAGGCGTAAAACCCCAAAAACAAACACCCTGTTCTGCTGATTCTCGAAAATGGAAGAAACAACCTCAAACAACGAAACAAGGTACGATCTAGGTACATAAACACCGTATAAACGTATAACAAGAGTAAGAAATCCCCACCTCATGGGTTTTGAGCAATACCCGAACCTTTGACCAAGTCAACCGAGCTCCAACGAGGTCCGATCATGAATTTTCTTGGATATTCGGAAAGCCCGCGTTCCGTAGGACAACTTTAATTCCTGGGTTTCGTTCGAAATCACGCTTTAAGATGTTGAGATCGAAGAGAGAAGGGAGGGAGTTTTCGGATGGGAGGAGGAGAGAGAGAGCTGAGAGTGAGAAAAAAAAAGGAGAATGAGGATTTTAGGCTCCGTTCCGGAAAGGTAAATAAGTACTTATTTTTTAAGAAGGCAATTTCAAACTCAAAAATTATATGCTTACGCAAATAATTTTTCTATCAATATGGATCTTGTTTAATTGAGTTCATTGAGATCTTTTATACGCTGCAAAAAAAAAAATTAAAAATTTGTTTTTCATTTACATTATTTTTTAGTTTGAAAATGTGAAATAAGTACTTATTTTTGAAGAAGGTGTTCTCGAACGGAGCCTTAGTCTTCTCCTGGAGAAATAAAAGAGGTGGGGGAGTAATCCCCTACTTCTCGCACCACACACTCACACGTGCACCACTCGCTCAATTACCCTTATATCCTTCCACGAACACGTCACACCGAATATTCATACCGTCTATCTCGACGGACAGTATGTTTACAAAAGAAAAAAAAATACGACATCAAAATACGCGTCTCTACATGCAGCGTTCAATCACATCCATCCTCCAGAAGATTTCTTTTTAAAATTTCTTTTAATTTTTGGAAATATTCCCTTTTGGCAACAGAAGATTAGGAGCGTCCCTAACAATGCAGGACGGAATTTTCAATTTGCTTTTTGGACAAATCGCAATCGTACCCTACTTTGTGTTTGTACCTAGGTTAGAATCGAGAGAGAACACAAAACACAAGATATATTACAGCAAAACACTGACTGGGTTACAGACTTGCATTCACTTGATTGTTTACAACGGGGAGGTCCTCATTTTATAGGCATAAGGAGGAGAGTACAGACAATACAGATGGTACCCATAATTGAACATTACTGTTCTTAGTCATACTGCTGAATCACTTATTACACAACTGTTCCATAACGACTTGACTACCGACACACTCACTATTCATCCACATATAATTTGGGACTTTACTATTACAGGACTTAACTACTGACGTCTAATTCACCCTACGACAGACACATCCCAAAAGGTAGTACACAGTACTTTACTATTACATGGTACACTACATATGGACCAATTATTGATACACCATATATGGACAATACAACAGTACACACAAATTATATTCAGCAGTACAAACAGTACACCCGAAACCAATTACACCAACCTAAGCCCAATAACAATTAAAAAACATGAAATAAAAAAATTAAAAACACATGAAAACCCTGTTGCTACGTGAGGGTCACTTATCGATCGTGTGATGGAACTCACACAAATATGTGCCGTTAAATAGGGTCATGGAGTGTCACGCCCTCGATTTTCAACATAAATAAATAATCCATTTTTAATAAAAGTCTCTCGCATATCATAGATAATACCCAAAAGAGTCTTCCACCTGTTTAATTTACAAACAAAGTCCCCAAGTTTAGAAAATTACATCCATGGCACCATGGCCCAGATTAGCTTAAGTACAAGTACGAACAAGTTTTTCTTGAATTTACAACGGTTATAGTCAAAAGAAATTTCAAAGTTATTAATTACATAGCCATCTTTAACCAAAGGATAATCATTACAAAGAAACTTAAGTGACTAATGAAGTCAGCTTCCCAAAAAGTATTCTTCTTCATCCAAGCATTCAATGCATGCGAGCTAAAGACCGGGACTTGAACCTGAAAAGAAGGATTTTATTGAGCTACACTAGCCCAGTAGAGAAATCTTTACTAAAGTTATAAGAAAATGTGATGAGCTATGCATCTAGAGTGAACGAATTCTAGTAAATGAATATGAGATACAAATGGGCACCACGCTGAGTCGACAAACTACGACTACGGGATTCTGTACATCTTAAAGACATTCCTAACCATTTGCATATCAAACTAGAAGCAGCATTTAATCTCATATCAGTCGAGCAACCAATAATAATAGTTCAACCGTCTAATTATTTTCCGAATGAATGTCACAGCCACCTTCTCATTTCATACCATCTGCCGTAGAGCCTCAATCATAAAACTTCCCATTTGAATTTCCAAAACAATTTCAAGAAAACACAAGACCATCACGGGTCAAGCTCCGTTGATTCGCTCAAGAATACCGGAGGATTTTTAACTCACATTGCTTTCTTTAATCAAACTTCGGTAAAATCAACCTTTTATTCTCTTTTTCGACAATCACAATCCCAAGCAACCTTCAATCCAAACGTCGACATAGACCTCTAAGGTCAATCAAAATTCTCTTCATTATGTGAGACATTCAACTGTATCACCACCCCTTGCGAACGATACAATGAATTCTCTTCGGCGAGACATTCAACTATATCACCACCCCTTGCGTACGATATAGTGAATTCTCTCCACCTGGGTTTCCGTACGTCCACCCCTTGCGTTACGGGCCCTCTAGAGTCTCCGCACTACCACCCCTTGCGTAGCAGGACCCTCAACTAAAAACAAAATCAACTAAGACATACACACGTATAATCAATCCAAATACAAGAAGACCAACATTTTCTAAGTTCACCTCATTTCATTTATCGTCATGCAATGCTTTACAAATCCATAAACACGTCCTAATGTACATTGATAGATACCTTAAGTTCACGTTATTCCTAAAAGTCCATTATAACATCCTTCGTCACGCACCGAACCCACAATGACCCATCGACATACCACCCGCTAGGTTCTAAACAAAAATCTTATAAAACGAGCCATTTGGATACAAGCAATCGTATTCAAGAGTGACTTAAATATATTCTAACTATATAAGGAGTCATAACACGGAACGAAACAATCTTGGGAATAGCCAAGAGACATTGACAAACCAACACACCTCTATTCAAATGGTCATAACTTTTTGTGTGCTAAGAGTCTTATGCTGTGTTTGGTTTGGTTTTTGAAAAGTTTTTTGAAAAATAGTAGGGATAATAAGTGGAGAGAGATAGAGAGAGAAATAGTAGAAGTAGGGAGAATCTAGGGAGAATCTAGTAGGTATTTTTTGAAAAATACTTTTTGAAAAGTGAAAGGAACAAGGCATTAAGGTGATTCTAGTGGCAAACGAAAGCTAATTTCAAGACCTTCGAATCGATATAAGATTTGCATGAAACGGAAATCAGACGAGGAAGTTACAGCCGTTCGAAGTTGGCTGAAACCCAGAAAACGAGACAGATTCGAGACCTGATTTCTAAAATCCACCATTAATTCAATTCTCAACGGTTTTGGGTGATTCCAACGGAATTATAACGGGCTCTAAGTCTACTATATTTCATATGGAGGAACCAAAATTCATTTCCGAGTTTAAGATGACAAAAAGGGCCCAATAAACAGTGACCTGTTCTGCAAAAATTCGAAATGAAAGGAATAACCTCAATCGCCGAAGGAAGGCACGATCTAGCTACACAAACACCACAAAAACGCATAACAAGAGTAAGAAATCCCTACCACAATGGGTTTTGAGCAAAACCCTAGGTCTACCGAAGGCAATAAGCGAGAATCCTCCAAAGACAAGCCTCACCCGAGCTTAAGTACAAGATCTAGAGTAGATAAAGTCCAAAAACATGAGCAACAAGTAAAGATCAACAATTAATCGAGAGGAGAGAGGGAAAAACGTGGATGAGAGTCCAAGAATTGAGAACATGAACACAAACTTACCCCTTGTTCTCCAAAATGCAAGATTCGAGTGATTTGAAGTTGGAAACCCGAGGATCTTGAAGATTTGCGGTCGAAATCGAGAGTCTTGGGTGAGAGATTGAAGAGAGAAGGTAGAGGGGTGATTTTAGGGCTTGGTTCGTGGCTTAGGAGTGAGAAAATAATATAAGGGGTCTATTTATAGAGGTCCAAAAGCGTGCTGAAATTTTACAGAAAAACACAGCTTGTACCGGTACGGGGAAAAAGCTGTACCGGTTCATGAACCTTCAAAATGTCAAAAACACTACTTCTGGACACTATGTACCGGTACGGGAAAAAAGCTGTACCGGTTCAATCTAGGCAGAAAATGAATTTTTTGCAACGGTCACCGAATCAAACCCCACTTGCTACCAACACTCCCAAACATCATTACAACCTCAAAATACAATATTCCACATATTTAAACGATTAAAGAAAATATAATAATTCACGAGTCTCTACATGGAGGACCATGTTGCAGTACTCCACTATATTCTTGTAAAACGTATAAATCTAAAACTTATTTCGGTATTTTTTGAATTAATCGTTCGTCTCTTTTTATTTAGCTTTTCGTCGTAATTTTTTAAATTAATCGTTCGTCTCGATGAGACTAAGTCTAAAAAATACAAAATTCACTAAAGACGAACAAAAGACAACGAACGAACAAAAGACAAACAAAAGTATAAAACAACTATCTTATTTATTTAAAGTGTTGTCTTATTTAAATTTTTTTGGTTCATATTTTTATACTTTTTCAATTCATCTCGTCGATACGAAAGATTAATTCAAAAATATCACTCCAATCTAACAAAAATTCAAAAAAAATTGAACAAAAACACACAAAACGTTTACAAGAATGGAACGTTACTAATTTTTTCTACTAAAACCATCAATGATTTCTCCATCTTATTCATTCCTAAACGATCGAAAAAGCCGAAACAAAATTACACTGACCAAAACCCCCAACTCAAAAGCGTCAATTATTGGAAAAATACAGATGGAAACCGAAACACATGCACCCTACCCTCGGGGGTGAGTATCCTCCGGCCTGGCCGTATTCGTGGCGACTTTTGCGACATCGCGTGCGCTGGCCTCGGGCTTCTTATGCGCGTACAAGACCGTGTAACCGATGGCGGCGACGATGACGAAGCCGCCGGCAGCCATGGCGGCGTTGCTGAAGGGTAACCTGCGCCGCTGGTGGAGCACCCCTCCTGGGTTTTGGCCCGGTGGCCGCCTCGAGTCCTCCACTCCTGCTTTCTTCACTTCCTCTGGACTCATCTTGTGTGTGTCTGCATTCTTCCTCCACTCTTCCTCTCCGGCCATTCCTCTCTCTCTCTCTCTAATGCAAATATTACTGCTCTCTCTCAGTCTCTCTCTCTCTCTCTCTCTCACTAGAATAGGAGAAATGGAAGTTGTGTTTGGTGGGCAAAGAGCGAGGATGGGTTTTGCCACGTTTGGGTTATGAATAATGATACACGTGTAGGTTGCATGCAATATTTGATACGTGGCAGTTGAATGTGCTGTATGGTGACAAGTGTTCTTTTTTTTTTTTTAGATTAGCAAAAATTTTTTTTAGGGTGACAAGTGTGCTCTTTCTGAACTTGTGTACTACGATGACGTCCCATTCATTTTGATATACTCCGGTTGGAGCCAGGAGGCCTGGTTCGCAAATGCAGGATTTAAAGTATTAAAAAAAATTGCACAATTCAACGGCCGAAAAATTTCTCGATACAAAGGTACATAAATTTTCGGGACAGAGGAGATCGGACCTCTGTGGCAAACGCCCAATGGTGGTTTTTGACTTTCATTGGTTACATTTTATATGAGAAATGCAATCCATGTTGCAGGTGCTCATCAGGGGCACGAATATGTACACGTGATGAGTTGGCTATGGGATAATTATTTTTTCCCTGTCTTCATCGGCTAGAAAATTCGTAATTTTTATGCTCCTTTCGTCCCATAATGTTTGTCTGGTTCGCAAAACGAGAACGTAAAAATAATAAATTTTTTGCAAGGGAAACTCCAATTTTTTTTCAACAATTCACTACATATCAATGAGTTCTTTAAATTTATGAAAAAAATTTGAATTTTTTTAAAAAAAATGCATTATTTTTTAGTCCTCATTTTACGGGCCAGACAAACATTTTGGGACGGTGAGAGTACTTCAGAGGTGTCAAATATTTTCTAATGGCATGTCCTAGAAATAGAAAGAATATTGTGCTGCAATTATTTTTAAAAAAGTACTCATTGAGCTAAACTCTATGGAACTCCTATATATTTTGTCCTAAAGTAATACAGTATCCTTACAAAATAAAGGGTAATATGACTGTGTTCTTTTAAAAAGTAAATATATATATATTCATAACTGATATACAAAATGAGATTGCTTTTGTTCTCGTAATTCTTGAAGGATTCCATCTAAAACAAGCTCTTAATTAACAAACTGATCTTGAATCGAGCTCGTGGAGTTTTTGATTCCTTAACGGTATTTTTCGCTCACCTGTTTGCTTAGCAAAAGATCGAACCATGGGAATTCATGCGATATTTGCTACTAACATTCTTGAAGAAGTGGACCTAGCGGGTCGCTTCGAGTTTGGTCTACTCAGCGGCGGAGCCAGAATCTTTACAAACGCGCCAACATTACTTCACTGAGGAAAGGAGAAAGAATGACCTAAGATGGGAAACCAAGGAAAGCCTTAAATAAGACAGCAGAGGGAATCCAGGGGGAAAAAACAAAAAGAAGGAAAAAAGACCACATGGAGCATCTATTTCATACCAAATGACTAGTGAAAATAGAAAATCCCCGAGCCCATGAATCCGATTTTCTATCAAACCATCACCCCAAAAAAAAAATCAGGCGTAGGAAAGCACTAAATGTAACTATTAGGCCCCGTTCCGCTAAGATTTTTATTTTTTTAAGTATTTATTTCTTGTTTTACGAGACAGGTCATTCTCTTAGTACAATATATCACCTTTAATCAAAACTAAGTACTTATTCCCTAGTAGAACAGGTTCTAACTGTGTTATCGTCCTCAAACTAAGGATGCAAATGCAACAAGATCCATCACGGTATCACCTATTCACAGAAGAAAAATTAACTATTTCTTTCATCCACAAAATTTTTGTACGCAACACCATTTGCCTCTAGAGGTATTGAACTATAAAGACAAAAAAAAAAAAAAAACCCAACATTTTTAGTCATCTGCATTCTGATCATTCTACTATACATCTGGTTCCTCCTTTCCTCAGCTGCTGCACCATTGGTTTTACAGGCTTACCTCCCACAGAGTCACGTTAACACATCTCCCTCGATGATCGGTCATCTCCTCTTCGGCATTGGTTCCAAACTTGCATATGTTGCACCGGAATTTGAAATCATTGTGTTGATCTGTAGCGATCTCATTTTCACTCCCTTCAGCACCATCATTTGTATTCTTCAATTCCCCCTTTAGCTTCAATCCACAATCAACCGAATCGACATCATTCATTTTTTGTTCATTGAACATTCAGCTCCCTCCGCCGATGCCTCAAAATTGTCACCATTTTTATTCAGTGGTTTCTGCTATTGCCTTTCCTTTGCTTTGTGCATCCTTCATGTAAGTGGTTTAGTGGTTTTACAGGCTTACCTCCCACAGAGTCACGTAACAATACCTTCGCTTTGTGCATCCTTCTTCAATTCCCCTTTTAGCTTTCAATCCACAATCAACTGAATTGACATCATTCATTTCTTGTTCATCTGAATATTCAGCTTCCTCCACCAATGCCTCAGAATTGTCAGCATTTTTGTTCAGTGGGTTTAGTGGTTTCTCCTATTGCCTTTTCCTTCGAATTGTGCATCCTTCCTTTTCCTTGTAAACGAAGGAAAAGGCATTTGCAGAAATCACTAAACCACTAAAGTGCGTGAAAATGAGATGACTTAATTGTAAGTGGCGCTTCAAATCAAGCTCACATTTTTGTTCAGTGGTTTAGTGGTTTCTGCTATTGCCTTTTCCTTTGCTTTGTGCGTCCTTCCTTGTAAGTGGCGCTTCAATTCAAGCTCACATTTGCCTCTAGAGGTTTTGCACTATAAAGATAAAAACATAAAAAAACTAACAATTAGTCATCTGCATTCTGATCATTCTACTACACATGCATCTGATTCCTCCTTTCCTCAGCTGCTGCACCATTCGCTTTACAAGCTTACCTCCCACAGAGTCACGTAACACATCTCCCTCCGATGATCGGTCATCTCCTCTTTGGCATTGGTTCCAAACCTGCATATGTTGCACCGGAATTTGAAATCATTATTTTGATCTGTAGCGATCTCATTTTCACTCACTTCAGCACCATCATTTGTATTCTTCAATTCCCCTTTTAGCTTAAATTCACAATCAACCGAATTGAAATTGTTCATTTCTTGTTCATCTGAATTTTCAGCTTCCTCCACCAATGCCTCAGAATTGTCAGCATTTATGTTCAGTGGTTTAGTGGTTTCTGCAATTGCCTTTTCCTTTGCTTTGTGCATTCTTCCTTGTAAGTGGTGGTTCAGATCAAGCTCAGATGTGACAGCAGCCTTACACAGAGAACAACTCCACAGTTTCTGTAACTTTTTACTCAAAATGACCGAGGGCGTATCATTGACAAATTTAGTAATTGGTGCTTCAGATTTCCGCTTTACCCCAGAAACGCTCGAGTCCAAAGGCTTAGCCTGCAGCAAAATAATACAATGCAGTGACCACGAAACAAGTTACATAAAAAAAAAATGTAGATAAATAACGAAGATAATCATGATGTGGGGAGGGGAAGCAGAATGCAGATTGAGTCTTCTTATGTATCTCACTAGTCTCATGCCGATTAAAGGACCAAGGTTTTATTAGTAACTAGAATCTCCTATATTCTTCTCAGTCCAATGTGGTAAGTGGAAATGGAAAATCAGATAGTTAATTGCAAATGCAAGGGAGGAAATTATGAAAACCGAAGCCCATACTCGGTTCATTCCCACTTCATTTGAATATTCGGCTTCCTCCACCGATGCCTCAGAATTGTCAGCATTTTTGTTCACTGGTTTAGTGGTTTCTGCCTTTGCTTTCTCCTTCGCTTTGTGCTTCCTTCCTTGTAAGTGGTCGTTCAGTCGATGCTCAGATGTGGCATTGAACTGACACAGAGAGCAACTCCACTCTTTCCGTAACTTCTTAAACAAATTGACTGAGGGAAAATGCTTAGTCTGCAGCAAAATAGTATGCAGTAACCACGAAACAAGTTGCTTAGAAAAGGTAGATAATAAACGAATATAATCATGATGTGCGGGAGGGGCAGCAGAATACAGATCGAGTCTTCATATGTAATCTCACTAGTCTCATGCAGATTAAAGGACCTAGGTTTATTACTAACTAGGATCTTGTATTCTTCCCAGTCCGATATTGTACGAGGAAATGGCAAATCAGATTGTAAATTGCAAAATGCAAGGGTGGAAATATGAAATCCCAACCCCATATGGGTTCTAAGTAAATTTAGAGCACAGCTAATGAGTTAAATATTAGGTATCCATGCACTTCAATGCGTATTATGACTCTTCCAACATAAGTTTGCAAGTGAGGCACCATGAATATGAAACTACTGAATTGTCGCTATCATATCGGATCTCCATGAATCCCAACTCTTCAGATACGAGGCATGCAACAGACCCCAAAAGCTTGGTATGTGTAGACTTTTGTGGCTCCAACCCACGCTTGCATTTACTCAGCAGACAAGCAGCCTCCCAAATCTTCATCTGATATCCTCCAGTATCCTTCAGCCTCCTTTGGAGTAAATGAAGGCAGACTTTCGTGGTAAATGAACAGGGTCTCATCTGGCTATAAATGGAGACCTTTGGTTCAGAGCTTTGTATCAGAAATCAGAGAGAAGAGAGTGATAAACTAGTGGATTGTGAGGCAATACTGTGTGAGTTGAGTGATTGTTGTAATACTCCTCCAGTAAATATAGTGAATCCACTGCCCCTCCGTGGACATACCCGATTATTGGGGAACCACGTAAAATCCTTGTGTTTCTCTGTGTTGTGTGTTTGCTTGGTTTAACTCTGATTTAGCACTACAGTATGTATATCTGGGCATGTCCCAATCCGACACAAGAAAATATGGTCGTGTATTTGGTGGCGAATAAAGGAGGAGGCGAACAAAAGGGGCCTTAAAATAGGAATCGACATTAAGAGAAACTATTTCTTTTTTTTTTTTGTATTTTTGTGTATGGCAAAAACTCTAAGCGTCGTCGTCTTCTTCTTTTTTCTTGATAATACTCATTTCATTCAACATCAAACATACAAGTTCTTAGGGGCGTACCCCAGAGACAAACCAAGCCTGCCGGACAGCCTAGGCCCTCAACAGACAACAGCTATACATCACAGGTCCAACAAAACACCAGAAAACAAAACTCACAGGCCACATCTAAGGAGGAAAATAATGAAATAAGAAAGAGACAATAAACCCCCCTACCAATCTGTCAGCAGTATTCCACTGGAAAAACCCCAGGGATCACTAAGAAACTTGAAGCTTCTTTATGTTCATATTCCACCATCAACCCAAGGACAAAGAGGGTCCAATTTGCTTAAAACTTGGATCAACGATGTGAGACTGGACCATGCCTGTATCCTAACTATATCCTAAAGCAAGCGAATGATGCAATCGCCCGATGAAAGGTAGACAAGGGAACCTGCATATGACATCCAATGGCATTCACATGGTATACAGAACACGCGCATGATGCAACAGATTCGAGTAGCCCATTTTCCCCTTGTAGATCCAGCGGTAGTTGATGAAAAATGCTGTTTAAATTTTTTTTATTTAACCTATTCTATAAGGAAAAGGAGGGTTCTGTATGGGAGGATAAATTTAAGAGTCCCTTTTTGTATAATTTCAGAAAAGTGAAATCTACTAGTTCTTAGCACATGTTTGCCTGGTTGAATTAGGATTTAACTTGACTAACAAAAAAGCAGCATAATGAAAGTTCGGAGAACTCCAAAAATCTCCTGCGTAATGAAGGTAAATTTCATACAGAAGATCTCGAAAACAGTAGGTTGAAACAGAACCCAATTGGTCGAAGTAAGCATAGATAAACATGACCAGATACAAAAGTACAAACGGTTACATAAGCCACGCTAAAATAGAAATTACGAGTCTAAAGTAATTCCCTACTCTTTCACTGAGTCGTCAACCATAGGGGATTTCCAATCCTGCAATATACTTTGTTACCCAAATCACAGGGTATAGTATGAGTCAATTGAATAATATGTATCATCTTCTTAGGCCTCATAAACTTCAATCATCTTAACTAGGCATACATATTCTTTTGCCCTCATTGTCCGAGAAGGTCTACATTGCCCTATCGCTCACCTAATTTTTCAAGTAATCAACAACAAACCCCACTTTAGGAGATAGTTACAACTTACAAGCAAATGGCAGATACCGTGCAGTAGATACAAAGAGAGGCCACCAGACTCGTTCCCAAATACTAAATGATTTAAGAAAATTCGCAACATGCAACAAAATAGAATAAAAATGACAACCACAAGAAAGGTTTAGTCCATTACCAATGATATCACTTGTCCCTTACTAACCTCTTTGATTGGTTCAGGAATTGGCATCCTACCCGTCAATACTGCCTCTGGATCACGTTGAAATGGAAAAGCACCAAGAAGTATGCCATCTTTCATCTCCACCACAGAACTCCTCCCATCATTCTCTCCCTGCTTTTGGATCCTTTTCCCAAACCCAACCCCTAGGTGCCCATAATCCTTCAATGAAAGCCCTACCAAGTCGCTACCCCTATCGAAAACCCCTTCCATCGTCATTTCCCTAGCAACTTCAGTTTCCGACTCCCGCCTGCACGACAACCTCGACGCTTTGATCTCTTCTCTGATCCTCTTCTTCTCCATTTCTTCGGCAACCATCAACTCCCTCTCATCAAGTGCGTTCCCCAAGATGTCACTAACGACTTCGGCTTCTAACTCCCCGTCCATCATCATTTCCCTAACGACTCCCGCTTCTAACTCCCGCCTGCGTGACAACCCCAACGTTTTGATCTCTTCTCTGATCCTCTTCTTCTCCATTTCTCCGGCAGTTATCAACTCGCTCTCATTCAATGTGTCATTAAGTATGTTCCCCAAGATGTCACTCATCTTTGAAACTTCTTGACAAACCCCTAATAGACAGTCCACAATATCAAAACCCACAACCATGGATACTCGATGCATATAAACCGACACGCACAAAGTCGGCCCTGAGCTAAACCCAAGAGGCGGCCACTTTTAATTTTAGGGGCCCTCCTATTTTAGTACCCTTTGTAATAGTTTAGCTAGAAGGGCCTAATCTTTAACTTTCGCTTTAGGCTCTGAAAAGTACGGGCCGGCTCTGGACAAGCCTATAGCTAATTCATGAGAGGAAATCACAGTAAAGATTATAAATTGCACGATGAGACGAAAGTGAGATATGGGTTTTCTTGGCGCAAACCTCGCGATTCTTGTTCTTGGCGCGAACCTGCTTGCAATTCTTCATGGGTTAACGTGTCTCCGTCTTTCATTTTTCGCCGGAGAAAATCATACCGGGAAAGGGTGGTTTGGGGTTTTGGAATGGAGGAACACTAGTAGCAGTAACTAGGAGTCTAGGAGAGACAGAGAGAGAGAGAGCGAACAGTAGCCTTCATTCAATGTCCTGATAAACGGTCATAGAGGGCAAATTATTGGGTGATTCCGGAGTAGCATTACATTGTGGTATTCCGTGATTCAGGGTTTGCTAATTGAACCAAGCTACTCGTGTTTGAACTCATGTTTGTTTGTAAAAAGTGTTCAAGATTGGTTTGCTTCTTACACAAGCCAAAGCTTGAACATTTTTAAAGCTTGCAAATATTTCAAACCAAACTCGAACAAATTACTACTCGTCACATTTGCCTTAGAGCATCCGTAATGGAATTTGGTATATTTGTGTGTTAAAATTTAAATTGTTCGAGATTGACTTTTGTTTGGTTTATTAAAGCTTGGTTGAGCTTGTCTCGTCTCATAAATAAGCTAAGCTCAAACATATTTTTGAAACTTGTTAAGTTTTCAAATCAAACTTGATCAATCACCTGCTCGGCTCGTTTGACTTGTTTATCACTTCCTAATTCTACATATAAAACATTGTCATCATACAACATGGATCACTCATTGTGTTCCAACCAGAGACGGATTTCCGCCACGCGTGCCCCCACTGATCATAAACCCCAAAAATCATTTTGACTATATTATGTAATTATAATTTACGAGTTCCATATTTAGGTCTCGTTTCTACTAATAAAAAACACTAAAAACTTAACGTATTTTACCATCTTGTTTCCACTAATAAAAAAATTTCAGTATTTTTATCATTTTGTTTTCACTAACAAAAAAAGTTGTCAATAAAAACTATTTTTGTTACGGTAACTCTACTCATAAACCCATAACAACTTATTCACTACCGAAAACAACCATAACAATTTTTTCACTACGGAAAATACCTAATAACTTTCAACCGAAAATCTTATAAATTTTTCACTACGAAAAACACAACACCCCCGAGTATAAACACTTGCTCGGCCCGGCACTGAAATTTTCCCCCTCCACCGCCCATTGAATAACGTCTCAGGGGGTGTTTGGTCGGTGAGTTTTTGCATTTTTCAATTGTCATTTTTGCATTTTGAGTGTTTGGGAGGAAGAGGGAAAATGTATTTTGAGATGATGAGCACCCAATATTGTAGATATTTGGTGCGACTAGTCCCTGCTTATGCTGCTTTTACTTATGTTTATTTAGCTTTTATAGCGGTATTGCGCGTAAGGTAGGTTTTTGAGTGTTTTCAGGTAAAACGTGCAAATAAGGCACATTTCAATGCCATGCATGGCACAAGTGCTTCCAAGTACCCGAAGACCCTGTCGGCCCCTTAAAATCTGTCTAAGTATGGAAAAATGACTTTCTGAAAAAGTTTCGATTTTCGAGATTAAAAATGGCGGTAATTGATCCTTGAATTTTTCTAAGAGTAACTACCAAGTTACAAGGTTTTATTCGAAAAGCAAGGTCATGTTTCGAGCCATTTTCTCTCGAGAAAATCATGCAGTTTTCCATTTTACACTAAAAGTGGAGGGTCGACATTTTGATTTAATTGGAATTTTGAAATTCTAGTAATGCCATTGTTTCCAAATGGGGGGTACTTTCTTATTTTCATTAAATAAAATTAAAGTAAAGAAAAGGTAAAAAAAAGGTTTAAAATGTAGTCTTTACTTAAATTTAGATAAAATTAAAGTAAAGAAAAGGTAAAAGAAAGGTTTAAAATGTAGTCTTTACTTAAATTTAGAGAATGAAAATAAGGTACTGAGAAGCTGGAAGTTGCTGAGGAGCTGTGTGCTGAAGCTGAAGCCTGCCTGAAATTTGCAGTTTTTGAAGAACGTTATCGATAACACTTCACTACGTTATCGATAACGATTTCCCAAGTTGGTCTAGCAGTCAAGTGTTATCGATAACCTTTCAAGGTGTTATCGATAACGTTGCAACATTTTTGGTCCAGAACACTCCAGCCTTGGGAGTATCGATAACTGATGGTCCTGGTTATCGATAACATGTACTACGGGGACAGTGAAAAGGCAGTGTTATCGATAACACTTCCTTGTGTTATCGATAACAATTGGTTCCGGAAGATATTTTTGTTGCTTTTTCAGACTTTCCTTTTACGGAAAGTTTCCATTTCTAGCTTGGTTTTGGGATATTTTGGGGACATTTTTGTCCATTATTTGGCTGATTTTGTAGAGCCTTTAAGTACCTTTGTAAGCCATTATAGGCCATTAGTTAGATTTAGGCCTAAGTGTTTTAGTTTTTGCTCTAGGTTTCTCCATAGCTTTGTTTCAAGCTTTTCTTGTCATTTCCTTCAAGAACTCTTCAAGGTACTAGTTGTATGTTTAATTCTCAAGTATTAATGTTGTAGCTACGGTTTGGATCTTCTTATAAATCAAGCTTATTTCCGTTTTTATTGGTGAATCATGTTTTCTTCCTTAAGTACAACTTCAAGTCTTTTTACTATGTGTGAGTAGTTTAAAGGTTTGGTCTCGGGGTGAGGTTTACTCTATGAATCAGTCATTCAAATGGTTTCGTTTAAACTTTAGCTCAATTTCAATGTTTTGAATGAATTAAACCCATGATGTCTAGCTTTGATCATAGCGTCGGTGGCTTCTTTGATCAATGAAGTCTATCGCCTTATGCTACGTGCTTTATTATCCTACGCGTGCGAACGATCCTTTTTCGTCTCTCACTTGCGTTAAATGAGTTCAATTTGAATTAGAGCATTGAATTGAGTTACAAGTAGTCTTCAGCTTTTAATGCTTTTAGTGGAATCCGGACGGTTTCGGTCCACTCATTAGTTAGATGAAGAAACCATTTGAATGGCTAAGCCGTAGGTAAACCAATCCCTCTTGACTCGACCATCTCAGTATCGTTTATTTCTAAGTTTAAATAGCGTCATTCAAATCGAATACCGAAGTTGGCGGTCTTAAACGCCGGAAACCTTACAATACCTACAATCCGAACAAGCTATATTTGAGCTCCCTGTGGATCGATTCGGACTTTCTCGCTATACTATGTAAATCATTAGTCATAGTCCGGTTTATAAATAATTGAATTTGACGGCCGTTTGGTAAACTTCAACGACCTCCGAAAGGGTCGCATCATGAGAAAATGGATTTTCCAATTTGTGGTTTCTAATAAGAAACGGAAAAAGTGGGTTTGAGGAGCTTTTCCAATTCTTGGTTTCCCATTTTCGAATTTACCCATGGCAAATAGACAAGGCTACCGTCTCTCTTTTGAGAAAATTCCCACTTTACCCATGGCATAAAGGATTATTTCCGCCTTAATAAAGGATACTCAAGGAGGGAGCCAACGAAGTGGATTATTTCCCTTCCTTCATAACTTAACAGTGCATCACATTTCAGCATTCCAAGAGGGAGCCAACGAACTGGATATCTCGGTCTCAATTTGTCATCTTTTTTTTTACTTTTTCTTTTTGTTTTACTGCATGTTAACAAGTGCATATTGTGACATGGAAAATGTAAGGGCTTCAATTCGGGATTGGATTGTCGCTAACCTTATCCGTTAGATAAGTTCTTCAACAATTGTAGTATGTTTGTTCCATTAGAGTAATTTTTTTAAATCCGAACTTTTGTAATATTTGCTGTTCTTATGTATTTTCTAGTATGTTTGTTTATTTTCTGTAATTTGGTTTAATCCGGATTCAAGTAATATTTTGTGTTGTCATTTTTTAATGTTTAGATTATAAATTTCATCGCTTATTGTACTATTGGGTTTTTCCATTATTTGGTTTAAACTTTATTATTAATTTAATTCATAATTCAAAAAAAAATTTGCTGGACAAGTAAACAGCAAACTATAAATGGAATAAAATAAATTACTCAAGGGGGACACTTTTCAGTAAACTAGCAGCAAACATGGTGCTTCGGAAGTACATTTTAAAAAAATTGATTAAAACATTATTTGTATACATTTTCTCTCTTTATTAATAACCGGGGGTATAATAGTAAAAAACCAATCCATAATTCATTTTCATTCCATATATTTCAAACACTACTCCTACTGCAAAATGCATTCTGTACATATTATCCAAAAACTCTATCAAGTACAAAATACATTTTGACCATAATTCCAAAAAACCAAAAAGGCAAAAAATAGAAAATAAAAAGCCAAAAAGTTGGCATTCTGCACGTAGCTATTGTAATTGTAAAGGCAAATTTTGGAAAAGAAAAGATAAAAGAAAACAATAAACGAAGGGGTAGGCCCCTCCGGCCTCCCTCTCTCTTCAAATCTGAGACAAAAGAACACAGAGGTCGCAAGGCTGAAGCAAAACCTTTGGAAAGCAGACACGCCCCCACCTCACTTACTTGCCCGCCTCCATTATCAGTTCTATTCAATTCAGTACTCGTCTACCTAGACCTAGAGTCTAGAGATATGGAGCTTGTATCTCTGTTGCCTAGTTGCAAAATCAGGGTATTTTCCATCCCTACAAAGGTGCCTCTCTCTCGCTCTCTCTCGCTCTCTCTCTCTTGCGGTTACTACAGACACTTTCACAGTTTTTTAAAATTACCCCTTTAACTAATTGTCTAGAGGAAAACAATTTTTTTTTTGCTCCCCTCTTTGACTGTTTCCTACTTTCAAAATCCCAAATTCCATTACAGATTAATCTCAAGATTTTCACCTTCCATCTTTTGCACAACACCATTTGTACGTCCATGGCTTGTGGCTGGGCGTCTAGTATACATATTTTGTGTGTGTGTGTGTTTATATGTATATCTTTTGTATTTGCATTGATTTCGAATAAAGCAATTTGCAAATGGGCGAACTAAACCTTAATGGGTTCGATTCGCACGAGGGAAATGTACAGAATCCAGTTGATCAAAAGCAAAAACAAGGAGTGAAGTTGATGAAGAGCTTGGCTCCACCACTCATGGCTGCATTCTTAGCCTTATCCCCATTCTTCATTTCCCCAGGTAATAACAAACTGAAACACTTAAACTTATATTCACGGAGTAATATCTGCAGTTTGATTTACTTACTAATAAATCTGCCAGTTGTTTTTCATCAAAATACTACACTGCCAGTAGCAACACTTATTTGCATGGAAATGCTGGAGTAGAACGTTTATGTTTTCACTGGCATTTGGTTTATGAAGAGAGCTTTGTTATGTATGTGCAAATAGTGTAGAATTGGTACAATGGATAGGAACTAAGCACCATAATTGGAGTTAGAATTGGATGAACTGGTCGTAAAACAATGTAGGTAGCGTAGATACTATGTTTATGAATTAGATCATCAAGAGTTTATGTACCTATTTTCACTGTCGTGGGTTTTCCCCGCGACGGTAGTGGAGCTTATTCAAGAATGGTATGAGGCTACAGTGGATAGAAGAAGAGCAAAGCTTTGGAAGTTGATTGCGCTGTGCTTGATATGGCATCGTAGATATTTTGACGGGGACATACAATATGTCGTTGCTTAAATTTAAGAGTCTTTTTCCTTTCTAGTTTGTTGAGTTGGGAGTCGAGGGAGCATAAACCAACCATCGATTAATTCCTTGGCATGTTAGATACCTTTGGAGTTTAGACTTAGAGAGGTGTACAGGCTTTATTGATTGTTCGGCCTCTTTTGGTATTATTGGCTTTTTGGCCTTTTGTTCTTTGGCTTCCAATTGTACATGGGTGGCATCTCCTTGATGCCATTTTCCAATAAATTAGTTTATTCCTTATCATGAAAAAAGAAAAGTTTATGTACCTCTGGTTACATATGCTAATCTAGTGATTCCTTTATCACTTGGCTTCTAAGGCAAAAAATTGAACCTGCTATGTTATAACTAACAAAATAAAAAACAGGAATAGTTTGAAAGAAATCAACACTGCGATGATAAATGAGCAGTAAATGAAGATGAATTTTTTGCTAGATGTACAAATGATTATCGAGGCTTAGATTGGGAGTGTATGGCTTATCCTTGCATGGTATAGTTTCTTTCAAAGGTCTAATTGGTTAATAATTTGCTGGCACTTTATTGAAAATACCAGTGATTGTTCTTCATGTCCAAGATGAAGGTGGCATTCTCCAATCACTCTTGAGATGTGTTGGCCTTAAAACATCTATGGGTCAAATGGGGCTTATCTTAGAGGGTGCTGTCTTAGCTAAGAGTTTGCCTGGTTGTTTGCTTCTTCTGTCTGTTTTGATGCTGCTAATTAGCAGATGGTTTGTCTTTTGTTTTCTGTGGTTTCGTTGTTAGCTTAAAATGAAGCACTTATATATCCGGAAAAAAAGTAAAGAAAACATATGTTGGCACTTGCATAGTTTGTCTCCATGACTTCGGAGCACAGTAGGAGACTAATATGGCAATATCCTTGGTCATTATAACATGGTTCTAATTTCCAGTTTTCCATGGGAATTACGGAGTGCCATCATTAATATGGATAGTTATTTCATTGGTAAGAAAAAACCTAAGCAGTTCCCTTCTTCACTATAGATTGTTAGAAACTCATATATAGATGCTGCTTGTATAACTTGAAAACCATGTTTGTCCTCTCTCTCTCTCTCTCTCTCTCTCTCAATGTTGCAGTGTCACTTGGACAAGAAATAGATGTACAAAGAGGAGCCACATTGTTTCGTCGAACTTGCATTGGATGCCATGATGGAGGTGGAAACATAATACAACCGGTGAGAGTCCTTTACCCAATAAAATCCCAGATGACCATTCCTTGCGTACCAATCACTTCCTTCTCTAATCCACAGCTTCCTTGTCTTTGTATAGGGTGCAACATTGTTTTCAAAGGATCTACTGAGGTAAATCTATCCAATTTCAAATTTTAGTACTTGAGATTTATATATCGACATTCTCATCCAGTTCAACTCCCTGGCACAATAATTCAAATCATTTTAAAGTATAAAAGTCAAACATATCTACCATTGCTATCCAAGCATGAGAATTAGTTCACACTTCACAGTTCAAGTCTTTGATCTGGTAATGGTTTCAAAACACAAGTTGACGATGAAAAAGCATTTGAAACACAACTACACATAGTTTGGAACATTTCTACCTTTGAATGTTAGAGTTGTGAAAGGGAAAGAAAAAGATAGGGAAGGACTTGGATTTGTTAGGTTGCTTTTTCCATTCTCCTTCTCTTCCTTCCACAAATCGAGATCCATTGATGGCCAAAAGGAGACTCTGCTCCTTGCTTTGGCGACTCTGATGATTCTTGATTTTGCAGAAATGGAGTTGCTACAGAAGAGGAGATATATCGCGTTACCTATTATGGCAAGGGAAGAATGCCAGTAAGGTTTCTTAAATCTCTTTATATACATATTTTTACGTGGATAATATAAGCAAAAGGAGATAATGTGTTCTATTTTTATTTTTTATTTTTGTTATCCCAGGGTTTTGGAGAGAACTGTACACCAAGGGGCCAGTGCACTTTTGGAGCCCGCCTACAGGAAGATGAGATCAAAGTCTTGGCAGAGTTTGTGAAGTCACAGGCTGATCTAGGTTGGCCAAACTAGAATGTTATAGGGATTAATTTTTCTGCTAAATAAACTCACTTAACTTCTGCTTTCAATTCAGTGAGCTTGTTTCAGCTTGTAATGCCAAAAAAAGTCATAAAACTAGAATTTGTAAACCAATAGTGTTGAGTTTTCGGGCAAATAGTTCGATGGTAAATAAATCTGCATCTCTGCTAATTCCATTAAAAAAACCAAATTATTTTCAGAAGCAGTTGCCGTCTTTGTACGAGTATTACTAGTGAATTAATGATTTCTAGAATTCTTAAAATTAGTTGCCGTCTTTGTACAAGCAGATACTTTATGCAGATCCAATCCGAGACCCAATCCCTTGATGAGTCCTACTTTCCTCTCAATGTGGAATACTTACCCCTCTTGATGAAATACTTACAACTTAATGTGGAGTACTTACCATTAAAGTGACTTTTAGGTATCATACACCAAAAAATGATTTGTGTACCATAAAAAAATTCTCCCTTGATTAGCAAGATGCCAACCAAGGAAACTCCGGAAAGGCCCAAAGCCTTGATAAGCTCTCAACAAACTGATCTTGAATCGAGCTCGGTATTTTTTGCTCGCCTGTTTGTTAGCAAAAGGTCCATGGGAATTCATCCGATTATTACTGACATTCTTGAAGATGAGGACCTAGCGAGTCACTACGAGTTTGGTCTACTTAGTGGCGTAGCCAGAATTTTACTCACAAACCTACATTGCTTCACTGAAGAAAGGAGACAGAATGACATAAGATGGGAAACTAAAAGGAAAGCCATCCATAAGAGAACAGAGGGAATCCAGGAAAAGGAAATAAAAGGAACAGGATCACAGCATCTATTTCATACCAAATGACTAGTGAATAGAAAATCCCAAGCCCATAAATCCGATCTCTATCAAACCATAGAGATCAAATTCATTATTTTGTTGCACCCGAATTCGAATTCATTATTTGGATCTGTAGTGATCTCATTTTCACTCACTTCAGCACCATCATTCGCGTTCTTCAATTCACCATACAGCTTCAATCCACAAGCAACCGAATCGACATCATTCATTTCTTGTTCATTTGAATATTCAGCTTGCTCCACCAATGCCTCAAAATTGTCAGCATTTTTGGTCAGTGGTTTAGGGGCTTCTGCTATTGCCTTTTCCTTCGCTTTGTGCTTCCTTCCTTGTAAGTGACGCGTCATCTCAAGCTCAGATGTGACAATGACCTGACACAGAGAACAACTCGACAGTTTCTGTAACTTTTTACTCAAATTGAGTGAGGGCGTATCGTTGACAAATTCAGATATTGGTGCTTCAGATTTCCGCTTTACCCCAGAAACACCCGAGTCTAAAGGCTTAGCCTGCAACAAAATAATACGCTGTAACCACGAAACAAGTTACTTAAAAAGGTATAGATAAATAAGTGAAGATAATCATGATGTGGGGGAGGGGCAGCAGAATACGGATCAAGCCTTCTTATGTATCTCACTAGTCTCATGCAGATTAAAAGAGCTAGGTTTTATTAGTAACTACTAACTAGAATCTTGTATATTCTTCTCAGTCCGAGGTGGTACGTGGAAATGGCAAATCAGATTGTAAATTGCAAAATGCAAGGGAGGAAAATATGAAAAGCGAAGCTCATACTAGGTTCATTCCCAGTTGACTTGAATATTCGGCTTCCTCCACCAATGCCTCAGAATTGTCAGCATTTTCGATCACTGGTTTAGTGGTTTCTGCTATTGCTTTCTCCTTTGCTTTGTGCTTCCTTCCTTGTAGGTGGTCATTCAGTTCATGCTCAGATGAGGCATTGAACTGACACAGAGCACATCTCCACTCTTTCCGTAACTTGTTTTTACTCAAATTGACCGAGGGGAAAGGCTTAGCCTGCTGCAAAATAATATGCAGTAACCATGAAATGAATTGCTTAGAAAAGGTAGATTAATAAACGAAAATAATCATGATGTGGGGGTGGGGCAGCAGAATACAGATCGAGTCTTCATATGTAATCTCACTTGTCTCATGCAGGTTAAAGGACCTAGGTTTTATTAGTAACTAGAATCTCGTATATTCTTCTCAGTCCGATGTGGTATGTGGAAATGGCAAATCAGATTGTAAATTGCACAACGCAAGGGTAGAAAATATGAAATCCCACTAGGTTCTAAGTACATTTAGACCACAAAAAATGAGTTAAATATTAGGAATCCATGCACTTCGATGCATGTATGATTTTTCCAACATAAGTTTGCAGGTGATGCAGCATGAAAAGGAAACTGCTTAAGTGTGGCTATCAAATCGGATATCCTTGAATCCCAACTCTTTGGATACGAGGCTTGCAACGAACCCAAAAGCCTGGTATGTATGGCTGGGCATGTCCCACTCCACACACAAAAAAAAAAATGTACTCGTATATTTGGTGCAGCGTAACGAAAGAACATATTAGGTTAATTGAGCAAATGATATACTGTCAAGAAATCTAGAATTTAAACTAAAGGAGGTGGCGAATAGAAGTGTTAGAATAGTCTCAAAATAGGAATCGACAATACGAGAAACTCTTTTTTTCCTATCTTTGTATTTTTGTGTGTGGCAGACCAAACATAGAAGTTCTTAGGGGCCTAGCCCATAGACAAACCAAGCCTGCCAAACAGCCTAGGTCCTCAACAGCTGTCCATCAAAGGTCCAACAAAACACCAGAAAAAAAAAAACTCACAGGTCACATCTAACTAGAACCCCAGGCGTCACCAAAAACTCGAATCTTCCTTATGTTCTTATTCCACCATCAACCAAAGGATAAGAGGGTCCAATTTGCTTAAAACTTGGATAAAAGTGTGAGACCCGTACCATGCCTCTATCCTAAAGCAAGTGAATGATGCAACCACTCGATGAAAGGTAGACAAGGGAACCTCCATTAGACATCCAATGGCATTCATGCGGTATATAGAACACACGCATGATGCAACAGATTGGGAAAGCCCATTTTCCCCTCGTAGATCCAACGGTGTTTGATGAAAAATGCTGTTTTAATTTTATTTTATTTTATTTAATCTACTGTCTAAGGAAAAGGAGGCCTTCTGTATGAGAGAATAAAATCGGGAGCCCCTTTTCGTGTAATTTCTAAAAAGTAAATCTACTAGATCTTAGCACATGTTTGCCTGGATGAATTAGGAATTAACACGACTAATAAAAGAGTAGCATAATGAAGGTTCGGAGAACTCCAAAATCTCCTGCGTAATGAAGGTAAAATTTTAGACAGAAGATCTCAAAAAACAGTAGGTTGAAATGGAAGTAAGCATACAAAAAAAATGAGCAGATAGAAAGATACACACGATTACATAAACCACGAAAAGATAAAAGTTAGGAGTCTAAAGTAATTCCCCACTCTTTCACTGGGTAAAGAAATCTCTGAACAGAACATACACTGAGTAGTTAACCATAGGGCATCTCCAATCCTGCAATATATTTGTTACCAAAGTCACAGGGTATAGTATGGGTCAATTGAATACTATGTATCATCTTCTTAGGCCTCATAAACTTCAATCATCTTAACTTGGCATATATAATCGTTTGCCCTCATCGCCTAAGAAGGGCTACATTGCCCAATAACTCATCTAATTTTTCAAGTAATCAACAACAAACCCCAATTTAGTAGATAGTTGCAACTCACAAGCAAATGACAGATACTGTGCAGTAGATACAAAGAGAGGCCGCTGGACTCATTACCACATACCAAATGATTCAAGGAAAATTCGTAACATACAACAAATAGAATAAACATGACAAGCATGAGAAAGGTTTAGTCCATTGGCATTACCGACGAGGACACTTGTCAATTACTAACCTTTTTGATCGGTTCAGGAATTGGCATCCTACTCTTCAATACCGCCTCTAGATCACGTTGAAATGGGAAAGCACCAAGAAGTATGCCGTCTTTTGTCTCCACTACAGGCATCCTCCCATCATTGTCCCCCTGCATTTGCTTCCTTGTCATAAACCCATAACCTTGCACCCTTGGGTACCCATGATCCTTCAATGAAAACCCTACGATGTCGCTACCGCTATCAAAAACACCCTCCATCGTCAATTCCCTAGCGACTTCGGCTTCTAACTCCCGCCTGCGTGACAACCCTAACGTCTTGATCTCTTCTCTGATCCTCTTCTTCTCCAATTCTCTGGCAGTCATCAACTCCCTCTCATCAAGTGCATTCCCCAAGATGTCACTAGCGACTTCGGCTTCTAATTCCTGCCTGCGCGACAGCCCTGACGTGCTGATCTCTTCTCTGATCCTCTTCTTCTCCAATTCTCTTGCACTCATCAACTCCCTCTCATCAAGTGCGTTCCCCAAGATGTCACTAGCGATTTCGGCTTCTAACTCCCCCTCCATCATCATTTCCCCAACGACATTGGCTTCTAACTCCCGCCTGTGCGACAACCCCGACTCTTTGATCTCTTCTCTGATCCTCTTCTTCTCCATTTCTCTGGTAACAATTAACTCCTTCTCATCAAGTGCGTTCCCCAAGATTTCACTCATCGTTGGAACTTCTTGACAAGCACCTGATAGACATTCCACAAAATCAAAACCCACAACCATGGATACTCGACACATATCAACCCACGGGCTGCTTCACCATATACCGAGGGGGTTCAATAAAAAATTCAATAAAATTTTATACTATCTTTTTACAACAATTTGATTTTTCTGTATGGCTGTCGGCACTGAATTATTCTTACGTAGCCAAAATAAGTACTAAATCACTTAAATTTCTGCTTTATCTACACAAATTTTCTTTATTTTTTTTTTGTCACAACTGAACTAAAATCCTGGAGTTGCCGCTTATAAACCGACACGCCGTGCATCTATTATGCATGAGAGGAAAACACAGTAAAGATGATCATTGCACGATGAGACGAAAGAGAGATATGGGTTTTCTAGGTGCGAACCTTGCAATTCTTGATGGGTTAACGTGTTCCCCAAAATGTCACTCATCTTTGGAACTTCTTGGCAAACACCTGATCATAGACAGCCCAAGAAAATCAAAACCCCATAACCGTGGCTACTCCACACATGTAAACCAACACGCGTGTATCTAATGCATGAGGGGAAAGCACAGTAAAAAAGACCATTTTGCACGACGAGGCGAAAGAGAGATATGGGTTTTCTTGGCACGAACCTTGCGATTCTTGTTCTTGGCGCGAACCTGCTTGCAATTCTTGATGGGTTCTCAAATGTAATCGTTTTCCATTTTTTTCGCCCGAGAGACAATATGGAAAGACGTCTATGGGGACTGAGGATCACACAGCGAAAGGGTGGTTGGGGTTTTGGAATGGAGAAACACTGGTAGTAACGTAGTAGGAGTGGGTACAGAGTCTATGTATTCAACGGCTCCGATCATTCGAAGGGAATTCGAAATGAACCCTAAGTACCCGTCGGTACTCTATGATATCAATCTCATCAGTACCAATAGCAGAGTTCATTCTTTTTTGAATGCCCGGGCTAATTCTGATCAAGAGTTTTTTTGTTATCAATGGTGTCTGAAACATTTTGTCTCGACTAATCCATCGAGTACATACAGTCCCTCCGTCTCACGTGTACCAGGTAATTACCGGGCATAAGCATGGAGTAGCTAGGGGGGCGTGAGTCAATTTCACCTTGGCAATTTAAGTTTTGTGAGGGTGGTTAAATTACATTAAACCCGCCACAATTATGATTGATTTTTCACTTAACCTCTCTAATGTGTTTAAAACTCAACACTTTACTCCCGTAAAGTATTCATCCGGTGACGGTAAACTCCCTTAAGATTTTGGACCGGACATGCCATCTAAACGAATAAATAAGTTTTTGTGACCGAACTACCATTCTCTCTTTACCTAATGGTAGTTTCCCAAAATTAGAGAGGTTGAGGAGGGACAAAAGAACCTAACGGATGACGTCAGTTGAGGGGAAATCGTGAGCGATCATGGGTAGTTAGGGTTGGAATAGCTTTGTTTGGAGTGCGGTGGCTGAATTTGGTTTTTGATGTGGACTGGTGGTTTTAAGGAGGTCATAGGTGAAGGTTAAGGTGACAAGAACATGGTAGGCTGATGATTGACGGGCAAGAGGGTAAATTGTGATTTTCTGTTGATGTCATATTTGACATCTTGGATTTGTATAGTTTAAGGAGATTATATGTTGAGTTTTAAACTTTAGGGAGATTAAGTAAAAATAGGCAAAAGAGTGAAGTCGAACCTGTGCTATTTAATTTTGATTTGAAGATTTAATGATTTTAAAAGATGTGTTTATGTTGGTTTGTATATTAGTCTAAACAATACCAAACGAGCATTAATCAATCCGATTACACGTTAAATCGAGTAGTTTAGTCTTGTAAAACGGCATAATCTTATTGCCTTGATAAGGATAAATAGATTGTTAAAGCTGCGTGTGAAAACTTAACGAGCTTTGAGAGTGTGATCAAGCTGGCTTTGTTTAATAGTTATTGAAAGCGTTCGATTTCAAATAAGCTTTTAACGTACTGAATTTGAATCGAGCTCGTGTAACTTGATTTATTAAACGATGTTGGTTTTCGCTCACCTGTGTGCAAAGCAAAACAACAATTGGAATTCATCCGGTAGTCACAAAACAGTCTTGAAGAAGAGACCTAGCGATTCGAGAGGGTCTATTCAGCGGCGGAGCCAGAATTTTTCAAACACATACTTCACTATAGAGAGGAGAAAGAAGGGCATAAGAAAACTATGAAACCACTATGATCTATAAGCGGCGGCCGGCTTCATCTACATTTTGATCATTCCCCTCTCAGTCTGATTCCTCCTTTCCCTCAGCTGCTGCACCATTAGTCTTGCAGATGTACTGCATTTCATCTGGCATGGTTTTCTTAGATGTGACACCGCCACCACTTTCCTGCCACAGAGTCACGTGTCGCTTCTCCACCCGATGGAGGGTCATCTCCTCTTCAGTGTTGGTTCCAAACTTGCATGTGTTGCACCAGAATGTGCAACCAACATTCGAACCTGTGGTGATCTCATTTTCACTCACTTCAGCACCATCATTTGCATTCTTCAACTCCACTTTTAGCTTCACTTTAGAATCAACGGCATCGACATCGTTCATGCCCAGTTCATTTGAATATTCAGATTCCTCCACCAATGCCTCAGAATTGTCAGCATTTTTGTTCACTGGTTTAGTGGTTTCTGCTCTTGCTCTTTCCTTCGCTTTGTGCTTCCTTCCTCGAAAGTGGTCCTTCAGACCTTGCTCGCATGTGGCAGGGACCTGACACAGAGAACACGTCCACTCTTGCCGTAACTTTTTGCTCAAACCGTGTGAGGGCGCATCTTCAACACATTCAGTTATTGTTGCTTCAGATTTCCTCTTTATCCCAGAAACGCCAGAGTCCAAAGGCTTAGCCTGCAGCAAAATAATATGCAGTAACCACAAAACAAGTTGCTTAGAAAAGGTAGATTAATAAATGGAGATAATCAATGATGTGGGGGAGGGGCAGCAGAATGCAGATCGAGTCTTCATATGTATCTCACTATTCTCATGCCGATTAAAGGACCTAGGTTTTATTAGTAGCTAGAATCTCGTATATTCTTCTCAGTCCGATGTGGTATGTGGAAATGGCAAATCAGATTGTAAATTGCAAAACGCGAGGGAGAAAATTATGAAAACCGAAGCCCGTACTAGGTTTATTCCCAGTTCATTTGAATATCCAGATTCCTCCACCAATGCGTCAGAATATTCAGCATTTTTGTTTACTAGTTTAGTGGCTTCTTCTATTATTTTTTCCTTCGCTTTGTGCTTCCTTCCTCGAAAGTGGTCCTTCAGACCTTGCTCGCATGTGGCAGGGACCTGACACAGAGAACAAGTCCACTCTTGCCATAACTGTTTGCTCAAACCGAGTGTGGGCTTATCTTCGACACATTCAGTTATTGTTGCTTCAGATTTCCTCTTTATCCCAGAAACACCCGAGTCCAAAGGCTTAGCCTGCAGCAAAATAATGCGCCAATACCCACGAAAAAAGTTACTTACAAAAAAAATAGATCGACTCTGCCTATGTATGGTCTCATGCAGATTAAAGGGCCTAAGTTGGAGTATTAGTAACTAGAATCTTGCATGTACTTCTCAGTCTAATGTGGTGTGTGGAAATGGCAAATCAGATTGGAATTTGGAAAATGCAAGGGTGAAATCGGAAGCGCATACGAGGTTCTAAGTATGTTTAGATCCTAGCTAAAATATTAGGTCTCCTTGCACTTCGACGTATATAGTGACTCTTCCAACATAAGTTTGGAAGCAATGCAGCATGAATAGGAAACTAATGAAGTGTGGCAATCAAGCCGGACCTCCTTGAATCCCAACTCTTTGGATATCAGGCTTGCAACAAACCCAAACGCCAGGTGTGTATAATTGGACATGTCCGACTGCCACATAATCAAATACAGTAGCATATTTTGTGCATCATAGTGAAAGAACATACTAGTATGAGATGAACGCAGCAAATTATATACCAACTGGAAATGTAGTATTTAGACTCAAGGAGGTGGTGAGGATAAGGGGTCGGATGGTCTCAAATAGGAATTGACGACCATGAGAGAAAATCCTTTTTATCCTTCCAGTGCCAGAAGCTCTAAGCTTCTTTATATATATTCTTATAAAAACATCAACACAATGGTAAGAGGGAAGGGTCCAATTTGCTTAAAAGTTGGATGAACGTGTGAGACACGAACCATGCCTGTATCCTAGAGCAAGTGAATGATACTAAACACGGCATGGTTGGATGCAAGTGCTCGTTGAAAGGTGGATGAGGGAACCTACATTTACCTCCAACAGTATTCATGAGGTCTACATAACATATGCATGATGCAACACATTGGGGTAGCCCAGGAGTGTTCGATGAAAAAATGATGTTGAAACAAATTTCATTCAACCTATTCAGTAATGAAAAGGAGGTTTATGTACGAGGGGAGAAATTTACGAGTCCCTTCTAACATAATTTCTGAGAAATGAAATTAACCAGATCTAAGCAGCATAAGTTTGCCTGGTTGAATTAAGAATTAACTTTACTTAGCACTGCTCCTAATTAAACCGAAACTGGAGAAACACAACATTGTCCTACATAATGAAGGTCGAATGTCAGACGATCTCAAAACAGTAGGTTAAAACAGAACCGTATTGTACTATTGTTCTAAGTAAGCATAAATACACATGATGGGAAATAGAAATCTGGAACGGTTATGTGAACAACGATGAGACAAAAATTAAGAGTCTAAGGTAATTCCCCTCTTTCACTGGGTAAAGAAATATCTAAATAGAACATAAACCATTCTGCATTTTCAATCCTGGAGTATAATTGTTAGCAAAATTACAAGGGGTGTAGTCCGTGCCAATCGAATACTCTGTATCATCTTCTTAGGCCGCATAAACTTCAGCCATATTAACTTAGGCGATACAATCATTTGCTCTCTTCGAACAAAAAAGTGCTAAATTGCCCAAAACTCAGCCGAATTTCAAAGTTATCAACAGCAAACCCCACTTGAAGAAAATAAGATCAAAAAGGGAAGCTACCGGTGTGATTGATCAGACAAGTACCATGATTGGTTGATGTTCGTTCTCAGACGGATGCCAGCGGATGGTACTTTAAACGAAACCTTTGGATGGTTTAGTTGGCAACATGTATACCTACTCATACTATCTTAAGTTGGCTACCGATACGTGGCAATGAGGCCTAAATCCAAAATCTCAAAACAAACATGGTCTAAATGATTTGAGGAAAAATTTGTGACCAAACCATGAAAAAATGAACATGACTAGCACAAGAAAGGTTTAGTCCATTACCGATGGGATCACTTGTCCCTTGCTAACGTCCTCGGTTGGTTCAGTTGCAATCCTATTCGCCAACACCGCCTTTGGATGGCGTTGAAAGGGAAAAGCACCAAGAACTCTGCCACCTTCCGTGCAGTCAACCACCGACGTCCTCCCATAATTCTCCCCCTGCTGCTGTTGTTGCCTACCCAACCCAATCTGCCTTTCCCCAAGCCCATATCCCTGCACCTCCGGGTACAACAAAGAATCCTTCAACGACAACCCTATGTCGACACTACCGGCACCAATTTCCCCATCCATCATCATCTCCCGAATGACTTCGGCTTCCAATTCCCGCCTGTGCAACAACCCCGACGTGATGATCTCTTCTCTGATCCTCTTCTTCTCCATTTCCCTCAAATGCATCAACTCCCTCGCACCTAACATGTTTCCACAAATGTCACCTGACACAAAATAAAAGCCCACAACCATAAATACTCAAGCCCTGTTTGGGAGCGTAGTTATTAGATCGTAGCTTAAGCATTTTTTAGTCTTGAGTGTTTGGGAGAAGTGGTTCATTCGATCAAAATGCATTATCAAAAATGAACTGGACAATCCAGAGTTTATAAAATCTCACTGAGATTTTTGGATTCTGATCATACTCCCACACGCAAAACCCTTTTATAAATGCTAACCACGCCCCTGAGGGCGGAGGTTAGTACGTAAAAGGCGTTTCGATATCCGAAAAAAGTGTATTGATATATGTGAAAGTGTATCAATATCGATGCAATGTGTATTGAAATCCGAACTTATTTGTCGTTAATTGAATATTATTCTTCGCCTGGGCGGAGGTCAACAAGACCCTTCTTCTAAACATATAATACAAACACTTCTACAGATCGTCATTACAGACTAAAAATCTATCACCAACAATCCCACCATTGAATCCAAAAAATGATCATTGCACGATCAGAACACGAAAGAGAGAGAGAGAGAGAGATGGGTTTTATAGGAGCAAACCTTGCAATGCTTGATGGCTGAACGTGTTTCCGTATTCCATTTTGTCGCCCGAGATAAAATGGAAAAAAAAGCTATGGAGCGATGGCTCACACAGTGGGAGAGTGATTGAGATTTGGAACTGAGAAAACACTATCGTTGTTGGAGTAGTTTTCTGGGAAACACTAAAATGGAGTCTAATAGATAAGATTTCCAGACATGTAGTACTCTTTCGGAAACAAATTTGAAAACTAAAACACTCTGGAAGGAGCTGCGAGCTGCAGAGACTAGTCCGAAATGCGCTAATCCGAGGTGCGCGCAAACTAACTATTAAAATAAATTCTGACGTACCCAAAAAAAAAAAAAACTAGCTATTCAAATAAAACAAAGTGGTTGCAAAGTACTTTCGAAGCGGTTGTTCTCCCGTTACCAGTCATGCAGAGCCACGTAAGCGGGTGTTAAAATGAAACAAAGTGGTTGCAAAGTACTTTCGAAGCGGTTGTTCTCCCGTTACCAGTCATGCAGTGCCACGTAAGCGGGTGTTAAAATGAAACAAAGTGGTTGGAAAGTACTTCCGAAGCGGTTGTTCTCCCGTTACCAGTCATCCAATGCCACGTAAGCGGGTGTTGTGGTGGAGTATTGTGTCTAGCATTATTGCATGCATAAGCGCGTAAAACAACTGTAGGAGGGTCCGTGGCTGTTCTTCCGTTACCATTCATGCAAGTGCCACGTGGGCGGGTGTGGTTGGTGTTGTGGTGGAGTGTTGTTGTGTCTATGCATAAGCGCATAAAATGGTTATAAGAGGGGTCGGAGGAATTAGTCCGAGGCGCGCTAGTCACTTTTTTGTTTTTTCTTTCTGCTTTTTGATGGGTGTGATTGTGTGTGAATATATGTATACAAATGTGCAAGAAGTAGTAGTAGTTGACATTTGGGAGTGTGTTTGGGGAAAGCGGTAGAGACTTGACATTGTTTTCGGAAACAAACATCGAAAAGGCAGGGAGGGAGGGAGGGAGGTAGTAGCCTGCGTGCCTGTTCACGAAACAGAGAAAGAGGCAGCTGCGTGTACTGAAAAGATTTTGCTTTCTTTCCCCCTGATTTCAGAAGAATCAGAACTGGAATGCGTGGGAAGGGAAGAATTCTGATTCGGTGTCTCCGGAGCATCGCCACGTGGTCACCGGCCTTTTTTTCATGGGAAAATATTACTTGCTCTCGGAGTACCGTCACGTATGGTACCACCGCACGTTCACGTGGGACCTGGAACTAAGTGTGTGAACCCCACTTGAATGCATGGCGATAGAGATCCCACGAGCACTAGGTGTCGGTGCTTCAAGGGCGCTGAATAATCTCTCTTTTTCCACCTCAAGGCTCAAAGTGTGGTGCCGCTCAAGAGAAAGATTTTCTTTTTGGGAAATTTTTCAGCGCTCGGTGGGTACCACTTGGTGTTTGCTCGGCGCATCTGAGCCGTTCATTATGCTTTTGAACGGCTCAGATTTGGACAGAGAAAAAGGAGAAAGAAAGTGTTGGGATGAGAGGAGAGAGAGTTTCAATCCGAGCTGTTCAAAAATGTATTGGACGGTCTGGATGTGCCGAGCGGATACCAGGTGGGATATACCCACCCGACACTGAAAAATTTCTCTTTTTTTTTTTGGAGGGACCGAACCTTGTAGAAGAAGAAATACTTTCAACGCATAATAAACTGCAAAATTCCATAACCTTCACCGATTACTGTCTAAAAAATCATGGTGGATTTGAAATCCAAAGTTGCTTGGAAGCCTCCAAAGTTAAAAACCACAAATTGTTACATTTTTCATTTTCTTCCTAAAAGTAAATTCTATTTTGAAAAATTAGTGAGTAAAATGTAATGATAATGTCTTCATAAAAAGTTAAATTTACGAAATGAAACTCTTAAAAAGGGACGGGGAGCATATACCACCCTTAAAATATTTATATGCGTGTATGTATTTAGCACAAATAGGAAAAAAGTGGGTGGGGCAAGAGCCCCACTTAAGCCCTTAAATGGCTCCGCCATTGATCACCAAACACCATAACGTGTGGTGAAAAAGGGTCTGCGCCATTTAACACTGAATAATTGGATAATGACTCAGTGTTAATGGATGGATTAACTAATTCACGGTCCTATAACTACCACCTACTTATGTTTCCATCCTTACAGTTTGTAATTTACACCGAAAGTAAACCCTATTTTCATCTTTTGTGAGTGAAGTAAACCTTTTTACAACTAGTTCAGACAGCATTCGGACTTTGGAGAGATTATTGGCAAATTCTGGAGTAGTGGAGAAAGCTGTGCACACAATTGAAATGGTTTAATGACAGTTAGCGCTCCATTTTTCTTGTAATTCCTGTTCCACTAAGGAAAATAAATACTACTTATTTTTTGAATTAAAGGTGATGTATTATGAGAGAATGATTTGTCTCGTAAAGCGAAAAATAAATACATTAAAAATAAGAACCTTAGCGGAACGGTAGCGATCTCTGTCGATTGTCCAAACCTTGAGTCATTGCCATTTTTCCGGGTTCACTGTTAAATTACTCTCCTCCAATGTTCAGTTATTTTCTCGGCCAAAAAAGTGGATTAGGAAGTGGCTGAAGCCTTTTGTGCCACAGCAGCACTTGTGTATTGCTAGGTTTTTTTTTTTTGGGTTCAAATCTCTATAGAATGATTTAAAGTGATCAAGGTCGTGATGGATTAATGTAAAAAATAATTTTGGCCTTGATGGAGCAACTTTAACAAAATATTGCTGTAGCAAGTTAAAGGATCCGGGGGACGCTCCTCTTCCTGAAAGAGTTTGTTTTTTAATCTAAACGGCTGAAAACACTTTTGGACGGTTTGGATGTGCCTTGCACCCTCTCGGCTGGGTGCATGATAGGGACTGTTTGGCGAAGGCTCAAACCAATCAGAGATGCTCTTAAAAATTTTATACTTATGAATTGTTAGTAGTTCTTTTGAGTTATTCACAATTCGATTTGCTAGGCACTTTTTTTTTTTCACTCATTAAACAAGGGTGCGGCTATTCGCAGCTACATATTTTCTCCCATAGCCCGCTATATTTCGGTAAGTAGTTGTTGAAAATCATAAATAACATTTCGGTAAATAGCTGTTGAAAACAAAATTATATTTCGGCAACTGCATGTCGAAAATATGTTCAACCTTCGGTATACAACTGCTAATACATACATTTCGGTAAATAGCTGTTGAAAAAAAGATTATATTTCGGTAATTGGATGCTGAAAATGTATCTCAATTTCGGTAACTAACTGTCGAGTATAGTTGGAAATTTTTAGCAGGCTATGGGAGAAAATATGTAGCTGCGAATAGCGGCACCCTTAAACGATCATAAAAAGAGCTGTCAAGTATTTTTCTTTGGTTAAAGTATATGGAGACTTCCTCAACTATTACTTTTTCTCACGGAGACCCTCTAATATTTAAAATCGCCCATATAGATCCTGTTGACCAACCAGCACCCTTCTGTCAAAAAAGACCATTAAGATGAAGGGTCAAAGTGAACATTTTTTTTAGATAAGGGGGTCAGTGTGGGTAATTTTTAAAGGGTAAAATTGTCATTTTTCCTCATTCTATTAACAGAGTTAGCCAATATTTTATTTCATATAGTTGAAGGGGTCTATATGGGCAGCTTTAAATGTTAGGAGGTCTCCGCAGAAGAAAGTGATAGTTGAGGGGATCTCTATATACTTTCACCTTTTTCTTTTTAGCTGTTAGAACAAGAGAAAATTTTCTATTTATCATGAAAATTAAGATTTAACACGATATACAACAAAATACATATGAATCTCACAAAGCTTTTTGGCCAAGTATGAAGATATTTGGCTTTCGGTATAAGTAATTTTGATTAGCTCCACAATATACTAACTTAAAGCGTTACTTCTACTTCAGCTAGTTATACAAACTGCAGGCCTTAGTTGTAGCTAGTTTAAGAGAGCCCTTTCGCGGTTTTTCTAATTACTCTCCGTGGTTCTTTTGAGCTATTCGGGCCAGTTTAAGCACACTTCAACCAATCCGGGAGGACCAATCCCACCGCTCACTCACGGGAATACCAATTGAAGCCAAAGATTTACCACAACGAAGTTCTGTATGAACAGGCCCCCAAAGAAGTTGATAAGATTAAAGAGGTTTCGAACCTGAGCCAAACCCTAATCCCAAGCTGCTGCGACAACCGTTTTCATGGGTTCATCCTCAGAAGTTAGAAAAACATCGGCTTGTACACTGATGCGAGGCAATAACAAAGCATTACACATCCAGCTAAAACAAAAGGATGAGAACAGAGAAACATCAACTACTCAAAATCAACCAGCCAAATACAATCTGCTACTATATTATTAGCTCTGTACAACTGCCTGCAATTGCTAGTAAAGTGGAACAAAATGCAGCAGAAAATGTGGATATCAACTGTAATCAATCCCCCATCTTTTCAGTTACAAACAACCCGTGATTCAGTCTTCAAAGCAAGAAAATTTTGGGGGATCTTCAATCTTCTTGTAACTACATGTTGATATATAACTAAACTTCCGAGCTCGACTCAGTTTCTGCTGGTTTAGATTCTGTCTCGGTTTGATCAGAAGTCGAGGATTTCTCTTCTGCAGCACCATCCAAAGAAGAAGACTGACTGGTTTTCTTGAACTGCACCAAGATCATGGTCATGTTATCACATCCCTCACCACCAGCAGTAGATGGTGCCAAGCACCTATCTAGTACCCTTTCGCATATCACTGAAAGCTTGCTTTCCTGCGTAAGTAGGAAGATACAAAAAGCCTCGATTAATATAAGAACCATTTCCGTGACTCCCAGGTCAAGGCCATAATATGACCAATGGTCAAGCTCGCGACCATAACCAAGGAACGGGGAGGGGGATTCAAAAATTGACATATCCATGGATTATGGCACCTAAAAACCCCTCCGTTTTCAAATTCTGCCTCTAAAAATGACAAAAGCACACAAAAAATAAGACTGTACAGCAACTCCTTCAACGGGGTAAGCACACAGACAGAGTTCATGCAGAATAAGTTGAAGATTCGAAAAAAATGATAGCGTATGATAAACGCACCAACGTTGCTATCCATGAAAAGATGCCCATATCAAAGAAAGAAAATGAGTTGGGTAAATAATTACGGGCGGGGCCAAAAATTTTGTCCAGCGGGTGCAAAAGTTCAAATCTGAAACATGTGGGAAGTTTTGTACTTTACAGATGAGAAAAGTCAATTTCCCAACGGACCAAAATTTTAAATCCTGGAGGTGAAAATGGAAGAAAAACCACAACGATGGTAAAAACAAAGAACTAATAAGACAGAATTTAACAACTCCTTGTAGCTGCATAATTCTGGATATAGACCCATGATGGGTAATACCACAAACATTACATAAGATACAAACCAATTGACAGCAGTGTAACACATTAACACGGTACACGCTTTCTCTATATTACTACCATAAGGTGCAAATTTCATCATGGATTCAGTCAGCATGCATCTTTAGTTTTGTCATGTGACGAAGAACAAAGTGGGTTCACTTGCTTAAGCAGCCTCTTCAAGTACTGTTGACAAGAATTACCCAAACTGCAAATTAACTTACTCGATACAGAAAAACTACAGAGAGCTCTCAAACTTACTGCGTTCAATTGCTCGCGCACAAAATCTACTAGCTGTTGGCTTGACATGCAATCCCTGCAAGAAGCCAGATTCCTTAAGTTATTGGATATCTGAAATCTGGTTCAAAATTGTGATGGCTCAATCTACTTTCCAGATTACTAAGAAGAATTCAAGCAAACATGCAAACTATCATGGGAAGTCTTTGAAGTACAGAAGTCAACCAGCATGAACTCAAAAGATCCTCCCAGCGTCCAGCAGTATATCATACTCTTTCCATTGCTTCTTTGTGGAGCAGGCGGGGTGGGTTGAGGGGCCAAGGAGGTCAGAACAGTTTTGTTGCAAATCTTTTTACAGAGCCTGAGACTTCTCGAGCGCAATTTGGTTCACCCTCCTTAAAAGAGGGTGAACATTACTCTCCTTCCTATTGGTTGAAATACTGTAAATCCCACCACAAAATGATGTCATGCTTACCATGCAATACACTTTTTGGTAAGCATGACATCACTTTGTGGTGGGATCCACACCATTTCAACCAATAGGATGGAAGGTAATGTTCACCCTCTTTTAAGAAGGGTGAACAAAACTCAACTCAGACTTCTCCAGTTGTTCCTCATAAACAAGGGAAACCGATGCTGTGGTTGGATGAGTTTATGAGAAATTTATTATGAGAGTAATGATGGGAAGTAGGGGTAATGAGTGGAGAGAGAGAGAGAAATGAGAATAATGATCGGAGATATGGGTAATGAGTGGAGAGTAATGATTGGAAGTTGGGGTAATGAGTATTTTTTGAGTTGGAAATTTGTTTTCAAAAAGGTATCCAAACACAACACGAGTATTTGACAGGGTTTGTAGGAGAAATTCAACACAACATGCGAGTGTAACGGGAAATTCACATCAGCTAAGAAGCCAAGCAGCATAAATCTAACAAGTCCCACTAGCGTCTGGTGTTATAGCACATAATTTTCTGTTGGGTTGGGAGGCCAGGAAGCACAAAACTGTTCTGTTCCCGAACTTTTAAGACACCCAAGAATTCAAAAGGGAAATTAAACAAAAGGACTATTAAGTACATCAGCAATAGATTCAACATCAGCAACGTACTTCAGTACTTCACATTCGTTCAAAGAACTTCGTGTCTTCGCAACCCAAACGAGTAAGGTGAAAAATGATAACCAGAAAAGGGAACCAAATTTAACCAAAATTTACTAACAGTCACATGCGTAATTAGTATATCTAAGTTCTAATCTCTTATTACATCTATCTCAAACCTAAACTTCAAAACAGATTTTTTGAAGCACAAGACACTTACCAGATACCGTCGCATGCCAACACCATAAAATCATCATCATCACAAAGCTCCACCTGTTTCAGAAATATTTACACATCAGAACAGAGGAAAACAACCTTAGCAGTCCAAACATTAAGGTTCTTGGGAGACATCAAAAGCCCCTTATTTATTTGCTTGCTTCCTTTTAAGAGTGGTGGGGGAAAGAGGAGGAAATAAAAAACCAAAAAATAAAATTAACAATTATTTTTTATTTTTTGATAAGTAATTATATTAAATAAGGCATTAAGGGAATGCCGCCCACATACAAGAAGGCCATAGACAAAAAGGCTCTATACACCTCTATGTGAGATAAACAATTCGAACCAATCTAGAAATTGATCAAGGGAAGGATTACATTTTCCCTTGTCCCAACTATACAAACTACTAACCACAAAACTTTTGATTTTATATAAAGGTTTTTCTATGCCGTCAAAGCATCTCGAGTTTCTCCCACGCCAGCTAGTCCACATCAAACAAAGCGGAATCATAGCCCAAACATGCTTCCTCCGCTTTCCCACTCTAGCACCCCTCCAAGCTATTAGGAGTTCCATAACACTCCTAGACACAACCCATTGTAAATTGAACCAACAAAACACCACAGACCAAAGCTCCCAAGCAACACTCTTTACAGAACCAACTCTCATGTCTTATTGAAGCAAGCGAGCAACACTCCAAAACCAACACTCTTTACAGAACCAACTCTCATTTCTTATTGAAGCAAACAATCAACTTGCTCATTTACTATAAAATTCAGTAATCTTCGGACGATAAGTAAGAGTAACTAAAGAATCCTTAATTCACCTCCCTCTTCTTCTCTTACAGAAATTTATTCAAGTAATGCTTAGTTGCCAACAAACAATCCAATTATAGGTAGTATATATTTTCGTCCCTGAATAAAGTAGAATGCCAAAACAAGTTTCATAGTGATGTAGCCAAGCATTTTAGTTCGAAAGGCCTCTTCATGGAGATGTCTTGTATTTTTGCATAAAGAATTTCATTAGTCTTCTCAAGCCACTCATTTCGAACAATACTGTTTTTGTCCTTTTGGACACCGGGACATAATCAATGTCATCAAGAACTATTTCACAATGAATGCGAGGCGTACAGTATTTATGTCTGGATTGGCAGTCACAATCTGCTTTTCAGCAGGTAAAAACTTGTTCTGCTTGAACTCCATGTCACCTGCAATAAAAAAGAAATGCACACTTGGCTAACTACAGAATCTCCCACTCACCAAATCTAGAAAGGAAAAGGCAGCATAAAAATTGCATTCCGCTAAATTGGCGAACCAAATCCCATTGGCTGTGGACCTGGCCAAATTCGCCTTTACCCATATGAAGCAGGGGCGGTAGTATGGACCACGTTTAGTCATTAGTGTATGAAAAGATATGAAATACTAAGTCCACAAGAAGCAAGGTAGCATAGTACCTATGGCTCTTGAAAGGTTTAAACTTCCATTGACGCGTCCTGCATGGATAAAACCACCAGCTTTCAAGATCCTTTCTCTTTCAGCCTCAAGGTCGGGTTTGTGATCTCTGGAAAGATTGTATGCCTGCATAAATGGAGCTACATTAAGAAAGAAAAATGTCTATTTGACCATGAAACTAAATTATACGGATTCATGTTCTGTATCTAGAATTCTTTAAGGCATGTGCTCCAAGTCACTACAAATCAAAACTGAGCTGACATTCTTCTATGATGATAGATGCATGCAAACGTTCAGCAACGGACCACATTCATTTAGAAGCATAAAATGATTCCCTTAAAACCATCTGCAGCAAGAAGTAAAAAATTACATGGCATGATCCACTTCCATTGTTCATTACCTGGCCCTTCCTGGATATTACACAACGGGAATCACCAGCATTAGCAACAACAAGTTGGTTGTTTCTGACGATTGCAACACAGGCTGTACACCCCGAAGTTGGTCCAGAGAAGTCAGAGTGAGGCCCCTGATATCAATGTCTAGAGCAAATGAGTCCCAAGCATAAGAAATAACAGAGTACACTGAAAAACAAGAAGTACATGTTCACAAAATAAATTCAACTGCAATACGATAAAGTGTTCAAACCATCGTAACAAAAGTACGACAGATATCTAAGGCAAGAAATATAATCCCTGACACAGTTGTACTACAACTGTCAAAGGCATTGCACAGGCACGTATTCTTGCATTGAACAATAACCATTTGAAGCTCATTCATTGAGGCGCTTTAGACTTCGATCCAAAAATTCTCATACCAAGGCTAAAAGTGAACAGAGTCAAGTAGATCAGCATGGATCCTGAATTTAACAATAACTTCTGGTATATTTGCTTGTAGCAAGTACCTCCTCAAAAGCCCATTCGTCCATCTGGTCATTTCCATCACCACTTCTTGGAGACCATATCAAACCCTCGATCATACCAGTAAACTTGTTAATTTTATCTCCCAAAACGGCTAACTCCCTCCATCCTCTTTGTCCACGCATCATCTCGTCCATTCTGCAACAGCAAATTACACCATAACTTTTTCCTGAACCACATAAAGTGAGATCAAAAGGAAAGTGCATTACCAGATATAATTCTCTAGACCTTAACCTGAGGGTCCTAGCTTTGGAAAATGGCATTGTCAACTACTTAGAACTAAGGATGTAACTGGTTCAAAACCAAGGACCGCTATGATTTTAATTTTTTCACGCAGTTGTTCTGTATTTAGGATTACTCACCCGCATAGTGGAGCTGCACACAATACCCTCCTGGGCAGTAGCACATGCAATGTTCATGCAACTTTGGGTTTATGATCAACATGCAAGCTATGGAATAGAGCTAAATGGAGGTGAGCTGAGAGTCATAAAAGTTAGCATCCCAAGTAGGGCAATTATGTATGTGTGCACAGTGCACGTACATAAATGTGCTACAAGTAAGTGAGCTGTATTTGGGGCCGTAAATAAAACACACTTCATATTTTGGCACTGAGGCATTTTTATGAAAGGCTAGCATGACTGTTAAAAACACTCACTTGGCTCATATACTTCCCTTGAGTATTTCCATTTTCGTTGAGTGTTTCTAGTCATCTTGCCTCTTTGATCAGCTTGAACCATAAGAATGGACAGATATCAAATATTCGAGACATTAAAATGGTGACTCTAAATGTTTAAAACTTACAAATTATGATTTATAGCTTAGATATAATAAGGGGTCATACCTATTATAAGCTCACAACGCCATAAAACAGAAAGGCATGTTGTCCTCAAGATAATGATTTGAGAGTACACTTCTTTTTTTCCAAATTGTGAAATGAGAAGTACACTTCAATAATAAAAAACAAGATAATTAATGTTGTAGCGCTCCATATAACTATTTCAAAAGGAAGAAGTTGCCAAATTCAAATGTATGGTAAGGATAAGAAGTCATCCAAGGAACAATCATAAGGATTTTCCAAGAGCAGGCCAACACAAGGAACATGGAAAAGAACTCAAACATCAAGTGAAACCTGAAAAATGCTTTCTGGACTGAAGTTCCTATATCTCCAGCTGAATATGCTTCATGCTTGCGCACTTGTTGATGAAGATACTTGGCACAAAACTTAGCAACAACCTTACCTACAATTCAAAGGAATTATAAGTGTTAATGAATTAATTGCTAGTGTTACTATCATCCTTTCACATGTATTTATGCAGGGTTAAGAGTCAGCAACAAAAGTTACCCATGCAACACATTTTCATATCTCAAACAGTCATACTAATAGTTCTCCAGTAAGGGCTGAACTTAAAGGCCATCATACGTTTTCAAGCATCATCAGAATCAAGCAAAGAACACTCAACAGGCCTATTATCACCCTGTGAACTAAAATACACTTACACAAAGATATCCCCAAAATAGCACATGCACAAAACAGGCAAGGGTAAAGCAACTAATAAATCAAATGGAACAAGGCATTCCAACTGATATACACGATAAATGGATAAGCTAAAGACATTAAGGAATGAAAAGTACAACCACAGAGGAAAAAAAACACAAGATGCATGTAGGTGATAAAGGAACAATATATGAACACTTGTACATAAGTTCAGTCACACCTGAACAAAATAGCGTATTCAAGGGCGTAAAAAATTGAATTTCCTCATGCTTGAACTACCACTGGGACAAGACGCACGAGGAACATTTTCAACCGGAAACTCATCATCTCCTGAACCTGACATCAGGTCACCCAAGGTACAGTGTGTTCAAAGTTGGTTTGAAATCAAAATTCTTCTGAGCAGGGTAAACAGGATGACTCAAAGGAGATCCAATGTGAATCCAACTTTGTAATCACTTGATGGATCGCTTAGATTAAAGTGCATGTGTGCCGTGTGTGTGTGTGTGTGTGTGTTATTTTGATAACTCGAGTTCTGTTAAAGAAGGCAACGAAACAAACAAATTGAATACAAAAGAACTCTCAATCAGAGCAAAAAGTAATCATTTCTGTATTTAGTTTACGAAATGAATAGAGGCAGGATCCATGAAGATATACTCTACATGCATAAATTTAGTGCAACAAAGAATGTAACTGCCAGAATAGAGTGATAAAAATAGAAAATCCAAATTGCTATTGATACTATATTCATAAACTAGTAGCGTTGCACCAATAACAAATACTGCTCTGTTCTTAGTTCGATCTAATCAAATCAATCAAGCTTTTACGTAAAGTAAATATAAATCACCACAAGAATGGCAACTGCGCAAGTAACCATCTGATTCTTACCTCCATGACCATCATATACACCAAAGAATGACGTAGAATCATCCAGATCAGTACATGCAGCATGCTAACAAAATTAATAAACACGGGTAAGTAACCAAATAAACCCCAGTTAGGGAACCACAATTAAACAACTTGCAACAATAATTCAACAATCACGGCATCTGGAAAGGAGCCTTTGTAAGGGACACCCTAGTATGGTAGAGCGAGGAAATACGGGTATAAATAAGTTGGTTTAAGGAAGTTTCACTGAAATTTATTAAAAAGACTTGAGCCCTTCTTCCAAAACGCCAAGGAAGAGAATATTTGACTTAACACACCTCAAATTTTGAACAGCTTGGCAGACTTAAACCATGTAAGACCTTTCAGTCATTGATAAAACTACTTTTTAAACCTATGCATTCTCGAAGGGGTTTCTCCCGGGGTTAAGAAGGCGCCATTTCCTATCACAAGTAAGCAATTCTCATTCTTGATACGATGATGATAATATCCACCCCAATATTTATCCGCTAATCTTACACACGCATATAGAATAGGCCTACATGATATTTTGCACCATTCTTTGGAACTTACAAGCCCAAAATTAAGACATTCAACATCGGTCAATAGAAATCTAACATCGCAACTAACCCGAGTCCACTTTATAAATAAGATTGGAGGTTCCTACCCCAAACCCAAGTCCCCTCTATAAACAAGATCGGAGGTCCTACAACTAACCTGAGTCCACTCTATAAATAAGAATAAGATCAACTAAAGATCAAAATTAATCGTTGCTTCCATAAAGAAATATTATATGCCCTAGATTGGCAAGGTAACACAGGCAATTCAAAGAGATCGAGGAGTCGTTTACTACTCACGGCATCTTCCATGGTGGCACGCCAACCTTGCATGGATGATAAACCATATCTGACCCAACCATTCTGACCATCTTCAGAAAACTTTTCCGTTTTAGGAGTACTGAGATATATACCCATCTGTATCTGGAACCAAAAAAACACTCCCAATCAGAAACCATAAAATAATTTCTTGCTCCAATTTCATGAATGGTATGATGACAACAGAGTAACAAGAAAATGTAAGTGATCCCACTTTCATGTTAGGTACCAAAACAATAAGAACAAATAAAAACAGAAAAAAAACTCCCAACTATGAGAAATGTGCAAGCTTAGTTACGCAAGATAGGGTAAAAAAAAACTTCAATCAAGCTTAGTTAAGTCAATTTCCATTTCCATATTTTCTTTTCTTTCCTTAACCTTCACTTTCCAAACATTAGCTATTTCAAAATCAAGCCCTAGATCAACAGACTTAATTAACAAACCCAAGGGGTTGGCCTACTGGTAAAGGCCTGGGATTCAAAGGTTTGCTCCCTTCTAAGCTATCAGGTTCAAAACCTCTTAGGTGCTATCAATTCTTTGCAGCCAGTCCGTACATAGCTTTGCTCTGGCTTTAATTGGAAGCCCGCAAATGGGAGGTGGGATTGGCCCTAGGGATAGTCGAGGTGCGCACTGGCCCGGACACCTAAGTTATCAACAAACAGACTTAACTAACAGCGATCTACACAGCAAATTTCCCCAAATGAAGATAAAAGCCCCAAACTTAAAAAAAATACCTAACATTCAATGTTCCAAGTAGAAGATCAAATGAAATCAAGAAATACACATCAAACAAGGCATAATAATCCAGTGAGATAAAAATACGAAAAGAGCACAAGAAATACTGCAAGGAGAGGTACTTACATGCCCAATTGGATGAGAGAGAGAAAAAAAAACAAACACGAAGAGAAAAACTCAATCTTTAGCAGAATCAAAGCAATCTGGATAACGCAGATTACAGAATTGAAGATGAAGAATTCCGAAAAATGAAAAAGATTACAGAATTGGAGATAAAGACAAGAATACGAAGTGGGTTTGGAGAGTAGGCGATGAGAGAGAGAGAAAGGAGAAGGGGGGGCCGCAGGGACAGCGCGTATCGTAAGGAGGATTTTTTTGTGTGTGTGTGCGTGTATAGCAAATGGGTAAATTATCCTTTGGACTGCGTTTGGAGATTCTTTTGAAATGTAAGAAGTCTTTGTGGAAATCCCTTCTCTCTCTTGCAAAAGGATGTGGATTTTCCACACATCCAGTCCGGCAGTCTCTCTCTCTCTCTCTCTGTGTGTCTGTAGAATAGATTGTATGTATGTATATATGTACGTATACATGTCGGTGTAAATTACAAATACTACCACCAAGTTTCTCGTTGTAGCATCCATACCCATAGAGCTAAATACACCTTATGTCATTGACATTCTTGTTTTTTGTTTCAATTTTAACGAATAATGTAGGAGTATGTTTCTCTCCCGTAACTCTCATCATTGCCCCCCGTGATTTGCTATCATCATTGCCATGTGTCGCACCCGTACCGGATCCATTCACTAAATGACATTTTGTGCCTAATCATTGCCAATATGTGGCAGAATTTTTGACATTTGCAAAAGAGGATTGGTAGTACAACAAAATGAACGAGAGTGATTTTGGTACTTCTTAAATTGATAACCAAATTTTCAAAGGGGGGGTGTCACAATCAATTCCATATAGGGATTGATTTTGACACTTCTCTTTTTGACATTTGCAAAAGAGGATTGAAGTAGAATATATGAACGAGAGTGATTTTAGCACCCCCAAATTGATAAGTGCACTTGATTGTGCCACTCCCCCTTTGGGAGTGCGGTTATCAATTTGGAGAGTGCCAAAATCAATTTCCTATATGAAACCCAGTTCATGAAAGTATCCATGAAAATAAATAAATGGTCCAGATTCACAGTACATTTTTGTTCACGAAATGAGGTGCAATTTTGAAGGGAAATATTATGCAAGTTTTTTTTTTTTTTTACTCAGGCTCCGCTCCGCTAAGGGAAATATTTACTTATTCTATGAATTAAAGGTGATGGATTGTGAGAGAATGACCTCTCTCGTACAGTGAAAAAAAAGTACTTAAAATAAAAAACCTTAGCGGAACGAAACCTCACTCCGTTCCAATTTATTTTTCTCACCTCGTACAAATTCGTTTATATATTATACTAGGTGATAATACTTTTTATATACGCACTGCAGCTTTATTATAGAGCTCGGTTTTTTTGTATTAAACAATGTTTTTAAAATCATGTAAAATCTTCTAAATTAAAAGTATAGGTGATTAGAAAGAGAGTATTATTAGCAAATTTGAGCTCAACTTGAGCCTAATGTAAATTTGACGAGCCAAGTTTGCCAAAGTTTGGATCGACCTCGAGTTTGTTCACAAACCTTAACAAACCAGAAATATCAATGATTTACGCTCTCATACAGGTCTTAAAATTTTATACATGCATAAGTTGTAAAATTATCATTATGTACATTTACAAATTTTATAAGTTTATAAATATTCAAGTTAATATAAAATTCTCATGATATATACTTGGCGAGCCTAATCGACTCGAATATCGGCAGGTTAAGACTCAACTCATTTGTTAAATGGGTTTTAAATTGAGGCTCAAATTTGATTCATTTTAAAAACGAATCAAAACCGATGGAACCTTTATTGAGTCAAGCTTCAAACAATTTACAAACGAATCAGTTCATTTGCAACCCTATGGTCAAATATACTCAGATCACTCACATTTCTATTGCCCCCTATCAACTAAAACGAAGTGGATTGAATTACATACATGCCATACCCTTTCACACTTTACGCGTAAAATGACAAAAAGAAAAAAGAAAAAAGGGTGTTTGATGTTCTTGCGTTCCCTCTCCCTCTTGTATACTTTTCCACAAATCACTCCAACCTAGCTCTCTAGTAGCATATCCATCTTGTCTCATCCCCTCTCAACCAACTCTGAATCCAACCATGACCATCGTTGATCCATCTCAACAAAGACTACCATGTTTATTTTCCCAACCACGATCTATATGAAAATTGCTATGATAGCCAATCGAAGATGGAAAAACGGGGGTGACAATGAGTGAGGGGAGGGAGTTAGCCTGCTTATAACAATGCAACGCCCTCGGTCAATTATGATCCTCAACAACAAGAGCAGAGAAAAAATCTCACAAAGGAATTCCAATTGAAAAAAGGAAGAAGACCCCTATGGCACTCAAAAAAGATCGAGTGGATGTGGGATGCTCGTTTAACCTCTGCATTAATCTCGGTTCCTTTATTATCTGGGTGCTTTGCCTAATTCTAAATAAAGCAATTCACGCACTGATCACTCGAGGAGAGGCATTACTGATTGCATTGATCTAATATGCTCGTGAGCTGATAAAACCATATTGCATTTTCAAGAAAGGGAAAAAGCCAACGAGCACTCTAGCATCACATTCAATGCCAGAGCAACAAAGCATGCACTTTGCCTGATATAATCCCAACTGTGCACCGATCAAATAAAAGAAAAGATAAATTACGAAACCTCTCTTCCTCAATATATCCAATCCATTCTTCATTTTGGAGTGTTAGAGATGGCCGGATTGGAGATGCTTTAAAAATTTGGTGATTGACTTCCATCGAAATCACAGTTGATGGAAATATTGTTCATGACATCATTTAAAGCCTTTAATTGACCTTACAATTGACTAGCAGCAGGTGAAAAATGTCATGCAATTTGAAATCACAATGCAGGGATTGGAGTTTCTGGAAGAACTGGGATCTAGTTGTATTTGTCTAAGACCTTGGAGGTGGAATTCGTAATTCACACCCTTTTTTTTTTTTTGGGCCTACCGTCTAGGTGTAAAGTTTACTCTGCTTTGAATAATTTAACAATTTTATCAAACTCAAAGTCTAGGTGTGTACTGTGTACAAGTTTAGAATATAATTTTTCTTTGTCAAGATCGGCTAAAATAGCATGTCGTTTCATAGGTATTTTGGAGTGTTTTCTCGAGCATTATCGACGGGTTGCGTTTGACACAATTGTAATCAAAATTGTGAGCTAAAATATATTTATCGTTGCTCTTTATTAAATCAAGTCGAGTCGTAGAAAACAACCCAAGAATTCACAACTCCTATATTAGAGATGCCTCCTGTTTAATAATTAATTTTTTTTACTGTAAATTTTTTTTTTCTAAGCTTTCTAAATTTAATTTCAAACTCCTAGTGATCAGCACACACAAAAGTCAAAAATGTTGTAAGATTTTGATATGTGTCACTCCATAGCCACATTTAATGATTTGAGGGTTATCAATTATTTCGAAGTTATCAAATTCAATATTGTCACTCCATAGTTGTCTTAAAGTTTTGATATACTCGTCCTATATGTGTCCCTCCATAGTCCTTACACTTCGAAATTGTATGACAGTGACATATATATGTGCTACCGGTACCCACCGGCAACCGGTAATGTCCAGTAATGAAATCATAAAATAAATTTATATATATGTATGTATGTGTATATATATATATATATATATATATATATATGCGATAACCCGAATTTTTGTAATAAAAAAAATATGGAATCCATGCTTCAAATTTCTTCTTCCAAATTTCCATGCTTTAATTGTCCTAACCTACAGTAAATTTGTGGTAGTTTTCTGAGAAAGAATTTGGGACAGCGTGATCGGAGAGGGGACCCGGTTCAACATTGTCGGTGGGAATTATTTTCCCAGCTAAGGAATTCCGTCGGTGGGATCTTATTTCATTTAGATGGCAGAAAAACAATAGGATAATTGTTAGGGCTTTGAGCTGGGGTGGGATCCTCCGTGTATTCTTTCCCGTTCTCGCTTAATTTTTTCTAAAAGTTAATATTTTGTTTTTATTTAAATTTTTTTCTCGCTTGTTTGTTTTGTGAAATTTTTTTTTTGACTTTTCGATTCGGAAAAGTAATTTTTTTTTATTTTTATCCAAATATTTTGAATAAGGACCACTTTTTAGCTCAAAAAGTCGAAAAAAGTAAATTTTTTTTTTTACTTTTTCGATTCGTCCCAACAAGTCTAGAAAAATCAAAAGGTCAAAAAAAAAATTGACGCAAAACTAAAATTTTAAAAAAAATTCAAACGCAGACAAAACAAGAAAAAAAAACTCAAAAGAAATTAAGCAGAAATTAGACTGATAACCTTGTAATACTAGCCATCCTATATTCTCTCTCCTTGCACTCTCCGACTCGGCACTTATTCCTCTCATTCACTCATTGAAAATACCGCCCCTGCCACCTTTCTTCTTCGGCCTCCTCCTCCGGCGAGACCCACCATGGCGACCCCCGCTCCGGCAATCTCTCTCTCTCTCTGGTTCCGGAGTCGGCTATTTAAATTTGTACATGTGCTAGCTTGAGTTCACACTACGTAACAGAGGTGAGTTGCGAATATACATGGTTTATTTTTAACATCTTGCGACTATGAAATGTTGAATTTGTGAAAATAGACAGACTTGTACGGAAGTGTCTAGTGCATATTGAGCATAATTGGAAAAATGAAGTTTTAATGATAATCATGGGATTTGTATTTTAAAGAAAAAAGAATGTAACGTATTATGCATATCGAAAAAAGAAAATCTGGGCGTTGAGATTTGGCGCCTAAAGTGTAAAAGGATATAGCCGGGTGGACTTGATAGCATTTCCTGCCTTTCGGGTCGCTCCCCAGATCAATTGTTGGTGTTCCGCTCTTGATAGATGCATCGTTCAATATGCGTATTTTCTCAAATATGGTTTAGCAGTTTCGAGCCTGAAAATTAACTTTTCTATCGATAATGTGGTTTAGTAGTTTCCACCATAAAAACCGACTTCTCTTTTAAATAATTATTTATTATTTTCTTAAGAGAATATCAAATTGTTACCTGATTATTTCCCATGTTAAATTATGTAACCTTGGTATATCGTGACGCTCACTGGAGTGGTTTTGCATGTGTCTATGAAATCATTTCAGGACACAGGAGTAAAACTGGCTATGTGGTTATCATGTGGTTAATATTTGGTGATTGTTGTACTGTTGTTGAAATAAACTATATTATTTGGGATTGTAATAATTCAAGGTTGTTTTTTTTGGTGGTGCCATAGTTGTGGGCTCCAGTGTGTATTGTAATTTAACGTCGGTAGGCGAGCATGCATTTCGACTACACGTTAGACAGCTCTGTATGTATTTTTATGCTCCGTACATCAGATTGCATGGAATTATTATGGGATTTCGTACTAATGATCTAAGCCGTTTGATTCGTTTAAAACCTTATGTTCTCATTCAAATATGAGTAAGGGCTTGACCGATTTTCGGCATTGAATGTGCACGGGGAAAAATTGAATGAATTGCTGAAACCCTTCCAGATATTCGAATGAACTAATTTTTTACATGAACTAAATAAATTAAACGTTTCCGATCATTTGTGAAATCCCGAAATGAATCCCACACATACATTCAGTGTATATTTGGTGCAACCTCCATGCCATTTTCCCAAGGTGGGTTGTACAGAAGATGGCAGAACCGGAGCTGTACAGCCTGTACTCAAAATTGGACAAAGAAGATGGGTGGGTTGGGCCATGTTTGGTGCCCTTTATTTGATGTCATACTACGATGACTATAACCAGACAATGACACTCAAAGCAGCATTTTCTATTATTATTACTCCGTACTAGTATATGGAGAAGATTGGGATAGAATTTTTATTTAAGTCTTTTCTAAGTAGGTATATCAACTCTTACAAGAGAAAGACAAAAGAAAATACAAATCATTTTGTATTCTCAATAAAATGATTAAATGAGGGCAACTAAGTAATTTATCACATTATCCACTCATATCAACTACTACCCCAACCCACTGTATTGCAGTTGGTGTGATGAATTGCTTCCCCAGTAGAGGCGTAGGTTCAAGCCCTGCGGAGGGCGAGTTTGGAATTCAGGACTATAAACAGTCTCTGAACCTCCCATGGACTGACCTGCTAACTTACTAACTCTCTGCTTAGCCAATAACATTGCCTTCAAATAAGGTTGAAAACTCCAAGCGTAGGGCTAGATCGTCGATAACATAATAATCGGTAAGACCGGGATCGTACCCACAGGGAATCAGTAATAACTTGCTCGGATTGTAGATTTTATGTAAGGATTGTAGCGTTTAAGATGATCAACTTTCGGTTTTATTTTTAATGTGGAAATACCAAGGCAAAAGACTAGAAAAGAGTTTAATTAACTTAAAGAGGCAAGTCTAGGGATTGTCTTTCCCTTGACAAAGGCCGTTATCAGTTCTCAATTTTAATTAAAAGCGAGAGTCACAATCGTGTGCTCACGCTCGAAAAATTTAGCTTTAAAGATTACGTTTATCAAAAGATGTGATTTAACAGAGGCGAACTAACTTGTTTAACTAATTAATCGAACACGTAGGAGGCCATGAGCTCTAGGCATACCGCGTGCCAAAACTGCTTGACTAAACAACATGCCAAGAAGTTAACACCCCTAGTTTAGATCAAAAATGCAAGTTTAGCTCTTATTCCGAAAACCATGATTTTAAGCCTGAGGGTTCGAGAACCAAGCAACAACCTAAGTCTTTAGGAAGAATTAACCCAAGACTTAGCCAAAAGACTACTCACACATAGCTAAAGAACAAAACATAGCATAGAAATAAGACATGATTTTTAACCGAAGAAAACGGAAATAAACTTGATATTAAAGAGAATCTAGTCCGTAGCTACAACATTAATAAACGACAAAATAAAATAACGTAAAGCAAGTACCTGAAGGTATTCTTGAACAATTTAACTAGGAAAGCTTGAAAACATCAATGAAGAAAAACTAGAGAGAAAACTAACATAGACTATAAAGTAGATAATGAGATAAAGTGGGAGAGAAGGGTACTTATACAACTTTAACTTCTCTCTCAACAAATATCCTACAAACATACTATAAGTAGTAAGTAATATTCCGTAAGTGAAAAGTCCAAAAAACAGCAAATATCTGGCCGAAAGCCTGTGATATCGATAGTTATTATGGTTTGTATCGATACCACAAAGCTAAGCATTCTTGACCATTCTCTGTAACGCTCTGGTATTGATACGTCCTTAATAAGTATCGATACAACAATATATGCCTTGGCTGGTAAACTAGTTGTATCGATACAGCCTTAATGTTGTATCGATACCACACTGCTAATTCCCAGTTTTGCCTTCAGCTTCAGCAGGCAGCTTCCATAGTTTCACAACATATTATTTTCATTCTCTAAACTTAAGTAAAGACTACATTTTAAACCTTTTTTTATATTTTCTTTACTTTAATTTATTTAATGATAATAAGAAAGTACCCCTCATTTGGAAACAATGGCATTACTAGAATTTCAAAATTCCAATTATATCAAAATGTCACCCCCCACTTTTAGTGTTAAATGAAAAACTGCACGTTTTTCTCTAGAGGAAATGGTTTAAAACATAACTTTACTCTTCAAATAAAACCTTGCAACTTTATAGTTACTCTTAGAAAAATTCAAGGATCAATTACCGCCATTTTACTATCGAAAATCAATACTTTTTCGAAAAGTCATTTTTCTCATACTTAGACAGATTTTAAGGGGTCGACAGGGTCTTCGAGTACTTGAAAGCACTTGAGACATCCATGGTGTCAAAACACACCTTATTTGCACGGTTTACCTGAAAAACACACCTAACGTGCAATATCGCTATTAAAGGTAAATAAACGCAAAATAAAACCACATAAAAAGGGACTAGTCGCACCAAATATCTACAATTTTGGGTGCTCATCACTCCCCTAATTTCGCTGATGTATTTCGTATGACAAAAAAAAAAACTACTACTACCAAAACCAAGTATTAGGTAATCCCTCCTCCTTAAATAATGCTCCCTTATAACATATCCACCCAAAATCTTATCTGTCCGACCAACGGGCCGTATATGTATACATTACCAATAACCCAACCAAATGTAACGGTTTTTATTTTTTAGGACCAGAACCACAATTTGTTAAAAAAAAAAAAAAAAACCGAACCAAATGTAACCGGTTTTTATTTTTAGGACTAGAACCAAACCGTTAAACTGTAGAACAAATCCAACAGGCACAGTTCGGTTTGGTCCGAATTGGTTTGATTTACCGGTTTTCGGGATTTTTTTGACACCCCTATAAGAATTTTTTTTTTTTTTGGGGACACCCCTATAAGATAGAGCACCACAAACTCATCAAATACTCTCCGCAAGCAATGTAAGACATGTTTTTGTTACAGGATTAATGAAAGAGATCGTATTAGAATATTTAGCTATTTTCAAGACCTATTTATTTCCTATTGACCATAGATATATCTCATGATTATGGGATTACTTAACTAGTTTTATGGAGGACATGGGATTAGGCTCAATTTGGATGGCCGAAATCTTCGGTAGGAATAAGAATATGATTATTAGGAATCAAATTCCTAGAAATTTTGTTGAGTGGAAATAAGAATATGATTACTAGGAATCCAATACCCGAAATAATTTCATTCTAGTGTTTGGATTAATTCAGTAATCTTATGCATGAATCAATTATTTTGGAAATTTATCGAAGTCAATACTTCTTTTTTACATTGATTGAGCAGGGAATCTAAGATTTCCATGGGGTAAGAGCATCCGCATTGTAATAATCAAATGGATGTGAATAAACAAACTTAACAATAATGCTCAAAAAACACCTCACATTGTAATAAGCAAAGTTACAAGTCTTTTAGTAAATAATCAAATTCCACCAATTCCATAACCAAACTTAACAACTTTTACCAATAACCAAAACTCAATAACCAAATCCGATAAGGAAACTCGAAACTCAATAACTCAAAAACACCCCTCATTGGAATCGTCTCATCGAGACGAATAATTTAGAGTGATCGAATGCGTGATTAAAACTCATTTGCAATTGGACATAGGTGCATAGAGTATTTTGAGATTTTTTTGGGTTAGAGATGCAAAAATAACTAATGTGGATATAGAGGTTGTTAAGTTTGATTATGAACTAAATGAATAATCAAATGCTGACGTGGCACATTTTGGTTATTGATTTTAATTATTTCAATTGCGGATGCTCTAAGGGAGGATCAGATTCTCACTTAATATGGTAATGTGATTTCTGGTCAGATGTGTCGTCAGGAATCACAATCCTATTCTTGTCTATTTCAAACATGGGAATCCCGAGAGTATGACATCACATTTCTATTCTTGTACCTTCCAAACGTCGAAATCATGGAAGTTACATTCTCCTTCATCCTCAAGATTCTTGCCATCCAAACTGAGCCTAAAGGACATACCAACAATCAGACTACACCAGTTCTCTTTCCCAACGTTTATCTTATTCTCCTTAATAGTATTTCTAGGCTTGGGATCCCCTGCCCAACTATCCTTGTCGAACTCCTCTGTCCCACTCTTTAAACGTTGACAGGTGTCCTACCCAGCAAAAATTAAAAGACACCACATCCAATCCCCTCCTTTGTCTTGTCTCCCTCCTACCTTTGCCAACAAAAATTCACAACCACCCCGCGCCGATCTCTACCACTGCTCGTCTCTCCTCTCTCCCTTCGGCCCACTCCACCATAATCTCACCGTTGAAATTTGAATATATCGCTCTCTCTCTCTGTAAATATATGTATCTAAACACATGAAATCATTAAGGATGTGTTTCCAATTCAGATTTTTTACCAAATTTCTCTCTTCGTTTAATACTTTTACAATTCATTACTTGATTCTGGAAAATGAAGCAAGGGCTTGTTCCATGATCAGGTTTTCAATCAAGTGGCAATTGAGTGAGATGTAAAAATTGATGAGGGAGATGACAATTTGCCATAGAGAAATCATGGTGGTTTTACAAGAGGAGAGAGGGGAGAAACGAGGAGTGGGAGGGGGGCAACACGAAATGGCCGTTCGAAGAGGTTGCAGCGGTGCTGCAATCGCTCGCAGAGAGGTTCGTGAGGTTTTTGGGCAGGGGTAGGAGGGGATAAGACAAAGGAGGGATTGGGTGTGGTGGGCTCTTTTAAGTTTTGTTGGAAAGGACATGTGTCAACGTTCAAAGAGTAGGACAGAGGCGTGGGACAGGAATAGTAGGACACTAGGACAGGGGATCCTAAGCCGTATTTCTTATCCCAGATTCGTCAGTCATTATCCCTTCTTCTCGTGTTGGACAACCAAACATCATGTGGCCATAAAGTTAGCGAAAAAACCTTTGTTAATTTTTTTTTGAAAACGGACCAATTTGTCGATTATAGAATTTGGGTTTCTTTTTTTTTTTTTGAACAATTTTTTTTATTATTAATCCTTGAGATTGTTACCAAGATCAAAAGGATAAGGGATGATGACATCAAATCCTAAGCAAAGTTAAGAACTATCATCTGCCCACCCGAGACCCAAAACCTAGGTTAGCAAGAAACCAACCCAGAATGCACCCAAAACCTAGGTTAGCAAGGAATTTGGGTTTCTTATGACGGCTCATATGATGTGTTGTTACTATGTTTTCTAAATTTCAATATTATGTTTCTTGTTTAGGCTAGGTTGATATTTTTGTTTTCTTCGTATGTGTACTTTCTTTATTGGTCTAGGTTTCTTGGTTACCAATTTGTGTAGACAATATAAAGGCGTGTTATAGTTACAATATATATTACACATCAATGAAAACAAAGTTCTCGTCAATTCTCTTTTCTTAACATGGTATTAGTGCCAAAAGCTATAGGTCTTGAGGGATACTCGCTTTCCAGCAGGAGGCCTAAGTCTCGCTGTCATCCGTCGGGCACTCGAATTTCACCTCAAATCTCTACCATCATAGTTTATCTCGCTCATGACTATTTTTGGCTCTCCTAGTTTTCTCTAATAAAAGAAGTACGCATAACAAAAAAAAAACACACACACACACAAATATCAACCTAGCCTAAACAGAAAATATATACAATATTGAAACCTAGAAAATATAGTAACATAATATTAATTTTTTTCTAATATTATGTTACCACTATGGTTGGGGTTGATGAGAAATTTGTCATTTTTCAAATTTTCATTCCTAAAGAATGTTAGGTCGGTGAAATGGAAAGTGATATATAGGCCACATAAATTATATAGTGGGCCGACACCAAAATGTTGGTACGAGACCACAACATTTATGAGTGAATGCACCATACACCAAATTTTCATTTATGCAAAGCATTGAATTTAATGACTTTGGGCTCCAGTCTAGTCGTCTCCAGTTCGATTAGAGTCCCAAGAGTGAGGTTGTGAGTTTGAGCCGCTGGAATACGGCAAATTTCACAAATTTCATTTCAAAGCCAAAAGGGTATAAGCGATTTCATTAAATAAAATATGAATGAACCAAAATTATTGGTCATCTAGATACGAGCACATATACACATTGCAAAGCTCAAATGTAACATATTGCAATGCATGACCGAAAATAATTTCAGATATACGGCTAGTCTAAAATATGGTAGTAAGGGGTCCCTAAACAAAACTCAGTCCAAACCAAATGAAATCAACTACCCACCCACAAAGGGATGAGAAAAGTTCCACAAAGGGAAAGAAAAAATCTCCACGTGGGAGGAAAAAAAATAGATAAAAAAAAAAAAGAGACGATAAAAAACTCTAGCCATCCTCAATGACGCCGGAAGCGTTGTGCCAAAATTAGTGTTATTCGTTGGAGCTAGGAAGAGCAAAAGCCAAGCCACCCTTACTGCACGACATCGTCATATCTAACTTCAAAGGAGATGTGGAGTGGAGACGAGGGAGAGAATGGAAGGTGGATTTGGATAGAAGGTGGGGATGGCCGGCGAGGAGCAGAGGGGGAGCCGGGGAGGTGAAGGAGGTAGAGGCAGCAACCCCATCCCATGTTGGGAAAACCATACTAAAGAAAGTTAGAGGGGAGGGGTAAAGAAAGTCTAGAGAGATAGAGAGGGAACATGATGTATGCCCGAAATTTAACCTACTAACATCAGATCATCTAACAAAACATTAAAAAATAATAAAAAATAACAACCCAGTAAATCTCCATTACTCCGAGAGTTTTTTTTGGCGGTGATTGGTAGTCAAAGTTTTTCAAGCTCTGGACTGTAAACTCCTCACTCTGCTGTCATTGACAGATAGATGTCGAACCACGTACAGTGACCCCAATGATGTTTTGCTGACGATTCGATGTCAAATTTACAAGTTTGAAAGAGTAAGCCCGTTACTTGCTAGTATGCCCTATACGTGCCATGACAATCAAGGGCCGTTTATTTATTTATTTTTAACCAATTAACAAAATAATGCTTCTTAATTTAAAGAGGTTGTTCGTCATAATTTGAACATGCATTTCTATCCCATTTGCCAAATTAGATCAATATCTTGGTACATCCTAGATTGACACTTAAAATATTGTCTCAAAATGCAAACAAATAATAATAATGAAGTTCCTGAAGCATGTGAAGAACACATGTTTGGAATCCAAATATACAACTTTTCAATTATATCCTCAAAATTATATATACTTCTCGTTCATGTTTCAAAAAGAAGAATGACCGGAGTGAAACACGCTCTCAAATAATGCAATTAGAACCCTAGCTAGGCTGCACGTCCAAGACCGTTCAAGATCTACAACTTAGAACAGGTAGATTATTTTACAAGTAACACTGATACACTACGAGAAAACAACATAATTTTATTTCATAATATTTTTCCATTCGCTCTCTTGAACTTGACAAATGACTTTTGAGCTGCGTCATGTACCAAACCATGTTCATGCATGAACCATATACATGCACTTAGACGGCAAAGACTTAATTGGTTGGCAATAGATTTCAAAAGTAGGACCGACCCGTCATTTTTTCTCATATATAATAAGCGTGTGAAAATCGGCCTATCCTAAATAAGCCCATCAAACAAGATGGGCCCTTCTGGGTCAGCCCAAGACTTGTGCAAGCTCTTTCATGCAACTTATTTGTTATATTTATAGGCTATATATGGCTGTTTTCAGCCAGGGTCTTCCATGTATAAACAAAATAAATACAGATATACTAGTAAGAACCAGAATGAAAATTGAAAACTCATGGGTAAGAAAACGGATTGTCCCTCTTTCTTTCGGAGTGGGCGAACGACGCGATTCGAATCCGTGCGTGATGAATTCACAATCCACTGCCTTTAACCACTTGGCTACATCCACCCCCTTTCAATTTTAAACATTCATCTTTATTTCTTTCTTATTTTGGAGATAGAAATTTTTAGTCGTAAGCAAATTTTATCTTTTATTTTTGATGAAAAAAAAAAACTAGCAGCTTGCCGGTTCGATGCACGAGGACCGAAAAAAACATCGGTGAGAACTTTTTCCTGTTGTCCTGTACATCAGTGGCGTATGGCTCTTGGAATTTACTCCATTTTCTCGCAAAATAATTAAGAAACGAAAATCGATCAAGTCCTTTACGATATCCTAATTAGTTAATTTTTTTACAAAGCCCTTAACATAATACTCCCTCCGTCTCTAAATAAGTGTCTTGCCCGCAAACCTAAACCTTTTAAAAAGATGGATGTCTTTCATAAAAATAAATATTTTTTTTATCACAAATTAATAGATATCAACGAGGTCTTTTAAGTTGTGAAGAAATTTAAAAATTTTAAACGGAAAAATGCAATTTATTAATGTATAAGTTCGCAGATTGAACACTAATTTTAGGATGGAGAAAGATATTAAACAAATTAAACAGTTATAATCATTAATGTGAGACCTGAAAATAGATCTAACGCAATCTGGCTTACCCATTGTGTACATGGTTGGGCTCACGACTTCAATGCGAAAATAGTGGAAACCAAAAACAGAAATTCCTCTAGATTTTCTGGAAGTGAAAGAACGTCCGACGAAGAACAAGTTAATGAAAAAGGACCACGTGGTTGTCTCTCTGAAAGCCCATTCTGCACCATCAACACATTTCACACAATTCTGCAAGGACTTCACTGCCTACTAGTTCACTCTTTCCAGTTTCAGGCCCTAATCCAACCTTAATTCAAGACCAACATGGCTTCAATGGCTTCCTCTTCAGTTTTCTCTGCACCTATAAATGGTTTCACCCAAACCAAACCAAGACCAACCCCAAATACTTCATGGGTTTGTTATTCTCCCGTGGCTTCCCTCTCTCCACTTACCAAATCCTCAATTGGGTCCTCTAAATCAGCGTTTTTCCAACATGGGTTGTCTCTTAAATCCTCAAATATTTCTGGGTTTCTGTTGAAACCACGATCTTTCACCGTTCATGCTAGAGCGGCCACGGAGAAGACAATTTATGATTACACAGTCAAGGTACATGTTTGTGACCCAAAGTGAAAGAAATCTATCTGTGGATATTCTTTTAATTACCCAATTTTGATGTTTTTTTTTGTTTGTTGTAATTCAAATTGAGGTCTTTCTTTATTGCTTCATAAGTCCATCCTCTTTGTGATTCTTGACTGATATGTTGTATGTGATGCCTTTTTATGTTTGTTCTTTAGAGTATAAATAGCAATTTGTAGGGTGGGCTCATTTGATGTAGCTGTGTATTTGTGTACTTGTGTTGTTAAAAACTTGTGTGAATTGATGATTGTCCAGTTTGATGGAATAGAAGAAGGGTAAAAAGAAAAGACAGCGAGTATATGCTGCGTAAAAAATGTAATTCTCTTTCCATTTGGCCCTCCTTCGACAGACCGTTATCGGGAAAAAAATTGTTTAAATGCAGCATTTTGGGGGAAAATAAGGCTCAAACAATCTTTTTGGGGATCTTGTTGGGGCAACCTTCCAAATACCATGGAATCGTATTTCTGGCATTAGAATGCAACATAAATAGGGCATACAATTCTTATTATGCATCCGTTGTACAACCAATACCGTTTGTTATGCCTTATGACTAGTATGGTGGGAATTTATCATCCCATAGGATTACATATACCCCTATTAGTCTGTCCAATCAAAAATGTCCTCAGCAACTTGTGGACCGTTGAGAGAACACATGTTTGTGCAATTCCCATGTTGATGTGTCTCTGAAATCTTATTAGTGTACCCACTGCAACATACAGAGGGCAGACAATTCTTGTTAGGTGTTCTTCTTGTTCAATCTGGGGCCTAATATGATTTTGTAATTGTTCAGACAGTCTTGTCGTTTGTATTGGAATACTATAATTTGATATCAAGTTGGATAGTTGATGAGCCTTGGAAGTTGCTTATATTTTTCTCTTTGATTGTAATTTAGGTGATCAACCTTAGGCATCCAATTGTGAAATGAAAAAAACTTGTGGTGGTTTTGGATGCAGGATATTGATCGGAATGATGTTTCTCTCGACAAATTTAAGGGAAAGGTTTTGTTGATTGTCAATGTTGCTTCAAAATGGTATTCTTTCCTCTATGATTATGCTGACGTGTTTGTTACAAATAACTAAGATGAGATTATTCCCTGCTGTTTCATTTTAAGTATTGAGTTTGTACTTTTAATGTTCTTTTAATACTCTCGATTTTGAGTTTTTGTATGCCTCCGATCTAACTGAAGAATTTGGCCATGGATTCAGTGGTTTGACGTCATCAAATTATTCCGAACTCGCTCACATTTATGAGAAGTACAAAACTCAAGGTGAGTTTTATTTTGTGGCTTGAGTACAGCATTTTAACCATCATATTTTTGTTAAAGCCAGTTTCATAAGCAAACACTTAAAAAGTGTGAAGATTTTTCCCCCTCTTCTATTCGTCTACATTTACGAGTTACAACTGTAGTTGCTTCAACATACCTGTATTATTTGACTTGAAGCCAAAATAGAAATCAGGTTAAATCCACATCCAAAAGGAACTCTATTTGAAGAGAAACTTAAATCAAACTCTAAACTCACCGTGTTGGTGGCATTCTTGGAGCATGTGTTTACGTTCACACTCCAACAATACATTGAATATTTGAATTTGTTATATTTTTGCTCCCATCTGGATGTTCTTAGGCCTTAACTGTCCACTTGTATACATTATTGAGATGCAATACTAGTATATTTGAATACTCTAGATTTTGCAACGTTGTTGTATTTGTTAGTTACTATGAGAATCCTATACTTCGTTAGCTAACATGAAGATGTAATTCCTTCCCCTCTAAAACTAAGCTTACTGTTTGGCGATGCTCAACAAAGTTTGGCAATGGAAACAAGCTTAAACTTCTTGAAAAATGCTGATATCAAAGTGCATTTCTTAATACTTCATTATTAGCATAGTAATTTTATAACTTCCTGGTAATCGAAATGTAATCATGTACAATTGCAGCCTAACAAACGACATAATTCCTGATTCCCTCCATGTTTCACACTAAGACTAAGTTAGCCTTGATGATTCTTGTATTTAAAACTTCAATAAGTCGTGCAAACAGTTCCTTATGATCTGTGGTTGGACCTATTTTACTGGTGGTAGCCAAAAGACCCCCTGCTTTATCTATTGTCTTCACACCTGATCTTAACTGTTAATGTGAATTACCAATGTACGAAAAAGCCAAAATACTCGCCGCATATTGACTTTTCTTACGACTCATCAAAGTCATTTGCATACTAGATGAGAAATAATATTTGCTCAGTTGGAATGGGGTCTTTATGTCTCTATCTTGAGTTTCTTGGTGATTCAACTAACTGGTGTGGTAGCAAGTTACATCGTTTGTTTTATTGGCAACTATAAATAAAGGGAAGAAGAGCTGGATGCACTAGACAAATCATAAGAGGTGAACTCAAATGTAAGTTATATAACCATGTGGGTTAGGCCGTTAAATTACTTGAATAAGAGGTATTTCCTTTTCTTTTTTCTTTTCAGTTTTTTATTTATATTGTTGTAGGTACTAGTCTAATGATTCTACTGAGGTGGCATACTCATGGTTGTCACCGATTCATTTGTCAGCTTTTTCATTGTCAATAATACAAATCATTTTGAAAATAAATGGACATATCCCATCAACTATCCAAGTTGAAAATCAAGGATTTGTGCACATCTGTGTGTGTGTGTGTGTGTGTTAGGAGAAGTGGTGAACATTTGTAGTATCCTACAATACTGGGGCGACAAGAATATCATGTAAATCTGTTTGTCCAATAATGTAGGCTAACAGGGCCTACATCCGGCCTACATTGGCTACCTTTATACTGTCTGTATCTAGGGGTGCACACGTGTGTGAGAGATTGGGAAGCATATCTAGTATAATTAGTCAGAAATATGATGAGCCTATGAAAGATAATGGGCCCACAAAATGTTAAGGGATAGTTTGGTTCACTACCATTTTCATGCAAAGTAAGTGCTTCATTCAAAGGCGTTGCTGGGAGACAAGAAACTTTATTCATTGTCTGAGTAGCATTATTATTGCTGAAATGAGGTGATTGAAACCACTTTCATGTGGCCAGAACCCATCCACCTTTTCTAATCATGTTGCAGGATTTGAAATTCTGGCGTTCCCTTGCAATCAGTTTGGGGGGCAGGAGCCTGGATCTAATCCAGAGATTAAGCAGTTCGCTTGCACGAGGTTTAAAGCAGAATTCCCGATATTTGATAAGGTTTGTCAGACTGTCTTTCTCTTGGTGCAGTGTGTTGCAGATAGGAATCGCTCTTAACAAAATGCTTTGCTCAACAGGTTGATGTCAATGGACCAAGTACAGCTCCAATATACCAGTTTCTGAAATCGAGTGCTGGAGGATTCTTAGGTGATCTGATCAAGTGGAATTTTGAGAAGTTTCTGGTGGACAAAAATGGTAAAGTTGTTGAACGATACCCGCCAACAACGTCACCTTTCCAAATTGAGGTATGCGTCTCTCTCTATTACTGTGGAGAATGTGGACTCTGTTAGACACTGCTTGGAGTATGGCCCTGTTTGGCATGAAGTGTTAAGTGTATGGCCCTGTTTGGCATAAAGTGTTAAGTTTATGGCCTTTTTTGGCATGAACTGTTGTGTTGGTCATAATGGAGCTTAATGTTTGAGACGGTTGGATTCTTGGCGGTTTATGGTATTCAAACAGTGGCAATGTTAAAGATTAAGTCTTAATCAAGCTACCCAACGAAAATGTTTAAACACCATTCAAAGATATTGCAACATGCTTAACAAAGGTGCTTTTTAACTTAGTTAAATTGTCTTTGCACATCGTTGTGTAGATTAGGTAAATCTCTGGTTGATAGTTGGTGTGCTGCTCAGGTACTGGCTAAGGGCTGGAAGCTCTGTAGATATTTAGTTCCTTTATTTATTTGGGAATGAAATATTGAAATCTAAAATTGAATAGAAATTAACAAGGGATCCCGGATGCAATTTTCTTGTTCTCGTGATTACAAATCTGGTTTCTTTTTCTCTAAGGCTCCTCCTCGCTCATTGATCGGATTTTACGATAAACCTGGTTCCTTTTTTTAAGGCTCTTCACATTGTAATCAAAATTCGTATTTCCTTTTTGGCGAGTGAACAATCTATATGAGAAAACAATAGATACATGGGGTATTGCAGGGGCATTCACTTCCCTTAGGCATAGCAAAACATGAAAGAAAAAAACCCCGTATGCAAAGGCAGCTACAACTAACAAGAACCACGTAACACATTCAAGACCTGACATAACTCTTTCTGCTGCTACTATCCAGAATATAAGGGACATTCCAGTCGTTAAAAAGAGTCTTTTGTTCTAATGATGGCCTTTTCAGTTTTATAGTAATCATTTAATAAACTTACCATTAGTATTGTCATTTGATTGCAGAAGGACATCCAGAAACTTCTGGCAGCGTGAGCATTGAACTGCACAGAAAATGTTTGTAGTACCACACCCAGACCTTGGTTCTATTGTTCTTGATCATTAGATAACATTGTAACTATCTTACATTTCGTTCTTGAGTTACAACATTTTGGTTTGCTGGAAAAAAGTGACAAAAGCAACAAAACAACGGAGAGAGAGAATGGGCATCCTACTTTTGAAGAAGTATGTATTGAAACTAAATTTAGGTTGATGTTAATTCAGTTGATGTTGTAATGTGTGTAATATTTACTGGAAATCTCAAATTACTGAAGAGGGCTTCTTATGGAGACATAGGGCTCTGAGGCCTGAGATTTTAGGCATAAATGAAGTTCGAGTTAGGGTTCCGTGTGAGAACTTTGCAGGTACAATGAAGGAGCGAGAGTGGAGTGTTGTAATTCTCATGCGCAACAATGGATTGTTCTTCCTGTCTCCCCATGGACGCAGGCACACGATGAACTACGTAAATTTTGTCTTCTTGTGTGTGTGATTGTTTCGTTTTCTTTACCATTCGTGGTAGAACGATTTGTCTTCTCTTGCGTAACAGATGAAGTTTGGTCACCAGAGGATGTGAGTATGCTTATCTGTCTGCCTATCTATCTCTATCTATCTATCTACATACATGCGTGCATCGTGCATGCCTGTATGTGCTACAGAATAGCGTTAGACAGTCTCATTTGATGGATGACTCAAGAAACCTCGTGTCTTTCCCTGTTGGCTAGGCAAATCGAGTAGGATGGTCTTATGCTGTTGACAACTGATATTGTGCTGTTTCATCTTTTTCCTTGAAAATGCTTTCTTAGTTTCCTTCTTTTTTTTTTCTTCATGAGCTGTAGCTTGAACTTGTCTTAAATTGCAAGGATGTGGTGCAATCGTGCACATGTTATGTTATTCTGTTGTATTAAGGCTGAAATAGGGAATGGGAAAAAACCAGGGAACTGAGCCAAAATGCTCAGACTTTCATGAGTCGTTGAGTTGGTTCCTTTCTGATTCGAAAAATTCGCAACTAATAACATCCCTTTCAGTTTCTTGGCATTGCATGTTGGGCTGGCTCTCATATCTCTTGTAGGGAAGTTCTGGGTGGTGTGAGTTTATAAGGGACAACCTCTAGAGTCAGAAATAGCCTAAACCTTATTTTCGTGCTCTCTTTTACTGACTTCTTATCACCTTTTCTTCTACTTCCGTGAGGCAACTGCCAGACAATCTTTTCTTTGCCACGAAATTGCAGTCATGATCAATCTTTTTTGTATTGGAAAAATACTTCCCTTGGTACTTGCTTTCGATCTATCACTGTTTGAGCGAATTGCTGGAGCCAAAGCAGAAATTGAACGGGGCCAAATTGGAGCAATTCTTTAGGGAGGGGCCAAATTAAACGGGACCGAATTGGAGTAATTCTTTAATTAGTGTGGGGCCTCTTATTTAACACTTACAAATCATTATAAGATTTAGGTCATGTTCGGTTAAGATTCTTATTTTTTAAGTTCTTTTATTACTTTGTTTTTTAGCGCAACGGGTCCTTTTTTAATCAAGGGTTTGCATAAGGTGCACTTCGGACTGAAGAATAAATACAGTTCGGTTTAGTTATCGAAACAAATTATTTAGCACTTTTTCAGTTTTCTCTGTTTGTTTCTCACATTGCTCTTCTTTAATGGAACGATACGGAAACTCAATGCTTTTCGTGATCATATCAATAAGTGTTCTCACCGTACTGAAAATGATTGTCCATTCTCTCTATCGTTGAATTGCCCGTGCAAATCTAGTGGATTATTTTGGTAAAATTTTGGGTCTTTTTTGTCGTCGTATAAGAATTTTTTTGGGACTTTGGTCTATGTTTTTATACTTTTGAAATTCTTCTCATCGAGACGAAAACTATGTGAAAATTTGACCTGAAGCTTGTAAAGATTAAAAGAAAACACCAAAAAAACCTTGACAAAAAGCCCTACAAAGTTGAGACGGATTTAGACAAATTTTGTTGGGGCCACGGCCACATCTCAAAAACCTCGAACACCTCAGAAAACACCGCAAAAACCTCTGCTGTTTCAGCTTTGGACGATTTAGATTTAAATCCGGACCATCCAAAGCCGAAACGGACGAGCGCGATTCACCTACGTAAACAACTATTCAAGGAAAGCTCTGTAAAAAGTTTTTCTCAATCTGCATTTGTTCGTTCCTTAACAAAAAAGAAGGGATTAGGAATGATAAATTTGACCGTAAACACTATTCAAGAAAAGCTCTGTTAAAAAGTTTTTCTCAATCCTCATAACCCTAAATTTGACCGTTGGAAAACAAGATCTCCCATTCAATTCGTATCCCAAACAAATCCGAATTCCACCCAGTTTAGAATCTTTTTGAGTTCTAACTACTTCTCACTCCTATTCAACTTAGGAATTAACTTTGATTCATACATCGGTCTCCTATATTTACGGGATTTCCCAGAAATCACAGAATCAGATTTCTTCCCTAATTCGAACTCGATTTGCCTATTGATCAGAAAAATCAAACGGCCAGTATTTGTTTTGTGTTCTTCAGATGAATCCCATATTAATTAATTAAAAAAAACAAATTCCTTTAATTAAGGAAACTTGGGCTGTAAGTAGTTCCTAATTTCCGAAACCTTCACTCCCAAGTAGCCTTTGACCGACTTCTTCCCACTATATAACTAACTACGTTCAAGCATATACAGTACTATATTTTTACCAAGAATTCTCATTGTCACAGAACGTAGAAACAGAAAAGGTTTTTCTCTTTACCATCCTCTGTTACTCGATCTGCTCTTGAAGTTCATAGTGCTGCTGTTGTTGAGGAAAGAAGGAGGAGAAGAAAAATGGAGGACGTGTGGAGCGTTTACGATTCCGAGGTTACGGAGTCCGGGTACGATTACTTTAAGTTCAAAGAGGTATTGAAGCAGTCGAAGGAGTATCTAGTTAAACTTAATGCCGAGAAAAGATTGGAGATCATTAGAGAAGTGCTCAAGAACCCGAATTCCGACGATACGGATGTGTATTACCTCACTATGATTGAGATACAGGACCCATCGTACAAGCCGCCTTCTGTAACTTCTGTTGTGCCTAAGAAACCACCGCCCAGAATTCGATTCGTGATGAGTGGAAGGAAACCCACCAAACCCGTTCGGGAGGAAGAAGAGGCGGCGGGCAAGAAAGCTGAAATAACGGGTCGAAAAAGGCCACGGAGCTGCAGTGATTGGGAATTTGATGAGGAAGAAGAAAAGAAGAGGGCAATCAAGAAGAGGGCGGACAAGAAGAAGGTGAATAAGGTTGTTTTACCGGAAATCGTACCAGACCTACCTGCTGAATTCCAGGAAAGAATCCGAAATCTTGGGGGAACCGAGGCTACTTTGGTACTTCAAAAGGAACTCACTCCCACGGACATGAGCACTGGCCACACACGCCTGTCTCTCCCGCGGGGTAAACTCAAAGACAAGGAGTTTCTGGACAAGGCTTTTTCATCCGCCAAGAGAAATGGGAATGGCATGGCAGCGCGGCTTATCGCAGAGAACGGAAAGGTGCACGAGATAGATATAAGGCAGTGGAACATGAACAAAGGAATATATAATGTGGTTAAAGGTTGGAATGAAGTTGTGGGCGAACACGATCTACGTGCGAAATGGGTAGTGCAACTTTGGTCATTTAGAGTAGAGAAAAACCTTTGGTTTGCACTTGTTAAACTCTGGAAGGTAAAGGAACAAGATTGATGAGTTCTCCTGCTATAAGTATTGGGAGAATCATAGGGAAAATCTTCAGCCTTTGGATTTTTGTCCGGTTCTTATTTAGCAGCACAAGGGGGTGTGTCCCCTTTCATTGTTTTGGTAAATACTGCATATCCTTTTATGAACTTATGATCGTTTGCGAGACATTAACTTGTCGTTTTGGAAATTGCAGTGGTTGGTTCATTCGAATTAATCGCTATTTTTCTTGCAAAATAACTATTCCTTCATCTTTCAATGTGCTTGGTTGTGTTTTTCTCTTACTGGCGATTCTATTTTTCTTCTCTTCCCTTTTGAAACCATATTTTTGATCAGCTGGTAGGTAGTAATTGAGATTGATGTCTTCCTTTATTGCTTCATAAGTCCAGTCTCTTTGTGATTCTTGACTGATATGTTGTATGTGATGCCTTTATAGTTTTATGGTTTGTTCTTTAGAGTATAAATTGCAATTTGTGGGGCTGGCTCGTTTGATGTAGCTGTGTATTTGTGTTGTTAAAAACTTGTGTGAATTGATGATTGTCCAGTTTGATGGAATAGAAGAAGGGTAAAAAGAAAAAAGAGGGAGTATATGTTGCATAAAAAAATGTAATTCTCTTCCATTTGGCCCTCCTTTGACAGACTGTTATCGGGAAAAAATTTGTTTAAATGCAGCATTTTGTGGGAAAATAAGGTTTTCAAACAATCTTTTTGGGAAACTTGTTGGGGCAACCTTCCAAATACCATGGAATCGTTTTTCTGGCATTAGAATGCAACATAAATAGGGCATAGAATTCTTATTATGCATCCGTTGTACAACCAATACCGTTTGTTATGCCTTACGACTAGTATGGTGGGAATTAATCCTCCAATAGGATTACGTATCCCCCTATTAGTCTGTCCAATCAAACATGTCCTCAGCAAGTTGTGGACCGTTGAGAGAACACGTGTTTGTCCAATTCCCATGCTGATGTGTCTCTGAAATCTTGTTAGGGTATCAACTGCTACATACAGAGGGCAGACAATTCTTGTTCAATCTGGGGCCTAATCTGCTTTTGTAATTGTTCAGACGGTCTTGTCGTCAGTATTAGGAATACTATTATTTGATATCAGGTTGGACAGTTGACGAGCCTTGGAATTTGCTTCTCTTTGATTGTCGTTTAGATGATCAATCTTAAGCATCCGATTGTAAAATGAAAAATACTTGTGGTGGTTTCGGGTGCAGGATATTGATCGGAATGATGTTTCTCTCGACAAAGTTAAGGGAAAGGTTCTGTTGATTGTCAATGTTGCTTCAAAATGGTATTCTTTCCTCTATGATTATTCTCTTGTGTTTGTTACAAAAAACTAATCTGAGATTATTCCCTGCTGTTTCATTTTTAGTATTGTGTTTGTATCTGTTAATTTTCTTCTAATACTCTCGATTTTGAGTTTCGTATGCCTCCGATCTAACTGAAGAATTTCGCCATGGATTCAGTGGTTTGACATCATCAAATTATTCTGAACTCTCTCACATTTATGAGAAGTACAAAACTCAAGGTGAGCTTTATTTTGTGACTTGTATAGCATTTTAATCTCATCGTATTTTTGTTAAAGCCAGTTTCATAAGCAAACACTTAAAAAGTGTGAAGAATTTTCTTCCTCTTCTATTCATCTACATTTACAATTTACAACTGTAGTTGCTTCAACAGACCTATATTATTTGACTCGAAGCCAAAATATAAATCAGGTTAAATCCACATCCTAAAGGAACTCTATTTGAAGAAACTCAAATCAAACTCTAAAATCACCGTATTTGTGGCATTCTTGGAGCATGTGTTTACGTTCACACTCCAACAATCCATTGAATATTTGAATTTTTTATATTTTTGCGTCCATCCTGGATGCTCTTTGGCCTTAACTGTCCACTTGTATACATTGAGATGCAATGCTAGTATATCCGAATACTCTAGATTTTGCAACGTTGTTGTACTTGTAATTTACTATGAGAATCCTATACTTCGCTGGCTAACATGCAGATGTAATTCCTTCCCTTCTAAAACTAAGCTTACAGTTTGGCGATGCTCAACAAAGTTTGGTAATGGAAAACAAGCTTAAACTTCTTAAAAATGCTGGTACCAAAGTGCATTTCTTATACTTAATTATTACTAGCATAGTAATTGTATAGCTTCCGGGTAATCGATGTGTAATCATGTACAATTGCAGCCTAACAAACGAAATAATTCCTGATTCCCTCCCTGTTTCACGCTAAGACTAAGTCCGTCTTGATGATTATTATTGTATTCAAAACTTCAATAAGTCATGCAAACAACTCCTTATGATCTGTGGTTGGACCTATTTTACAGTTGGTAGGCTTTAGCCCTCCTGCTTTATCTATTTTCTTCACACCTGATCTTAACTGTTACTGTGAATTTTCCTTATGTACGGAAAAGCCAAAATACTCGCAACCTATTGACTTCTTACGACTCATCAAAGTCATTTGCATACTAGATGAGAAATGATATTTGCTCAGTTGGAATTGGGTCTTTGTCTCTATCTTGAGTTTCTTGGTGAATTCCACTAATTGGTGTGGTAGCAAGTTACATCTTTTGTTTATTTGGCAACAATAAATAAAGCGGAGAAGAGCTGGATGCACTAGACAAGTCATGAGAGGTGAACTCAAATATAACCATGTGGGTTAGGTTGTTAAAATACTTGAATAAGAGGTATTTCCTTTGCCTAGCAAAAAAGAAGAAGAGGTATTTCCTTTTTGTTTTTGTTTTCAGTTTTTTATTTCTATTGTTGTAGGTACTAGTCTAATGACTCTACTGATAGGTAACAATGTCTTCTAGTATATTGCAGAGGTGGCATAATCATGGTGTCACCGACTAATTTGTCAGTGCTTTTTCATTGTTAATAATACAAATCGTTTTGAAAATAAATGGACTTATCCCATCAACTTTCCAAGTTGAAAATGAAGTACTTGTGCACTTCTCTGTGTGTGTGTGTGTGTGGAGAAGTGGAGAACATTTCTAGTATCCTAAAATACTGGGCTGAAAAGAATATCATGTAAATCTATTTGTCCAATAATGTAGGCTGATAGGGCCTACATTCGGCCTACGTTGGCTGCCTTTATTCTCTGTATCTAGGGTGCGAGCGTGTGTGAGAGATTGGGAAGCATATCTAGTATAATTAGTCAGAAATATGATGGGCCTAGGAAAGATAATGGACCCACAGAACGTTGAGGGATAGTTCGGTTCACTACCATTTTCATGCAAAGCAAGTGCTTCATTCAAAGGCGTTGTTGGGAGCAAGAAACTTTATTCGTTGTCTGAGTGGCGAAATTATTTCTGAAATGAGGTGATTGAAATTGCTTTTACGTGGACAGAACCCATCCACCTTTTCTAATCATGTTGCAGGATTTGACATTCTGGCGTTCCCTTGCAATCAGTTTGGGGGGCAAGAGCCTGGATCTAATCCAGAGATTAAGCAGTTCGCTTGCATGAGGTTTAAAGCAGAATTCCCGATATTTGATAAGGTTAGTCAGACTGTCTTTCTCTTGGTGCAGTACGTTGCAGATAGGGGTCGCTCTTACCAAAATGCTTTGCTGAACAGGTTGATGTCAATGGACCAAGTACAGCTCCAATATACCAGTTTCTGAAATCGAGCGCTGGAGGATTCTTAGGTGATCTGATCAAGTGGAATTTTGAGAAGTTTCTGGTGGACAAAAATGGTAAAGTTGTCGAACGATACCCACCAACAACGTCACCTTTCCAAATTGAGGTATGCGTCTCTCTCTATTACTGTGAAGAATGTGGACTCGGTTAGACACTGCTTGGAGTATGGCCCTGTTTGGCATGAAATGTTTAGTGTAATGGCCCGGTTTGGCATAAAGTGTTAAGTTTATGGCCCTTTTGGCATGAACTGTTAAGTGTTGGTCATAATGGAGCTTAGTGTTTGAGGCGGTTGGATACGAGGCGGTTTATGGTAATCAAACAGCGGCAAAGTTAAAGATTAAGTCTTAATCAAGCTACCCGACGAAAATGTTTAAACACCATTCAAAGATAAATTGTCTTTGCACATCATTGTGTAGATTAGGTAAATCTGGTTGGTAGTTGGTGTGCTGCTCAGGTACTGGCTACGGGCTGGAAGCTCTGTAGATAGCTATTTCCTTTATTTTTTTGGAAAATGAAACTAAAAATGCATAGAAATTAACAAGGGATCCTGAATGCAATTTTCTTGTTCTCCTGATTACAAATCTGGTTTCTTTTTCTTAGGCTCCTCACACATTGATCGGATTTTACGATAAAACTGGTTCCTTTTTCTAAGGCTTGTCGCAACGTAGTCAAAACTCGTATTTCCTTTCCTTTTTGGTAAGTGAACAATCTATACGAGAAAACAATAGATACACGGGGTACTGCAGGGGCATTCACTTCCCTTAGTCATAGCAAAACATGGAAGAAAAAAACCCCGTATGCAAAGGCAGCTACAACTAACAACAAGAACCACGTAACACATTCAAGATCTGACGTAATTCTTTCTGCTGCTACTATCCAGAATATAAGCAGGGACATTCCAGTCGTTAAAAAGAGTCTTTTGTTCTAATAATGGCCTTTACAGTTTTATGGTAATCATTTAACAAACTTACAGTTAGTATTGTCATTTGATTGCAGAAGGACATCCAGAAACTTCTGGCAGCGTGAGCATTGAACTGCACAGGATATGTTGGTTCAACACCCAGACCTTGGCGCTGTTGTTCTTGATCTTTAGATAACATTGTAACTATATTACATTTCGTACTTGAGGTGCAACATTTTGGTTTGCTGGAAAAAAGTGATAAAAGCAACAAAACAACGGAGAGAGAGATTTGGCATCCTGCTTTCGAAGAAGTGTGTATTTAAACTAAATTTAGGATGAAAAGTTGTTCTTCTGGAAGTCAGTGACGCTTAAAGTTGCTTTTGTTCTTTTTTCACATACTGCATCTTGTCCCCATGTTCTGTTATCAATGTTAAATCAGTTGATCTTGAAATGTGTGTTATGTTTTCCGGAAATCTCAAATTACTGAAGAGGGCTTCTGCTCTGAGGCCTGAGATTTTAGGCATAAATGTATTTTCGAGTTAAGTTTTCTTTACCGTTGGTGGTAGAACGATTTGTCTTCTTTTGCGTAACAGATGAAGTTTGGTCACTAGAGGATGTGAGTATGCATAATAATCTCTCTCTCTCTCTCTCTCTACATACATGCATGCCTGTATTATGTGCTACAGAATAGCGTTAGTCAGAGTCTCATTTGATGGAAGACTCAAGAAACCCCTTGTGTCTTTCCCTGTTGGCTAGGCAAATAGAGTAGGATGGTCTCATGCTGTTGACAACTGATATTGTGCTGTTTCATCTTTTTCCTTGAAAATGCCTTCTTAGTTTCCTTTTTTTTTGTCCTTCATGGGCTATAGCTTGAACCTGTCTTTAATTGCCAGGATAGGAACCAGGGAACTGAGCCAAAAGGCTCAGACTTTCATGAGTCGTTGAGTTGGTTCCTTTCTGATTCAAAAAATTCGCAACTAATAATATCCCTTTCAGTTTCTTGGCATTGCGTGTTGCGCTGGCTCTCATATCTCATGTTGGGAAGTTCCGGGTCGTGTGAGTTTATAAGGGACAACCTCTAGAGTCAGAAATAGCCTAAACCTTATTTTCGCGCTCTCTTTTACTGACTTCTTATCACCTTTTCTTCTACTTCCGTGAGGCAACATCTTCTCTTTGCCATGAAATTGCAGTCATGATCAATCTTGTTTGTATTGGAAAAATACTTCCCTTGCTACTTGCTTTCGATCTATCACTGTTTGCGCGAATTGCTGGAGCCAAAGCAGAAATTGAGCGGGGCCAAATTGGAGCAATTCTTTAGGGAGGGGCCAAATTGGAGTACTTCATTCTTTAGGGAGGGGCCAAATTGAATTGGACCAAATTGGAGTAATTCTTTAATTAGGGAGGGGCCTCTTATTTAACACTTACAAACCATTATAAGATTTAGGTCTCGTTCCGCTAAGATTCTTTTTTTTAAAGTTCTTTTATTACTTTTTTTTTTTTTTTTAGCGCAACGGGTCCTTAGTTAATCAAGGGTTTGCATATGGTGCACTTCGCATTGTTCAGTTCAGTTATCGAAACAAATTAATTAGCACTTTTTATCCGTTTATTTCTCACATTGCTCTTCTTGAATGGAACAATATGAAAACTCATTTAATGCTTTTCGTGATCATATCAATAAGTGTTCTCACCGTAGCGAAAACGATTGTCCATTCTCTCTATCCTTGAATTGCCCGTGCAAATTCAGTGGATTATTTTGGTAAAAGTGAAAAATGTCAAAATTTTGGGTCTTTATTATTGTCTCATAAGAATTTTTTTGGGACTTTGGTTTATGTTTTTATACTTTTCGAATTCTTTTCGTCGAGACGAAAACTATGTAAATTTGACTTGCAGTTTGTAAAGATTAAAAGAAAACACCTCAAAAACCTTGACAAAAAGCCCTAGAAAGTCGAGACGGATTTAGACAAACTTTGTTGGGGCCACGGTCACACCTCAAAAACCTCGGCTGTTTTGGCTTTGGGATGATCCGGATTTAAATCCGGATCATCCAAAGCCGAAACGGACGCGCGCGATTCACCTCCGTAAACAACTATTCACGGAAAGCTCTCTGTTAAAAAGTTTTTCTCAATCTGCATTTGTTTGTTCCTTAACAAAAAAAGAAGGGGTTAGGAATGAGATCCTCATAACCCTAAATTTGACCGTTGGAAAACAAGATCTCCCAATTCAATTCGTATCCCAAACAAATCCAAATTCCACCCGGTTTAGAATCTTCTCACTTCTATTCAACTTAGGAATTAACTTTGATTCATACATCGGTCTCCTATATTTACGGGATTTCCCAGAACTCACAGAATCAGAGTTCTTCCCTAATTCGAACTCGATTTGCCCTTTGATCAGAAAAATCAAACGGCCAGTATTTGTTTTGTGTTCTTCAGATGAATCCCATATTAATCTTAATTAAAAAAAACAAATTCCTTTAATTAAGGAAACTTGGGCTGTAAGTAGTTCCTAATTTACGAAACCTTCACTCCCAAGTAGCCTTTGACCGACTTCTTCCCACTATATAACTAACTACGTTCAAGCATATACTATATTTTTACCAAGAATTCTCATTGTCACGGAACGTAGAAACAGAAAAGGTTCTTCCCTTTACCATCCTCTGTTACTCGATCTGCTCTTGAAGTTCATAGTGCTGCTGTTGTTGAGGAAAGAAGGAGGAGAAGAAAAATGGAGGACGTGTGGAGCGTTTACGATTCCGAGGTTACGGAGTCCGGGTACGATTACTTTAAGTTCAAAGAGGTATTGAAGCAGTCGAAGGAGTATCTAGTTAAACTTAATGCCGAGAAAAGATTGGAGATCATTAGAGAAGTGCTCAAGAACCCGAATTCCGACGATACGGATGTGTATTACCTCACTATGATCGAGATACAGGACCCATCGTACAAGCCGCCTCTTATAACTTCTGTTGTGCCTAAGAAACCACCTCTCAGAATTCGATTCGTGATGAGTGGAAGGCAACCCACCAAACCCGTTCGAGAGGAAGAAGAGGCAGCGGGCAAGAAAGCTGAAATAACGGGTCGAAAAAGGTCACGGGGCTGCAGTGATTGGGAATTTGATGTTGAAGAAGAAAAGAAGAGGGCGATCAAGAAGAGGGCGGACAAGAAGAAGGTGAATAACGTTGTTTTACCGGAAATCGTACCAGACCTACCTGTTGAATTCCAAGAAAGAATCCGAAATCTTGGGGGAACCGAGGCTACTTTGGTACTTCAAAAGGAACTCACTCCCACGGACATGAGCACTGGCCACACACGCCTGTCTCTCCCACGGGGTAAACTCAAAGACAAGGAGTTTCTGGACAAGGCCTTTTCGTCTGCCAAGCGAAATGAGAAAGGCGTTGCCCAGATGGCAGCGCGGCTTATCGCAGAGAACGGGAAGGAGCACGAGATAGATATAAGGCAGTGGAACATGAACAAAGGAATATATAACATGGTGAAAGGTTGGAATGAAGTTGTGGACGAACACAAACTGTGTGCGAAATGGGTAGTGCAACTTTGGTCATTCAGAGTACGGGGAATCTTTTGGTTTGCACTCGTTAAACTCTGGAAGGTAAAGGAATGAGATTGATGAGTTCTCCTGCTGTAAGTATTGGGAGAATCATAGGGAAAATCTTCAGCCTTCGGATTTTGTCCAGTTCTTATTTAGTAGCACAAGGGGGTGTGTCCCCTTTCATTGTTTTGGTAAATACTGCATATCCTTTTATGAACTTATGATCGTTTGCAAGACATTAACTTGTCATTTTGGAAATTGCAGTGGTTGGTTCATTCGAATTAATCGCTATTTTTCTTGCAAAATAACTATTCCTTCATCTTTCAATGTGCTTGGTTGTGTTTTTCTCTTACTGGCGATTCTATTTATCTTCTCTTCCCTTTTGAAACCATATTTTTGATCAGCTGGTAGGTAGTAGTAGCTTGGTTTGTTGGTCCTTTTTTGTTTCTTTTTCAGGGTTATGCACAGTAGTAGTGTATGCAGCTTCTAGCTCTTTTGGTGAAATGAATTAACGTACCTAAAAAATAGTAAATCGTTTTATCAGAGTTCATGTCACAATTTTCTGGCATGCAATTGGTGTTGTGTTAGCTTTTCATTTGAATTAATTTGGTTGTGCTTCTCTCACTGTCAAATCTTGTTTTCTATTAATTCCCATTTGGAAAGCTAGGTTTTCATTTGGACTCGAGCATAAACGGTTATTTGGTGATATAAAAAAAAAAGGGGGTCGTAGTTTTGCAGCTTTTGCTGCTCCTTTGATTCAGTACTAATCATAAGGACCTCTCTGTATACTTAGTTCAGAAAAAAATGACTTGAGCTTGTCCATAACACCAACAACAAATAAACCTTTCAGCATATCGAATGATAACAGCAATAGCGTTTCCGAAAAACTAAAGCTGGTCCATGACTAAAATTGTTGAACACTAGGCAGATACCAGTATAAGATGACATTGTTCATCCATATGAGGAGAAAACATAAGGGGCAAAGTACGTGGCTTCCACACCAATGTGTGATGAAAAAAAGGCCCATGAAGCACTGTATTACGGTGCACGTGAGCCACATGAGAGATCCATTGCGAGCCACACGGGTGTTTTGTTCCTCATTTTGCCGTACATGAGAGATAAGAGCATCTTAATTTCTTTACTTTTTGACTAGGGTGGCGCTAATGCCACGAGGGTATTTGCTAATGGCACGACTGTGTATTTAGTCTGACAGTTTTACCCTCAACTGGTCAACTGTTTCTTGACTCTTTCACTAACCCATTTTCTCTCACATCAATACACCCATTTCTGCCATTCCCTCTCCGCTCTCCGAACTCCTCTGCTCTACTTCCCTCTCCCTCTCAATTGTTTCCTCATATTTCTCAGTCTTTAATCCCAGTTCTCTTTATTTTGTGGATTGTTTTCCCGAGGAAACCAAAAATAAAAAATAACATCCGAGGAAACAAATTCGGGATGCAGAAATTCTGAATTCACAAATCAGAAATTTCTTTCCAATCCCTAATAAGAACAGACCCTATTCTTGCAACTTACCCCATGTGCACAAGACCATATTATTGCCAACCACTTTTTACCGATGACGTCGTCACTGCCGCAACGCCAATGGCTTCTGAATCGAGCATCACTCAGTTTCTTCCTCTTTTTATCTAAACATATTACTTGAGGCATAATATTATACTCCGTATCAAGCATGAAGAGGAAAAAAGATAAATTGAAAAGAGGGATGGATGGGGTGCCGTGGCTGATTTCTAGTGAGAAAGAGAGGGCGAACTGGGTTTCGTGGTGTTGAAAATTACAAAGGTTGAAAGAAGTCAGGAAGGAGAGTATTGGAGTGGTGCGGAGAGCGGAGGAATTCGAGTGGTGTGCCTTTGAAGGAGAAGGGAAAAGGAAGGGTGAGTTGCTAAAACAATTGTGTGAAGAGAGGAGAGGCATTGATTCCTCCATCAGTTTGTTTGAACAGGGGTATAATGGTTACTCCACACAATTTGTTGTGTGCCTAACAAATACCCTCGTGGCATTAGCGCCACCCTTTGACTATCTGCTTTTGTCCAAACAAGCATGATTCTACGGGGCAATTCTTCTCGACATGAACCCTATAAACTCACCAAAGTTATCTCTAAGACCACCACCCAGGGCCTATACCAAAGCTGTCAACGTCTTTGAATTAGAACCAGGCTTGATCAGTACCCCAATGATTTTTTCCCATGCCTATTTCGAAGTATATGATGATTTATGTGTAGGAAAAAATATGGAGATTTCCCACCATGTCTCAATGAAAAAAGAGAATATGTCTGTCAATCAAGAGATGTGCAAACTACAATCAAAAGAGACTCAAGTTGAGGTACATTCACAGGACCAAAATCTGATTGCAGTAAGCGAGTTTACAAGTGGGTTACAAGAGATTCTAGGATCCCACGAAACGTACAAAATGCATCACCATTATCTTCAAAAATAATCTGAAGAGGCACTGAGATCAGCATGAAATACTAATTCCTTCTAAAGACATCAATACATCATTGCCTTGTTCATACCAGATTGGCTTTCTGAAGCTCTCTAACTTTGCCTCAGCAAACTCCTCTTCTTGGTATGATAATCTGTTCTTTATTTAAAGACTTTGGTTGTGTATCCATCGCATAGTGAATCGATCGGTTATATGATTCTTTGTTTTCGATTGGTTAATATGTGCAGTTCTAGGTCTCATTCAGCCAGCCAATTGGGAGAAAAAGAACAAGGAGCAATAATACTCCAACACAACAGTGGCCATATGCAAATTAGCTCTCATCTCTCTTTCATGATTACAAAAATTAAGACAATGAGACCATAATTCTGCAATGTTATGATTATGCATGATGTGCATAATTTTGAGAAATATGAGAAAAGAAAACCAAAGGAAGGAGCTACCAATTTATAGTTCCATGAAGAGTTGTAGACTAGAAACGAACAGCCATCTCTCTTTTGTACACTAGAAAAGAAGATCCTTTCTCCCTCTAAACCCCTCGCCTCCCCCTTCTCTCTTGAAGCTCTTTCAATCCTGGGGTTTTGCCTGGGGGGAGGTGCCGCCTCCTTCCCTCCTCCCCCGGGCGTTATTTCCTTCCCTTCTCCTTGCAAATCGGCTCTCCGTTGTCTCCTCCTTTGCTGCTGCTCCCCTTCCAGTTCAACCTCTCTCTGGTTTTACCTGGTGTTTTATTTTTTTAGGATCTTACTTTGCTTGCAGCTGATATTGAAACTCATGGAAAATGGCAGTAAAAAAAAGAAACGATTTCGTTTTTGCGCGCTCAATGACTGAAAACCACTTCAATTTCACCTTTTTCACCACTTTATGAACCATGCTCAGGTAGTGAAAGAAGTCTACGGAAGTATGCCAAGGGGGGGTTCTATTGGTATGACATCTCTCGCTTACGCATAAAAAGCCAGACACATAACAACTCTGTTACTAAAAAAGACCGAGTTTTGATAAGTTGGCGTAGTTCACGTGCTTCTTGAACTTTCAACCATAAAAAAAGACACGAGTAGTGTTGAAAAACCAATTGTTGGATAATACATTTACAAACAAGAATGCGTACATATCAAATATCTGTGAAAACCTTGGTTGTAGTAGCACCTAAGCCGATGTTATCAAAGGTTTCACTTCTTCGAAGCAGAACCTCTGGTGATCCAAAATCATGGAAATAGTTAATCGTGTCTTAAGAATGAAATGTGGTAATTAGGCCAACAGCCATTGCACTAGTTTCATCCTATTCCCAAAACACTCTCTTGCTTTTGCCTCCATAAGCTCAAGTTTAGGTTTAATTCCAGTACTGTTGAAAGAGGCCTAACTGACGATGCAAAAGGCATATCAGAAGAAGTACAACACTGGCTGAGTGATACCTTCCCATGAATGCCCTCGATGCCGCCCAGCGAAATTTAAACGTCTAAATTAAACTCCATCGATTAGGCTTCCGAGTTTGATATTTTGCTAACTAAGGAAACTTAAAATCATAAATTTCTTTAAAACGCTTCCGTTTAGACTATACCATGCAATCATTTACGAAACAAAATACGTACACAGTCCTCCTATTTTACTATGAGATATGCATGCAGTAGCATCAACCATAGCAAAGAAAGTTAATTGCAATCCAAAGCGTACCGCATCAAATTTGTTCCTTTCCAATTGAAAACTAGTTATTTTAGACGTCAAAAATTTCAGAGTGGAAATAATAGATTCTAAGATCATAACCAGTGAACCTCCATAATAGGCCTTACGCATATAGTTTACACTTGCAATCTGGAGATTTTGAAACTTTAACAAAGGCGAACCAGAGATTTTCCTCTACTCTGAATGACCACAACTGCACTGTCGTATGTCTGCAGAGTTTATCGTTGCGGAGTTTATGAGCCTTCAAAACGTTGTTCCACCCGGAAAGAAGATTGTATATTACACTCACATTCTCCGATAAGCTCTTGGGCATGTTCCACTTGCATAGGCATATCCCCTGTTCCATTCCTCCCTCTCCGATGATCCTCGATCTTATCCGCGTGACCTTACTCCCATCTTGCTTTGTTGCCAGGAAAACCTTCTCTTCCTCAGTTAGGAATCTCATGTCGATTTGTCTCGCCGGGAGGGAGAGGCGCCCGTTGCCAGTGTTCACGTCCGTTTCGTAGAGTTTCTTTTCAATGACCATAATGACATTGTACCCGTTTAGAGCTCGGATCCTATCCTTGAGTTCTGCCGGCAAATCCCATTGTTTTTCTGGTAAAACCACAGGATTCACCATCTTCTTCTTCTTCTTCTTGTCCACCCTTTTCTTCTTTTCCCTACCCGTTTCTTCTTCACCGCCACTCCAATCCTCGTCGCGAGGCCCTTTTCGACCGATTCTTTTTTCAGATTTCTTCACCGTATCCTTTTCCTCCGTAATGGGTTTGATGGGTTTCTGTTCTCTCATCCGAAACCGAACCTTGAAAGGGTTTCTAGGCTCAGGTGGGTTATGAATCAACTTATGATCAGATGGCGTTTGATACTCGTTCAGACAGAGGATGTATACATCAGACTCATCGTAGTGAGGGTTCTTGAGAATCTCCCGAACGACGTTCAACCTCTTCTTGCTGTCCAGTTGGAGAAGCCGCTCTTTAGTTTCCTTCAAAAGCTCATCGATTTTACGGTAATCAGCAACACTCCACTCCTCCATTCTTCTTCAGCAGACCAAGAATTTCTAGAACAGAGGATGGCAAAGGGAAGAACTTTTTTCGTTTTTTTCGGTTTTGTGGCAATGAGAATCTTCTTGTTGCTTTTGGGTTTCTGTGATTTCTGAGGGATCCCGTAAATATAGGACTGAAAAACCAAAGCCGAATGGAAGTGGGGTTTGTGGAAGAATGACTTGGGGGGTGAAGTTTTGGAATTGGGAAGTGGTTAGAACGCAGACATTCTAAACTGGGTGGGATTTGGATTTTGATTCAGGGGGATGGATTACTTGGGAGTCAAGTTTTTTAAGGAATGAACAAATGCACGTTGTATTGATAAAAATCAGGTACAAGCTACGCGGCTCATAGTTCTAAACAGATACAACAAAGGATTCAAAAATGTCCGAAAAATGATATAAAAAAAAAAAAAAAAAAAAAGAAGAAGAAAACAAAATTGATGAAAGAGATGGACGAAATAGTTGGAGTGTTGAAACCTTCGATACGCTCGTGGATATTGCTGGGAGGAAACAAATCTACATTATGGAGCTCGACGTCCTTTTCTCCTATTAAACCCACAAATCTGCTGCCCTAGTTCTAAGTGTGTTTTTTTTTCTGCCAATCGATAGGGTGTTAGGGGTTAGTTATTAGTAGTTACAACGGGGTCGAGTACCTCCTCCATGAGGATTCGAACTCAGAACTATGGGTGGATATCGTGTCGTGTTGTGTCATCTTGTGTTAGTGTCAAAATTCTCTCAACTCTAACCGATTTGTTTAACTTGGCGTGTTATCGTGCCGAGTCATATTCGTGTTCCGTGTCAGAAATAGCCGACCTTAACCCTCTAACTTCGTGTCGTGTTCCTGTCGTATTCTCATGTCGTGTCGAAAATTCTCACCCATACTCAGGACCTCTTCCTGAGTGAGAATAAGGAACAACACACTAGATGATCAACACTCTGAAGTCCCGTTCCGTTAAGATTCTTATTTTTAAATGATTTATTTTCTGCTATACGAGACGAATCAAAGCCAGGTTGATATGGAAATCAAACAGCATTTATTTATTTACTTTTTACAGTTTCTATGAATTTACTACTACTATTTTACTTGTATGGGCGTGTTTTGAGAGTTTATTGCTTTTAGTGAAGTGTCTTATGGCCAAAATTTTTTTTATTTTTTATTTTGGCCTTTAAATAGGAAAATTAACAGCTCAGTACAAGTTTCACGTCCTTATTACCAAAGGCTAATTGTAAAATTTAAATCACATTCACATTCAAGAATTTGAAGAATCATACACGACCAGAAGGATCAATCAAACATTAATAATTGCAATTTTTTTTCCCCAAAAGTTGAGAGGTACGTAGTATTTATTATAAGATCCTCGTGAGGGCAGGTTGAGAGTCCATAGATTGGACGCTCCAACGGAAAGAGCGTATAAGTGCAATGATGACAAGAGATCCCCCCAAAGGAGGACAAAACCCCACCGAAGGAGGACAAATCCACCCAAAAAAGGACATTATTAAAATAAATAACAAAATAAAAGAAGTGCCGCCGAGACATTCGCCGCCACTTTTTCGCAACCATCTTGATAGAGTCGTAACAACCACCTCTACTTCACAAAATATGAACACATCGTTGGGAGGTGGTCGCCCAGCAAACGCGGTGGACGGCATCAGGTCACAAATCTGAGAAGATGGGGCTGAGAGCGGTGGTGGACAACATCTTACCTGCAACCACTAAAACCGAAGCACCGGAATGTCGCCGGAAAATGATTTGGCTGAAAAGTTTCCAATGGATGCCCGAACTTCAGTTGCGGAATTGAAAGAAAAGACGGTTTGACGGTGAGAGAAGAGAGCGAGAGAGATCGGAAGGGAAATATCCCTCCTCTTGCCGCCTAAAAGAAGGGGGGGAGGGAAAGCTGTTGACAGTCCGCTTGATAATAATTGCAATTTGATTCCCTCAAAATGTATCGTATTCTTTCCTTGTTTACATAATAAACAGTATATCGGTAACCAAATAACCACAAATGCAATCATCCAACTGAATATTTTTTCTAATGACCCCAAATAACCAAAATAACAAACCATTTTCTAGTACACCAATGTTGTAACCAAATAACCTCGAACTAAATGAAAATGGTACAGTAGTATGCTCTTTAACTTTTGAAAAAAAAAAAAATTATAAAATGTAACAAAGACACTTCCAAATAGACCTTAAGTTGCCAATTTTGACGAAAAACAAAACATTTTCTGCTGGAGTTGAAAAAATTTAACGATTCTCAAATACCTCCAAAACTTCCCGAAGCGAATATATCAAAACAAGTAACTAAACAATGACGAGATGAGGAAAAAAATACTTCCAATTATTTTCCGAGTATATAACTTTAGAATACAACAAAGAAAGAAAAACTAAAGATATAGCTGCAGACGGCTATTTTCACAATCGCCATACCCGATATGAAAAAATTTGCCAAAACATAACAAGCATAAGGGACAATCAGCCATGAAGGGTTCAAATTCGACGCCAAAGCCTTCTTCAGATAATAACCATCCAAACTCGGTTTCATAAGAGCTATATACAATCATCCAAGTTTAAACAACAAGGCCAGGATTCCAATATAAGTGTAAAATTACACAATACACTGCTTTAGCAACAATGGCTGGATTTCTTCCAACATACCACTATTATAGTATTATGCATAAGAGCGAAACAATTTCACACTTATAACAGACAACCTACAGAGCAGCAGATGGATGCCATATAAGACGCCAACATTGCACTTCATACCCGGGTTTGTAGCAACAATGGCTAGACTTCTTCCACCAACATACCACGTATTATGCATAAGAGCGAAACAATTTCACACTTATAACAGACAACCTACAGAGCAGCAGATGGATGCCATATACGACGCCAACATTGCACTTCATACCCGGGTTTGTAGCATATCAATGTGCCAATTTCTTTAGGTGTTGGAATGTCCGCTGCTTAATCCACTGACGGTCGTAGGGTAGGTAAGCCTGAACCGAGTGGTCGTAACTACAAAGCCAGAATGAATGAAATGAAGGCATAAACAAGAGACTGATGACAAGCACGTAAATAAATATATATACATACATATATCTATATATCATTAAAGATGATACCAATAATCAGGAATGGAAGATTGTGCATTAGTTAGGTACCAAAGGGTACACAAGATCTCTTTACGTGCATGAATTGGCAACTGGCCAATATTCACAACTTCTATCACAGTATCTAAGTCAAATACGTAATGTTGTGTTGTTATCCCCCACCCCCAGTGGCAGTCAGGGACTCTAAAGTGACCAAAATCCTTGCACCCTGCGCTCTCAAAATATTCAACATATAACAGAAACATCACTCAGAACTGTTCCTCGTATTTTTCTCAGGGAAAAAAAAAACAGAAGTGTTGCTTCTTGAATCATGCAAATGGCCCCAAAACAGCCACATTGCATTGACTGCTCTAAATGTGTATGTGTGTGAGTTTGTGTGTGCGTGCTCCTCTGTGTGTGCGTGTGTGTGTGAGAGAGAGAGGGAGAGATATTTACACTAGTGCACTCAAGTCTGCAAGCCCATCCATGAAATTGTAGAGATCTGCAATATCATAAGTAATGTTTCTAAGGGCTGGATTTAGCTCCTTAAGTTTCCTTTCATAAAGTCCACAAATACCTGTAGATGCGCAGCAGTAAATCACCTCTCATGAAGCACATAATATTGCATCAGAAAGTACAGAAAACAATGAATGGATTCAGGAAGCACATAATATTGCATCAGAAAATACAGAAAACAATGAATGGATTCAGGATACAGAGAGCAGTGTATTAGCTTATACATCAAATTTCAAATCATCCATCAAAACGTGGACATTTATAGGCAGTAAGAAAAGTATAGGTATAACCTATATGTCCAAAGTCTCTTCCGTTTTGACAAATTAAAGAGATAAGACAATGCTTAGGGGATACCTGGGGGATACCTGACAAACCATCTAGAGCAACATACCTTAGAATCGCACAAATACAAACTGCTAAATTCAGTAGGAGAGATTTTGTTTATTAGGAGGGAAGAAATGCTAACAAGTGTGCCCAATGGTGGTGGATAACCTTGATAAATGGTAATAAGTGCATTGAAACATACGAAAAGTCTACAACTATTTGTAAAAGTGCTTAGGGTTGAGTGGAAAGTTATTTTGGCATTTTTCTCACCTTATTGAAGGTGGTTAGCAAGACCAACCTTTGGGCCAGGGAGCTCCTAAAGCGGTGCCGCTCCCACCTTAGGAGCGCGCTCCTGCGCTCCCAACCAAGGAGCTTGACGTGAGCCCAATCCCATTGAGATGGGAGCACGCTCCTTGTGTAGATGGGAGCTTTTGTGTGATCTTTACATAGAAAAACAGGGATTTATCACATAAACTGGTCTTTGATCTGCCTCGTACGTATAACCCAAGTCATGATATCTTGAAAAGAAAAGCATGTTAGTGTATATTCCATGCTACATAATTTTCGTAATGTATGTACGCGTTCCTTTCACGTCCCAACCTTGGGAGCTTCGATATTCCCATGCTCCCACGCTTCCGGTCCCGCTTTGTGCAACTAACAGACCATCTAAGCAATACTGAAAAACCAATAGGAAATACAACTTATAGATTGGAAAGTGGAATATACAACAGCTGCAAACAAATAACATTCGTCCATGAATGGCTTGATGCCAGGGCCGGCCCAAGGAATAGGCCCACCAGGCGTCCGCCTAGGGCCTCTCATTTTGAGCTCAAAAATTGGGCCCCGAAATAGTAGAATATATTAAATAGAGTGTAAACTTTAGAAGTAGGCTATTGTGGAAGAATGGTTAGGTGTGCCCGCAATGAGTGTAAGGTCGCGAGTTCGATTCTCGGCATCTTCAATTTTTTAACATCAGTAGCTCTGGTAAGCGTACAAAAAAGCTGTTTCAAATGACAGTTCAGAGCCTCAAACTCAGGACCTGAAGGTACCAAAGAGGTGATATACAATTATGCCACTGAACGACAACGCTAATTTGCTTCTTTTATCGAACAACTATTTAATATACTAAAATATTATAGGCCCCATTTTCAAATACTACCTAGGGCCTAAAAAAACTCAGTGCCGGGCTTGCTTGATGCTTTGTTTGTAAATGGTATACGTACTTGTTTACTTAAGCCCAGCTTGAGCTCTTACTCCGAGCTCATTTAAGAAATTGAGCTAAGCTTCAACAAGCACAACGATGATTCATCAAGTTTGTGCATAATTTCATTGCACAAGAGGGACAATTTTACATTTGAACATCCTGAAGATAATTTTAGCAATACATAGCTAAGAGATGCAAAAACACAAACGGTACTGTTGTAGTTTCTAAGTACTATCTGTACTTCTTGGAGATGAAGAAAACAGTTGGGCCTTTGGGGTAAAGTAGTACCATGACCATCCATTTCCAAAAAAATTAGAATTGGGATATCCTCATTGCATCATACATGTACAAATATCCGCATCCATGCTTCATAACAATTAAGTTTAATGAGAGAATATTAGAATACTTGAATTTGATTTCCTCAATTAAACAACCAAGCACAAATGACATTTTTGGATATTAGAAGTACAAAAAGGCTAATGAGAGAACACAAAAAGTTGGGGGCTATTCAATTATCTAGATATAAAGAGTTTGACATAAGATGGGAAATTTCCATTAAGTATTGAAAATTTAAAATTAAGGCTCCTAAGCTAGCTACTAGCTAAGTCCTACACATAAGTATTTAGTACAACTAAATTACACAGCTTCCTCACCGTTGTTGAGTTTTTGTAAACGCTAAAAGTATCAAAAGAATATGCTTTGTGGAGATATGACCGACATCTTCATATTGCACTTCATAGATAGCATAAAGCTTATGCGCATAATGTCATGCTTGCAATAAGCTTCCTTTATATGTTTCTTTTTTCTTTTTTACTAGTCAATGGTTTGTTTTTAAATCGAAACTTCTGTTAACCGTGACAGTACGTTAGGAAGCTCAGTATGGACTACGGAGCAACTTATGTTCTAAGTGTTCGCACAAGATAGAATGATTTAAAGTGGATAAAAATGGCCAAGGCCCATGGATCTAGGGTACGATGACATTAACCTACTACTTATCTTCTTAAAATGCAATTTATTGTTCATATCAAAGCTCCAAAAACAACCATACATTCACCATAAGCAACACATAATTTTGCATCAGCACCCAATTAATGACTCAGCAAAACGACGTATTAAAACCCTTGAAAATCAAAGTCCTACCATAACAAAGTACTGATATTGGAAAACAAGTACAAACTCCAAGAAGAAAAAGAACCGAATGTTCCCTTGTCAAGTAATGATGCACCAACACATGAGTAAAATGCAAATGCAGCAATTACATATGCACTCTAGAGTACTAGGGACTAAAAAGTTCATCACAAGACAATCTTAATGGCAGCACTGAAGCTATGTATATCAATAGATCTCTTAATCAAATTAGCAAATGATTTAAGTCTTGAAGAAGGCAAAATCAGTACGTATGATATCAAAACTAATGATGGTTATAGAAAAGGGTGAGTATCACGTACCGTCCATTGCCTGACTTATTGAATCATAATCCATAAATGTTCTGGTTGCTCTGTTTGGAGAAGTCTGCATTAGGATAATGGTGTGCCTATTAGCCTGCAACAAGGGAAGAGTCGGAAGACAACAAATAAGAAAAGGAAAAAGGAAAAATAAAATTAAGGATGAAGGAGCAATTGAAAAACATGTCGTAATAATTAAGATTCGCATGATTGATCAAGGGTCGCCCTAGATTCAAAAGAGGGCAACCACTTAGCACGATGAAAGGAACTCGAATCATGAACACATTATACCGTTGAAAATAAAAGCAACCTTGCAACATCATTCATGACAACTGAGATGCCACCACTTCCCACCTTTAGCTACACATGACCAAATTCTAAGTTCTAGGTAACTACAACAAAACGAAGGGAGGACTAAAAGAAAAATTAATTGCGTGTTTTCAAATCATCAGACATGAGAAGCTCAAATAAAATGAGCATAGAGCAAGGGACTAGGAAAGTTTTTTAAGAACAAAAAAAAGTTCTTCCCTATAATTTAAATCACCTCATTATGACTTTTTCTGGGCATATGTTCCAAATGTCCATTCAGGTCCTTCATGATCAGACTAGATCATGTTGAAATGCTAGAGAACGTAATATATCTTGTCCTCTGTCCATTTCCATTGGGGCAGTCGGTACCGACACATTCAACCACATTGTAATTGTTTGAGAGCCTATGTCTGCGTACTTACTTCAAATAGTCGATGTTTAATCGATGATCACCTATTTGCATCCACATTCTATACCTTTCAAGGAAAAAGAAATATTACTGCAGTTTCTTGCGCACTTAAGTACAACAAGCTCTTGTCAAAAAAAAAAAAAAGTACAACAAGCTGGCAAAATGCCCAACCAGCTGGGCTAGCCCATTCGGCCACCCTTGTGCCCTCCTGAGTAAGATGCTAGGGAGTCAAACTTTGCCAAGGCAAGGATTGATCATCTCTCTTCTTTTATAATAAAAAAGAACTTTCTTTGTCGGTTATTTCTTTCCCGCTACCGGGCTATCTCTCAAGCCAGTGTAGTTTTTTGGGTTGGATTAGTTGTTTCCGGGCTCCCAAATAGTTGTACCGTAACCTACCAATTAATTGAAAAATATATATAGGAAAAACCGGAAACTAAATCCATCACTTCCAAAAAGTAAGTTCTTGTTAAAAAAAATATAAATCCAATAATAAAGTCATAAAAAGCTACCATTTCAACCCTCAGTTAAATACCATCCCATAAATTCTCAATCTTTTATGTTCACAAGCTTGCAGGGGGGGAAAAAGAAGAAGGGTTAAGCATAGTATAAAAAACAGATCCAAAGGCGTTAAGCTACCCGAGAAACCACCTCCACCGAAAATTAAAACCCCCTAAGGCGTTAAGCTAATTCCATCTCGAATCGCTAAAACCCCTCGTATGCGGTGAAGCTATATGTGAATGTACATATCAAACCCTAACAAGAGAACATTATCAAAGCTATGGATAGGGTAGCAAAATTTGTACTTTCCGGTTTGCGATTATGAGGAATAACTGAACCATGAGAGAGAAAGAGAGAGCATGTGTGTATTACCATGTTGAAAGGCAACGGCAACGACGAAGACTCCAATACTAGAGCGGGCGAATCGTTTACTGCAGGGTATGAAGTACGTCGGGAAAAGGAGAGAGAGAGAGAGAGAGACAGAGGGCTTTTGGTCCAGACGGGTCAAACTAGAGGATGGGTTAATGGATCCTGGTTTTACCCGAGGGCTGCTCAACAACGAAGACTCCATACTAGAGCGGGCGAACCGTTTACTGCAGAGTAGTCCGTATGGAGTACGTCGGGAAAAGGAGAGAGAGAGAGACAGAGGTTTTGGTCTAGACGGGTCAAACTGGAGGATGGGTTAATGGATCCGGGTTGACCCGAGGGCTGCTCAGTGGGGCCCATTTAATAGGGCTCTTGCATGTTGGGATTGGATAACCAATCCTATGGGATTATGAAGCCTTTGTTTGTTAACCAAAAATAGTTCAGACATGGGATGAATAATTCGGATAATAAGGGGTATTGCTAATATTTCGTAGGACTTGGTATTAATAGTTTTATCTTAGCTCCTTCACATTACCAATCCCTTCTCATTACTAATTTTTTTTATCAATCCAACCGCATCTCAAACAAACATGATATTAATAATTCTATCATCTAATCTCATCCAAAACAAACGTACTCATTATCAATCCCTTCTCATTACCAATCCCAATTCTAATCTCATCTCCTTACGAATTCCATCCATCTATCACTGGTATCAAACGGGCCTAACCGAACTGCCGAAACCGACCAATCCGCCCAAACCGATTCGTCTGTGAACCAAACGAAAGTATGTGATGGATGGAAAAAAATAACAATCCGCCGTGAGCGGATCTGATGCACCCAATCCATCCAAAGTAAAAGTTAAAAAAAAATGTAAAAAGGAGTTAAACTCTTCATAATAAACTATTAGCCTTTAGCCCCACCATAATGGTATTGGTAAGTTCGACAGTACTTCATATACCATGATGTTTGTTATTGACATAAAAATTTCAACATTATGTCAATATGAAAATTTATTTACTACTAGTCTTGGGGCAATAGAGAGTGGTAGGATGTTTTAATGTGCTACTGTTTTTTAAATTTTTGGTATTTTTATAAAAAAATAAATTGCAAGCTTAGATCCGTCCAAATTGCATCCAAACCGATCCGACCAAATAACGCTCATTGATGGGTGGTGGATGGGGTAAATTTGAATGTGTCTCTGAGTTTTGCGTTTCAAAGAGCATTTTAGAACAAATACGAACGTGTTTTATTTAAGAAATGTTTCTTGAGTAATGTAACATTTTTACAGATGCGAAGTTTTGGAAATTTTTTAAATTTTTTTGAAGTACTTAGGCAGTTTCAAATCTGCCCAAACCGACCAAGCCGAACTTCCTAAACCACAAACCAAACCAACCGAACCGTAAAACACTCACGAATGGTTGCAGATGGAGAAAACAATAATTTGGTGGATGCAAATCCGCCTAGGAACAGAAACGATTCCCCCAAAACCGAACCGTGAATAGTTGACAACCATAGACGTGGCCTGGTTCCGCTACGATTCATATTTTTTAAGTACTTATTTCTTATTTTACGAGACATGCCATTTTTTCATATTACATCATATCTAATTTAAAAACAGGTAATTGATTTTCACACTCCCCTTTTTACAATTCACATTTTTTCTTTTTGTCTTTATCAACTTGAATTTACTATATTGCCCTTTATTCTATACACTTTTTTACATATTCAAGGACAATATTGTAAATTCTTGTGGATAATTAAAAAGGGTGTGAAAATCATTTTTTTTTTAAAAATATTTATTTTAATTTGGTGGAACACATCTGTAGAGACTCGTAATTTTTTTTTGTATTTTCTTTAATCGTTTATGGCATAAAAGAGTTGTTTTATTATTAAAGTTAAGCGAACGTTAGTGGGGGTGTACGAATATACATTTACGGTTGTGTATCGGACGCTAGGAATAAGGTAAAATGTTAGTTTTGATGATATATTGATGTTGGGAAGTGTTGGTATCAAGTTGGGTTCGTTCCGGAGTTCGTTGCAAATTTTTCAGTTTTCTGCCTTGTTGGTACCGGTACTGGCCATTTCTCAGTACAGGTACCTACTATCCAGTGCATGTTCAAATTGGCACTTTGAAGGCTTTGGTACCTGTACCCTCTTTTTCCTAGTACCGGTACCTACTGCATTTTTCTGCAGAATTCAGCACGCATCTTAGACACTATAAATAGACCCCTTATGTTATTTTCTCACTCCTAAGCCACGAACCAAGCCCTAAAATCACCCCTCTACCTTCTCTCTTCAATCTCTCACCCAAGACTCTCGATTTCGACCGCAAATCTTCAAGATCCTCGGGTTTCCAACTTCAAATCACTCGAATCTTGCATTTTGGAGAACAAGGGGTAAGTTTGTGTTCATGTTCTCAATTCTTGGACTCTCACCCACGTTTTTCCCTCTCTCCTCTCGATTAATTGTTGATCTTTACTTGTTGTTCATGTTTTTGGACTTTATCTACTCTAGATCTTGTACCTAAGCTCGGGTGAGGCTTGTCTTTGGAGGATTCTCGCTTATTGCCTTCGGTAGACCTAGGGTTTTGCTCAAAACCCATTGTGGTAGGGATTTCTTACTCTTGTTATATGTTTTTGTGGTGTTTGTGTAGCTAGATCGTGCCTTGCTTCGGCGATTGAGGTTATTCCTTTCATTTCGAATTTTTGCAGAATAGGTCACTGTTTATTGGGCCCTTTTTGTAGTCTTAAACTCGGAAATGAATTTTGGTTCCTTCATATGAAATATAGTAGACTTAGAGCCCGTTATAATTCCGTTGGAATCACCCAAAACCGTTGAGAATTGAATTAATGGTGGATTTTAGAAATTAGGTCTCGAATCTGTCTCGTTTTCTGGGTTTCAGCCAACTTCGAACGGCTGTAACTTCCTCGTCTGATTTCCGTTTCATGCAAATCTTATATCGATTCGAAGGTCTTGAAATTAGCTTTCGTTTGCCACTGGAATCACCTTAAGACTCTTAGCACACAAAAAGTTATGACCATTTGAATAGAGGTATGTTGGTTTGTCAATGTCTCTTGGCTATTCCCAAGATTGTTTCGTTCTGTGTTATGACTCCTTATATAGTTAGAATGTATTTAAGTCACTCTTGAATACGATTGCTTGTATCCAAATGGCTCATTTTATAAGATTTTCGTTTAGAACCTAGCGGGTGGTATGTCGATGGGTCATTGTGGGTTCGGTGCGTGACGAAGGATGTTATAATGGACTTTCAGGAATAACGTGAACTTAAGGTATCTATCAATGTACATTAGGACGTGTTTATGGATTTGTAAAGTATTGCATGACGATAAATGAAATGAGGTGAACTTGGAAAATGTTGGTCTTCTTGTATTTGGATTGATTATACATGTGTATGTCTTAGTTGATTTTGTTTTTAGTTGAGGGTCTTGCTACGCAAGGGGTGGTAGTGCGGAGACTCTAGAGGGCCCGTAACGCAAGGGGTGGAAGTATGAATGTCTCGCCGGAGAGAATTCACTTTATCGTACGCAAGGGGTGGTGATATAGTTGAATGTCTCGCCGAAGAGAATTCATTGTATCGTTCGCAAGGGGTGGTGATACAGTTGAATGTCTCACATAATGAAGAGAATTTTGATTGACCTTAGAGGTCTATGTCGACGTTTGGATTGAAGGTTGCTTGGGATTGTGATTGTCGAAAAAGAGAATAAAAGGTTGATTTTACCAAAGTTTGATTAAAGAAAGCAATGTGAGTTAAAAATCCTCCGGTATTCTTGAGCGAATCAACGGAGCTTGACCCGTGATGGTCTTGTGTTTTCTTGAAATTGTTTTGGAAATTCAAATGGAAAGTTTTATGATTGAGGCTCTACGGTAGATGGTATGAAATGAGAAGGTGCCTGTGGCATTCGTTCGGAAAATAATTAGACGGTTGAACTATTATTATTGTTTGCTCGACTGATATGAGATTAAATGCTGCTTCTAGTTTGATATGCAAATGGTTAGGAATGTCTTTAAGATGTACAGAATCCCGTAGTCGTAGTTTGTCGACTCAGCGTGGTGCCCATTTGTATCTCATATTCATTTATTGGAATTCGTTCACTCTAGATGCATACCTCATCACATTTTCTTATAACTTTAGTAAAGATTTCTCTACTGGGATAGTGTACCTCAATAAAATCCTTCTTTTCAGGTTCAAGCCCCGGTCTTTAGCTCGCATGCATTGAATACTTGGATGAAGGAGAATACTTTTTGGGAAGCTGACTTCATTAGTCACTTAATTTTCTTTGTAATGATTATCCTTTGGTTAAAGATGGCTATGTAATTAATAACTTTGAAATTTCTTTTGACTAAACCGTTGTAAATTCAAGAAAAACTTGTTCGTACTTGTACTTAAGCTAATCTGGGCCATGGTGCCATGGATGTAATTTTCTAAACTTGGGGACTTTGTTTGTAAATTAAACAGGTGGAAGACTCTTTTGGGTATTATCTATGATATGCGAGAGACTTTTATTAAAAATGGATTATTTATTTATGTTGAAAATCGATGGCGTGACAACATCCTTCCGTTTTACTAGTTAAAATACGTACTTAGTTCCATCTATTCCTTCCGTTTCACTAGTTAAAATAATTTTTTAGTTTTCAAATAAGTATTTATTTTTTGAATTAAAGATGATACATTATGAGAGAATAACTTAAAAATAAGTATTTTTAAAAAATATTATAAGAAATCTTAAACAGAACGGAGCCAATTGAATATTTAAGTGGATTTTTTTCCTTGATCATGCAAGATATAATCAACTAGTGTTTATCCGTGTCTACGGCACTACGCACTCCGGTAGTGCATTGGCATTTTTGTAATATATTTGTAAGAGTGTGGTGTTTTCTTAAGAGAGTTAGAGAGCACATATCAATTCTTGGATCAAATGAATCTCAGCCGTTTTTTCAACTTGTGTTTTATTAGGTAGATTAAAAAGTGGTACGGACTCTCAAAAAGTCTAAAGGTATATATGAGTTTGTACAAACCATATATATATGGGTTTCGTGAGGCCCACCTTGGGTCTCACAAATATAATTTGAACTGCCTATTATTTTTAAAATACTTTTTTATGGAGCCCTGTAAAAAATCAGCTCAACCTGATACTGGTAAGATTTTTTTTGAATTTGTGGGGGCGACGCCAACTTATTACCATTCAACTTAACCTTTTTTTTTTTAATAGGAGTAACTTTTAATTTTGTCCTTATTTGAATTTTTTTCGCATTTGTTAGTTTTTTGCTAAACTTTTATAACTTATTGCTTCGTCGAGACGAGACGAGACGAATTGAAAAAGTAAAAAAAAAAAAAAATCACTTTTACTCAAATATTTTATTTAAAAAATAACCACTTTAAGTAAAAAAAAAAATGTCAAAAAAGTCTTCCTATTTTGTTAAAAAATGGTTATTTCTCAAAATATTTGGATAAAAGTAAAAAAAAATATTTTCAATTCGTCTTGACGAGATGAATCAGAAAATCAAAAAAGGAAGGCGCAAAACTAACCATTACGAAAAAAATTTAAATAAAAACAAAACTAAAAGTTAGAGAACACGTTGAGTGGAATGGAAATGGGCCCAACAAGTCTGGCAACAAGTCAAAACACAACGGAAAGGAGAAAAAAACTTAGAGCAAGTACACCAGTCATTAGGTAAAAAAAATGGTGAACAGTGCACTTTTTTCATTTTACCTACTCACATTTCTCTCAATACTACACTAATACTATCTATTTTACCTAACACCAATTAAAAAATATATTTTTTACTCATTCTTTATTATCTTTATTGTTTAAAGAGAGGAGAAAGAGGGGAGGAGAGAGAGAAAGAAATAATAAAAAAAGAAATGAGTATGAATAGTGCTTAGGTAAAGATAGAGAACAACTATTCACAAATGCATTTTAGCTCCTCTTTTAGCTCATTTGGTGTAGACAATTTTTTATGTTTCTTTTAGGTAAAATAGCAAAAAATGTATTTTTGCTCATCTAGTGTACTTGCTCTTACAACTACAAGCACAACAAATTTGGCAACACAACTTCGGACACAACTTTAAAACACAAGTGCAAAAAAAAACTTGAATAAGAACAAAAAAATAATCCAAATGAAATTAAGCTTAAAAAAAGCCCGAAAATTTGCTTGTATGAATTATGCTACATGCACAACTTTAAAGCATAACTATATCTGAAACCATGGGATACACATGGATCTACTTGCATTTTACGGTTCTGGACACAATTGTGTCCGCAGTTGTTTTTTAAAGTTGTGTTGCTAGACTTGTTGTGCTTGTATTTTACTCCATCCGTTTCTAAACGAGAGTCCAAGTTACTATACGAGACATTTCAAAAAATTCTTTATATCTTTCAATCTATAATGCTAAAAATATCCAATATGAATCTTGTCTGATAGATCTCAGTTAATTTTATCACATAAATTTTTTAAAATTATAAAAGATATTATAAATTAAAGGGAAATATATATAAATGGTCATCCTAGTTTCATCCAAGTCTCATTTTCATACTTCAAGTACCAATTACAACTCTTTTGACCTTTAAGTTTGGTTTTCGTACCAATTTAATCCAATGGATAACTTCTGTAAGCCAAACTGGACGGAAAAAATCAGATTGATGGCAGTTTAGACGTTGCAGTTCGTACCAAGTTGGTCCAATTGATAACTTCTGCCACTAATCTGATTTTTTTTTCCCTCCAGTTTGGCTGACAAACATTATCAATTAGACCAACTTGATACAAAAACCAAACTTGAAGGTCAAAAGAGTTACAATTAATATTTGAAGGATGAAAATGAAATTAGAGTGAAACTAGAAGAACCATTTCTATAAGTTTCCTTAAATTAAAAGACAATAGATAAGATAAAAATAATATAAAAAAGTGAAAAGTGAAAGTGTACTCTCATTTCACAGAGGATTTCCTGTCCGAGCCCAATCCGGACAAGGGTCAGTCCCACCCCTCGGAGCCATTGATCTCATAAATTAACGGTTGAGAAGTGCCGAACATTTTTTGTTTCAAAACGACGTCCTTTTGATTTGACACATCTCAATTCTTGATTTGAGAGATCGACTGCTCTGAGAAATGGGACTGACCCCTGTCCGGATTGGGCTCGGACAGGAGATCTGATCTCAAGTTTTTTTTTTTTTTTTTTTCTTCCTTTCGGTTGTGTTTTGACTTGTTGGGATCAGACTTTTAAAATTCTTGTTTTGGCGAGCCAAAATCCCCCATGATCAGATCAACATCAACCTCTTTCCAAAACTCAATCGGGCTCCTCATCTCTCTACTCTCCTCTCCTCAATCCTCTTCACTGCATTCTTCCTAAATTAAAACCCTAGAAACCTCTTTACTCCCACTCGTTTCCCACACAACCCGAGGGCGCTTCTCTCTCTCTCTCTCTGCCCTTACGCGATCTCTGGTACGGTGTCACTCTCACTTTCGTTTCATGTGTTTAACTTGTCTTTTGGATCAATTTTGTGTTGATTGTCTTTCACATGCAAGGATTTTGGGTCTCTCCTGTCCCAAGATTTATTTTTATTTTTATTTGGAAACTCTACTCGACATAATTTACTCCAGTTTATGCTCCCAGTTGCCAACCTTTTTCTGTTAACCTCTCGTTTTCACCGATTAATATATACAAAACTTTCAAAAGTCAATATTTTTTTTTAGCATTATATTAATCTCTTACCTGTTTGGGAGAGTAATCCCTCTCTTGGAATCTCTCTGGATTCTTGAAAGAAGGAATATTTTAGTGTGCCCATGGCCCTCCTATTTGAAGGCGGCGGCCTCTAAGAAAAAGGTTGATCGACGAATGAAAGTATCACAACTCTGTACCAGTGCCAAGACATTGGAGTCATAAGAGAAAGTACTTGCAGGGGAAGCCCCATATTGAGAAACAGTAGTTTCAACTTCCTGATTTTATTGCAGCTACGGGGATTGACAAAATCAGCGAGGGCTACATTCAGAAACAAAAGAAGCTTAAACAGAAGCAACGTGAGAAGATGATCCATCCAAAGATTGGGAGAACTGATATCGATTTTCGGGTTCTCCATGATGCGCTTTTCAAGTACCAAAACGAAGCCGAATCTGACAGCACACGGTGATATCTATTACGAAGGGAAAGAGTTCGAGGTCGAGCTAACAAGAGAGATGAAGCCTGGGATGCAGATATCACAGCTATTGAAAGAAGCAAGTGGTATGACACGAGGTGGCGCTCCTCCCCCGTGGCTCATCCGTAGAGACATGGTCCACCACCATCTTATCCAAACTTGAAAATTCCTGGGGTGAATGCTTCTATTCCTCCCGGAGCTAGTTATGGTTATCATCCCGGAGGTTGGGGCAAACCTCCTGTCAGTGAATACGGGGATGTCTTTGGGGTTCAACAACAGTACAACCAAGAGGAAGAATTAATCGGCAACGCCAAACATTGGGGTGATTTGGAGGAAGAAGAAGAAGAAGAAGAAGAAAAAGAAGAAGAGGAGCTGACCGAGGAAGCGGAACAGACCGCAGGAGAGGAATCAGACCAACATTCAATCTGTTGGTGTTGAGACACCGGATGTTATTGATCTTCGCAAGAGGCCAAGAAGGGAGCCAGATAAGTATATTTACCAAGTACTTGAGAAAAAGGAAGAAAGGATTACTCTGGGGACCTTACTTGGAACACCTCTTGTATACGTCATTGGCAGCTCCGGCACTCCAGACAAGACTGCTGGCAAAGGGGTTGATTATTTGCTGAAGCGTTGGAAATCAGATGGGGTTGATGTCACATTACAATCAAAAGAGTTGGAAGTAATGGACGACGCTTTGCCTGCAAAGTATGAGGAAGTGAGGGAGGAGGAGGAGAAGCTACGTAGTTTGCGAGAGGACTTCAGTGACATGGTTGCTGAGCATGAGAAGAATAGGAATACGTTCCAAAGCTCCTGATGTTGGTTGGTGGCCTATGGTTTGGTATAAAAAACATGTCCCAAGGTGGTCTTTCATTTTATGGCTAGCCATTCTTGGGAGACTCTCTACCAAGGATAGGTTGCATAAATGGGGGATTATAAATGATAGTTTCTGTGTGCTGTGCTGTGGCGGAGTGGAATCACCTTCCCACATGTTTTTCGATTGCCCTTTCTCTTCATCTATTTGGTTACGGGTTAGAACTTGTTGTGACCTTCAAGCCCATGCTTGGGATCTTAATTTTGAAGTTCAGTGGGGTTCTTCATATGGGAAGGAAAGTTCTATGAGGGTCACCCTGTTTAAACTCTGTTTAGCAGCTTCTGTTTACTATCTTTGGAAGGAACGAAATGGTCGGATTTTTTTTCAGGTGAGTTATGATTCTACTGGAGTGGAGAAGTTAATTCTGGATGAGGTAAAGAGTTGTGCTAATTCTTGGAAACATGAGCTCAAAACCCTCCACAATCTTAGAGTTTGTTGCGAGTGGAGAATTTCAGATTCAATTTTTTTGTAATTTTTGGCTAGGCCGTTGCCTTTCTTGATGTATCCAGTTGGATGTGGCTGTTTTCTTTCTCAAGGTTTTCCTTGAGGTTATGGGCTTGGTCCCTTTTATAAAATTCTGCCTTTCTCCAAAAAAATGTTTTAACGTTTGGCTGCTGGCCTTTATTTTTGTATACTTCTCAAGTTGTAATTAAGAAGTTATAGTTATAACTTGTTGAGTAATTTGGAGCTGAGGGCTGAAATCCAAATTCATCCTCTACAACCTTTCAGCTTTATTATGCTGGATTATATGATTTTCCCTTATATATTAAGTTGACACACCTTCGCTGGCTCAAGGGTATGAAAGAAATTATTTCGTTTACTTTTAAGTTTGCTCCTTGTTATGGTTCTTATGGTCGGTTCTGTTGTTCTAGCTGTTAAAATCATATTAAGTAGGTTTGTCCTCTTAGCAAATACTTAGCAGTTTGTTCTCGTAGCCGATTACAGTCAATCACGCGGAATAACTCCGATTTAGTCTCATTGGCAGTCTATTTGTGCACCAGTAGATAGTTGGTAGCAATTCGGAGGAGCAGCAAGAAATGTTTGGCAGGCATTTTGACATTGAAGATGAGCTGGTCAGCCATATTCCAAGGAAGTCAATCGATGAACTTAGAGATAATTATCGGGTAAGCATAATTGGACTCTATGTGGATTGGATTTCTGTTGCACCAGGATCACATTACGTTGGTCACTCCAATTACGAATTTTACAGGACGACCTGTCTTCGGAGGAGTGGAAGCTTGTTAAGAAACTGAAAATCCTCTTCAAGATCGATATACAATAACAACTTCAGAAATTTGACATATGGTCGGAGCACTTAAATCTTTCCAGATGTAATGAGGTCCTTCGGGGTTGGGAGGCATGCAATGTAAAGAAACAGAGCTTCTTTTTTGGGTGGGAAGGATCCCGTTTGCATTTGAATTGGCGCTCATTTTGTGTTTCCTGAGTGAGCCCTTTTTGTCAAATCACGCTAGAGCGATCGTCTATCCACTATTTTTCAGGTATGTTGGATTTTACGGTTAGTTTTATTTTTCTGGTCTGTTTATGCATTTGCTAACTAATTTTTTTTTCTACTTGTTAAGAAATCATTAAGCCCATCAATTTGTTTCCCCTGTTTTCCAGTCTTCTCTCATTTTTGGCCTGGTTAATGTTCAAGGTGTTAGGAGAGAGAGTCTAGTTTGGTTGTAAATATGGGTATAAATACCGGTCAAATAACTTGTTTTAAGAGTGCAAAGAAACCTATAGAAGTTTCATTTAAGTGGAGAACATTGCTGCGACGTAAACTATTGAAAGGTTTTCAAGCCAGATTGAAATATACGAATTGCAGACATTACATAGAATTTGGACACAACTCGGATACACAGAACATGCATTGTTTATACTTCAATGCAACAATGAACATAGAACTTGAACGCAACGCAACTCGGATACACAGAACGTGCATTGTTTACACTTCAATGCAACAACGAAGATTGTAAATGCATCCAAACTCACATTATTTGCATGGCATTTGACCCCTTGTCGACTTTCTGGATCAATGCCGGTTATTTAGAATCTAGATTCAAACATACACACAGTTGGATTGTACGCATAATATGTTCAGGACTAGGCTTTTGGGATAGAAGAACAAACAAGTTTGCGGTATTCTGCCAGTGCCCATGTGGGGAACGTATTTTTGTACTGAGCATAATGTAGCATGCAATTCCTCATAAAGACTCCAGTTATTTCCTGTGAGGATATATAGCTTGTAAGGTTAGAAAAAACATTGAAAACTATTTGCCAGATTGCTTCCTAAAAATGTTTTCTAAATTTTGTTAGAAAAAACAAAGTTATCAGTCAATACACCAAACAAAAATTTTTATTTCTAGAGTTTTTAGAAAAATCAGCATTTCAGACAGTACACCAAAACAATAATTTTATCTACATGAGAGAGATAAACACGATGGGAAACTATAGTTTATTTTTTTAAGAGACCAATAATTTTGGAAAAGTGTTACATAGAACTAGCTAGGTTCAAATTCTTTCTGTCGGCGGTAGAAATTGTAGGTTTTCTGCCACCGCCATTGTGGGCCCACCTTATAGTTATTGTAGTAATCTAAACCGTTTATGTTGTAAGACCCGTAGGGTAATATATCCATGCAAAAATTATCTTTGATCAGACATACAGCGATAGGTATATCAAAAATAAAAATTGATTTATAGAATGGAAAAACGTGAACATTTTAACTTTAAAATTATTGATAGAATAAGGCTGTCCATTTTATAAACTAAAATTATGTTTTTGATATATACCTATTGATGTCCGATCAAGTTGAATTTTTTTTTTTTTTTTGCGTCGATATACTACTCCATGGGCTCGATAAGACTAACGGTGCATATTACAACAGTAACCGCACGGTGGGCCCACAATGGTGCTGACCTGGGTGGAAACTGCCGACGAACAGAATTTAAACTTAGTAATATTGGAATGAGAATCTAATAGGACTTTCTAGCTAGATACCTACGACAAAAAGAAAAGAAAATCAATATTACATATTACATGATTTATGCAATCAATATTACCTGTATCGGAAAATCACCGTCTTCCATCTGTGCATTAATTAGCAGTTTGGCTGCTTTATGCAATGGGGTGGGATCTCTATCAGCCTAAGTAGTAGAAAAGCCAAAACTAATCAATTTCTGAATAGTGTATTTGATGAACAAGTAATAATAGTGTGCACTTATGTATGTCTACTACAATTAAAGAATATATCTTGTTTGAATTGTAAACCAAGTTGTTTTGTAAATAGATATTCACCACACATGCATGGTTACGATCCTAATGATCCGCATCAACTTAGTTCTTGGCCTTGTTTATATAAGTTCTCGGGCATCCTTCCCCAGTTTTCAAGGATATATCCCATCGAAGATTCTATATCATTCAATAATAGAGCTAACCACCACGACGTGATTTGAGGCGCAAATTTATAGGACGACCTATAGATTGGATTAAGATTGAAAACTAATAGGTAGGGAGCTGCCAAAAGAGAAGGGGATACCATAGGGCCTTGACTCAATGTCTCCACAGTGGGGCGTCGTAGACTGCGGAGCCTAGTGTTATGTTACGATCTTAATTAATGTTCCACATCAGCTAAATTTGAGCTTGGCCCTGTACATTATAAGCTCCTGGCCCCTGGTTACCCTTTCCTTGTATGCTGGTTTTCATGGTGCGTTTCTAAACCAACAAAGTTTTGGGGCTATTTTTGGTTGTCCACAAACACGATATACGTTGTACTCCTATGTTTTAACTCTTCACAAAGCAATCTCCATTTACCACGGAAAAAATTTGTTTCTTGAGAAGGCTATTTGTGCACTATAGATCCCCAATTAATAAATAAATAAAAACCATATAATTCATCCCAATAAATACTCACCTGTCCAGCAGAAATAAGACCCAACATAGCCCATGAAGTTTGTACAAAATTCGTTCGATTTCCTTCCAGCGGTTTGTATTTCTGTTTTTAAGAATTGCATAATTAAATAGAAATTGAAACAAGTAATTAGATGGTAGCAAACCAAGTAGTTAGCCTTTGTATTATTTTTTGTCTTTACTTTTTTTTCCTGCTTTTGTTGATTTTGCATCTAATTTTTCTATCATTTATTCGGTAAAGTAGAAGTTCAAAATACTTCACTAAAGAAAAAGTTATCCGAAGCAATTTTGGATTTTTTTAGTGATTTTTTTAAGCTTATAGTCATTTTTTTTAAAATTTGATTATGAAGATGATGGGGGTGGTTCCAGGACCCAGCTTTTGACACAAATTTTGACATAAATCTTGTTTGGAGCCCCACCCTAATAACCAGAGCCCTTTAGTTTGTTTAAGACATATTTTTAAGAGCTCTTGTAAAAAATTAATTCATTCAAATATCTGCGAGGGCTTGTTCGATTCATTCATTTTCTCAAATTTAGGGACAAATACCGATCAAGCTTTTAACGATATCCGAATGAGTTGATTTATTACGAGAACTCTTAAAAACATGTTTTAAACGAATTGAACTGCTCTGATCATTCCTGTGGGACTCCAAAATGGGTCCACACAAGATTTGTGTCAAAAACTGTGTCCCTAGAACCGCCCCAATGATCATATATCAGGAGAATGAGAATTATAAGTTATTACAAATGAATGAATTTGTTTTCAAAATATATCAGTATAATAGTTCTTCGCTGTAGGGAATTAGCTCCTAGAAAACAACAAAAAAAATGTGGATATGACCGGTACCGACTGGTATTTTAAAAATCCGGTATGTACCAGCCGGTACCACCATCAAAGTACCAATTGTGTGCATTCCGGCTGAGATGGGATGTTATTCAAAACCTTGGTAGTAATAAATGATAGAGGAGGTCAGTTACCATAGATCGGCATGATTCCTCGCTTTCGCCCCAGCCTCCTTCCTCATTTTGTATTGAAAGCAAAAAATGAACACCTTTACGAACTGATTGATTAGTGTTGTATGTACTCCCAGCAACAGTTAACCCTCCTAACGCGAAAAATGTACCATAGGTGAAGCAAATTCCCCAGTAGCCATACCTGTCAATGTTTAAAACCGCTTTCAATTAGGTCACAACTTGTATGCATTTAAGCATCTCTCCCGGGAAAACCCCAAATCATGTATCCATTTCCCATACGCTCAAGTTACTTCAAAAGAAAATGAACCTACCAAGAACCGTTGGGTTGTTGTGTCTGTTCGAGGAAACGCACTGCTCCTTCCACAGAAGTATCTATTTCTTTCCCTCGATACCTTGGGTATGAGCGTTTGAACAATAGTAAAGCTTCAATTATGGATGCAGTGATCTCAACGTGCCTAAATGCAAAAATAGCCACTGTCAATAACAATTGTTCAAGCTATGGAAAATTCTACAGGGCTAATAAAAGGAAAGAAGTAGCACAAGAGCATACTCTCGCTCGACCATAATGTCTGCAAAAAGTTCTGAAGGATTCAAAACCTGAACAAAAGGGGGAAAATGATAGACCGAGTAAGCAAATAAGCTTCAAAAGCGCAACATTCCATTATACTCCAAACAAGGCCATGTTTGAGTAACCTATTGTAATTTGGAGTTACCAAGAGAAAAGAAAACAAAGTATCGTATAATTGCTTATTGTGTTACATGTATATACAATGCTCAAGAAATTTAGAACAAGAAAACAACTTACTTCTAAATATGGTTGTGGAACTGCTGGTTCCCAAATAGCAAAACCACCACTTTCAGGGCTCTAAATGAAATGACAGAAAAAGTCACTATTCAAGTCAAAACATATAAAAACTATTGAGATACAATGCTTTTCATACATGTAAGTACAAGAGGACGTCCACCGCCTCGCATAGTCTCTCAACATCCACTTTTTCTCCTACAACATCCGGTGGCATTTGCGAAAGTAGTAATAGACACTGTTGAACGGTCAATTGATTAGAAAATCACTTTTATGAATTTCAAGTAATCTTTCTTGTTATAGTGTCGTGGAGCTAATAAGTCTAAAATTACCTTCAGTGCTTCAGCTGTGCAGTCTGAGACAGCCCAACCTTGATCTTGATCAGGGAAAGTCCATGCTCCTTTAGTAATGTGACGATACATTTTCTTGAAATCCCCAGTAGGGTTTTCTTTGATCTTCATGTTTAGTAATGGAGAAGGAATAAGTTGAAGTTATACAAAGTTTTAATTATCTTTTGGTACATAGAAAGATACCTGTGACTCTTTTATGAAAAAAAGCGCCCTTTTAAGAGTATCTCCATATTCATCAATAAGATTACTTGCCATAATAGCTTGAGTCAAAAAAGTACAATCCCATATCTGACTACCAGAACACTGCAATCCAAGTCACAAGTCAGCAATTGAGTAGGGCGCAGTACCATGTTTGACAAATAAAACTAACAACCACAACCAACATCATTATTTTGTAATGCTTACCTGTGCTTTCATTCCATCTTCTGCAAGCCACAAGTAATCAGGAACTCTGGCAAGGTGATACTTGAACTCATCACCATTGGGGTCCTCCACCCACCAACACATAATTTGTAAACTCTGCGTTGCAATAAACACCATCTCATATCATCTCGAAAGCAACAATTTCCCGATAAAAAGTCTAAAAGAGTTTGGTTCCCTAGAAAAATTATAGAAGACATTCACAACGCGTGGACTTGACAACTGAGAATCATAACGGGTGGAGTCATTACAAATGTTGTTAACTCTAGCATTGAAAAGTAGATTCCATTTAGAAAGTTTGACATCCTACAGAAAATGTGGTAAGATTATTTAACTACTATCTTTATCACAACTTATTAGCAGCAGAATCCTTGTGCACTGAGTAGTACCTTTTATTCTACCTAGATGGATGTACATCTTGGCCTAGAGAATTGTAACGCCCCGACTTTTCGGGTGCAATATAAAATAATTTCTCAAGAAAATTTGCTAAATAAATATGATTTTCCAAAATAAAGCTTTTGCTAATACAATCTCAAGATAGTTTTACGGAATCAAAATACATTAACTTTAGAGCTGACTCTCGCCTATCACGAATCCTAAGCATCCTCGGTCTTCATTCTTGATATTCTTTCCGTGACCGCATCATCGTTGAATCTCCTCCATTGAATCCTAGCGCCTCTAGCAAATTGATGCGAGCAATCGATTTGCGGATACTGACGATATCCGTGAGTGATAAATCACCGAGTAAAATCCAACCCAACCACTCCTCTTACTTTACAGCTAGCGGCAAACAGAATATATATGGTGTGAAAAAGTAAACAGAGATAATTCACAACTTGATTCATTGCTATCCATTAACTTAATCTCTGAAATCTAAGATCTCTCCACGAGATCTTTCCTCTCCACTAACCATATCCGTCCCATGAGATCACTTTCTTTTCTGTCGCAGAGACACCTAAGTTATGTAACAGAGTATGCATCCCAATAACTACAACAAAGGGTAAGCTTATCATGCCGTTATATCGCTAGGGTTCGCCTATCTTATAAACCACATCACAATTCTTTTCATAATCATCACTGGGCTTACTTTGCCAGTCTATCAAATCATCGCTGGACACCCGCCAGTATCAATTCTCATCACAATTTCATCATATCACAACATCACGCCTGCAAGCAACCTCTAAACAGAAACAAACTTCACAATTTATCCATTACTTAGCATCGTCTACGTGATTTCTAATTCGCATACCACCCCATGTCCCTAGGGTCCAATCTAACAGTCAAATGAAGCATCGATACAATATCAATTATAGACAAAAAGTAATTAGAACAAATAACAGATGGATTGAAACAATTCATAAGCAATGCAATCACATAACTTTTTATGACTGGGCCGTTGCCCTTAATCTCATATGATCACAAAGTCTTTAAGAATGTAAGAAATATTTAATTAAGATTTAAAAATAATTTTCTAGACTTTCGTTAATTAATTATAAGTAATTAAGTTAATTAAACACTAATTAAATACATTAATTAGGTAAAAATATTAAAATAATTATCGTAATCCTAATAAGGGTCCTAAAGGTCCTCTATAACAAGTTCAAGTCTTAAAAGTTGGGTTTGAACACTCACGAATTTATTTTGAATAAAGATTCAAGTTAATAGGCAAAACAAGATTAAATAGACAATAAATGATTAAATAATTGATAATATTTTTATATTTACAGAATAACATTATGGGGCTGTAAAAAGTATAAATAAAATTATTTGGAATTTTAAACCTTCTTTATAATATTTTACGGTATTATTATTAAGAAACAATACTTAAATAATAATAAATAGTTAATTAAATAAATAAAATTTTATTTTAACAACATATCACCTTTGAACTGTCAGGAGTCTAAGAAAAATATTTTCGATATTAAAAATATTTTTTATAAGGTCGTTATTAATTTTCGTTTATAACTTTAATTAAAAATAAAATAAATAACAAATGACATCAAAAAGTTATGAAATCAACAACTTATGATCTTTAAGAAGTTAGGGATCTAAGAAAAATAGTTTGGGGATTTATAGAATAATTTAAAAGGTCGCAACGATTTTTAGTTTACAAACGATCACACGATTACGAATAAAAATTAAATAAATATAAGATTAAATAAAAAAAATATGAAACTAACAAGTTATGAACTTTAGAATATGGGCAACCTAGGATAAAAATTTCGGGATCAAATACGACCTTTAAAAGGTCGCAAAATCAATTCGAAACAAGAACGAAATCATCGCGCGGCTGGGGGAGAAGGGGCTCGCGGCCGCGAGGTTGGCCGCCTGGTTCTTGCGGCTGGAATCCCGAACCTTGCGGCCGCAAGGTCGCTGCACAGTTTTGTTTTTTTGCTTTTTCTTGATTGTTTTCGATGCATGGGGCTACGGGGCTTATTGGGTTATGTCTATAAACACTTAATATACGTAGAGGAGGCTTCGGATTGAATTATAATACCTCGGTTCGGATTAATTTCGGTTTCGATCGAAAACTTGAATTTGGAGAAGACGACTTCAATTCCGTCGATCGGGGAACCTGGGGCCTAATTGGTTGATGTTTGGTGATCCTTGGGGCTGTAGTAAGTAACTCGAATGATCAATTTGAGTTTCGGATGGACCGAAACCACGAAACCCATTTTCTCTCTCCTTCTTTCTCTATCTAAAAATCTATGGATTGTAACTCGGTTCTCTCAGTTTTCTCCTTTTTGGACTCAGTGGAAGGTGGTAGAATAGTGTACGCGCTAGAGTCGGAGTGGTGTATATATATAGGAGAATTTGATGAGTTTCGGATTAAAAACGAGTCCTAACGGTATTGGGTTTGTGCATGGAATTATGCACGATTTTTGGGTCACGGAGGAGGTAGAGATCGAGTAGGAAAGTGAGGAGAAGAGAGCGTCCATGCATGCAATTATATGTATGTATATAATGATAAAATAATTTTTAAAAGATAATTAGATAAAATAACTTATTTTTTTGTATAAATCTCTTAAGGGAAACGATTTTATTATTACTAGTAATACTTTTTAATGATCTTATAAATAATGAAAATTTTTCGGGCTGCACAACACTTATATGCTTACAAGGTAATTATATTTAAAGAAATTTTAAATTTCCAAACATAAATTTAGGTTTCAATTATATTTTTTACATTTAATCCATTATTATAGACTAAAATAATAATTTCTTATTTAAAAAAAATTTGGGTTGAAAATCCGGGTCGTTACAAGAATTACAACTGGACTTGGTAATTTTGCTTACTGAAAAAGGATGAAGGCCTTCCTTTTCTTTTCTGAGTTCATGCTAACTTTCGTATCAACTTGGATAAGAAATTAAGGAGGAGCGAAAGTGCGCCAGTGTAAAGAATGTACTAGTGTCACGTACGGGACTACAGGAGGAACACCTTCATGCCTTAAATCTACTTTCGAAGCATAGATAAATACATCTTTTCTAACTGCTCTTAGTATCAACAAGACAAAACTAATAATAAAATTCATTCACTTGTTTGTATTACTCACCTTTTCTATGCATCCTATAGTAATGTATCTGGTAGTTTCTGCTCCATACCGCATGTACTTGATTACTTTTTGAAGAGCTTTCTCTCTAATCTTGGAAAATGGCCACCGGTTTATGATTGGTTCGCTCACATAATGAAGACCATCCCAGAGCAGATCTTGGATGAATGTGTGAGGGTAATAGACATCCTCCTGCATTGAAATTTATCTTTGTTAAGCTTGAACTTGTTCAAATAGTATATCCAATTGCAACCAATACAGGGGAATTAAGAATTTGGACAAATGGGCCGACTTTGATTTTCTAAACGGCTGTTTAATTGGAAGCATTTGTGTCCTACTGCCTTGAGGCATACATCAATAGAATTTTTCTTTACTTGTGATAGCCTAAGAGGCACGGATAAAATATGGGATGTGACACGACGCACGGATATGCTTTTTCTCTAAAATGACTGATACGGAAGCGTTTTTGGATACATTCAAATATTCAATATTGCGTATTTGTATGACCATCAGTTTGCGTTCCACTCCTCAATAAAATAATAGACAAGGTACAATAAGTTATGAAGCATTAGACTGATATAGGACTCTGACATTGGACTCAAGAAACCCTTTAATAATAGGGCATGGTCATGGTTAGGAATTCTTAAAAAAATTATCAATGAATTTGAGAACACACATTAAGTGGATTTGTATAGCATTTGATATGTAATATATTGACTTTTTAAATGATCGCATGTTTTACTCCGTCCCACTTTGCACCAAATTGAAGTACGTGGTAGTTCTTTAATGTGGAGTAAAAAAAATTCAATAGTTATGCACGAAAGTTTGTTATTTTTATGTTCAAATTGCAATAGGGGACAAGCCATTTCCGATAGAGGGAGTAGCATAGTACATATTCTAATTGTTTTGATGGTCACGTTGTTAGAAGTGTGGATTACATATTACTAAATGTCTATCATAGACACCAAATAAATGCCAGAAACGGTGCAAAAAGAGTGTTGGACACGTGTCCCAATGGAGATCATTATTTCTTAATTACGGACGGGAAAAAATTGTATCGAATGCATGTTCGAATATCAAATGTGTCTGAAAAGTGTCAGAAGAGCGTTCGTGTTCGAAACATGTCAAACACAGACACAGACATGCCACCTTCTTTTTAGGTGTCCATGCTTCTTAGGTTATATCTGACACATAATTTCGATGCTCCTTTTAACCCTTCTTGAACGTACAAATTATATCCAACACAAACTTGCTTGAAATACTTTTAGAATTCATGCACCAACCTTACAACAACTATGGCGTGCTCTATTCCAATCTATCTCCTCATATGGCCGTTGGTGAATTTCTTGTCTCAATGATTTGACAAGTTCCGTGATCGGCCCCACAGTCTTTCTCCCATATAAATACGACATTGGCATATAAGTTGCGCGACAATAACACCACATTTTTGCTGAATTACACAAAGGAATTGCAAACCAAACCACATAATAAAGCTTCTAGCTAGAGTTACAAAGAAATTGGTGTGAATTGCAAAAAACAAAAACAAGTTGGTTAACAGAATACCGCATAAAGCTGTGCGTCCGAGAATCGGACGCAAATAAATCATTCACACACACTCCTTAAAATCTCCATCCTCAAATCCTTCGACATTTTTTTTAATTTTTAAAAAATGAGTTTGAGTTGTGTCGCACAAAAGGACAAATAGTGCCCCTGATGGTGCTTGAAAATTTAAAAGGATCGAGTGCATTTCATGCCTTGTCTTGCTCCATGATGCCGAAACAAGCCAAAGACGCAAAACAGCCATTAAAGTTACTAGTATAATTTTTAATTCACCTGGATGGTAGGGCAAAAACGAAGGGAAAAGCCAAAACTCAGGGGGCAATGGGTTGCATCCTGACCATTCGAACACTCCAAGGACCTGTACAACATAATATAAACACACTTCAATGTTTAAACAATTAACTCCTTTCAAACAATGTCACAAAGTCAACCAGATAATGCTCCCAACGCTCAGCCGTCTGATTCGCTCAATTCTTCTTTGATGTGTAGTTCTGAACGACTAGATTTTAAGATCTTATAAGCAACGAAATAAGATTTGAAACATAAGATAGATGTGATTTGAAACATAAGATAGATGTGTATAGGTATCTATTCTAATATAAAAAGGGAGAAACCGTATAATGAGAAACTAAAAACTTTCCATCCTAATCAATTGCAATCCACTTCCACGTTGTATCCTCTTTCGTTTAGATCCCTCTGGACCTCAAAACTCTCTTCTAAGAACTCTGAAATCAGCCGATACGTCTATACACGCTACTTTATCTCTTCCTCATACATAGCAAGCAGTAATATACTCCTATATACTTAAGCAATCGACTTTTAGCCAAAAGTTATTAAGAGAACTAGGTTTAGTAAGCTTTACTGAAAAATAGAGTTTGCCCCAGGAGGGTATCTCTGTTGCACCACCATGATCAAGTATCCATTTCCGAGCCCTTTCCATTTCCCTTTTTCCTCCATCATAAGGACCTTTTCCTAACAGACGCAACGAAATGTAGTTAAGTGCCGTGCCAATCATAGTGCTACGACCCCCTACGCAGAATCCCCATCCTCCATCATCATTCTGCACAGTAAAAACATTCACGAATTTAGACGACAAATTTGTAGAGTTGTGCTACTCGCACAGACATAGCAGTACATGCTCCATGCGCAGATCCACAAACACGATCAGAGCAGCTCATTTTGTGAAAGATATTTTTTTATGGTCCTTATAAAAAAATCAGTTCAATTGGGTATCGGTAAAACATTTGCTTAAGAATTCAGGCCTAAATTCTGGAAAAAATTGGATGTTTCGTAAAAACCCTTACTGGTATCCGATTGAATGGATTTTTTGTAAGGACTTTAAACAAAATATTTTGAATAAACTGAGCAGCTCCGATCATTTTTGTGGGACCTGAGATGGTTCCCCAAAACCATCTCTACATTGTGTCTGCTACGTCTGTGCAAGTAGCATAAGTGTTTTTGACAAAAATTTCTACGAATACAACCGGAAATGTACTCATCTGCATCCAAATGTATTCAAAATCATTCCATGCGTGTGAACTCCATATTTATGTGTAGTACTCACGTGCATAAGACTATATTAGGATCTATGTGTCCCCGTGTGTGTTTGTAGGTGCTCTTTGAAATAAAAATGTGAAGGACTTTATTTTTTAACTGGTGTAGGACAGATGAAAGTGCAAATTTTTGAACCCGTGTGTCCGAACCTTCAATGTTGTGAGTGCCACACTTACTCTGTGGGACCCACATGCATCGGACGTTTTCAGACACATTTATGTTTAGATATGTCATATGTGCGTGTCCGAATGTGTGTAACATTGCTGTTTTGAATTTTTGCTCTCAATACTTTTTTATTACTGTATATATACCTGGTGATTGTAAAGGTACCGAATCATCTCCTTCTTGTGCTCCGCTGTTAAGACAGTGTTGATTGCTCCGCTAATGTATAGGCTAATGAGCTGCAAATTCCAGCAGATTGTTATCAAAATTGAGTTTGTACAGTCTCTTTTTTCCACATCATGTAGTCTCGTCTTGTTCAGTGATCCGACACATAGTGTGCCAACACCTTTTGGCACCACATATTTCCCTATACTTCACAGATGCATTTGGTACTAGGCTCCACATAGGGAAGGCAATTTCGTCTGACCCATCCGTATCCGATCCGATCCGATCCCCGCTTTGAACAGATCAGCACATCTGTTTGGGTATTGGGTAGATATGGGGATTTTTTTTTTGAAAATTTTCGGGAATCAGGTAAGATGCGGAGACAAACATCTCCAACCCGAATTCGTTTGGGGCATTTGAGCCTCCACAAGATTGTGGAAACGGGAAAAGCCGTATTTGAGTAGAAAGTATATCTCTCTCTGTGTTTCCTAGTTGTAGTCAAGTTGAGTTGGTTATTGGTTGATGTAAAGGGCTTAGCGGTGCTATCAATCTGTGCCAGAACGCATAGATTCCTTTTGGATCCGATTTGGGTCCAAAAAAAAAAACAGTAATGCTACACATACAGCAAAAGTGCACAGATTTTGTGCACAGATTTGTTGTGGGGCCCACTATGGGTCCCACAAAAATAATCCAAGCCGTTCATTAAATGTAAAACATTTTTTGAAAAATTGGCTCAATCTGATATTCATAGATGCTCGATTTAATCATTTAACTTTTCATTCGGATTTCATGATAACGAAAAGTTAGATGATTGAATTGAGCACCTATAATTATCGGATTAAGTTGATTTTTGAACCTTGCTATTGGTACAAAAAATCTATGCACAGATTGAGTTGTGGGGCCATTAAGGGTCTCCTACAAATAATCCGATTTGTTAATTATGTTTAAAACATTTTTTCAAGGGCCTCCGCAAAAAAATTAGCTCAATCCGATACCTAAAAGTGTTTGATCTAATTATCTAACTTTTCATTCAGGTTTTTACAGAATGAAAAGTTAGACGATTAGATCAAGCACTTATAGGTATCGGATTGAGCTGATTTTCTGCGGGAGCCTTTAAAAAAATGTTTTAAACATAATGAATGGCTTGGATCACTTGTGTAGGACCCGTAGTAGGCCCCACATAGAAATCTGTGCACAGATTTGTTGTGTCCACAGACTTTCTGTTGATTTTTCACAAGGGCCCTTGTAAAAATGTTTTACATTTAATGAACGGCTCAGATCGTTTGTGTGGGACCCGGAGTGGGCCCCACACACAGATCTGTGCACAATCTGTGTGGGAATTGTCTGTCCACACAGACTTATTGCAAAAAAAATGATCGGAGTCGCTCACTTTATTTAAAATACTCAGAGCTAGCTTAGAGGGGAAGTCGTCACTTCGGGCCCCCAAATTTTTGGCCCAAAGAGGGCTTCGAAAAATTTAGTTTATAGTTTTAAATAAAGGCTGGCTTAATTGCAAGAACACCCCCTGAACTTTTTGGCAACTTCACCACCTTAAGTTTAAATTCGAACAACTTCACCCCCCTAACTACCAAATTCGAGCAACTTCACCCCCTCCCCCATTTTCCGTCCTATTCTGTTAGGGATTTGGATGAAAAATTGGATAATAAAGCAATTTAACCTACCAAAATACCCTTTATACACCCATTATAGACTCTCTCTCTCTCTCTCTCTCTCTCCACGATCGAGAGAGAGAGAGGGAAAGAGAGGAGAGAGAGAGAGGTAGGGAGAGAGGGGGTGGTCTATAATGGGTGTATAAAGGGTATGTTGGTACTTTTTCATCCAATTTTCCATCCAAATCCTTAACAAAATTGGACGGAAAATCGGGGAGGGGGTGAAGTTGCTCAAATTTAAACTTAAGGGGGTGAAGTTGCCAAAAGGTGATAGTTTAGGGGGTGTTCTTGCAATTAAGCCTTTAAATAATGAGGAGTTTTAATTGCCTTCGATCTTCTTGGTTGTGTGGCAGCTTAGGTTCTTTGGATGCTTTACGAGCTGGGTAGTTTTAAATAATGAGAAGTTTTAATTGCCTAACATCTTCTTGGTCGTGTGGCAGCTTAGGTTTGGATGCTTTAGAAGCTGAGTTCGAATCTCCACCCCTTAAGCTTCTCTCAAATATCTTTGAGCCGGCACGGAAAATACTTTGTTTATGATTCCTACATAATATCAACTGAATTTAATATCGTTAAGAGTATTTACGAAACATCCAACTTTGTCCCAAAATTTAGAGCTAAAAATTGAACAGTCTCGATCATCAAAAATAAGCTTGGATAGGACCTTCAAACGGGCCAGACTAGACAGTCCCTCAAAAGGGACTTGAGGATCTTCCTCATTGCAACCATGGGAAGTAGTACTTACCATGGGTGGCATGAGAATAAGTGGGCCACTATTTTCAGCTGGCCAATGTCCATCTTTTGACTGAATTGCACAACTCAATCGAACGGCCTTTTTGAGAGCAGTTGTAACAGCTTCATAGTTGACTTGTTCATTTCCCCCTAGTCTCATTGGTGGTATGCTTAGATCGATGTTGCTATTTTCTTTTTTAAGCTGCATTTTTGGTTTCATCAAAACATGCAAACTGATGAGAAAACAATTCTAAGAATTCTTCTACATCTTCAACTGAAACACGCAATCTAATTACTCCCTCCGTTCTGAATTGTGAGTCCCTCTTCGAGAATCCAACTACATTATTTGTTGTGTCAAAGAAACTACTAATTTTCTCAAAGTAATTATTTAAAACAACTTGAGTTTAAGTCTAAATACCCCCTCTGTCCCTTAATTGTTCTCCCTCCACGAATTTCATGCCATTTTCAAACCCCCAAAAGAAAATTTATTCTGAGAAACTATTCAATACTAGTAAATATTTTGATATGTGCACAGATACATATATGTCTAGCACGTGGAGCTATCATCATTTTGCAGAGCTAGCGTGCATCGGGCGGAACCATGCACATTTCTCTCCAAATTTGTGTGTACGATCTGTTGCGTGCACAAAATTTTTCTTAAGATTTTATTTACCTGCATTCGCATGAGAACATCGCCGCTGGGATGAACCCGAGATCTATTTTTCTGGTAGTCATCTCGAGCTTTTGCAACTGCTTCTCTTTCCTCCGGTGTTCCAGCATCAGAATCGAACTCCCAAATTTGTCTACCAATGAAGTTGTTGGTGCTACACAACCATGGCCCTTGGCCTTCTGCAACCTTTAGCTTCCACATGTATTCTTTTCTGCACTCGATCAGTTCAATGGCGCCTCTCGCCCTTTCTCTTGGTACGAAGCTGAGGTTGCATGAAACAAATTCAAAAACAATCATACATATATATAATGTCAAGAAGGGAATTAGTGGCGAATGCAAGACTTATATTTAGCGAGCAGGTCCGAATCACATGTATTTCCACATCGATAACAAAAATACGTTTTCAGAGTATATATACAATTGAAGTAGTGTGTATCGTACCCGTATCCAACACCATTTCAAATCAAAAATATATTCCAATTCTTGAAGTCTATAAATAAACATGAATTGGAAGAAAACGTTTGATAGGATACCAGTTTTACTTACTAGAGGCCTGGATGACTTCAGCTGTGTGCTGTGGAAGCTGCGGTGGAAGTCCAAATATAGAAACCCCAGGTATCATGTCATTTATAGGGGAAAAGCTCCGATACACATCACGTATAACTAAATATGTTACGCATATTTTAGACAAATGTTATGCCTCTAAATGAGAAATGTTATGTCTCTCGATAGTTAAGGGTACATACGGCATGCACCATTACAATTACACCTACTTGATAAAATGTGACGTCTACTGATAAAATGTTACGTCTGTCAGTGATGAATATTACGCCTCTGATAAATGTTATAGATGCATGCCCATGTCGTATGTTAATGAGAACGGCAGAGTCATCACATGGAGGAAGGAGAAATTATTCCTTGCCCCAAGGGCAACACGTGGCCGTGCCACAACACATCCGAGCCGTCCGTTCGGTACCCGGACGGCTCGGATTTAGTGAGAGAAAGGAGAGAGAGAAAGGAGGAGAGAGGGTGTTTTAATCTCATCCGTTCGGTACCCGAACGGACGGCTCGAATCGCGCCGAGGGGCACCACGTCACCCCTGCCCCAGGGGCATTGAATAATTTCTCGACACCTCCAATTAATTTTGATCAAAGAAATGTTTTTTCCACACTAATGTAATGTATAATATGGTGAGGAAATTATTGATGTTCAAACAACATGCTCCTTCAGTTCCGAAATGTTATAGTAGGATAATCCATTTAAGAATGTTCCAAAAATGTTTCCCTCTTAAAAATAAAAAATCTATAATTGGATAGTATCCAAAATTATCCTTGATGGTACTTCGAAAGAGTTACAATATGGCGATGTAAGGTGGTCGAAATCTTCAGTAAGAAATATGATTACCAGGAATCAAATACAGAAAAATGATTAGTTGAAATTAAATTCCTAAGAATACAATGCCTGAAGTAAATTTATTTCGGTGTTTGGATTAACTCATTAATCATTCGCAAGAATTAATTATTTTGAAAATTTATCGAAGTCAACACTCAATCTTCATTTCGACAATTTTACACACGACGTGCAACAATATAAGTGGACACCCATCAAACAACACTTGTGACTCGTGAGTCTAAATTCTAACTCTATACTCCCTCCGTCCCTAAATAAGTGTCCGGCGCGCAAACCTAGGCCTTCAAAAAAATGCATTTGTTTTGTTAAAAAAATTAATTTTTTTTCACAAATCAATAGATAGCAACGTGTTCTATTAGATTGTGAAAAAAAATTAAATTTCTTAATTAAAAACATGCATCTTTTGTAAGGCCTAGTTTTGAGCGCCGGACACTTATTTAGGGACGGAGAGAGTACAATATAAGTGGACACCCATCAAACAACACTTGTGACTCGTAAGTCTAAATTCTAACTCTGCCAGTGATTAATGATTATAACTGAAGCCAATTTTTAAATTGTAACAAGCTAACTGCTGGTACCATGACCATTTGCCCTTCTATAAAATGTGTAAATATTCTTTCCATTGGGACACCACATGGGGTACCCCAAGGTCTTTTCTATCGTACAGAGACCACACAAATATTGGGCGGTAGAAAAGAGTTTGGGCCACCACGTGACGGTACCCCAAGGGCATTGAATAATTTCCTAATGAAAGTGTTGGGTTTTTCTATTAGCAAAATAAAAAAAGTATATAGAGAATATTGATAATGGATTCCTAAAGAAAAAGAATTAGAGCCTCTGGCGCAATCATACAAAAAGATTTCGATCTTTTGGACCTTTTTTTTATTGATCCCAATAAATAAATAAAAATTCAATTCCTCAATCATTGAAGTTTGGTGCTCAGTGTACACTGAATTCAAGTCCAGTGTGCGTTTTTTTTACTCGATCAGACATGATCTGAAGGTGAGGGTGGTTGTGATTTGACGAAAAATCTCATCAAGTTGTTGATCCTCCGCTGATCCATCAATCAAAGCAGATCATGTTGTAAAGTTCGTCGACAATATCAATTCTAACAAAGATGATCGATGTGATCGGCGTTCCCAATTGATTTTGAGATAGAACATAAGCTGTTCGGGATTGTACCGTGGACTGTGTGTAGTGGGCCCAATAACTGTGGCCCCAACGGCCAGTCCAGGCTAGCTGGACCTGAGTGGACGGACCGGACTGGAACATAGCCCGGGTCCACAGCTCGGGCCTTACGACTCACTTATTACACGGTCCAGCAAACCGGACCGGAATGGTTTGATCCGAACTGTTCAACTGAGGAAACGTTCCTTATCAAATCCGACCGTTATGACCCATGTCATTCATGGATGCCAGCTCACCGATCTGCACCTAGCCAACTGGCTCCATTTTCATATATGAAGTCATATGGACGGTGAGGTTGGGTTTTTGGCTACTTCAAAAAAAAAAAAAATTTGTTGGGATTTTTGCTAGTGCTTTTGACTTGAGATAGGGGTAAGGCAGCGAACATGAACACAAGTCGCGGTGAAAGGGAGGAAATTAATGCTGTTCGGGAATAGCATGGCCTGAAATGACAGTGGAGCTTTGGGGAAACAGAGTAGAGGGAAAACCTCTGGTTTGCTCTTGTGGAACTTTTCTTGATGCTTTCAGGCAACAATTGAGTATAGCTTCTTTTTTTTTTTTTTTTTTGCCATTCGTTAAACCTAAGTCTAGTGTAAAGGTGATGATCACCCCGGGGTTCTTGGGTGGATGAAACTGGACTCCAAAGAATAGTATTCCGCATGCTTGTGGTTATTTGTCTATGAGACTGTTAAGAAGTTATTCCGAGTTCATGTGGATTGCCAAAATCACTGTTTCCAGGCATGCCAGTGGTTGTAGCTTTTCATCCGTAAGCTTTTCTTTTCTTTCTTTCTTTTTTTTTTTTTTTGGCATTTCAGTTTAGATCTTGTTGTCTTAATGTCAAATCTTGTTATCGATCGTCTCTTTCCTATTGTAAACAAAGTTCTCATTTTAACACTTGGGGAAAACGGAAAAGAAGATCATCAAAAATGTCATTTGGTGGTACAAATGTTTGTAGCTTGTAGATTGCTGCTGCTGCTGCGCGCTGCTACTTGGATTGAGTACTTATAGTACACCTTGACTATGAACTTCTTACTTTCTCATTCGATACATCCCTTTGGCAGGTAATAGCAACAAAAACTAAAGCTTGACCATAACTACTGAGAGAAACTGCTGATTTTTTTCCCCAATATGCACCTGCTCGGCTAATATCTGATTCATCATAGGGCACATTTGGTTCTGCAATAGGGCGGCGAGACATGTTAGGTTCTTGATATGGTAATGGAAAGGCAGGAAATTTTAGAAACTGAAAAAACTCATTGGACATCAGCATAGTATCTTTTGCATCCTGTCAAATGGAAAAAACTAAAACCCCTACTTCTATGCTTCAGCTTCACTGCTGGTATCTTATTTAGGTTGATGTGCAGACTAATTATTCATTAAAAAACGTAGTTGAAAATGAACGAAGATGTAGGCCAATTTACTCTTTCGGCAATTAACAAGTTGACACATTAGGCGTGAAAAGCATTACATATACCCCTCAGATTGCGACGCTCAGTATCATTTCTGACAAGCTCCTAACAGCTCTAGACACGTCGGAGATACATCGTGAAACATGTTCGGTAGGATTCCATCAGATTGTTCAAGTTCCAGCAGATTCTGCAGGTTCCAGATTCTGCACCAATATATTACTTGAAAACATAAGGTATGTGCATATCAGAATCCATACATCTCAAAACTAGAGAAACAAAGCAAGTACTTTTGGCTAGATGTTGAGCTACCGAATTACTGATTTAATTCGATAGTCTAGCTCTCTAAATGAGATTGCTACCGATACATAGCTTGTTTGAATTCCGCTGAATCAACCTCAAGGACAACCTCAGAACACTTCAGCCATTTAACATAGTGATTGGCTTCACGGCCGCCATATCTTCTGCCTTTAAAGTAGTTCCACCATCCCAAAGGGGCTGCCACTTTCCACTTCAGGTATACTAGTATGTGGGCTGATTACAGGCCATAGCCTTGCCAAACTTCCCTTGTCCAGACATGCAGTTGAGGAGTTCAATAACACTCGTCTTTCTTTCTTTTCGAGGTGAATTTCGACTTGGAGCTCCCAATTGAAAATTCGCTAGTACTACAGTTCTTATCCACGTAGCTCCAACAAGTTGACTGAAGTCATCCCTAGATATACCACCCAGCCAAACCTGTCAAGCATACTGCTAAAAGTTTGGTTGAACGAGCAATGGTTTTTTACCCTTGCCTTTCGAACTGTAAGAAGAGTTCTGTGTTGGAAAAAATGGAGATTTCCCACTTGTGTTGATGAAAGAAAATGAACAATGAAGCGAATACGGCTCTCAGGAGTGCAAACTACAATCAAAAGAGATGCAAGTTGAGGGTACATTCACAGGACCAAAGTCTGACTCCGGTAAACGAGTTTACAAATGGGTTACAAAGAGATGCAAAGATCCCACAAACGGGCCAAATGCAACACGATTGTCCCCAAAAATAATCTGAAGCGACACTGAAATCAGCCTGAAATACCAATTCTGCTGAAACATATCATTGCCTTGTATGACAAATTTCCCAAGCCCTTGCTCATACAAGACAGACTTTATGAGGCTCTTTACTTTGCCTCAGCAACATATCTCTTCTAGATACGATAATCTGTTCTTCATAAATGGCTTCCATTGTGTATCCATCCCGTAGTGGATTGGATCAGTAGTATACGATTCATTGTTTTCGAGTGGTAAATATATGAAATTCTACGTCGCAATTAGCCAGCCAATTCAAAAAAATAAAAATAAAGAAGCAGCCACCTTATTACTCTTTAACACAACAGTGGAAAATTACAGATTAATTAGTTCTCATCTATCTTCCATGTTCAAAAATATTTCACTAATGGGACACCTAATCCTGCAATGATTCGATGATCGATGCATGATGTGCATAATTTCAGAAATATGAGAAAGGAAACAAACCAAAGAAAGGAACAAACCATCACCTCAACGCTGCTTCACAAGCAGAAATCTTTGGGTTAGTCTGAGGGACTCATTCTGATAATCAGACTCTAGAAGAAACAAGAAAATATAGCTACGGTACCACCCTAACAAGGAAACAGATTTGCAATTTGATACTACATACAAAAGAAAAGCAAAGAACACATCAATGGTTATTATTTATTGGTCCATGAAGAGGAGCAGACTACAAGATGATAGCTTATGCTGTTATGCAACTAGTAGACTAGAAGAAGGAGGGCACTTATTTAAGGGCAGGGCCGCAGACACAGGACACCAATTAAATCCAAGCACAAGACACTAAGACAGAGAGCGCAGATTCAGATATAGATGTACGGAGAATTGTCCGAGACCGAAAGGCTCCAGATACGGATGCCTCGAACATCTTCCTTCATTATAATTCCTCCCTATCTAACAAGCCCCAAATTGAGAATGCCCCAAGAAGTCTGAGGCCATGACCTCTCTTTGGCTTTCATGAGCAGGACTCTAGCCCAGGCAATCCAACCTTCCCAAGACATCCTCTTGTCCCAAGGGCTCCCCCACTCCAACAACAAGGTCAGCCCTCTCACAGCTTCCCTCTCACCTTCCTCAAACCTCCCACTGCTCAAATAAACCTGAGCCAACACCACATGAGGCTCTCCAATAAACGGGTTTTTCGAGATACACCCAACCAACAACTCCTCGGCTCGTTCCAAACCAGCACTACAATTAACAGCTTCCCAGTACATATCCCTGGCAATTGTTTGCTCCCCTGCATCCAAAACCCTAGTGCAACCATCGAAAACCGGCGGTACCACCAGCTCAATCTCCTCGTCTCTACCGGCCTCGATCACCACTCCCTCGCCACCACCACCACTTTTTTCCCTTCTCCTCTTCTCCAGCAAAATCTGCTCTTCTCTCACTATCAGATTGTAAATCGCGCCCATCCTCGATAACGAGTTCATCCACAACCCCGGCTTCCCGTCCCCGGGCCACAAACCCCCTGCCACATCATTCCCACTAAACTCGAGACGCCCGTTAAAATTCTCGAAAAGGACGTCCTGGAAACTGAAAAGCTGGTCGCTGAAGTCGGCGATGGTCATCATCACGAACACAGCGACCAGCCTCCGGGACACGAGGACGTCCTCCCCCGTCTTGATGTGCTTCACCACCACCCCATCCTTCGGCACGACAGACTCCAGCTTCTTCCTCCACCCTTCCTCCTCGTCAAATACGCCCCTCTCCTTGGCATTCCTCACCGAGACCTCCGAAGCCCCGAGGTCCTCGACGAGCTCCGCGTCCGCATAACGGAACAGCAGGTCGTCGTGGATCAGCGGCTGGCGGGGGACCACGCAGAACATGTAGATGAGCCGCTCGGCCTCGGCGCCGACGTGGCGGCGGACGTCCTCGCGGCCGGTAGTGGCGGGGTCGAAGATGGCGAGGTTGACGTAGGAGTTGGAGTAGGCGGAGTGGAAGAGGCCGCAGAGGGCGACGGCGGCCGGGGAGTTCCAGAGGGTCAGGATGCGGTGGATGTTGAGGAGGTGGTGGAGGAAGGTGCCGTGCTTGTGCCAGCACTCGTTGGCACCGACGGAGCGGAGGAGGGAGATGAGGGAGGGAAGGTTCGGGTCGATGGGCGAGAGGTCGCCGGTGAGGAAAGGGCGGGCGGACTGTAGCAGGGTTTGGAGGTACTGCTGCTGTTGGTGGTGGTCATGAGCGGTGGTGCTGGGCTGAGATTGGGGGTTGAGTGGAGGAGAGAGGGATGAGGAAGTTGGCATGGTTGGTGGCGGTGGCGTTGGTGGCGTGGTGTGGGGATCGATTTTTGGTGATCAACTCTGGCGGTTAGAGGCGGAGTTATGAGACATGTATGATTCATGTGAATAACTGGAGAAGTTTTTGAGTGCAAATTGGGTACCGCAGCACTCTTTCTCCCCCTAAGCCGACCACTCTCTCTTCTCTTATTCTCTCTAAAATCTTGGTCATCTAAAGTATGCTTAGACGGTTCGAATTAATATTCGGATACTACGTGAACTATACCTTATTTGCACCAAAAAACTTCTCGAATAACTAAATACTGTTGGCGAAGATGACGATGATAGGATTAATTATTTTGTGATCTTGGAACGTTGTCACATGGTGCCCCCAATACTGTTGGTTGTGTTCGGTTGCAATTTCCGGCAATTTCCGGAAAATATTTCCGGAAAAAGTGTAATCATTACCCCTATTCACTTTTCTCTCATTCCAATCATTATTCTTTCATCCAATCATTACCCCTATTCTCTTCCAATAATTACCCCTATTTCTCTCTGTATTTCTCTCCAATCATTACCCTATTTCCAATCACTATCCCTATTTTTCTATCAAATCATTACTTCAACAACCATTTCTAAATACCAAACTAATCACTAACTCAAAATTTTTTTTCCGAATCATTATCCAGAAATTGCAACCGAACTTAGCATTAATTTTTGATTTCGCAAAAATATGTTATGGATACGAGTTTTGGGCCACTTTGTGACGCTTGCAAAGAGCACCGGAAAATTTGTCTCATGATAGGGATAGGGTCTAAAGTTTCTGACCGTACCTCCATCTTTTTTCTCTCTCTCTCTTCCAAGCTACACCTTTCATTTTTTTTTTTTTTTTTGGAAAGAACTACACCTTTCATGAGTCGTTCCATTTCACACTTAGAATATGACCCGTTAATTTTGATAACGTCGATGAAGAGCATCTTTGCCAAAAATATATATATATATATATATATACACGGGACGATTCCGAAAACATCTATAAAAATACTCCCTCCGTTCCAAATTCTTTGTCCGGTCTGCAAAACGGAGTATTAAAAATAATACAATTTTTTCAAGAAAAAATTCAAGTTTTTTTCACAAATTATAAATACTCATTGATATCTAGTAAGTTGTTGAAAAATTTTTGATTTTTTCTTGGTATTATTTTTAACACTCCGTTTTGTGAACCGGACAAAAAATTTGGGATGGAGGGAGTATCCAAAATGTAGACCTCTCCATTTCTCTCCTTTCCATATCGAATTTCGATGATCCGAGCCACTCAATGTAATCAGAACGTGATTTTAAGGATACTTGCGAGAAATCAGCAAAAAAAAAAAAAAGAAGACCGGAAATGGCTTGATCTGAATAGTTTTTTATTGAACGGTTCAAATAAAAACTGCTCAAATCAAGCTCTTCTCGATCATATTTTTTTTCCGATTTCGCATGAGTACTCTTAAAATCACATTTTGAACATATTGAGTTACTCGGATCATCAAAATTCAATCAGAAAAAGAGGGGTCCACATTTTAAGAGGTATTCATTTGAAACAAATCCTATATATATATATACACATACACACACATCATCGGACACTGATAGATATACCTTTCAACTTAAGCCATTCATTTCTCTACGAATTGCATAGTTTGGATAAACCATGTAGGCTCTTGACGAGAAGTTTTTGAGTGTCGGGCGGGTACCACACACGTTGCACCCTATCGCTTATCCCAGCCGTCCAAAAGTGTTTTAGACTGTCCAGATTTTAGAAAAAGAAAAAGAGGAGAGAGAGAGAGAGTACTGGGGTGAGGGGAGAAAGAGGAAATAAATCTGAACTATCCAAAACACATTTGGACGATTGAGATCACCAACGGATATCGTGACTACCGCCTCGTTGTACCTGCTCCGCACCCCCCAAAATTACCCAACAAAGAAAATTTGGATGGGTAAAGACTAAAGAGGATAGGGCCAAGGGGAGGAACTTGACCAAGGAGGACAAACAGGACGAGGTGCTGTGCTGTAAAAGCAGAGGAGACGTGTGGGAGTGCTGGCTCTCCTCTGTTTTCTTCTGCTCAACTTGTTGGCAAGATACGGTTGTTTTCGTAGAATGTATGGTTTTCTAAGCATTGTTGGTGACTATTTGGGTGCATGCCCAATGTGTCTTTATCCAAGCATTCAATTATTAGTGTACAATTTGGGTGGGCTAAGATTTTTGTTAAGAATGGTGGTGTCCAAATGATTGTGTCACGTGCAAAATATTTGTTTGGGTAAAATTGACTTTCACTTTCTATGGTTTGGATCATATGCGAATACACCCCCTTGTGGTTTAAAAATGTGCACATACCTATATTGATTTCTCTGCAGTTTGAAAATGTGCACATACCAAGAGGTACTCCTCTCCTACTTTTATCATTATTGTGAGATAGTTGAGACTCTCTAAGATCTCTGACCATGTAAGTAGGTGTCCAATCCTACGCTTCCTACCTTTCACCACTCGAGCGCATTGATCCAATATAACACAACCATCATGAGGGAAAGGTTGGTTTTAAGTTTAGAAATTAAAAGGACACTAGAAAGATTATTAGAGGACATTATTTTCACCTATTTACCATTAGTTACAATGATTTGGGCATGGCAAACATGAGGCTTCATTGATGAGGTATTTAAGTGCATGTACCAGATACATTGGTGTTTAATAACATAAGTGCCTAAGCATAGAAGCCCTATTCTATTCCTTGAGCCTTATCAAACCAAGCCCCCCTTTTTTTTAGGCACACAAACAGAGCTCCAAGAGACTTTCACTCCAGTTGATTGCAAACCACCACCACTCCAAAAAAAAGCACTAAGCATGCTTCCAATCTTTGTCATAATCTTAGTAGGCAGAATCAAGATAGAGGCCCAATAAACTTGGATACTTAATAAAATATAGCTTATCAGTTGAGCCCTACCCCCAAAAGATAACAACTTATTAGACCAGGATTGATTCCTTCTAAGCATCCTATGATTGTGAACAACACAGTCAGCATAAGTCAACTTAGTAGAGATCAAGGGCACCCCCAAGTACCTCACAAGAAGCTCAGACTCAGGAATATCCAGAATTTGCCGCAGAGCTAGCCTTCTATCAGAGCTCACAACTGCAAAGAAGCAAGCACTCTTCCCTAAATTAGGTTGAAGACCAGAGAAACGGAAAAAAAAAACCGTCAAAACCTTTTTAATAATCTCAAACGATTGCATCTCAGCCCCACAGAGAACAAACATATTATTAGCAAAAGAAAAGTGGGATAAGCCAATGGAAGCACATTTAGGATGATAACAGAAACCACCTTGACTAATTCTAAGCCGTAAGAAACCAGAAAAAGCCTCCATGATCAGCAAGAATAAGTAGAAAGAGAAAGGATCACCCTGCCTTAAGCCTCTTTTCCCAGGGAAAAACCCTTTTAGTTCCCCATTAATAACAATAAAGAAGAAAGGGGAAGTAATGCAAAGTTTAATCCACTGAATATATTGATGAGAAGTCCATATACCTCATGACATCCAACAAAACCCCCCAATCCACACTGTCACATTATCAACGATGGACCTCCCTTTGAAAGAAGCTGATTGAGAAGGGCTTATGAGACAAGGAAGAGTAGCTTGCAATCTGTTAGCAGGAATCTTGGTGATACATTTATAGATGGTATTAGAGCAAGCAATAGGTTTGTAGTCTTTAACAGAGCTAGGAGCATCTTTTTTAGGCACCAAAGTGACTGCAGTAGCATTCCAACCCTTCGGAAGAAAATCATATTCAAAAAAATAACAAACACCTGCCACGAAATCCTTCTTCAACGCATCCCCATTATCTAGTAAGAAAGCTGAGTTACAGTCATCAGGCCTAGGGGCATTATCTCTCTTAATAGATTGCAAAGCCCTCCAAATTTCAGAGTCAGCCACTTTACAAATAAGCCATTCCTTCATATGTTGAGGCACCTTCTTTGCAATAGCCCAGAATTTCAGCCTCAATAGCCACATCATCCTCCAATCTCTCACCTTGATCAGTCACCAAACTAAGAATGGTATTCCTGGCTCTATGAGAATTCATCTTCTGGTGAAAAAACCTGGTCTTCTTATCCCCCAAAGCTAACCAACTAACTCTACATTTTTGTTTTTTATAAGGTTCGCCCGGAGAGCTTAACTCATAGAACTGAAACACCTAGTCTTTCTCAAGATCACTCAACTATTGATCTAGGGAAAATCTAAAACACAGCTCCTGAATTTTTGAGAGATTAAGCCTAGCGTGAGCCACCCATGCAACCACTCAAATTACTGAAATTCTATCTATGAAAATCCTTCTGAGAACGTGCAAGTTTAGTGGAAGATTAGTGATAAGCCCTTAATTGTGTAAATAAAGGGGCTTATCTCTCTCATTTTTGTCACACTCAAGTGCACAATTAGTTTGATTTGAATGATATTGAGCGCGCGTAGTTTGTGCTTTTGACCATTATAGGTTGAACGTGAGAATACGGCATGTTTTGGCGCCATGAATGGCTTCCAAGAACATCCAAGGCCCCAAGACCATGTGGAATCCCGTGGACGAGCTCAAAAAGTCATAGCAAGAAGTCTCGGAGTGTGAACGGAACGGCCGAGGGTGATTTGAAGATGAAGCGAGGAAGTGGAAAAACTGCCCAGGTGGTACTAGTACCACTCAAAACTAGGTACCGGTACTGTAGACACTAAAATTTCGGCATGACTTAATCGCCGTCCGATCAATTGGGATAAATTGTCTTAATTAATTAAAGTCAAGATTGGTCAAAGCACTCAAATAAATATTGGACCCAACAAATTTCTACGGTTCAATCCATTTGAGATACAGTGAAGACCAAAGTAAGTTGGGCTAACTTGATTGGCCAAATGGGTTAAGGTATACAAGCCCAAAAGTACAGGCCCATTTCAAATAAATCCTAAAAAAGAGTCAAATAATAAATATATTATTTCTCTTTTAAATTAAAATCATTCCCTGAAAAGAAGTACAAAATCTTCTTACATAGGAAATGAAATAGAATTAAAATCCAATCAAGCCAATCAAATCAAATCAAGTCAATCAATCAAGCCAATCAAATCAAATCAAGCGAACCAAATATCTTATTATAAGATATTGCCATACTTGGCTCTTCTCTCCTAGAGCCTATAAATAGAGGCTCATAAGAGGGAGAGAAGAACAACTTTGCTTGGCATTCTTCAGAGCTCTCAAACTCTTCAAGAACTCAAGCATTTTTCAACATCCTGCAGAGAATCATCAAACACCAAAAATCGTGTCGATTTCTTTGCAAGTCCACCACATCAAATCATTAAGCAACTCAAATCACTCAACAAACCAAAACTCTTGGAGATTTGAAGGATCAAACTTCAAAGTTCAAGTCATCTTCAAACTTCGTTCTTCGGTTCATTCAACTTGAAGATTCAAAGAAAGTTACTGTTTAGGCGATTCAACAATAAGCATTCAAGCCGTCAGAACGCCAACAATTCCGGAGATCGAATTAGAGGATTTTGTTCTTTTCTTATTTAAAGAACATTTATTAGAGAATTGTACCCCTTTCAATTCAAGATCAAATAAAATATTATTTTGTGCATCTTTTTCGTCTTCTTTATTGCAGGACACGAATTTGTGTTACAGGTACCAAAGCACCAATTCGGTCACTAGAGAAGTTTGGTACCAGTACCACTCAACACTTGTTATCGGTACCAACCTGGAATTTTTGGCATTTTTGTGCCCGACCAAGAACTGATCTAGGGGCATTTTAGTCTTTTGTATCCCGAATGTTTGGGACTATAAATAGTTTTTAACCTCATTTTTAGGCATATCTTTCATTTTGCAGCCCTAGGAACTTCTTTCTCTACCTCCCTCTCCTCTCAAACTCTTCATCTCTCTTCAAAGGAGGTCGAAGAGTTGGGTTTTGAGGTATTTTGTCTTCATTAATATTGTAGGTATGATTGAGATCTTTCGTAATCTTAAGTTTATTTTCGTTTTTATCCATGAATCGTATTTATCTTTTTATGCTTGTTCTTCGTTCTTGTTCTAGGGTTGAGTAGTGATAAAGGCTTGGTCATGGGGTGATTTCTACCCCATGATTTAGGTAGTTTAATGGCTTCGCTCATTTCTTTTGCTTAATGTGGTTTGTGAATGGACTAAGTTCATTTTTATGTAACAAAACCTAGGGTTGTTAACCTCTTTGATTATGTTTAGGCAAGGACTCCATCTCTTGCCACATTTAATGCTTGGAGCTATGTCACTTTAGGTGTTTGCCAAAATGCCTCAAAAAACTTGTTGAACTCTAATCTTTGGTCTAAACTTAGGGTTGTTAACTTCTTTGATTGTGTGTAGACAAGTCTCCTTGGCACACCTAATGCTTAGAACTATGGCACTCTATGTGTTTGATAAAATGCCTAAATGAGTTCCTTTCCATTTCCAAACCCCGTTGTATGAGTTAAACTTGATTTTCATGATTAAATCTTACGAGTGAGATCAAATGACTTTGAATCTCACTTGAGTAATTAAAGAGAAGCATTGAATAGCCTAAGTTATGGGCGGAATAAACCCCTAGACCTTGCCGCTTTTAATTTCTAGTCAATCTTCATTTTCAATTAAAGTTAGGAGGTAGAGAGAATTTTCATCACTCAAAGGTAGGCCGTCTCAAAGCCGAACTAAAGGTTGGCGGTCCTAACGCTAAAAACCCTTCGTAAAGGAAACCTTCCGGCCTAGCTCCATTGGCTTCTTGTGGATTCGACCTCGGACTTCCAAGTTTATTATGCTGCAACCGACCTAACCCTACGCTTGGGGCGCTCTTTACTACGACGCACTTTGGTCGAGCAAACAATCAGTTGTGTGCTTGGCTTAATTGAGCTGAGCTTGACTTAGAGCTTGGCTCAGTTGCAGACTTCTCTGACTGAGGAAGCTCAGCTTGAGCTGAGATATTTGTCAGCCCCCTACAAACTGATGTGGGCACTTGTGCAAGCATCAGTTTGACACGAAGAAGAAAGAAACGATCAATGGTAAGTGGTTTTGTAAAAATATCAGCTACTTGAAACCCAGAGGGAACATGTCGCACTTGCAACTGCTTGTGATGAATTTTTTCTCTAACAAAATGAAAATCCACTTCAGATTTCAGTCGACTAAGTTTAACTTTCAGCACTTGCAGAGAATTACCATTAGCTTTCAAGGACCAAGATTCCAAGAGATGACTCTTAAACTTGCTATCCTTCATCAAGAAATTGTAGAATTTGAAAGGGCAATCTCTGAACTTGTTAGGTAACACAGTTAGCACCAAAGCGCAATGATCATATATGCCGGGGGAGTGACACACTGCCTCAGAATCCCTAAACAAATCAAGCCAAGCATCCTTAATAAGCACTCTATCCAACCTACTCTTGTTACTTCCATCGCCACCCCTCTTGTTGGACCAAGTGTACCACAACTTGCCTGATTTCTTGTTGTTTCACATAGTAAATTCAACCCTTTCACTACTACTACATGACAGAATACCTTGAAAAAATGCACTCGTCATTACTTACAAACATTTTCTACACCTTTCTCACTCAATGACAATGGACTCCATGTGTGAATCTCCCAAATTGGGTCTTTTTTTTGCCTTTTTATAGCCACTCACCTCCTTAATGAATTGTTACGATTATTTTCATCCAACGGCCAACATTCTCCTTTTAGAATTTCCTTAAAAAATATCATTCATTCTTGATATTTTCACAACATAATTCTAAAGCTCTCCATATAAGTCTAACATATAATGGATCATTCTGCAATTTTCTAGAAGGGGAGTACATGTACAAATTTTATGCAACCAAGAATTGGTAGCGCATCATCTACCTCACAAAGTCACAAATTAGTATAATTTTTCATCTTTTGTTGCAAGGAGGGAAGAAGCCTTAGACTTTATTATGCATTTTCTTGTTGCCGACATCTCAATTTTTTAAAATCTAAACAAAACTTAAAAAAGAGTGTTGCTGCTACTCTCTACTTATACCTCATGATCTGTTATTTTTTTTGAACAGCAAAGAAAAGATTTTGATCTATTGTCACTATATACGCCAAGTTTAAGGAAACGATTTTGGCACTTCAAAACTTTTTGTAGATAAGGCAGTCATCAGTTCTTGTAACGTGAAATTACAAACCTGTAATAACCCAGCCATGAGCCATAAAATGGAGTACTTTTCTGCAATTAAGAGCATGCATCATTAATGACAGGCTTCACAGCCATGAGCCATAGACTTAGGATCAACCCCACAAGATACGTACAAACAGATCATGCGCAAAAGCTGAATGACTTAACTCGAGTGTGGATGGCAGGAACTAGCCCACGCATGTGGTTCGATTGGGCCCACAACATGCAATGGCAAGGCCTAGTGATTCATAACTTCGATCCGAGTACTCTCTAGACTTGGGAAGTTGGTCCAGACGACTTATAGAGAGATCTCGTATGTTGCGAGAGGGGCATGTTACATAGTCGCTGGTTAATTTGCCGATCATAGAGTTACGTTTGACTGATCTTCGAGAACTGTGGGGGAAAAAATAGAGGTTTTGCTCTCAATAAATTGATTCAAGGCGAAGTGTATACTAAAAAATAAAAAAGATGCATTCCAATATTAATAGTCATTGGCTCCAAAAAAAAAAATAATAATAACATAACAAAAACTATAGTAAATGATGTTTTTCATTTGCACATGGAGTATGCTAACTTTAATTTTGGACATCGATAATGCCACTCCAACAACAACAACAACAGAACCATGTAATCCTCAATTATTGGTGGTATGGGTAGGGGAGGATTGGCGAAGGCCTAACCTTTGGTAATATGCACAAAGTGGTTGCTCTCAGAATACCACTTAAACTGTAGCTCCATATACCTGTTTTGCTGCGAAACCATACCTCCAAATCAAAGCTATATGGCATCAGAGAGGGCAGGTCTAGAGACCCAATTCAATTTATATGCACCTTATCATGCTTCTTTCATTGATAGTTTTGAGCGCCAGTATACATAAAGATAATGTCACACCTCAAATTTATAATGTCACTCTCCAGATCCCTATATAGATTTTCCAAATTGATAACCGCACTTCCTTTTGGGAGTGGCATTATAAATTTGGAGAGTTACGTTATAATTAAATTCCCTTAATTTTTTAGGTTAAGTTATTTTCGGATTAGAATGTGTATTTTTTTTCTTAATTATACATCATTATTTATATTATTTCACTTTGGCCCATTGAATTTAGATTTAAAATATTTTTTTGGGTCTCCTTTCTTAAAAAAATAATACTCCATCCATCCCTAAATAAGTGTCCGGCGCGCAAACCTAAGCCTTTAAAAAGATGCATTTGTTTCGTTAAAAAAATTAATTTTTTTTCACAAATGAATAGATAGCAGTGAGTTCTATTAGATTGAGAAAAAAAATTAATTTTTTTTTAAAAAAATATATCTTTTGTAAGGCCTAGGTTTGTGCGCCGGACACTTATTTAGGGACGGAGGGAGTAGAAGATTTATGATTAGTATATAATACTAAAAAATAAAGAAAAAACCTAGCAGTGACGAGACTATAAAAGTTGGGGATAAATTTTTTTTCACATCTAATAATTTTATTTTTTAAAATTCTTGTCGAGGCAACCGTCGCCACTAGACCCCCTGGTCCCATCTTTGCAAACAGCTTTATTCAACGATTGTTTTGTTCTAGAAAACAGAGGTTTTGCTCTTCAACTATCATGCTTTGGAATGATTTCTGGCAACATTAGCATATTATAGAATCATTTTCTTTTATTTGCTGTTTATTCTCGTTCAATCCTTAATTGTGACCAAGGGTTGTTTGGCCTAAATAAGCTAAGTGACTTATTTTTTATGTCTTTATATGAATTTTTTGTGCATTTGTTTATTTTTATCTTTGTTCAAATAAATTGGGTTTCGATCGAAATTTTTCACTTTTTAGATTCCTCTCGTCACGGCGAAGTAATAGTCCACAAAAAATTGACAAAAAATTTATAAATGCGCAAAAAAATTTAAGGACAAAAAATAAGCCATTTGACTTATTTAGGCCAAACAACCCAATCTCTTTCTTGTTTTATTTATCGTTCGACCGTCCATCTATTTCACACAAACCATTCGGGCAGTGAAGAGTAAAACTGTGTGTTGTGTTTATGGGTAGGGTGGCAACCCATTGTGTGGTTAATACTTATGAGGGAATTGGGGGATGGTGTTGTGTTGTGCAGTGGTGTGTACAGCATTGTGCTGTGCACCTCCGAGCCATCAGATCGTGCATCCAATGGCTCGGATCTCATTTCGGCAATAAACGGCCCTCTATCGTTGATTGCCAAGATAAGATCCGACGGTTCGAAAGTGCGTATCATGGTGCTGCACCAACCCGAAGTCCACTTATCAGGATAATAGCGTGGGCATTTCGAAATCATTACTCCTTGAAATAGGTATCCATGACATCAATCATGCGTTAGGTAAATGAAAAAGTAATCTTTCGTAAAAGGAGTGCTACATGTAATTCTGAAAAGGTTTAATTTCACTCCTCACAACCACCTCCGGTCCTCCACCATGGCCCAAACCCACACCGGCCACTGAAACGAATGAGAATTTCTTAAACTTGAATTTTATTTTATTTATTGGTAAAAGTAACATTTTATTAAGGGGAAACGGGTAAGGGAAATCCAATGAAAAGTTAGACAATACAGCCAATTGGGTCAAACTCAAATACCTAACGGGCATAGCCTTGCAAATCAGTGGGCCTAAAATGTCCAAATGTAGTAGTAATACAAGCCCAACAACACCTGAGGGTTTAAAAACCAAAAGGGCCATTTACCGGCCGGTCCTAAAAGAAGAATCAAAACTCCAGAAGCTCCAAGCCCAACCCAAAATGCACGCATAAGGACACGGACTAAAAAATTGCCAAAAATACCCTCGGAATAAAATACAACTTACTAACGCGAAGAAACATTCCTTCTCTCCGTCTACACCATCGCCTCTGTCTCTCTCTCGTAGCCTGTTCTCACTCTGTCTACACCATCGCCTCTGCATCTCTCTGGTAGCTTATTCTCTATCTGACTTCTCTCTCTGACTTCTACACCATCGCCTCTGTCTCTCTCTCGTAGCTTTCAATTTCGAGATCTCGTACCTTGTTCTCTCTCTCGTAGCAGGTTTTCATTGTCGAGAAAATGAGGAAGAAAAGTAAGAAATTCATTACTCGTCTAATTTATTCATTACTCCTTTAATCTATTCACTAATGACAATGCATGCAAAGAAATTCATAACGGAACTATAAATCGTCTTAAAAATATCCGATTCGAAATTGCGAACCCTAAATCACCTTAGATATTCACGGTGAGCTTTGACAACTCAGTCTTTACTGTTTTATAGATTGTTTCAATGCTTATGATTTTCCTATGAGGATTTGCGTTGTTTTGGTTTACTGTAAATAATGCTAGTGACACATGGTATTTCACTTGCTAAAAACTCTCAGACCTGTTATATGTATGTGAAAAATGTGTGGAATCAAAATGTGCCTGGTTGCGAAATTGTTCGTATGAAAAAAACATTTTGAATATATCAGTATGTCTTATTAAACAATTTCGCAGAGGTTTTGTATTGTATTTGTCATTGGTTATTTAATTTTGATGAATAAACAACGTATATTGCTGCAAAACATTTCATATGTGAAATAGAACATCTTGACAGACCTTTGTAGGATGATTGTGTTTACATGTATTCATAGCTTATATTTAATCAGTTATCTGATTTGTTTACATGTGAATCTACTGTATCTCGCTTAATTTTCACTTTGCGTAGTTTATACTTAACCTGAGCGTGTCTCTAACTTGAGGTTTAACGAAGCTATAGTAAGTATAAACTACCTTTTTATTTATTGTCTTTACTTGTTGGGGCGGCGGCATAGACCCTCTTGTTTGTTTACGTTGCATTGCAGTCCATTGTTCTCGAGGAAAGAATGAAACAAATTGGTAGAGCCTCAGTGCATTATTCTAATATAATCTAATTTTCAAACATCTGAAACATCATCTTCTACAATGTACAAAGAAATTTTTTTTTTGAATATATTAGTATGTGTTGTTAAAGAATTTCGCAGAGCTTTTGTATTCTATTAGTCATTGGTTGTCTGATTTGTTTACATGTGAATTCACTGTAAGTATCTCGCTTAATTTTCACTTTGCGTAGTTTATACTTAAACTAGTGGATACCTCTAACCTGAGCGTGTCTCTAACTTGAGGTGTAACGAAGCTACAGTAAGTATAAACTACCTTATTATTTATTGTCTTTAAACTAGTAGGATAATTGTCTAGTGTACAATTACCACTGGACATAATTGAACTGACAGATTGTTCATTATTTATGTTGCATACCTTATAATGGAAGATTGTTTGCAGGTTTAGCATTCAAGAAGAAAGCAAGCAAATCAAGAAAAACTTCTGTTGCAACACCAACACCACCTAGCACACAGTCGACATCATCAACCAGGAAAAAAAATAGTAGTCCTTATCTTAGACATTCACCGTACAGAGCAAATCTACGGGCTGCGATAAAGTACATCCCAATGATTGAACTTAGAAAACCACATATTGAGCTTCTCAAGGAAACACCATTTTGGTTGCTAATAAATATATTGAAAGAAAATGCTTTGAAACTAGAGGAATTCAGAAAAGTAGATTTTTCTGTGGAAATGATATTGAAGCAATATAGAGGAAACGGCCAATTCCTTATAGGTAAAAAATTGGTTGAGCTTCGAGTATCGGATATCCAGTTGATTTTTGGGATAAGAAGTGGAAAAGAGAAGGTTTCTGGCTTGTACTGTTCTTCTAATAAAGTGAAGTTTGCAAGAAGAAAGAATTTGCAAAGATTGGACCAGCAAGCAATTAATAATATGTTATGTGAACAAATTATCAAAAGTAATAAGAAGACAGATGTTGAGGATGTTGCTCGACTTTTGTGTCTGTTTTTATGTGCAACTCTGTTTTTCACAACTAGTGCAACACTATCATGGGTGTATGTTAAGCACATGGATGACTGGAATAAAATGAAGAATTATGATTGGGGTACAGCAATAAAGGACATGTTGATCAGATCAATAGAGAAAAATATTGCTGACCCATGGAAAGTACAAGGATGTGCCATTTTGTTGTTGGTAAGTGAAGAATATTGTTTTATTTTTTATATAGAAACAATTTTATGTTTGTATATCGAAATATAATATTGAATTTTTTGTTTTCAGTATTGGTTTTGTGAACACACAAAAATAATGCAACCAAAAACCGAGCTTGCAGTACCAAGATTTTTAAACTGGGACATTTCAAGATTGCATTTGCAAGATTATGTGATCGGAAATATGGCAGATGACCAGGTAAAAAAAGTTCTGAAACCATTAGCATAGTAGTTTGCTCTTTTTCTTGAATTATATTACTGGTCTTTTGTTTAAAAAGACAATTTCACAGACATTTTTTTCAAACGGACAAGTTAGTTTTGTGTCCAGTGCTAAGGAATGACAAATGAGAGAACTGGACAATTTCGCAGACATTTGTATTGTTCAAAGTTCCACAATTTCGCAGGGATTTTTGTTGCAGTGTTTTCTACATCAAACAAATTTGCAGGTCTTTGTGTATATCAGTATGTTCAAAGTTGAACAATATGCAATGAAAAAAACTTGTTGGCTGCTAGGTCTGCGAATTTGTTAGGTTTATATTGGTAAAATATAAATTGAGAAGTAACAAAATCAATTTGATTATACATGTTTTTTCTTAACTTCACATTTCAACAGTCCACAGGGGTCTGCGAATAATTTGATTATACATGTATAATTTGATTATACATGTTTTTTCTTAACTTCACAGTTCAACAAGTTCGACAATTTGGCAAGGATTTTGTTGCATTATGTTGAAAGTTCGCAGGTCTTTGTATATATCAAACAATTTCGCAGACATTTGTATTGTTCAAAGTTCCACAATTTCGCAGGGATTTTTGTTGCAGTGTTTTCTACATCAAACAAATTTGCAGGTCTTTGTGTATATCAGTATGTTCAAAGTTGAACAATATGCAATGAAAAAAACTTGTTGGCTGCTAGGTCTGCGAATTTGTTAGGTTTATATTGGTAAAATATAAATTGAGAAGTAACAAAATCAATATGATTATACATGTTTTTTCTTAACTTCACATTTCAACAGTCCACAGGGGTCTGCGAATAATTTGATTATACATGTATAATTTGATTATACATGTATAATTTGATTATACATGTTTTTTCTTAACTTCACAGTTCAACAAGTTCGACAATTTGGCAAGGATTTTGTTGCATTATGTTGAAAGTTCGCAGGTCTTTGTATATATCAAACAATTTCGCAGACATTTGTATTGTTCAAAGTTCCACAATTTCGCAGGGATTTTTGTTGCAGTGTTCACCAAGCATGAAACAATGTTTATATGTCAGATTGAATGGAAAATGTTCACAGGGATCTGCGAAGTTCACAGAGGTCTGCGAAATTGTTTATATGTCAGATTGAATGGAAAATGTTCACAGGGATCTGCGAAGTTGTTTACTAGACATTTTTTGCAGACATTATTCATGTTAGGCCTTGTACATATCATATGCGAACTTGTAAGGCAGACGGTTCTGCTAGGTCTGCGAATTTGTTAGGTTTATATTGGTAAAATATAAACTGATAAGTAACAAAATCAATTTGATTATACATGTTTTTTCTTAACTTCACAGTTCAACAATCCACAGGGGTCTGCGAATTTGTTGAGAATTCAGATTAAATTGGAATGAAAATAAACTAAAAAGAATTTTCACAAGAGTCTGCGAAAATAGTTAATACGTGGGCAATCTGATTGTACATATTTTAAAATTTTCAGTTCTAGGATTGTTTATATGTATTACTTGTCGGCTCTTCGAAATTGGCTACTTTGAGGCAATTCTATGATTGTACATATTTTTAATTTTATGAATGCTAGTGTTTGTGCAGAATAGAATCCTTTGTGTTCTGAAACCACTAGTATAGAATTCTTAGTGCTCTTTTGTTTAAACAAATCCCAGTGTTCTGAATTTGATTTTGACAATTCTTAGTGATTTGATTGTAACAATGATAACATTACTGGCATAACCAGGTCAATGAAGATGAACTTACAACAACAGCAGAGGAAGATTTGATTTACAAAATTCACATTGAACAAGAAGAAGGAGAGGAAGGGGAAGTGGAAGAGGAGGAGGAACAGGAGGAGGAGGAGGAGGAGGAAGAAGAAGAAGAAGAAGAAGAAGAAGAAGAGGAAGAAGAAGATGAAATAATGAATCATCAACACGAAATAGAACAAGAAGTAATACACATTGAAGAAGAAGAAAATAAAGAAGAACTAGAAGGAGAAGAAGAACGAGATGCAACACCACTTGAACAAGTTGTTCAAGAACATAATGAGGCACATTTAGTAGAAGAAGAAGAAGAAGGAGGAGGAGGAGGACAGAAAAAGAAACAGCAAGGCAAAGAGCAAGAGGAAGAGGAAGAGAAAGAGGAAAAGGAAGAGGAAGTACAAGTAGATGGACGAGTAGAATCAATTGAAAAAGTTGTAGAAGGATGAGATTCAGAAGAAGAACAGCAAGGCAAAGAGCAAGAGGAAGAGGAAGAGAAAGAGGAAAAGGAAGAGGAAGTACAAGTAGATGGACGAGTAGAATCAATTGAAAAAGTTGTAGAAGGAGTAGATTCAGAAGAAGAACAAGATTCAATTGAAAAAGTTGTAGAAGAAGGAGGAGATGATAGTGAAGGAGGAGATGATAGTGAAAGAGCAGGTCATGATGATACTGAAATGAATGAAATGTTCCATACTGCAGAAGCTGTTGATGAACAATTCCAATCAACAAACCAATCAGCTTCAACATTTGTTCCCGAGACGCAGTTTTCAAAACAAGCAAGAGTTGAGACTGCAGTTGAAAGGCAAACCCAAGTAAGAAACGTTTTTGATAAATTGGAAGAACAAGTAGTAAAATTGCAGCATAACTGTGGAAACCTCAAAGAGGACAACGTCATTCATGAAGCCCAAATTAGAAACCTTGAGATTCAAAACAGTCAATTGGGAAGACAAACGTTGCTGCTGAGGTTAGAGATAAATGAAGAGCAACAACGTAGGGAAAGAGTTGAATTTGAAAAAAGCAAGATGGCTAGGGAAAAAGATGCGGAAATAGCATTTCTGAAACAAAGGATAAAGGAATTGACAAATCAAGTGAAACAGCAATGGAAGCAAAAGCAATCGGAATCAACAATTTTTGATTCTATGAGTGATGCCCAATTGCATGAAATAACCCAACAAGGGCGAGCAACCATTGAGAAAAGGAGACATGCAGAAATAATGTCTCGATCGTGTCAGCAAAGCACATATATCATACCTTTACTGAAAAAAGTTTGGAAATTCTGTGCTCAAGAACAATGTACAACAAGTTTTGATAGTGAAAGTGAAAGGCTAGTACACGAACTGACACAAAAATTTGGGGTCAAGAAGGATGAAGAAGAAAAAAAGAAAGAAGTTTCGCATCAAGTGGACTCAAAGAAGAGGAAAGCAAAAATCGATGTCAACGAACGTGCTAAAGATCCTGGACAAGCTCAACCAACAAAGAAGAGAAAACTTTTGAAGACTGGTCCAGTATTCAAATATCTTTCGAAAGAGTCAAAGAAAAAGTTGACATCATTCTGGAAATCAGCTGCTGAAACGTAAATTCATTACTATAACACAAAAATGTTTTAATTTCATATAAAATGGTTTCTGTATTAATTTATCCTACTTTTTTGCAGGGACAGCTTGTGGGCTGGTAATCATTATGAAACATCCATTTATGCGGATGAAATAGGTCATATTCTCGAGCAGGAAGCCATAGCAAACAGTGTAAGTAATTTAATCTTTTTAGAAAAGCAGTGTTGTGCTTTATTCTAGTTAGTGACATAATTTTTGGAATCTTGTAGACGATAGATTCCTATGGTGAGATTTTGCTTGGAAAGTATCCAAAAACGAAATGTATGATATTGTCAACACGTTGGTTGGTAAGGCATCCTCTCTGTTTTTTCCAACCTTTGTTGTTAGATTTGTTTATTAGTAAGATATTTTTTTTTGGGTAATTTATTTTCTAAGTGGTTGATGGTATTGCAAATATAGTATGTGGAAGCAAAAGCCAATGAAACAACAAGGAGGAAGATGTACGATGATGATTTGAACAACGTGTTGACATTCGATTTTGTTATTTTCGCAATACACGAAGATGACCACTGGACACTTCTTGTCCTGAAAGTTTTAGAGGGATCTTGGTGTTTCTATGATTCAATGCTAGAAAAACAAAAACAAATGTCAAACAAATGCAAGCCAGCAACACTCCTTGTAAGGAAACTACTTACTTTGTGCTCTTCTCTGAAAATATTCGAACTGCAAAATACAAAACTATGAATTCCTTTTGTTTCTATAAAACAGCAAAAGCGTGTGACCGATTATCTTAAAGAAAGGTGGCAGTGTCTACAAATTGAGTCAAAAGTACAGATAGAACAAGGTTGTCCGCAACAACCTCCAGGGTAAGCATCTGCATCATTAAATTTGTTTGATGTTAGTCAAAACAATATGAGATCTGACATTTATAAAACATACTATGCAGATCCGATTGTGGGGTAATGGTATGCAAGATAATGAAGCACTTGGTTTTAAATGAAGAAATTCAGTCCCACATATCAGATGAGGAGAGCAACAAAATGAGAGCAGAAATACTGGAGGCATTCATTACAGATGAAGATGGGTCATGGCAATCTCAGGAGGAGTTGTAGTTTTTAAAAATATTTGCTTGTTTGGGTTGAATGCTAATGTTACATTGAAATATCCGTAACTGACCACTCCTAAGTAATGAACAACAACAAGTTCGACAATTTGGCAGGGATTTTGTTGCATTATGTTGAAAGTTCGCAGGTCTTTGTATATATCAAACAATTTCGTAGACATTTGTATTGTTCAAAGTTCCACAATATCGCAGGGATTTTTATTGCAGTGTTCACCAAGCATGAAAGAATGTTTATATGTCAGATTGAATGGAAAATGTTCACAGGGGTCTGCGAAGTTCACAGGGGTCTGCGAAGTTCACAGGGGTCTGCGAAATTGTTTGTATGTCAGATTGAATGGAAAATGTTCACAGGGATCTCCGAAGTTGTTTACTTCTAAGAATCCCAAATTTCGGAGTCATATGTATTTCATAAGAATCCGCAATTGAAAACTTTCTATGGTAATTGTCCAGAACTAGACATTTTTTGCAGACATTATTCATGTTAGGCCTTGTACATATCATATGTGAACTTGTAAGGTAGACGGTTCAGTAATTCATTTAATTGGACAATTCCACAGGTCTGCGAAATTGTTGACAATTCAGATTGGCTGTGCGAAATTGTTGAGAATTCCGATTGGTTCTTGGAGATCTCTTTCAAGATCTTCCCCTTTGTTTAAATGGTCCAAAAAAGGATAAATTTTGTACTGCCACCCAGCGCATGGGTGGGTTTTATGTGAATATCAATTAGTCGAGTTGTTGTTAGTCTGCGAATTTCCCAATATGTTCACAGGACTGTTCGAAATTGTTCACATGTGGGCAATCTTATTGTAAATATGTTTAATTTAATACCTCTATAATTGATTTTAAATTTCACAAGGGTCTGTGAAATTGTTGAATTCAGATTCCCTGCATATGTATTACTAGTTGGCTCTGCGAAATTGTTTAATTTGGGAATGAAAATAGAAGAAAAGAACTTCAAAGGAGTCTGTGAAATTTTTTATTTGTGGAAAACCTGATTATAGTTATATTTGTAATTCATTTTTAATTTCAGATTTTTCAATATTTGTCATTAAACAGTTCTATTTGTTTGAATTGATTATTGGTGTTATTCTTAGTAAATTAGTCTGCGAAATTCTCCATACCTGCGACGCAGAACAACGGTAGCATTAATCACCAAGCATGATATTTTAAAAAAGACTTGGTAGCTCTGCAATTTTTATATATCTGTTAGAAAAAAATTTACATGGACTCTGCGAAATTGATTTAAAAAACTGGAATAAAAATAGAAAACAACTTCACAGTAATCTGATTATAAATATATGTCTAATTGAACAATTATATAATTGATTTTTAATTTCACAAGGGTCTGCGAAATAATAAAATGAATTTAATGTTTTTTTAAATTGGTTCCTTAATTTATTTTATAAGCAAGAATACGCAGGAAATATTAAAAATAGCAGCCCATTATATACAACCAAAATAAAGGTCTGCGCCTCTACTGAGAGTATAAAAATCGTACAACCTTGTCGACGCCTCTCCGTCTCATTTCTGCGTTTAAACTTGTCGAAGCCTCTCCGTCTCTTTTTTTCCGCTCTGATTTCTTCGACTTGAAGTGCTGAAGATATACGAAGAGAAGAAACTTCAAGCCAAATGAAGCGTAAAAGAGGACAGAGTTCAAGCAAAATGAAGGGGAAAAGCGGTACGGACTTTGTCTTGAAACAATGCTCGTAGAATTTTTTTTGGAAAAATTGTTTGATTAATTTTTCTCATTGTTACACATATTTTGTAGTTTCATTTTTCTCGTATTGTTACACATATTTTGTAGTTGCATTTGCAGTAGATATTCTTACAAAATAGTCTGTTTCCTAAAAACCGGAGACTTAATTTATTACGAATTACGTAGACTTATAGCATCAGAATGTGTTATGTATGTAAATTAAAATAATTCCCACGGACTCTGCGAAATTGTTCGATTCGCAGATTTATATAAACAATTTCGCAGAGTGATATGTATTTTTTAAGAATTCCCTATTATGACATTTTTAGGGTAATTAAACAGTGATGACGAATAAGCAATGACCTTGTATTATATGGAATTATTTTGTTTTGTTTTGAAAAAAATAGTCATTTAATATGGATTGCTATACAATATTTTTGTAAAAGAATTTATTTATGTGACAATTTTGAGTGTCATTTGGGAATTTATTCTATAACATTCAGGTGGTGGGAATGCATATAAACTGAGACTGAGGGCAAACATCAATCGGTCAACAATGGAGGAACCTGAAACTAGTATAACACCAACAAAAAGAAGACAAAATCAAGGGAAAGTTCAGCTCAAGAGCAAACATAATAAGAAAAAACTGGATGCTGAAGGAACACAGGTCACATACCGATCGAACCTGCAAGCGATGGTAAATCTTATGAGAGATTTACAACTGCAGGAACACCATTTGAAATTGCTAAGGAGGACTCCATTCTGGTTGTTAATTGATGCGTTGAGAAAACAAAGACTGTCAAACGACAATTGCATGAAGTTTGATAAAGTAGCTCTCAAAATAATAAAGTCCTATGATCATGAAGCGAAGACATTCAAAATTGGTGGACGAGGTGTAAAAATTCAGGCTAACGACATAGCGCTGATTTTTGGAATTGTATCTGGTGAGGAACCAATTCCAATTACAAATCAATACCAGAAGCGGAATGAAGTTCAACTTCTAATAAGAAGAAATTTAACAGAAACAAAAGGAATAACAACTAAAATAGTTGCAAATTTGATCGAAAGCATAATAGAAAACGACGATAAGCAAGCGATCAAAGATGTTGTGCGGCTAGTATGCTTGTACCTGTGTGGTACACTATTTTTTTCTGGGCGTGGAATTCAGATCAGTTGGAGTTTTGTTCAACTAATGGAAGACCTACCAGCTATGAGCAATTATAATTGGTCACAAGCAATACTCGACAACTTAATGAAATCAGTTGAAGCGTATGCTACAAAACCAAAGGATGTTGCTGGATGTGTTATGCTATTGTTGGTAAGTCAAGCAAAGTTTATACTCTTACGATTGACTGATGCTTATAGTTTAGTTGTCTAATATTTTTGTATACATTATGACTACATTGCAGTATTGGCTTTGTGAAAGGACGAATATAATTGAACAAGAGACACGACTCTTCACTGTTCCTAGAATTCTGAAGTGGAATTTGCCAAAGCTGAAAGAAAAATTGGAAGGGATAGAAAGCTTGGACAATCTCAGAAATGTACAGGTGAAATTATTAAATGAGTACATTTTTTCTTCATTACTTCCTTTTCTTTTTGCTTTATTTGGTCTTATTTGGCATTAAGAAGCGAAGTACTTTTCAAAAATTACGTATGTGAAGCAAAAGAGACGAATAGTTTGCCAATCCAGAGTTATCTAATGAAAACAACATGTTGCATATATCAGTATGTTCAAAGTTCCACAATTTCGCAGGCATTTTGTTCCAGTGCCTTCTAAAGCAAACAAATTCGCATTTGCTATTTTACCTTTAATGAGTAAACAATTTCACAGGCATTTTGTATTCCTGACTTGAAAACTATTACATTGCAGCTGTTGGACGGTACGCTTCAACAAACAGAGAGGGAGGTTGGAGTTTTCCGTACATTTCGTAACAATCAAACCACTAGCTCAGACCATGATGATAGCTCAGAACATGATGATAGCTCAGAACATGATGATAGCAGTGTAAGCCCAGAAAGTGATGATGAGCATGATAATGAAAGCCAAGATGATGATCATGGAAGTAATGACAATGATAACGAAAGCCAGTGTGGTGAAGATCATCGAAGCACAGAAAAGGATGGTGAATATGATTTCAGAAATGTACAGGTGAAATTATTAAATGACTACATTTTGTCTTCACACACATATCCTTTTGGTTTGATTATTGTTTTCCTCTTTTTGCCTTTGTAGAATTAATTATTTGGTCTTATTTGGCTTTAACAACCAAACTACTTCTCAACGATATGTATGTGAAGCAAAAGAGAGGAATGGTTTGCCAATCCAGAGTTATGTGACTGTGAAATTGTTAATATGAATAAAAATAGGAGAATTTCGCAGACCTTTGTTGAACTGATCTGTTAAAAATAGCAGTGCACATTGTTGAACTGATCTGTTACCTATTCACCTTCGTTGGGGGTAATTGTCCACTGTTTTCTACAATACGCAAATGAAAAATATCATTTGGTATATATTTGTGCGTTCAAAAGTTAAACAATACGCAATGAAAAGAACATGTTGCATATGTCAGTATGTTCAAAGTTCCACAATTTCGCAGGGGTTTTGTTCCAGTGCCTTCTACGTCAAACAAATTCGCATACCTTTGTATTCTATCTGGCATTTGCTATTGTACCTTTAATGAATAAACAACTTCGCAGAGGGTTTGCTTCTTCTTTTTTTTTTTAAACATAGATTCCTGACTTCAAAACTATTAAATTGCAGCTGTTGGATGGTAGCCTTCAACAAACAAACCATGATGATCATGATGATGGAAGCTCAGAACATGATGATCATGATGATGGAAGCTCAGAACATGATGATAGCGGTGGAATCCCAGAAAATGATGACCATGATAACAAAACTCATTGTGCTGAAGATCATGGAAGTTCAGAACTTGATGATAGCGGTGAAACCCCAGAAAATAATGATGAGGATGATAACGAAAGCCAGCATGGTGAAGATCATGAAAGTGCAGAAGCTGATGACCTTATAAGTAATGAGCACAGAACTCCAGTTTATACTCCTTACTTTGGTTCATTAGTATCAGAAGACGGACTTGAAAGAATAGACTTGAATCAAACTGAGCAGAACATCCTTCAAAGTGAGGAGCAATCTCCTATTTATTTGGATTCTACAATGACAACCAAATCGAGTCTTTATCTGCTTTCAGAAACAGCAGCCATCGCACAGCAATCGAGCCTGGTATACAAAAGAAGAGTGAAAATTACAGGAACTGAATCACAAAAAGAAGAGCAATCAAGTCTCAAGGATCAGTTGGTTAAATCTACAGAACCGGAACAGCAATCTTGTCGTTTTCTGGATTCCATAATTACACCTCAAGGTGAGCAGATGTAAATGACTACATTTTTTCTTCATCACTCCCTGTTCCTTTCATTACTATTGTATTTAACAGTGCTCAATGAGATTGCTTATTTGGTCTTATTTTGGTTTAATGAGCAAACTACTTTTCAATGATATGTGTGTGAAGCAAAATTGAGTAGTATGTGACTGTGAATTTATTAAATGTCAGGTGAAACACCACCAATCGAAAAGCCATCGGGTTATTTTCTGGATTCCTGAATTACACTGCAAACTGATGAGGTGGAAATGAATGGAATTGAATCACAAGAAGAAGAGAGATCAAGTGTGAAGGATCCATTGCTCAATTCTACAGAACTGGCTTGTTCAACTCTTTATCTAGATTCAACAATATTGGATAAGAAAATGGAAGAGCTTCAAAGACAAATTGATGATGAGAGAGCCCTGAAGGAGAAAGAAATGGAAAAGAATGAGGAAGTAGTCAAGCAGATAGAGGATATACAAAGGACAAATGAAATACTTCTAGTGGTCATTAACTACATCAATGAAATAGCAAAGCAAAATGATGAAGAAAGAGGTGCCAGGGACAAAGAAAAAATGGAAAAATCTGAAGAACAGACACGTCTTATGTTGAAGGAGAATGGAGTCTTGCAAAAAGAGAATGAAGCTGCAACTTGCAGAATTGGAGAACTTGAGAGAGCCCTGAAGGAGAAAGAAATGGAAATGAATAAGGAGAATGCAGCCCTGCAAAGGGAAAATGAAGCTGCAACTTCCAGAATTAGAGAACTTGTTGAGCAAATTGATAAAGAGAGCATTAAAGGAGAAAGAAATGGAAAAGAATAAAGAACTAGTCAAGCAAATGGAGGAATTGAACTGTCAAGTAGTAAAGCAACAAGAACAGAATGCAGCAAAAATTGCTCAACTTGAAGAACACAATGCTGTGATGAATAAAGAGAATGCAGCGCTAGTCATTCAGATAGATGAAGAGAGGGCTCTCAAACAAGATACAATGGAGAAATTGAACTCAATCATCGAAAAGAGGGATAAAGAGGTAAAAGCTATTGCATATAAGATCCATACAACTGAGTTGGATGAATTGACCAAAGCTCAGGCTGAATTCAATAAATTGAAGAGAGAGTACAGAGAACAAATTCTTCTGAGAGATGGAAAAATTAAAATGCTCGAAGAACAAATGGCTGCTCCTGTTCGTCCAGAACCTCAAATGGCTGCTCTCGTTGCTTCAGAAGCACAAGTAAATGCTCTGACACCACAATAGAACATTAATTCTGAAGAAGATCGTGTGGTTGAGGAACTAGCACCAGAGAAGGAAGCTATTGTAGAAAAAATTATCAAGGAAATTAAAGAAAACTACTGTGATCCAGAAGTGCTAGAGAATGCAGTCCACCGCATGAACAAAACGTTCATGCGGAGCCCAAATTCGTACATCAAAAGACTGAAGAACAGGACTGGAAGGAAAAACACAAAAATTGCTGAATATCATTATACACCTCTCAAGAAGCAAACAAGAAAAGGAGCAGAGCTGAATGTGGAAAGCTTCAAACTTATGAGCCACCTGTTGCAACGCAGCAGACCACCAATGATGAACACAAAGAACATTCTGATGATCAAAAGAAAGAGATGGAAGCGATTGATTTTATTCCAACAGAATACAGAGTCATGGTTACTACTATATTGAAGGATGAGTCGAGGTAAGAATCGTACAAAAAATTGAAGTTTGATTTCCTAAAGTACTTTAAAACTTTACCTACTAACATAGAAATCTAACTTGCAGAATTCTTGTCTGGGCTGGAGAAGAACTTGACAATTATGTATATGATGATGATTTCAGATTTCTTATGCTAGATGATGCGCTAACGTGTGGGGTAAAAATGAATATGCTATTTTACTTTCATTAAATGTGTTCAGCTCTTGCGTACACTTATCGTCTTGCATATATATCCTCACACAGACTGTAGGTGCTTATGCGAAAATATTGATGGATCGAAACAAAAACAAACAAAGTACAAATCCAACATTTTCACTTGGATTGGATACACAAACGTCATATTTGTTCAACACCAAATTCACGGTAAGGAGCAATACTATTAAATTCCATGCAGCATAACAGTTTGTTCATTAAGTTTGTTAACTTAATTCAACTCTATGAACATGTGAAATCAGCTAATGAAATTGAAAGAGCAAAGAACAGATGTGCTTAAGGACGGTCTTGCAGCTGCTATGCAATGCACGTTTATTCATTTCCCATTGCTTCATTGTAACCACTGGACACTGCTTGTGCTTAATACACTTAATGGGAGATGGGATCTTTATAACTCATTGGCAAAACTGAACAAGAAGCATGCGGACAGGGCAAAACAACTTGTAAGATAAGTGGTTGCATATTACATTTTTCATATTGTTTGTTTTGCATTAGACATAATGTTTCAAAATGATTTGCAGGCAAATCAAATTGCAAACGACATAAATGGCTTGATACCAGGAACCATACGAATCACTAACAAGGTCAGGACTGTAACAGCTACACCGCAACAACACCCAGATTCGTAAGTTTTAACGAACTTTGAATTCGTTATCAAAGTTAAACGCTTAATTCACTAATGTCAATACAATTTTTTTGCAGTTACGATTGCGGCGTTATAGTCTGTTATTTAATGAATAGAATTTCAAGGAACAAAGAAATTGATCCCAACCTATCAAGGCAACAATGCATAAGATTCAGAGCAAAAATTGCTGTTAAATTGTTAAGCGATAGACCAAGATCATGGAATCCAGAAGACAATGAAGACTCTGATTTTGATATTTGAGTTATCTTAAATAATGCTAGTGGTTTTTTCTTTTCTGCAAACAAATGTAGAAATCTCCTCCTTCTTGGACACATGCTCTTTCACTTGCCACAAATTCGCTGACCTGTTATATGTATCTGAAATTGTTTGTCTGTGAATCCAAAGTTGCATGGCTGCGAAATTGCTCATTCAAATTTTGTAGGAATGATCACTGCACAATGAGTACTTAGCATTATTGAACTGATGCGTGGTGTATTCATAGCTATTTGGATCTTAAATATGGATCTTATATCCGATTTATATTGTCATAAAACAAACTCGCAGAGCCTCATTGCATAACAAATTCAATGTAACAAATTCGCAGAGGGGTCTGCGAAATTGTTTACATAAATTGTTTATTTATAGCTCATAGATATTTGGATCTTAAATATGGATATTTATATCCATTTTATATTGTCAGAAAACAAATTCGCAGAGGCTCATTGCACAGTAACACGCACATTAACTTATGGCGGTTAACTAGGTGCATCCCGTCCCCTCAACTACCACGTTTCTCTTTTTTTCTCGGGATAACAACCCACGATTCACGTCTGTAGGTCTTCTTTAGTCTATAAATATCAAACGTAGGTATGGTGTTTACCACTTGCACACCTCTGTTCCTTCTCTAAAATGGCTGGCAAAATGCCAGAGAGCAACCTCCGTTCTCCCCTCTTTACTCAAATCACCCCTGCCCAGATCAAACAGTTGGCGAACGAACTCTCCTGGGTTCTACTGGAGGACCACACCGAATGTAAGAGGAAGATCCAGACCATCCATGACCGGGTGGAAGGAATGGCACTTCGCATGGAGAAGATGGAGCCTACAATCAAACTTGTAGTGGCCAACTGGGACACCATCGAGTACAAGCCTCCCCCAGCACCTCCATGGCTGGCACCTCTGGCCAGTGGAAGGAGTGGCCTACAAAATAGGCCCTCTTTCTGTCCTATTTTCGGGTGGTTTTAGTAGTATTTTTGTTTTAGGTCTCACTTGAGATCTTTATTTTTGTTAGACCCCTCTTGGGATCTTTTCTTTTCTTTTCTTTTTCTGTTAGATCCATATTCGCAGGGGGGTCTGCGAAATTGTATGTATGAATTGTTTATTCATAGCTCATAGCTATTTGGATCTTAAATATGGATGTTATATCCGATTTATATTGTCATAAAACAAACTCGCAGATCCTCATTGCATGTATGAGCATGACTTGTTTTAAAAGTTCCCAGGGGGTCTGCGAAATTGTTCATTTAGAATCTTGGCTTGTTCATCTAGTATCATGGGTTCCTGGTGTCTGCGAAATTGTCTATATGTAGGCGAGTTGATTGTAGATTTTTTTAATTTGACACTTCTTTATATTTGTAATGGAACAACCCCTTGAATTTCTTCAGATGTATCAGTACGTCACATATGAAATGTTTCGCAGCATTTCAAATATAAAACAGTGGAAATTCGCAGGGGGGTCTGCGAAATTGTATGTATGAATTGTTTATTCATAGCTCATAGCTATTTGGATCTTAAATATGGATGTTATATCCGATTTATATTGTCATAAAACAAACTCGCAGATCCTCATTGCATGTATGAGCATGACTTGTTTTAAAAGTTCCCAGGGGGGTCTGCGAAATTGTTCATCTAGAATCTTGGCTTGTTCATCTAGTATCATGGGTTCCTGGTGTCTGCGAAGTTGTCTATATGTAGGCGAGCTGATTATAGATTTTTTTAATTTGACACTTCTTTATATTTGTAATGGAACAACCCCTTGAATTTCTTCAGATGTATCAGTACGTCACATATGAAATGTTTCGCAGCATTTCAAATATATAACAGTGGAAATTCGCAGGGGGGTCTGCGAAATTGTATGTATGAATTGTTTATTCATAGCTTATAGCTATTTGGATCTTAAATATGGATGTTATATCCGATTTATATTGTCATAAAACAAACTCGCAGATCCTCATTGCATGTATGAGCATGACTTGTTTTAAAAGTTCCCAGGGGGGTCTGCGAAATTGTTCATCTAGAATCTTGGCTTGTTCATCTAGTATCATGGGTTCCTGGTGTCTGCGAAGTTGTCTATATGTAGGCGAGCTGATTATAGATTTTTTTAATTTGACACTTCTTTATATTTGTAATGGAACAACCCCTTGAATTTCTTCAGATGTATCAGTACGTCACATATGAAATGTTTCGCAGCATTTCAAATATAAAACAGTGGAAATTCGCAGGGGGGTCTGCGAAATTGTTTGTATAAATTGTTTATTCATAGCTCATAGCTATTTGGATCTTAAATATGGATCTTATATCCGATTTATATTGTCATAAAACAAATTCGCAAAGGCACATTGCGTTATTCTACAATAATCCTATTTCCAAACATATCAAACATTGTCCCCAAGTTCTAGGGGGGTATGCGAAATATAGAAAGAAAAGAACATTTTGCACGAATATAGGAAGAAAAGGAAATTTTGGATGTATCAGTATGTCTTCCAAGTTCCCAGGGCGGGCTGCGAAATTGTTTATATTTATTTAAAAAACTTCCAGGAGTTTAGCAAATTTGTTCAATTCAGATTGCATCTATTCTTTATTGTAGATGTGTAAATTTATTCAATTCAGATTGCATCTATGCATATTAGTGTTTCAGTAACGAAAAGTGTAAATGAAAACCTTGTAGAACTTCCGTCAAAATGAAAAGCAAAAACATTACTCATATTAGTTTTTGTCTTTTAGCAACAAATGCAAATCCGTACAAATTTATACCAGTCATTGTCATTTAGCAAGAAATGGAAAACCCTACGCGTTTTAGCCAAAACCCTACGCATTTCTCCCAAAGAGCGAAAACGCAACAAAAAAACTATGGCAAGCCGCCTGGAAAAAGTGAGTGAAATGTGCGAAATGGTCTACGCCGGTACGCGAGTGCTGCTACGTGAGGTGAAAAAACTCAGGAAAGAGATAAAGAGGCTGAAAGAGGAAGAAGAGGCTATGAACTTGCATCTCGAAGAGGACAACGACGACAACAACGACGAGGACGACGACGACGATGACAACAATGAGGAGGAAGATGACGAGGACGACGACGAGAACGACGATGACGAGAACGACGATAACGAGGACGAGGACGAGGACGACGAAAATGAGGACAACGGGGATGAGGATGAGGACGACGAGGATGAGGACAAGGGAACTAACGATATGCACTATCAACAAGTCATCACCAACGGACACAAAAGTCCCCTTCCTAGTCCCCTTCCAAATCTGTAAAAGAATAAAAAACGTAGATATGAATATGTGGCTAGTTTAATGTTACAGCTTTTTCTACGTTAATGTTAATGGTATCTAGTTTCGTGTTGCGAAATTGTTCAAAGGTGCCTGGCTGCGAAATTGTTAGTATGGGAAAAATAAGACAATTTCGCAGACCTATTCACACCTATCTGGATCTTAAATGTGGATTGATGGGTTACTGGTCTTTCTACTTTAATGTTAATGGTATCTAGTTTCGCAGGTCTTTGTGTATATCAGATGTTCAAAGTTGAACAATATACAATGGGAAAAACTTGTTGGTTGCTAGGGCTGCGAATTTGTTAGGCTTTGAACAATATGCAATGGAAAAACATGTTGGTTGCTACGTCTGCAAATTTGTTAGGTTTATATTGGTAAAATATAAACTGAGAAGTTAAAAAATCAATTTGATTATACATGTTTTCTCTTAACTTCACAGTTCTTGTAAGGCACCCAATTCAGTAATTCGTTTATTTTGACAATTCCGCAGGGGTCTGCGAATTTGTTGACAATTGAGATTGGACCTGCAAGATTGGATAAATAGCAATCGCCTGTATATGTTTTACTTATTCGCAAACATGCCTCATACAACTGAAGTTCCATTTAGTATACTGACACTTTAAACTCCTACTTATGCACAATAAGGATGTTTTTTTTTTTTTTTTTTTTGCCCCCTGTAATCCTTTAGCATCTCAAAACAGCTCCACTTGCCATAATCTAATCAGGCCAAGTTCTTCGAAGAGCCAAAAAGTTCAGAAATAAAACATGACAATGCTAAAAATTCTGGTGTTCGAAATGATATTCCCAAAGCAGGCTTCACAATATAGGCTACCTTTGAAGGGTTACCTCTAATTAAATGACTCCCCATACTATATATATTTCTAATTGAACAGTTTCCAATCATGTCAAAACACCATTTATACAATAGCCAATGAAAATAAAATTTCAGTGTACAACTTCGCAAACCTTTGTACCACTGCCTTCAGCATTGGACAATTTCTCATATTTCATAACCACATATGCCAATGGAATGCGAAAAAGTTAAAAAAAGTGGTGGTGCTACATAGAATGACGAACAGAAAGATAAAACTTCACTGGACTTTGCGAATTTGTTTATATGTGGAGCAAGTAAAAAGCAGACTAAAACAACTAAAAACACTATAAGTAAAGCACAAATCCTGTCAGTGCTCCAATGGTTCTTTGCACCTTGCCCTATTATGTCTCCCAACTTGGCCACACCTCCCGCATGTGATCTTCCTGGTTTTCACTCCAGTTGAAGGGATACGTTCAGTTTGTGGTCTTCCTGGTGGTCTCTTATTACACAGTGGAGGAAGAGAACATTGCCATCAGAACCAACAGTGACATCCTTCCATATGGTAGGTACAGGATTGATGGATTTGGAGTATGTATTTTGAAAAGCATGGACAGAGTAGTAATGATCCACGTAGTCATTCAAATTTTTCCCCGCTCTCTTGAGAGCACAAAATGCATGAGCACATGGGAAACTATTAATCTGCCATTCTCCACAAGAACAACTCCGGGAAGCTATATTTACACTCACAGAAGGGTCGCACCGAACCTCATACAAATCATCACTTGACCTAGAAATAGCCCACGTTTTTGACACATTGAACAACCCCTTGAATTTCTTCTCCATGATAGGACATATCACACCTTTCCATTTCATTGATATTGATCTCCTCGCAGACAGCTGTTCCATTATTTTCAGCCTAATCTTATTAAAAAGCAAAGTAATAGGCAAACTCCGTTCCTTTTTTATCCAATTATTAAAGCACTCAACTAAATTTGAACTCAATTCACCATATCTCTTCCATGGAAAATAAGCATGACACCAATGCTCATTATCTAATGTATCCAGAAAGGCAGAAACTTTTACTCCACCTTCTTTCTTGAGTTTGTTCATCAACTTTTCAAACTCTCTTACAGTTGGTGCATAAGCACACAAGTTGAACAAATTCAGTAGATACTTCTTCTTGCTATTGTCCAACCCGCCAAAACGTTTCTTCAAATTTTCTTTTAAATGAACCAGACAATGTGAATGTGGCGAAGAAGGGAAAATTTGTTTGACAGCTTGCAACAAACCATCATGCCGATCAGAAACAAAAACCAAAACCCTTCCATCTTCAAGGAAATCCTTCAACTGTTCCATAAACCAATGCCAGTTTTCATAGTTCTCTGAATCAACGACAGCAAGACAAAGCGGATACAAACCTACAATCAATCCAAAACGGCTAATAAAATTTAACTACTTGAGTAACAAATCCCCAACAGAAGTCAATCAAGAAATGCATATCCTACTACTTAGCAGAAGCAGTTTATCAGTTAAATTTTCTGTAAACGGGAAGGAAAGTGCAGAAACCTGTCCCCAATAATTGAGGAGGGGAAAAAGTATTGTTTATATAAAAATGGTAGTGAAATGTTACCTTGGTTACCATCTTTTGCACAAGCTGATAACAACATCCATTGTGTGTGCTCTTCAAAAAAGTGCCATCGACAAACAGAATAGGACGGCAAAAGGTAAAGCCATACTTGCAAGCGGCAAACCCGAGAAACATCCTCTTGAAATGGTCAGAATCATGACGCTCTAACACACACATACTATCTGGATTTGAAGCTCTAAAAGCACCAACATACCACGACAATTCCTTAAACGACTCCATATAATCCCCATATACGTGTGCTCTAGCTTTTTTAACCGCCATCCAAGCTCGACGATAAGTGATCTCAACCCCATAATCTTTCTTCATATCCTTCATAACCTCAACTGGGCGTTTTGATTCATCAGATCGCATGTCTTCAGAAACCAATCTACTAACAAAACTAGAAGTACTGCGAGAACTACTATATGACAATGAAGCATCCCCACAAGTGTGCTCACCAACAAACTGCTTTATAACAAAGTAACCACTAGGCATTTCTAACTTGGCCTTCACAATCCACTTACATTCCTTTGATGTATGCCTTTCCAAACAAACAGCCTTCACTGTTTGGGCATCATTTTTCGCGTAAACATATTTGAAACCATGGAACAACGAGTACATAGACAACGCATCACGAAAACCAACAGCCCCGCCAACAAAGACCTGACCAACTCCAACAATTGCAGTACACCAACCAGCTGACTTCAGAACCTTACTCTTATTATTATCACTAAATGATGGTGGCAAATCCACTTGAGTGCCAACGCAATCTAACAACACCAACTGATCACAACCTACATCACCACTACTGCTACAAACATCAACAACAGTAGACACCATACTTGTATCAACCAAATCTTTGACAGCAACATCAACAAACTCAGTCCTAGATGACAAGGTTAAAGCATATAAGACACACAAGTCCTCATCACACTCCAACAAACACTGCGGATGGCCAGCAACTGAGAAAGAAAGAGAGAATGAGCCTTCGGTCAAATCTTTCCACTTTGCACATAACTTCGTCATCAAAGATTGAAAACTCAAAGTCCGTTCTAACAAAACACCACAACTAACATCACCCCGTTTGCACAACAATACGACAGCATTTTCCATAATCCCCGTAGACCTAAAACAAAACAAAAACACTTAGAAAACAGCCACCAACAAAAGATCAGTATGACTTCTTAAAGAAGTTGACTATTTGTATTACAATTTCATTATTTTCACAGACGTTCTTAATACAAATAGTCATCACAGGGTGGTCTGCGAAATTGTAATACAAATGTCTTGGACTTCTTTAAAAAGTCAAACAGAAAATGATATTCAATAGTCTCTCTAATTTGGCTAGATGAAGAACAAACGAGTTTATCTAGTTTGTCAAACTTCATTACGTTCAATAGTGTAAACAAAGAAATTCACTACTTTTGGATGTTTGAGTTGTTTTCGTTTAATATTAATGATTGCAGTGGTGTTTTTTTGCAAGCACAAGTTGGAATAACCTTCTTTGGACACATGTTGTCTGACTTGCACAAACTCGCATACCTGTATGGCTGCGAAATTGTTAATCTGAATAAAAATAAGAGAATGTCGCAGACCTTTGGTATGGTGATTGTCCATACAAACGTCATTACTTTCACAACTTCAAACCCAAAGAAATTCAGTAGTTGTAATAATTCACATAATAAATCACAGCTTTCAACTACTGAACCAACAGAAATCCACTAGTTCCACCAACTCAAAACACCATCAATGAGTTTAACTAGAGTAAATATCAAGCTTCAAATTCAGTAGTTGTAATTCACGTACTAAATCACACCTTTCAACTACTAAAGCAAGAGAAATCCACTAGTGCCACAAACTCAAAGCATCGAACGTCATTACTTTAACTAAATCGATCAAGTAACTCAAGTGAAAGAGAGAGAGAGAGAGAGAGAGAGAGAGAGAGAAACGTTATCTCAGCAGAAATAAATCCAGTGAATCGAAAAAACAAAATCTACGAAAGTAAAAGAAATCGCGAGAATCGAATGAATCAAACAAACCTTCTGGATTGAAATCGATCCAACGGTCAAGCCAACTAGATAATCGAATGAATCGAATGAATCAAACCCTCGCGAGAATCGAATGAATCAAATAAACGAAATCACTGAAGAGAATGGAAAGCCCCAGCGATTAGCGGTGGAAGTCGTTTATATTTTTGAAGAGAATGAAAGAGATCAAACGCACGAAAATAAAGGGAATAAGGGTAGAGCGGTAATTTCAACTCCAATTTATCCTTCCACGTAATTAAACAGATTCTCCATCCTTAATGGGAATTAGGAATCCAAAATCAGGACCGGCCGGTAATTTTCTCAAACCAAAACATAACAATTAAAAGTCCAATCAAGAAAACCCTAAACCTATCTCTACACTTCTATGAGCCTTCAAAATGCAGCCACCAGCCACCGCCTACCACCGATCAGGCAGAAACAAGCAGCCACCAAAGATGCTCCTCCACACACCACCGAGCCACCACCAGCAAACCCATGGAGCAGCAACCAACCCCACCACCGGCAAACCCAAGCCGTTAGGCAACAACCGCACTGCCCAACAACGGACACGGCAGGAGACCATGCCGATCAGCTGCCCAATTAACATCGTTTGAACAACCAAGTCATTAGGCCAAACTCCAGTCAACCCAGCAGAAGTTCGGTAAGAGGAAAAAAGAAACGGGAGAGAGGAGATCAAGAACGAGGCAGAATAGAGAAAATGGCCGGGAAGGAAGAAACATAGAAGAGCAAGGAAATGGGTTTGGAAAAAAAAGAGGGGAGAGGAAGAGGATAGAGGAGAAGACGAAACCAAACCAGATCGCAACCTCATCGGACGTTCGCCGCCCCAGAAACGGCCACCGTGAAGACCAGTATGTCGGCTGAACGCTAAGATTCAGAACGCCTAGTATCGCTCACCAAACCTGTCGCCACCGACCACTCACTGCCGTTGCCATTGCCGATCGTTTTCTGTATAAGAAAAACAGAATGAAAAGGAAATCGGAGAGGTGGAGAAGAAGGGAGGATGAGACAGATGAGGGAGAAAAAGGATCGCCTGCACCTCCTCCCCCGACGGCAGAAACCCTACCTTTTAGTCGCGGACCCTCCGGCTCCGTGATTGCCATAACATTAGCTCTTAAACTTGAATATTAATCCTTAGGAATCGTGTCAACGTGATTTTTGTGGTGGCAGTGGGGGTGGTGATAAATTTTACCCTTGAGAATTTCTTGAATAGAGGATATTCTCGAGTCATTGTGTTGGCACCGAAAGTCGCACTTCAAATGTGGTGGTGGTAGATTGAAACATCTAGAATATTCTCAATGCTTATTTTGAATTTTTGTTGTATTGGTAGTGATGGCGAAGTAACAAAGGTTGTGGTGGAGCGGAGGGGAGGGGTGGTGTTATGTGGTGCTAAAATGATGGTGATAGTGGTGATGGAGTAGTCGTGGTGGAGTTGCATGTAGAAGTGTGATGGTCATGGCGTTGGAGTGCTGGTAATGGGAGTAGTGGTTGGATGAAAGCGGAGGTGGTAGGATTGAGGTGCGGTGCCAATGGTGGTAGTAGACTGGAAGTGTGGTGTTAGTGGGGGTGAAGTGATGGTGGTGTAGGTGGTGAAGTGATGGTGATGGAGAAGTTGTGTTGCAGTGACAATGTTGGTGGTGGAGGAGTGATAGTACTCCGATTATCTTTGTAGTAGTCTACTTACTACCTACTTTTCATAAACTAAACTTATTTTAATAATTGGATTCCATCCTCTAGTTCTTTGAAAATCCTTATCTGTATATAATAGGTCTTAATCCGATTTAAAATGAGAAAGATGGAACCGTTTTACCGAAATGATTTACTTTTCAACTTAGAGGATAAATTGGTCATTTCTTTTGATGTATAAAAATAATTTTAGATCCAAACTTCTTGGGTTAGAAACTAGACTCAACAAGCTTTCTAAAGGTTTAAACCTTGCGAAAATTGGAGTTTGGGAGTGTCCGGGACAAATCCGTAAAGTTTGACCACATGTGGAGCTTTAATGCGCCTCCGGCGCATCTACATGAGCCCTAGGCGCATCCTTGAAATTTCAAAACTAACCAAACTTTCCATATTTACCACAGACACTCCCGAACTCCATTTGCACGTGGTTTGAACCGTTGAAAAACTTTTCTAGACTAATTTCTAACCAAATTAGTTTGGTTGCAAATTTATTTATACATTAAAAGATATGACGATTTTACCCTCAACAAATAAAAAAATTAAATTATTTTGGGAAAATCCTTGAACCACACTAACTTTAAATCGGATTGAAACGTATTTTATATCGATAGAGAGGGTATTAAAAGTAGTAAAAGATGGTGGGATCAAACCATAAAAATAATAGATTTTGATTTACGAAAAGTTTGTCAAAAGTAGACCAATTCAAAGATCGGCGGAGCCACTAAAGCTAAAACACGTTTTCGCGCCCTTCCACTCATTATGAGTTCCATTCGGTACTCACATTCGTAGTTCAAAACCACCATCACACCATTACTGCCGTCACTACGTACGGACATGCTAGTTGCTTGATCAGGATTTTCCAGCTGATATTGAGTATGGTTTTGCCTTCTCATATTAATCTTGAATGACATGAAAATCCCTTTCCACATAGCTCTTACTTACGACCAATATATGTTCAGCACTAGATTCTGTTGACAAATTTACCAGTGGAGATCACACACATCATTTACAATATCATCTTGCTTCCAGCTGGTATTAAGATCCAATGGAAAATCCCAGTTAAGAAGAAATGAGGTACTTTTTGACACAAATAGTGCTCCGCTCATAGATGTGTCTGGAATTGTCCAATACATATATTCCACAGGATGTACGTGGGTTCCACTCATGGAACGATTCTGGATTCATTTGTATCTAGATCTGTGTTTACCGTCCAGAAGCATTAATGTTTTGACCTGCTCAATGACAGAAAATAATTGCACGAGTATCTAACACTCTTCTTTGCTCTATGAACAGCATGTTCGATCATGTAAGTTGGAGTTGAGTTTTGTTCACCCTCCACTTAAGAAGGTGAACATTACCCTCCTTTCTATTGGTTGAAATGGTGTGGATCCCACCATAAAGTGATGTCATACTTACCAAAAAGTGTATTGCAGGAGTTGGACCTACACCATTTCAACCAATAGGAGGGAGGATAATATTCACCCTCTTTTAAGGAGGGTGAACAAAATTGTACTCTGTCAGTTGCCCTGTCCATAGCAATTCCAAAAGACCTTGGGAATCTGCTGATATGATGTTTCTCACTTATCGGTAAGATGCCCTATCCATGAATAAGGACCGAGTAGTGAGTTCGGGCATAATTCACATGCCTCTGATAGTTCATTCACACTTAAAAAATCTTGTTCTTGGTCGGTCTTAATCTATCAATGTTATCAAATGTTTTCACGTCTTCGAAGTTGGATTCCGGTAATTAAACATCTTGAAAATTGTTGATCCATTTTGATCTTTTTTAAGGATGAAATGGGCTAGAACAATAGGCCTTGCATTACTTGAAACCTCTTCCCTGCATTCCCTTTGATCTAGTGACCTCACAAGAAGGGTCCATAGCAATTCCTGCTTCTGTCTCAGCAGTTTATCGACGGAACACTGACGGCTGCAAGTCAGCGGCCACAAACTCTAGTTTACCAAACGTACCAGAATCCAGACTTAGAAATGTGGATTTAGATAATCTTAATTAATTAAAAATGGTACTTTACTTTAAGATAGTACTTTACGATGAGGTGTATGTTAAAGACGAGGGCTTTGGTTTAATTAGCATTATAAAAAGAAGAGGAAAGTCCACTTTCACCCCCTGTGGTTATCGCCATGTGCGGATACACCTCCTGTGGTTTAAAAGTGTGCACATAACCCCCTGTGGTTTTCAAATTGTGCGGATAAACCCCCTGCCGTCGTATTTTCCATCCATTTTAACGGAAACAATATTAAAAGACCGTTATACCCCCCATCACGTCCCTTGATTCTTCTTCTTGTTTAAATCTAACCACACCATCCCGTATACCAAAAATTGAATCCAAACCGTTGATATTATAAATTTTGACGAGTACAGCGTCTATGCCAAAATTCTAGTCAATCAAAAAATGAAAAGCTTATGGTCAAATCGATTTTGTTATGAAATTAAAATTTCAAATTTGAATTTACTACAAGTTAGATCACTGGGTTATTGATGCCTGATCGAGATGATTTTTTACAGAGATACTCTATTCTTTATTTAATACATTATGAACGACTCAGATTACATTCTAGAGGTGTGTGAGATAAACCTCCGTTAAAATGGATGGAAAATATGATGGCAGGGGGTCTATCCGCACAATTTGAAAACCACAGGGGTTATGTGCTCACTTTTAAACCACAGGGGGTGTATCCGCACATGGCGATAACCACAGGGGGTGAAAGTGGACTTTCCTCTAAAAAGAATTGGTTTGATTCGGTGTGATTCTAAGCATTCAAAAAAGTTTAGTTTGAATTATTTTTTTAAAGTTTTTAGGGCAATTTACCTCTAGGTCCAGAAAATAGAAAGTAATTCCCACCAAGTTTCCTCTAATTAACGAAACACTAAAACTCTATGAAAGTGCCTAAAACCCCCAATACTGAAAGTGCTTAACTCTTAGGGCACCCTATGAAAGTGCCTAAACCTCAGGGTACCCTATAAAAGTGCCTAAAACTCTAGGGTACCCAATAAAAGTGCCTAAATCGCTAAAACCCTATAATAGGAAAGTGCACCCTAAAACTCCTATGAAAGTGCCTAAACCTAAACCCTATGGCTCTATGAAATCACCTAAACCTAAACTCTAGGGTACCTTAAACCCTAGGGTATCCTAAAATCTAAAATCTTAAGGTACCCTAAAACTCTAGGGTACCCTAAAATCCTAAAATCCTAGGGTACCCTAAGATTTTAGGGTACCCAAGGGTACTAGGGTACCCATTAGGGTACCATAAAACCCTAGCATACCCTAAAACCCTAGGGTGACATTTCTATTAATGGTAAATGTATTTTTGTAAAAGTGGACTTAGTGGTAATTAAGTATTTCATCTCTCCTTAATGGGAATTAAGTGTCACTTTTCTATACTTAGAAGTAATTTTCTCAAGTTTTTACCCTATATGCTTGTAGGGGCCATGCTTGTACTCTCTATCCCAATCCGACACCCCAAATTCTCATACGATTTCATTTTATTTGGACAACCCAAACAAGGATAGACCATCAGCAAATATTAAGAAAAAGAAGCAGCTGTTAAAAAGGTCAAAACAACACAAAAATAGGTCTGTTAAATGAACATTCATTGAACTCATCTTGGACAACTCTCACTTGTCCCATACAAGAAATAATAGTCTCCGATCAACAGGTCCGTAGAAAGCAAAAAAATTCACCAAGTTCATATCGGCAGCAAAGAACTTGCATTAATCCCAAAAGCATCAAAAGAGGCTCTACATCAGGGAAAAAAACAAGAAAAGAGGCTCCTGTTGAAACTCGTTACAGTTTCAAACCAAGCTCACTCCTCAGTCCTCAGCCAACTGACCAACAACCTCCACCGCCACAAACACTGCTGCCGCCGCCACCACCACCATGACTACCCTAACACTGTTTCTGTTGCCAATTTATCCAATCCACAAAGACCTTAACAGCAGAAACACATTTGAGGAATTACATCAAACACTTGGTGTCGATATGCATCCATCTCATGAATTCAAAAACTAGCTGAAACAAATTCACCAAAAACACCCTAAATAAACTCACTATGCATCAATGTCAACTAAATACTAACACAAATGATTAACAAACATTTCTAATTCAGGAAAAAAAATTGGAGTAATTCTTTTTCCTTCAAGAAATTGCTAACCAAATCCGAGACTGATTCTCTAAGATTCTGTGACCATCGGAAAGGCTCATCAGAACCCATTTTTTTCCAGAGAAGAAGGTCCCTAACTCCGGCGGACGAAGGCAAGACCGACAAGTTGTTCGATGGGGCAGCGACGTGCGCGAGGCATGGGAGGGCGAGTACGGAGAAGGAAGCCCTCGTCAGAGAAGCAAATACCTCGTCAGAGGCAGCGGTGGAGGGCGACTGTTGGGCTCGACGGCTTGAGGGAATAGGCGACGGTGACAGGCGTGAGGGAGGGAGAGAACAGAGGTGAGGGTTGAGACTGAAGAGAACAACGACACATTGCTTTTGGGTCGAGAATAGGTGAGGGAGTCAGTCGGACGGCAATGGCTGTGTGGCTTGATGAAGATGAACAGGCAAGAGAGAGAGAGAGAGAGAGAGAGAGAGAGAGAGAGAGAGAGAGAGAGAGAGAACAGGCGTTGGGAAGCAGAACGAATGAGACGAGAAGTCTGAAACGATGTTATTTTCTTTAATGTGGAGAGAGAGAATGACGTTAGTGCCTTAGTGGGAGAGGAGAGGGGTGTTTTAAGTTTTAATCTCAGCCCTTGGTTTTAATGGCTGAGATGGAGTGTCAAGTTTTGTGTGGGAGAATCCGGCCACTATATATATATATATATTGTGTTTGTGTGGTGTGGGATATGTTATGTAATACATTAATTAGTTGCTAATGACTTGCTGTAATGTTATGAAATTTATTGTTTGCATTCTGAGTTGGAATATGATACGTAATGGCATGGCAGTAGCGATGTAGCACCATTCTGCGTTAGTTTTTCGCCACCCTGTGCGCCCCCTTCGCACAATTTTTTGGGTAATACAAACCGTGCATTTTATAGGGGTCGGTTCTAAAGATAATACATTTGACAATATATTTTTTGAAATTCCGCATGGGACCTTCAAACAAATGATCGGAGCCGCTCAATGTATTTAAAACATGTTTTTAAGGGGTTCCACAAGAAGTTAACGCATTTGGATATCGGTAAGAGCTTGATCGGCTCATTTAGTTGATTCTTGTCAAATTTGATAGGATAAAATTAAATGAGATCCATAGATATTTTGGAAGGCCTTTTTGTTGATATTTGGTGACAAGGCTTGTACTAGATAGAAATGTTGGAAGGACATTTAGTATATATGAATTTCTTTTGTAATGGTAATCTCTTTGATGTTTGGAAACATTTTGTTGGTTTTGTATGCAATATTGTGAAATATATTGCCAAGGAAGTCATTGGAGCTGCCATTTTCTTTTTTTTAAACATTGTATGAACTATGTGGATTGCTATTCAGGTTGGATTGTAGGTTGTATAAAGTCAAGAAACCTGCTAAAAATAAGTTGGAATAGCAGGTTGAAAATGCTGTAAAAAATTTACAATGGACAGCGGGGCGAAAATTTATGGTGAATAATAGAAAACCTTGAATTTATGGCATTCCTCAAATGCTGTGAGAAATTTTCAATTTATAGCATTCCTCAAATGCTGTGGGAAATTTTCAATTTATAGCGTTCTTAAAATATTGTAGAAATTTTACAATCTATAGCGTTCTAAAAATGCTACAGAAATTTTACAATCTATAGCGTTCTAAAAATGCTACAGAAAGTCTACCATTCTGTAGCGTTCTAAAAATGCTGTCGAAAATCTACATTACTATAGCGTTTTAAAAGCCCTGTCGAAAGTCTACCATACTATAGCGTTTTAGAAACCCTGTCTAAAGTCTACCATACTATAGCGTTTTAAAAACGCTATCTAAGGTCCAAGACTTTTAACAATATCGGCTAATACAACGTTTGGAAAACCGCTGTCTATATCACTTAATAGCTTTTTTCGAACGTTATAAAATCTAATTTTTCTTGTAGTGGTGGAACTAGAACCGGAGGATTGGCTAAGTACTCATTGATGGCCTTGAAAGCAGCATCATGCTCTCTTGTCCATTCGAAGTTCTCCCCATCCTTCAATTTCAACAAAGAAGAAAAGACTTTAGTTTTCCCAGCAGTGTTAGATATAAATCTTCTAAGGAAATTCAATTGACCAAGAAACTTTTGCAGCTATTTCTTATTGGAAGGTGGTTTTGCCTCAACGATGGCTTTAGCTTTGTTCTTGTCAATCTGGATTCCCTTATTATGAACCAAATACCCTAGGAAATTCCTAGCTGTTACCTTAAAAGCACGTTTGGTAGGATTCAGCTTCAATTGGTAATGTTTCATCTTCTTAAAAGCTGTCTTTAAATGTTCGAGATGATCATCCACAAAGTTAGACTTCACAATTATATCATCTATATAACATTCTAAAAATGTCCCAATAATCTCATGAAAGATACTATTCATGACCTTGTGGTACGTGGCTCCAACATTTTTAAGACCAAAAGACATTTTAACCCATTCGAAGGTCCTATATTACCAGAAGCTCTAAATGCTATCTTATGAACATCCTTTTCCACTATACAAATCTGATTATAGCCTGAATGTCCATCCATGATAGACAATATTTTATGGCCAGTTGAACTATCTACCAGCATATCCATTATTGGAATTGGATATTCATCCTTAGGTGTTGCCAAATTTAAATCTCTAAAATTAACACATATTCTTATCTTCCCATTTTTCTTAGGGACATGAACTATGTTAGATAACCATTCAACATACCTTGCTGTCCTGATAAAGCCAGCGTTCAAAAGGTTCTGGACTTCCTCCTTGACTTTGGCTATTATCTCTGGGGACATCTTTCTAGGTGACTGCTTGAATGGTTTGAACTGTGGTTTGATAAATAGTTTATGCTCCACCAATTCTCTGTCTAAAACCTGGAAGTTCATTATAGCTTCAAGCAAAACAATCCCTGTTCTCCTTTAATACTTCTATCAACTTGGCCTTCAAATCAGCAGCCAGCCATTTGTTGATCTGTACAGGATTTGGGTTCTCATCATTTCCCAATTTGACTTCCTCCAAAGGGTCTTGGGAGTTCACAGCAGTTGACAAAACTTCTTCGAGTACCTCAGGCTCTGAGACCATTTCTGATCTATTTCCTAAGGCATCATTCCAAATATTTTCCTCCTGAACCTTTTGTTCAACTTTGAGGGCTAAATATTTCACCAAAGCCAACCAACTGGCCTCTTCTGTCTCCTCCTTGGATTTACATCCAAGCATCATCTGTTGGGGTGTCTGATTCATAACTAACTGCTTGTTTCAGCTTTGCCTTTAGCTTGACCAATTCCCCACTGTCCATCTCGCTGGTTGGGTGTGTGGTTTCTTGTGTTAACTCACTGAGAGGCTCAATCTCAAGTTTGTACATTTCTGCTTCAGCAGAGTTTGCTGAAGCACTAAATGGGTGAGGGTCTGCCTTTATTTCCTTAATTCCCACTTCCTTGCCTTTCTCATACTTCACAATCATCAATGCTTGGTGCATGGAAGATGGAATACATCTATTTACATGTATCCAATCTCTTCCTAACAAAGCATTATACTTACTTGCAAAGGTGTCCACTACAAAGAAGGCTGTATCTATCTCTACACCTCCCACTGCCAATCGAACATAAACTATTCCCTTGGCACTTTTGCTTTCTCCTGTGAAACCTGCAATGGAAGTACTAGTAGGAATTAGCTTGACCTTTTCTTTCCCCAATTTCTTAAGGGTTCGAACAGGTAATATGTTCACTGCTGCACCGTTATCAACTAGGACCCTATTGAGAGGAATCCCATCGAAAGTTGTGAAAATGTATAAAGGCTTCAAATGCTGTCTCATGGAATTTGATGAGGGTTTGAATGGGTAAGAAACATCAGCATAATTCAAATCCACAATCAAAGCTGAATTTGAATCTGATCCATCATTTGGGGCAAAACTAGCAGCTTCCTTTGAGGTGGCCTCATTTTCTTAAATCTCACTGTTTAAAATGAGAATATCATAATCCCCATCCACCATTTCTGCTTCCTTGCTCCCTTGCATCTTTTCCCAGGCTTTAAGTTCTTCATTGCTGGAAACCTCAATTATTTCCAATGGGCCTTCGTTTGGCAGAGTAGCCAATGAGATTGGAGACCAATCTGGGCTGACAGAGGGCATGCTGGAAGGCTGTACCATATTAATTTGAACTTCTGGCATTTAGCCAAATTGAATCACCTTTTTTTTGCATGACTGTTCCTGTTCTTCCTCACCTTTCACCTCTGCTCCAGTACTTGCTATAGCAGAAGTTTCCATAGGAGAAGAACTTCCCTCTCTGCATTCTTGTTCAACTAGTATGGCTTCCAACAACCTTGACTGATAATTAGCCGAAGAGTTGGGAGAAGCAAGGTTCTGATCACCTTCGTCATCACCCATGGCTGCTGTTTCTCTATCAACATTTTTCCCTCCAAATGCTGGTAGTTTTTCTAAACAAAGTCTTAAGACTCTTCATTTTGAACCCTGTTAAACCTAGGGTTTGGCTTAGTTTCTCTCCACATTTTTTCCTTTGGAGGAAGTTCTTCCATCTCGAAAAGAGTATACCTTCTTTGAAGTTTCCTCTTTTGAGTCCTAGTTAAGATAGGAACCATTTGTGGCACCTTGGTATTTGGATCTCTAACCAAAACCCATTGACCAATAGGTGAATTTGGTGGTTTATAGGTTTTGTTTGCTTTGGACAACTCCTTATGTTCAGAAAGCTATCTGGTACTCCCTCCACCAAAGAAACACTACAAGAAATCATGCTTTTTGCGAGGAATTTTTTAGTGAGGAAATCAATTTCCTCGCTAAAGGAGGAGTATTGGCGAGGCTAACGGTCGCTGGTGGTACATTAGTGGCACTTTTTTGCGTGGAAGACATATTTTCCTCGCTAATTCCTTGTCGCCAAAGAGTATTTGCGACAAATTTTTAAAATTCCTCGCTAATTGTTGCCGCCAAAAATGTGGTGGGAATTTCTTATTTAGGCGGGAAAAATGAATTTGCGAGGAAATACAAAAATTTGTCGCCAAAAGGTTGCAATGATTTTTCATGTCAAACTTATTTGGACGCTAAAGTCGTAAACATTTTGCGAGGAATTAAGTTTCTCGCTAAAACATTGGTTATTTGCGAGAAAATAAGTAATTGGTCGCTCAAAGCATCTACTTACTTTTTGTGGGGAATTATATTCCTCGCAAAAAACGCAGATTATTTGCGAGGAAATTAAATTTGTCGCTATAAGCCTATACTTCCTTTTTTTGGGGGGGCTAATTTAGTCTTCCCAAACAGTTGCATTTTGCGAGGAATCGACGTTGTTGCAAAAAGAAATTAATGCGCCCAAAAAAATTTAAGTCTTATAGTGTATCGTATGAGGGCTTTTTTTGCAATCAGAACGGTCTATTTGTTACGTAATAAGGACAAAATTACTTTTGTTTCAAGAATGAAGTTGAGCGCGTATCGTTAGACACTTGATCGGACATAAAAAGTTCATTTTATTAACGAATTTGCATACAGATGAAGGGGTTTTCTAAACCCGATCGAGCCAAAAATTCACGTTAACGATTTAATCAACAAGCTGAAGGAAATCAACGGTATAGATTGTCATGGTTGTGTTGTAGTTGCGTGGCTACTGTACATTCACCTACAGCAAACGACTTAGTTTACTACCAAGTAAGTTGAATATATAGATTCTAAAGGTCATTGTTGAGTCTATTCTTATAATGAGCGATCTAACCCGTTAGAATTTTATATTTTACCAATTCAATCAGTGTCACCTAAATTGGAGATCATCGGATATCAACAACTACTTGATCAGAAGACATTTAATGCACTCGGAGGTATTAAAGTCTCATAATGTACCACCCGAACACCACTTGAGGTATTTATTCGCGATCAAAACCTTCTATCTTTTGTACCTTGTAGATTAGATCATTCCTATCGAAAATGAAGTTTAAGGGACACCCATAACCACCTCATTGGAATAGTTTAGTCATGCCAAAAAATGATAAGACTCATCTAATTTTTTTATTATATAAAAGTATTTCGATGAGGTAGTTACGGATGTCCGATCAATTTGAACTTTTGCGTGGAGATTCAATTTGACGAGTCTTACAAAATGAATGGTTCGGATAATCGAGTCGAAATCCAGACGTGACGAACAAATTGCACCGTTCATAGAACCGGCACCATTCCATGTGTAATGCCCAATATTTCCTTTCCCCTCTTTCCACTACGGTGAATTAATTGCAAATAGAATACGACACCGTTTAATAAAGATCCTCTATTTCTCCTTCCAAAACACACTTCAATCTCCCGCTACCTAGGGCTGGAAAATTTTCAAGTCTCGCGCTAGAAAATTTTCCCCTCCCTTCCAATCTCCCGCTATACCTAGGGCTTATCGATCTGCTGCCTCTCCAGGGACTTGGAACATAGTGTGAGCATCTCCAATAATCTCGTCTTCTCCCCCATTTCGTCTCTTCCCCGAGCCAAACCCCTCAAAACCCTCGGCCAACAGCCTCGTCTCCGACGTCGTCAACCGCCCGCTACAGTACCACGCCAGCCCTGGCGTGCTGCTGTAGCCTCGCCCCGTCTCTCTCTCTGGTCATGTTGTGTTTGTTGTTGAAGGCAAATCCAGATACGGGCAAAGAAGTCGCGGACAGCAACGGCGTTGAGGACGGCGACGGCGCAGGTCTTGCATCGGAGGTAATTTCTTCTGGGTTTTCTTTTTTTAGACTCGATTTTTGGTGGTTTCGATTGTGGGTTGAGAGAGAGACAGAGGGTGACGGTGCTGGAGAAGGGGTTTCCGATTGTGGGTTTTCAGAGGGTTCAATTGTTGGTTTCTTCTGAGTTTTCTTTTTGGAGAATCGATTTCTGTATCGAACCCTAATTTCTATGTAGAATCGATTTCTGTAGATAGTAGATACCTGTGTAAAACCCAAATTTTGATTTGGGTTTCCTAGCAAATTGTGGGTTTGCAAAACCCTCATTATAGTCTTGCTTTAGGTATTCAATTTAATTTAGGGCTTTTGGTTGGTGTCATGATTTATAGTTCTTCTCATGATTTATAGCTCTTCAAGAGTTAGCCACAGTTGGATAAGCATGTTGTTTAGTCTCACTGAAAATATTCAAATGTATTCCACCCTTTTTAACTTCTTTTTATGCTATACTTCTCGTCAAGTTGTTTTAACAAGCTATATTAATAAGAGTGAAGGGTTTTTTTCCCTTCCCATTATGTTAAATGAAGTTAATGTTTGTTCAATTCATGCTTGATGATTGGTATTTGCTAATTTATTTTGTTGTCTTATAGATAAGAAAAATGCCTACTAGAGGTCAAAGACGAGGACGTCGTGGAATGACACCTCACGGAGTGACTGCTAGAGCAGTGCTTACTCTTGCCGTGTCATCCATGCCAAGTAATGATCTAGCCCAAAACTCATCTCCTGCTCCACATATATCTGAGTCTGCGCAACCAAATGCATTCTTGACACCTGGTACATGTTCTAACACCACCACTATGATTGCAAGGGTTTTCAGCTGAGTTTTATGAGAATCTATGTTCCATTTTTTCAGCAGATGCATCTGTAACTAAGAATGTACATGGGAAAACTAAAGGTTTAGCACTAGCCAAGATTCGAGGGCGCGGAGAGAAGGTGAAATTGGGCTTTTCTAGAACAGTTAGACAACCAACCAGTGAAAACGATGATGACTTGATTAGGTTCACCATAGAGATAGGTGTTATTGTTCGGCAATTTGCTCCTTTATAGGCAAAAAGTTGGGAGAAGGTGTCCCGAGATGCAATGGATATTTGTATTGCGCATATTCGAGTATTAGTAACATGACCTTGTTATTTGTCGGAGTAGTATGTTATAACATTAGTTGGGAGTTTTTTTGGCCCTTTCGTATGAAATTGAGAATAATTGGATACTAGTTGAGAGAGTATGTAATAATATTCTGATGCAGTTTTGAGTTTAAGTTGACATCTAAGTTGCTATCTTCACGTGTGCAATTGACTGGATGAATTTGTGAGATATGTAGGAAAATTTGATCTTCCTGAAGCAATTTGGTAGTTGGAATGATTCTCTATAGTTAGGTACTGTTAATATCTTCATGCCTCAAACTCTTGTTACAAATTCTAATATGAAGCATGACTTTCTTTATCATATAGATGTTGTGGTACTCCTAATTGGTTAGTGAAAATGCAGACAAAGTGTAACAAGTATAAGGATAATCGAGAAAAGCCTAGGATTCACCATGTCGCTGGATCAAAGGCTTTCTACGAGGCCAAAAATGATTTGGTATGTCTCTTATTATTTCTAACAGATTTCAATCTTTATTGAGTACAGAAAAAGGCATGTGATTGTTTTTCACAAAAATAATGCACCAGAAAAAGAAATGCATGAATCATGACCTCCCTGAAACTTGGAAAGAGACACATTATAGCCAAAAGAGAAAATGCTGGACATATGGTGCAGAGGGCGCATATGTAAGTGGAATTCAATTCATTATATATTTAGTTTTATCTTCTAGAAAATATAGTTTCAGTTGTTAGCTAATCGTCTAGGAATAAATTTACTATGGTATTTGCAGGACAAGTTAAAATAACTTAAGGAATAACCGATGGAAAATGGTTCTACTCCAAAGTTGGATGAGGAGCTCTCATGTACAGTCTTTGGACGCAAATCGGGAAATTTATGTGGTTTAGGATATGATCCCAAGCCAAGCTCATCAATATCTGGCCAAATTTCTCGGGCACAACTTATAAGAGATGTTGAAAAGGCTAGAGAAGAAGCGGCAGAAGCAAAGTGGAGTTGTGAGGAGGCTCTAATGGAAGCAGCACACACTTGTAAAAACACTGAGCAGCTAGCAGAAAACATGGCTACCATGCAATCCCAACTAAATTTTTTGATGCAACTACAAAATGGTTGCAACATGCCTTCCAATGATGCTAGTGAGTATCTATTCCTTGCTTTTTCTATTGTAAACCTTGTGTTCACACGTAATTTCAGCAATTATAGAGGTGTTCTTCTGCAGAACATTTCCAGCAACTAATTTATGCTTTAAATATGCTGAAACTAAGACACAGTTAAACTTACATTCTTGAATACTGAAATTGAATTTTAGTTGTAAAAAATATGGTATAAGTGCTGAAAGTGTGAAAGTTAGCATTTTTTTGGGTTGAGCAAAGCTGCACTTTTTGTGGCTTTAGCTCATCCTGGTTGATTGATTGAGATCGCTCAATCAGTCTTTATAACTTTTTTGCAAAAAGAATTTAGGTGTTGGGGAATCGAAGGTATATGGCTGGGGATACACCTATGTATTGGTTAAATGGTTTTCACTTGTTGAGTGGTGGTACAACATTAGTTTCCATATCTCAACTTGTTTCACTGAATCACTTCCGGATCCCTATGAAGTGGTTTAGTCAACCACCGTCAGTTTAAAGCAATTATACTAGTGGAAGCTAATAAATGGAACTTAATGTCGTTTTGGAAGAAGCAGATCCTGTGTCAAGCAGCCTGAAGGATGAAGTATGTACGCAGTATGCTCATACATATCTAAGACTTGGCATGCTTTTGGCAATAGAGGATACGACTGCAGAGGTCTATTAAAATGGAGCTTTGGAAACTTTTTTGGGTTCTGGTTTCAGAAGAGCTAAGAAAGAATTTAGAAAGCATGAGGTTTCAGCCAATGATGCCATTACGGAGGCGTTATCTAGGTATGAGTCCCTAGGTGAGTTGCGTAAACAGGAGGCCGCATATGCATATTTTCAGCTCGCTTGTTACCAAAGGGATTGCTGTTTGAAGTTTCTGGATTCAGACCATAACTCAGTTGTTAAACTTATGTTCTTGGACTTTTGTTAAGACACGGGTTTTAGAGCAACTCAATATAGTTAGTGTTATCCGTTTAAGGACTCTATTGCTGCTTGATTTCTCATGGTTAAGTCATAATCTATGCGCTAAGCTACTAGGGATATTCATGTTTAGTAGTGATGACATATTGCAATCAATTATTACTCATGACTATAGTTTGTAAAGCTTTTTATTGTGTTACATGCAGATTGCTCAACAATCGATGGTGATCATTTGATGGATGAAGATACAATGTAGTAGGAGATATGAGATGAATGATGTTTTGGATGACAAAGCTGCCTTTTGTCTTATTTTTGGGTACTTCTAGATGGAAGAAGGATGTCTGTAGTTTTTGGTAGAAGGATTGTGGTTCTTGCCTCTGATACTTGATGTTATATTCGGGGGTTTTTGTTTTGGGCATTGAAGAGAAGATTAAGGTTAAGATACCTTATTTTGACTTATGTGAACTGGTTTTAAGTTAATGTTATGCTATTGCCTTTGAGTTTGATGAATTATGCCTTTGAAATCATGACAGGAAGCAAAAAGAAAACATCTAGCAACTACTGTTTTTGTGTGATGATTTAGTTTATAGCAAAAGGGAATTTTTTTGCCAAAAAAATTCCTTGCTATAAGAAATTTCTTTTTTACGAGGAGCAAGTTTCCTTGCAAAAAAGATTCACTAGTTTGTCAAAAGAAATCGTCTTTGGCGAGGCATTTCTTCCTCGCTAAAAGAAATCAATTTTTGCGACGAAAAATTTCCTTGCAAAAAGAAAGACCTATTTTGGCAAAAGAAATGGTCTTTTGCGAGGAACTTATTACTTGCCAAAAGATTTTTTGCTTTAGCGAGAAAATGCTTTGTCGCCAATGAGAGATTTTTTGCAAGGAACGGTATACCTTTGGCGACTAATTTGTTTAATATTAGCGTCCAATTATTTTCCTCGCTAAACGGTGTCCTCAATTGCAACCAAGCTAACTTCTCGCAAAAAGAGACTTTTTTGCGAGGGAAAAAAAATTCCTCGCAAAAGAGAATCGGAGACTACATATTTGCGAGAAACTGACGACGAATGAAATTTCCTCGCAAAAGGCTTTTGGCGAGGAATATTTTGGATTTTGCGAGGGATTATAGTCCTCGCAAAAAGCCTAATTTCTTGTAGTGAAAGTTTCTCCTGGGGTTCTTCTTGACCTCCCTAGATTACTGCTTCCTTTCTAGTATGAGCCCTCTTTTGAGGAGGATACTCCCGCTTCGAAGCTAGTGGAGCTGGGCTTGTTAGTGTATTTTTCTTCGAAGCCAACCATGGCTTTACCTCTCTGCTTTGACTTGCATCTGCCCAAGGTCTTCTTTGGTTGTTCTGATTTAAAGCCTTTTGCTCGAATCTCTTAGGGGAAAAATCTACCCCTTGCCTTCTGTGTTATAGCCAATTCCTTAAATGCATCTAGTATTTCTGAAAGTTGATTTGAAGGAACTTCTTTTCCCCTATAAGGAACATTAGTTTCTTCTGCATGAACTATTTTAGAACTCTTATAATGCACATGTGGGGTTTGTCTTGAGTCCAATGCTGGTTTTGGACTTTGGACACCCTGACCAATAAGTAGGTCATTTTGTCCAGTGACTTCCTTTTCAAGTTCCACTAGAGCATTTTCCTCTAGTTCTGGACCAATTTGGGAGTCATCTGCATGTTTTCTCAATTTTGGAGCCATACCTAACACCTTAGTGGGTCCCACTAGGCGTGCCAAAAAATTGTTTGACTTAGAATTTTGGCTTACCTCTGGAATATGATTGTGTGCGAGCGTGCCAGAAAAGGCTTGTAATTATCCTTTTCCGATTTCAAGCTTTATGAAAAGCCAAACTTAATCAGGCGATTGTGGTGTCAGTTCAATTACCTCAACGAATAGGATTTCTCTATCTAGAAGTATTAGAACGGCACAACGATCCACTTAGAAACTTGATAAACCCAAAGAACAAGCAAGATACTTATATCAATTCAAAAACAAACTTGCTTCCCAATTGAATCTCCAAACTTCCAATAACGAACAGAATGAAATCACAAAGTGATTACAATTTACCACTACTACTACGAAACTACTCCTAACTACTTCGAACTTGTGTACAAGCTCTCCTAACTACTGCCTAATGGACAAATCAAGCATAGCATAGCTGTTTGTTTGAGGTTTTTCCTTTCTACATTTCTTCTATTTATAGGTGAACTCTTGAGTCTTTTCCACGTCTTCTATTCCCGCCTAGCTGTCTTCGAAGTCACTTTGGTTTTGAATTCAAACTTTCCCTCCATGGCTCTTGATTTGTGGCCATTTGGTTTTGATCCACCGTCCCACTTTCTTCAACTGCATTCGTGGTGGATGTGGGCAGTTATTTGCCTAAATCCCAACTCCCTTGATCATGCCAATTGTAATCGCCTCTCATTTGAATAATGCCATTCGCGCCTCGGAACTTCGAACTGCTTATTTCCTAAGCCATCATCTGAGTGACACCTGACAGTAATTAATCTTACCTAGAAAATGACATTAATTTAATCAGAACGTCATCATTCTTTTAATTGTGTGATTCTATGAATTTCAGTCTATGCGTACTCCATTTTGCCTAATATTGAGTGGCCACGTGTCACCATATAACTGGACCAATAATTTATCATGCAAACAGGTGGTTTGGTTATGAAACAGAAAAACATGATGCGCACCGGGTACTGGTACGAGTACGGGTACGGTGTCGGTATGGCAAAAAATTACCGGGTACGGCAAAATCATACCGGGTACTTTTGGTATCTTTGGGTACGGCAAGGGTACTCCGTCGGTAAGCCTTGGGTACTTCATGGGTACGTTCAAGCCCAAAATGAGAGACGCACAGAGAGAGAGAGAGAGAGAGAGAGAGAGAGAGAGAGAGAGAGAGATGAGAGAGAGAGAGAGAGAACCAGAGTCGATCGATTGACGACAACGAGGTGATGACTGGGTTCAGATCGATTGACGACGGTGACAGCTTTAGGGCCTCTGGCTGGCTTCTCGATCGACGACTGATGACTTGTCTCTATTTCATCGTAATATATATTAAAAAAATACAGCATAGCCCCTTAAATTCTTTACCACGACAATAAAGTCTCTTAATTTCTAAAAATTACAATTTATATCTTCCAGTTCCAGCATACCTCTAATTGTTTAGTATTTCAGTTTTATCCCTAATAAACATAAACATTATCTCATTTTGACTTTTTTATCTATGTTACTTTTTGTTAGTAAAATGGGTTTATATTCCATTTTATGCAATAAAAATAGTAATATATATATATATATATATATATATATTACTGGGTAGTGGGTATGAGTAATTACTGGGTAGTTTATTCCTGTTTGTAAAAGAAAATGGAAATGTTTCTTATATCTTCATTAATCTATTTATTTTCTAAGTTTTGAGAAACAAATGGAACGACTGTAGAAGATCTAGGTTTTAAACTAAAGCCTGACTTTCACCAATTGGATGTTGGTAGTTTGCCATCTGTAGATGATCTAGGTTTACAAACTAAAACCTGAATTTTGTTATCAAACTGCTGTTTTGAAAGTACGATCCTAATGGTCAGATCCAGCCATGGTAAGTCCCGCTTTAGCCAGGGAGGCGTCTAGGGCAGAAGAGTGTTGGAAGCAGCCAAAACGGGTAGTAAAATAGAAACAGCAGCAAGGTAGTAAAGATTTAGGATCCGTTTGTTTAAACATGTTATAGATCTATACAGGTGACAGATGAACAATATTTAAGAAGTGGATTTAAAAGGATCCGTTTTGAACATGTTATAGGTCTATATAGAAGTGAAAAATGAATTTCAAAATTAAGTTTAAATGGAAAGATTAATTTATATATAAGTCTCGGATCAGTTTCTTTTAGGAAAAGGAATAGACTATCCAGGTATCGTTCATCCACCGGTCTCTCCCTTATTCAGGTACAAGTTCATCCACCAGTCCCTCGATTCACTCCAAGGCTCTAATTATTAATCTATGGATTATTATTCTGATTATCGTGTGGTTACTTATGATGAATTTAATTATGATAATCAACCTATTTATGATGATCATGATGAATTTGATTATGACAATCAACCTATTTACGATAATCATGAGTCATTTGATAATTCTGACACAGTAAACTTTGATGAACAAGATCATGAAGATGATCATATTAACTATGATACTAAATCTGTTTCTTCTGATAAATCTATTTTTGAAAGTAATAAATATAGATATTTTTATGATAACTATGCTGAAAGTTCATATTCTTATAATAAATACAATAATTACTCACTTCCTTCCCTAAGGGAAATAGGATCAGTCAAATCAGTAAAGTCACCTGATAAACAGATTGATAAAAGAACCATATTAAGAAATTTAATAATAGAAGTTAGAAATATTAATAGAAAAAATAATATTATTGAAGACGCAAAAAATAATATTATTAAAAATACTAAACCACCTTCTCCTGTTAAAAAAGATCTCTCTGATGAAGAATTAATTGCTAAATGGAAACAATTCATGAAGGAAAAGGATGTTAACCTTCCCTTCTCCAGTTATTTACAGTTTCATAAACCTAGTAAAAAGATTAGTAAACCAATTGATCAAACTGAACTAAAGGTCATTACTAAATCTAAATGGAAAAAACCTGACAATACTGCTATAAATTCTAGTCATCCACCACTAGAACCAATTATTCTTGATTATAAAGGATCAAGTATAACTGCTTCTCCTTTTAAATTGCCTAGTGATAGATCTGACTGCAAACAAATTATTGAACAAGTTAATTATACTAATCAATGTTTGAAAGTCATTGGTGAACAATTAGATAAAATTGAAACTAAGATTGATGAAGGTGAAACCAATTGTATACCATCATCTAGTAAAATTATTGAAAAACCTTTGATATTGCTACCTGAAAAAAGGTCACAAATTAAATTAAATCCTGATAAAAATATTCAAAAAATTGAAGATATGTTACAAAAATTAATTGTTAAGTCAGAACCTGTTAAAATTCAAGTAGCTGTATTAACTCAAGCAGATGAGGATTCCAGTCAACCCTCGTCCACTGATGATGAGATCTCTAATCTCCAAGCACAATTTACTAGTCAACCAGGTAATCCAGGTAACATTAAACGTTTGGTTTACCCAACTACTAATCCAACTAGTCTTACCAAAAATTGGTATTCTAGACCTACTCCTCCTGATTTACAATTTGAAGAAAATAATCTTGCTAATCAATTTTCTGTTTCTTCTAGTAAATTGTATGAATGGAATATTGATGGTCTAAGTGAGCATCAAATTCTAGAAAAATTAAATCATATGTCTATGGCTGCTAATAGTTACCTTAGTAATACTGATCTTGATTAAGCACAAATTGTTGATTTGTTAACTTCTGGTTTTACCGGAATGCTAAAAGCCTGGTGGGATAAGTACCTCACCAGTACTAACAGACAAGAAATTAAACATGCTATTCAAACTGATAACAGTGGAATGCCCATTTTCGACCATGATATGGGGACTGTAGATAAGGTGATCCTAGATGGAGTTAATACCTTAATTTACACTATTATTAAACATTTTGTTGGTCAACCTAGTAATATTACCTCTAGGATTCATGATCAGTTAAGTAATTTACATTGCCCAACTTTGAGTGACTTTAGATGGTACAAAGATGTATTCATCTCTAGAGTCATGATGAGAGATGATTGTACTAAACCATTTTGGAAAGAAAAATTCATTAATGGCTTACCCGGCTTATTTGCTCACAAAATTAGAGATGTTCTTAGTCAACCTACTGGAACTATTGAATATGATAGATTAACTTATGGTGATATAGTCAGTACTATTCAAAAAGAAGGATTAAGAATGTGTATTGATATGAAAATTGCTAAACAAAGTCAAAAGGATAAAGATAAAGCTAAATATGAGCTTGGTAACTTCTGTGAACAATATGGTCTACCCCCTGTAGCACCATCTCGCAAAAAGAAAAAGATTGAAAAGAAAAAGCATGATAAAAAGGATAAAACCACTGAACCTTCCAAAGATAAGTTTTATGATAAACTTAAATCTTCTAATAAAAAGACTAATTTTCCTGATAAAAAGAAAACTGATTCTCCTGATAAAAAGAAAACTGGTCCAACCAATGTAACCTGTTTTAACTGTGGGATAAAGGGACATTATAAATCCCAATGCAAGGTTAAAGAAAAAATTAGTCAGCTGTTTATATCTGACGATGATAAACAAAAAATTTTAGATATTTTTAAAATGTCTAATTTAAATGATACAGAAAGTAGTGAATCCTCAGAATACCACTCTATTAGTGATGATTCGAGTAATGATCAAATTAAGATAGGATGTACTGATAACTGCTGTAGAAAAATAAATGTTCTTACTAAAGAATTAACTGAAGAAGAATTACTCATTGATCTCATTAGTAAAGTTGATGATATTGTATTAAAGCAACAATATATTAAAAAATTAAAACAAGTTTTTACTCAGCAAAGTCAAAAACCTGTTTATAATAAACCTATTATAAATCTACATACAACCTTGGAAAGGTTTGAAAAAACTACAAAAATAGTCACCTTGCAGGATTTGCAATTAGACATTGAAATATTAAAAAATGAAGTCAATCTGTTAAAATCACAGTTTCCAAAATGGAAACAAAGAAATAAAAAATATGTCAGACTAAGCGGTCAATCCTCTGATGAATCTGTTGATAAAAATAATCCTGAGTTACCATCTCTTGATACCCAGGATGATCTTCGGTTAAATTTAGTTAACCAAATTTTTGTTCAAAAATGGCATGCACAAGTCAAATTGTTAATTGGTGATTTTGTGTTAAATATTACTGCTTTAATTGATACTGGAGCAGATTTAAATTGTATTCAAGAAGAATTAATACCCAGTCAATATTATCAAAAAACGACTGAAAGGTTAAGCTCTGCTAATGGCAGTAAAATGATAATTAGTCACAAATTACCTACAGTTAATATTTGCCAAAATGAAGTTTGTTTTAAAACATCATTTGTTTTAGTCAAAAATCTAACTGATAAAGTCATTTTAGGAATGCCTTTTATTTATCTACTCTACCCATTTACAGTTAATTTTGATAAAATCACTTCTACCTTCTCTGGTCAACAAATAAATTTTGAATTAATTTCGGCACCAAGTCAAAATGATTTGTTACAATTACAAAATTACTCTATTAACCATTCTGCTTTGTCTACAGATGACGTACAACAGCCTGAAATTTGGTTCAACCAGTTTGCCAGTCCTTCCTGAAGGATCCAGCCTTCAATTTAAAAAATTAAACCATTTGCAAAACATAGACGAAACCCAACAATGTCTCCTAGATGCTCTATGGAACTTGTGTGGGGAAAATCGTCATAATAAACAATTTATTGAAAGTCTGAATTGCTTAAATTATTATTTTTGTGAACAAAATTCACTGTTAAAAAATAATGATAAGGCTTATGCCTCAATGGCCTCTGAGTTGCATCATTTATCTGCTAAATATTCAAACCTATTTGAAAAAAATGTTAAAACACAGGCTAAACTGCATATCATGCATCATGATTTCAAAAATATTAAAAAGGAGTGTTTCTCATTGAGAGAACAGAAAAGTGAGCATAGACCCGCGAGTGATCGTGAGCTTGCTGTGATTAACCCCAGAGACCCTAGATGTAAGAATCATGCTAAGCATATTGCCTCTATGAGGAACTATTTCTCTAATCTCTTACAGGGTCTTCCTAAGATTCCTGTCTCATTAAAAAATCAAATTGTTTTCCCACAGGATTTTCCTGTTGATTTGATTAAAGATATTCAAAACATGGCTAAAAGGGACGGCCACTATTTTCAGGAATTTTTATTCCAATTACTTATTGATTTATCTGCTAAATCTACTCCTGGTTTGGAAATATCTTGGGAAACTCTTTATAATAAAGACCAAGATAGGGTTATTTGCCCAAAAACTAATCCTATTTGCTCAAATTATCCATTGCACAGAATGGATTGTCCCTGCAATTTAATATATAGTATTCCACGTGCTTGCATAGATATGCAGCATTTCAAAAATATTAATGTTGAATATAATAAAAAATTAATTGAAATCACTCCAATGACCCTATTGGATCATGGACTATTAAGACAAGTTATTTTTTCTGATCCGGAGCAGACTGATTATTTTGGTAGAAAACTTTCTGTCTCCATTTTAAACCTGTTTGCTAAATATGGAGACTTGAGATGCCAAGTTTTGATCAAAAGCAAGATGCCAGAATGGACTTGGACTGGAAGCATTATTCCAGCTCAACACATTATGCATATCACAGTCAACTGGCCATTCAGTAGGGTCCATCTACCCATTCACCTGGTTGGTGATGAGGAACCCTGGCCTTGTTCAAAGTCAATCCGCAGTCAAATACGCCATTATAGGGCTTATTCAATTGCCACTAAACTTGGAGAGGTTGATCTCAGTGATGACCTCCATGTTTATACAGACCCCAAATTAAACTATTTGATTTGTGAAGATTCAATCCAGAAGATTCGATCTGTTGAACCTATTCAAGAAGTCCCATTTATTTATCATACTCAAAATAAAATATTAGTGAAGGCATATCAAGATCGACTTGCCGATGCTCAACAAGATTCACCTACTGCCACTCCAGATATTGATGATAATGGTCATTGGGATAATTTGTCTTCTGAGGAATTGCATAACCTCGACAATATGATGGAATACTAACCATCTTGAGTCAAACTGCTAAAAACATGCTCAACAGCTGGCCTCCTCAACGCCAGTTCCAGTCACAAACCTGCTCAACAGCTGGCACATCTTTTACCAGCCTATTAAAATGATGAATAGTAAAACCACTGTTCACTTTTTACTGTTCATCCAGCCGACAACGGAACTGTTCATCCATATGCTGACACTGTTCATTCACCTGCTGTTTTACTTTTCCACCGAAAGTAAAAGGTTCAAAAGGTTCACAATGAACCCCTGATAATTGTATTGCCCCTCATCCTTCATCTATAAAAGGATAGAGTTGGCACTGGTAAACATATCCCGAATTAGACCAGGATCTAATTCTCTCTCTTCTCTCTCTAAATGTTAAAACTTCTGAATTGAAGTTCTCTCTCCTTCTCCTCCTCCCCCTGTTAAACCAGTAAGTATGTTACTGGTAATGTTCACTGATGAGTTGATCCTCTCTGATCTCTATCAATGCTAAACTGATGTATTGTTTTTGATTATTACTTGCCATGGTTGGCTCAGCCACCTAATTTATGTTTTGATTGTTCATGGTCGGCTCTGCCGCCTTTACTAACTGTTTAATTTTCTGTTGATGGTCGGCTCAGCCGCCTGATTTACTCTGATAATGTCTTGTTCATCTATATATATATATATATATATATATATATATATATATATATATATATATATATATATATATATATATATATATATATATATATATATATATATATATATATATATATATATATATATATATATATATATATATATATATATATATATGTTTTGCCATTTTTCGTACCTGTACCCGTACCTGTACCGCGTACCGGTACCCGTGCTCCATAGACTGCTATTGAGTAAGTAAAAATGAGACATTTCAATTTATCATTGAAGCTATGCATTCTGATAACCTTACAAAAACCTAACTCCGCTACCGACTTTACTCCCAACAAGAGACATCACAGTGACAGTCCTTATGTTATCTCCACCTCGTAATTTTTATAAATAACGCTCCACCCATAGGGTTCACAACCAAAGCTCATGCCCAAATGCAAATGAAATGCATGCCAATGCATTATGAAATCCAACTGCACTGCACTCTACGAATTGTTGAAAATTTTCTATTAATTCGTTTGCTACAAGATTTTCACCACAAACCCGAGACACTTATAGGAGCATCATATTAAAATTTCATAATTTTTTGAGCTTGGTACGTATTTTTAAACAGATACCAATCTGAGTGAACGCTCGCAGTAAATTCTGTAAAACAAATTTTGTGCAAAATTCCAAATCTGAATGAAAAATGAAAGTTTGGATCGAACACCTGATCTACATGTTGAATTGAGCTGATTTTTTAGGAGCCCACTTAGTTTTTATTTTAATTATTGAACGATTCAAATCATCCGTGCATGACCCGAAATGGGTCCCAACTTACGCGTTGATACCCATCCTTATGCTATTGGTCGGTACCAACAGCACGGTTCGCTTTTAAAAAATGGCCAGAGATGCTGCTACAATATAGCCAACAAATGAAAAAGGAACATCACAGTGACACAGCCCGTGATTTATTTGCGGTATCGACAAGTGGATATGTCAGTGTTAGATAAAAAGAAAGTGGATTTTCTGCACAATTATCTGCTCTTTCAATTATATTAATTGGAGTACTTGAATATATACAGAGAAATCAAATAGAGATCCAACGTTGAGATGTGTGCTGATAAGGTATTGATTTTCTTAGGAGTTGAATACATACAAAGAAATCAAATGAAATCTAACGTTGAGATGTGTGCTAATGATTTACATAGGAGTTGATCAAATATATACAGGAAATATCCAATGTCGAGATATGTGCTGATATGGTATTGATTTACATAGGAGTTAAATATATACAGAGAAGTCAAATGGAGATATTCCAACGTTGAGATGTGTGCTAATGATTTACATAGGAGTTGAATATATACAGGAAATATCCAATGTCGAGATATGTGCTGATATGGTACTGATTTACATAGGAGTTGAATATATACAGAGAAATCAAATGGAGATATTCCAACGTTGAGATGTGTGTTGAGTAGGTATTTATTGTGTTAACTGCGTAGTGAACAACCTAATTAAAAGTTGATGGAACTGTATCCGCGACAAATAATGAACTGTGAAATTATTTAGTAAGGAAAACGAGTATGCATATGGTTGTATCAGAGATAGTACCTTACTAGTGAACAACCTAATTAAAAAGTTGGTGGGAACCGCGTCTGCCATAAATAATGAATTGTGAAATTATTCATACCTTGTTTGGATAGCTTTTTCAAAAAAAAAAAAAAAATCCCGACAAACTTTGGCGTGAGATTAGTTGGCGGTGCTCAAAGAGACTGAGCAAACAATCCAAAATATGACATTTTTTTTTATTGGGCCATTCATTAAATCTAATCTACTCTATCCTAGGGGACTTGAGGAGGAGAATGTGTGCTTACGGGAATCGAACCATGCCCATGTCCATGCCCATGGGAGTATAAGGGAGGCATCAACTGTACTCCACTCCACTTGTAAAATTCGACAACATCAAAAAGAAAAAAAGTTGAACATATGGAATCAAACTTACTTTGGGGTACTTTGTCAGTCGAATGACTCGAACTCCTCCGAACGATTTGAACTCCTTTGATTTACTACAAAAAAATTACAGCTATCAAAAAAATTACAGCTTATCAGGGAGAAATTGAAGAGAATGTTAATGGTAAGAACAAATCTAAACTGGAAAACATGTATGTACCTTTGACCCTCTTTTCATGGATCGACAACCACAATCCATTACTCGATTGAAAGAATACAGAGGAGAAGAAGTTGATCCGGAAATGATGACACCCAAGAATTTTTTTTTTGCTTAGAATTAGAATATGTGTAAAAATTATGAGTTAACATTTCTTTGAACACCCAACGAAAATATCAATCAACACCCAATTCTTATACTCTTGAACACCTAGCCCATGCAGTCCAATTGGTGGGTCAATTTTTCAACTATAAAAAAGCAGTGTCTGTAAATTAAAAAACAATGGATCAACTAATCACCTCAATTTGTTAGGTGTTTTCGGTGGTGTGGTGAGAGAGGTAGAGAAAGTAAAGAAGAAAAATGGCAAAAGTTGATTTCAGTAGAGAAAGTAAAGCCCTAATATTACATTCCACATTCTAATCCCATGACTTGAGGGAATTCCAAACTGAAAAGGATACACGAATCATCCTTATGGCAGCAGTTTTCCAAAGATAACACTAGGAGACATTACCACTCCAAAGTAATTTCTAAAGGAATCCCTTGTTAAAATTGGTAATTACAATTTCATAATTTTTCCCTCCCTGTGATTTTGTGGGGTTCATTCTTTCCAAATATATCGCTGGCTATACTACTCGTAAATCTCAGCCATTGAAAAAATGTGAATCGATCCTAGGGTTCAAAGTATGCGGATTCAAAAACATTCCTCCCATATTATATAGATTTAAGAAAACTTCCACTAGCTAGCTACTACTGGTAAATTCAAATTGAAAAGCGAAGTCAACGTAACCAAATTAAGATACTATAAATTAATCCGAAGTTAAGGTGTAAACTGAGCTATCAACCACTTGTATCTATAAATTCAGTCTTGCACTTTGGTGTAAACAACACAATCAGTTTGTTCAGAAAAAAAATGTGGTCAGTGGTTGCACTCTGTCTTGTAGCTGTGGTCACCATATTCATTACTCACTGGGTTCATAACTGGAGGAATCCAAAGTGCAGTAATGGAGTTCTGCCTCCGGGGTCCATGGGCTTGCCTATCATTGGAGAGACCCTTCACCTGCTCATTCCCAGCAGATCCTTGGATCTCCATCCTTTCATCAAGAAGAGAATTCAAAGGTAAATCCCCATGTATACTGATACATCCATCAGTGCGTGTATGTGTGTTTATATATATATATATATATATATATATTTACAGAACTTTTTAAGTCGAGGATTCCTGATTTTCTTACTGTCCGAACCTCATTGTAACGATCGAATTTCGATGATTCGAACCGTTCAATGTGTTTAAAACGTATTTTTAAAGGTACCCGCGAAAGATCTATAAAAATGTGATCGGAAAGGGCTTGATGTGAACAGTTTTAACTGCTCAGATCAAGCTTTTTTCGGAAATATTTTTTGTTGATTTCTCGCGAGTACTTTTAAAAACATGTTTCAAACACATTGCATGGTTCGAATCATCGAAAATTTGATTGGAAAAGTGGACTTCCGCACGAGGTCCGGACTGTGACTTTTTATTGAAAATATAAAGAGTACCGAGAAGAGCTTGATTTGAGCAACTTTTTATTGAAACTGCTCGCGCGCGCGAGCACGCGCGCGCGCGCACACACACACACACACACACACACACACATATATATATATATATATAGCTCGCATTGCCTCATAAGCCTTATCATTATTTTTAGCAATTATGTTTTGTTCACAAAAATAGTAATTCAAGCCATTTAAACAATTAATAAAATGCTGATTATAAAGATATTCCCCACACAAGTTTCAGATAGCATCTAGAAGACATTGTTGGGTTTCGTCAATATTTTGTAAATGGTTTAATGGTCTGAACTGAAAACAAGATCCTTCAGGAAGTACTGGCAAAGTGGTTGCCCCCAGGGTTATGCTTCTCTGAGTCATCTGGAGAGATATCAGGATTATTAGGAGGATGAATAGAACAGGTAAGATGAATAGAACAGTTTTGCAATTGTTTTAAATCATTTTGGTCAGAGACCGATAATAGTTCAAAATTTATTTGTTGATCAAAAAATACAATAGTGATTTTATCAGAACTAACCGTGAATGGATAAACATTTTACTGCTATTGGCAGATCTTAATCTTTCAGTTGTTTTTTGGTAATATTGACTAGGTATTAAACGTTCTTGATTACAATTCAGGTCTGCTCCTGTGTCAATAAGAGTAGTTAGTGACTTGGATTTCATAGTTTTCAATTACTAGTTTGATTTTAGCATGCCATTTCTGGTGGTTAATCCTTGTTATTAGATTTAATTTGTTAGTTTCTTGGTCATTAATTTCTTTATCAGAATCCAGGTGTGGTTCTTTAATACTATTTATTTTATCCATAACAGATTCATCAGAAGAGTATTTAGCATTTTTTAATTTAACATTCCTTCTTTTCCTGCTTGGAAGTTGGCTTTTGAGCAATGTTATTTCTTTTTTCATTATCTCAATTTCAAGTGGTAAATCTTGTAAAGTTATTTCTTTAACAGTTTTACCAAACCTTTTAATAGTAGCATGAAGATTTAATATGGGTTTATTATATTGACGTATTTTACTTTGTTGTAATAAAACTTCTTTTAGTTTTTTAATATATTGTTGTTTTAACTCCAGATTATCAATTTCACTAATTAAATCAATTAATAGTTATTCTTCAGGTAATTCCCTGGTGAGAACATTTAATTTTTTGCAACAATTATCAGTACAACCAATTTCTATCTGATTTTCACTAGAACTGTCATTACTAGCGGAATGATAATCCGATGATTGGTTTAATAATTCATGATCAGAATCATTATTCGAATTACTTAGATTTGCTATTTTAAATATTTTTAAGATTTGTTGTTTATCATTATCAGATATATTAAGTTGATTAATATATATATATATATATATATATATATATATATATATATATATATATATATATATATATATATATATATATATATATATAATTTCTTAAAAAAAAGTTGAGCAAAAGAAACCACACTTGTACATCAGTAGTACCAATTGCATATCTCGGTAAAACTAATTTTGTCCAAACACACCCTAGCAACCTATGCATCATCATCTTGATTCAGGTACGGGCCGTTGTTCCGAACCAGTTTGGCGGGTCGACCCGTTATCATATCCACGGATCCAGAAGTGAACAACTACATTTTTTCGCAAGAAGGGAAATCAGTGGAGGTATGGTACTTGGACACGTTTGCAAAAGTATTCAATATGGATGGAGAATCCAAGACAACCGGGTTCGGGGCGGTTCATAGGTACATTAGAAGCACAGTCTTGAATCACTTTGGCACTGACAGCCTCAAGGGAAAACTGCTCCCGCAAATCGAACAGATGATCCAAACAACTCTTCGCAGTTGGTCGACCCAGGAATCAATCGAACTCAAAGACGCCGTTGGGACAGTACGTAATAAACTCCTAACTCACTACTTTTATTCTCTTATTTTTTCTGCAATCATGCACGGACAGAATCGGGATTTCATAAATGCGGGGGTCGAACTATGAACAACAAAATTTTGAAATTTAAAATTTCAAGGTTCCCGAATCTTTATAGTAGTTTGTTTGGTTTGAGTTTGGAGGGAGGTTTTTTGTGTAATAAGTAAAGAGAAATAAAAAGAGAAATGAGATTAATAATCGAAGAGTAAACTTATAGGAGACCGTAAGCATAGAGATGGGTTGGGCTTTGGGATCCAAAGAACACATTGGTAAAGTATTTAAATGACACCCAATACAAAACACAATCAATTAGCCATAGTCTAGAACCACACCTAACTCACACACTCAAATACACACCCACTCACATGATTTTAGAGCCCCAAAGATTGGGGGCCACAAATCATGTGAGTGAGTGTGTAATTAGCCTCTAGGTGATGTTGTAGCATGGTTGAAACACAATATTCCGAAGCTCTTAACAAATAAAAAATAACTAATATTAATATAGAAATCCAAAAAAATACTCTGAAACCACACGGGCCCCCATACGGGCCATACGCCCAAGAGTGGTTCTGTCTCTGCAGCCATGCAAGTGTCGGTGTAATTAATTGAATGTGTGTACGATAATTCTACAATCACACCCATTTAATGAGTGTAATTGTAAAATTATCGTACCGTAGAGACCATTGTAGGAATGGTGGAAAAAAAAACTGCAGTAGCACTGAAACAAGATATAGTCAACATGTTTATGAGATCCTAATGCAAACTCGAACAATACAAAATAAATAAACGAGCTTACTATATGTGTGGAGGCCTGAAATTAGGGGTTTTCTTTCATATACTATACCTTAGGTTCGAAACTTGCAATATAAAAGGGTTCGATTCCCCCTAAAGACAAATCATGATTTAAGTGGGGGGCCATGGAGGTGAGTTGTTGTGCTAGTCTCTCTTGAGGTTTGGATTTCGCAGTCGGATCTAATAATGGCTCGACTGCAGGGTTCTTTCTCGATTACCTTTTTTTTTGTGGGGGGGGGGGGGGGGGGGGGGTTGGGGTTTGTTTGTCTATACGGACTACACCCCAAATTTAGATGGATTCTTTGCTGGTGAACATTGCAATTGATCCCTAGAGCTGCCTGTAAATTAGCCTAACACTGATATATGTGTGTGAAAAAAACCTTGGCTTTTGTAATAACTTGCACTATGTTTGCAATTGCAGATGGCTTTTGACTGGACAGCTAAGCATATTATTGGTTATGATCCTACAACTTCACCCGATAAGTTAAGTGAGAACTTTGCAAATATTTTACAAGGTCTCATGTCATTCCCTTTGAATATTCCCGGTACTGCTTTTCACAAGTGTCTAAAGGTAATTTCCAAATGTATGCCTAAATCAGTTTATTAGAGTTCAAAATTGGGTAAATTACAGCGATGGTTCCAACTATTTCTCCTTTGTCCCAATTTAGTCCTGGCACTTCCAATAATTGGCTCAAAATTTTTTTTTTTTTTTTTTAGAGATTTGTGTCAATTTAGGGAAATCCACAATGGTGGTTTGGTTATGAAACAGAAAAACATGATGTGTTCTGTTCCCGATCTTCACTGGCGAAATTAGTCAAAGTTCAACTAAACTACCATCAAGCCGTCTTAAACACCCTTCTTCCTCAACAAATGCAACCACCATCATCGAAATTCTCCGCAGTCCAACCATAACCCACTCCTTTAGCCAACTCCATCTATAAAAAAAACCCACTATATACCACCATGATGGATTGATCCTCTACACTAGTGATCGAAATCTGAAAACGCAAAGTCAAAAATTGAGCCAATTGGCAGTGCGAGGACTAGTTGAGAAAAGAAGAAATTGTAGGGACTACTATTGCTTCAATCTACCGTTAGTTTTTCCGTAATAAGATTGTGATTTATGCATTTAATTATTTGATTATCAGGCACAAAAGAAGATAATAAACATGATAAGGAATAAACTAAAGGAGAAACGAGGCGCACCAGAGAGAAGTGAAGGGGACCTACTTGATCAAGCTGTGAGAGATATGAGTAGTGAGAAGTTCTTGACAGAGGAGTTCGTTGTCTACTTCATTTTTGGACTTTTATTTGCCAGCTTTGAGTCCCTTTCATCAGTTATTACAGTAGCATTAAAATTGCTCTCTGAAAACCCTGAGGTGTTGAATGAGCTTAGGGTAAGTACAACAACTGCGGACTTGGTTGGGATCAGCTTCCCCCTCCACATTCTTTAATTTCTCTCCCTACGTACTATTTCAAACCACTTTATGTAATTTGTTCATACAAATGTTGATGTCCGGTACTATTGTTTTGTGAGGGGAAAAAAAAAAAGAGTTTTTCTCTGCTAGAGTTACGCATACAACAGTTCAGAGCATCATTATGGGGCCGAGGTAGGACCCAATTAAAAAGGAGTTTGAAAGTTTATGGAGAGATAGGATATGGGGACCGGCTTGTTTTCACATGCTCTCCTCTTGCTTGTACACTTTATGTTTTGTGTTTTTAACTTTTTATTTGTGTAAATTAGCAAAAATCTTCTTTTTTGAGAAAAGGATATACGAAGTTAAGAAATGAGATAACAATTTTACTGCATCGCATAATTAAAAAGACAAAGGTATTGTACTACAAAATAGTATCTATTAAAATGATTTTACCTAATCCATTTTGGCTTTTAATTGGAGAATGCTACAATACACACTTTATATTCAGGTGTGTAAGGTATGCACTCTTTAGATTGTATATGAGAGAAGTTATATTTGGATATAAATACGTTATATGTATCTTCGATTTATAAACTCTATATAAAGTCCTAATATTTGCATATAAATTCATGATTTCGATCTTGAAATATAACATTTATGTGTTATGAGTCTTTTTCTTAATGGTTTTTATGCGGATGATATATATATATATATATTAAAAACGAATGCAGTGGATATGAATATATATGTAGTGTAGGCATGTGTAATGAACTTAAGACAGTTTAAGTAGTACACACTGTACCGCGTATATTGTATATACTTCTCCTTCTAATTTTTTGAATGTGGTGGATATATTCGATTTTTTTTTTTTTTAACCTCATGCTGATTATTTACTAGGCTGAGCATGAGGCAATACTCAAAAAGAGAGACAATTCGGATTCCACTCTCACCTGGGATGAATATAAATCCATGCCTTTTACACTTCAGGTATGTTAATTAGCCATCTATTGAATGCGCACACACACACACACACACATATATACATATATTTCATTTTAAGCGTAAAATTAACCATTCAAATTAAATAATATAGAATATTTTCAAGGAAATTCATGTTACCCAAGAATAATCATTAATGACCGATTTGCTAAATTATTTGCATACATTATGTGGTAAATGACAGGTCATTAACGAATCACTAAGGTTGGCAAATATTTCTCCGGGATTCTTACGAAGAGCCACTAAAGATGTTCAAGTAAACGGTAGAGTTAAACAAACAAAAACTCAAATTAATTCTTCATTATGATAGCAAAGGCTATTGCAATTGATAAGCAAACAAAAAACGGTGTTGGAAATTCAGAAACGATATGGGTACAGATCCGCACGTACAGATCCATTTTCGGACCTATTTTGGATCACACAAGTATGATCGAGGCTGCTAGTTTTGTTCAAGATATATATTTTTAGGGTGTTTTTAAAAAAATAGCTCAAACAAATATTGGTGAATTTTGGAACAAAGTTCCTACCGATAATTGATTGAGCTTAGTTTTTACAAAAGCCTTAAAGAAAATGATTTAAAAGAAATGAAACAGTAAGTCTATGGGTATAATAAATTGGTACAGATTTTGGGCACAAATGATCCGAGCCGATCCTTAAATGTGTAAAACATTTTTTCAAAGGCTCCCGCAAAAATTTAGCTCAATCCGATACTTATAGATGTTCGATCCAATCATCCAACTTTTTCATATCCTGAAATCTAAATGAAAAATTAGATGAATGGATTGAACACCTATAAGTATCGGATTGAGCTAAATTTTTGCGGGAGCCTTTGAAAAAATGTTTTACGCATTTAATGATCGGCTCGAATCATTTGTGCGTGTGAGACCCGTAGTGCGCCCCACGGAAAATTTGTGCACAAAATCTGTACCAATCTGCTGTACCCATAGATTTACTGGAAATGAAAGGTTCCGATTATTTTGGTGGGATCAGAAATGGTATCCAAATGAATCTGTACGCATACTACCGATGTTGGATCCATTATTTGAAATTTAGGAAATGCTTGTGACACTAATGGCTATACACCAATCAAGATGAGCGTCATTAGTTGCCCGATGCATGTAGTAACCACGTGCATCGTAAGGCTTGTGTTCAGACATCTGTATCCATAGCACTGCTCTAAAATTAAATCTCTTCCCAGGTTATACAATTCCAGCTGGTTGGACAATTATGGTTGCCACTTCTGCCCAACAATTAAACCCCAACACCTACAATGATCCATTGGCTTTCAATCCCCATCGTTGGAAGGTGCATAACTTTATCTTCAATATTTATTATTCTTTGTTTTGAGATGATTCTTTTCCTTTCCTTTTGTTTTGATTGGAATGTGGAAGAAGGTGGCTAATAATATTGATTGATGAAATACATAGGAGCTTGACTCAAGTGTTATATCCAAGAACTTTACGCCTTTTGGTGGAGGAATGAGACAATGCGCAGGTGCAGATTTCACTAGGGCTTTCATGGCCAGCCTTTTTCACGTACTAGTCATCAAATACAGGTGATTCTGATTTCCCTTTGCATATATAATAAAATTTGATTAAAAAATAGTAGAATATATATGATATTGGATATAGAGGAAGGAGTGACATGAATAGTATTGCAATTGATTAAGCATCATTTAAACGGTACCAAAATTCTGTTCTTTGAATTAAAATAATTTTTACTCTCTGTTCTTGGAAAAAATTTATCTTTCTCTCTACAATCTAAATTATAATACTTCCCCAATATGATTTTCACAACTTGAGTGACAATTTTGTAATTTTTCTTCAGGATAAAAAACAGGGCGTATTTTAAAAAGTGCGATCTGAATATGTCCCAATTTCATATTTTATTTAACAGTGTTCGGTTCAAGGCAAAGGCTTGTAATTTTTTCAGAGGAAATCTCATATTTTGCTTTTTCATATTTACCCATGATAGGTGGACGAAAATCAAGGGAGGAGACGTCATCAGTCGAACACCAATGTTGGATTTTGGAGATGGAATTTATATAAAGGTTACAGAGAATGCTTGACTATTGCAAGTTTTACACATTACGCCTGGTTATGTATGTGTACGTTTATTGCTTGTAATGCATCATTACGTGGATTTTCTCCATGTCTATTTGCATGTTATTGAAGTGCAAAAATATTTTGTCTTCACAAGTATTGAAATGTTATACTAATAACTACTAATAGGGTTGCATTTTGTGGTTTTGCAATGCTAGAACTTGTTCCACATCAATTGCCCTCAATTTGTCATTTGATGACGTTGCTTCACATGTATTGTAGAGACCCGTGATTTAATATCAATAATTTAATTGTTTGATAAGTGCTTGAGTTATAACAAAATGTGAACAAATGTTGTGGATATGTGTTTTTGGGCCTTTGGGTAATGTTATGGAAGTAATGAGAGACAGTATAATATTATAGTAGATGAGGGTGCAAAGTGCAATTGGTCCTATATAAGTGATATACCACGTGCAGTATTACACTATTCCTCTCTCCACCTAACACCTCTCTCTTACGCCTCCCTCTCTTCACCCACCTACGGTTCTCACTCGAAATTCTTGCTCCTCCACCATAGATCCTTGAAACCCACATGTATCTCACCTCATTCAAGCGTCCTTGGCTCGGCTTGTGTAGAGTGTATGTGAATTTAGAGAGACCATCCTGGTATGCAATTACATTCACGTGGTCATGAGAGAATGAGAGTAAATCATTTGCTGCACAACCCGTCCAACATATTGGAAAATAATTTATCGGTTTTTTGAGGGTAAGTCGTTTTATGGCTGAAGGTGTGAAAGATTTTTCAAACAAAATTATTTTTTGAACCGCAAAAATATTTTAAACAAACAGAGCCCAAATTAATACTATTAATACAAGGAAAATTCTATAATCAGCCCAATAGGTTGACGATAATAAGGGTATGAATGTGTATTAAAAAGTGTAAAATGTACGCAAAATACGGGTTTTCCTTATCTTCTAGTTTGTTTATCGTCAGCCGAATGGACTGACAATAGCAAGACCGTGAGAAATGTTAGGTACAAAGAAAATTTACCCCGAAAGTAACCCGAAAAAAGCAATCCGTGGTCGAGAATCACTTTGATGATTGGGTTACACACATCAAAGTGAATCTTAACCACTAGTACGTTGCTCTTTTTCGGGGTACTTTCAGGGTAAGTTTTTTTTTTTGTCTCTGGCATTTTCCTAATACAAATTTGACGGTAAAGGATCATTTACATAGTAAATTACATTAGGTTGTCAAGCAAGGGAGGCAACACTAATTTCCACATCCAAACGGGAGGTCAGGGTATTGAGGATTGATAGGGGCCATGAAACATGTTCAGTCCATGAAAAGGAATTGGCTGTGAATTTGAAGTTTGAACAGTGTAATTTCTTTTCATAACACCTTCATGGACATGTTTGATGGACCATAACATTTTCCCAGAGTATTATCTGGTAACTTTAAGGTCGGTCAACCTAATTTTCCCTTTTATTTTATGTTCTAGGCTTTATAACTTTAAGGTGAACAAAGGTATATACTTTTTTCGTGTAAGTAATCTTTTCTTCTCTCTTGCCTTTCAAAATAAAAAATAAAAAAAAAATTCTCTTTCGCTCTCTCTCTCAATTTTTTTCCCCCATTCATTAAACCTAATCTAGTACTCTATCCTAGGGGACTTGAGGAGGGAATGAGTGTTTACAGAAATCGAACTCTGCCTATGTGCTTGTATGTGTTTGTTTGTTTTTTCTGCAGGTGGGGCTTTTTTACGATTAATGGGAATTAACATGAACTTTTCTATCCTTAGAGGTAGTTTTCTCTTTTTATTTTGTGTCCTGTCTTTGAGTGGCTGGTGGGTGTTGTGTGTCCCTTTTACTTAACTTCAACCTTTCGTGTAGTTTATGATATTCTGGGATTGAATTCTTGTACTGGATAGTTCTACCCGCTATCCAGAGATAGAACTACAAAAAAATGTCCTTTCTCATTCTCATTTTTTAATGATTCATTTCTCATTTATCGGATTTCAAAAATATGAAACAAAAAAATGCATTTTGTCAACGATCATAAATAGGATCTATTTCGAATCATTATAATTTGACACATTTTTCATAGTTCATATCTCGATTAACAACTTTTATAGATTGGGTTGAAAGCGAGAGATATAGAGTCTTTCGTTTGGGGGTGTGTTTACTACTTTTTTGGTTTGAGCCGATCGACGGGTGATCGACGGGAATTGGTTTCGTGATTTGCTGGAATGTGGGTGTGGTAAGGTGGAGTTTTGTTCCTTGCCGTGTTTCAGGACTTCTCTGGAAGCAAACGATGAAGTGAATGGTATATGGAAGAAGTAAAATAAATGGACTTTATTAAACTTCAGCGTAGAAGAACAATCAACCGAGAAAGTTGAGTGAACAATTACAAGTTACAGCTACTCCTAGAAAAGAAAAGATAAAAGGCCTTATTGGCGTTGTTTGTGTGTCCCAGATCTGTCACGATCTCAAGCATAAATAGAGGCCTTCTCTAATTTGAATTTGAATCTCCCTCCAAGTTGGCAGTTAAGCCCATTCTGATTGATCTTTTTCATGAGTAGTTGAGTTTTCCCTGGCTGATGAATTGAATTTGTAAACTGCCCACGTCGGAAAATTGCTTTCATGTCTATGAATAACTGCTTCTGGCTCGTGGGAATAACTACACACTTCTCTTTTCAACACCTGTACATGAGTTGTCACGAGTAGCAAGTCCAAATAACACTTAGTGAATAACTGAATATGTCCCATGCATTGGCCACTCGACGGGCCACTCGACGGGTCAATCCTGTAAATAACGCTTTATAAATGTCCCTCATGTATTGGCCACTCGACGGGCCAGTCATGTAAATTTTACTCAATTGGGTTTGCCCGTGATATTAATTACCTTTCGAATATCAAATTATCTTTTCCTACTATGCCACGTGTCGTTCAATCGACGGGTCTAAGGAAAATCACAGTAATGGAGCAAACAATGCCCCCCTTATTTATTTGAGTAAATGTTTATTTGAGTTAAAACATTTAACTCAAGTAAATAAATCCCTATGAAGTCGTGAATACCACACTGAGTTTTTCAAACGCTCATATATTCATTGTAAAAATTAGGGCACGGTTACTTTTGCTTTCACCTTCCTTTTGAAAACTCCCTTTCATACAGTAATGGCGCCTAAGAAAGCTTCGTCAATGGCACCCAAGTCCTCGAAATCTTCATCCAAGTCTTCAACTAAAAAGTCGAGTGAAACACCAGTGTTAAGTTCTTCAACACCCAAAGCTTCTGTCGAGTCACAACCGAGGTTTCCCCAATGCCTTAGAGAGGCACCACAGGTGAACCAATTTTTCATCCCTTCATCAAAAAGCTCTACAAATTTCATTCTTGGGCCAATTTATCACCTGATTGCTCCTGTTGCATTACCGACTTACTATCCAGTCAATGATGAGGAACCATTGATGCTTTCTTTACCGGGCCTTCAACGGACTGGTTGGTCTGCAAGAGGGACAATTAGATCATGGCCCTTTCTCTCTCCTTCTTGGTCGGCATGGGTGGCCAGAATGAAAAGGTATTACTATTCTGAATGGTTAGACATGGACCTATCTAAAGCAATAGACCTTTCTACCCAAACCATAGTATTGAACCCTAATCTCATTGCTGCAGCCTCTTGTTTTTGGTCTACTTCCTCAAATGCTTTCATTTTTCCAAATGGCCCAATGTCTCCCACCGTTTTAGACATTTGCCATCTTACTGGTTTTTCAGCCGTTGGGACGGAAGTTAATGCTACCCTTGATCATGAACCCTATGAACCTTCATTCAATTTCAAAGGTTCAAGTAGTTATACCAATTTCTTACGAAGCTATGTTGGGCCTGAAAACGTGAGGCCTACATTTTGGGAAAAGATAGCCTTTTATTTATACTGGCTGAATAAATTTGTTATCTGTGTTTCGGGTGTGAAAATTACCCAGGAATACGTTAGATTGGCCATCTGTTTGGCTCAGGGTAAGAAACTTGCATTGGCCCCTTTTGTCTTGGGCACTCTTTATAAAGGCTTATGGACGTTTGTCCATAGTAAAATAACCAGCAATTGTGGCGGCCCCTTTTGGATACTTCAGGCCTGGCTATATGCCTATTTCCCATCCATTAGGCCTATAGGTTATTTTCCAAAACGAGTTGATGGTGGGGAATGTTTGAGTTATGCAGAACATCTCTTATCTTACGAACCAAGACAAGAGAATGCCTCCTTCAAGTTCTATTTCAGAGTTCTGTATAATCCCAAAATTGGAGAACAACCCGATTGGCTTCCTTTTAAGGAATGCCAGTATTCTGCCTCCAATAGGATTCAACCCATTCTAAACCTCCTGGTGCCAGTTGGAACCGTAAATGAATTCTGGGGAAGCATCTTGATTCCAAGATTCCTTTCCATAGGGTTTTCTCCCTCAACATCCCATTTTGCCAATTGTAGCTTTGAGATATACATGCCTAACCAATGTGCCAGACAATTTGGGTTAACACAGGGCATTCCTGTTCCCTACACTCATCCTCGGATCAAGGACTTAATTAACACTCGACCCATTGTTTCTCAAACTTCCCTCATAAGAGAATTAGATGGGCAGTTTAGTGGAACCAGGGCTGGTTATGAATTCAAGGGTTTTGTAGCTGATCCTTCTTCATCCTCAAGTTTTGAGACATTCTGGGCATATATAACCCCTATACTCTTCAACAAGGATTTGAACAATTGCCTTTTTAGGCTTGATCCAGATAGCTATGAGCCAGGTAACTCATTATTCTTATTTTAACTACTTCAGTATTATTCCCCAGTTATTCTTTCATGTTACTAATTCTGTACTATCATGTTTCTTAGTATCAATTCCCAAAGAAATTCCTATCCCCAAGTCTTCCAGTTCTAACAAAGGGAAGAAAGTTATGACAGCTGAGGAATTGTACAACTTGAAGAAAAGAACTCGTAGTTCTCAAGTTGTGGGAACTAAACAAGATCCCCCTTTAATGGCGGATGCAATGAAGCCTTCGAGTCAGCCAGATCAATTGGCTGATGATTCAGAAATCTTAGTGCAATTTCAAAGGGTAAAACATTTTAATCCCAATGTTGAATTGACCAATGGTTCATTCATATTTGGTCGTTTTTACTTAATTGACTTTATTTCTATTTCTTCTCCTTTTCAGAAAGTTAGGAGGAAACTAAAGTTACCAACAATATTAGATGATGAGACTGGTCAAGACAAAAGCTTTACTGCTGACCTCTCAAGTTTTGATGAGCCTTCAGCTTCAATGGATATTCCTGCTCCTGTTCCAAAAGCTCAAACCCCAACAATTATTGAAACGGTACAACCAGAACAACCAGGTTTGGCAAGCGTAGCTGAATCAGCATCGACGGTAGATGTTACCAGGGAATTGGTTAATGCCTCAGTCGACAGCCAATTGATAGTTGATGGTCAACTGATGGATATATCAGCCGTCGATCCTTTGTCAGATACTCCTATTCAAGAAGGAGAATCTCTTGGAGGTGATGGAACACCTTTCGATCTTAACTTTGATCTTATCCCTCATGGTCACTCTGAGTCCATACCTCACATAATTCAACCAGATGCTGAATCAAAATCCCCACATGGGCAAGAAACCACGGATAAGAGAAATACAGAACCCCCTGCAAAAGAGACTGCTGTGCTATCAATTGCTGCCTCTGCTCAACTTGAGACTCCACCAATGATAGATGTAACACCATTGATGGAAACCACCAAGTCTCAAGATCAACCACAGCCAACAGAGGTTCTTCCAGTCCTTGATCAAGGACCAGTTTTGACCAATACCCCCATGGCCTCACCTTCCTCTGTCAATAAGGAAGAGAGTCTTAATATAGCAGACCATGCATCGATTCACACACCTACTTCAGATCTTGATCTCATGCTTAACCAAGCCAAGACTTATTCTGAGTCTTATTTTAGATCAATGTCTGAATTTTCAAAATCTATCACTCCATCCTCATTCTATCAGTTAAGTGAAGAGACCAAAGATGAGGTGAAATCATTTTTCAGAATGTTAGAGCTTCCTTTGGCTGAGGTTGCTACAGATCACATCCCAGCTTTCACCAGCTGTGTCAATCACTTGATCAGTAAGAGGGTTCTTCCAGACTTAGAACACATTGAACTTGAGGAGTTCTGGGCTAATTTGAGCAAGAATTTGCCTGTTGCAGCTTACTGTCAAAAGGAAATGAAAGAGAAATTAGACATCATGAATCAATTCTCTAACACTTCTGGGCAACTTGACACAATGGGGAACTCCATTTCTCAGTTAAAAGATAAGCTGCATCAGCTGGACACAGAGGAAGCTGCATTGCTCGCCCGTTTGGGCAAGATCAAGGAAGAAAGGATATCGTTGCTGGCTCAGAAGGAGCTCATTAACCATGACTTGGCTGCCATTCCTCATGATGAACAAGGGCTTAAGGCAATGATATCTGTGACTCGAGATGATTACTTGAAGAACCAGTCGAGGTTCAAAATCATAGATAATCAATGGAGCTATTTTGTAGCTTACTTTATGGAATTCAAATCCAGAATTCAGTAGTTGTATGAATTTGGCCTATCTTTTGTCAGGCCTTCTAACTGATTGTATTTAGAATATTTTATAGTAGGGGTTGTAGCCTGTTTTTAGGCTTGTTTTACAACTTTTGACTCGTGATCGTACTAATACTAGCCTCAATAGACTCTGTTTGATGCAAAATTTTTTATTACAGAACTCGTACTTGATTCTCATTCCCCACTCGACGGGGCCTTAATCTGTATCCAGCTTTTATGAGTTGTTATAATAATAATCTTAAACATATAAGTTTAATTATTGTGCATGTGTTCAACCTGTCAAGTAACCATCCCACTTCTCGATAATAGTGAGGATCATGGCCATGACGCTTCAAAAAACTGAATCGTCAGTTCCCCACTCCTTTCGAAACTGAACATGGCAGTTTTCAAAAAAAACTCTCAGAAAACTGAATCGCCACTACATTGGCAGTTACTACAATGTCTTTAAATCAGTCATTGATCATTTTCCTTTTGCTCATAACAAATCAAACTCTTTTCCTTCCGACTATGATGGCAAACCAAGATCAACATCCCACAGATATGAAAATCGATAGTGAGATTAATCTTCCAGTTTTCGACGGAGCCAGTTCGTCTGCCCATGATCCATACTCTCCCATCGTTGCTACTGGATGGGATGATCCACTTCCGTCCAATCCTCCAGTTGCCTGGAATGCTCCACCTACTGAAAGGGTGGTGGTAAGAATGGAAGAGCCACCACTCTATCCTAACTCCTGTGTTCGACGCTCTCATGTCAAAGTAAGTTACCAATTTGCTTGGGCCAGAGACGAACCAAGGGCACTGCTGCTGGATGCGTTGCTTTCCTCCACATTCAAGCCTATACCATTCCAACTGGCAAAGGCAGGTGGTAAGCCGCATTTGGAAAATTATGAATCCCTCTTTGAAAGGGCCAAAAATCAACAGTACTACTGGAGAGAAGTAGTACGAAGGCCTCACTACCCTGATGGCTTCTTTGATGATGAGCCCAGTCTTATCCCTCTGCCTGAAGATCCTGATTGGTTTCAAGAACTAGAGAGGCTGAGGTTTGATCCTCCACTAGCTCATGCTGCTCAACCGGGATACCTACCTTACAGGGATTCTGATGAAACAACAGCCAAAGAACTACTGGCTGCTTTTGCTTTTCTAGATTTCCATATTTTGGAAGAACATGTCCCTTACTTAAATTTTTTGTGGGCATGTGAAACCCTCCAATTTCATGAGAGCATTATGATCACTACCCATCTAAATGGGTTCAGAGCATCCTTGCCTCTCATAAGGCTTTGGATGAGGGCAAGCACGGCTGCCCATTATGATCCCTTTTGGACTGATTATCAAGTACAGCAAGACAAGGTGACCAGTCTCCACAACAAAATCATGGAGCTTGACAACTCTCATTGGGAACTGCCTCTCAATCCATCTAATGCTCTCCTCAAGAAACATCAAAACTGGCAGTTGACAAGGGCACGCAAAAGGGCTGAGCTACAAGTTCATGCTCAACGGAAAGTGATGGCCATGAGGCCAATGATAGAAAAGAAAATAAAAATGGATGCAGAGGAAGCTGCTTGAGACAGAGAACATGACTTCCTGACGTATGCTTGGGCACAATTTCATGGTTTTGTGACTTGGGGCTTTCCCAATTATTTTGAAATTGTGCAACTCGACGCTGATGGCAATCCCATCCCTGCTGCTGTAGCTTAGACTTTATAGAGTCTAGTTTCGCTTTGCCTTTTAAACAGGCTTTGAGTCTTTATTATATGATGAATGAGAAATATGCCTCAATTAAATAGGCAATTATATTGATGTCTGTTTTTAATCCAGATGTTGATTGTACATCATAATGAAACCTGTTATGAGGTATTTCCAAATTACTTATGCGACTAACTTTCATTAGTAATCTCACGAATCGACTGAATCCCATGGAGATGGAAAATCTTCCTTCAAATATTTCCCATTTATTGTCCTCTCATGAGTCACTCCAAGTACTGATTCTAACTGATAGGCTCCTCCTCTCAGAATTTTTAACACACGAAATGGTCCTTCCCAATTTGGAGACCATTTACCAAATTTTCTTTTCTTTTTCTTGTCTAAAGGTAGAATTGCTTTCCAAACCAAGTCTCCTTCTGCAAATGATTTCTCATGAACTCTTTTATTATATGCTCTTTCTAATTTCTTTTTTTGAGCCTGGATGTTATTTAAAGCATCAATTCTGGATTCTTCTAGTCCGTCGATCTCTTCGTACATTACTTCCTCGAAATCAAAGTTACCTGGATCATAATGTCTTGCCACCCTGTGAGAAGTAATATTGATTTCAACAGGCAACACTGCAGCTTGCCCATACATCAATTCATTTGGTGTTGCTTTGGTACTATCCCTTTTTGACGTTCTATATGCCCATAACACTTTGGGCAATAATTCATGCCATTCTCTAGGGTTATCTGTGATCATATTTGACAAAGTATTTTTTATAATTTTATTTGTTGATTCTACTTGCCCATTTGCTTGGGCATAGTAAGGTGAAGAATTCAAGATTTTTACTCCAAATGACTTTGCATAAGCCATAACTTCTTGACCATTAAATACTGATGCTTGGTCAACAGTGATTGTTTCAGGAATACCAAATCGACAGAAAATGTATTCCTCCAGAAAGTCAATCACTTGTTTTTGAGCTATACTTTTTAAAGGGATTGCTTCTGTCCATTTTGTGAAATAATCTGTAGCTACCATAATATATTCATGTTGTAGAGAAGAATGTGGTAGAATTTCACCAATCATATCAATTGCCCAACCTCTGAAAGGCCATGGTTTCACAATTGATTGTAAAGGGAAAGCTGGAAGCCTTTGTATTGGTCCATACTGTTGACATTTTTGACACCCCTTTGCATAAGTAATGCAATCTTTTCTTATATCTGGCCAATAATAGCCATATCTTCTAATTAGCCATTTCATTTTTTCTCCAGATTGATGAGAACCACAAATCCCTTCATGGACTTCTTCCATGACTGTCATGGTTTGAGGCTTTGCAATACATAGCAATAACACTCCATCTGATGACTTTCTGAACAGATCATCTCCTAACAAAATGTAATTAATAGCTCTTTGCTTCACATTTCTATCTGTTTTCTCATTTGGATTTTCCAAGAACTTTTTGATTGGATCTCTCCAATCATCAATTAAGCTTATTTCCATGACATCTATATCACCTATACTTCTCTCGACGGAGAAAGGCAAAAATCTCTTCGTACTCTTATTAATTTTTCATATTGTCCTTCTGGAATCTTTACTCCAGAAGCAATTTGTGCCATCTGATTGGCTTCACCATTTTCTAATCTATAAATATGTTCCAATTTCACATCATCAAAATAAGACATGAAAGTTTTGACCTTCTGCAATTGTAATTCCAACAATGGATGGTTACATTTATACCCACCTGTCACCTGTCGGATCACTAGTTGTGAGTCACCTGTGATATTTAAATGTCTTATATTCAATTCTTTGGCCATTTCTAATCCAATAATCAAAGCTTCATATTCAGCTTGATTATTAGACAGAATTCTACTTTCATCCAACTGAAAAGAGAACTGCAATATCTCTCCTTTTGGGGAAGTAAAAACTACTCCAGCCCCAACACCTCTATCGGTCTTGGATCCGTCGAATGACATTTTCCAAGGTTTTATTTCCACTAAATGAATCTCAAATTCATCCTTTTCCAACATCATGTTAGGATGATCAGCCAAAAAGTCAGCCAGTGCTTGACCCTTAACTGCCTTCTGAGGCATGTATTGTAAACAATATTCTACTAGAGCCAATAGCCATTTACCTTGTTTTCCTCTTAGAATTGGCCTCGTTAGTATGTATTTAATAATATCCGTCTGTGCAATCACCTGTACCGTCGATGGCAACATGTAATACCTTAATTTGATTGCAGAGAAATATAGTGCTAGACATAATTTTTCAACTGGTTTATACTTTATTTCACATTCATTTAACCTTCTACTGAGGTAATATATTGCTTGCTCATGACCATTCTCGTTATCTTGAGCCAAAAGACTGCCAATTGACTGGTGACTAGCTGAAATATATAATTTCAGAGGTTTACCAAATATGGGTGGCATTAACACAGGAGGTTTAACTAATGATTGTTTTAAAAACTCAAAAGTTTTTTGATGTTCTTCTTCCCATTTAAAATCTTTTTGAGATTTTAATTTTAATAGTGGTGAAAAAGCAAGAGTCTTTCCAGATAAATTGGAAATAAACCTTCTCAAGAAATTGACTTGTCCCAAGAACTGCTGAAGCTCTTGTTTATTTGTAGGTGGCTGGGCCTCTAAGATTGCTTTTGTTTTATCTTTATCAACTTCAATTCCTTTCTTGTGAACCAGGAATCCAAGAAAATTTCCAGCAATCACCCCAAAAGCACACTTAATTGCATTCATTTTCAAATTATATTGCCTCATTCTCTGTAAGACCTGTTTGAATGGTCAATATGTTCATCAAAAGTATGGGATTTTACAACCACATCGTCAATATAAACTTCCATGAATCTTCCAATTAAATCATGAAAGATTACATTCATAGTTCTTTGATACGTAGCACCAGCATTCTTTAATCCAAATGCCATCACAACCCACTCAAATAACCCAATATATCCTGGGCATCTAAATGCAGTTTTATGGGTATCTTCTTTGGCAATAAATATCTGATTGTAGCCAGAATATCCATCCATGAAAGACAGAAATTGATGGCCTGCAGTTGCATCCACTAGATGATCCACAACAGGCATATGATATTCATCTTTAGGAGATGCTGTATTCAAATTTCTAAAATCGATGCAGATTCTAATTTTTCCATTTTTCTTAATCACAGGAACAACATTAGAAATCCATTCTACATATCTGACAGGCCTTATGTACTTGGCTTGGAATAATCTTTCCATCTCTTTCTTTACCCCTTTTTGCACTTCAGGAGTCATTTGTCTAGGAGTTTGTTGATATGGGACAAAATTCTCTTTGATAGGAATTTTATGTTCTACCAATGATCTATCTAAACCAGGCATATCATCATAATCCCAAGCAAAACAATCTTTAAACTCAGACAACAAATACTTCAAACGATCCTTCATTTCATCAGGCAAAGAAGCATATACATGAAGAATTCTAGGATCTTCTTTTGTCCCTACATTAAAATCCTCCAAAGGATCTTTAACTTCTACTGTAAGATCATCAAGCTTGGCAGGAGCAGCTTTGAGATCTTCCATAGCTAACTCTTTCAAAGTTAAGGGACTATCATCTATCACACACTCTGCCCAATTACAAGAAATAGGCTCATCAGCCTCTAATCTTCTAGACACAATAAAAGAAAACAGTCTTTTAAAAGTGGCTTTCAAAGTAGCCAACTCTTCATCTGCCAAACTCAATATTTCACTAGACATGGGAAACTTTAGACTCAGTGCCACTAGACCTCAATATTATGTTAGGTCTAACAAAATCCTCACTCAAATCTTGCAAGCCATCTTTGATATACTTGAGAAACTGGCTTTCAGTCGGACTTGTATCTACTGATTTCACTTCTGACTCCTCAATCTTGACTGGCCACAAGTCTTCATCATATAGACCTGCTTCCACATTGTTAGTATCCGCTTTGAATGGATGCTTATCTGCCCAATGGATCTCCATGTCTGCACCTTCCTTACTTTGCCCTTGTTTGAGAAATATCAATGCTTGATGTAAGGAAGAAGGAACACATCCATTTATATGGATCCAATCTCTGCCTAACAAGGCATTATAATTGGATGAAGAGTCAATTACAAAGAAAGTGGTATTCATTTTTCTATTACCAATTTGTAACTGCAAAGAAATTACACCTTTAGCAGGTGAACACCCCCCTGCAAAGTTTCCAACTGTGACCTCTATTGAAATCAGGTCAGCATCACTCTTGTTTAATACCTTCATCATCCTTGAAGGCAGAATATTGACAATAGCCCCATTATCAATTAGAACCTTATTGATAGGTTGACCATTAATATGTAACATGATATATAAAGGCTTTAGATGCCTGACTAAAGCATCATTAGGAGACCTAAGTACAACCACATCTTTTCCTATTGCATCTTTTTCCACTCTTATGGATTCTTGTTGGAAATCCTTCTCTTGTTGATCATTTATCTTCACTATTGCATCTGTTTTATCTTCCACATCTCCTTCCAAACTAGTCGGTTGATTAGGCTTTGCCTGAAAAGTTTTTGGCAGAACCAAAATCATATTACATGATAATTTAGTAGGAGAAACTGACCCGAATTGAATGGTATTCAAAGCTTGACCAAATGAAACAGAATCAGGATTCTCTTCATTTCTGACATCTTTAGGGTCTTCCTTCATGATATCTGAACTGTCAACAGATAGTAAATCATCATCTTCATCATCCTCTAGCAATACCTGTTGAAATTCTGCTATCTTCTTTTTCAAACTTTTCTTAAATATTGCTTTCTGTTCTTTGATCGACAGAGCTGAAGTATCTGAAGGACTTGGACATTGCCCCCCAGGTCTATGGGCTAGACCTGGTTTACTGTCTTGCCCCCCAAGCTTCTCTATTTCTTTTGCCTTCTGCTTAGGCACTGCTGGTTCCCTATTCCAAACTAATGGAATTGGTTGGTTAAGAACTGTTCTGGCCTCCAATTTTGGCCATTGCGTCGATTCTGCTTCCATATATGAATTCCTCCTTTCCCTTTCTGAAATCTTTCTCTGCAACCTCCTTTTCTGAGTATTAGTGATGGGAGTAAACTCCCCTTCAGTTGGGAATTTTGGATGCCTCACTGTATCCCACATATGGTGTTCCATATTTGGTGGCACAACCATTCTCCCTTGATATCCACCTCTAACAAAGGGGACTCTACCTCTAGATCTCATACCCCTTTGGTACATACCTTTACCTCTAAACACAGGTGGGTAAATCAAACTTGGGTCTGGCTTCCCTGGCATGGCAGGGATTATTGGATATCCTTTAAATAGGAATGGCCCATCATCTTCCCCATACCACTTGATAGACTCGGACGGTATAAACACCCCTGGATCTTCACCTTCAAATATCAACTTTGGACCAACGTAAATCTGTAAATCATTACAACCCATTGTGTTAAACCTTATGGAACCTTTAGCATAGGTTCCATTATATTCTTTCTCTGCAATCACTTCCTCTCCAGATTTAATTTCCCTGTCACATCTTAAACAGAAGTAATTTTCAAATTTCTGTTTGACATATACTTCCTCTTCGGTTTCCATGATGTCATTTTCTTCTTGAATTCTCTTCTCAATCTGAGATGCCATCTTTCCTTTCTTTAGTCTGGCAGTCACCACATTGACATCCACTAATGGAAATGGATCAATGTCAATTCCCATAACTTCTTTGTTTCCTTTGGCATATTGCAACAAACCTTTCTGAATTAGGTCCTGCACACAATTTCGAAAAGTAATACAATTATTGGTGTTGTGTCTAAAAGAATTGTGCCATTTACAGTAATCTTTTCCTTTTCTATCCTTTTCTTGAGGAATAACATGCCCTGGTGATAAAGTTAAGAACTTTTGCTTTATTAGTTCATCAAACAACTGATCTGCTTTAGACAAATCAAATGAATATTGTCTAAAATTTGCCTGATTTCTCCTATTCGGATGAGAAGAAGGCATATTCACAGGTTTCTCAGTTTTTGTTAAAGTGTCACACACAATTGGAGCTTTTCCAATTACTTGGGCAACATCAATCTCTACATCTCCTTCTACATCCTGATAATATGTGCCAAGTGATTTGTTTTTTCTAATTTCACCTTCCATAAGAATAGCCTCATAACCAATGGCTTTTGAAGTGAAATCAAACAAATCTCTGAATTCAGTGCCAGTGAAGTGTTTCTTAAAGTCATAATCAAGCCCTTCTTGGGCAATTTTCACTATTTCAGATTCCGGAATATAGAAATGACACTGATTTCTAATCTTTTTGAATCTATTCATGTATTGTTCAACAGACTCTGAAGGCTTTTGTTTTATCTTAGCCAAGTCTGCTACAGAAATTTCTGGTGCATGTCTAAAGAATTGAGTGTGGAATTGTTCCTCCATTTCCCTCCAAGAATGAACAGAATTTGGAGGTAAACTAATAAACCATGAAAATGCAGTTCTAGTAAGAGAATGAGGAAACAATTTTAATTTTAAAGCTTCATCTAAATCTGCTTCGCCTATTTGTAGGCAAAATCTCCCTATATGCTCAACAGTTGATTGGTTCTCCTCTCCATTGAAAAGAACCAAGTCTGGAATTCTATAATGCCTGGGAAAAGGCACATTATCAACCCAATTTGGATACGGTTTTCTGAACATGGGTTTCTCGATCCTCCTAAGTCCAGGACCATATATATCTATATTCATGAGTTGAGCCCTCAAATTGGGCTCTTGCATTCTTACTACTTGGTTAGTTAAGTCAGGCCTAGTTTCATATCCATACGGATGATCTGGCCTCCTCCCATTTTGATTAAGAATTGGTGGATCAAATCCATACATATTGGGGTCATTATTAGCCATATTTGGTACGTTTCGGTTATCATTTCTGTTTAAATTAAATTGCTGTCCCCCAACTTCAACATTATATGGATTTGGGTTTTGGTTTCCAACATTTCCAATTCCCATACTTATCGGAATTGCAGTTGGAACACTTTGATAAAAACTCTGATTCTGTCTAGGATTTTGATTTCCCAGTGGAATTCTATTGACTCCAGTAAAGATGGCATCAAAAGTTGGATTATCATATACCTGAGAAGAAGGTACTTCAATCACAGGGTTTAATTGCCAACTGCTTTGTCCTGGATTAACATTCACATTAACTGGCACTTCAACTGTTGGTTGAGTTATTTGATTCTGTGCCATTGCAATTTTGAATGCGGCCACCAACATTTTGGCCATCTCATCTTCTGGATTGCTCAATGTTCTTATAACTTGTTGAACCAAATTCGCTGGCTCTACCTCTGGGCCATTTGACTGGCCAATCTCTGGAATCCTCTGATTTGGACTCACTGCATTTCCTTCATTCACATCATTTCTACCATTAACGTTGGTAGAATTGTTGTTTTCATTGTTACCATCGGCTGGTAGTTGATTCCTAGTCTTTGGTGCCATGTCTTACTTCCAAATTAGTAAGAGCCCTCCTTCTAGCGCCAAAAATTGTTTAATACTTTCCTGGTTTGAGCCGATCGACGGGTGATCGACGGAAATTGGTTTCGTGATTTGTTGGAATGTGGGTGTGGTAAGGTGGAGTTTGGTTCCTTGCCGTGTTTCAGGACTTCTCAGGAAACAAACGATGAAGTGAATGGTATATGGAAGAAGTAAAATAAATGGACTTTATTAAACTTCAGCGTAGAAGAACAATCAACCGAGAAAGTTGAGTGAACAATTACAAGTTACAACTACTCCTAGAAAAGAAAAGATAAAAGGCTTGATTGGCGTTGTTTGTGTGTCTATAATTTATCACGATCTCAAGCATAAATAGAGGCCTTCTCTAATTTGAATTTGAATCTCCCTCCAAGTTGGCAGTTAAGCCCATTCTGATTGATCTTTTTCATGAGCAGTTGAGTTTTCCCTGGCTGATGAATTGAATTTGTAAACTGCCCACGTCGGAAAATTGCTTTCATGTCTATGAATAACTGCTTCTGGCTCGTGGGAATAACTGCACACTTCTCTTTTCAACACCTGTATATGAGTTGTCACGAGTAGCAAGTCCAAATAACACTTAGTGAATAACTGAATATGTCCCATGCATTGGCCACTCGACGGGCCACTCGACGGGTCAATCCTGTAAATAACGCTTTATAAATGTCCCTCATGTATTGACCACTCGACGGGCCAGTCATGTAAATTTTACTCAATTGGGTTTGCCCGTGATATTAATTACCTTTCGAATATCAAATTATCTTTTCCTACTATGCCACGTGTCGTTCAATCGACGGGTCTAAGGAAAATCACAGTAATGGAGCAAACAGGGTGGGGAGTTTTCCTCTTTCCTCATGGATCAAATCTGGGCTATGTTGTTTCCTTTGTTGGTGTTCTTTCGGACTACTTTCCAGAAGAAATGATCTATATATCTGCTGTTGGATATTTATTTTTCATTGCACGTCTTTCAGTGTATAAAATAAAACCAATGTTAGCGTGTATCGAACACGGAATCGGAAAAAATATTAACTGTCTTTTTTATCAATTAGCGTTCGTGCCCGTTCGATGCATGGGGCCGAAAAAAACCGAATGTGATTTTTTTGTCCCGTGCATTGAACGGGCACAAACGCTAGTAAGACCCAACGACCAAGAATCAGCACTAGGACAAAAAAGACCCGGAAACACCCCCAGACACAAAGCATTACAGAGATGAGTTGATGCTGTCCAATCTGAACAGGAAATCTTCAGTAGAGTAAGACTTGGAGCCCCATTTTGTTCTTGCCCAGAAAATAATTTTCGGCTTTATCAACTCTAGAATTTCATCCTAATCCAGAGACTCATTGTTAAAAATAACCCCATTTCTTTTGAGCTAGAGAGTCCAGAATACAAAAACATTTCTGCTTTGGTTTCAGTTTCCTGTCAAGACACCATATATGTTGGAAGAGCAACCAATGATGGGGGAACAACCCATGTTTGGTTTCTTGTATCATGAGAAACCAAACATGGGAATTTCCACTTCTTGTATCATTTCCACTTTCTTGTGTCTTTGATAATCTTCTTCAGTTTACTTCTTTTTTTTCCAACCCATTCCAGGACATGATTTTCATTTTGGATTTGGCTCTGAGCACAATGAAATCTATCTTGGGTTAGATATTTGTTTTCGATGCCAACAAAGCAGCCCTGTCATCATCTGGTCTCTTGCTCCATTTCCATTATCTTGCTTATCCCTTGTATCCAATCTTCAACATTTTATTCACTTGCCACACTGCTTTGGATTCATTGCGTAGGATTCTGTTTCTGTTTGAGATGCCTTCACTGGAGATTGAAACTGCAGCTGCTGCAGCCCTGAAAACCACATTTTTGTTTTTCTTTTTCCTTCCACCACGATTTTTGGCAAGGGGAAGTGAAGAGGGGTATATTGCCCAGAATTTACACTAGATTTTCTTCTTCTTGATATTTTATGATTCAGCTTTACCTTTTCCAATTTGGTTGTGTTGCTTTTGGGAATGAAAGGGGAACACACATGAGAGAAGGTTGCACCATGCAATTTTCCACCAACTGTTTGTTGTAAGTTACAATACTCCAGCTATTATCGACCTTTGGCCAACAAGCTTTTGGATGGTGAGCATGCTAATGATAAGTTCCTTCTGTGATCAATACATGTTTTGAATAGCCCCACACCTAATTCTTGGCTCAGTATAACATTTGGGGTAGCTTCATAAGAGCCTTGGGAGTCCAAAACAGGTGTATCACTTGCACTAAATACCTGCATATGATCAGTTCCCAAAGACTTATTGAGTCCCTCAATTGTTTCACGTGCAATAGGGCTTTGACTACTGCCATTTCCCAATACACAGTCATTAATGTCTTAAGGGGGCCCATTATCCTTGATCATAGAAACCCCCCTTGATGAATCTATTTTCATAGTAAATTAAAGGTAGGACTGGTTCCATTTGCTCCCTTGCCTACCCTGGATCGAGAGAGGGCAGATGACAGTACTGTCATGAAATTTGCACTGCTGAAAGTTTTGAATGAGCACGAAATTTTCATACGGCCTACTGTGGGTGGTGGTTTGCACTGCTGAAAGTTTTGAATGAGCACGAAATTTTCATACGGCCTACTGTGGGTGGTGGTTTTGAGATAGCCTAATGGTTAGATCAGAAAGCCTGCGGTCCTCTCCAGAGTTACACCTACACAAGGAACCACCATTAGTACTACCCGGTTGAAATCACCCGGAGGGCACTCTGATGCCTAAGTCTGTACTTGGAGAAGAAGAGGGCAATGGAAAGTAGATCTCAGATTAGGAGTGGCGTACTTCTCTTAGGCCTTATCCTTTTGTTTATATAGAAGGTTTGTACTTGCTCTCCAAGTTACTCGTGTACCGCACATGCCTAACGTAACGCGTAGGGGTGGACCCAGGATTTATTGGCAGTGGGGTCAATTACTCGCAATATACAAAAAGGATTTGAGAATCTATTGATATTACGTAGTTGATGTGCAATAGACTTCCAAAAATTACACTTAAATGTCAAACAAAAAGTAGTTAAGTGGATTATCTATTCATACAATTTCTCAGAACAAAAAGATATCTATTTATACCATAAAATTACAATTCCAAAAGAGTAATGATTTTCGTGCTTCTCTTGCGTAACTGCCTCCTCAGTTAGTGTTATCATGTGAGTCTATCAAAGTTAAAATAGAATAAGGCAGTTAAAGTCTACGAATTATTAACAAATTCGTCTATTTTATCTGACAATCTTTGTTATCTTTCTCCTCCAAGCCTTCTATTTGTAGGAGGTAACTATTTGGCCAGCAAATGGCTGGACCCACGTGCCCGGAACATGACACCATAAATATCTTCAACTGACTCCCGGGTTTTCATCCAGGTTGAGCATACTGTCGGTCAAGACTGACTCCATCGATTTTGGGTCCTAGGCTCCTTTTTGGGCCATACGGAACAGGTGGGCCGTCGACACGACCCACTACCATTTGGCCCATCTCGCTTCCAAGGATTTGGGGTGCCCGCCTCGACAGACCCATGGTAAGCTGGATTCAACCTAGTAGTTTAACTGGGTTCGACCCACTACACTTGCTGTGGGGCTTTAGTATTATTTTTGTTAGTTTTTTTTTAACTTAAAACAAGTGTCATATAACTTATTATTTTAGTGCAAGTGTCATTTTCAGATAAACAACCGATCATTTGCGGCTTTGACCTATTTGGATCACAAATTAATCTTTTTGGTAGGATGGCCAATCACTTCGAGTTAAGCCAAAAAGTCCAGACCTATCCCGAAGTGAGGGCGAGATGGATGGTATAAGTTATAACAAGTTCGGTCCTAACAAAAGGAGACATGAAAAAGAGAGCAAATTGATCCAAACATAAAAGGAATGATAAATTGTTACAACCCAAGGCACGAAGTCGCCGAAAGTCTGGTGTCGGCCTTCAAAAGAATATTAATTACAGACATACAAACTGGTATAAGCAAAATGTCTGACACTAGTCGTCAAAACAATTAAAGATGTTTTCTATTTGGTCGGATCCTTGGGGTCGACGAAGGCAGTCTCAAGATCGGCGGCTTTAGGAGTGGCCTCAAGCTGGGGGTTCACACAGAGGGTTCGGTTCGGGCATCGACCAAGGACTTTTTCTATTTTGGATTTTTTGGCAATGACTGGTGAAGCTCAGAAGTCTCGGGAACGCCGGCAGCCTTAAGGCCGGGTAGGTAGCCAACAGTGCCGGCCCCGACATTTGGGTTGCCCTAGCCCAACATCATGTTTTGTTGCCCGCTTTCAATTAAGTCATACAAAATAAAGAAATATACAAGTCCAAAAAATTAAAAATTTCATTGTTACTTTAGCTTGAATAACATCAAAATATAAACCTTGGTTATAGTGTTTTGTGATTAGCACAATCCGATTCAAAGAAAATAAATTCTCCTCACATTTTTTGAAGCAAAATTTTCAATTGAGTCATTGTACTTTATTTACCCAAGAACTTAAGGCCGTTCTACTAATTTTTTTATTTTTGGGCTTTTTAGTTGATATATGTGAGGAGAATGACCTGTCTCGAAAATCATACTGTAAAAGGTATAAAAGCCCCAAATGTCTAAAAATGCTCTTAGTGGAATAACGCCTCATTTTCAATTAAGATCATAGCCAATGTCTTTAATCTCTCTTGTGAAATGGTAGTTCAAAGGTAAAAATAAAATCCATGTTAGCTCGCTCAATTTATTTTAGTTATGCTTTTTTAAAAATCAAATGTAAGAACATATCACTTATACATTACTTTTGTGTTTGTTAAATCAAAAATTTTCAATAAATTAATTTAATTTTCTTAATATTGTGCATTGGGAGGAAAATAAAAATAAAAATTTCAAAAAATTACTTTATTGCATATTTATTTACTACTAAAAGAAAGAAAGAATTAAAAGTACTTTTTGGAAGTAAAAAGTTAAAAAAAAAAAGGGGAAGGGGTCGTCTTCCGTTAGTTCAATCCATTACAAATTGACAGAATGAGATGACAGGAATTGTTGAAGGAATAACAAGTTCATGTGTCTTTTTGTCATCATCATTAGTTAAAGTCCATGCATTATTTTGAAAATTCGTGACAAGTTCAAGGGCGTTTTTGAAATTTTTCGAAAACAAAAGGAGGGTAGTAGTAGAACAAAAGAGGATAAGAAAGGGATGCGGGGGAAGTTCTGGGAATCGAACTTAGTTTCCCTGGGTTCAAAACAGATTGCTGTCCCGCCACACCAAGACAGCTACTTGTGCCATTGTACCAAACTTTTTTAAATTTGTATGAAACTTAAATTTTTTTTTTTTGGTTGCCCCAGCCTAGGGGGTTGCCCGAGACCAAGAGCTTGCAGGACTTACCCCGGGGCCGGCCTTGGTAGCCAACACCATAGGCCTTGTTCGGGATGGCCTCCACTTGTCCTTTGTAGTTTTGGGTCCTATCGTGGAACCCCTTTGCATCAGCAACGTCGATCAGCTTCTTCTATTTGGCCTTCATCTCTTCCATTTTCTGGTTTATTGCTGCCGCCGTTGGCGAGGGTGGCCTCCCTCTTGTATTTCTCCACCTCGGTCTTCAACTTCTCGTTCTGATTCTTGAGGCCTTTGCTCGTTTTGACCAGTTTGTTCACAGTTTTGTTATGCTCGCTCATGTGGTCGCGGGTGGCTGCGAGATGCTGAGTAGTCTGTTAGAGGGAGAGAGAGAGAGAGAGAGGTGAAATGGAGAAGGTTGATTGAAATTGTAAGAGGGACGCCGACTCGAGGTCCTACGGGAGTCCATGAACATGATGTGAAACGCCCAAGATTAACACAACAGAAGCACAAATCACACACTCACCACAGTGATGAGAGAAACACACACAAATTAAGAAGGAAAATTTCACTATTGTCTCCAATACAATAGTTACAAAAAAAACTCTCAAAATACTTTCCACCTCTTTTTGTCTCCCCCCCCCCCTCTTCACAAAATTATCCCTACCCTTTTATACCAGAAGGGTTAGGGTTACACACTTCATGCAAAAATACAATAATAACCCCCAAAAAACATACGAAAATAAAAACCCACCCACTAGGGGTGGACCCCAACAATCATCCCCTCCACCCCGAGTGGGTGATCGCCGATCAAGTCAAGCTATGCACCCCCTCCAATGGGTGTCTCGCACCCCTCACACGGGGTGCTCCACAAGGATCAACAAACCCCTCAAGCTTGTACAATCCGCCAACCATCCTCCCCTCAAGTATGTCGCGCTCCCCCTCGCGTACGTGAAGAACACCATCTCTAGCCGAGAAGCTATACCCCTTCTCATCGAGCACCCCAAGAGAGATTAGGTTCTTCCTCACACCCGGCATGTGTCTTACGTCTGTCAACCTCACATGCTTTCCATTTGGCATACAGAACCTCACTATCCCTTTGCCCATAACACGACTCCTCGAGCCATTCGCCATCTGAATGGTTCCCCCATCGACTGCCTCATAACTCTAAAACTCCTCTTTGTCCCTGCAAACATGGAATGAGCACCCAGAGTCTAGTACCCAATCTTTGTCCCCACAATCTGTAGAATCCTCCACCGCAACCATAAGCTCACCATCCAAACCATACACCACCATTGTACCATCCTTCGGTTGGCATTTGAGCTTGGGGCAATCCTGCATCATATGCCCCTCTTCCTTGCAATAATGGCAAATGAATCCACGACCCCCCGCCTCCTTAAACTTGAGGCAATTCCGTATAGTATGCCCCTCTCATGGCAATGAAAGCAAGTAACTTGGCCATCCCCGTGGCCGCGACCTCAACCTCGGCTGCCACGTCCATTTTCACCGTATCCTCGACCTCCACATTGACCACCACCTTTATGCCCATTTCCTCTTCCTTGGTTCTTTCCTCTTCCTCCGCTTGCGACCAATGCTTGCCCATCCTCATTTGGTTCCCATTTCCTCTCATTTCGCCGTGCTTCCTCATTAACAAGGCCTCTTTAACCATTGACATTGAAACCTTACCCTCCGGTGCCGAATTGCCAAGAGAAATCACGAGCACATCTCAATCCTCATGTAGAACTAAGCAATAGTAGGGCTTGCAATTCATCGTCAAGCTTCAATCCCGCACTACCAAGTTGATTAACCAAGTTTTGGAACTCACTAGAATGTGCCGCAACCGATTTCCCACTCCTCAACTTCAAATTCACTAACCTCCTCATCAATAACGCCTTATTTCAAGAAGTTTTTGGTTGATACATGTCCTCTAATTTTTTCCACAATACATATGCATCGGTCTCCTCGGATACGTGGTAAAACACCTCTTTCGAAATAAATTTCCGGATCAATCCTAACGTCCTCCGATTTAATTTTCTCCAATCATCCACATTTGTTCCTGTTGGTTTAACCCCCAAATAATCCAACGGATCATACAAATCCTTCCATGACAACAAATCCACCATTCGTGGCTTCCAATTGCCTAATTTGAAGACGTTAAGTGAACCATACTAGTCATACTTGAATCCGATATCTTACTTAATCCACAATAAGCAAGATTCAACAAAATAATGAGCCCACAATGCTCCAAAGTCCATAAAAGTACAAAAAACGTGAAAACGAAAATTGCACTTACAGCACTTTCTGAGCTGAACCAGTCAAAATAGACCCCGCAGATAGATCCGAAACGTTGAAAATAGTCACAATCGACTATTTATTCACGTAAAACGGAGTTTTATAGCCTCCAAAATCATGAAAAAACCTTTTGAACCCTCTAACCGCGGCTGACCCGTCTGACCTTCTTCTCTGACCTTCAAAAGTTGACCTGTGAGTTACCATTCACGCGCAACTTTGACCGGCTTTTGCCGCCACCTCGGACGTCCCCGGGCGACAATCTTGGTACCCCCGGACTCCTCTCGACGAGAGGAATCCAAATCCGTGCTCAAAAATTACTTTCAAGGAACACCCGAACTGGGTCTTCCTAGATTCCAACTTGCCTTTTGTCGCCGCTCTTCAAACGTGATTTTCGGCCACGTCTGTGCTCCTCTCATGACGTGCTACCCCAAACCTTGCTCCTTTCTTCAAGACGAACACAACCCCATGCTCAGATCTTGAATACAACCACTTTCGACTTGGACCTCCTCTTCCAAGCCTAACAATGGCCGAACCGTGCTTTTCCGGTGAACCTCCGCTCTGATACCACTGATGTGAAATGCCCAAGATCAACACAACAGAAGCACGAAGCACACACTTGCCATAGTGATGAGAGAAACACACACAAATTGAGAAGGAAAATTTTAATATTGTCTCCACTACAATAGTTACAAAAAACCTCTCAAAACACTTTTCACCTCTTTTTGTCTCTCCCCCCCCTCTCCACAAAATTATCCCTACCCTTTTATACCACAAGGATTAGGGTTACACACCTCATACAAAAAATACAATAATAACCCCCAAAAAACATACGAAAATAAAAATCCACCCACTAGGGGTGGACCCCAACAGAACATCCCAAGGCAGAAGGGTCCCATTCATCAGGGCATAAGCAATCTTTGGGTCATCTTTCATGTTATGGTTGTGCCGAACTTGGATCCCAAGTAGGACATCTAGGGGTTCCAGATCGACTTCTCGGTAGCTTCCAGATCAGAAGGAGAAGATGACGGCATTGCTTGCTCCGGGACAGTCTCGGTCTGAGATCCGTTCGCCGACCCTCCGCGCTTTCCCTCATTATGAGAGCATTTTTGGCTCGGTGGACCAAGGTTGGTTTGCTTGGCCGTAGCGGTGGCAGCCTGAGAGACGGTCCTAGGGGTGGTTTCATCATCGTCCTTGAGATTTGCTGGAATAAAGGAGGCTCTGCTCATGTCTGTGCTGCCTTTTCCAAGAAAGGGTCGAGAGTAACGCGGTCAATTGGGTTTCGGATCTGACCTCTCAAAGGGCGTAGCTCGTTGGACGGTCCGGCGATTTTAACGTCACTCTTCGACCTAGCGGCTCACCTTCTTTTCCGGGCAGCAAGGGTTGTGTTGTAGGAGGGTGTATAGTCAAGTAGCTTCGCCGCATTCCGCCAGGGTGATGTGTACGCCTGGTTTGTTATTTTGTCGTCGGCTCCTTCCTTCAAACGATCGATGGCTCCCAAATCTGCAAAAAAGCAAAGAGATTTCATCAAGAATAGATCGACCAACGGGAAAGAAACGTATATCATAGATAGTACTCACAAGCTTCACCCTATTTTCTCGGGACCGGGGTTCAACCCCTCTCATTCGGACCGAACTCCCAATTTTCGCCGACTATGAGAATAACTTTCAGGATGTCCTTGACAAGGAGATCAAGGATTAGCAGATTCTTCTTCGGTCAGCAAGAAATATAGCATATCTTCGAAGAACCATTCTGTCCCACGAAGTAAATGCCATAAAAGTCCTCATGGCAAAAGTCAAGTTTGTGTTGCTGAATTAGCTCGGTTACTCCAAAGATAACTCGCTAGGCATTTAAAGAGAGTTGAGATGTGATGATTTGAAGGGCAATGAAAAACCCACTCACAAACTTTGGGAAAGGAAACCGAATCCCTCCAATGCAGATCCCAGCGTAAGGAATATATAGTGGCCTCTCGTGGGCTGGGCTTGGCTGTAACCCCCAGAGGGACAAGTTGGAGCGTGACACCATTGGGAATACCATACAGCTCCCTAGATGCAACTGTGGCAGCGGCTGAGTTGAAGTCAGCTCGAAAATTTATCCTCGGCCTTTTTGGGAGACGGGTCAGCAGGCGTTCAGTTTCTATGCTTAGAGCATGTTTATCAATTGAGATAAAATAGAGAAAAAGGTGTTTTGACTAATCAAAGGGACAAAAGTTCCCCTGCAGCAGAGGAGGTAAACCCATTGCTATTGTGCCTCCAGCTACAGTCCTTCGACAAAACAAGCTAACAACTGTTCAACAGCCACCCAATTTTTTATTGTTTCCTCTCTGTCTCTCTCTCTCTCCCCAAAAAAGGAAAAAGGAAATAATAATAATAATATTTTAATAGAGAATAGGTTAAATAGATAGTATTACTGTAGTGTTGAGAGAAATGTGAGGAGGTAAAATGAAAAAGTGCACTGTTCACGGGGTATTTTTGCTCACAACTGGTGTACATGCTCTTATGGCCTGATCGGTCTCTGTATTATCGGCCGGATCAACCTCCTAGTGGTCCTCTCGGACATCTACACGGATATGACCGTCTACATCAACGACCGGGGGCTGTTAGCCCTCGGGGTTTTCTTCAAGCTCGATTTGGGTTTGGTTGATAACCGAACTAAAGAGGCCGGTGAAAAGGTCAGAATCATCTAACTCGTCGCCACTATCCACTGAACACCCCACGTCATAGTCTTAGACCATCTCTTCCTCATCAGTTGCAGCTTACTCGTAGTGGTCAGCCTTTGAGAAAGCCCTGTAAAGACAGTGCACAAGTTAAGTAGGCTAGCTACAACCTGAGAAGGATGTTCGATCGAACTTGTGAGATGTCTGGTCGATCTCGTGAATGTTTGGTTTAGAGGAATGGAAGTCAAGTGTCTATGTTCGATGTTCAGATTATTTGATTAGGATGTCCGGTCAAAGATAAGGAGGATTGGGCGTTCAGCGATTGATGATGGGACATCCCAATGGCGATGGGACATCACTTTTTCTAGTCTTTCATCTCAAAACACACGTTTGCGGGCTAAAAATGCGAAGAAAACGTGTAAAAACAGAATATGAGTACTGATCGAAGCACAAAACAGTTACTTAGTAAAGATCAGAAGCTCTGGAAAGGTCTTGGCGGCACGGATCGATCGAGAAGAGCAAGAAAGGATGAGAGCGATGCTTTGGTTTTAGAAATTTTAGAGAGAGAAAAGGTAGGGTGGTTTTCTCTCTCCTCTCATCTACCTATATATAGGGAGGGATTTTGAAAAGACTTCACACGGGAAACGAGGCATCATGCCGGTGACACATGGCTTCATTTACAGACCTGTTAGACTGTACGTCGCATCAAGCTGCTAATCACGAGGAAGAACATGGACGGCTGGGATGAATTAGTCCAGTTTTTATCACGAGGACGGTTCGATTAAATAGGATGGTTCAGCCTAGTGCCAGTTTAAATCCTCGTGCCTAGTGCAGGTTGGGCGAGAAGTTAAGGGGCTATTGTGGTAGGCCTGTTAATGTAATTCGCATTTTCTGGGTTAAGTCAAACCATTATTTTTATTTATGCGTAATTGAGTTTTTGGGTGGTAGTTTTAGTTTTGATTGAGTATAGAATCTCCATCAGTGTCTCGAGATGTGTTGATGAAGCCTATAAAATACTCAAGCGCTTGGAGTGTGACTCGGAAAGGTATATTTTCATTGGACTTTATTCTACATCTATTCAAACTTTGATCATGCATTAGAAGTTTGTGTCTAGCTTTTAATTGGATCCTATTGTTTAAGAAAGCTTAGGCATTTGTTTAGTTGGTTATTTTGAGTTTTAAATGCATGATTGTGTGAGCATTGGATGGCTTTGTAATGAAAGAGGCAAAATTTTCTAAGGCATGAGTTTTGAGATTTAGGATTAGAGAGATGCGTTTCCTAATAGCATTGGCGCTTTCTGGCGCTTCCCTTAGCACTTCCATAGCGCCTCTACGCTTCTCCAGTGCTTCAAATAAGGGAGAAGTGCCTCTGTAGCACCTTAGCGCTTTTTTAGCCCTTTAAAAAGGAGAAGCACCTCTGAAGCGCCTCAGCGCTTCTCTAGCGCTGTTCAATCCTTGAATGGCACCTTCGTAGCACCTCAGCTCTTCTTGAGCGCATTTAAATGTTTGCTTGGCACCTCCGTGGCACCCAAACGCTTTTTTGGTGCTTCACTATTTTAGCCTACGTGTCTCTCTTTCACTGGTCCTTTGTAGGGCTTCGGTTCATACACTATATAAGCACATTTTTCACCCATTTAGGATAAGCTTTTGCATCAGCCCACTTCTAGAGAGAGAAAATCCTTTCACTCTCATTTACTTTGTGTTTTGATGCATTTGAATGATTTAAACCTTGTGTTTGATCTTTTCACTTGTCAATCTAGTGTTATTCGCTAATACTCCATGAATACACTCTAGATTGATTCTTTATACCAAAAATCTTCATCATTTGCATTCAATGGTGCCTTCCTATCTACATGTATGGATGATGCTGGAGCCGTTTTAAAGTAGAGATCGAGATGATGTTGCTTGAGGAGTCCATGGAATCAAGAAGGGGCATGGGGTGCTAGGCAAGAAGTGGAGTTAGGTGTGATTTGGGATAAAAGTCGGTAATTCCTAACTTGTTGTCTTTTTGCCTAACCTTTTGATTTATGGAAATTTGAGTAGTTTAGGCCGTGGTTTTATGGTTAGGGTGCATTGACCCTAAGTAGTTTCCACGTATATCTCGTATTCTTGTTCTTTAGCTTTATTGCAATTTACTTTGATTGTTTGATTGTTATTTTGAATTGCTTCGTATGGAACTTGGTTAGTGCCTTTGAATTTGGGGTTGAGTTAATTATTAGATTATTTCATGGCCGAACCTGACTGAGGTCACTGGTTGACTCCCAGCCCAGATAAGTTGCAGGACAGGAGCAACTTGGGTCGTACCCCTACGCTCGGTATCCCTTTAGTTGGTTTTGGAAGCTTCAACAATATTCCAGAGCTACGGCCAGCATGGGCCAAGTGTCACCATGACATCACCGAGCTAAGGCGGTTATATGTGACATCACGAGCATGTGTCATGCACGCCTGGCTTCGACAGCAACTATGTTAAATAGGAAAGGATAAACCCTAAGAAAGGTACATTCTCACACTATACAAAAGTGTTCTCCCTTCCTCTCCCATATATTGACTTGCTCGTCAAAGAGACGTACGACGGCCAACTGCCTATACGTCTTTGTGCAGGTTCCTTGGAGAACAACGAAAGGAGGATCCGAGAAGGTAGAGCAAAACCACCACACCACAGACCACACGACAGATGATGTTCAAACTGTTGCTTTCCAGGCCCCTATACCCAGTGTCTGCAGGTCCTTGGAGAGAGAGAGAGAGAGTTGCAAACATTACATAGAACTTGCATACAACTCGGATACATTGCTTTGACAAAAAATACACCTTCAAAAACATGCTTTATTAACCATATCACTACAAGAAAATCGAGATCTCCCAACGGTTTTGCTAGCGACGGTTCAAAAAACCGTTGGTATAAACGGTGTGTAGCAACGGTTTTCAAATCGTTACTAGAAACAGGACTATAGTAACGGTTTTCATGCAACCGTTACTAGATTACAAGACTATTGCAACAGTTCTCCATAACCGTTGCTAAAAACCGGCCTATAGCAATAGTTTTCCATAACCGTTATGTAGACACCCCAATCCGGACCTCGAAGAGTCTTTGTCCGCCCCGATGATGAAATAGAGGAAACGATACCTTTGCGAGCTTGAAAAAGGATCGCCCTAAGCCCAAATAAAACCCAAAAGCCCAAAAGACCCTAGACCGAAGGAAAGGGCACTGTGCGGAATGGCACTGGAGCGCACGACACCTTGAAAATTCAAAGGACCGTGCACGGCAAATCTTCACCGCACGGCACCTGAGCAAAAGGCTGACTGGCTCAGAAAGCTGTCGACCATGCCAGTTTGAGCCACAGCTAATGACTGGCTCAGCCAAAAATGCACTCCTGGCCCGCCCAGAAAATACCTCCACCATTTAAAATTCAAAATTCTTGGCCTTTGCCTATAAATTGACCCCTTCACTCAAGTAGAAAGGGCCCTTCTCTTGAGTCTCTATTTGGCTTTTCTTTTGGCTCTCTCTTTACTTTCTCTCTAGTTTTCACACCCACTTTCCTACTTCCACTTCCATTTACAAGTCTTAAGGAATGTCATTCCCAAGAGACATTCTTTGAAGGCTTTCACTCACTCCCTTCTCATCATTGAAGTTGATCTTTCATTAACTTCAAAGCCCCATCACCCAAAATACCTAACTTTCACTCACACCCACACTCCCTTTTGTCTCATTCAACTTCCTCCATCCACATCCGTGACGATCCATCCACATCCTTGCATCCACGATCATTGATCAAGCTCGAAACCAAAGGTACAAACTAGTTTACTCGGACTAGACTCAGTTCTGGTCCTGAAGGGACTTTTCTGTCAGCAGGTCTAATCCCTTTTTGGTTAGATCCTGACTAAAAACCTATTTTCACAAAATAAAATCAACACTGTGCTGAGGTTGGGGAACCGCGCAGTCTGTGGCTCAGACGCGCGGCACCCTGACTCTCAGCGCACAACACGTTGCATGCCAATGTTTTTGTAGGCAGGCTGTCTGGGTATGAGTTTTCCTCTGTTGTGGTTATCTGTATCTGCTGTTTACGGTTTCTGTTGCTTTTAAAATAAGATCATATCTACAAGCCATGTTTTGGCTCTTTAAAAAGCTTTTCTAGATCATCCTAAATGATTAAATACGTTAAGAACTACTTTAAAACCGTGTTTTGAGAAATACAATGACGTTTTTGGGATGATCTGACTGCTGTGAGATTTCTGATGAGTTTTCCAAAAGACATATAAAGAAAACAATGAGCTAGATGATGTGTTGGAAGTCTGCAACAGTCCGACAGCAGTACAGGTACCACGCACGACACGTTGAGGTGCCGCGCGTGGCATCTCAGGGTGCCGTGAACAGTTTGGTTGAGGTCCAGACAGCTTGCTAAAAGTTGTTTATTTCATCTGCTCACATCATTTTATCACTACTGTACAGACAGCACCACATGCACGTCAATGTGAGTATTTCCCATGTCCCTTCCCCGCTACTTGCTTTATTTAAGAGTTTGATATTCCAAATAATATTGAAGATCCCCCCTTTTGAAAATGTTAAGTAGAGACCGGATTTACCGGGCGAATGGGGTGGTTTTTTAAGGAAAACCTTCCCCATTCGTAACATGGCTCCCAAACCCAACATCTCAACGTTTTCGCTAGACCAAAAGCCTTTTCCAAACGACTCCTCGGTTTCTCGGATGATCCATCTCAAAAATCCGGGTGGCAACTCTTTCAAAAGAAGGGCACGGGAGCCCACAGGAACGTATTGTTATCGAGTCATGCCCTTTGGACTAACGAACGCAGGATTTACTTATCAGCGGGCCGCTACGGCATTACTGCACGACATGATTCACAAAGAGGTGGAAGTCTACGTTGATGATATGATCGTTAAGGCCTGTACACTATGCACCGTACAAGCCTCGCTAGCGTGTTTCGGCTATCTTGCTCAGTTTACCGATGACAAGCTCTCCCGGGACGCCTAGCAACCCTCGACTATGATGAGCCATCGTGCTGTTCGACCATTGTCTTGCAATACACTCGACATGGGATAGTACATCTTGGCTCTAGTCCGGGGAACCCTTTTGAGACCAAAACCAGCCTTTGCACTTGTACATAACCGTAGAACCTTCCCAACTAGGACAGGAACCCACGGCTAGGACTTGTGTGTTATATCCTGCTTACGTGCCTTTTATTCCTGTACACACACATCATTCGTGCATCATTGCATCTTGCGGGCTAGAGGAATAGGCTCCCTTAGAATTCCTTAAGGCCCTCCGGTCAGTCTAGGAGACTTTAAATCCATGGAGTTTGTGATACCTCCGGTGTTTGCCGTGCCCGAACGGCTCCCTTGGTTTGGGTCTAGCCTTAAGCGCGTGCGTAGTCACATTGCTCTGTCTCAGATGGTCACGGTAAGGAGATTGGCTCTGGTTCCGACCCGTTCGGAATTTAACCTGCTTGACGGCACCTACCCGGATTATCGGAAATCTTCTGTGCGAACGCCTTAAGTGAGATTCAAACCACAGTAGGTCCTAGGCCTTGTTTCTAGGAGATGGGTAGAAGTAGGGCGAGCATTCGGATCGGTTATAAGTTGCTCCCTTTTGACTTGTTGCCAGTACTGCCAACATTGATCGCCTGCAAATAAAAGAAGCTGCACCCAATTGGTTTCGTCTGTCCTAAAGACTAGTTCGCGTAGACACCCTAGAAGGAACCCCACTGTTTGAAGTCCAAGTTGCACAGGAGGAACAACCATTGTTAAGAGAACCTGTGGTAGAGGAACCCATAGTCTCAATCCCACCCGAAAATCCTTTATCCATTGCCGATCAGGGAGACGGAATAGAGGAACTCAGGCAGAACATGGCTAACATGGATATTCAGTTTAAGCAGTCCCTTGCCGGTGTCGATGCGCAACTTAAAGCCACCGTAGTCTCTATGAAAAATGACATGAACATGCTAATGGAAAGCATGCAAGAAATCACTGACAAGCTCCTGACTAAGACTTCCCTGCAATCCGAACAACCATCTAAAGTTGAGATACCAACAGTTGACCCCAACCTGGCCGCTCTCATGGATAAGATTAGCAAATTGGAGGAATCTGTACAAGAAACCAAGCGACTTGGAAAAGGAGAAAGCGACATGAGCAAGCTGTGCCTCTTTCCGAATGCCAAGTTGCCGGAAAAGTTCAAAGGAATGGACTTTGCGAAGTTTGATGGTACCGGTGATCCAAAGGCCCATCTTCAAGGATACGTCGGATCCCTCACTATGCGCGGCATCGAAAAAGAAGTTATGGCCCAACTCTTCCACGAGTCCTTGTCTGGACCAGCCCTGCAATGGTTCCTCTCTCTCGAACCATCCAAGAAAAGAACTTGGGAAGATATCGGGACAGCTTTCGTGGCTCAGTATGACTTCAACGTCGACCTAAAAATGACCACGAGAGAGTTGGAAAACACTAAGATGAACGAGAAGGAAAGCTCTGCCGACTTCGTGAAGCGTTGGAGGGCAAAGGCCTCCCAGATGCAGAATAAGCCTGACCTGAAAGAACAAATACAGATAATAACCAAGAACTTGCCAAGCTCTTTTGCTCCGTACATGGTTCTTTCTCAGGCTGCTCCAAATTTTGAAACATTTTATGATTCTGGATTGGCTGTAGAGGAGACTTTGCGGGATGGAACTCTGGAGAAGAAGGAGTCGGGATCCGGGTCAAAATCTAAGAGGGCGTATTCGGGAAACATCAACGTTCTCTTCGGGAATACCAACCAAGCAGGAACTTCATCCGCTAAATCTATAGAAGTCAACCAAATCTCCGAAAAACCCAAGTCCCAGAGCCGAACCTTCACCCAATTCAGCACTCCCCGATCCACTCTTCTTAAGAAACTCACAGAGGTCGGAGTGTTGAAACCTCTTCCGCCACCACAAACCATTCCACCAAACCTAAACCAAAACGTCTACTGTGACTTCCACCAAATGCCCGGCCATACTACCGACAACTGCATCCGCCTCCGTCATGAAATCCAAAACCTCATTGACAACAAGGTTGTCGATGCTCCACCCGCAGATAAACCAAACACCGTCTCAAACCCTCTACCACAGCATAATACCCCCTTTCGTATCAACCAATCACCTTAGCCGAAAACCAAGACATTCCAGAAACTGACCCTACCCTGTTCATTACTCCTAATACCGAACCAATGCCTGCTGGTCAAATTCCCGGAGAAACTGCCCTTCGTTCCATATGGGAATGGGAAGATACATGGGGAGAATTGATTACTGATTGGGAAGAATTTGAAGCTGCCCATTTCCAAAGAAATGACGAACCTTTATTCGAGGCCGGATGGGAGGTAGACTGGCAAAATATCCAGGCAGATCCTCTTAATGGATTCTCTTTGTATGCACTGTTTGAAAATCAAGGAGAAGAATACCAAGTTTTTCAAGATGTACCTGAATGGGAATGGGACCCAACCCCAGACGAGTACCAGCTTTCAGCCTGGAATGATCCTTTGGATACTTTCTCTCTGCCAGCACTGTTTGGTGAAGAAGACCAGCCTGGATATCCACCTGAGATGATGACATACAACTGGCCAGAGCTTGCTTCGCTCCGCTCGGATTTCTCTCATTTTAATAATTTTGTCATCAATAACCTATATAGCAATATGAACCTCACCCCGTACCCGAACCTTCCTGGGTTTGAAGAGGAAATCGCTAGCAATGGGTTTGACCCAATGCACTACCTTGTAGATGGGACTGAATCCGAATCATCGGTTACTTTTCCGAAAGACGCTGAAGTTGCTATGATGAATTTATGGGAAGATGGACCAGGGGTTGGAACAAACCTGTGGGCAAACACCGACGTGGTCAACATAAAAGTGGGAAACGAAGAATGGACCGTCAACAAGACAGTGATGGAGGCCAAAAAATGAAAACCCGAAGATCTATGGGATGACGTGGTCATTGCTGATTGGCTGCCAATCTGCAGGATACGACTATCGGGAACAAGCGTAAAGCTCTTGCAGACTTATGGAGCGAGGAGTCGAAGTACCGCCAGATTGATCACCTGATCAGAAGCGGCCGTGTTTATCAACCTCCGAACCTTCAAGTCGGAGAATCCTCCAACCCTACAGCTCCGGAGACTTCTGATCCCTTCACCACCCCGGTCAAAAACACCTTCCGACCCTTTGATCCACTAGCGAAGGAGCCTTCCCGACCAGAGAAGAACCCCGAAGGAATGATTAAGCGTCAACTCGAGCAAACCCATGCCAAGATGTTCGTCTGGGATGTACTGGTTCATTCCACACGCCATCGTGAGGGACTCATTCAAGCGCTCTCTCAACTGAAAGTTCCCTCTGCCATAACGCCCGATGAGCTTGTGGCCCTGATCAAAACCATACTTGTCAAGCATGCCATTACTTTCACCGATCGAGACTTACCTGCCGAAGGAACTGATCACAATCGGCCGCTGCACATCACCCTGAAATGCCATGGCAAATCGGTCCCAGTAATCCTGGTCGACAATGGTTCAGCAATTAATGTTTGCCCACTCCGTGTTGCGTACTGCTTGGGGTACAAAAATAAGGACTTCTCTCCATCGGAAGTCAAAGTCCGAGCCTACGACAACACCCGGAGAGCTGTGGTTGGGACCCTTATGCTTCCTATGACTTTCGGGCCTTATCAGACAGAGGTAGAGTTTCACGTGGTGAACATTCCTGCCTCTTTTAACCTGCTGCTGGGAAGACCCTAGCTGCACCGACCAGACATCATGGCTATGCCCTCCACACTCCATCAGAAAATTCGGCTGGGACTAGAAACAGGAATGCTTACTATTCACGGGGACTCTGGGATCTATGCCCCTGTTGAAGACAATGCCCCACTCTTAGAAATTCAACACGGAGAAGAAGACATCGCCTTGGGAGGATTCTATCTGGATACCTCCAAATCTGTCTATTCAGTTAGAATTGATAATGACTTCGTTGTGAGCAATGTTGCCATTAAAGTAATGAAGAAGATGTCCTACATGTCAGGATTGGGACTAGGAAAGAACCTCCAGGGCCCTGCAAAGTTTGAAGCCCAGGGCACTCTGATGAGCACAACTGGCCTCGGTTACTCACTCTCGAGTGACAACAAGGTAAAAAAGGGGAACAGGCTAGAAGATTACTTTGTCAAAGAAAAAACAAAGCAGATTTACCAGGGGCAGTCGGAACCATTTTGGAATGAGGAAACCAATACCTTCTTACCAGGAGTTGAGATATTTGCCAACGATGTCTGGCCAGATAGTGAGGAGGAAGCTGAGGTTGTGAAGGGACAGAAGGAACCAGTCGACTGGATTGAGATTTTTGTCATGGGTAGTCTCGCAACTCTGTTCAGAGAGGACGAACCAATGGGTACAGGTGAAGACACGGAAGTACTGATGATAGGACAAGATACTCCTGAGGATCCAATTTTGCTCATCATAGATGCTGCTGGGGAGTATAAGAACTGGACCTTCATACCAAGTGCAACTCACCACGAGTCCGAGCCCGAGTCTGAGTCTGAGTCTGTTAAGTCTTCTGAGTCTCCTGAATCTGTTGAGTCCGAGTTAGTGCCTCTCGGCCCAAACTCTCAGAGTCTGTATTTCGAGTTCGAATCCACCCGTGTGTATGGTGCCCCCGAGGCCTCCATTGATGATGAAATGAATGAATCTGATTCTGCTTACTTCTCTGACTTTGAAATAAATTGCATCAACCCTGATGATGAAGAGATTGATTTCGACAGGGACATCCCCAAAGAAATTCGATCCCTAATCGACAGGGAAGATGAAAGGCATGCTCAGCCTGTAAAAGAAGAAATCGTTTTAATAAATTTGAGAGATGAAGGGAATCCCCGGATGACCCAGATCGGTTCCGTGCTATCTGCTGAAGAGCGCGAAGCCCTCGTAAACTTGCTCAAGGAGTTCGAAGATGTGTTTGCATGGTCACACGCAGATATGCCCGAAATCGATCCTGAAATCGTGGAGCACCGGATTCCCCTTTATCCCGACGCAAAGCCAGTAAAACAGAAATTAAGACGCATGAGGCCTGACTGGATGCTTAAGATTAAAGAGGAAGTCACTAAATAGATTAACGCTGATTTTTTAATGGTAACCGAGTACCCCCAGTGGGTTGCAAACGTCGCCCCCGTGCCAAAGAAAGATGGTAAAATAAGGGTTTGCGTCGATTTCAGGGACCTTAACAAAGTCAGCCCTAAAGATGACTTCCCGCTACCGCACAATGATGTGTTGGTTAATAATACTGCCGGTCATGCCCTGCTCTCTTTCATGGATGGTTTTTCGGGGTACAATCAAATCCTTATGGCTCCTCCAGAGGACCGGGAAAAAACTACGTTCGTCACTGAAAGGGGTACGTATTGTTATCGGGTCATGCCCTTCGAACTAAAGAACGCAGGATCTACCTACCAGCGGGTCGCCACGGCATTACTGTACGACATGATTCACAAAGAAGTGGAAGTTTACGTTGACGATATGATTGTTAAAGCCAAAGAGCGAGAAGGGCATTTGACCGCCCTCAGGAAATTCTTCAAAAGGATCAGAAAGTACAAGATGCGTTTTAATCCCGCCAAATGCACGTTCGGGGTCACTACAGGAAAGATGCTTGGGTTCATGATCACCACCCGTGGCATCGAAGTCGACCCATCAAAGATCAAAGCCATCCTAGAAATGGAGCCGCCGCGATCTGAGAAGGATGTAAGGAGTTTCCTTGGAAGGTACAATTCATTAGTAGGTTCATTGCAAAGCTGACCTCGACTTGCGAACCCATGTTCCGCTTGCTGAAGAAGGGAGTACCATTCGCCTGGGATGATCGGTGTCAGAAGGCCTTCGAAGCCATCAAAGCCTGCCTGAACAAGCCGCCGGTATTAACACCGCCCGTAACGGGAAAACCTTTGATCATATACCTGTCAGTCACTTCGTCTTCGATGGGGTGTATGTTGGCACAGGAAGGAGACGATGGGTTGAAAGGGCAGTTTACTACCTCAGTAAAAAGATGGTTGGACACGAAGAGCGTTACACTCCCCTAGAAAAGACATGCTGGGCACTCGTATGGGCTTCCAGGAAGTTGAGGCATTACATGTTAGCCTACCCGGTGAGGCTAATATCTCGGATGGATCCCCTAAAATATCTATTCGAGAAACCGACCCTCACAGGTAGGATGGCACGATGGCTGCTGATGTTGGCCGAATTTGAGTTAAAGTATGTCACCCGAAAGTCAGTGAAAGAAAGAGCTGTCGCGGAATTCCTAGCCGATTACCCCGTTGAAGGAGGAGAGGATGCCGAATTCAATTTCCCCGATGAAGACATAATGACGGTAGCCGAGGACATTTGGCAGTTGTACTTTGATGGAGCAGCCAACTAGAAAGGGTTCGGAATCGGTGGATTGCTTATTTCGCCCGATGGATCGCACATCCCGTTGGCGTTCAAGCTTAACTTCGAAGTCACCAATAATCAGGCCGAGTACGAGGCTTGCATTGTGGGCATGGAGGCAGCCATCGAGATCGGCATAGAAAAGCTGGAGGTTGTGGGGGATTCGAACTTGGTTGTATCCCAGGCGAATGGCGACTGGAAAGTCAAGGAAGAAAAACTGAAACCATATCATCAGTACCTCGAAGACCTTATCCCTCACTTCAGCAAGGTGACATTCACTCATGTCCCGAGATTCAAAAATCAATTTGCAGACGCTTTGGCGACATTGGCATCAATGGTTGAGATCCCTGTTGGCGTAAAGTTAAGACCGATTGTGATAGAACAAAGGGATATTCCAGTGCACCAGCATGTCATGGCAGTTGACGAACCCGACGACGGTCATCCATGGTACTTCGATATTTGGAGATACGTAGAAAGGGGAGAATACCCCATGGGAGCAAGCAAGAAGGATCGAATCGCTCTCCAGAGGATGGCAGCTCAATACATTCTCTGTGGAGGAAACTTATACCGAAGATCGCACTGTGGCACGCACAAGTTGTGCATCCATGGAGAGGATGCGAAAAGGGTAATGGAAGAAGTTCACGAAGGTGTATGCGGTCCCCACATGAATGGAGTAATGCTTGCTAAGAAAATTCTCAGGCAGGGATACTTCTGGACCACCATGGAAACGGAATGTATGGAGTATGTGCGAAGGTGTAGAAAGTGCCAAATTCACGCCAATCTCACGCATGTCCCGCCGCATGAGCTGCAACAAATGACTGTGCCATGGCCCTTCTCAACATGGGGAATTGACGTCATCGAGAGAATAGTGCCGGCAGCATCCAATGGTCACAAGTTCATTTTGGTAGCTGTCGATTATTTCACGAAATGGGTAGAAGCTGCTTCTTACACCACTTTGACTGCAGTTCAAGTTGCACACTTTATCAAGCAAAATGTCGTTTACCGGTACGGGGTCCCTCAAGCTTTCGTATCTGATAATGGGGTTCATTTCAAAGGACGAGCTAAAGAAGTTTTGGATGAGTTTCAAATTCAGGTGCACAAATCAACGACTTATCGGCCGCAGACCAATGGCGCTGTGGAAGCAGCTAACAAAACAATCAAAGCCATTCTGGAAAAGACTATCCAATCTGCGAGGGACTAGCATGAACAGCTACCTCTGGCTCTGTGGGGGTATCGCACATCTGTGCGAACACCAACGGGAACAACCCCCTACTCTTTGGTTTATGGAATGGAAGCACTGCTTCCAATCGAGTTAGAAGTCCCATCTCTTCGGACAATGATTGAATGCGAAGTCCAAGAGGCAGAATGGTTGAGTAATCGATTTGAAGAACTTATACTGTTTGATGAACGCCGGTTAAGGGCCCTTTATCACATCCAAGGATACCAACGAAGGATTGCACGAGCATTCAACAAGAAAGTGAAACCCAGGAACTTGGTAGAAGGCGATATGGTTTTGAAGGAAATCCGAGCTCCGGTTTACGACCCACGAGGAAAGTTTCGACCAAAGTGGTCTGAGCCATACATTATCAAGACTATCCTATCTGGAGGAGCTATGCAACTCATCGACTTGGACGGAAACGAATTCTCAACCTTGGTTAACTTGGATCAACTCAAGCGCTACTACCCCTGAGAGAAACTCGCTAGGCTGAAAACCACAAGGGCGGGCAGTCCTAGGCAAAAATTAGAGCAAAGCCTGCTAGGATGAAAACTCGTCAGGGCATCCTAGGCAAAAGTTAAGGCATACAATAAATGAGCTTGCTAGACCGAAAACCCGAGAGGGCGGTTCTAGACAAAAGTTAGAGCGCAAAAGGAGAGTGTTAAAATCAGAGTGAACCCTACCCTGAACTACGTCATGACCTGATTCCTTCGACAGGAGGATACGTAGGCAGTCTCACACTGAGACCCGGTCACGATCCATCAACATAAAAATCTAGGTTGAGAAGGCTTAACGAACAAAAGTCGAAAAAGGGAAAACCCTCCAAAACTCGTTTTTATTAACACGATTACTTCTACTACATGAGGTTGAGCAAAGCTTTCAAAACCAAAAAGAAAGTGCAACATCACGAAAACGGGTCCACAATTTATTCAACGGTCAGGGTGGTAGGATTGAGTCAGTTTCCTTAAGCTCCAGCCCTTGCAGCAATGTCCCTCCTAAGCCACTTTCGATAGCTCCCGCGTATCGCCACAGAAGGATAGGGATGCGCGTCGGTCACCTCTCGTGTCCTCCAGAAGCGCTGGTAATGGCAAAAGACTGAATGGCTAAAGAGAGGTAGAATCACGTCCACAAGAACCTCTGCAGGGGCCTCCTGCCTCAAACCGAGCTGACGCTGGATGCGGTAAGGGATGTAGAAAGTGAAAGCTCCCAAACCAGCAAGAACGACTCACTGAGGGCCCATGTAGTGCACCGTTATGGGAGGGAGATCTAGCCATCGACACCTCCAAGCAATAGTCTCCGCTCGCCGGCGCCTGAAGAGGTCAACCCACTCGGCTCTGCTCCTATCGGCAAACTCAAAACATCGCTGAGAAAGTAACCTCGCCTCATATGACCAGTTGCCAGGAGGAATGGTCAGCACATTCACCTTGTCGCAAAGCCAAATTAGTGGGAAGAGAGAAAAGAAGTAAGAAACTGTAGAAAGCCAAGCCGAGTGATCGAGGTAAAATGAGAACGTGAGAAAGACCCGAAAAAGGAGAGCTGAGTGAGAAGCCAACCTGTAAGAGAAGAGGACTACCTCCGAAAGTCTCGGTCTCTCCAGAACGAACCTTGTCCAAACCTATCAGCGTTTCGGCCAAAACCATCAGAATCATGTCCTTCCGAGCCTCAACCAGAACAGCAACGCTGACTAGCGCTGAGCTAGCATGACCGGCAGAAGGAACCAAGAGATAGGCCGCAAGCAAACACATGCAAAGAGCAGTCATGCGTCGAGTCTGATAAGTCATGCCTCCGAGATCGCCAGGAAGAGAAAACAGCTCGATAAGGCGCATGACATTGAGATGGCCATCCCTGACCAAGTGGCGAGCGGCACCATCACTGAATCCCAGGGCCGCGGCCAAGACTCTGTAAGCACTCTCGCGCCCAGGTGGAATGATGACCTCCCCCGAACCAAAACCCCCGAGATATGCACGGAACTCCTCGACGGTAGGACAGAGCTCCTGGTCACCAAATCGGAACACATGGACCTCCGGATCCCAGAAACTTACGGCTGCCCTCAAAAGTTCGGGACGAAGACAAATGTTGCGGAGGTACCGCATGGAGTAGAGCCCGTGAGCTCGGAAGTTGAGCCAATCAACGCCTTCCATGGAAGCCAACCATGGACGGAGCGAACCGGTGAGAGAAAGAGCCATTTCAAGGAGTAAGAAAAGAAGATAGGAGTTGAATGAAGTGAGGAGAATGGGGTATGACAGAGCTTGAATTTATAGGAGGGGTAGAAAGGGCAACTTCAACTTTCAAAGAGCCTGGGGTTTCAAAAAAAGCATGTTTTCCATGAGTCCTACATAGGGAAGAGCTTGGTCAAGTCCTAAAAGGTTCAAAACAGACATGCACTGGTTCAGAAATGCCATTGCATGGGTCAAACCTCAACCCCCGAGCAATCTGCTTTGGAAAACATCAAAACTGGAATCTGTCAGGCAATATCCCTCGCGCGGCACCTTGCCGCATCGCACGGCATGGTGAAACCAAGGAAACCCCACGACAGAGTGATTGAGGTACTGTGTGACAGATTCTTACCCGCGCGGCATCTTGGAGCATCCGCACGGCACCTTGACTCTGCATTTATGCAGTTTTTGGCAGCAACACATCAAGAAAGGATCGAGGCACTGTGAAGCACCAGCAGACACCTAAACACACTCTAACGGGTATTTGGGACTTCAGGGATGTCTCGTTTCAAAACAACTCCCGGGGCTCGTCGTCATGGCGTAAAAACTCGATAAAATCCGTTTCTTAAGCTATGTCAAGATGTCAAAATCCGTTTCGAGTCGTTTCAAGTCGTTTTTCCAAGTCCTACAGGTCATAATGGTCAAAAGTAACTTAGTTCAAGTTCCGGTTCGTGTCTAGAGTCAAAACTCGAGAATGTCACATGTTGAAGTCAACATTTTCCTACTTTTCAAGCATATTCCAAAAGCAAAGTAGAATTTTCGAGTCTCAAAGGTCGCCATTGTCCAGAGTCGGTTATGAAGGTGTTTATATAAACTCTCGTATGCAGAGTCGATCTTACAAAGGTTTACCTGATTGCTTTCTTTGATTTCTACTCCATTGTCGATATGCTTTGATTGTTAATATGTCACTTATCATAAACTTCACATTCGGCCCAATCTCTCGAATAAATGGTTGGTTGCACACCCCGGTTCATGTTTTAGTTATTTAGTTTTCTTCATGCAAACAAAGGGAGATTGAATGGCATAAACAATAGAGGAACAAAATCTTTGTAATATGGATCCCCAAAGGCACCCATGAATCGAAGTACAAGGGGCATAATGGCCCGATGATCAAAACCTTATCTACCAAAGGGCAAACATGCGCCCTACAAAAGAAGCACGCATGCTCCATCAAAAGAACAAAACAAAAGGAGGAGCTCAACTCTCATCCTCATCCTCGTCCTCACCCTCCTCCTCGTCCTCCTTAGAGACGTCCGCGTCCGCTGGAGAGCTGCTCGCCTCCCGAGTGCCAGTCGCCCCGGGCACAGTGCCTCCTAAGGTGGCCTCCAGGTCGACGTCCGTAGGCTCGGGAGTCTTATCCTCAGAGACATCGATAGGCTCATCCTCGGTCCCTACCGAGTGCCGTGTCCTCTTCGATGGCGGCTTCCCCCGTGAGCTGGCCGAGGAGACCTGTCGTACTATAGGACAGACAGACTTCCGCCGCAACCCTCGTGAAGCCCCTCCTCTAGCCTGCAATGGTATAACATTCATATAACATTTGCATCATAATCATGATATAAACGATAGAAGTAAAGCAAATGGCTAGGGTTCGAGAATGTACCATCGCCCCGCTGACGCGAGGCAACACCTCCGGAGGGTAGCCCATGGCATACTGCCTCACCAGCTGCTCTAGGCCCATCATGGCCTCTGCCATCTCCTTCACGTACCCTGGAGGAGCTTGCGATGAAGGAAATCGATCAGAACATGCGAAAAGAGCAAATGTACGAAGGAATGAAAGCATGTTATACTTGAGCGAGAAACTTTGGAGCCTCAACTGGAGGGCGTGGCACTACAACCAGGCCCGGAGCTCCCTGGGGAGTTGTCAGGTCCACTGTCCAAGAAAGGGCAGGGAGACTGGAACCACTCGGGCCTGCACCCTCGCTGCGATCTCCGCCGCCGCGGCCCCCGTCTCCTCCATTGCCTCCATCGCCCCTATCTCGCTTCCTTCCTCTTCTACCTCCAACGCCGCCTCGTGCCGCCTGCGCTGCTTCCCAAGCAGCGCGTATCCCCAGACTCGACATCAAGTACTGAGCACAGTACTCTGCGTAGTCGGCAGCGAGACTGGCACCCGCCTCGAAGAACGGCTCCAACTCGAGGTCTGGCCGTGTGAACTGCTCGACCTCCCTCCGTGTGTACTGGCCTGTCCTCTGCACCAAAGCAGGAAGCAGCCCAGGGACTCGAAAGGCGTCCAGTCTCAACGACTGGCGTGACACTCGGTCACCCAAGTACCACTGCCAGCCATAAGGGGACTCGAGAAGCACTCTCCCCCTGGCCACCTCCCTACTCTGCGCAACGTAGGGGATCTCGAAGCGGTCCCACACCCGCCAGCGGACTTGTCATCAAGAATAAGCAATATCCAGATGCTGCTTGAATGGAAATAAGCAGGAAAGCCCTGAAATGGATATGGAAATGCCTTAATACCTGATTAGGGCACAGCTCGTCCAGGTAAAGACGGAAGGCATCCAGCTTGCCTCTTCCCCTCTTCACGCCCTTGTACTCCGTCGACCAGCGCAGGGCTCGAGGGAGTATCGTGTCGTTGGGACACGTGGTCTCGGGAGGGTACATCCCTATAACCTCGTACGTCCAAAGCTGCAATTCAAGACATTGAAAGTTAGCACAAGATATACATCGAATGGATACAAATGGAAAGCTAACTATTCATAAGAAAGAAAATGAAATGTACCTCCCAGACCCTCCAGTAGCCTCCGAGACTCACTCCTATCCCGCGAGAAAGAGAGCCCATGAAGGCATAGCACGTCCCCAGTGCTGCACCTCCCTAGTCAAAACAAGCGATCTCCCCGACGTCCCTCAAGGCCGAGAGAAGCGAAAGGTGTACTCGGTTGCGCCTGTTGGGAAACAGGGACGCACCAAGCAAGTATAACAGAAAGCACCTCGCCATCTGCTCCTCATAAATTTGGTGAGAGTGTTGTTTACAATCTGGGTAGATCTCTGTCTTCAAAGGTTTCAGCAATTATTCATAATGGGGATTGGAGGTGGCCTCGTCAAAAGGAATAGGGTCACCCCCGACCCTGAGACCAGTGATCGCCGCAAAGTCCAATGGCGTCATGGTCAGCTCGCCAAAGGAGAAGTGGAGGGTGTTCGTCGTGTCCCACCACCTCTCAGCCAAAGCCCTCACCACCGGGCGGTCGTTGCACACGCCCCTCGCCTGTACCCCAACAAACTCCTCGAAGCCTGCCTGCCTCACTATCCCCTGTACAGCCTCGGGTAACCTCTCCTAGAATGTCGGCATAGCCGCCGAACCTCCGTAGCACGAGAGCGAGATTGCCTGTTGCAACAAATCAGCAGCATTTAGTAAACAAGCATGGCATGCAATACAATGGTATACTTGGATGCAAAGAAATGAAAATACAACGCATTGGAAGTTGGAATACAGATATTTAAAGTATACTTCGTCTCGGCGCAAAGAAAGGTGCTGCTGAGGATCCCTCAGGACTAGAGCCTCGTCGTAAGTCGGCCTCCTCGGAGCGTAAGGGTCGAAAAGCGAAGGCACCACCACGTGCTGAAAGGGCACGTATGTCGCCTCGTCATAGGCCCCTCGCCTCTGCAACGCTAGTGTCGCCTCAGCCACCACAGTAGTGCGAGGAGCCATCACCCCTCTGGCCTCCTTGTTAGCTCGCCTCTCCTCAGCCTCCAGCTCCTTAGCACCCCCAGTCCCGAGCTCGGCCTGTAGCTCCGCCTCACGGGCCGCGAGTAAAGCGTCCGCCAACCCAGAAAACCTGTGCACTACCTCCAGCACATCCTCCATGGACGCCGTCGCTAAGTAGTCGCCCATGCCTATGGGGCGTGACGACCTGCTCAGCCCTTTCGGTAGTCGTTGAAGTTTACCAAACGGCCATCAAATTCAATTATTTATAAACCGGACTACGACTAAAGATTTGCAAAGTATAGTGAGGAAGTCCGAGTCGATCCACTGGGAGCTCAAATATGGCTTGTTTGGATTGTAGGTATTGTAAGGCGTTTAAGACGGCCAACTTTGAGATTTACTTTGAAAGACGATATTTAAACTTGGATTTTAAACTTGATTAACAATGGTCGAGTCAAAAGGGATTGATCTACTCATGACTTAGCCTTCAAACGGTTTCTTCATCTAACTAATGAGTGGACCGAAACCGTCCGGATTCCACTAAAAGTATTAAAAGCTGAAGACTACTTGTAACTCAATTCAAAACTCTAATTCAAATTGAACTCATTTAACGCAAGTGAGAGATGAAAAAGGATCGTTCGCACGCGTAGAATAATTAAGCACGTAGCATAAGGCGATAGACTTCATTGATCACAGAAGCCACCAACCCCATGATCAAAGCTAGACATCATGGGTTTAATTCATTCAAAACTTTGAGATTAAGCTAAAGTTTTGGGAAACCATTTAAACGGCTAATCCATAGGGTGAACCTCACCCCATGACCAAACCTATATACTACTCACACATAGTAAAAAGACTAGAAGTTGTACTTAAGGAAGAAAACATGATTCACCAATAAAAACGGAAATAAAATTGATTTATAAGAAGATCCAAACCCTAGCTACAACATTAATACTTGAGAATTAAACATACAACTAGTACCTTGAAGAGTTCTTGAAGGAAATGACAAGAAAAGCTTGAAACAAAGCTATGGAGAAACCTAGAGCAAAAACTAAAAACACTTAGGCCTAAATCTAACTCCTTGCCTATAATGGCTTACAAAGGTACTTATAGGCTTTACAAAATCAGCCAAATAATGGACAAAAATGTCCCCAAAATATCCCAAAACCAAGCTAGAAATGAAAACTTTCCATAAAAGGAAAGTATGAAAAAGCAACAAAAATATCTTCTGGAACCAATTGTTATCGATAACACAAGGAAGTGTTATCGATAACACTGCCTTTTCACTGTCCCCATAGTATATGTTATCGATAACCAGGACCATCAGTTATCGATACTCCCAAGGCTGGAGTGTTCTGGACCAAAAATGTTGCAGCATTATCGATAACACCTTGAAAGGTTATCGATAACACTTGACTGCTAGACCAACTTGGGAAATCGTTATCGACAACGTAGTGAAGTGTTTTCGATAACGTTCTTCAAAAACTGCAAATTTCAGGCAGGTTTCAGCTTCAGCACACAGCTCCTCAGCAACTTCCAACTTCTCAGCACCTTATTTTCATTCTCTAAATTTAAGTAAAGACTACATTTTAAACCTTTCTTTTACCTTTTCTTTACTTTAATTTTATTTAATGAAAATAAGAAAGTACCCCCCATTTAGAAACAATGGCATTACCAGAATTTCAAAATTCCAATTAAATCAAAATGTCGACCCCCCACTTTTAGTGTAAAATGGAAAACTGTATGATTTTCTCAAGAGAAAAAGGCTCGAAACGTGACTTTGCTCTTCAAATAAAACCTTGTAACTTTGTGGTTACTCTTAGAAAAATTCAAGGATCAATTACCGCCATTTTTTATCTCGAAAATCGAAACTTTTTCAGAAAGTCATTTTTCCATACTTAGACAGATTTTAAGGGGCCGACAAGGTCTTCGGGTACTTGGAAGCACTTGGGCCATGCATGGCATTGAAATGTGCCTTATTTGCACGTTTTACCTGAAAACACTCAAAAACCTACCTTACGCGCAATACCGCTATAAAAGCTAAATAAACATAAGTAAAAGCAGCATAAGCAGGGACTAGTCGCACCAAATATCTACAATATTGGGTGCTCATCACGACCCTGCACCCGCGCCACTGCCCACGAACATGGGCGGTATGTCCTCCGCTACTGGCTCCACCACCGGCTCGTCCGCAACAATGGGGGTCTTCCCCAAGTCAGTCCGAGGCTCTCTCACAGGAGAGGCCTCTGTCTCCTCTACCACCTGGTCTAAACTACCACCGCTGGGGCCCTCCGTGGTCCTCTCCTCCACACCAGCCGCGGCCTCCGACCGGCCCAAAACCTCGGCGTCGCCCCTCGACTCCACTGCACCCGGAGTCTCCGCCTCCTGACCGTACCCGACCAACACTACACCACCACCATCATCACCGCCACTATTGACCACTGCAGCGGCCGAGGCCGTGGCCTCCTCGGCCAATGCCGCCTGGTCCGAGACCCCTATGGTCTTCGAAATACCCTCGGCCATAGCCACATCCTCCGGAATGATCAGAGGCAAGGTAATCTCGACCCGTGAGGAATCACCGTCACCGGGTGTGTCCCTGGACTCCATGATCATAATGTATGAGAGAGGGAGAGAAAGAGCAGTCGGAAGAGAGAGAGTAGCGAGAGAGAATAGCAATGGAGAGAGAGAGAGTGATCGAGGGATAGAGAGAGCGGTCGAGAGAGAGAGAGATAGCCGTGAGAGAGAGAGTGATCGAGAGAAAAAGGAGAGGAAAAAAGTGAGCCAGATTTAGGCAGCGTATATATATATATATATATATATATATATATATATATATATATTTTCGAATGGTTATTTTCTCCATTTTAAAGCAGGATTCACGGCCGACCAAGCCGCAGGGCATCCTAGACGGGTCGCACAGCACCCTGGACGAACATCCAATATCTTCAGTTTACAATACCGTGTGTCCCTAATTTGGCTGCGCACGGCATGTTGATTTGTTTCGACAGTTTGCTTCCTGGAAGCCGCTTGGCATTTTCGTGTTCGATTCGATTCAGAATTAAGAGTTTGAATGCAGAAGAGTAGAGGAAGAAGGGACTTTTCATTAATAAAATCCGGGGTAACCCCGGGATTTGCCATTACATTTCAAAAAAAAAAAAAGAGAACAAAAAGAAAAACAACAAAAATAAAAGAAAACAGGGCCTACTGCCCTTCTTCCTCCCTCTTCTCCTTCTTCCTCCTCTCCTCCAGCCCTCCGTCTCAGTCGCTCGCCCCATTCGAGTGGTCATCCGACCCATTGGGGTTGCCCTCGGAATCTTCCGCCGTATCCTCTGACTCGATCCCTAGAACGGACTCCGGGTCATCCTTGTCATCCAACTGGTCAAAACAGAAGTCCTGAAGGTTGGTGACTGCGCGACGAAGAGAACGGATGGTTGTGATGAGCCTCGCAATTTGTGTGTTCAGTTCTTCGATCTCTCCTCGATAATAGGCCATTTCGGCCTCCAGGGCCTCGACGCGGGCTGCTAAACGACTGTTATCCATGCCGAAAATACGGAAGCAACCTGTTTTTCTCGAGAAAACGGATAAGAATGTAGAAGGACTTTTGAGATTTTGTTGGTGGTGCATAGAATGTGGCACCACCATGCTTATAAAGCCGTTCCAGCCGACGAAAGGGCACACCCGAATTAATGGGTACCCTTAAACCTGCCAACTGTTTTCAGAAATCGAACGGGTGTCTGGAAAAACGAGGTGCCGCGCGCCTTCAACTTGGACCGCACAGCACCCTGACTCCAAAAGTTTAAATGTTTTCTCGGAAGTTGATCCAATCGGCCACCAAAATCCTCTCGGAAACTCAATTCTCAGCCGTTTTGCAGTAAAGGTCCTTTAGAATGTCGTGCATTGGTTATGACACCATTTGATCCCCCGAGAATTGGCCGTACTTGTTTTTTTTCCTCGGTATTCGTCCTCTGGGACTTGCCATGATTGGTCTCTGGATTTTTAGTCCGACGTTTTTAGCTCGACATATTTTCCCCAGCGTCTCAAAAATTCAAAAATCAATTTTCGCCTCCCGAGAGCTCGTCTCAAAAATTCAAAATTCGATTTTCGCCTCCCGAGGGCTCGTCTCAAAAACTCAAAGATCAATCTTCGCCTCCCGAGGGCTCGTCTCAGAAATTCAAAATTTAATTTTTGCCTTCCGAGGGCTCGTCTCAGAAATTCAAAATTCGATTTTCGCCTTCCGAGGGCTCGTCTCAAAAATTCAGAATTCAATTTTCGCCTCCCGAGGGCTCGTCTCAAAAATTCAAAATTCGATTTTTGCCTTCCGAAGGCTCGTCTCGCTTTTTCGTCTCTCGAGCGACGGTCTAACAGACCTAACGCCTCTTTGTCTCTCGAGCCACGGTCTAACAGATCTAACGCCTCTTTGTCTCTCGAGCCACGGTCTGATGGACCTAACGTCTCTTCGTTTCTCAAACTACGGCATAACCAACCTAAAGTCTCTTCTCGCCTCCCGAGGGCTCGTCTCGATTTTCGCCTCCCGAAGGCTCGGCACATGACACCACTAGCACTCTATTACTTTTCTCTGCGCGATTTCGTCCCCCGGGACTTGTTTTCTTGCATTTCACTATCCCAATTGAACTACGCTAGTCTGATCCCTACAACGAGGTACGTAGGCGGCTCCCCGAGCGCGACCACCATCATTACTTACTTACATTTTTCATTTTGTCTCTGTTCAAAGACACTAGAGCAACGGATTGGGATGCCTATTCTTTAAGCGTCACTCGTACCAACCGATGGTATCCGAGTTACGTTAAAGAGGGACTACTGTAGACACCCCAATCCGGACCTCAAAAAGTCTTTGTCCGCCCCGATGATGAAATAGAGGAAACGATACCTTTGCGAGCTTGAGAAAGGATCGCCCTAAGCCCAAATAAAACCTAAAAACCCAAAAGCCCAGACAAACGCCCAAAAGGCCTTGGACCGAAGGAAGGGGCACCGTGCGGAGTGGCACTGGAGCGCACGACACCTTGAAAATTCAAGGGACCGTGCGCGACAAATCTTCACCGCACGGCACCTGAGCAAAAGGCTGACTGGCTCAGAAAGCTGTCGGCCACGCCAGTTTGAGCCACAGCTAATGACTGGCTCAGCCGAAAATGCACTCCTGGCCCGCCCAGAAAATACCTCCACCATTTAAAATTCAAAATCCTTGGCCTTTGCCTATAAATTGACCCCTCCACTCAAGGAGAAATGACCCTTCTCTTGAGTCTCTCTTTGGCTTTTCTTTTGGCTCTCTCTTTACTTTCTCTCTCTAGTTTTCACACCCACTTTCCTACTTCCACTTCTATTTACAAGTCTTAAGGAATGTCATTCCCAAGAGACATTCTTTAAAGGCTTTCACTCACTCCCTTCTCATCATTGAAGTTGATCTTTCATTAACTTCAAAGCCCCATCACCCAAAATACCTAACTTTCACTCACACCCACACTCCCTTTTGTCTCATTCAACTTCCTCCATCCACATCTGTGACGATCCATCCACATCCTTGCATCCACGATCATTGATCAAGCTTGAAACTAAAGGTACAAACTAGTTTCCTCGGACTAGACTCTGTTCTGGTCCTGAGGGGACTTTTCTGTCAGCAGGTCTAATCCCTTTTTGGTTAGATCCTGACTAAAAATCCATTTTCACAAAATAAAACCAACACTGTGCTGAGGTTGGGGAACCGCGCGGTCTGTGGCTCAGACGCGCGGCACCCTGACTCTCAGCGCACGGCACGTTGCATGCTAATGTTGTTGTAGGCAGGCTGTCTGGGTATGAGTTTTCCTCTGTTGTGGTTATCTGTATCTGCTGTTTACGGTTTCTGTTGCTTTTAAAATAAGACCATATCTACAAGCCATGTTTTGGCTCTTTAAAAAGCTTTTCTAGATCATCCTAAATGATTAAATACGTTAAGAACTACTTTAAAACCGTGTTTTGAGAAAGACAATGACGTTTTTGGGATGATCTGACTGCTGTGAGGTTTCTGATGAGTTTTCCAAAAGACATATAAAGAAAACAATGAGCTAGATGATGTCTTGGAAGTCTGCAACAGTCCGACAGCAGTACAGGTACCACGCACGGCACATTGAGGTGCCGCGCGTGGCATCTCAGGGTGTCATGAACAGTTTGGTTGAGGTCCAGACAGCTTGCTGAAAGTTGTTTATTTCATCTGCTCACGTCATTTTATCACTACTGTACAGATAGCACCACATGCACGTCAATGTGAGTATTTCCCATGTCCCTTCCCCACTACTTGCTTTATTTAAGAGTTTGATATTCCAAATAATATTGAAGATCCCCCCTTTTGAAAATGTTAAGTAGAGACCGGATTTACCGGACGAATGGGGTGCTTTTTTAAGGAAAACCTTCCCCATTCGTAACGTGGCTCCCGAACCCAACATCTCAACGTTTTCGCTAGACCAAAAGCCTTTTCCAAACGACTCCTCGGTTTCTCGGATGATCCATCTCAAAAATCCGGGTGGCGACTCTTTCAAAAAGGCGGAGGGCGCCGAGAGCCCACACGTTACTAAAAATCAGCCTATGGCAACGGTTTCCAATAACCGTTACTAGATTTTCACATCGCCAAAACCAATTTTCTTTCATGCGATCGGTTTTCCAAACCCAAACTAACGATCGAGACCGTTGATTTTATTTTTCATGTTGATTAAATCGTTCTCATACAAATTTGGCTCGATCAGATTTAGAAAATTTCTTTATCGATAGACAATTTCATTAATAAAATGAATTTATCTGTCCAATAAGTATGTAGCGATACTCGATTAACTTCATTCTTGAACGTACTTTAGCCACGCAATCGTGACACAATCATGATGATCGAGACCGTTGCTTTTGTTAGGGCTATTTTTCCTAATTTTTTGTTGGTACTTTTTCCGGTATTATTTATTTAACGTATTTTTTTAGCATTTTGTGGTAATTTCTGAAACTAATCATTCATTTTGGAATTAATCATTCATCTTCACAAGAATTAAAAAAAAGTATAAAATTGTGGACCGAAGTTGAAAAAAAAAATCATATAATTAAGATGACACTAATGACAACAAATGTTAGTTATTTGATATTTTTTCGCCCATATTGATTTTTTATGCTTTTAATTGCATTTTTTTTATTTTTTAGACTCATCTTATAGAAATAACTGACCAATCAAAAAAATTTATGTGAATCTAACAAAAATTTAGAAAAGGCAAAATTAATATTGAAAAAAAAATGGGAAAACAGAGAGGTTTTTTTTTTGTACAAGGTGCATGTCAATTTATACCAATTTTAAAAGGTAATTATTGAACCTAGCATTAAATTCTATGTAATAATAATTTCATTCTTCGTACAAATATTGTACTCCTTATTATGTAAAAAATAGACGCTTCCGATCGGGAAAAAAAATGATATTATAGAAGTGTTTGTATAGTATAAACCGGATTTTAAAAAAAGGATTTAAAAAGTCCGGTTAGTATAGTATAAATATTAAAAGGTTTAAATTTTTACAGAAGTTATGGGCTAGCACAGTTGGTTCGCGCATGCGCGCGAACACGCGAGGTCAGGGGTTCGATTCCCCGGAGGAGCAAAGATATTTCGCCAGCCACGCGGGCGCCACGCAAGCGTGCCACGTCAACCCCACGTGGGCAACAGGTGGATGCCACATCAGCGCCATGCGGGCGCCAGGTGGATGCCACGTGGGCGACAGGTGGAGGTCACGTGGCTGCCATGTCATATTTTACCGCAGATTTAAAAATAAAAATAAAAACTTGCCTTTAGCAACGCTTGTAACCGTTGCTAAAGAAACCGTTACTAAAAAAAATCTGTACCAACGCTCGACAAAACCATTGCTATACCTCTACAGCAACGGATATATTGCAACGGTTTGGGCAACAGTTCTCCAACCGTTAGTATAGCCTAAACGGGTCTATACCAACGGTTTTTGGGTTCTATGGCAACGCTTTCGACCATTGCTATAGAACGATTTTCTTGTAGTGTATTTATACTGCATTACTTTGTTGAATGCACCTTCAAAAACACAAGAAGGAAGATTATATTAGATCCAAACTCAGATCATTTGCATGGTATTTGACCCCTTGTCGACATACACGCTCTACTGGATATTTCGTCTCACACATACAGACACATTGCGTAGCGTAGAATTGTACGTATACTACCTTCGAGATAAGGTTGTTGGAGAAGAAGAACAAATTACATGTTTGCGATACTCTCCCAGTGCCCATGTGGGGAACAAATTTCTGTATTGTGTATAATGTAGCATGCAATTCCTCATATAGACTCCTGTTAATTCCTGTGATGATATATAGTGTGAAGTTTATGAGAAGAATGGTAATATAGAAATTCTCATTTTTTGACAAAAGAACAAGAAATTGGATTATACGCGTTGATCTAAAGAACAATGCTTCATCGATGGTCTAAGGAACATCGGAACTGTTTCCCAATAGTTTCCTAAACATGCTATCTCGATTATTTTTTTAGAAAACCCGAGCTTTCAAACAGTACAACCAAAACATAAATTTTATTTTCACGAGAACATTCTTCGACCAATAATGAACACGAAAAGAAACTGGATTGTTTGTTTTTGTTTTTGCTTTGGGAATTGATTTTCACTTCCCTTTTATCTAAAGAAACCTTAAAGATAGTAGCTATTTATATTTGTGTTTCTTTTTCTAGGTTTGATAGTTGATCATATCTGTAAGTTTTTGGAACTTTCTTCTTCCAGATATCTTTTCTTCTGTCCTCGGTATCTAGCTAGGAAGTCCTATTAGGTTCTCATTCCAATAGTAGTTATCCATAGCACTTTTCAAAACTAATTAGTCTCTAAAAATAAAGGGAATTTATTTTAGCACTCCCATTTCGTCAAGTGCACTCTATTTTATTTTTTATTTTTGGTTTATCTATGTAAAAGTGGAGGACTACCCTTCACACATTATGTTCTACACAACCCTTTCAGACATTATGTTCTTCACACATTAAAAGGTAATCTTGTAATCTCACATGAATACAACCAAAAAGAGGAGTGCATTTGGATAGAAAGGGAGTGTAAAATCAATTCACTTTTGTAAATTTTTTATTTTTAATATCCCTTTCATAAATAGTTTATGCAATCAATATTACCTGTTGTGGAAAATCACCGTCTTCCATCTGTGCATTAATTAGCAATATGGCTGCTTTATGCAATGGGGTAGGATCTCTGTCAGCCTAGATAAAAGAAAAGTCAAGAAAAAAAGGTAAAATTTGAATTACATATATATATCGAACAAGAAATAATTATGTGCGTTGTTACAATCCAAATGTCCCACATCGGGTAAGTATAGAGTTTTATTTTTTTCGCCAGTAATATATATATCAACGGGTTAGCGAAGTGTTGGCATGTTAGTCCACAAAAGGGTTTCAGAGGCTATTTATAGCCTTGAATCCCAAACGTCCATGACAGGGCTCGAATCCTGGCCTCCCACATGGGGAGGACAAGAGTTACCATGGGACAGGAGCCCATTGGTAAGTATAGAGTTGGCCTTGTGTAGTTGTGTGTATAAATAAGCTCATGTGCACTTTTCCCTTGCAAGTTGGTTTTTAGAGATGAATTCTACACAAGGGTTTGTTTCATTTGGTATTTGGATCAAAGTAATGAAAAATGCTAATCCCTCCGTCCCTTTTTAAATGTCCTGCTTCGTAATTCCAACTTATTAAAAAGATATCATCATTATACCTTTCACATCAACTTTTTCCTCCACTTTCCCTACTTACCCATCATCATTACACTTTTAATCACTAACTTTTCAAAATGGAATCTACTTTTAGGGACAAAATAGACAATTCACCCAACTTTTACCCACTAACTTTACAAAATGGACACTTATTAAGGGACGGCCCAAAATGGAATACTGGACTGTAATAAAGGGACGGAGGGAGTAAATGAGTGAAGCAGTCAAAGAGAAAGGGCTACCTGGACCGATGTGAACGTGCGTACTGGTGGTACATTATGGTCCTAATTATGTAAACTCTTTGGAACCCTTCCCTTACAAGTTTTTCAAGCCGATTTTCTTGGGGTTACTTATATCCAAGGGTTTGCATCAAGCGCCTTCCTAAACCAAAAGGTTTTGGGGCCGTTTTCCGATTTCCCACAAAAATAATATAGGTTAAATGTTTGGAGTCTTTATGTTAGCCCAAAAGTTTCTATAGAATATCTTATTGATTTTGATAATAACAAAACATATTGGAATTGAAAAAGTACATCAACACCCCTTCAACTATCACTTTTTTCCACGGAAACCCACTCACATTTAAAATCGTCCATACAGACCCCGTCAACTAATCTCCGTTACCCAAGTGACACTCTTCCGTCTCAAAACCGTGTGTGATGAACCCCCCATCCATAAATCGGACAAAAATACCCTTGTTGCATTACATACACCCCCTCCAATCTTTCTCTTTCTCCCCTCTACAGACAACCTCTAATCAAAATCCAAAACTAGCACAAGTAATCTCTCCTCCCCTCTCTCAATCGCAGGTAATCTCTCCCTCTCAATCTAAGTTATTCTCTCTCTATACCCTCACCGACTAACCACTAATTTCGTCCCACTTCGGGGACTTTCTTTTCTTTCTCCTCCAATACATACTCTCTCTCTCTCTCTCCCTCTCCCTCCCTCCCTCCCTCCCTCCCAAACAAGTTACGTACTAAAAAGCCTCCACTTCTGTTCTCCCACACCTCTCTCCTTTCCCTCATCTTCTTCCCTTCTCATTTCTTCTCAGCAAAAGAACTACCGCGGCACTTGCCACCGCCGCCCCATGTTTTTCGCGCTATTTTTGGTGGAATCCGATCTTTTATGAAATAAGTGAAGTTGCAACTTTAGGGTTATATACAAAAGGTTCTCTTTAAAATGATTGATGTAAGAAAAAAAGAAATTGTATAAAATGAAAAAAAATGATTAGAACAACAATTGATAGAATAAGGGTATAATATAAATGTTAGGGAGTCTCCGTGGAACAAAGTGATAGTTGAAGGGGTGTTTATGTACTTTCGCCTTATAAAAAATGGGTAACTTAGTCATTTCCTCCATTCTGTTAACGGAGTTAGCATTTTTTTTTGTTTCCAGTAGTTGAGGGGGTCTGTATGGGCGATTTTAAATGTGAGGGGGTCTCCGTGGAAAAAAGTGATAGTTGAGGAGGTGTTTATGTACTTTTGCCATATAATTAATATTGTGATATTTGGTATTCATTTGAATTCATGTTTATTTTGTACGATTTGGTTGAAGTACAGTGAAAACATTGCTACACTAAATCACTATTTTCAATAGCCAAGATAAATTGAAAGGACAAAGATTAAGGAGAAATCTTCTCCTAACTATTGGAGATAGTGCAGCAAATCCCAAGTTGGACACTTGGGAAGTGGACTAGGCCGTGAAGTTGCGGGCCGAACCAATAAATCCTTGCGTTCGATCGATTATCTCTTCCCTACTCTCTTTACTTTCAGTTTTGCACATCTATATCGCATGAGTAAATTGATATATTATTGAATAACGAGTTGTGGTAGAATATCTTGAATAATCAGTTAATTAGTTTCATATATGCAAGTCTAGAAATGTGCATATTAGTTCTCTGTAATTTAATCTCTGCTCTGTTGAGCTTGCTCAATCTGCTGTTGTGTGTGTTTGAGTTGGCTCAATCCTAGTTTAGTGCATTATTTAAGTTTGAATTGCATTTGGTTTTTAAATTCCTCATTATATTTAAGATACTAAGAGGGTTGCTATTTGGACCAACACTTCAGAAAAGCAATACCCAATTAACTAAAAAAATGATGCATTTTTTTTCCTTCCCAATATTGTATACATCATGGAGTGGCCCAGGTCTGTTAGCAGGGTGTTAGTAGGTTAGTTTACAGAAGGTTTCAGAGACTATCTATAACTTTGAATCCCAAATGCCCGCGCATGACGGAGTTCAAACCTTAGCCTCCCATATGGGGAGGACAAGAGTTACCAACTGGGATAGAAGTCCATTGGTATACATTTCTTCAGAATGCTATTTGTGCGCTATAGATCACCAAATAAATAAATTTGAAGAAAAAATTCATCACAATAAGTAATTACTCACCTGTCCAGCATAAATAAGACCCAACATAGCCCATGACGTTTGTACAAAATTCGTTCGATTTCCTTCCAGCGGTTTGTATTTCTGTTTTTAAGAATCACATAATCCAATAGAAACCAAGTAGTTAGACAGTAACAAAACAACAGAAGTCAGGGCAGTAGTAATAGGCAAGTATTTAATTAGATATTGTATCCTTGAAATCCTTTTCTGTGCAAGTAACGAACATTATGATTTACCATTTTAACATGAGCTTATTTCTTTTGGATGGTTTAACATCTCATTATGGCACTAGGGATGACAATGGGATGGGCCGGACTCTGATGTTACTCGTCCTTATCGAGGCGGAGTTAGAGCGGAGACAATGGGGGAGGTGGGGAGGCCTAGAAAATTGGGTTCCCAGTCACCATCGCAATGTGCACTAATTTTCTTCTCTTCTGAGGATTTTCTCAAGATAACAAAATAATATTAATGGGAGTGAAAAACATAGGGAAATTAAAAATAAAAAAAAAACCAAAGAAATGAAAGTAATTTATTATTTGCTATTTTACTCTTGTAATATGTAGACCATACGAAATCTAGCTATATATATACATAGCTACAAAAATGTTTAATTCATATAATCCGGACAGGTTAGGTAAAATGGATCGGGAGAAGCAAATGTTTTCCCCCCCTCGTTTGCTTATCGGATCAAGCAAATGTTGTCTCCACCTCGTTTGCATATCGGATCAAGAAATATATACTTACTTGGATCGGAGCCGGAACGCAGGGAAATTGTCATCCCTAAATTACGCATCAGTGCCAACATTGTGGAGAAAAAGATGTTAGAGGAGGTTAGTTACCATAGATGGGCATGATTCCTGGCTCTCTCCCCAACCACCTTCTGCATTTTGTATTGAAAGCAAAAATTGAACACCTCTACGAACTGATTGACTATTGTTATATGTACACCCAGCAGCAGTCAACCCTCCTAGCGCAAAAAATGTACCATAGATGAAGCAAATTCCCCAGTAGCCATACCTGTCGATGTTTATAACCGGCTTTTGGTTAAGTCACAACTCTTATGCATTTTAGCATCTCTCTTAAAAAAAACCAAATCATGTATCGGTTTCTTGTATGCTAAAGTTAGTTCAAAAGAAAATGAACCTACCAAGAACCATGGGGCTGCTGTCTCTTTTCGAGAAAACGCACTGCTCTTTCCACAGAAGTATCTATTTCCTTCCCTCGATACCCTGGGTATAAGCGTTTGAAAGATAGTAAAGCTTCAATTATGGATGCAGTGTTCTCGACGTGCCTAAATTCCAATGTACCGACTGTCAATAATAGTTGTTCACACTGTGGAAAAAATTTTAGGGGTAAAAAATGAAAGAAGTAGCACAAGGGCATACTCTCGCTCTACCACAATGTCTGCAAAAAGTTCTGAAGGATTCAAGACCTGAACAAAGGGAAAAGGTGAGAGACCGGGCAAATAAGCAAAGTTTCAAATTGTTTCGTAACTAGATTAACAAAAGTGCAACATTCCATTAGAGTCCAAACAAGGTCTCGTTTGAGTAACCCATTGTATTTGGAGTTACCAAGAGAAAAGAAAAGAAAATATTTTCTATTACATGTGTAAGCAGTACTGCAACAAGAAGGGAACTACTTACTTCTAAATATGGTTGTGGAACTGCTGGTTCCCAAATAGCAAAACCACCACTTTCAGGCCTCTGAATTAAATGATATAAAGAGTCACATTTCTAGTCAAAATGTCTAAACTATTGAGATACATACAATGCTTTTCATACATAAAAGTACAAGAGGACGTCCACCGCCTCGTATAGTTGTTCAACATTCACTTTTTCTCCTGCAACATCCGGTGGCATTTGCGAAAGTAGTAATAGACACTGTAGAAAGGTCAGTTGATTAGAAAATCACTTTTTTGAATTTCAAGTAATCTTTCTTTTTATAGTGTCATGGAGCTAATAAAACTGAAATACCTTCAGTGCACCAGCTGTGCAATCTGAGACAACCCAACCTTGATCTTGATCAGAGAAAGTCCATGCCCCCTTAGTAAAGTGACGGTACATTTTCTTGAAATCCCCAGCAGGGTTTTCTTTGATCTTCATTTTTAGTAATGGAAAATGAATAAGTTGAAGAAGTTGTACAAAGTTTTAATTTTCTTCCGGTGAATTGAAAAACACCTGTGATTCTTTTATGTAGAAATGCGCCCTTTTAAGAGTATCTCCATATTCGTCAGTAAGATTACTTGCCACAATGGCCTGAGTCAAAAGAGTACAATCCCATAACTGACTACCAAAACTCTGCAATTGAAGTCACAAGTGAGCAAATGGGTACTGCACAGTTACTATGTTTGACAAATAAAAACATTACGATTTTGTATTGTGACCTGCATTTTCATTCCATCTTCTGCAAGCCACAAGTAATCAGGAACTCTGGCAAGGTGATACTTGAACTCCTCACCATTAGGGTCCTCTGCCCACCAACACATCATCTGTAAACTCTGCATTGCAATAAACACCCATTTCCCAATAAAAAATCTATAAGAGTTTGATTCCCTAGAAAAATGATGGAAGACTTTCACAACCAAGAGCACATCTTTATGGAGGTAGATTCATAGTATAAATGCAAATTTATGTGCTAAGATGAATTACACAACCTTAAATATCTTGTGATCAATTAGACAAATAAGCATCACATTGCTTTGACACGAGAGATCGTAATTGTTGGGTGGTCTGTAAACACAAAATTACATACACACAATTCTCACACACTTCTCCTCTCTCTCTCACACAATTTACTCCACTGTTGGTGGGGGAGACCGGCCTTCTCTCACTTCTCTTTTCTCTATCTTTCTCTCTTTGCCACACTCTTACAATACATGCACATACATGATACATACTTGTACAGCCCTACATAGAATGACAGCCACAAAACTATTAATCAGCTCCCACCATCAACATAATGCACCGAAATAATTAATCAGATGCAACCCTCTGGCTTTGACCCCTTCCAATTCAATTCCATTTCCTCTTTGTCTCTCCAACTAACAACACAAATACCCCACACAATTAAGTTTATCATTATTCAACAGTAACGTGGAGTCCTTACAAAGGTTATTGACTCTAGCATTATAAAGTTGGTTCCATTTAGACTTTCTACAAAAAAATAGTCGGTAAGCTTGTCTAACTACTACCGTTATCATAACTTATTAGCAACAGAATCCTTTGTGCACTGAGTAATATCTTTTCTCATTTTCATTTTCATTTTTGACTAGTCATTTAGTCTACCTGGACGGATGAGACCTAGAAAGAAATTAATACAAGTAGACTTGGCAATTTTTGCTTACTGAAACAAGAAGAAGGCCTTCCTTTTCTTTTCGAGTTCATGTTAATTAACTTTCATATCAACTTGGATAAGAAGGTGGCCTGAAAGTAGTATCAACAAGAGAAAACTAATGACAAGAATTTATGATCATTAACTTGCTTGTTTGTATTACTAACCTTTTCTACGCATCCTATAGTAATGTATCTGCTACTTTCTGCTCCATACCGCATGTGCTTGATTGCTTTTTGAAGAGCTTTCTCTCTAATCTTGGAAAACGGCCACCGGTTTATGATTGGCTCACTTGCATAATGAAGGCCATCCCAAATCAGATCTTGGATGAATGTGTGAGGGTAATACACATCCTCCTGCATATGCAGACATATTTTTATGTATATTTGTACGCAGGACCATGAGTTTTCGTTTCAATCCCGAATAAAATAGTAGACAGGGTACGTACAATAAGTTATGAAGAAATTAGATTGTTATAGGACTCTGACATGGGGCTCAAGAAACCCTTAAAAAATAGGGCATGATCGTGGTCAGAAATTCTCAAAAAAATTGTTCAAGAATTTGTGTATCCATAAGTGAATTTGTATAGCATTGTCATGTCATATTATGGATGTTTTCGGTGATCGCATGTTTTGTAGCATTGTATGGTATGTCATATTCTGGATTCTGTAATGATCACATGGTAGAAGTGTTTATAATTAACAAGTGTAGATTGTAGATTACATATAAATTTCTTAGCCTTAGACACCGACAGGTGCCTGAAACATTGCAAAAAGAGGGTCGGACATATATCCAAAAGGAGATCATTATTTTTTAATCACGGACATGAAAAAAATTGTATCGAACACTTGTTTAAGAAGTGTCAAAAGAGTCTTGGTGTCCGATACGTGTCAAACACGAACACGTCATGACCTTCTTGTAAGTGTCCATGCTTCTGAGGTTATATCCGATGGACAAAATTTTGAGGCATGTTTTAACCATTCTTGAACAAATTAACTAGTTATACCCAACACAAACTGATTTTCAAGTTATTATACTTAATTGGTATTCTCATTAAATGATACTCGAAATACTTTGAGAAGTCAAGCACTAACCTTACAACAACTATGGCGTGCTTTATTCCAGTCTATCTCCTCATATGGCTGTGGGTAAATTTCTTGTCTCAATGATTTGACAAGTTCCGTGATCGGCCCCACCGACTTTCTCCCATACAAATACGACATTGACATGTAAGTTGTGCGACAATAACACCACATTTTCGCTGAATTACATAAAAGGATTGCATTAAAGTCGGGCCAAACTACAAAATAAAGCTTCTAGTTACAAAGAAATTGAGTGAATTGCAAAACCCAGAAACAAGTTTGTTAACAGAATGCCAAGCTCTGCATCCAAGATTCGGACACAAATAAACAAGTGGTTATGGAAATCATTCACACACAGTCCTTCAAATCTCCATCCTCAAATCTTCAGATATTAAGTTTAAACAAAAAAGAGTTTGAGTTGTGTTGGCAAAGAAGACAAATAATGCTCCCATCGGCCCTTTAAAAATCAAAGGATTGAGTGCATTTCACGCCCTGTCTTATTCATAGTTGCAGATGCCGTAGCACACCAAAGTAGCATATTTATTAAGTCTTCTACCAAGAATTCTATTGGACACAAAAGTACATTTAAAGTTATAATATAAATCAGTATTCAGTTCACCTGGATGGTAGGGAAAAAACGAAGGGAAAAGCCAAAACTCAGGGGGCAATGGGTTGCATCCTGACCATTCGTACACTCCTAGAACCTGTACAAGAGAATATAAACACACTTTAATGTCTAAACAATTCACTCCTTTCAAACAATGTCGCAAAGAAAACCAGATAATGGTGCCAACGCTATGCTCAGCCATCTGATTTGCTTAATTCTTCTTTGATATGTAGTTCTAAACGACTGGATGTTAAGATCTAATAAGCAACGGAATAAGATGTGAAATGCAAGATAGATGTGTATAGGAATCTATTCTAATATATAAAGGGAGAAACCCTAAATGAGAAACTAAAAACTATCCATCCTAATCAACTGCAATCCACTTCCACGTTTTATCCTCTTCCGTTTATAGCCCTTTGGACCTCAAAACTCTCTTCTAAGATTGGCTTGGGTCTGTTATCGATCCAGGCACTAACCTGCCACTTGATTTGGTTTCCAAATCTTCTTGTAGTTTTTTCAATCAACAGAAAGTCGAAGACAAGTAGGAACAGTTAAACGTGGACATCCAATAGAAATCACCACAATTAGAGCATCTTCATCAGACTCTTTAGATTTTGGACCAAATTATACCTTGAAAATCCACTTTATTACTTTACCTACTCACTTTAAAAATGTCTACTGGATCAGGCCCTCCATATTAAAACTATTTCATTAAAAATATTGTTTAATCTCACTCTCTTCTCAATTAAATATTTCCTACCAAGGGCCATGATTGGGGCACAACAAATTGATGATTTTTGCGGGGTCCATTACGGGTCCTTCAAAGATGATTTAAACCACAAGTCATTCTTAAAATATTTTTTTATGAGTTCGTGAAAAACATTAGTTCAATCTGATATCGGTAAGAGCTATTTCAAAATTCGTAGTGCGTCCTACAAATTCTAAAATAGCCCTTACCGATATTGGATTGAGCTAATTCTTTTCACGAACCCATAGAAACATTTTAAGAATGACTTGCGTTTGAATTATGTTTGTAGAATCCGTAATAGGCCCTATAAAAATAATAAAAAATAAAGCTTTTCTTGCCCGTACCAAACAAACCCTATCTTTGGAGGTGTGGTAGCTCAAGATTTGAACAAAGTTTGAAATGAAAACATTTAATTAACAGGTTCCTCGTCTTCTCTGCATGGAACTGTAGCAATGTTATTTTAAAGCCAAGCAAAGGCGAGGCTGATGCAGGGCTTTTGGTGGGTTTAGCTCGCTACTTTGGTCCAAAAGTTGAATTTGTTGATAGAGATTGACGCAATGGAATTCACGAAGTGAATAGTTTGTGTACTATTTCAAATGAGATAAGTACTCGTAGCAACGAGCAGTTCTTTAATCCACAAAAAAAGAGATAAACTCGGAGATTTTATTAGTGAAGAGTTGAATAATTGAATTAGGTTACAACCCTCTTTATAAGACCCTAACCCTAGAAATTTTATTGAAAAAGAAATCCTAAATCATGCCAAAACAAGCGGCACTAAAGAACAGATAATTCCTAATTAATTAAAATAAAATCCTAATTCTTGTAGACCAAAAATCCTAATAAAGTTAGAAATTAATATCAAACCAAATATGGAAATTTAATAATTCTAACCTACACAAAAAATATTTCTAGTAAAAATCTTACTCTAACGCAATAGAAATAAAATATAGAAACTCTCCAATCTTATCCTATATCAATCTCTTTTTCTTCAAAAGAACTCGCCCTCGAGTTCTCATTAGAAATTTACCATCTTCCACTCCAATGAAATAGATATTTAGAATACTTCAACCCCTCGCTTGTCTTCCAAAAGAAATTTTGAAACAAGTACTTCAACTAATTGACAATATCCATGATACGAGAATTGAGTGAAAACTCAATCTGCTTCAACCCAAGAAAATTAACAAATTGAACATCATACTGAAATTCCATTTTCTTTTTATGACGTCAATCCATCACAGAATTGATTGGTACATCAAGTACGAATGATGCAGCATTATAAAATTTTGTACCAAATTTACCAGTAGGACCGATCACACTTCTAAATGGCTCACAAGGCTCAACACTACGGGTGACGTTATCGAGTCGAAAAATTACAAGCCCCAATTCGTGATTTTTCTGTTCCTTTGATTCTAATGTTTTGTTTGTTGTTGCAACATCCTTATCCTCCCAAGCAACTACCTCCTTTAAAGCACTCCCATCAAGATCTAATTGTCTTTCGAGCATTGGGACGCTCAAAAGTTCTTATTTGTTAACAACTTCTTCTTTTTCCAATTTCATATTGACTATTATTATCAAGAATCGAAATACCTGAGCTTTGAAAATATGGACTAGTTAATTTGTTGACCTTCACGGTCTGATCGACTCAAACCCACTAGCCTCATTGACATTTCTAATTGTCTTTCGAGCATTGGGACACAAAAAAATTCTTATTTGTTAACAACTTCTTCTTTAGCATCATCAACCCGACCTCCTTGTTTTCCAATTTCATATCGACTATTATTATGATCAAGAATCGAAATACCTGAGCTTGGAAAATATGGACTAGTTTGTTGACCTTCACGGTCTGATCGACTCGAACCCACTAGCCTCATTGAAACAATTTCAATATTCTCTTGCACACAAGCATCAATGCTAATATTATCTTAATTATCAACTTCAATTTTGACCTCTCCCACGGCTTCTACAATAATTTGGGAAGAACACAAGACTCTATCTCCTCTAGTCATTATCCACTAAAAGCCAGTCATTGTCTTCTATTTACGCCATTATTGAATATTGACTAGTAAAGGATTCATTAGATCGTATTAGAGATATAAACTGTGAGCAAAGACAATCTCTACTGATTTTGGTTTTGTTAAAATTAGGGAGATTTATTCTGTTTCGGAAACCTTTTTTTAAAAAATAAGTACTTATTTTGCCACTTCTCATTCAAAAATAAGAAGGGTCATTCCACAAAATCCAAATAAAAAGTTCCTTTCATATTTTCAAACTCAAAAATAATGTAAATGAAAAAAAAAATCAATTTTTTTTGCACCGTATTAAAGATCTGAATGAGATCTATCAAACAAGATCGATAGTGATAGGAAAATTATTTGCGTAAACACATGATTTTTGAGTTTGAAATTGCCTTATACAAAAAATAAGACTGTTGCTATGATCGAAAAAGGGATGCTCGGATCAAGCACCCTACACACCTCGGATGCCGTTGATTCCCACGTTGGCCCCCTCGGTTTTTTATTATAGAATTTTTGGACGGCTCGGATCGGCCGTTTGGTGGCCGGAGACTGCCCGGCGTGGCCGCCGGTACGATTTCCCTCCCCGACCGTAGGGTACCCATATAAATTCTTCCAAAATAAGTAGTGGCTTTCTTATTTTCCAGAACAAGCCTTCTTATTCAACAAAAAATAAGTTCTTAATTGTGTTCTGGAACACAGCCGAATCTCATTTTCGTCCTCCATGTATTAATTGCAACTCTTTTGACTTTTAAGTTTCGTTTTCATACCAAGTTGGTCCAATTGATAACGTTTGTCAACCAAACTGAACAGAAAAAATCAGATTAAGGGCATACATTATCAATTGGACCAACTTGGTACGAACTGCAACGTCCAAACTGTCATCAATCTGATTTTTTCTATCCAATTTGGCTAACAAAAGTTATCAATTGGACTAATTTGGTACAAAAATCAAACTTGAAGGTTGAAAGAGTTGTAAATGATACTTGGGGGACGAAAATGAGACTCGGATGAAACTAGGAGGACCATTTATATAAATTTTTCTTAAAATTAGTACTTTGTTGTAATTTTGTAATTTGGGCTAAAATGTAATGCTTATGTATGTGGGCCATGTATGTTGGTAAGTAGGCCAGCATATGTTTATGTTGGGCCATGTTAATTCTTTATTTTGTGGATGGGCCATGTGTAATGTTAAGCCCAGTGTGTCTAGAATATAGTATAACAATGTAAGAAGTCTCTAGACTGGGTGTGAATGAAAAAATCTCAGTGCTTCCCCTGTTTTCCAGTTCGTGCGTCTTCTTCCCCGAAAAAAAGCTACGGCATTTGTTTGCTTGTTTCGGTTTTAGTTTCTCCACTAATTAATCAAGAGGCAAGGCTAATCTCAGCCAACAGGTTTTGGATTTTGATGATAGTTTAAAGTGCTATGGTTCAACAATGGTGGCAGGATATCAAAGATTTGCTGCTCTTTTGCTATAAAAGTAAGCCTAATAAGATCTCAATTAATGAAAATCAGACCACCTCCTTCTGAAGGAAAAAATCGGAAACTCCAAATTAGCATTCTCATGTTTTCTGGGCAAAACATAAGTCCCAATAATCATATCCGAATGAGAACAAAAAACCCCAATTATAGTTAATTCAAACCCTTTAAGCATATAATCTATACAAATCCCTGACCGTTATTACCTTTCACAAGATAATGGATGAAATGAAAACCCTAGTTTTGTCTTTGGGAAAGAATTACGGGAAAAAAAATCAAACCTGGTGAGTGCTTCCCTAGAGAATGATTCTTTGCTTCAACTGGTGCATCAAATCACAAAATAGCTTTTGATTCTTCTCCGAGCAGGAAAGAGGGAGTTGAATAAACGTGAATGTTGGTCGGGAGTGGATGTAGGGAGTGCGTATGTATAGATTTTGGAAAAGACAGAAGAACAAACCTTTGGGTGGATGAAGAACTCGCAATAGAAACCCTAGCTTAACTGGAGATGAATCCATTAAAGAGAAGAGTGAGGAACCAGTCGAATCGATTGAAATTTCAAGAGTGCGATTGAAATTTCACAAGCGCGCCCAGTGATTTTGGGGGGCAAAAAGATTTGGCGCTTAGATTTTGGGCGGAACGTTGTGGCAGATTTAATGGAATGCTGTAATTTTATCCTCCGCTTTTTTCCGTGTCTTTCAAAGCTAGGACCGCTATTGTTGCATCTCTATTACAGCATTTTTAAAAAAAGGCTATGAAATTATGCTATTAAAAGCTATATTTGTTGTAGTGTGCCTATATTTTTCTTCTAACAATTGCTCATAATTTCATGGTAAAAATCTTTCTGTCATACGTCTTTTAATTCTCGACCATGCATGAATTCGATGCTTGCCCGATTGATCTCTTAGAAATTGCATATCTAGCCACTTTTGTAGCACTGGAGCTGTAAGTTTTACCAAGAAGTATCTCCACCTTTTCTCAGTTGAAATTCCCGCATACTCGAAGGAATCTTCGATGTCTAGAATCCAATCTAAAATATCTTCAAATACTCATAACCACTGAATTTAGGTAAATTATCATAATACCTGAAATCAGAATGAGCATGTTTTATGCACTCATACTTCGGATGTCACAGTACCGATCGATAATCATCATGGTTCTTGAATAGCTTGCCTTCAAATTCATTTCTACTATCGTAGTGATAATAAGAATATCTTCCGGAAATGTTTTTGTTAATAGATGACCATGGGCAAATCCGGCCTTGGTTCAAGTCCTATTCAATCCTTCCCTACGATCATCATCAATAGGCCTTTGTGCATCTTCTACAGACAAATGCCATAGAACCAAGCGAAACCTTGCTCTAATACCATTTGACACAGTGGAATTCACATAGAGAGTAGTTTGCGTACTATTCCAAACGAGATAGGTACTCGTATCCACGAGCAGTTCTTGAATTCACAAGAAGATAGACAAACTCAGATATTTTATTAGTGAAAAGTTGAATAATTGAATTAGGTTATAGCCATCTTTATAAGACTCTAACCCTAGAAATCCTACTAAAAAAGAAATTCTAAATCATGTCAAAACAAGCGGTATTAAAGAAGAGAAAATCCTAATTAATTAAAATAAAATCATAATTCTTGTACACCAAGAATCCTAATAAAGTTGGAAATCAAAATCAAACCGAATATGAAAAGTTAATAATTCTAACCTAAACAAAAAATATTCCTAGTAAAAATCTTATTCAAACGCAATAGAAATAAAATATAGAAACTCTCCAATCTTATCCTGCACCAGAGGTGCGGATGCTCTTACACGACTGAGCGCTAAGATTTAAAGCTAGGGTAACCTCAGGTTATATATATGCTTCAACTCGGCTTACTCTATTTCACTCTATATTATAAACATGGCGGACACAAAGGGGCGCCGGGGGTATCCGGACCCCTGCACAACTCCAACACTTCTCATGAATTATACTTTTTTTTTTAGGTTAATATGGGAAAGTTAGATGGAATTAGCCTCTGTAAGTCCCATGGTTGAAATGAATTCTTAAAATTCCTATACATAAGTGGCAAAAAAAATCTAAATTTTCTAATTTAGATGTACTTTTTGCCACACATTATCAATGCTATAAGAGAATAAGGTTTAGAAAGCTTTACCGAAAGATAGGTTTTGCCCCATGAAGGTATCTCAATTGCGCCATCATGATCAAGTATCCATTTCCGACCCCTTTCCATCTCCCTGTGTTCTCCGTCATAAGGACCTTTGTCTAACAAACGCAACGCAACGTAGCTAAGTGCCGAGCCAATCATAGTACTGTGACCCCCTACGTAGAATCCCCATCCTCCATCATTGTTCTGCATAGTAATAGCATTCATGAATTCAAACATCAGATCACAAACGTGGATTTTTGAAATGAAAAATAATCGAATGTGCACATACTAGTATATATCTGAATACATGTGTGTTGGAAACTATTTTGTGTGTGTGGGCCCCACAAGTACAGTGGGACTCACGTGCAATAGGCGACGGTTCCAAACGTGACGGTGTGGATGTGGCATTGCTCTCAGAAAAACAAAAAAAATGCTACGGGTAAAGGAAGGAGTACACAGAGACATGCGCCCTGAGGGCCCCTATACTTTCACTTTCTGTAAGGGACTCGCGTCCAGGGGGACACTTGGAGTGTTAGGCTCTGATCATCCTTGTCTATGTCTGTAGCATTGCTTATTGGAATAAAATATGCTATGGGCACAGAGTTACGTGCACAGATCTGAACAAAGTTGCGTCCGAAATCATTCAACATAAGTTGATCTCACTGTGCAAGCATGATCAAACTATTCCAGACACATTTGTGTTGAGATATGTGCGCCTCCACCTATGTCCGTAACATTGCTGTTTTGAAATTTCGCATGCAAGAGTTCTTTTTGTCACTACCTGGTGATTGTAAAGGTACCGAATTAACTCCTTCTTGTGCTCTGCGGTTAAGACGGTGTTGATTACTCCGCTTATGTAAAGGCTAATGAGCTGCAAATTCCAAAAATAGAAAATAAAAATTGTCGTACAAGTTTACTTTATGAGGGATTACAATAATTTGTAGCTAATACAATATCAGTCTTGCTATTGTCTGTCTACTGAGCTGATGAGAAGCACATTAGAAAATAAGAAAAACAAGTATTTCTATGTACTTTTTACACCCTTTAATACACATTCGCACACTTACTATATTGTCAGTCCATTGGGCTGATTTTAGAATTTTCCAAACAATATACTATATAGTTTCCAACACATGGGAGTAGCAATCGCAAAAACAACTGTCATGGTTCTTTTGTTGGAAGTCAATAAGTGAAAAATATCACTGATTTTTTGGAAAATGACGGCCAAGAATGTATTGTGATAATTAATACCCGCCAATGACATTTTCAGCACTAACAAATATTCTCAGCATGTCCTTGGCAGATATTAATTATCAAAACACGTTATGGGTGTAGAAACTTTATGTCTATCTCAAAACTAATTGGCAATGAGTGAAGAGGTTCCAAATGTTATTAAGTGATCACCCATTCCACTCTCAAGCAATGTGGAACTTTTATATCTTAACATCCCCCCTCACGTGCAGCCGCTTTTGAGGTCTGTGACGTGTGGCCACTTTTGGGTCCTGTCATCGTGCAGCCTTTTTGCTGGTCTGCCATCGCGGGGTGTGGATTGTAATTTTTATTAAAATGTGGGGTGGAACGGGTCTCGCTCTGATATCATGTGAAAACTTTGTGTCTATCTCAAAACCAATTAGCAATGAATGGAGAGGTTCCAAATGTTATTAAGTGATGGGCGGTCATTTTTCCCTGATTTGTTCCCGTGTCTTTTGTTTCCTAGTTGTAGTCAAAGTTGAATTTGGGCCCTTCTCAAATTGGCTTCAATGATTAATGGACCGTTCAGTTTTCTAAACCTTGTCAAGTACATGAGCCACCCCAATCTTTCGCATATCAATTGTTATTTATCATAGACACATTTATGATGCGGGAACTGGGCGCTATAAAGTTTGAAATATTGCATTGGAACCCCTTTTTCGCAACATAGATATGTTTCGAAGACATCTCTTACACGATATCTGAGATATATAATTCTCGGCATGTTTGATGTTCTCAAGAACGGCTAAAACGCGGGCTCGGATAAGATCTTTCAACAGTACAGACTAAACAATCCCTCAAACGGGACTTGATCATTAGGATCTTCCTCCTCATGGCAACCATAGAACGTACCTATATCATTAGCAAAAGTACTTACCAGGGGAGGTGTGAAAAAATGCGGGCCAGAATTTTCAGCTGGCCAGTGGCCATCTTTTGATTGAATTGCACAATTCAATCGAACGGCTTTTCTGAGAGCAGTTGTAATAGTTTCGTAGTCCACTTGCTCCTTCTCCCCTAGTCTCACCGGTGGTATGCTCAGATCGATGTTGCTGTTTTCCTTTTTAAGCTGCGTGGTTGGTTTTATCAAGTCATACAAATTGATGAGAAAACGATATAAGTAGGATCTTCTAAAACTTCAATCATAGAAATAGTGTTAAAAGTATGCAATTATTGTTGAATATTCTAAACATGGGTGGGCTGGAGGATCGTTGGACCCAATGTAGGTAACAGACTATTCAAGTAGTAACTCACATATAACATCGAGAAAGTTGACAGACTATGCTAAGCAATAACAAATTGATGCATCCAACTCCTCAAACAACATTTGACGAGCTGGGGGCTCCCCTCACAAACAACTGTTAGTTTGGGTAGAGGGTCTTAGGCTCGTTTGGGTTTTTGAATGTTTTATGTTGAGTTTTTGTGAGTTTTTTGGTGTTCAACTAGCGTCTTGCCTTCTTTTAAGTCTCGGCAGGAATGGAACCAGGATTTTTTAAACGTGAGGGTCAAACTATGAACAACAAATTTTTAAATTTCAAGGTTCAAGAATCTGATAGTTTATTTGGTTGGGTTTTGAGGGAGATTTTTTTGGATAATGAGTGGAGAGAGATAGAAAGAGAAACGAGAGTAATAATTGAAGAAAAAATTGATTCGAGACAGTGTGCAGAGAAAGAGGTTGGATTTTGGGACCCAGAACGAACATAGTCTAAAGTATTTAAATGTCTAAATAACACCCAATAAAAAAAAATATAGATATATAGTTGCTCTTACCAAACAAAAACAAAAAATCTTAATATTATTATTTTTTTAAAAAATAACTCTAAAAGGGGCCGTGGCCCCCATAAGCCTCTTATATGGCTCCGTCTTTGAGTCTCGGGTGGCTTTTTGCCAGTGTGCCATTAATCTTTTTAATCTTTGTAGTCCTTTCTAAAAATGAATAAATTCTTTTTTCTTAGCAAAAAATAAAAAATATACCTATATATGGCACTACTTTGTAGAGCTCAAGTGCATAGCACAGTTGCGTATACATTTGTGTCCACATCTACCTACTCTGCGTGCACAAACTTTTTCTTAAGATTTTATTTACCTGCATTCGCATAAGAACATCACCACAGCCATGAACCCGAGATCTATTTTTCTGGTAGTCATCTCGAGCTGTTTCAACCGCTTCTCTCTCCTCTGGTGTCCCAGCGTCAGGATCGAACTCCCAAATTTGTCTACCAACAAAGTTGTTGGTGCTATACAACCATGGCCCCTGGCCTTCTGCAACCTTTAGCTTCCACATGTATTCTATTTTGAACTCAATTCAATTGCTCTAGCACCCTCTCTCTTGGTAGCTGAAGTTGCATGAAACAAATTCAACGACAATCATTTACATAGATGTCAGCAAGATCAATGGCGGACGGACATACGATTTATATTAGCGGGGTCCGAACCACATGTATTCTCCGTTCTTTTAGACTTAACTTAAATCTGAAAATTGTCCTTATTTGAATTTTTTTTTGCATTTGTTAGTTTTGCGCTAAATTTTTCTGGGATATTGATCGATTCGTCTCGACAAGAGGGATCGGAAAAGTAAAATTTTGGAACTTTTATCCAGGTATTTTGAGAAATAACCACTTTTTAGCACAAAAATGTCGAATAAGAACAAAATTTTTAGATTTAAGTTAAGTTTAAGTTAAGTCTAAAAGGACGGGCCATGGGCGGGTTCACATACATGTAGGTCCCTAGCGGATCTCTAACATTTATTATGAAATTTCCACACATGCATGTGAGAGAGGTGATGTTAGAGTGTGACACATTAATGTGTCCCTAGCATTTCCTTTAAATATGTGATAAGCCCTAAGTGGACTCAACAATTTTAGGTTATAAATCTATATCATCTATATATATACCCGTAGCCTATGATAGAAACACAATAAGTTGTTTTTCTCTCACATATCAGTAGTAGTCTCTCTCCTACTTTTCTCTAGGGCGCCATCTAGCTCCTAGGGATTTGAAATTTGTGACGTTTCTGCGAGAAGGGTTTATAATATTTTCGTGCAGGGTGTGGATATTGGTAGGGCTTGTAGGACAAGCCTTCGATCCGTCATATTTGTGTAATCCGCAGCAGGCATTTTGTATTACCCGCTTTATTTGCTAACAAATATTACTAGCTAGTTACTAGGTTTGGGAAGAGACGAAGTGGTGTATATATACATTGTCGTTTAATTTTCTTCGCAGAATCAAAAAGTAGCGAAAATATTTGGAGTGGTGAAGAGCCGGGCCCTGTGTCCGCCTCTTAGGAGTGGTAAAATTATATGAACGGATTTTTTACTCCGTTTGGATTTTAAAATACTTCGGTTCGGTTTGTTAAGGTTCAAGTGGAATTTCAGGTAACGGAGATTGAACCGAAAATATTCACCTAAAAGAAAATTCAAAAATCGAAACTGACCAAATCCACGCTCATGCCGACCAGATCGGTTTTTTGGGTCGGTTCAATTTTAGACGGTCATATTTACACAAGTGGTTTGGCATGGTTTTCAGGGTGAATGGGGTACGGAGGTGATCATGTCAGGCCCGGTTGAACAGGCTAACCATCTATAAGGAGAGAAAAAGAGGGAAAAAGTAGTAAAATGGAACGTTAAATAGATGCAATTATATGAACATTGCAGCGTCATGCTATGCACATGTAGAGAGAGAAATCTAGATTACGTACCAGAGAGAGAGAGAGAGAGAGAGAGAGAGAGGTGGGAATAAAGTGGAAGCTGCGCGCTGTGTAGTTTTAGAAACCAGGAGATGAGTGAGAGCTGAAAATAAGGAACCCAGATACTTGTTATTTATAGACTTCTTTTCCTTTACCCAGATACTTTGTTATTTTTTAGGAAGAAGAAATTTTCTTGCAATAGAGCGGCCCGGGGGGCCCAAACATCAATTGAAGCTACAGAACGTAACCATGGGGCAAAGTTCCTTCTCCAGACAGTGCCGGTTCCAACATTTGGGTTGCTCCAGCTTGAACTCAAGTTTTTTGACCCATTTACTATTAAGTCATGAAAAAAAATGTATATAAGTCAAAACAAAGAAAGTAAAGATTACATTGTGCTTTTAGTTTAAATTATATCAAAAACACCAAAATCAAAATGTAATCCTAATTAGTGCTTTATGATCAACACAATCTGAGTCAAAGAAAACACCTTCTCATTGCATTTTTCAAGCAAATTCTTCAAATAATAAAATACGAAAATTGAATTATATTGACATACAAAAAAAGTCACTAAAGTATATTAGAAACAAAAATTATTATCGCAAAATGTCATTAAAAGTGTAGCAAAAGGTATATATAGTGACAATTTGTCATAATGTAGTCACTACAGTCTTAGTTTCAGTGATAGAATAAAAAAGGTACCTTTTTTTTAAATGGTGGGCACAAATATTGAAAACCACCCCCCGGCCCGAAAATTTTTAGTGCCGGATGGGTACCACGTCACCCATCTGACATGGTGCCCGAGCGGGCATATTCGAGCCGTCCAAAATTGTATTGGACGGCCCAGATTGAAACACTCTCTCTCCTCTCTCTCTCTCTCTCTCTCCTTTTTTCTCTCTCCAAATCCGAGCTGTTCAAAATCGAAATAGACGGCCCAAATACACCAACAGCTTGTTGGGCTTACCCTTGGGCCGGCCCCTTGCCTCCAGGTAGTCGATCTAACCTCTAACAGAGCATGTTCAGCCATAGAATGGGCTACCTTGTTATAGTGACATAACAGCTTTTAATGAATGCAACTTGTGCTTCTGTTAAAAAAATTTTGGAAAAATGACAGTTCAAGATGTATTTTGATAATTAGTAGTTAATATCCGCCAAGACATACTGAGAACATTGTTAATGCTGAAAATATCCTTGGCAGATATTAATTATCAAAACACGTCATTGACCGTCATTTTCTCAAAAAAAATTCCGCGGTATGCGCCAGCCCCAATTTTAAATGTAAAACTATTTTATTACAATACGTACAGTAATTTCATTTTTCTCGAGGAGGAAACTTTTTTGTTGCAATATAGTGATGCCGAGGGCCCGAACATCAAGTTGAAGCTACAGAACATAACCATGGGAGAAAATCCTCCCTCCAGGTAGTCGTCCTAGCATCTAAGAGAGCATGTTTAGCCATAGAATGGACTATCCTGTTACAGTCTCGTATCACAATTCACATGTGAAAGAAGACAAGAATAATTTAGAGAAGTAAGTTGAATGCAATCCAAGACGATCGAGTCACAGTCGGTAAACACAGAACTTCCGTCCAACGCACGCTTGAACTACTTGTTTTGCATCACCTTAATTCCACTATGAATCGGGATAGATTTGGGAGAAAATAGATATAGCCTTGAAGTTCTTCATAGCTGCTCCAATTATACATAGTTCCATTCGCAACTCTAGCTAGCAACCAGTTCCATTACTCCTTACGTGGTCTGTTTAAATCCCCTAGTTGAATAATTTCCAAAATATTAGACGTAAACGTGTAAAATTCTTGCAAAAGATTTGGTCTGTTTTCCAAAATATTGGCCCGTTTATCAAAAAAGTAAAAAAATATATATGATCAAATTAAAAAAAAAAAAAAATACTCAGTCAATCCTATGGGCAAAATAAATACTCCGTATATGAAAAAAGATCTCACCCAACTCTCTAGAAGATCTTCTAGTAAAACGATGCTCATGAATTGATATAGTAATCAAATTAATTAATAATAACATTAAACATCATGTTCAACCTGCTCATTAATTGCCTTCCTGATACTTTAATCCCTTGAGAATTTAAAGCAAAGCTATTGGTTGAGTTAGGGTCGGCAGGGCCAAGCACACACAGATTACGTCATATTTTTTAGCGGCGAAAAAGGTGTATTATATTAATAGAGAAAGAAGTACAATAATCCTAACTAGATTGGCACCCTACACCACGACCATCAAATGCTATACTAGTGTATATCTTTGAACGGCGAAAAAGGTATATTATATTAATAGAGAAAGAAGTACAATAATCTCAACTAGGTTGACACCTTACACCACGACCATCAAATGCTATACTAGTATACTAATACAATAATCTGTAGGTTGGCACCCACAGATTACGTCATACTAGTATATATCTTTGAAGAGGTAGGATATTGTAACGACCCGGATTTTTTTTTTTTTTTTGAACAAAATTTTTTTAAAAGGATTTACAAATTTTCTTTCCGTAAAAATTTTATCTTTAATAATATCATTAAAAAGTATTATTAATATTAACAAAATTCTTTTTGTTAAAAGATAAATACAAAAATAATTATCTTGACTTATTTATTTTTTTTAAGTTGCATGCATGCATACAACTCCTTCCATCTCTCCATCTCCTACTCCTACTCAATCTCCACTCCCCTCCGACTATAATTCGTCCATAATCGCATCCGTATTCGCGTCCTAAAAGGGTACAACTTCGGTAATTCTATTTTGATCGAAATACTCCTCAATTCTTTATATATACTTCATTACGTCAACCCTAGGGTTCCCCACGAAAATTATCACGCCTCAACAGTCTAGAAGAGAGAGAGAATTCGAAGAAAATCGAACTCCAATCCATGGAGTTTTAGAGAGAGAAAGAAAGAGAGAGAAAAGTGGGTTTCGTACCTAGGCTTAACCGAAATCCAAATTGATCGTTCCAATCTCCTTCTACAAGCCTAAGCATCCATGAACATCAACCAGTTCGGCCCCGAGGTTCCCCGATCAAGAAACCCGAAGCTTTCGTTCCAAATTATCAAGTTTCGATCGAAAACCAATTCAACGCGATTCGAGGTATTATAATTCGATCCGAAACCTCCTCTAAGTATATTTAATGTTTTTAGATATAACCCAACGACCCTCGTGACCCCATGCATCGAAAACCGCGACGAAAAGACAAAAAAACGAAAACTGCTATGGACCTTGCGGCCACAACCTTCGAACCGCAAGAACCAGCCGCGAGGTTGCGGCAGACCACCCAGCCGCAAGGTCAATCGGTCAGACCTTGCGGCAACCGATGTTTTGGTTCGATTCGACCTTTTGACGTCCCGAACATGGATTTTGAACCCCGAATTATTTTTCCTAGGTTACCCACACTCTAAAGATCATACCTTGTTAGTTTCATATTTTTATTTATTTAATCTTCTATTTATTTAATTTTTATTTGTAATTGTGTAATCGTTTGTAAACTAAAAATCATTGCGACCTTATAAACTACTCTATAAATCCCCAAACTATTTTTCCTAAACTCCTAACATGTTAAAGATCATAACTTGCTGATTTAATATTTTTTTATGTTATTAGCTATTTATTTTATTTTTAATTAAAGATACAAACGAAAAATAATTGCGACCTTACAAACAATGATTTTAACATCTAAACTATTTTTCCTAGACTTCTTACATCTCAAGGATGATATGTTATTAAAATAATATTTTAGTTACTTAATTAACTATTTATTATTAATTACGCGTTGTTTCTTAATAATAATACTTTAAAATATTATAAATGATGTTAATAATTCCGAATAATTTTATTTAGACTTCTTACAGTCCTAAGATGATACTTTGTTAAAATAAATATATTTTTAATTAGGTAATTATTTAATATCTATTTATTCTTCTTTTGCCTATTAACTAAATCTTTTTATTTAAAATAATTCCGTGAGCATCCAAACCCAACTTTTAGCACGCGAACTTATTATAGAGGACTGTTAGGACCTTTATTTAAGTTACGATAATTATTTTAAATATTTTTACCTAATTAATGTATTTAATTAGTGTTTAATTAACTTAATTACTTATAATTAATTAACGAAAGTCTAGAAAATTATTTTTAAATCTTAATTAAATAATTCTTACATTCTTAATGACTTTGTGACCATACGAGATTTAGGGCAATGGCCCAGTCATAAAGAGTTATGTGATTGCATTGCTTATTAACTGTTTCGATCCGTCTGTTATTCGTTTTCAATTATTATTGTGATTGATATTGTATCGATATTTTATTTGAATGTTAGATTGGACCCTAGAGACATGGGGTGGTATACGATATAGAAATCACTTAGACGATGCTAAGTAATGGATAAATTGTGAAGTTTCTTTCTGTTTAGAGGTTGCCTGCAGGCGTGATATGAGAAATGATGAGATTTGTGATGTGATTTAAAACCGACAGAGTAAGCCCGGAGATGAATTGATAGACTGGCGGGTGTCCAGTGATGATTGTGAAATGATTGTGATGTGGTTTATAAGATAGGCGAGCCCTAGTTGTGATTCCGGCATGATAAGCTTACACCTTGTTATAGTTATTGGGGGTGCACACTCGGTACATAACTTAGGTGTTCCTGCGACAACAAAGGGAAGTGATCTCATGGGACTGAGCATGGCTAGTGGTTGGGGAGGAAAAATCTCGTGGAGAGATCTTAGATTTCATGTTAAGTTAATGGATAGCAATGAATCAAGTTATGTGAATTATCTCTGTTTTACTTTTTCGCACCATATATATTCTGTTTGCCTACTAGCTGTAAAGTAAGAGGGGTGGTTGGGTTGGATTATTTTACTGGGTGATTTATCACTCACGGATACGTCTGTATCCTGGCAAATCGATTGCTTCGGCGATCAATTTGCTAGAGGGCGTAGGATTCAATGGAGGAGATTCAACGATGATGCAGTTCGACCCGAAAAGAATATCAGTAATGAAGATCGAGGATACTTAGGATTCGTATCAAGATTAGAGTCAGCTCTGAAGATAGTGTATTTTGATTCCGTAAATCTATCTTGAGATTGTATTAGCAAAATCTTTATTTTGAAAAATCATATTTATTTAGCAAAATTTCCTCATAGAAATTATTTATTTTTCTCCCGAAAAGTCGAGGCGTTACAGATATAAAATAAAAATTCAGTCTAAGAATTTGTAAATAAAATTAATGGTTAATCGTTATCAATTTCTTTAATGGTTTTCGTGAAATATAACCAAATATGAATAGGCAGTTGGCCGGTATTCCAGTTATTAAAAGACATCACAAATTTACATAATCAATCTACCATATATACATGGCAAAACGTAGTGCATAATGAGAGTACTGTATAATACCTATCGATAATAATTTCTATTCGCCTGTTCGATTTTCAAATAAAGATTCTGGCTCTGCTAGTAGTTGATGGTTGGTCGAGAACTTAAATACTCCATTTGATTCCTCCGTCAGGATGGACTTAAAAATGGGACGGCAATTCATCGAGAGAAAAAGACTCCAAAGATTTTTTTTCTTTTTGTAGTGATATCCATCATTTGTTCAAGTTCAAATTTTCTATGCCCAATTTGTTTTGTGCATGTATCTGTCTTCGTGCATTTTTTGACCGTTAGATGAGTGAAAATTCTTTAATTTTTAAAAATCTACACATGATTCACATGTACAAAGACGGACCGAGGGATGGATTATGGAGAGGGGCAATTTGGTTTTACTTTAGGAGCATCTTTTGTTTAGATCACAGGTTTACCTGCCCACGGGTGATTGTGATGTGTTAGCCAAGTGATTTTGTTCCAAGTTAATTAGGGCCTGTTTGGGCGCCTATTTTTTAACTTTAAACATTTTCAATTTTGATTTTTGGGTGTTTGGCTGAGTGGGGGTAAAATGACATTTGGCAAAATGACTTTTCGATTTTGGCTTTTAGAGAAGAATTAAGAAGTAGGGGGAGAGAAGTTTTTTGACTTCTCATTTTTGACTTTTTTTTTATTTCGGTTAACAAAATTAAAAGACTTATAGAATACACTCTGCATTTATCTCTCTGTTAAGAAAATAGAGTCCTATATTGGTTGGAAGTGGAATAACTGATCACTTAATAACATTTTGGATCTTTGCACTCATTAGTAATTGGTTTTAATTAAGATGGATATAAAGTTTCTACATGGTATCAGAGGAGACCCATTCCACTACACATTTTAAAATTTTACAATCCACGCCCCACGATGACAGACCAGCAAAAGGCTACACGATGATAGGATCCAAAAAATGGTCACACGTGACAGACCTTAAACGCAGCTGCACGTGAGGGAGAATATTAAGGAAATAGAGTCCACATTGCTTGGGAGTGAAATGGGTAATCACTTAATAACATTTGGGACCTCTCCAATCATTGCAATTAGTTTTGAAATGGATATAAAGTTTCTCCACTCTCAAATACTAATCATGCTGCAAAATACATTCGGCACATATCATCCAAACAATATAGCAAATTCAAAATACATTCTGACCATACTTCAAAAGCCGAAAAATAGGCTCCCAAAGCCCTTCTTTAAATTGTGGTGGGTTGGTAGGCAAGTAGTTTTAACAACACGTTTTCAATAAGGAAGTAAGTGGACAAGTACTTTTTCTTGAGGAGGAAATGTTGGTCTACTTAGGGGCGTTTCCATAAAAAAAAAAATTTAAAATTTGGACCATAAGTTATTACATTTTGTTATATTATTCATACTAACTCATAACTTCTTCCTTTCCAATTTTGCCGCTATTTTTTTCATATACTTTTTCCTTTTAGCCACTCATATACCATCTACAACTTAAACGTTAGTCGAAACAGCTTGACATTTCTGGACAAAAAGAAGTTATCCATAATTTATTGGTCCGTGAAAACGCCCTCTTCAACATAATATAATTTAAATATCATATTTTTTAAATATGAAATTGAAGTACAAATAGGCTACGCCATATATTAGTTGAGGATAACAAGCATATGTTAGCAATTTTCTGTTAGTGGGCCTACATAGATCATAAAATTAAACATTGTATGTTGTCGAATAAGGCTTGAGTGATGTCGGTATTACCCATTAAGTTGTGATCATTCAATTAATGTGACTCGGGTAATGGACACGTCTCTATTAGCAGATACTTGGGTCAAGTTGCGCGCGTTAAGTGGGGCGGGCTAATAATATATATGTAGAGACCAATTAAAGGGTCCATATGGTTCCATCTATTATGATAGGCTATGATAAAACCGGGGCTTATAAATATGTGGTCAATGTCCCCACTCCAAACCTAAGCTTCTTTTCTCATACCATCTCATCGTGTGTGAGACTAAGGTCAAGATCAAGAGAATGATTTTGGAGGCGGAAGACGAATAACCACACACTAAAGTTTTCATCCTCCATGGCGACTGGTACTCATTCGGTATTATTTTCTTTAATGGTTTGACATGAGTTCTTGGGGTTTAGGGTTTCTTACGAAATCCTACAAGTGGTATCAGAGCCTCTTGTCCGATTATCGAGGAAAATATAAAATTTTCTCTTCGGTTCAATGTACAAGTCAATACACGGCCTTGACAATATGTTGATACACAGAACATATGGTTTCGCAGTTATCTCGTAAAGTTGCAATTCTGAGTAGGTGATTTATTTTACTCCTTTCGTCCCATTTTGGTTGTCCATTTTCATTTTTCGTGTCGTTCTTTCAACGCTTATATCTTCCAATATGAATATCCAAAAATATGCAATATGGATCTTGTTTGATAGTTTTTGATGAGATCTATAATATAAAGTTTTTAAATTATGAAAAACATTGTAAATTGGAAAATATAAGCGTTGAAAGAACGACACGAAAATAAAAATGGACTACCAAAATGGAACAGAGGGAGTAAAAATTTTATATGCCAGATTTCTGCATGTCCGTAATTGCAATGAATGGATGATGTTTGAATTTTATGGGTATGTGAGATTCAGGAATTTGGATTGTTTTTTGTTTTAACAAAACAAAATAGATAAAATCCTAATTGATTGCGACGTGGTGCGAGAGCCGAGAATCAATTTTGTGTCTCGGTCATGTGGCTCACTTTCGTTACTGTGATGGGTTAATGGCCTTTTTGGTATTTGCTTGTTTGAATAAGGAATTAAAATTGGGGTATAAAGATTTGTAGTTCATATCTTGGGTTTTGAGAAAATTAAAGTGATATACCATCAAAGTGGTCTCTATTATGGAGATTTTCTTAAAACTAGAAGATAAAAATTTTAGATTACATAAAGTTACGTTTAGATCCATGCGGGTAGTGATCGGCCCAAAAGAAGGTTATTATCTTGCCGGATTTTTAACGATATAAGGTATTTGATTTTTTGAATAATATTGTTCTAGAATTTGCCTATGCGTTCAATAGTCGGCCCAAAGGAAGGTTTTTGATTGGTTAGACCTATTTTATATTATTCATGTTAACTAGCCTTATTAGTGAGAAGACTAATTGCGTGTTGTAATTACTGTCCAAGGACTTGGTTATGATGATGCGTTAGGTTTCTCGAAAGAGTCCACCATTAAAGACACAAATATCAAATTATATTTTATTTGTCTAATTGTTTGCCCCTACAGTTAGACCAAATTTTGCGTGATAATTATAATCCAGTTTTCCTATTTTTACCATCACACTAAAGTAGATGGATATTTGTTAATTGTGAGTTTTCTTTTTTGTTGTTGTAGTACTGAATGCATTTTCTATATCTGCCAATTTGAACAACATTCCAATTCTCATGGTTCCAACTTTAAAAATTGGAAAGAGCATGTTACAATTCATTCTCGTGGCTATTTTGGCAATAAGAAAAGAAAATTAAACCCTAAGGTTAAGGGAACTGTAGATGCTGGAACTTCACAAACAATTGTGCAACAGAAATAGGATAAAGGTGTTACCTGTTATTTTTGCAAAAGGGCTGTTGGTCATTTGAAGAAGGATTGTCCCAAATATCACAAGTGGCTCACAAAGAAAAGTAACCAATTTAGTTTTGTTTGCTGTGAATTTAATGTAGCCGAAGTACCACCCAACACTTGGTGGATAGATACGGGTGCAACTATCCACATAAGTGTGTCTATGAAAGGTTGTTTAAAGAGTCAAACACCCAGTGATACCGAAAGGTTCATTTATATGGGAGACAGCAATAAAGTTCGTGTTGAGGCAATTAGAGTCTATAGACTTAAATTAGAATCTAGCTTTTATTTGGATTTGGATGAAACTGTTTACGTACTGTCATTTAGATGGAATTTGATTTCTATTTCCTATTGGACAAATCTGGTTATACTTGTTTATTTGGAAATGGAGGTTTCAATCTTTTCCAAAATTCAAATATTATTAGTACTGGATATCTAGTTGATAGTCTATACAGGTTAGACTTGGATGCCTCTCACTTAAAGTTTAATGAAACTTTGCACGTTGACAAATATGGTATGAAGCGGAAATTAATTAATGAGAACTCCTCTGTATTGTGGCATAAGCGTTTGGGACATATCTCGAAAGAGAGAATTGAAAGGCTTGTGTCAAGTGGAATTCTTAATCCTCTTGATTTTTCAGATTTTAAAATCTGTGTTGAACGCATAAAGGGAAAGCAAACAAAGATAAGGAAATTTGGTGCCAAAAGGAGTTTAGACGTTTTAGAAGTGATACATTCCAATATTTGTGGTCCATTCCCTACGGCTTCTTGGAATGGTTAATGGTATTTTATCACTTTTACACATGACTATTCTCGTTATGGGTATTTATATTTGATTCAAGAAAAATCACAGGCACTGGACGTATTTAAGGCCTATAAAGCAGAAGTTGAAAATCAACTTAATAATTAGAAAATTAAGGCTGTTAGATCTGATCGTGGTGGTGAATACTACGGTAGATATGACGGATCAGGCGAACAACATCCAAGGCCTTTTGTGAGATACTTGGAAGAATGTGGTATCGTACCTCAATACACCATGCCAGGGGCACCACGTCAAAATGGTGTATCTGAGAGACAAAATTGAACCCTTAAGAATATGGTTATAAGTATGATGTCTAATTCTTTTTTACCTGATTCTCTGTGGGGAGAAGCCTTAAAGACTGTAGTTTATATCCTTAATCGAGTACCAAGTAAAGCAGTAGCTAAAACCCCGTATGAGTTATGGACTGGAAAGAAACCTAGTCTTGGGCATTTTCATATCTGGGGTTGTCGAACTGAGGCTAGGCCTTATAGGCCTAAGGAAAGAAAATTGGACTCAAGAACTGTTAGCTATTATTTTATTGGATACTCAGAAAAGTCAAGGGGTTTCAAGTTTTATTGCCCTTCCACAAATACCATAATTGAGACGGATAATGCCAAATTTATTGAGGATGTTGAAAGTAGTGGGAGTGCACAACAACCCAGAAATTTTGAATTTGAGGAGGAACATATTGAGATTCTTATATTCATGTTAAGACTGATGATGTGGTCGCACCTGTCTTAGTATAGGATGCGGATGCAAACCACCAGGCTATTCTTGTGTTGTCTCCTACTAATACGGAAGAACCCCAACAAACTCAGTTGGAAGTGCCAAGGAGATTCAATATGGAAAGGAGATCAGCGATTTCAGGTGATTATATCATTTATCTCCAAGAACATGAGTTTGATATAGGATTGGAGGATGACCCCATGTCTTTCAGTCAAACCAAATAAAGTGTTAACTCCCTAAAATGGATGAATGTCTATAGGTGACAATGACGTTTGGGATCTCGTCGAATTGCCTAAAGGTGTCAAACCCGTTGGTTGTAAATGGATATTTAAAACCAAGCGGGATTCAAAGGGCAATATCAAAAGATATAAGTCACGTCTCGTTGCTAAAAGCTTTACTCAAAAGGAAGGCATTGACTATAAAGAGACTTTCTCTCCGGTATCATCGAAAGACTCTCTTAGAATTATTATGGCACCTGTAGCTCATTATGATTTGGAACTTCACCAAATGGATGTAAAGACTGCGTTTCTTAATGGTGACATTGAAAAAAAGCATATATATGGTGCAACCAGAAGTCTTTTCAGACAAAAGAATTAGAACACATGGTTTGCAAACTAAAGAAATCAATTTATGGCTTAAAGCAGGCATCCCGTCAATGGTATTGGAAGTTTGATCAAGTAATTTCCTCTTTTGGTTTTAAGGAAAATGCTATGGATCAATGTGTCTATCATAAGATCAATGGGAGCAAATTTATTTTTCTAGTATTGTATGTCGATGATGTCTTACTGGCAAGCAGCGAATAGGATTATTGCATGAAACTAAGAGATTTCTTTCAAAGAATTTTGAAATGAAAGATCTTAGTGATGCATCTTTTGTGATAGGCATACAGATTCATCGTGACAGATCACGTGATATAATTGGCTTATCACAAAAGACTTATATTGATAAGGTGCTCAGTAGGTTTGGCATGCAGAGTTGTGCACCATGTGATGCACCAATTGTCAAAGGTGACAAAATGAGTTTGCTCCAATACCCAAAGAATGATTTGAAAAGAAAACAAATGGAAGACATCCCTTATATATGCCACTACAAGAAAATGCACCAAAGGCGACCTGATTGCCGACGCAATGCATTTTTTATCGGCAAAAGCTTACTTTTGCCGATGCAAAACTAGTTCGTGTTGGTAAACGTAGATTTTTTGGCGATGAAAGTAAGTGCATCGGCAATGTTGTCGGCAAAAGTAAGGTTGGCGGGAAATATTCTCCCCCAAAATATTTGCCGACGAAATTTTTTTCTAGCAACAAAATGTGCATCGGCAAAAGTTCAGCATTTTGACGACAACATTTTTGTGTCGGTGATAGTCGTAAGGGGAACTTTTGGCGATAGAATGTGCATTGCCAAAAGATAAATCTTTCGGTGATAACATTTTTGTGTCGGCAAAAGTTAAATTTTCACTTTTTGCAAAAATTTAAAGAACACGTGCATTTCTAGTAATTTGCAAAAAGAGAGTTTGAATTTTTTTTTAAATGTATTTTTTTAGGTTCTAAGTTTGTGGGGGAAAAAAACTTTGTGGCACAGAGAGAGTACATACAATACGAAATGTCTAATAACATCCAATACAAAAAAAAAACAACTAATATTAATATCCAAGCGTTTAATAACATTCATTTAAATGTCGAATAACATCCAATAAAAAATACAATATCCAAGTGTTCTTAGCAAATCAAAAAATAACCAATATTAATATGGAAATTTGAAAAAAAAAATCCCAAACCTAAGGCCCCCATAAACCTCATAGTAGTTTCGTCTCTGTATATGTATTTGTGTTATTTGTATGTATATACAGGCTCCGTTCGGCTAAATAAGCCAATTGGCTTTTTTTTCCTTATTCAAATTTTTTTCGTATTTGTTAGTCTTTCGTCAATTTTTTGAGGATTATTCCATCGTCATGAAAAGATGAATCTAAAAAGTAAAAAATTACGATCGAAATCTATCTAAATTTTTTTTTAATAAATAAGAAAATTTAATAAAGAAGAAAAAATTGCCTTATTGACTTATTTTTGTCTTTATTCAAAAAAATTAGATTTCGATCGTAATTTTTTATTTTTTAGATTCCTTCCGTCATGAAGATGCAATAATTCCCAAAAAATTAATGAAAAACTAAAAAATACAACAAAAATTTTGAATAAGGACAACAAAAAAAGCCAGTTGGATTATTTAGCCGAACGGGACCACAATATAACTTTATAAATATATATAAAGTACTTATATACACTAATATGAGAGTATATTATACTGTATCTAGTGTAAAATTATATATGTACTGCGTATGTAAGTGATATATAATAAATATTGCAAAATTAGTAATGAAGAGTATGTTGGTGCAGTTGGCAGATAGATCCATGCAACGGAAACTTGAGGTCTACAGTTCGAAACACGGGGCACGCGAAAATATAACGGAAGGTGGGGCATGCGGAAATATAACGGAAGCAGCATATTTTTTTTTTTAAATTGACTTTTGGCGATGCAAAAGTCTCATCGGCAAAAGTGGAAACTCTTTGATTTTTATACCCCTTTTTACCGACGCAATACCATTTGTTGACAAGTATTGCCGATGCAAACCTGCATCGTTGAAACTATACTTTTGCCGATGAGGACAATTCGCATCGACGAAACCCTTTCCCGATATATCAACGCCGACAGCTTGCCGACACAAGATTTTTCGTCAGCGAAAACCTTTGCCGACCCATGTACACTTTTGGCGATGTACTTCATTATGTCGCAAAATCCGCATTTTCTTGTAGTGTGCATTAGCAGTAGGGAGTCATGTGTACGCTCTAGTTTGAACGCATTCAAATATAGCGTGCGCAACTCGAATGCTTGGTAGATATTTGCAAATGACATGCTCACATATCTGAGAATCTAATTTTTTGAACAATGTTGGATATTCGGACTCCAAGTTAGTTATTGCTTGATATAAAGCAAAGTAAGTGATATGGTTGCGGAATTTTATCTCAGGGCTTCATATAGTGAGTAACGTCAAGAAGCCACTAAGGATTTATCGTGATAATAAATCTACTGAACTGTATTCTAAGAATGACAAGTGCTCATCAAAATCGAAGCATATTGATATCAAGTTTCTTGTCATTAAGGAAAGTGTTCAGAATCATCTTATGTCAATTGAGTATATTAACACAGAACTCATGATTGCGGATCCGCTTACTATGGGCTTACCACCTAAAATGTTTAAGGAGCATATTGCTCGTGCAGGAGTGGTTAGTTCTAATGAAGTATTTTGTTAGTGGGAGTTGTGCTACTCATATTATGGATTATTTGATATTTATTGGTGATCACTTTCGGTTTATTGATGATTCTAAAATAAAGTTGTGTATTTTTCAAATTGTGGTTATACATGAAGTTTTGAAAATATGCATGATACAAGAACTCTATTGAGTTATAAAGTTGGACCAGTTGGAAACAGGTATGATAAAGGATCACATTGCATGCATTTTTCATGCTATATATCCGTACTTGATCTATGTCGTTGAATACATAGGTATTTGTGACCATGGATGGATTCTGTCATGATAAATATGGCGAAGGCCGCCTTGATCTTATATTTATGTTTTTCAATGGACCAGATTGTTTTGAGATGACACTTATAAATTTCGACAACAAAAGTTTGAGCTCCTAAAGTTTACAATGTCTAATATCATGATGACCTATGTGGCCTAAGTGGGAGATTGTTAGCAATTTTCTGTTGGTGGGCTTACATAAATTATAAAATTAAACATTGTATGTTGTTGAATAAAGCTTGAGTGATGTCGGTATTACCCATTAAGTTGTGATCGTTCAATTAATGTGACTCGGGTAATGGACATATCTCTATTACCACATATTTAGGTCAAGTTGTGCGCGTTAAGTGGTGTGGGCTAATAATATATATGTAGAGACTAACTAAAGGGCCCAATATGATTTCATCTATTATGATGGGCTATAATGGAACCGTGGCTTATAAATATGTGGTCAAGATCCCCACTCCAAACCCAATCCTCTTTTCTCATACCATCCCATCACGTATGAGACTAAGGTCAAGATCAAGAGAAGGGTTTTGGAGGTGGAAGACGAATAACCACACACTAAGGTTTTCATCCTCCATTGCGACAGGTATGTATCCGCTATTATTTTCTTCAATGGTTTGACATGAGTTCTTGGGGTTTAGGGTTTCTTACGAAATCGTACAGGGTAATGAGGAGTACGAGGAGCCACCTACAGGTTACGAGGCAATAGAGCATCGGGATGGAGATGGACTGCCAGAGTTATGCTTCTACCAGTAAACTGTTATTAGATGACTCTGCTTTATTTTATTTAATTAGAATTAGACTTGTTAAAATTCAAGATTTTAGACTATTACATATTTGGACAAATTTCAGTTGTAATAAGTTAGTTAATCTTCTTTACCGTTAAAATTTGGAGACTTATGGTTTTTTAATGAGATTTACATTTTTTTTAAATTAAAAATAATTTTTTTTTATTAACGTGCCTAATTTTCGGAGCGTTACAATCTCCTTGCCATAGCCATTCTCGCCGTAGTCGTCCCTTAACATAACCTAAAACTCGTCGGAGATTGTGAGGTGAGAGAAGAAACCAATTGATCTTGAAGGAATCCGTCGTTTTGAGAGATCGGTACTTGAAGGTGAGAGAGAGAAATATCGGAGAGAGGTGAGATCTATTTGAAGGTGAGAGAGGGAAATATCGGACAAAGTAGTGGAAACTGGAAGGCAGTAATCGATATTCCTGAAGTTGGGAAAATTATCAAGGAGTTTGCTTCTTTTTTGCTAGTACTTATTGTAACTAATAAGTGGAAACCAACCCAAATTCAATGGTGTAGAATAATGGAGAGCAATCCAATGGCCACAAACAATTTTGAAAAAATAAGTTATTATAGAACCGTAGTTTGTTTTTTCTATAATTTTTGTTTTGCAGGTTTCTCAAAACTCCAAAAATTATCGGTAAAGTTGCGGTTTCGATCGGTGATGCTTCCTTCCGGTGGTGGTGGGGTGGATGTGATTCCCATGGTTGGGTTGCTAAGGTCGCTTTGTGTGCCGAAGTCTGGTCGGCGGCCACTCCAAGTTTCTTAGTCAGGTGAGGGGTCAACACATGTTCATCACTTCGGGTTTTTGTTGTTGCTGATTGAAATCGGGTGCTGTAAGGGATTTGTTGGGGCTTGATGTTGGTGGTGGTGTACTCCTCTTTGCCCTAACTGTCTTTGGTGTTCATTTTCGTAGGCCGGTTCCCGTCGCCGGCCTCTACATCTGGTAGAGGCTAGCTCGGCTTAACGGCAAAGCTAGGCTCCGGTGTTTTATGTGGTAGTGGATGTTGAACGTGGTTAGGGTTTGAGGGTTGGGTTGGGTGGGGCGATCCAAGGGTTGGGCCGGATTTGGGTGTTTTGGGCTTTTATTTTATATTTTGTGTACAGGTTGGGCTTTATTGCTTATATGTTTTGGACCCCTGTAGACTTTTGGGTGTTCTGGACTTTGCCTTAGAGATGTATCGTCCAAATATTTGTTGGATCGATCCCCGTCCCCTTTTCTCTGTTTTTTAATAAATTTTTTTTTGCCGATAAAAAAAAAACTGTCACTTGATCGGCAAGTAATTAGGGCTACTATTTAAATCGGGGGTAAACATGTAAAATTACACCAACTGGACCTATAAAGAATGACACTTACACGACATAGGACTCATTAGGCTATAAATGTGACATTCAGGACCTGCTTGCCATTTTTGCAACAAGGAACTAGTTAACGTTGTTGCCTAGTTAGACACTAAGTACAATGAATCTCAAATCTAGATAAGATCATTTTTAATCCATCTCTAAAACTCCAAAAAAAGAGAATGAATGTGACATAATCAGGAAAGATTTTACAATTTATCCTCTGTTTTCTTTAATTTTTTATACTTTATATATATAAAAGAACTTAGAGGGACCTATCATCATTTTTGGTGATTTGGTCTCCAAATTTATTTTTGGGTCTCCAAAAATGGAGGTCAGAACCAAATATCTAAAAAAAAAACGAGGGAGCCCTCCAACATTCCACCATAAAGTACAAAAAGTTGAAAAAATTTGGGATAACTTACAAAATCTCTCTACTATACGTCACATCCATTCTCTATTTGGGAGTTTTAGAAAGGGGTGGAGGCACGCTGAGGCATACATTCGCATGGTTTATCTCTTAGGCTTTATAGAATTAGTGTATTGCTCCCCAGTTGTGGGCTACCACAGCCCCGGATGGATCGGGGCGGCCCGAAAAAATAATGTTTTGATTTGAGTTGAAAATTTGAAAGAGTCGCCACCCGGGTTTATGGTTTGCTACCCGAGAAACCGTTTTTGATTGAAAATGATAGATTTGAAATTGAAAACCAGAGATTCGTTTTGGATTCGGAAGCCATGTTACGAAGGGAGAAGGGTTTTACGGCACCCCCCTCGCCCGATATGAAATCGGTCTCTACTAAACATTTATGGAATTTTCGAGAAAACATTTTTAAAGCACCTTTTTGTTGCATTGTCTATCTTTCCTTAAGCAAATAGCATGTACTGACGAATATAGAAAGTATGACAGTGTATACATGTGCTAGTGTACAATGTATATGATGTGAAATATGGAACAGTGCAGAAAGATGCAAGTCTGTTTTCTGGAATCACTCCCGAGCGCTCGGGACTGCACTCCTGAGCGCTCAGGAGTATTGCTGCCTTTTCCTGCAAATTATGGTTAGAACAACATGCTGCAAAAATCGTGGTAATAAGAACATGTATCATTTCTAAGGAGAGGATTCAAATAACCAAGGACCAGACTTAATTATTCGGATCTGCCCTCATTGCATTTTAAATTTTAAGAAACTGGACAATCCCACTGGAAAATGTGTTTTGGAAAATGACATTTAGGGGAAGATGTGATTTGAACACACTCACAATGATAAATTATTTTAACCCTATCTCCTAAAAATAAAAAGGTTTACTGGAGGTGGTTTGAAACCTGATTCATCAGTAAAAAAACTTTAAATTAATGAGTGTTGGCCTCAAAATAATCACATTTTCCCTTGAATACTCGACTAAAAAAAAAAATGGAAGATTTGCCAAGATCACTCCCGAGCGCTCGGAAGTACTCCTGAGCGCTCAGGAGTGCTACACCACGTTTCTGGAAAATTTACTTACAAGAAGTGAGTCATGGTATTTTATTCAAAATGTATCTGAGCCATAAACCCAGTATAGAAAACTGAACTGGGCTGAATGACTCCCCTCAGAAAGATAAAAGCCCCCTTTTTTAGTTAAAAGATAGAAAAATCTACCTTTTTAAATGGCACCTTGCTTCTTGGATGAATTCCAAAGCGGAATAGGATGCAAACACTTCAGGAACCAAGGCTGAAAATAGTTCCTAAGCTTCTTGCATTTTTCTGAATGGATTTTGATTCTTGAAATGACTTTGGAAAGTTGATTTTTGTAAACAACCCTTTTTTTTCAGAAAATGAAAGGAAAAGATGTAGTATTTCGGGGCCTTTTTTCAGGTGCCCAAAATGCAGCATGGAGGCTGGTATTTATAGGCCAAGAAAATTTGAATTTGAATTTTGAAAAATAATTATAAAATATATAAAAATATTTAAAGAGACATGATTTGATATTTCTGATTAATTCAGGTCAAGACTACTGTAGCAATGACCAACGTGCTGGAAAACATAGCCATGTGATGGTTGAAAAAGCTGGAAAAGTTCAAACTGCCATGGAAAAAACTGTTGACCCAAGCGCTCAAGAGTGAGCAGCCTTCTGGGGTTTTTAAAAGGAAAGTCCTAGAAGCAAAGTCCACCACGATCGAGGCATGTATCGTTCCAAATTCGTCATCGGGAAGCCACACAACCACAAATTAAGGAGTTTCGAGATGTTCAAATTGGGGTGTCTACACCAGTAAGTCTATGCTAGGCACGAAGTCATGACGTGACTAACGTCAGCCGTAACCATTTTAGGTAGGTGACATCATGCATGACACTCCATGTCCAAGTGGCTAAACGCAGATTTTCAGAACGTGACATCGAAACGTAGAATTCACCAAGCTGCTAAGTCACCTGACTGGTCGGGTATGGTTTCGCCGGGTCTTTGGCGCTCTAATCAACTGGACTGGCTAAGTGGGACTCAAAGGACGATTGGACCGACCATGCAGCTCAGATCGTGCTGCCCAAGCAAGCCCCAACGAAATGGGTTGGCCGTAATGTCAGACCCAATGTCATGTCGAACTTGGCCCACTAAAATTAAGTTGTAAAATCGTCGATCAGAGCAGAATTTAGAGGGTTAACAAGATCCACTAGGTCAACATCAGTTTATACCACATGAATCCAAGTTAGGCAGGTAGGTTACGCATTTGTTAGTAACTAATCCTCTAATCTAAGAGCATCTCGACTGCTCCGCCAAATTTAGACTCAATCTCAAATTTGAATAAAAATCACCAAAAACCCACCTCCACTCCTTAATCTATACCAAATTTGAGTTTTACTCAAATGTTTCACCAAGTTTGTAGTGAACCAAATCAAGAACCAATTTTGGCTGGAAAGGTAACTTTTTGGTGGTTTTAGGGTGTAGGTCTTGAGTCCGCAGGGGTAGGAACGAATAGAATGAACATGAAACATGCCATGTATTTTATTTTCCTTTTACTTGAGAAGTTATATATTGTATTTTTGCATATCTAACCCGAACGGTACAATTAATGGCCGAACACATGACGGGTGGGTTCACGCTACAAGTAGGCAGGATCCCACCACCAAGCAGTTAGGTGGTCGGCGATAAAAGATTGATGTGGCACGAGAGGCCAGTGATGAACATGAGTTGTTCGGTAATACAATGGCCGAACAGAAAGGGAGTTCTAAACCCCCATAGCTTTAAGTGATAAGTAAGTAAGAGCATTCTGGCAGCAGTATATTAAGCAATGGCAAGTAGGGCCGTAAACAAATCGACCAGCTCGCGAGTTCGGCTCTACTCGTTAAGGCTCGGCTCATTTTAGTAAACGAGCCGAGCTCGAGCTCGAGTATTTAGCTCATTTAGTAAATGAGCTCGGTTCATTTGACAAAAGCAGCTCTCTAAGAGTGACTTGGCTCGATTAAAGAGACTCGTTTAGTAAATGACTTGGCTCGGCTCGATAATGACTCGGCTCATTAAGGTTCGAGCCGAGCTCGAGCTCGATTTTTGGGCTCGGTTAGTAAACGAGCCGAACTCGTTTACAGCCCTAATTGGCAAGGGATCTCATGAAAAAGGGATGATAATCGTGTTTCTTAAGGAAACACAGACAAAAAGACTGGTATGGAAAGAATCCATATAGGACATATACCTAATGAAGTTAGGTAAGCAGTTCATTATGGAATGAGAATCCAAAGTATCCTGGGTTTCCTATGCGAGATAGAAAATCTAGGACAATAAGGATGCTTGGAGAGCAAGTATAGTCAAGTCTATATATACGAGATAAATCTAAAGGCAAAGGTACATTGTTTTGGGTATTCATACTGTTATTCCATACGTGAAATTTGGGTTTGTTCTAGTATAAGATACTAACTTAAGTATCGGAGGGCCTTTCCTAATGAGAGGCAAAGGTGCACTCACTCCGTCTATTTTGCCATTAGGGTTCCGACAAACTGCACGTGAGAGTTTGTTCAAAAAAAGCTACTACTAGCATTAAGAGGATTATTTTTCCTTACATGCACTAGCTATGGACCATGATGGTCCTCAAGATAATGTTGGAAGGGGAGATCGTAACAATGCACAACCAAACATGGAAGGTAGATTATTTGATGCGATAGTACAATTAATTAACAGCTCAATAGGCAAGATATTTGAGTTACAGTCACTATTTCAAAAATTATATTTTATAACATGCGAAAAACACTATTGAATGTTATAGATAGCGTTCCGGAAAACACTGTGTTAGTCGATGCTATTAGTTCTTAGACCGCTACCTTAGATAAACTTTTAACAATGTTCTTTGACCGTTGTCTTCGATAAACTTTTAATAGCGTTCTTTGCCTGCTATTGAACTGTAGACACCCCAATTTGAACGTCTCGAAACTCCTTAATTTGTGGCTGCGTGGCCTCCCAATGATGAATTTGGAACGATACATGCCTCGGTTATGGTGAACCTTGCTTCTTGAATTGTCCAAAAAACAATTTCAATTCAAATAATTGGGTGGCCAAGCGCTTAGGATCATTTCCAATCGCTCAGGACCTAATTTCAAAAACCAGAGTCCAGCTCACTTCTGAGCGCTCTGGAGTGGAGGACCCGAGCGCTCGGGTGTGCACTCCCGAGCGCTCTGGAGTGCTGCAATTTTTTGTCAGCTGGTTTTTAACAGCAAACTTGGTTCAAACGGAGCATTTGCGTGCTTCCAGAGAATTAGTTCATTCATGATTGATACATAGAGGGAAACAGCAGTAATCTTGTGCGGTTTCCGTTCAAATCCTTGTGTCCATCTTGAAAACGTCAAAATTCTCAAACAATTTCATCCGCCAAGACTCGTCGAATTTCATTCCAGGGGCATTTTGGTAATTTGGTCGAATCCTATAAATCATAGTGGATTATGTTGACGGTATGATACGGATGGTTTTGAGTAAGGAGGTCCAATTGTAATATTCACCTCCTGAAGGGCTAAATTTGTCATTTTTTCCAATCAAATGCTACGAATTCCATGTTTGGGGCATTTTTATCTATCCAGTTACATTATCCGTGCTATGTGAACTCATTTGTCTCAAGGATATCGGTTTAAATTCGCGTATCCTTTAAACTCCTTTCAAGCTAGTCAATAGCGGTATCCGATTCATTCTCACGTGCTATGCAAGAGTCCAAAAGACAAAAATGCAATTTTCATTCATAAAAGCAGCACATACAATGACCAAAAGATGGGTATCCATGTCTAAAAAGCTACCTATTAGGGCACGGAGGCCCAAAGCAAAACCAAGGCTTGCAGGCCGGAAACTACAACTACCCGTGGCACGCAGGCTCACACAAAAACTAGCAAAGCAAAAACGGCTCAGTCATGACGCGATCTCTTCCGTGGCTGATCCTCCTCCTCTGAGCTCTCATCACCATCGTCGTCATCATCGCTGTCATCACTAGGACGGTCAGGCACATCGGAATCGGTGTCTGAATCACCCAAGGACTCCTCTGGCCCCTCCTCGTCCCCTGTCCCCTGTCCCCTGTCCCCTGTCCCTTCTGATTCTTCGGCCTCCTGCTGTCGCTCGGTCGCCGGCCGTGGGCGTAGCTCAAACTGGCCACTCTCCACCTGTGTAACTCTAGGGGCTGGTGAATCAGCAGCTGCCTGAGTCCTGTGGACGTGTCTGCACTGGCATCTGGACCTGCACCTGCATGAATATCTTCTTTTTCTGATCATATTATTCTAAAGGGTTATAATTAATTTTTGTCTTTAAAGCTTTTATAATCAAGTTTCTGTTCTTTAGGATTTCAAATAAAGAGCAGATATTTAATTATGAGAGCCCTAGATATAAAAATTAATTATGAACATTTAGAATAATATGATCAATAAAATAAAATCTTCACACCGGTTCAAATGGATTAAAAATTAGAGCACTTAATTTTTTAATTATGTATTTTTTACTAAGATATAAACTGTCCTAAAAAAATTAAATGAGAATGGCGTTGTCTTGGCAATCGACATTGTAGAACATCTTTGATGAGTGTGCCTCATTAATGGAAACGCCAACGTTTTGCCTAGCTACACCCCTGTGGTGAGGGAGCTCACCACAGGCTCCTCGGGTCCCAGAAAGTGCTAGGTAAAGTCAGCCCCCCACACTATTGGTCAATACCAACAGCGCGGTTTCGCTTTTAATAAATGGCCAGAGATGCTCCTACAATATAGCCAACAAATGAATTAAAAAGGAACATCACAGTGACACAGCCCTTACTTTATTTGCAGTACGTGTCGACAAGTGGATATGTCAGTATTAGATAAAAAGAAAGTGGATTTTCTGCACAATTATCTGCTCTTTCAATTACATTAATTGGAGTACTTGAATATATACAGAGAAATCAAATTGAGATCCAACGTTGAGATGTGTGCTGATAAGGTATTGATTTTCATAGGAGTTGAATATATACAGAGAAATCAAATGGAGATATTCCAACGTTGAGATGTGTGCTAATGATTGACATAGGAGTTGAATATATACAGGAAATATCCAATGTCGAGATATGTGCTGATATGGTATTGATTTTCATAGGAGTTGAATATGTACAGAGAAATCAAATGAAATCTAACGTTGAGATGTGTGCTAATGATTTACATAGGAGTTGATCGAATAAATACAGGAAATATCCAATGTCGAGATATGTGCTGATATGGTATTGATTTACATAGGAGTTGAATATATAGAGAGAAATCAAATGGAGATATTCCAACGTTGAGATGTGTGCTAATGATTTACATAGGAGTTGATTGAATATATACAGGAAATATCCAATGTCGAGATATGTGTTGATATGGTATTGATTGACATAGGAGTTGAATACATACAGAGAAATCAAATGGAGATATTTCAACGTTGAGATGTGTGTTGAATAGGTATTTCTTGTGTCAACTGCCCAGTGAACAACCTAATTAAAATTAAAAGTTGGTGGGAACTGCGTCTGCCAGAAATAATGAATTGTGAAATTATTCAGGAAGGAAAACGCGCGAGGATGCATATGGTTAATGTATCAGAGATAGTACCTGCCTAGTGAACAACCTAATTAAAAGTTGGCGGGAACTGCGTTTGCCAGAAATCATAAATTGTGAAATTATTAGAGCGTCTTTACCAAGCTCTACAAATTATTATTAGAGCTGCATCTTTACCGGGCTCAGCAAATTTTGGACCAAATGAAACTTCAAAAACCAATTTTGAGAAGTAGCTAGCCACTTTTTCAAAACCCACAAAATCAAGCTCTCTATTCTACCTTTACTGCATTAGACTATTCATTTTTTCTACTTCTACTTGTCTATTCAAATTAGCCGATCCCAAGTGATTGGGACATAAGGCTCAGTTTGATTTGGTTTGGTTTACTTGTCTATTCAAATATCTTTCAAACTCTCGATTAATTATATAAAGAAGGCTTGCATTATACTTCATAATTTTATTGTTGAGGATGAACGAGATGAAAATCTACCGCTAGATTTTAGCAAATTGATCAAGTTCCTATTGCAGAACCATTGCACAAGAACATAATCGAGCTTATAGAATTTCTTCAACGCCATCGTCGTATCAGAGATAGGGGAACTCATTCTCAACACCAATCGGATCTCGTCGAGCACTTCTGGGAGCTACATAGCCAGTCCTACGTGTCCCTGTTCGTTTTGAGATTTTGGATTTGGAATTATAGGTAATGAGCATTATAGAAAGAAATAGAGTAATGATTAAAAATAGAGGTAATGATTGGAGAGAGATAGAGAGAAAAATGAGAGTAATGATTAGAAAGAAATAGAGTAATGATTAGAATTCAAAATCCATTACCTCAAAACGAACGGAGTTGAATTCGATGTTTAATGTTCAATGTGGTCAATGTGTTTTGCACTAGAGTAGCAAAACACAAAGGCAAATGCGGGGCCATCCAAAAGTGTGTTGAACGGCTCAGATTGAAACTTTCTCTCTCATTTTTCCCTCTCCAAATCCGAGCCGTCCAAAACCGAAATGTACTACCCGAATATGCCGAGGTACGCGCTCGGCATTGAAATTTTTTTGGTATACTATGGAGACATTTTTTAGTGCCGGGTGGGCACGGCCATGTGGTGCCCTTGTGCGCATCTCGGTTGTTCAAACGTGTTTTAGACGGCCAAAATAATTTTTTAGTTCAAAATTACCCAAACAAATCTAGGCCGTCCAAAACACGTTTGGACGGTCGAGATGCGCGCACGGGCACCACATGGCCGTGCCCACCCGGCACTGAAAAATTTGTCATATACTACGGCATAAGCGTTACCTCCTCCCATGTCCCAACCGCAGCAATTCATATCTGTGGGGAGGTTGATACTCGCGTACAACCTATATTAAACCCATGTTTACTATGTGGGTTTATATGGGTTCAACCCATTATACAATATGGGTGGGTTAGGTTGGATTATAAGTGGGCGAATTTGGACAAGTTAAAAGATATGGGTTGAGATTGCCACATTTACGTTATACCATATAAACCAATGTACCAAACCTGGAGAATGATTAGTGAAATATCACCAAAAAGGAGGAACATTTTCTATATTATGAAACAGAGCGATTTTTCACCAAAATGTCTATACATACAAACATAGATGCATGTACAGACGTTCGATCGTACTTACTAATAAGGTTATAGTCGTTGAATCAAAGGAATGAAGGTTTCCTAGCTAATGTATTAACCACGTTGCTCTCTCTCTCTCTCTCTCTCTCTCTCTCTCTACATAAATTACTTCCATTAAGGCATTGTATTCAAAACCACCCATTAAGGCATTATCCAATTGAAAACCCAAAATCATAACCTTTGTACAAGATCTCGAGATCACCGAAACCAAAACCACCGAGATCGCCAAAATCAAAACCAACATTCCTTTTCCTATTTCTTCTTACATCACGGAAATCATCGAAAATAGAATTTTCTGTACATCATTCATATGATTTTCTACTTCACTAAAACCACCAAGGTGAGTTCTTCCATAGACAGTTACTTTTCATTAAGATTATGATGTTTAGTATTTTTTAAGAGTATGGTGTTTACTATTTTTTAAGTGTTTTCTCTATTATTGAAAAACGCGAAAGAATTATGTGTCGTTGCTTCCGATTCTATTCTTTTTTTATGTGTTTAAAAATTGTTTTTAAGTGTTTTCTTTATTATTGAAAAATGTGAAAGAATTACACACTGTTGGTTCTGATTCTATTCTTCTTTTATGTGTGTAAAACTTGTTTTAAGTGTTTCTCTATTATTGAAAAATGCGAAAAAATTATGTGCTGTTGCTTTCGATTCTATTCTTCTTTTATGTGTGTAAATATTGTGGAGCCCCTTCCGATACTATTCTTCTTTTATGTGTTTAAAAATTGTTTTAAGTGTTTTCTTTATTATTGAAAAACATGAAAGAATTACACGCTGTTGGTTCCGATTCTATTCTTCTTTTATGTGTGTAAAAATTGTTTTAAGTGTTTCTCTATTATTGAAAAATGCGAAAGAATTATGCACCGTTGCTTCCGATTCTATTCTTCTTTTATGTGTGAAAATATTGTGGAGCCCCTTCCGATACTATTCTTCTTTTATGTGTTTAAAAATTGTGGAGCTCCTGTTATAAAATAGATGTCTAGAAAGTTTGAAATCAAAATGACAAAGAAGAGAAAGATGAGAGGCATGTGTACATAGAATTGTAAGCGATTGGGGTGTTTAGTCGAGGCCAGGGGTAAATTTTTTCTTTTTGCTCTGCATGCCGGGGGCATTACCTACGCTTCAATCATATGATGTTTTATATCCACTTTTTTTGCTTTATGTTCCCCATGTCATTTTTTTAATTATATATTTGATAGAGTACTTCTCAAAAAATATCTTATGTGTAGGCATACGTTGATCAATAACTAGGAGTTTTTTTTGTCTTTTAATATCTGTTGACATAGCAAAAGAAAGGGGAGAACAAAATTAATTAACAGCCTATTCTTTGATTTCTACCTTGATAATTGTTGCAACAACACTATGTTGCATCAAGACTAACATTTTACCTATAGTGTAGCATGTGATTTGATGAGCCGTACTTGGATTGTATCTGTTGACATAGCAAAAGAAAGAGGAGTACAAAATTAATTAACACCCTGTTCTTTAATTTCTACCTTGATAATTGTTGCAACAACACTTTTTTGCATCGAGACTAACATTTTACCTATAGTGTAGCATGTGGTTTAATGAGCTGTACTTGGGTTGTGACTGAGTGTTCAATTAGTTTTAGGCTGAGTGTTCATTTTGTTTTTGGGCTGGGTGTTTCAGACCACTAGAATTGGACGTTCATAGATATTTGGGTTCGGTATTCAAAGAAATGCTAATCCAAAAAATTTACATATATTTTAAGAAAAAATAATTTTTGGGGTATTTATGTGACTATTTTTCTTAAGCTATACAGCTGCTTCTAGCAATGGATATGTTGTGTGTCGCATAGATGAATTTATTGGATGGGGATTGGTACATTGCACGCAAGTTTAGTAGTATTAATTTATGTGTGCTGATTGTTTGAGCCGTATATTACATGCGAGTTCAGTATTTATTTTCATGTGCTGATTGTTCGAACCATGCCTTCAGGCACGGGCATACACTAGTATGTATATAAAATAGTGTTTTGGTGGATAAACCTAGTTTGGGCAACAATAGGTCAATGCTTTTCAAACAAAATTTATATTATATTATATTATGATAATGATATCTTTTGCAAGAGATCTATCAAACAAGATCCATATTGTGAAAAATATTAAACATTATAATTTTCAAAAACAAAATTCAAAAGAAAAAAATCGGCCAAAACATACATGAACCACTTTTAAAATCCTGTAAAAAAATGCCTTAACTCGATTTTTTATTACATTATGATAATGATATCTTTTTACCTTGGTAATTATTGAGACCAATGTATTTTAAAGAAGTAAATTATTTTCACTTGTTTTCATGTTAACTTCGACTTTTTTAAAATAGAAAATAATATTTTTTAGATAAATTAATACTCAAAAATAAAATTTAGAATATTCCCAAATCTTGTGCGGGAAATCTTTCCCAAATTAGAGTTATGAAGACAAAAGGGTTATTTTCTTTTTAATTCTTTGAGTTACCTGTTGTTCATTTAACTAGCAGTGTGTTGTAATCATATCGTAACTTTTTTAAGGGTCTAAATTATGTCTTACGTATCTAATGGCAAATAATGAGGGTTCATATCATACACACCCACATAAAGGGGTGCCAGTGAAAGGGGAACGTCAATATGAAACGGGTGGGGGGACACCATCTATGTTCTTACACGTGAGTATTATATAATACTCTCTGTCAATGGCGGACCCAGCATTTGCCTCACGTGGAGGCATATTATACTAATAACCTTAAACAAAAATTGAAATTAAGCGCAAAAGCACAAACTATGGAAAATTGAATTGTAAATTTCATTCATTGGGTAAAAACCAAGTAAAGAAATGAAGGCCTAATTTTCCCAAACAATCAAGATATATTATGAACCTTAAAAGAAAAGAATAAAAAGTTCTAAATTATGTAGCCCCAAATTAAAAGTCCTTTCAATAAAATGTTACTTTTGCTGTGTAGCCCCAAATTTAATTAATAATTGGTGAGGAAAACAGTGAGATGACGGGCGACGACCACAGAGACGAGCGACCGGCAACGACAAAGTAAATCAAAAGTCGAGCGACTTCTCCCCATCGAGTTTTCCATGTGGGTTTCTCGTTCTTCCATTCATTTTTGCCACACACACACACACACACACACACACAAAACCACTCATTCTTGCATAAAAAATCAACTATAAATTAAAAAAAAAAAAAAGGGATGGGCTAGGGTGGGGTGGGGGCACGTGACCCCACGTGCCCCTTCCTCAGTCCGCCCCTGCTCTCTGTGTCCCAAATTGCTGGTCCCTCTTTTTATTTTGGGATGTTCCAAAATAAATTCACTTTCTACAAATGACCAATAGATTTTAAGAAGATTCATGTTTTTCCCTTTCTCTTTTTTTTACAATTTCTTAAAATCAATTGTACTGTTGTATTGTAATTGTACTGTAAAGAAAGAGTAATATAGAAAAGTCAATTAAAAAACAATTGTACTGTTGTACTGTACTTAATAAGTTGGATTTCCTAAAAGAGACAAACAATTTGGGACGGAGGGAGTATATATTTTTCCTTTATGTTATTAGCTTTGTTGTCTAATATGAAAGGTGACTACCAGATATTTTAATACTCCCCAATTACGATTCATAAATGTCATAATGATATGAAGTGTTATTTGTTATATAAATTGGACATAAACTCATTCAACACTCACCAACTATGGCTCCGTGCATAGCACAGGTTTGATGCTAGTAGTCCCTTTATATGAAGGTGTCTAGAATGAAGAGAAGATGGTGCAAAGCTAAAGCTAACAATTATTGCTTACCATTTGCTGGGATTTCATTTAAGTTTGGCACACCAATGACTATTGAAATTTGATTTTAACTTTAACTTTTTCTGGTATCTCATGGGCATGTGGATCCCTCCCTCCATCTGATATACCTTCAAGAATCAGCTTTTTGTGAGCATCCGCATTGTAATAAGCAAATAGGTGTGGATAAGCAAACTTAACAACAATGCTCAAAAAATATCTCACATTGTAATAAGCAAAGTTACAAGTCTTTTAGCAAATAACCAAATTCCACCCATTCCATAACCAAACTTAACAGCTTTTACCAATAACCAAAACCCAATAACCAAACTCAAAACTCAATAACTCAAAAACACATCACATTGGAATCGTCTTATCGAGACGAATAATTTGGTGTGGTCGGGTGCGTAATTAGAACTCGTTTGCGATTGGACATAGGTGCATTGTGTATTATGGGGTTTTTTTGGTTAGTGATGTAAAAATAACCAATGTGGAGGTAGATGTTGTTAAGTTTGATTATGAACTAAATGGATAATCAAATGCTGACGTGACACATTTTGATTATTCCCATTGCGGATGCTCTAAGATGCCTAATTTGACACGGTGTGCTTCTTTTTATGTTCCAGTATCGTCGTGAAATATAGGCAGTTGCCTTTTTCGATTGCATCGAGCAATATTAGTATTAATATATATATTCTCACTATATATTCATTCCGTAAACGGATCTAATGAAAAATTTATGTAAGAACAGTAACAAATGAAGAAACATGAGGTAATATTTCGATGTGCTCGGTTGATAAGAGGTGAATCATGATTTTAGTGATCATATACGGCGGGGTTTGAGTAATTCTGACACTCTTATAATCTTCCTGAAAATTTTGATCAAAAATTCAAAAGCAAAATTAAGAATAAGGCCACCAAATTTGGCATTGTGAAAATAATTGGGTACCATTCTAAACGACGGCGTTGATGATGGACAAAAGAATAACAAAGGAAAAAAGAGAGGAAAATCAACAGTTGACAAATTGCACGAAAACAAAGAGTATTAATAACCAGAGAAAAAAAGAGTATTGAACAATAGATCAATGTGATGCTTTTGTGAAAATGATCGATGCTTCGAATAAATTTGTGATCACGATGACTTTTTGATGCATCGTTTTACAGAGGTTTTTATTAATTATTACTAATTAGTAATTGTTAACTCAGTACCCCGTCATAGTCTTTTTTTCACCGTGACTATTGTATCACACACACTAAAATTCTACTTTACTTACTTTTCTTGTCTTTAGCTTTGACCAAAATTTAAAAGAGAGAGAGAGAGAGTACAGACTCTGTCATCTCTGTCACCAGAATCGGTCTACGATAACCAAGAACATCGCAATTAGATTGGGTTAAAACTACATCTACTTCTTCTTTTTTTTTTTGCTATTCGTGCATATAAGAAACATCGTTAACTATATAATTTATCTTTTTCTTTTTTTTTACTAATTAATAGACAAATGTTCATAAGTTTGCCTGTTTTTTTCTTAGAAAAGGTACGTATTCACCACGTCTAGCATAAAATCCTCGCTCGGGACATTGGATACATCGAAGTGTGCTCAAGATGATCCCAACACCCCGTTATAACTAAAAGTCTTTATGTTATACATTTCCCACTTTTTTCCCGAAACCAACAATAATTCTACCTTTCTAAGAGCATCCGCAATGTAATAATCAAAATTGGATAACCAAAAGTTGCCACATAATCTTTTGGTTATTCATTTAAGACATTGCTAAGGTTAGCAATGTAGAGGTCCACAATGTAATAATCAAAATTGGATAAGCAAAACTTGCTACATCACCTTTTTAAACTACAAAATTCTAAAAACTAAAACTTTTGACAATAATTTGTGTACTCTTTTTGAAAAAAAATAGAGCAGTTTTTTAAAGAAAATATTTTAGTGAAAAAAAATTGAAAATAGTTTTTTTTTCAAAAAGAAAGCAGTTTTGAAAAAACAGTTTTTTGTGTCAAAACACTATTAAATTTTTTTTTTTTGTAAATGCTATTTTTTTTTCAGTTTCTGAAAAAAAAAGTTTTTAAAAATAATTTTTGTGTACTTGATTGAGAAAATATGGTGATCATTTTTTTTTAATCAGAAAATATGGGGACCATTAGATTTGATTATTGGCAAAAAGGTTGCTAGTTTTGATTATTCAAAGCCCAAAATTTGATGAGTTGCTAAGAGGTTGCTAAGTTTGGTTATTACAATGTGAGCACTTTTTTTAGCAAACATTGCTAACTTTAACAACATTTTGATTTTGATTATTACGTTGTGGATGCTCTAACTGCCTCACATTTAGCTTGAAAATTATTTTTGAAAAGAAAATACTCATCACTTGGCCAGAACATCGAACACCAATAGTACACTAGGTACCGGCCAATAGTCAACTTTCTAAAAAAAATTAGCGCGAGTGCTTAATTACTCTATAAATATCATAGTAATCCCATGGCTGAGTTGTAGATTTACAATCCATTCCTTCTTAAAATAACCTGAGGAAGCTTACTATCTCTCCAAGAAATAGAAACTTTATGGAAGCTTTCTCACTGGCTATAGCTTTTCTGGTTATCTTTTTTACTCTTATCTTCTTTGCTTTCAGAAATGATGCATCCAATGTTGATACAAATCTGCCACCAGGTGGCTCTGGGTGGCCTATTGTGGGTGAAACTCTGGATTTCGTCATCAACCCAGAGAAATTCATCAGTGATAGGATGAAGAAACATTCTCCGGACATATTCAGGACTAATTTTTTCGGAGAAAAGATCGTGATCATATGCGGCCCCAACGGCCACAGATTCCTCTTCTCCAATGAGGACAAGCACTTCACCGCGCACTTGCCAAAGGCCATCCAAAAACTCTTTCTCTCCTCTTCACCGAAAACCGATAAGGGTTATAGCAACATTGATGTTAAGTTGTTGCGATCCCCGGGGTTTTTGAAGCCCGAGGCATTGGTCAATTACGTGGCAGGTAATTCTTTACAACCTGATGTGGTGGTTGGCATTTTTTTTATTTTTTAAATTTGAACATGTGTCATTTTAGCTCATATTTTCATGAGAGATTATTCTGTGGCCATTACGTGGGGGTGCGCAAGCCTCTCCCAACCACACATTATCCTGGGGTATTCATACTTAGTTTCAGGCCTCAAATAAATGTGTGGTTGAGGGAGGTCGAAGACACCTCAAATAAATGTGTGGTTGAAGGAGGTTTAATTAGGACACCACGTGACAGTGCCTTGGGAGCATTGAATAGTTTTTCTATTTTCATAGATGACACTGTCATGAAATTTTCTCTACTAAAAGTTTTGAATGAGCACGAAATTTTCATACGGCCTGCTGTGGTGGTTTTGAGATAGCCTGATGGTTAGATCAGAACGCCCGCCGTCCTCTCCAGACTCCAGAGTTACACCTACAAAACGAACCACTGTTAGTACCACCCGGCTGAAGTCACCCGGAGGGCACACTCCAGTGCCTAAGTCAGATTAGGAGTGGCGTACTTTGTTGGCTTAGATTAGCCTAAAACCCTTTGTTGATTAGTAGAGAAATAGCAACTAATCGAGGAATCGGATGCCGTAAGGCTACGCACAAACTGGAAAACAGGGGAACCAGGGGAAAGCTTTCACTGATTTTTTCATTCTATTATTTAGAGACTTCTTTACATATTTATACTGACAAACTTGGGCTTGCTTTTTTTTTTGGTCAACAACGCAAAACTTAGATTATTTAATAATAAGTCTGGAGTATTTCATCCCTACAAAGTCTTCAAGGAACTGAAATAACAAACAAGAAGGAACGAAAATAAAAGTACAAAAGCCAAATGGTTGATCCAAAGCCGTCTTAGCCAAGACATCAGCACATTTGTTGGCCTCCCGAAAATCATGGTTGAACGACGCCGTTGCGAAACTCTCCAACAAGGACCTGCATGCAGTTAGAGATTAGAATACTCAAAGGATGGGTATCTGTACAAGTTCGGTCTCGGATAAGGTTCACAGCCGAGACTGAATCAACACTAATATGAACATTATGGAAGTCAAGATCCTTAGCAGTGGCGGAACCAAGATTTTGTAACCGGGGAAGGCTTCATAGACGTATATTTTTTATCAGAACGTATAATTATTATATCATAAGATTTTAGCTTTTTTCTGTTCATTACATTTGTACTTTGAATTGATTTTTTAGGCTATTTCAACTGTCATGTGCTTATATTTTATTTATGAAAGAAATTGAGAAATGAGAATATAAAATAACCAAATTTTTATCAAATCGAAGCAAAATTATTAATATTATAAGTAACTATACACGAATAATTATCAATAATATTTAAAATCAAGTATATATAAAATTAAAATTTTAAAACTCGGACGCTCGGGGAGCCGGGGGCCCGGCCAAAACGTCATTAGTGGAGAAAAGTTTGTTATCGAGTGGATCAATTGGAGAGATTGAACGAAAGTGGGTCTTGTTACGATTGATCCAAATACACCAACATGCAATAGGAAAGATAACAGACCAAGGGTCACCTCCGTGGGAGGATGAACGATTTTTGCTATTGAATTTAAGCCAACATGAAAGGGAGGGGAAACGGAGTAAAAACGGTTACAGTAACCCGGAGTAGGGAGAGATAACCACATGTCCCGCGCAGTCGCGAATAACATGGATGTTATCCTGAATAATGGCAGTGCAGCAGGCACAAAAGGGATTGGGGTGATGTGCCTAGTGAAGAGGTTGTCTTACAATCGTCATCTTGTGTGCACTTAACTTGAGAAATATCTCTTGTTTTATTTTCTCTCCATTTGGTGTACTTTGCTGGCTTAGATTAGCCTAAAATTATTGTCTTGTTCTAATTTTGTATTTGGGCTAAAATAGTTATGTTTGAATGTGGGCCTGGTTATATAGTTTGTATGTAGGGGGGTCAATTTATGGTCATTGTTATTATTTGGGCCCAAGTGCAAGGAAATTAGTTGAAAAGTACAGAGAGAGAAAGAAAGATCTTCACATTGTGTTTATAGACTTATATATATATATATATATATGTATGATAAGGTGCCTAGGACATTATATGGTTGGTCTTGGAAAGAAGGGGGTGACAAAAAGGTATATTGATGTGGTTAAGGATATATATGAAGGTGCGGTCACTACTGTTAGATCCCTAGCTGGTAGGAGAAACAAGTGAACTCATAATCATAGTAGGATTACATGACCAAGGGTCTCCTTTGAGCCCTTACCTCTTTGCCTTGATTGTGGATGAGCTGAAGAGATATATTTAAGATGATATCCGATGGTGTATGTTATTTGCGTAATATTGTCCTAGTAGATGAAACTGCAAGAGGTATTAATATCAAACTAAAACCTGGAGAGAAGCATTGGAGTCAAAAGACTTTAGGATCAGTGCGTAGGAGTAAAATAGAGTACATGGAGTGCAAGTTTTGTGGTAGTCAAAGTGCTAGTGCGGACACAGTGGCCCTCCAATAAAATGAACTACCAAGAAGCGAGAGTTTTAAGTACCTTGGCTCAATTGTTAGTAAAGATGGAGAAATTACGGAGGATGCATGTAACACATAGAGTACAAGTTGGATAGATGAAGTGGAGGAGTGCTTCAAGTGTGTTATGCGACCGCAGGATTCCCACAAAGTTGAAGGGAACTACCGGACTGATATACGGCCAGCAATGCTATACGGTACAGAGTGTTAGGCTGCTAAGAAACAACATGTGAGTAAGATGGGTGTAGCCAAAATGAGAAAGCTGAGATAGATGTGTGGTAAGACTTTGCAAGAGATAGAATTAGAAACGAAAACATTTGTGGAATGGTAGGGGTAGCACCATTATAAGCTAAGATGAGATAACATAAATTAAGGCGGTTTGGTCATATACGTTTACCGTAGACCCGTCGATGCAGTAGTTAGGAGGAGTGATTTGGCTACGGTAACTGATGACACTAAAGGGAAAGATCGACCGATATTGACCTTAGAAGCTGTAGTGCTCAAGGTTCTAGGTTCTCTGGATATTACGGAACACGATGGCATCGACATAGCTAAATAGAAAACACAAATTCATGTAACCAATCCCAATTGAATGGGACTTAAGACTTGGTTTGGTTTGATTTATCTGTCATATAACTTATTGTTTTAGTGCAAATGTCATTGTCGTATCATCGAGTGCGTGAGATTTCTATGTGGTTTTTCTTACTTGGCAGGTATGGACTCCATTATCCAAAAACAGTTGAAGACTCACTTGGAAGGCAAAGATGAAGTGAAAATATACCCTTTCTCCAGGTCCATAACCTTGACCCTCGCGTGTCGCTTCTTTTTGGGCATTGAAAATCCAGAACGCGTCGTGAAACTCCTCGGTCCATTTGATAAAGTAACCCATGGGATGCACTCTCTTCCTTTCAACATCCCCGGGACCACGTTTTACTACGCCATCAAAGCTGCCAAGGTGATTCGCAAGGAGCTCGTGGATGTCATAGCGGAAAAGAAAGCTCGACTGACTTTGGGGGCACCCAATCACGATGTATGTACGACGATGATTGCTGGAGGGACCATGTCAGATGAGGAGATTACTGATAAGATGATGGGGATCTTAGTGGCTGGATATACTACAGTAGCTACTACCATTACTTTTTTCATGAAGTTTGTTGGAGAGAGACCTGATATTTATCATAAGATCTTATCAGGTAATTAGAACTCCTTTAATTTGTTTGTTTAATTTAAAGAAATTTGAATAGATCAAAAGAAGTTATTGAGTTTTATATTCGTAAATATTTTGGCTGATTTAAGAAAAAATTTATTAGCAAAGAAAATTTTCGTTAATCAGAATATGAATAAGAATAAGAATAGTACGTACAAAACGATCCATAAGAGGATTGAGCTTGGAACTCAACCCTCTTATTAATTATATATACGTTTTTCTCGTTTAGCATGCCTTTATTAGTACGTCCACTGACTATTTACTTATTTTTCTTCTGGTGAAATTTAGAGCAATTGGAGATCTCAAAGTCAAAACAACCTGGAGAACTCCTATGCTGGGATGACATGCAGAAAATGAAGTACTCCTGGGCAGTAGTGTGTGAAACAATGAGGATGGCCCCTCCGATTCTAGGAAATTTCAGAGAGGCCATAACCGACTTTTCATATGCCGGTTTCACTGTTCCAAAGGGGTGCAAGGTGCAAAAAATAAATATATAAATAAATCCCCTTCTACTAAGGGTGTCCTGAACTTGTTAAGTTAAGGACCTCATGAGTTTGACATTGTTCCGATCAAAATTTGATGATCCGAACCGTTTAATGTGTTTAAAATGTGATTTTAAGGTTAGATGAAAGAAATCAGCAATAAATATGACCGGAAAGAGCTTGATCTGAGCAGTTTTTCATAAAAACACTGTAAATGCATTTTTATGAAAAACTGTTCGGATCAAGCCATTTCCGGTCATATTTTTTGCCGATTTCTAATGTGCACCCTTAAAATCACGTTTTGCACACATTGAACGATTTGAATCATCAAAATTTGATTGGAAAAGAGGAAGTCCTTAGCTTAACAAGTTCTGGGGACCCTTAAAAAAATCTCTAAACCAACCCCCCCCCCCCCCCCCCAAGTTCCTGAACTAGTTTTGATGATTCGAGTCGCTCAATGTAATTAGAGTGTGATTTTAAGAGTACCAGCGAAAAATCAGCAAAAAAAATGACCGGGAAGGGCTTCATCCGAATAGTTTTTTTATGAACGATTCAATAAAAAACTGCTCAAATCAAGCCCTTCCCGGTTATTTTTTTGCCAATTTCTCGCAGGCACCCTTAAAATCACGTTCTGAACACATTTAGTGGCTCGAATCATCAAAATTTGATCGGAAACTATGGGATTAAGATTTGAGGGTTTTTTTAGAGGTTTTTTTTAAGGGTTCCTAGAATCGCCCCGATATATATATATATATACACACACACACACATGCGCGCGCGTACACACTCAGTTTCCTATGAGGGCGCCCTCAAATAAGCAAAAGTGCAGACGTCACTAGCAGTAGTTGGATTGTGATTTCAATGGTCCAGATGTGTTGATGGTCATAAACCATTTGTGAGATCAGCACATCTGGACCATTGTGAGACCATCAAATAATCTGGACCATTGAAATCACAATCCAACGGCCAGGGATGGACGTCCGCATTTTTGCTTATTTGAGGGCGTCCTCATAGGAAGCTCTGTGTGTGTGTGTGTATTATATTCCAAATGAGGACCACCTCATTTTCGTTAAAATGTGGACCTCCCCATTTTTCCCCATTTCCCGTCGAATTTCGATGATCCGAGCCGCTCAATATGATTAGAACGTGATTTTTAAAATCCCCGCATGAAATCAACAACAACAAAAATCAAGAAGGGCTTCATCCGAGTAGTTTTCATTAAACGGTTCAAAGAAATCTACTCAAATCAAGCCATTTTCCGGTCATTTTTTTAGTGATTTCTCTCGGGTACCCTTAAAATCACGTTCTTCGTACATTGAGCAGCTCGAATCGTCGAAATTCGATCAGGAAAGGGGACATCCGCACTAACACAGTGCAAACGCCCTTATAGGAAGACTGGTGTGTGTATATATATATATCAAATACATGAAAAACTTATAATGAAAATAACTCTAGAACGTTGTGTTAGCTACACTATATTGTCATAGTTAAGTAAGCCCACATGCTTTCTTTATACTCAATGCTTGTCGATTTTTTTTATCTAATTTAAGATTTTAAATTATTTAGGGGATAAAATTATTAAAACAAGAACCTTGGATTTTCTAAAATACCCTTCACCTCTCTAGCATAAAGCCGTTTTTCGAAGCCGAAGAGGTCGAGAAAGAAGAGCAAGAAGAGACTGCAGGGGTTGAAAAGGAGCAATTTAGAGTCTTTTGACAACTATTACAACTGGTTCAACAATGACGACGAGGGGGGTTTCGAAGAGGTGGAGTGAGGTGGGTTCGGTAATGTTAGAGGGAAAAGTGAAAGATGGTTGGTTTGTTGTGGAGAAGCGATCGAGCGACCCGTACGATGATTTCAAGACTTCTATGGTGGGTATGATTGTGCAGAAGCAGATTTTTGTTGCTAGGGATCTGGAGGATTTTCTTTGGACATGGAATGACTCTTATGCCCTTCTAATCTTGGTGGGAATCACACGTGATATGCATGTGCAGTGTTTTTCGTCCAGAAACAATGTCCTGTTAATGATTGGACCATGTGGCCAACGGCTGGATAGTTGAGGGGATAAAATCGTAAAATTGATAGTTTAGGAATATAGTAGCAAAAACGTGAATAATTTAGGAGATAAAAAAAATATTTCGGAAAGGAAACCTTTTGAAGAGTCAACTTGAAACTAGACAAATATCTGTGCCATACAGACTTAAAAAATAGAGAAATAAATTGAGACAGAAAGTAGTAGCATCTAAAGATTTGCTGCATCCTGAGTATTACTATTTATGCCTTTCAAAAAAGAGTATTACTATTTGATCACCCTTTGTAGGAAAAAATAGTTGGGCAAAAATTATGCCGTCATGACTATATTTTTATTTTCAGGTGTTTTGGACCGTTCACACGACACAAAGAAACCCTGAGTGCTTTTAGGAACCATATAAATTTGACCCCTCAAGATTCATGGAAGGTGACAGAATGTCAATGTATACATATGTGCCGTTTGGAGGAGGACCCAGAATGTGCCCTGGGAAAGAATATGCTCGATTCGTGATCCTCACTTTCATCCACAACTTGGTTAAAAAGTATAAATGGGAATTAATTGACCCTAATGAAAAAGTTTTAGGCAGCATGATGCCACTGCCGGAGCAAGGACTTCCAGTTCGCCTACATCCTTGCTAGATTTAATTAACGTATTGCAATTTAATTTACTTCAAGATTTGATCTATAGTTTGTGATTGTGATTGTATTTTATGGTGTAAGTCCAATATTTTATTGGATGTCTTTCTTTTTTCTTCCTCCGGGATTGTGGTATGCACATGATAGTACTAGGACATAGGTGCCAACCTCATTGGGATGTATGTTTCTAGTAGTGATGCATCCTTTTTCTTTCCCTAACTTGGTGTACCATTTCAAGGTTTGAATAAAATTTCTCTTTTGCTGACCAAAAAAAATAAAGATTTGATCGATAGTTTGGACTTCCATTAAGAGAAGTAGTGTTTTTTTTTTATATAGGCAAAATTTTATTAAAAACAAGAAGAGAGGAAAGGAAAATCCAACAAAAAGTTAGATAGTACATCACAAGGGCGAAGCCCAGCCCATAAGGTCTAACACGGGAGCCCAAAAAATAATACAATCTAGCCCATCCGAAACCCAAATATACAACAAAGCCCAAACAAAACAAATAGGCCAAGGAAGACCAGCCCAGCAAACCCAACCCTACAAAACCCTAACCTACTCAAACTGTCGCCGCACAAAACACTGTAAGCGTCACCGCCCAGACCAACCCCACCACCCAACTGCCTTGCCGTTAAGCAGATCCAGACATCTAGTCACTCCCCGATGTAGAAGACCGGCGGCAGGAAGGAACCCAATAGACCCACCAAGGTAATACTAACAGCATATCACGACGGAGAGGAAAACAAATAGAGCATTTTTTCGGTGTAAATGGTTAAATATACCTTAGATAGGCTTTAGTTTGCTTTGCTTCTTTCTTGTCCCCATAATGTTTTATAGGGGGATTTGATTCGTACTGGGGTATGCCCCTTTTAGTTCTGTTTTTGGCTTGTGCTTTTTCAATGAAATGTGATTAGCAAAAAACAAAGAGAGGGCAATGAGAGATCAGGATCTCCCGCCTAACACCGCCTCTCCATGAACCCCCAGGATCACGAACGCGAACAAAAACTGAAACCATCACCGCCAAGTTGACCCCTCGTCAGGGCTGCACCTCAGAAGCGATCGCCAGACAAAATTAGTACACAAAGACCACCAGAAAATGCAGACCATTGGGATCGCATACCCTTCCCGGCCATACCTCCAAACCTTCACCACCACCGCGAAACTCATTTTGCCTTCCAGTTTTGAATAACCAGGTCATCAAAGCAGGAAAAGGGGAGGGAAGAGGCTCGATCAGGAGAAGAGAGGAAGAGAGGAGAGGCCGGGGGAGGAGGAGGACCGCGGCGTAGGCGGCTGTTTAAATCCTATAGAGAGAGGGGGAGAGGAGAGAGGAGTTGAAAGAAAAAAATAGGTTACTGCAGAAGTAATGTTTCTTTATAGCTCCATGAAAGGATATCCAATTTCTGTATGTCTGCTATACACCTATACTAGTGCAACAACTTGAATGACATTGGATGTTGGAGAAAAAAGAAAATGATATGTATTTGGAAGAACATATGGTTTATTACTCAAGACACTTGAGTGAAATTGTTCTACCATCTGTTTCATTTATAAAAGTGTTTGATAAGTACTTCTGTATCCTTCCACTCAAATGCCCAACTACATTTGATGCTCATTAATAGGGCAATTTACCTCTAGGTCCAGAAAATAGAAAGTAATTCCCACCAAGTCTCCTCTAATTAACGAAACACTAAAACCCTATGAAAGTGCCTAAAACCCCAAATATTGAAAGTGCCTAACACCTAGGGCACCCTATGAAAGTGCCTAAACCTCAGAGTACCCTATAAAAGTGCCTAAAACTCTAGGGTACCCAATAAAAGTGCCTAAATCGCTAAAACCCTATAATAGGAAAGTGCACCCTAAAACTCCTATGAAAGTGCCTAAACCTAAGTCCTAGGGCTCTATGAAAGCACCTAAACCTAAACTTTAGGATACCTTAAACCCTAGGGTATCCTAAAATCTAAAATCTTAAAGTACCCTAAAACCCTAGGGTACCCTAAAACCTTTCATATCTAAGGTACCCTAAGATTTTAGATTTTAGGTACTAGGTACCCATTAGGGTACCCTACAAAACCTAGCATACCCTAAAACCCTAGGGTGACACTTCTATTAATGATAAATGTATTTTTGTAAAAGTGGACTTAGTGGTAATTAAGTACTTCATCTCTCCTTAATGGGAATTAGGTGTCACTTTTCTGTACTTAGAGGTAATTAACTCTCATTAATATTAGTTGCTTTTGTTTGTTGTAACTAAGAGATAAGGTTTTAGATATCAATCTCGTCTAGGATAATATTTTGGCCTTTTGATACCAATACTCTTTGATACACTTTCGGACATTGCATGCTTAAGCATTAAAAAAATCAATCATCGCAGATTTTTTTTTCATCGGCAAAGAAAACATTTTATTAAAACTCTAAAGGTACATTGAGACAAGAATGAGGAAGCCTCACACTTAGAACATACAAGTTGGAAACTAAGGACGGCTAACCCAACCCCCAAAGAAAAAGCAAAAGCAGATGAAAACTCCCAATATCCAATAAGGCATTGGATGGACAGAACAGCTCAAAGAGTGAAGACCTTTTCATGCTAATCCTTCTTATCCCTGCTAGGCACCTCTTGAAATTTTTAATGGGATAATCCCGCAGATCGTATTTCCCTTTGATCCATAAGGCCACTCTAGTCTTTACTAGGTCCGCCACCTCTTCCTTCTCTGCCATTTTGTTGTTGAAGATAAGATGATTTCGTGCTTTGCATATTGACCAAGCAACTGCATATTAACACCTCCTAGGCTTCTGATTTCCAGATCTGCCGCCTGGGGGGGAGGCGGCCTCCACCCTCCTCCCCCTCGCCTCCCTTCCCTCTTTGTTAGTTTCGTCTTTTGCAGGTGTACGCGTTTGGCCGAAGGGATGTGGTGGGTTTACCGTTGCCGGTGTTCTCTTCAACTGTTTTTGGGGCTTGCGACTTGGCGGGCTCACGGTGGTTGGGTGGTGCGTGGCGGTGGTCAGCCCTTGTTTCTGTTTCGTGCTCAGTGGTGAGGAGCTGTGCAGATCTGGTGTGGTGGGTTCACGGTGACGAAGGCTTCCTATCATTTTTGGGATCTGTGTTTTGGCGGGTTCACGGCGGTTTGGGGGCTTTGCAGCGGCATGGGCTCCGGCGCTCAGTTCTCTTTCGAGAAAATAAATGACGGCCAAGAACGTGTTTTGATAATTAATACCCGCCAAGGATATTTTCAGTATTAATAAATATTCCGTGGCGAGTATTAATTATCAAAACACGTCTTGGACCATCATTTGCCCCTCTCTTTCCCCGTCTCTACTGATGTTCAGCCTCTTCTTCCGCTGGTTATCTTCTCTTCGCCGGCCGCCGTCCCTCTCCCATTCCTGTCGTTGGTCGACTGCCGGTCAACCTGTGGGGGTTTTCCGGTTTCGCCTAACGGCTCTATGGGATGTGGTTGCGCTGGGTTCACGTGTCTCCGCCGGTGCTTCTCCTGAGCTCATTAGGTTCTTGGCCTAATAGCTAGTGGGGCGGTGGCGGCATTTGGGTGACTCTCCGAGCTATCTAGTTTGGTGGCTGGCGGTGGTGTTCCCTTTTGTCGTGGTGGCTGGCTGTGGACAGAGGAGGTGTTGGTGGCAGAATGTGTTGGCAGTAGCTAGAGGTTTTTGAGCTGTATTGGTTGGGCTTGTCTCATTAATTGGGCTTTTAGGCCCATAGGTATTTGGTCTTTCATTTTATTATCTAGTCTTTTAGGTCAGTGGGTGTGGGGTTTTGTCCCAATGAGTTTTCCGGGTTTGGTTCTTTGTCAAACTCAGGGATTGAGCCTCGAATGGGCATATGATTATTCTTAGCGTTGTAGATCATTTGGGTCTCAGGTTAAAACGACAAGTTAATGTCTCGCAAACGATCATAAGTTCATTAAAGGATGTGCAGTATTTACCAAAAACACTGAAAGGGACATACCCCCTTGTGCTAAATAAAATAAGAACTCGTCAAAAATCCAAAGGCTGAAGATTTTTTCTATGATTCTCCCAACACATACAGGAGAACTCATCAATCTTGTTTCTCTACCTTCCAGAGTTTAACAAGTGCAAACCAAAGGTTTTCCTCTACTCTGAATGACCAATGTTGCACTAGCAAATCCTTGCACAGTTTGTGTTCGCTCACAACCTCATTCCACCCTTTCACCACATTATATATTCCGGTCTTCATGTTCCACTGCCTTATATCGATCTCGTGTTCCTCTCCGTTCTCTCCAATAAGCCGCGCTTCTATCTCCGCAACAGCCTTCCCATTGTTCCCTTCCCCACTTGGAAACTCCTTGTCTATGAGTTTACCTCATGGGAGAGAGAGGCGCCCGTGGCGTTCCCTCACGTCCGTGGCTTTGAGTACCTTTTGAATTACCAAAGTAGCCTTGTCTCCCCCAAGATTTCGGATTCTTTCCTTGAATTCATCAGGCAGGTCTGGTGTAATTTCCGGTAAAACAACCTTCCTTTTTCGAACCAAGTTATTCACCTTCTTCATGTTCGCCCTCTTCTTGATCGCCCTGTCCTTTTCTTCTTCATCACCAAACTCGCAATTGCTACTGCCCCGTGGCCTTTTTCGACATGTTTTTCAGTTTTCTTGCCCGCGTTTTCTTCCTCCCAAACGGGTTTGGTGGGTTGCTTTCCGCCATACTTCTGAATATCGGCCAGTACGTACCGTATCGGCCGGTACGTACCGGTATTTTGAGTGACCGATACCGATACGGGCCGATATAGCGTTGGAAAGAAAAATCGCACCCTGTCTCGCCGGTTCCCGATACGTCTCGGCGTATCGGCCGATACAGAGCCGATACGTCTCGGCGTGTCGGCCGATACAGAGCCTATCTCGGCCGGTTCCCGATACGTCTCGGCGTATCGGCCGATACTAACATTACAATGAGTTGCTAATGATTTCAAAAAATTCACGACCGCAACACCCGATTCCCACGACGTATCGCCGATACGGCCCGATACCGATACACCGATACCGCGACCGATACCGCTATTTAAAACTATGCCTTCCGCTCATCACGAACTGAATCTCGCAAGGGTTTCTAGGCTCAGGTGGTTTATGATCAGACGGTGTTTGATACTCGTTGAGACAGAGGATGTATACATCAGACTCATCGTAATGAGGGTTCTTGAGAATCTCCCGAACGACATTCAACCTTTTCCTGCTATCCAGTTGGAGAAGCCACTCTTTAGTTTCCTTCAAAAGCCTATCGAATTTAGAGTAATCGTACCCGAAATCGTTGTCCATTCTTTCCTTCTACTAGTTGTTCAACACTCGACAGCAAAGAACAGAGTATGAAATTTTTGTGAATGAGAATGATGGAAACAGAGGAGCGGAGAAGTTTTTTATTTGGTTATGAGAATCATAGGATACGGCATATCTTAATATGATTGCATCTCTCTCTCTCTCTCTCTCTCTCTCTCTCTCTCTCTCTCTCTCTCTCTCTCTCTCTCTCGAAACCAAAGTTGAATAGAAGTGGGAGTGAAATTTTGGAGTTGCGAACTAGTTAGAAGTGAGAGATTCTAAACTGGGTGTGATTTGGATTTTGATTTCTTGGGTATGAAGTTTCTCAATTAGTAAATTATTGCAGTTCAAGTTTTCGGGAAACAGAAAGCAAATTCGATTTTGGTTGGGACACTAAAGTGAAGGGGATATCTCTCTGTCCAACGGTCAAAATTAGGGTTTTTGAGGAGCTCTTTCATTATTCCCAGTCAAATACACAGATTTCACTACTACTGTTATTAAGCCAAAGAGAGATTTATTTGGACCAAAATCCAGTCCAAAGCCAGGTTGATATGGAACATGGTTGTTTCCATTAATGCCCCTTTCTTCCTAAAATTTGCAAAATTCCATATTGTGAAGCAATTTTCTTGTTATAAAATCGTCTTGGGAAATTGTAATGTGAACGAAATAAAGCGACATTAGCGCGATTAGCATGTGTAACTTTCCAATTTTGATGTAAGGAAGTCATCAAAGCCAAGTCTAGGGGAACAAATACAAAGATTTTGAGCCCTGGCAAACCCATGTTTAACTTAAAAGTAAGTTATCCATGCTTCCATCTATTAAAAAAAAAACAAGCTAAGCGAAAACCACTAATACGATGGTTATGTAGTGCTCTTTTACCTAAGGTTGCTAAGGTATTGAATGTGAATTTTCCTTATCATCAAATTGTATGAAAAGGCAGGCCTCGACTTCACGATTTAACTAACCCAAAGGGGTTTGGTCGAAAGGAAGTATGTCAATAAGTAAGGAGCTTATTCCTTATTTTTAAACCTACGTGTTCGACTCTCATTGCAAACGAAGATGGTGGGATCAAACCATAAAAATAATACATTTTGATTTACGAAAAGTTGGTCGAAAGTAGACCAATTCAAAGATCCGCAGAGCCACTAAAGCTAAAACGCGTTTTTGCGCCCTTCCACTCATTATGAGTTCCATTCGGTACTCGCATTCGTAGTTCAAAACCACCATCACACCATTACTGGCGTCACTACGGACATGCTAGTTGCTTGATCAGGATTTTCCAGCTGATATTGAGTACTTATGGTTTTTCCTTCTCATATTAATCTTGATTGACATGAAAATCCCTTTCCACGTAGATCTTACTTACGACCAATATATGTTCAGCACTAGATTCCGTTGACAAATTTACCAGTGGAGATCACACACATCATTTACAATATCATCTTGCTTCCAGCTGGTATTAAGATCCAATGGAAAATCCCAGTTAAGAAGAAATGGGGTACTTTTTGACACGAATAGTGCTCCGCTCATAGATGTGTCTGGAATTGTCCAATACATATGTTCCATAGAATGTACGTGGGTTCCACTCATGGAACGATTCCGGATTCATCTGTATCTAGATCTGTGTTTACCGTCTAGACATGTGTCTGAAGCATTAATGTTTTGACATGCTCAATGACAGAAAATAACCGAAGGAGTATCTAACATTCTTCTCTGCTCTATGAACAGCATGTTCGATCATGTAAGTTGGAGTTGAGTTTTGGTCACCCTCTACTTAAGAGTGTGAACATTACCTTCCTTCTTAGTGGTTGAAATGGTGTTGATCCCACCACAAAGTGATGTCATGCTAACCAAAAAGTGTATTGCAGGAGTGGGACTGACACCATTTCAACCAATAGGAGGAAGGGTAATATTCACCCTCTATTAAGGAGGGCGAACAAAATTGTACACTGTAAGTTGCCCTGTCCATAACAATATATTCCAAAAGACCATGGGAATCTGTTGATATGATGTTTCTCACTTATTGCTAAGATGCCCTATCCGTGAATAAGGGCCGAGTAGTGAGTTCGGGCATAATTCACATGCCTCTGATTGTTCATTCACACTTAAAAATTCTTGTTCTTGATCGGTCTTAATCTATCAATGTTATCAAATGTTTTCATGTCTTTGAAGTTGGATTCCGGTAAACATCTTGAAAATTGTTGATCCATTTTGATCTTTTTTAACGATGAAATGGGCTAGAGCAATAGGCCTTGCATTTCCTGCAACCTCTTCCCTGTATTCCCTTTCATCTAGTGACCTCACAAGAAGGGTCCATAGCAATTCTTGCTTCTGTCTCAGCAGTTTATGGACGGAACACCAACAGCTGCTAGTCAGCGGCCACAAACTCTAGTTAACCAAACGTACCAGAATCCAATGGTCAAAGTAAAGTGTTCCAAGTTACAATGTGCAAAAATTTTCTGCAATCTTTCTTTTTTTTTTTTCCCTGGGAAAATGTTTGCATAAAAATGTGGAAACAGATCAGCTAGGCAGGAGAACTGATCAGTAGCACCACATGCCTCAATATTGCTCAGCCAAATTCCATCGGTTTAATGTAAATTCTATCTGTTCGGAATCCCAGTTTTCCATGTTTTTCTGTGGTACGAAACTTCGATTCAGATTCCCATACAGGTTGCCCTTAGACCAACATGTGATCATTTAGCAAACATAATCTGCCATACAGTTCTTCTGCTATAATAATATGCAGCATTAACCATAAAACAAAAGTTGATTTCAATTCAAGGCATAGTGCATCAAATGTTTTCTTCTCATTCAAAAATTAAGAATGACATATCCAAAACTGATCAGATTGAAAAACGAAATGAAAAACAACTCTACATTAATAGCCACTCTATGTGAATAGATCTTAAGCATAATAATCATACAAAGAACCAATTTACCAAACACTCTCTGATGGATTAGTGCTAGTTCTCTTCAACCACCTCTCTGAGGTCTTGATTTTTCCCAGATCCAACTTTAACAAGAGCAAACCAGAGATTTCCCTGTACTTTGAATGACCACAACTGCACTAACATATCTTTGCAGAGTTTATGAGTCTCTAAAAGTTCCTTTCACCCCAAAAGAAGATTGTATACAACACTAACGTTCGTTGACGATCTCTAAGGCATATCTGACTGACTTCACCGTATCCCATATTCCAATCCTCCCACTTCAATGGTCCTCGATTCTATCCACGAAACTTGATTCCCATTTTGCCTCGCGGACAAGAAACTCTTCCTTCCTCCCTTATGAATTTCATGTTGATTTGTCTCGACATTAGAGATAGGTGTGCGGTGAACAAAAGGTAATCTACTTTAGCAATATATGTATCTTGCTTGAGTGACTACACTTACGACAGCAGTCAAACAGCTATAATCTACAAAAATAATAATACGACGCATGAAAAAAAATCATGGTTCCATTTGCCGGGGCCAGTACTTCTAATAAGCAGGCTTTCCTGCTTATATTATGGTCTTTTCCTTTTGCCTCTCAGATTGATGAAATGAATTACATTTACATGCTGGTCTCCTTTGAAATGAGTATGATCAATGCTAGATTCTAGCAAAAAAGTTCACTTGTTATCACTCACTTGCATCATTAATTTTTTATCTCACCTTGCTTTGCAGCAAACTAACATTGAAATTCTAATGAAAATGCCTGTTAAGAAAGGGGATACAATTTTCCATGCTCAATGTCCGAAAACCAGTAAAATGTCCGAAAACCACTATCGTTTCAAAATTCTCTCCACCCTATGAACCACTGTTTGTGAAACGTAAGAAGCCTGCCAAACGCTCTTGAAACTTGTTTGATCAACACTACTGGTAGCTTCAGTAGCTTACTGAATCTTTTGGGGTAGTGTTTGTCATATTTCACCGGTAACTATGGTTAGACTATATACTTTTGTGGATCACTATTCCTAAGGGCCAAGGGGACTCTGTTGATATGACATGTTCCATTATTCCTCAATTATGGGCGACATGCCTTGCACATAACAACTCTGTGACTGTGAGTAAAGACTCAAGTTTTATCAGATTTGGGCGTAATTCTTGTGCTTCTCGAACTTTCAACTATAAAAATGGCGCAAAGAGTGTTGAAGTACCATTGGCATGATAATGGATTTAGCAACAAGAATATCAGAAGAACAGCAGCCAATATTGGCAAGCACAAAAGGTATATCAGAAGAACAACACCCAATATTGACAGATGGTATTTTATATATGCTATTCTTTTTCGTTTTCCCAACGTCCAAACGAAAACACAGTTTCAAAAGGGAAGAGAAGATAAAGAGAATCGACAGTAAGAGAAAAACACAACCAAGCACATTGAAAGATGAAGGAATAGTTATTGCAAGAAAAGTAGCGATTCGAATGCACCAACCACTGCAATTTCCAAAATGACAAGTTAATGTCTCGCAAACGATCATAAGTTCATAGTAGGATATGCAGTATTTTCCAAAACACTAGAAGGGGACATACCCCCTTGTGCTAAAATAAAATAAGAACTTGACAAAAATCCAAAGCCTGAAGATTTTTCCAATGGTTCTCCCAATACTTACAGCAGGGGAACTCATCAATCTCATTTCTGTACCTTCCAGAGTTTAACAAGTGCAAACCAGAGGTTTCCCTCTACTCTAAATGACCAAAGTTGCACTAGCAAATCCTTGCACAGTTTGTGTTCGCCCACAACTTCATTCCAACCTTTCACCACATTATATATTCCTTTGCTCATGTTCCACTGCCTTATATCGATCTCGTGTTCCTTTCCGTTCTCTGCAATAAGCCGCGCTTCTATCTTCTTAACATCCTTCCCATTGATCCCTTGCCCACTTGGAAACTCCTTGTCTATGAGTTTACCTCGCGGGAGAGAGAGGCGCCCATGGCGATCACTCACGTCCGTGCCTTCGCAATTGGGTTTTCGGGAGGGCCACTTGGGTTTATTAGATTGAATTGGGCTCGGCCTGCCTCTATTACCATTCGAATAAAATCTGAAAAAATGCATTTAGAAATCTACCAACTGGCCCAAAATATTTTTCTCCCAATTTCTTGGACATTTTGATATTTTTTTCTCACATTTAAGCTTTATTTTTCTGATTGTTCATCCGTCTCGCTATATTAGAAAAGTCTACAAGTAAAAAAATTAGGATAAAAACTAAGAAATAATTTGACTAAAGACGAAAAAACACTAAACAATTGATATTTTTTTCATCACAGTACAGTTCTATATGTATTTTTTCAACTTTGGTCCATATTTTTTTATTTTTTCGATTTCTCCTATCGGAACAAACAATTTATCCAAACAATTACTATGAAATACTAATAGTGACGGCTTGTTCCCCTAAGAGCTTTAGGGTCTTTTTGGACTTTGTGAATTTTGTTTATATTCAAATAAAAATTTCGCATTGGTTAATTTTGAGTCAATCTTTTGTGGATTATTGTTTCGCCTTGTCGAAACGAAATGGAAACTAAAAAATTACGATTTTTTTGAGTTTTGTCTTGGGTATTTCCAAAAATGTTAGGGTGAAAGAATTTTTTTAAAACTTTTTGGATTTCACTCATTGAGACCAATCAATAATTCAAAATTGTTTAGCGAAAAACTAAAAAATGCAAAAAAAATTAAATAAGGAAAAAGCTAAAACTAAAAAAGTTTATCTTGGGTATTCTCTCACTTTAATTAGGGAATTGTTCGCCCTGAGAAACTGCAGCATCTTTACAAGGAACCAAGCTCCAAATACCGTTGGATGCCAGTGCCTGAATGTTTACTTCTTAGCCTCATGACGATTGAAATTCACGATATCTAGGGCGATGAAGAAGAAGAGCTGAACCGTGCAAAGTACTTGTTGGAAAATGCAACGGTATCGAAGAGAACGACAATTTTTTGTCACTACTCAAGAATTTGCCACATTTTCTTCTGCTTGAGCGATGAATTCTCATGTCTTTCGAAGGGTGCAACTAACTGCAAATTTACTCTTCATATTCCGGAAGGACCACCAACCGCATCATGTGTTGAGATCCCTAGCTATCGTGGAACTTAGCATTTCAGGCATGTCTTTTGTTTGTTTAGAAGTTTATAATTAAAGTCTTAAATCTTATCTTGAGATCTTTTTTTATGTGTTGTCGGAAACGTGTTTAATGTAGTGCACTTTTACTGCGATTGGGCTCGATCGCTCATGATATGCTCTCAAACACTGTCACTTTATTTGGTGATTTAGAAGTCAATTTTGATCTATCTAGATTAGGTTAAACCAGCATAACTTGGTTGAGTTGGGGCTTCACGTTATGACCTTTTGTTTTTTTTAAGCTAAATTTTACTACTAGTATATATTTTGACTTCCGATGGCAGCGGCAAAATCCTTTTGTTTTTTTCCCATACAAGAGAACAAGAAATAGGCCATTGACTACAAGAGCATTTGAGGCCCCAAACTGATATGCATAGATTATCATAGTTTTTCTAATTGAATTTTTCTCAAGTTTCATCTATTTGAAATGGCCATAATATATTTGATTTTTTGATGAATGATTTACTTGTCCGGAATTATAGAATAGACATCTCGAATCATCAAAAAAGGTTAAGAGACCTTGTGCGATATTCGATGGTTTGTTCGATCAATTTGAACTTTTCAACAACATACTATCTAACGAATCCAATAAAAAACTTGGAATATCAAAAAAAAGAATAGGGCCGTAGGAAAACCATTCGTGTGATGTTATCAAATTATTCCAGGCCGTAAAATTTTGAAAGCGTAATTGCTATGCATGGCGGTTGAAGAATTCTGACCGCGAAGAAGTACACTTGCCCACAAAGAACAACTCCTGGCCTTAAAGAATTATTATTTCCGCAAAAAATTACTCCTGACTGTGAAAAATTACTTGTGGATTCAAAGAATTACTAGTGGCTACATAAAATTACATCTTTCCACAAAGAATTGTACCTAGCCATGTAGAATTATAGTTGGCCGCACATCATTGCAGTAGCCCGCCTGAAATTGCATTTGGCCGCAGAAGGTTGCACATGGCCGCGAATAATTGCAGTTGGCCGCGGAAAAGTGCACTTGGCCGCGTATAATTGCACTTGGCCTCATAAAATTGCACTTGACCGCGAAGAATTGAACTTCGCCGGGTAGAATTGCTTTTGGCTGCCCAAAATTCCCCTTAGCCGCACAAAATTGTTCTCCTGGTCGCAAAAGATTACTCTTTGACACATTGAATTACTCGTGGCTGCAAAGAATTACTCGTGGCCATGCAGAATTATTCCTGATCACGAAAAATTACTCCTTACCGCAAAGTTTTGAAAATGTGATTACCATACACGACAGTCAAAAAATTACTCTGGCCACAACAAATAACTTTTAGCCGTTAAATTTTGAAAGCGTGATCATTCTACACTATGGTTTTCGCAATTGGGTTTTTAGGAGGGCCACTTGGGCTTATTGGATTGAATTGAGCTCGGCCAGCCTCTATTACCATTCGAATAAAAAAAAATGCTTTTAGAAATCTTCCAACTGGCCCAAAATATTTTTCTCGCAATTTCTTGGACATTTTGATATTTTTTTTCTTACATTTAAGCTTTACTTTTCGGATTGATCATCCGTCTCGCTATATTAGAAAAGTCTACAAGTAAAAAAATTATGATAAAAACTAAGAAATAATTTGACTAAAGACGAAAAAACACCAAACAATTGATAGTTTTTTTCTCCACAGTATAGTTTTATATGTATTTTTTCAACTTTCGTCCATATTTTTTTATTTTTTCGATTCTCCTGTCGGGACGAACAATTTATCCCAACAATTACCACGAAAAGCTAATAGTGACGGCTTGTTCCCCTAAGAGCTTTAGGGTCTTTTTGGACTTTGTGAATTTTGTTTATATTCAAATAAAAATTTCGCAATGGTTAATTTTCAGTCAATCTTTTGTGGATTATTGTTTCATCTTGTCAAAACGAAATGGAAACTAAAAAATTACATGCCTTGTTCATTTCCATACTTTACTTTGTTTTAACTTTGTTTTCCAATCATTACCCTATATTTTTCTCCAATCATTACCCTATTTCTCCAATTATTAATTTCATTTCTCTCATTACTCCTCTCTCCAATCATTACCCTATTTCTCTCTTCACCCACTACCAAAACTAAAATACCCAAAGCATGGAAACGAACAAGGCCACAATTTTTTTTAGTTTATCTTGGGTATTTCCAAAAATGTTAGGGTGAAAGAATTTTTTTTTAACTTTTTGGATTTCACTCATCGCGACCAATCAATAATTCAAAAAAGTTTAGCGCAAAACTAAAAAATGCTCAAAAAAATAAATAAGGAAAAAGCTAAAACTAAAAAAGTTTATCTTGGGTATTCCCTCACTTTAATTAGGGAATCGTTCGCCCTGAGGAACTGCAGCACATTTACAGGGAACCAAGCTCCAAGTACCATTGGATGCCAGTGCCTGAATGTTTACTTCTTACCCTCAAGACGATTGAAATTCACGAATTCTGGGGCGATGAAAAAGAATAGCTGAACCTTGCGAAGTATTTGTTGGAAAATGCAATGGTATAGAAGAGGATGTAACGCCCCGATTTTCGGAAATAAAATCGAAGGCATTTAAGTATTATTTCTGAAAAATTCACTAAATTAAAGTTTAAAATTCAAAACAGAATTCTCTATAGAGATCTATTTATTACAAACCACTGGAGGAATACTAAAATAATAGTCTTTGGGATAATAAAATAACAGAGCCAACTTCTAAGTTTGATACGGATCCCACGCGTACTCGGGTTCGGTTCCCACATCCTGATTCTCCTCTGCATAGAACTGTTCGCCTTTGGAATTTTGTGTCTCTTCCTGATTTTGTGCCATCGAGGGATCCTCTCCATTGTACCCTGCGTACTCTAGCAAATTGATCGCCGAAGCAATCGATTTGCCAGGATACAGACGTATCCGTGAGTGATAAATCACCCAAGAAATAATCCAACCCAACTACCCCTCTTACAATACATTTAGCAAGTAAACAAGATAATAATGATACTAATAAGTAAAACAGAGATTTCACATAAGCTTCATTACTATCCATTAACCTGGCGTGTGATCTAAGATCTCCCGGCGAGATCTTTCTCCCCAACCATTAGCCATGCTCGGTCCCATGAGATCACTTCTCTTTGCTGTCTTAGATAACCTAAATTACGATACAACAACAAGGGGATAGCTTATCATGCTTGAATCACAACTAGGGTTCGCTTATCTTATACACCACATTACAATCATCACTGGACACATGCCAGGACATCAATTTGTTCCACTGGACACACGCCAGGACATCAATTTATTCCACTGGAGTCTCGCCAGGACATCATCACAAAACATCACTGGACCATCCGCCAGGTTTTATCATCGAAATATCACTGGACCACCGCCAGGTTTATCAACATAAAGCATCTCTGGACTATCGCCAGGTTTTAACATCACAAAATATCGCATTGAACCACCGCCAAGTTTTATCAACAAAAAACATCGCTGGACTACCCGCAGGTTTTATCAAAACATCAATGGGCTTACTTTGCCAGGTTTTATCAAAATATCATCACAGACATCACGGCTTACTCTGCCAGTCTTAAATCATCTCAGGGCTTACTCTGCCGGGTTTTAAATCATCACAACCATCATGGGCTTACTCTGCCAGTCTTAAATCATTCGGGCTTACTCTGCCGGTTCTAAATCATCACAACCATCATCGGGCTTACTCTGCCGGTCTTAAATCATCACCACAAATCTCATCAGATCTCAAATCACCACGAGACATCATCTTGGACTTACTCACGCAGGTCTTAAATCATTACAAACATCCCGGGCTTACTCGCGAGTCTTAAATCACGCTATGAGCAACCTCTAAACAGTAAATAAATTTCACAATTTATCCATTACTTAACATCGTCTCGTGATTTCTATTTCTCGTATACCACCCCATGTCTCTAGGGTCCAATCTATCATTCAAATGAAGTATCGATACAATATCAATCATAAAAATAATTAAAAACGAATAATAGACGGATCAAAATAATTATTAAGCAATGCAATCATATAACTTTTTATGACTGGGCCGTTGCCCTTAATCTCACATGGTCACAAAGTCATTAAGAATGTAAGAATTATTTAATTAAGATAAAAAATAATTTTCCAGACTTCTATTAATTAATTATAAGTAATTATGTTAATTAAATACTACTTAAATACATTAATTAGGTAAAAATATTAGAATAATTATCGTAACCTTAAATAAGGTCCTAACAGTCCCCTATAATAAGTTCGAGTGCTAAAAGTTGGGTTTGGGATACTTACGGAATTAATTTAAATAAAAAGATGAAATTAATAGACAAAACAAGAATAAATAGACAATAAATAATTAAATAGTTGGAAATATTTTTATATTTACAGAATAACATTCTAGGGCTGTAAATAGTCTAAATAAAATTATTCGAAATTTTAAACCTTCTTTATGATATTTTACGATGTTATTATTAAGAAACAACGCTTAAATAATAATAAATAGTAACTCAAATAAATAAAATTTTATTTTAATAACATATCACCTTTGAACTGTCAGGAGTCTAAGAAAAATATTTTCGATATTAAAAATATTTTTTGTAAGGTCGCTATTAATTTTCGTTTATAACTTTGGTTAAAAATTAATTAAATAGTTAATAATATAAATTGACTACGAAATCAGCAAGTTATGACCTTTAACATGTTGGGAGTCTAGGAAAATAGTTTGGGGATTTATAGATTAGTTTATAAGGTCTCATTAAATTTTAGTTTACAAACAATTACACAATTACAACTAAAAATTTAATAAATAGAAGATTAAATAAAAAAAATATGAAACTAACAAGGTATGAACTTTAGAATATGGGAAACCTAGGATAAAAATTTCGGGATCAAATACGATGTTTAAAAGGTCGCACGATCAATTCGAAACGAAGACAAAAATCACGCGCGGCTGGTCCCTTTGGAGTTCGCGGCCGCGAACTCCAGGTTTCTGGTTCTTGCGGCTGTCTGCCCCGAACCTTGCGGCCGCAAGGTCGCGACTGGTCCGTCGTTTTTGCTTGTTTTGGCTCGGTTTTCGTGCATGGGACTACGGGGGACGTTGGGTTATGTCTTATAAACATAAATATACGTAGAGGAGGCTTCGGATCGAATTATAGTACCTCGGTTCGGATTAAATTCGTTTTCGATCGAAAACTTGAATTTGGGGAAGACGACTTCAATTCCTTCGATCGGGGAACTTCGGGACCGAATTGGTTGATCCTCGGTGATCCTTGGGACTGTGGAAAGTACTTCAAACGATCAATTTGGATCTCGGACGAACGAAGCCACGAAACCCACTTTTCTCTCTCTCTTTTTCTCTCTCTAAAATTCTATGGATTAAAGCTCGGTTCTCTCGGGTTTTTCTCCTCTCTCTGGCTCCGTGGAAGGTGGTGGAATGATGTACGCGCCCTAGGGTCGGAGTGGTGTGTATTTATAGGAGAATTGGATGAGTTTTGAAATAAATCGAGTCCTCACGGTATTGGGTTTCGAAACGAACGAATTATGCACGGTTTTTGGGTCACGGAAGAGGTAGAGATCGAGTAGGAGAGTGAGGGAGAAGAGATACGTTCATGCATGCAATTATATGTATGTATATAATGATAAAATAATTTTTAGAGATAATTAGATAGAATAACTTATTTTTTTGTAATTATCTACTAATTATTAAATAAGGAAAATAATATTATTATAAATAAATAATTCTTTTTAATATTTTTATTAGTTCAATTTGCGGGTTATTACAACACTTATATGGTCACAAGTTAATTAATGTAACATTTAAATAAATTTTAATCACCAAAAATAAATCTAGGTTTTAATCGAATTATATTTTTTATAATTACTCCATTACTTTAGACTATTTTGGCTAAAATAATAATTTCTTTATTCGAAAAAAATTGGGTTGAAATTCCGGGTCGTTACAGAGGATGACAATTTTTTGTCACTACTCAAGAATTGGCCACATTTTCTTCTGCTTGAGCGATGAATTCTCATGTCTTCCAAAGGGTGCAACTAACTGCAAATTTACTCTTCATATTCTGGAAGGACCGCCAATTGCGTCATGTGTTGAGACTCCTAGCTATCGAGGAACTTAGCATTTCAGGCATGTTTTTTGTTTGTTTAGAAGTTTATAATTAAAGTCTTAAAGCTTATCTTGAGCTTTTTTTTATGTCTTGTCGGACACGTCTTTAATGTAGTGTACGTTTACTGCTATTGGGCTCGATCGCTCATGATTTGCGCTCAAACACTGTCACTTTATTTGGTGATTTAGAAGTCAATTTTGATCTATCTAGATTAGGTCAAACCAGCATAACTTGGTTGAGTTAGGGCTTCACATTGTGACTTTTTGTTTTTTCTGTTTTTTTAAGCTAAATTTTACTACTATTATATATTTTGACTTCCCATGACATCGTCAAAATCAATTTGTTTTTTTCCCATACAAGAGAACAAGAAATAGGCCCTTGACTACAAGGGCATTGGAGGCCCCAAACTGATATGCATAGATTATCATTGTTTTTCTAATTGAATTTTTCTCAAGTTTCATCTATTTGAAATGGCCATAATATATTTGATTTTTGGATGAATGATTTAGTTGTCCGGAATTATAGAATGGACATCTCGAATCATCAATATAGGCTAAGAGACCTTGTGCGCTATTCAATGGTTTGTTCGATCAATTTGAACTTTTGCACGGACATACTATCTAACGAACCCGATAAAAAACTTGGAATATCAAAAAAGAGTACGGCCGTAGTAAAACCATTCGTGTGATGTTATCAAATTATTCCAGGCCGTAATGTTTTGAAAGCGTAATTACTATGCATGGCGGTTGAAGAATTCTAGCCGCGAAGAATTACACCTGCCCACAAAGAACAACTCCTGGCCTTAAAAATTATTATTTCCGCGAAAAAATTACTCCTGACTGTGAAAAATTACTCGTGGATTCAAAGAATTACTAGTGGCTGCATAGAATTACTTCTTTCTACAAAGAATTGTACTTGGCCTCGTAGAATTATAGTTGGCCGCCGAGAATTACAGTTGGCCGCCTAAACCTGCACTTGGCCGCGGAATATTGCACTTGGCCGCGCATAATTGCACTTTGCCACGGAAAATTGCAGTTGGCAGCGTAAAAGTGCACTTGGCCGCGGAAAATTGCACTTGGCCGCACATAATTGCACTTGGCCGCTTCAAATTGAACTTGGCCGCGGAAAATTTCACTTGGCCACGCATAATTGCACTTGGCCGCATAAAATTGCACTTGACCACGAAGAATTGCACTTGGCCGCATAGAATTGCTGTTGGCCGCCCAAAATTGCCCTTAGCTGCACAAAATTGTTCTCCTAAGCGCAAAAAATTACTCTTTGACGCATTGAATTACTCGTGGTTGCAAAGAATTACATGTGGCCTCGCAGAATTATTCCTGGTCGCGAAGAATTACTCCTTACCGCAAAGTTTTGAAAATGTGATTACTATACACGACAGTCAAAGAATTACTCTGGCCGCAACAAATTACTTTTAGCTGCTAAATTTTGAAAACGTTATCACTATACACTATGATTTTCGCAATTGGGTTTTTAGGAAAGCCACTTGGGTTTATGGATTGAATTGGGCTCGGCCTGCATCTATTACCATTCGAATAAAATCTGAAAAAATGCTTTTAGAAATCTTCCAACTGGCCGAAAATATTTTTCTCCCAATTTCATGACATTTTGATATTTTTTTCTTACATTTAGGCTTTATTTTTCGGATTGATCATCCGTCTAGCCATATTAGAAAAGTCTACAAGTAAAAAATTTATGCTGAAAACAAAGAAATAATTTGACAAAAGACGAAAAAACACCAAACAATTCATATTTTTTTTCTCTACAGTACAGTTTTATATGTATTTTTTCAACTTTGGTCCATATTTTTTTTATTTTTTCGATTTCTCCTGTCGGGACGAACAATTTATCCCAACAAATACTTCGAAAAGCTAATATTGATAGCTTGTTCCCCTAAGAGCATTAGGGTCTTTTTGGAGTTTGTGAATTTTGTTTATATTCAAAAAAAAAAATTCTCATTGGTTAATTTTAAGTCAATTTTTTGTGGATTATTGTTTCGTCTTGTCGGAACGAAATGGAAACTAAAAACCATTTTAGTTTTAGTTTTGTTTTGTTTTCCAATCATTACCCTATATCTTTCTTCAATCATTACCCTATATTTTCAATTATTAATTTCATTTCTCTCTCTATCTCTCTCCAATCATTACCCCTCTCTCCAATCATTATCATATTTCTCTCTCTACCCACTACTAAAACTAAACTAAACTAAACTCTCATCCGAACAAAGCCTACGATTTTTTTTAGTTTTATCTTGGGTATTTCCAAAAATGTTAGGGTGAAAGAATTTTTTTTAAAACTTTTTGGATTTCACTCATCGCGACCAATCAATAATTCAAAAAAGTTTAGCGCAAAACTAAAAAATGCAAAAATATAGAAATAAGGAAAAAGCTAAAACTAAAAAAGTTTATCTTGGGTGTTCCCTCACTTTAATTGGGGAATCGTTCGCCCTGAGAAACTGCAGCAGCTTTACAAGGAACCAAGCTCTAAGTACCATTGGATGCCAGTGCCTGAATGTTTACTTCTTAGCCTCAAGACGATTGAAATTCTCGAATTCTGGGGCGATGAAGAAGAAGAGCTGAACCTTGCGAAGTACTTGGTCGAAAATGCAATGGTATCGAAGAGGATGACAATTTTTTTGTCACTACTCAAGAATTGGCCACATTTTCTTCTGCTTGAGTGATGAATTCTCATGTCTTCCGAAAGGTGCAACTAACTGCAAATTTACTCTTCATATTCCGGAAGGGCCACCAACCGCGTCATGTGTTGAGACTCCTAGCTATCGAGGAACTTAGCATTTCTGGCATGTCTTTCATTTGTTTAGAAGTTTATAATTAAAGTCTTAAAGCTAATCTTGAGCTCTTTTATTATGTCTTGTCGGACACGTGTTTAATGTAGTGTACTTTTACTGCGATTGGGCTCGATCGCTCATGATATGCTCTCAAACACTGTCATTTTATTTGGTGATTTAGAAGTCAATTTTGATCTATCTAGATTAGGTCAAACTAGCATAACTTGGTTGAGTTGGGGCTTCACATTGTGACTTTTTGTTTTTTTTAAGCTAAATTTTACTACTAGTATATATTTTGACTTCCCATGGCAGCTACAAAATCAATTTGTTTTTTTCCCATACAAGAGAACAAGAAATAGGCCATTGACTACAAGAGCATTGGAGGCCTCAAACTGATATGCATAGATTATCACAGTTTTTCTAATTGAATTTTTCTCAAGTTTCTTCTATTTGAAATGGCCATAATATATTTGATTTTTTTATGAATGATTTAGTTGTCCGGAATTATAGAATGGACATCTCGAATCACAAAATAGGTTAAGAGACCTTGTGCGCTATTCGATGGTTTGTTCGATCAATTTGAACTTTTGCAAAGACATACTATCTAACGAATCCGATAAAAAACTTGGAATATAAAAAAAAAAGAATACGGCCGTAGTAAAACCATTCGTGTGATGTTATCAAATTATTCCAGGTCGTAAAGTTTTGAAAGCGTAATTACTATGCATGGCGGTTGAAGAATTCTGGCCACGATGAATTACACTTGCCCACAAAGAACAACTCCTAGCCTTAAAGAATTATTATTTCCTCAAAAAATTGCCCCTGACTATGAAAAATTACTCTTGGATTCAAAGAATAGTGACTGCATAGAATTACTTCTTCCCACAAAGAATTGTACTTGGTCACGTAGAATTGCAGTTGGCTGCGCAGATTTGCTGTTGGCCGTGTAGAATTTTAGTTGGCCGCCTAAAATTGCACTGGGCCGCGGAAAATTGCACTAGGCCGTGGAAAATTGCACTTGGCCGCGCCTAATTGCTTTTGGCCTCTTCAGATTGCACTTGGCCACGTAGAATTGCTATTGGCCGCCCAAAATTACAGTTAGCTGCACAAAATTGTTCTCTTGGTCGCAAAAAATTACTCTTTGACGCGTTGAATTACTCGTGGCTGCAAAGAATTACTCGTGGCTACGCAGAATTGTTCCTGGTCGCGAAAAATTACTTCTTACCGCAAAGTTTTGAAAACGTGATTACTATACACGACAGTCAAAGAATTACTCTGGCCGCAACGAATTACTTTTAGCCACTAAATTTTGAAAGCGTAATCACTATACACTATGGTTTTCGCAATTGGATTTTTAGGAGAGCCACTTGGGCTTATTGGATTGAATTGGGCTCGGCTTGCCTCTATTACCATTCGAATAAAATCTGAAAAAATGATTTTAGTAATCTTCGAACTGGCCCAAAATATTTTTCTCCCAATTTCTTGGACATTTTGATATTTTTTTTCTTTCATTTAAGCTTTATTTTTCGGATTGATCATCCGTCTCGCTATATTAGAAAAGTCTACAAGTAAAAAAATTATGATAAAAACTAATAAATAATTTGGCTAAAGACGATAAAACACCAAACAATTGATATTTTTTTCTTTACAGTACAGTTTTATATGTATTTTTTCAACTTTGGTCCATATTTTTTTATTTTTTTGATTTCTTCTGTCGGGCGAACAATTTATCCCAACAATTACTACGTAAAGCTAATAGTGACGGCTTGTTCCCCTAAGAGCTTTAGGGTCTTATTGGACTTTGTGAATTTTGTTTATATTCTAGAAAAAATTTTGCATTGGTTAATTTTGAGTCAATCTTTTGTGGATTATTGTTTCATCTTGTCGAAACGAAATGGAAACTAAAAAATTACGATTTTTTTGAGTTTTATCTTGCGTATTTCAAAAAATGTTAGGGTGAAAGAATTTTTTTTAAAACTTTTTGGATTTCACTCATCGAGACCAATCAATAATTCAAAAAAGTTTAGCGCAAAACTAAAAAATGCAAAAAAAATAAAATAAGGAAAAAGCTAAAACTAAAAAAGTATATCTTGGGTATTCCCTCACTTTAATTAGGGAATCGTTCGCCCTGAGGAACTGCAGCACCTTTACAAGGAACCAAGCTCCAAGTACCGTTGGATGCCGGTGCCTGAATGTTTACTTCTTAGCCTCAAGACGATTGAAATTCACGAATTCTAGGGCGATGAAGAAGAAGAGCTGAACCTTGCGAAGTACTTGTTGGAAAATGCAATGGTATCGAAGAGGATGACAATTTTTTGTCACTACTCAAGAATTGGCCACATTTTCTTCTGCTTGAGCGATGAATTCTGGTTGTTTACATTAAGGCCCCGTTCTTCCTAAAATTTGCAAAATTCCGTATTGTGAAGCAATTTTCTTGCTATAAAATCATCTTGGGAAATTGTAATGTCAACGAAATAAAGCGACATTAGCGTGATTAGCATTTGTAACTTTCCAATTTTGATGTAAGGAAGTCATGAAAGCCAAGTCCAGGGGAACAAATACAAAGATTTTGAGCCCTGGCAAACGCATGTTTAACTTAAAAGTGAGGTATCCATGCTTCCATCTATTAAAAAAAAAACAAGCTAAGCGAAAACCACTAATAAGATGATCATGTAGCGCTCCTTTAGACCGTGAGGTCTAGGGTTCAATTCCTATAGACATGAGATTGACCTTCGTAGTGATTGACCATATACTAACATCTTGTCATCTGGAAAAAAAAAATTATTTTCCTAGTTCACTTAATAAAATGATGTGCTCTTTAACTTTTCATTAGTTTTGACTAGACCAAAAACAAACAACTAAAATGCAAGGAGGACCATTCTAAATAGACCTAAGGTTGCCAATTTTGACAAAAAATAAAAACATTTTCTGCTGGAGTTCAAAAAAATTGCACAATTCACAAATATCTCCAAATCTTCCCAAACGGAAAATATCAAAACAATCAACTAAACAATGAAGAGGAAGGGGAAAAAAATCATACCTCCAAATTTTCAGAATATGTGATCACTAATATTACTAATATACAAGAAACAAAGAAATAAAAACTAAATATATAGGTGCAGTCGGCTATTTTCATCATCCCCAGACAGGAAGGGACAAAATTTGGCAAAACAGAATATCATGAGGAAGGGACAAAACAGAATAACTTGAATTTTGTAAGGACCAAATTCCGGAGTCTTCTTGTATTGGCAATTCCATATGACAAAACACATATTTATATTGGGTTGTAATATTATTATTTCTTTATAAGCTAGCGAGTCTGTATAGGATTAGAGTGGAACGAATCATTTATTTGTAATTGAGCGTGAGCGTTCTGGATAAAAGAGGAGGTCGGCTTCTACGAGACGAATTTTGGCGAAGACGGTTCGATGGACAGATCAATCCGGTTTTTTAAATGAAAAGAATCATGACAAATATATCCATATATGGACTTAGTTCCTGTGCCTAGGTTAAAAAAGCATAGCCTTATATATAAAAAGAAAAGAACGTCAAAAGAAAGGGTGGATGCTATATACATATACTATTATTCAGAGAAGAAGAAAAAGGGCGGCGGCAATAGGAAATAAAAGGTGAAGCAACAGGTTGTTCTGACGAGAGCCATTTATCGAAAGACGATTTTCGTTAAGTTGATTGGAGGGCTTGTGGATTCAAAGCCGTTGGTGATTAAGATCACTGGGTGCGGTGTACGTGTGACTCAGCAGATAATACTTGGAACGTTGTGAGGATTTACTACGTTTGGATTGGTTTATCTGTAACTGCACAATGATTATGGTGATTTGATTCCTCCTCGTGGTTTTTACCAATTTTCGGGTTTTCCACGTATATCTCTGCGTTATGTGATTGATTGATTGCTTGCGCAGTTTTTTATTGATAGTATTAATTAGTGATTCACTTTCATACTATTAGGGTTTTAACGGATTGTTATAGAACCCTGATTTGTCAAAAAAAAATTCAATCGATAAAAGTAACATTGTATTAAAGGGAAACGGGTAAGGGGAATCCAACAAAAAGTTGGACAATACAGCATACAGCCAATTGGGTCAAGCCCAAACACGTAACGGGCATAATCAGTGGGCCTAAAATGTCCAAATATAGCAATACAAGCCCAACAACACTTGAGGGTCTAAAAACCCAAATATAACAATACAAGCCCAATCAAGAAAACCCTAAACCTATCCCTACACTTCTATGAGCTTTCAAAACGCCGCCCAACCACCGCCAACCACCGATCAGGCAAAAATAACCAGCCACCAAAGATGCTCCTCCACACACCACCGAGCCACCACCGGCAAACCCATGGAGCAGCAACCAACCCCCACTGTTGCGAATGCTCACCCAAGCCGTTAGGCAACAACAGCGCCGCCCAACTACGGACACGGCGGGAGACCACGCCGATTAGCTGCCCAACATCGTTTGAACCACCAAGCCGTTAGGCCAAACTCTGATCTACCCAACCGAAGTCCGATAGGAGGAAAATAGAAACAGGAGAGAGGAGATCAAGAACAAGGTAGAATAGAGGAAATGGCGGCGAAGGAAGAAACATAGAAAAGCAAGGGAGCGGCCTTGAAAAAAAAAGAGGGGAGAGGAAGAGGACAGAGGAGAAGACGAAACCATACCAGATCACAACCCCGTCGGATGTTCCCCACCCAGAAATGGCCACCGTGAAGACCAATATGTCGGCTGTAGAGAACGGTGTCTAAATTTATTTATTTAATATTTTTTTACTGTGAAATGTGTTATTTTAAATACTTTGAATTTTATGAGCCTTGGATTTTTTATATATATTTTTTGAATATAGTTGTGCAGGTGCAAGTATACGCATTTACTTGACCGTGTTCGAATTCATTGGTCCTTTGATCGAGTGTGTTGGGAGACTCCCATGTGTAGTGTAATTAGTGTTAGAAATTTTTAGAGCTAATTAATTGTTTAAGTGTTAGGTGAGGGGCTCTAGTGCAAGAAGTTACAACATGTAACTATTAGGCCATAATCTAGAGACTTGAGGGAGGAATGGTGTTTTTCTTTTTTTTTCATCCTTGTCATTTCCAGTGCCGTCTCTCTCTCTCTCTCTCCCTCCCTCTCTCTCTCTCTCTCTCTCTCTCTCAGCCATCATCTTGCATTTCTTTTGCTTGGGTATTTTGTGTCTTCATCTAGAAACTTGGAGGGATCTTGGATTTCAAGTTTGTAGGCTCTCCTTCACCACCATCTCACTCATCCCTCTTGTGTGTGAACGGTCGTGCTCACCCCTACCTTACAAGTTCGAAGGGCAAGGATACGCTTTGATGGACACTGTGATGGAGATATCTTTTGTGTTTTGGCGAGACGATCTACATGATATTTTGTTGGGTCTTGAAGGCCATCTTTTGATTACATGTATATGTTTTTGACTTTGGGAATGTAATGATAAATGTTAAACTCGAATGCTTGTTATGTCTTTTAGGCAAAGAAAAAGGAAAACTTGTATCCCTTTTTGTAATTGGAGTTGTATGGTTTAAGTGGTGTTTTGGTGCATTGGTGGCTAATCAAAAATTGAAATATTTGGAAGTGGATAGCTTGTCATGCTTCTTTTAATTTGGTTAGACTTATAATTTATTGCATGATAGAGTGAAGAAGAGAATTGTTTTTAGTTATTTGGCAAAATTATTTATTTTATTGAGGTTAAAATCACATTGCCTAATTATTATAAAGCGGGGCGTGACATCGGCTCCTAAAAACGCCCAGGGGAAAAGACGGAACCAGGGCCGGCTCATAAGATTTGGAGGTCGGAAGCGAACCTCTTGAATGAGGCCTCTCTATATTTTTAATACAAAAGTGGTCTACAAAGAGTCTCATAAAAAAAATTACTCCGTATTACAAAAGATTTATCATTACAAAATAGAAGCATATATATAATTATCCCCCAAAAAATGCAAGTATTACAATAGCTCAAAATCCATTATTTGAAAATTAAGTCTTCTCGCACTTTTTGCTGCAAATGTACTAATTAAGTCTCTATAGTCAAGCTGCTTCACCAACTCCTTCTCGATAGACAATATAGTCAATCTATTTAATCTTTCTTGACACACGGTTGACCGAAGATAATTTTTTATCAAGGATTTCATATGCAAGCATTTTTCGTCCACGGTCATCTGTTGTTGTCTTTCCTTCCCTTCGACTCCTCAAGCGTGAAGCATGAAGCATTTGCAGCTTACTGCATTTCTTTCTTCTTTTTTGGATTGGCGCAATATATTCTTCCGGCTGTCACTTATTTTCCTTTTTTTAAAAATGCTTAGAGTTTCTAATAAGTAATTGCGACATTTGGGCCTATTTTGTGACTCCTAAATTTTAATTGTGCCTATTTTGTGTAAAAGAAGCTAGTGCAAATTTTTTTGGGGCCATATATATATACGGATCCTAAAATTTTAGGGGCCCTTATTTTTAACTTTTTTTTTGGGCCAGAAGCGCAAGCTTCTCTGGCCTTTGCCATAAGCCGGCTCTGGACAGAACGCAGAGATTCAAAACGCCTAGTATCGCTCACCAGACCTGCCGCCACCGACCACTCACTGCCGTTGCAGATCGTTTTCTGTATAAGAAAAACAGAACGAAAAGGAAACGAAGAGGTGGAGAAGAAGGGAGGATGAGAAAGAGGAGGGAGAAGAAGGATCGCCCAGGGGGAGGAGGGGAGAGGTGGAGCCTCTCCCCCCAGGCGGCAGAAACCCTAGCTTTTAGTCGCAGACCCTCTGGCTCCGTGATTGCGACAACATTAGCTCTTAAACTTGAATATTAAACCTTGGGAATCATGTCAACGTGATTTTTGTGGTGGCGGTGCGAGTGGTGATAAATTTTAGCCTTGAGAATTTCTTTAATAGAGGATATTCTCGGGTCGTTGTGGTGGCACCGAAAGTCGCATTTCAAATGTGGTGGTGGTAGATTGAAACATCTAGAATATTCTCAATGCTTATTCTGAATTTTTTGTTGCATTGGTAGTGATGGTGAAGTAACAAAGGTTGTGGTGGTGGAGCGGAGGGGTGGGCTGGTGGTTATGTGGTGCTAAAATGATGGTGAGAGTGGTGATGGAGTAGTCGTGGTGGAGTTGCATGTAGAGGCGTGATGGTCATGGCATTGGAGTGGTGGTATTGGGAGTAGTGATTAGATGAAAGCGGAGGTGGTAGGGTTGAGGTGCGGTGTCGATGGTGGTAGTAGACTGGAAGTGTGGTGGCAGTGGGGATGAAGTGATGGTGGTGTAGGTGGTGAAGAGATGGTGATGGAGAAGTTGTGTTGCAGTGATAGAGTTGGCGGTGGAGGAGTGATAGTACTCCGATGATTAGTCTGCTTACTACCCACATTTTATAAACTAAACTTATTTTAATAATTGGATTCCATCCTCTAGTTCTTTGAAAATTCTTATCTATATATAATAGGTCTTAATCCAATTTAAAATGAGGAAGATAGAACCGTTTTACCGAAAAGATTGACTTTTCAACTTAGAGGATAAATTGGTCATATCTTTTGATATATAAAAATAATTTTAGATCCAAACTTCTTGGGTTAGAAACTAGACTCAACAAGGTTTCTCACGGTTCAAACTTTGCGAAAATCGGAATTCGAAAGTGTCTGGGACAAACCCGTAAAGTTTGACCACTTGTGGAGCTTAAATGCGCCTCAGGCGCATCTACATGCGCCCCGGGCGCATCCTCGAAATTTCAAAACTAACCAAACTTTGCAGATTTGCCACGGACACTCCTGAACTCCGATTTGCACTTGGTTTGAGCCGTTCAAAAGCTTGTCTAGACTAATTTCTAACCACATTAGTTTGGTTGCAAATTTATTTATACATTAAAAGATACGACGATTTTACCCTCAATAGGTCAAAAAATTAAATTATTTTGGGAAAATCCTTCAACCACACTAACTTTAAATCGGATCGAAACGTATTTTACATCAATAGAGAAGGTATTAAAAGTAGTAAAAGATGGTGGGATCAAACCATAAAAATAATAGATTTTGATTTACGAAAAGTTGGTCAAAAGTAGACCAATTCAAAGATCGGCAGATCCACTAAAGCTAAAACACGTTTTCGCGCCCTTCCACTCATTATGAGTTCCATTTGGTACTCGCATTCGTAGGTCTAAACCACCATCACACCATTACTGGCGTCACTACGGACATGCTAGTTGCTTGATCAGGATTTTCCAGCTGATATTGAGTACATATGGTTTTTCAATCTCATATTAATTTTGAATGACTTGAAAATCCCTTTCCACATAGATCTTACTTACGACCAATATATGTTCAGCTTACTTACGACCAATATATGTTCAGCACTTGATTCTGTTGACAAATTTACCAGTGGAGATCACACACATCATTTACAATATCATCTTGCTTCTAGCTGGTATTAAGATCCAATGGAAAATCCCAGTTAAGAAGAAATGAGGTACTTTTTGACACGAATGGTGCTCCGCTCACAGATGTGTCTAGAATTGTCCAATACATATGTTCCACAGGATGTACGTGGGTTCCACTCATGGAATGATTCCGGATTCATCTGTATCTAGATCTGTGTATACCATCTAGACATGTGTCTGAAGCATTAATGCTTTGACATGCTCAATGACAGAAAATAACTGAAGGAGTATCTAACATTCTTCTCTGCTCTATGAACAGCATGTTCGATCATGTAAGTTGGAGTTGAGTCTTGTTTACCCTCCACTTAAGAGGGTGAAATTACCATCCTTCCTATTGGTTGAAATGGTGTGGATCCCACCACAAAGTGATGTCATGCTTACCAAAAAATGTATTCACATGCCCTATTTGTGAATAAGGACCAAGTAGTGAGTTCGGGCATAATTCACATGCCTCTGATTGTTCATTCACACTTAAAAAATCTTGTTCTTGATCGGTCTTAATCTATCAATGTTATCAAATGTTTTCATGTCTTCGAAGTTGGATTCCGGTAAACATCTTGAAAATTGTTGATCCATTTTGATCTTTTTAAGGATGAAATGGGCTAGGGCAATAGGACTAGCATTACTTGCAACCTCTTCCCGGTATTCCCTTTGATCCAGTGACCTCACAAGAAGGGTCCATAGCAATTCTTGCTTCTGTCTCAGCAGTTTATAGACGGAACACTAACAGCTGCTAGTCAGCGGCCACAAACTCTAGTTTACCAAACGTACCAGAATCCAACGGTCAAAGCAGCTACAACTCAAGTAAGTGTACATATACGTATGAAGTAAAGTGTTCCAAATTACAATGTGCAAAATTTTCGACAACCGTCTGCAATCTTCTTCTTTTTTTTTTTCCCCGGAAAATATTTGCATAAAAATGTGGAAACAGATCACCTAGGCAGGAGAACTGATCAGTAGCACCACACGCCTCAATATTGCTCGGCCAAATTCCATCGGTTTAAGGTAATTCTATCTGTTCATAATCCCAGTTTTCCATGTTTTTCTGTGGTACGAAACTTCTATTCAGATTCCTATACAGGTTGCCCTTAGACCAACATGTGATCATTTAGCAAATTTAATCTGCCATAAAGTTCTTCTGCTATAATAATATGCAGCATTAACCATAAAATGAAAGTTGATTTCAATTCAAGGCATAGTGCATCAAATGTTTTCTTCTCATTCACAAATTATGAATGACATATCGAAAACTGATCAGATTGAAAAATGAAAAGAAAAACAAAATTGAAAAACGAAATGAAAAACTACTCTACATTAATAGCCACTCTATGTGAATAGATCTTAAGCATAATAATCATACAAAGAACCAATTTACCAAACACTCTCTGATGGATTAGTGCTAGTTCGGATTAGTGCTAGTTCTCTTCAACCACCTCTCCGAGGTCTTGATTTTTCCCAGATCCAACTTTAACAAGAGCAAACCAGAGATTTCCCTGTGCTTTGAATGACCACAACTGCACTAACATATCTTTGCAGAGTTTATGAGTCTCTAAAAGTTCCTTTCACCCCAAAAGAGGATTGTATACAACAATAACGTTCATTGACTATCTCTAAGGCATATCCGACTGACTTCAGCATATCCCATATTCCAATCCTCCCTCTTCAATGATCCTCGATTCTATCCGCGAAACTTGATTCCCATTTTGCCGCGTGGACAAGAAACTCTTCCTTCCTCCCTTAAGAATTTCATGTTGATTTGTCTCAACATTAAAGATAGGCGTGCGGTGAACAAAAGGTAATCTACTTTAGCAATATGTGCATCTTGCTTGAGTGACTACACTTACAATAGCAGTCAAACAGCTATAATCTACAAAACGAATAATTCGACGCTTGAAAAAAAATCATGGTTCCATTTGCCGGGGCCAGTACTTCTAATAAGCAGGCTTTCCTGCTTATATTATGGTCTTTTCCTTTTGCCTCTCAGATCGATGAAATGAATAACATTTACATGCTGGTCTCCTTTCAAATGAGTATGATCAGTGCTAGATTCTAGCAAAAAAGTTCACTTGTGATCACTCACTTCATCATTAATTTATGATCTCACCTTGCTTGCAGCTAACCAACATTGAAATTCTACTGAAAATGCCAGTTAAGAAAGGGGATGCATTTTGCCATGCTCAATGTCCGAAAACCAGCAAAATGTCCGAAAACCACTATCGTTTCAAAATTCTCTCCACCCTATGAACCACTGTTTGGAAAACGTAAGAAGCCTGCCAAACGCTCTTGATACTTGTTTGATCAACACAACTGATAGCTTCAGCAGCTTACTGAATCTTTTGGGGTAGTGTTTTTCATATTTCACCTGTAACTATGGTGAGACCATATACTTTTGTGGATGACTATTCCTAAGGGCCAAGGGGACTCTGTTGATATGACATGTTCCATTATTCCTCAATTATGGGCAACATGCCTTACACATAACAACTCTGTGACTGTGAGTAAAGACTTAAGTTTTATCAGATTTGGGCGTAATTCTTGTGCTTCTCGAACTTTCAACTATAAAAATGGCGCAAAGAGTGTTCAAGCACCATTGGCAGGATAATGGATTTAGCAACAAGAATATCAGAAGAACAACACCCAATATTGGCAAGCACAAAAGGTATATCAGAAGACAACACCCAATATTGACAGATGGTATTTTATATATGCTATTCTTTTTCGTTTTCCCAACATCAAAACGAAAACGCAGTTTCCTAAGGGAAGAGAAGATAAAGAGAATCGACAGTAAGAGAAAAACACAACCAAGCACATTGAACAATGAAGGAATAGTTATTGCAAGAAAAGTAGCAATTCGAATGAACCAACCACTGCAATTTCCAAAATGACAAGTTAATGTCTCGCAAACGATCATAAGTTCATAGAAGGATATGCAGTATTTACCAAAACATTGGAAGGGGACATACCCCCTTGTGCTAAAATAAAATAAGAATTGGACAAAAATCCAAAAGCTGAAGATTTTTCCTATAGTTCTCCCAATACTTAGCAGCAGGAGAACTCATCAATCTTGTTCCTTTACCTTCCAGAGTTTAACAAGTGCAAACCAGAGGTTTTCCTCTACTCTAAATGACCAAAGCTGCACTAGTAAATCCTTGCACAGTTTGTGTTCGCCCACAACCTCATTCCACCCTTTCACCACATTATATATTCCGGTCCTCATGTTCCACTGCCTTATATCGATCTCGTGTTCCTTTCCGTTCTCTGCAATAAGCCGCGCTTCTATCTTCCTAACATCCTTCCCATTGATCCCTTCCCCACTTGGAAACTCCTTGTCTATGAGTTTACCTCGCGGGAGAGAGAGGCGCCCATGGCGATCGCTCACGTCCGTGCCTTCGAGTACCTTTTGAATTACCAAAGTAGCTTTGGCTCCCCCAAGATTTCGGATTCTTTCCTTGAATTCATCAGGCAGGTCTGGTGTGATTTCCGGTAAAACAACCTTCCTTTTTCGAACCAATTTATTCACCTTCTTCATGTTCGCCCTCTTCTTGATCGCCCTGTCCTTTTCTTCTTCATCACCAAACTCACAATCACTACTGCCCCGTGGCCTTTTTCGACCTGGTTTTTCAGTTTTCTTGCCCGCGTTTTCGTCCTCCCGAACAGGTTTGGTGGGTTGCCTTCCACTCATCACGAATCGAATTCTGAGACGTGGTTTCTTAGGCACAACAGAAGGCGGCTTGTATGATGGTTCCTGTATCTCAATCATAGTGAGGTAATACACATCCGTGTCGTCGGAATTCGGGTTCTTGAGCACTTCTCTGATGATCTCCAATCCTTTCTCAGCATTAAGTTTAACTAGATACTCTTTTGATCGCTTCAATGCCTCTTTGAATTTGAAGTAATCATACCCGGACTCCTTAACCTCGGACGGTGTTTGATACTCGGTGAGACAGAGGATGTATACATCAGACTCATCGTAATGAGGGTTCTTGAGAATCTCCCGAACGACATTCAACCTTTTCTTGCTATCCAGTTGGAGCAGCCACTCTTTAGTTTCCTTCAAAAGCCTATCGAATTTAGAGTAATCGTACCCGAAATCGTTGTCCATTCTTTCCTTCTATTAGTTGTTCAACACTCGACAGCAAAGAACAGAGTATGAAATTTTTGTGAATGAGAATGATGGAAACAGAGGAGCGGAGAAGTTTTTTATTTGGTTATGAGAATCATAGGATACGGCATATCTAAATATGATTGTCTCTCTCTCTCTCTCTCTCTCTCTCTCTCTCTGGAAACCTAAGTTGAATAGAAGTGGGGTTTGTGGAAGACTTGGGAGTGAAGTTTTGGAGTTGCGAACTAGTTAGAAGTGAGAGATTCTAAACTGGGTGTGATTTGGATTTTGATTTCTTGGGTATGAAGTTTCTCGATTAGGAAATTATTGCAGTTCAAGTTTTCGTGAAACAGAAAGCAAATTCGATTTCGGTTTGGGATACGAAAGTGAAGGGGATATCTCTCTGTCCAACGGTCAAAATTAGGGTTTTTGAGGAGCTCTTTCGTTATTCCTAGGTGTGTGTGTGTGTGTGTGTTTTTTTTTATTTTTTGTTGTCATGTCCTAATTTCCAGTCAAATACACAGATTTCTTTACTACTGTTATCAAGCCAACAGAAAATTAGCATAGAGTCCAAAATTAAGGGGTTTTGGTACACTAAGTACGCGCTAAACTTTCTTACAGCGATAGATCCATGCTTTTAAAAGAACTCAGGCCTAAGGTCCTCTAATTTTCACCGAAGCAAATTTGTGGACAAAGTTGCCCCTAAAACACACGAACGCATTGGGACAAACCGGCAGCCATGGATGCCGACGACCACTCCCGTTCCGACCACCACCAAGCCCTCTCATTCTCTCTCTCGGACCTCTCTCTCCTTCTCTCGAAGTCCCTTTCTCTCTCTCCCGATCTCATTCTCTGTCCCCGGCAAAAACGTTAGCCGCCGCATGACTGCCGGAACCATACCCAGACACAACAGTAGCGACAGCTACGACACAGCTGTCGTTGCGCTCAGTTATGTCGCAACGGCGGCGGGTTCAGCGGGGAAGAAGGAGAAGGGGAGAGGAGTAGGGAAGGGAAAGAGGGAAGGAAAGAGAAGAAGGAACAAGAGGGAAGGCAGGAGGGGTGAGGTGGTGGCAGCCACGGCAGCAGTAGCCATGGCTGCCATACGTGGTTTCCATTTTCCAGTTCCCTTTCTTATTTTTTGTTGTTAGAAGAGGAAAAGAGAGATCAAGAGGGAGAGTGAGAGGGGTTAGTGGTGGGAAGAGAGAGGGAGCTCACGGATCTTGTGGCTTGCCGGAGGAGTGATAAGTCGCCGGTAGGGGAGTGTTCGCTAGCTGGGGAGGAAGAATGGTTTGATGGAGAGAAAAGAATTGGTGTACTCTATTTTCGGGTAACAAAGTTATCCATTTTTCATTTTCTATTTTCCCTTTCTTAATGTTTTGGTCGTTCAAATGTGTAGTGTTCAAAGTTATCCATATGGGAGCTTCAAATGTGCATGCAAGACATGTGTAGTGTTCTTCTTTTCATTCAGCCTAAACTCAAAAACAATGAAACACGTATGTTGGTTTGGACAGATAATCATATCTATATATATCTGTAGGTTTTATTCATTTTATAAAGTACAGATTTTGTAAGTAATAAAGAGTATAAATTTGGACAAATAACCTCATCTGGGATAATAAAGAATATAAGTGTGTGTACAAGTAACTATATTTGTTGATATTATTGCGATTATACAAGTAACAAATTTGGACAGATAATCATATCTGTTAATTTTATTGTGATTATACAAAGTGCAGATTTCTCAGAGACAACCTTATCTGTTGGTATTTTTTGAATAACAAAGAGTATGAATTTGGACAAATAATAATATTTTTGTGCGGTTATACAGAGTTTAAATTTTGCAAAAATAACCTTATCTGTTGGCACTTTTTTTTAATAAAAAAATATGATTTTAGACAAATAACCACATCTGTTGATTTTATTATAATTATACAAAGTGCAGATTTCACATAGATAACCTTATTTGTTAGTATTTTTTTGATAGTATAGTTTTGAAAAGATAATCATATTTTTTGATTTTATTGCGATTATACAAAGTATAAAAACAACAAGATTTAAAAAAAGAAGGTATAAATGGAGATGTGTTGTAGTTTGGTGCTACAAATAAAGAACACATATAAGGTTATGTGTGCTTTTTGTGTCATACAAATAACATAAGATATGCTTATTTGTCCAAATCTGTAGTAAAAAAATCTAACAGATAATGTCATATATATTTGCAAATTGTGTGTTCCATATATGTCTATGTATTACGTTGTTTTTTTTGTAAAAAATTAAAGCCTAGCACCACAAATAATTAAAAAATGGTTTCTTAAGTAATACTGACAAACTACTTTTACATTTCCCAAGCTCACAGGAACATATATCGATGTTTTCCACATTTGTCAACTGATGGAGGGCGGTGAAGCACCGAAGTCGATTGAGCTACTCTTCTTCTCCGGCGAAGAACAACTTTTCCGGTTGAGTTACTCTTCTTCTCCGGCGAAGAATAGCTTTGCCGTCTAATGCTCCATGTCACTTGAACGCTGCCGCCTCCTTCCCGATATCTATTGACGACTTCGCCGACACTGGAACCACCAGCTCCGCCGCCTAGATCCATGTTTACAGCGGGCGACGGACATTAATCGATACCGAAACCACTAGCTCCGCCACTGAGCTTCATGTTTATGCCCCCGCGTTGTCGTCGAAGTTGAACGAGTAACTTAATTCCCTTCCTCAGCCGGAGCTGGGGCAACGAGGATCATGTACCAACAGTCTTGGAAGACGGGACAACATTTCCAACTTTCCGAAGATGAAGTCGAGAATGTCTCAATTGAGTTTGAGGGTATTTTTGGAAGGTCGTGGCTATGAGGATCTCCGGCATTAGAAACAGATGGAATGGACTAATTGTACTATAACCCCTATAACTATGGACTGTTCACCGAAGCTCTCTTAAGCCAAAGACAGATTTATTTGGACCAAAATCCAGTCCAAAGCCAGGTTGATAACAAATTACTTTTACCCACTAAATTTTGAATGTGTGATCACTTTACACTTCGCAATTAGGTTTTCGGGAGGGCCACTTGGGTTTATTGGATTGAATTAGGCTCGGCCGGCCTCTATTACCATTCTAATAAAATCTGAAAAAATGCATTTAAAAATCTTCCAACTGGCCCAAAATATTTTTCTCCCAATTTCTTGGACATTTTGATATTTTTTTTCTTACATTTAAGCTTTATTTTTCGGAAAACTGCACTTGGCCGCGCATAATTGCACTTGGCCACGGAAACTTGCGCTTGGCCGAGGAAAATTGCACTTGGCCACACATAATTGCACTTGGTCACATAAAATTGCACTTGACAGCGAAGAAATGAACTACGCCGCCCAAAATTCCCTTTAGCCGCCCAAAATTCCCCTTAGCCGCACAAAATTGTTCTCCTGGTCGCAAAAGATTACTCTTTGACACATTAAATTACTTGTGCCTACAAAGAATTACTCGTGGCCACGTAGAATTATTCCTGGTCGCGAAGAATTACACCTTACCGCAAAGTTTTGAAAACGTGATTACAATACATGACAGTCAAAGAATTACTCTGGCCGCAACAAATAACTTTTAGCTGCTAAATTTTGAAATCGTGATCACTATACACTATGGTTTTTGCAATTGGATTTTCAGGATGGCCACATGGGCTCATTGGATTGAATTGGGCTCGGCTAGCCTCTATTCCCATTCGAATAAAATCTGAAAAAAATGCATTTAGAACTCTTCAAACTGCCCCAAAATATTTTTCTCCCAATTTCTTGGACATTTTGATTTTTTTTTCTTACATTTAAGCTTTATTTTTCGGATTGATCATCCATCTCGCTATATTAGAAAAGTCTACAAGTAAAAAAAATTATGATAAAAACTAAGAAATAATTTGACTAAAGACAAAAAAACACCAAACAATTGATATTTTTTTCTCCATAGTACAGTTTTATATGTATTTTTTCAACTTTGGTCCATATTTTTTTATTTTTTTGATTTATCCTGTCGGGACGAACAATTTATCCCAACAATTACTATGAAAAGCTAATAGTAACGGCTTGTTCCCCTAAGACCTTTAGGGTCTTTTTGGACTTTGTGAATTTTGTTTATATTCAAATAAAAATTTCGCATTGGTTAATTTTGAGTCAATCTTTTGTGGATTATTGTTTCGCCTTGTCGAAACGAAATGGAAACTAAAAAATTACGATTTTTTTGAGTTTTGTCTTGGGTATTTTCAAAAATGTTAGGGTGAAAGAATTTTTTTAAAACTTTTTGGATTTCACTCATTGAGACCAATCAATAATTCAAAATTGTTTAGCGCAAAACTAAAAAATGCAAAAATAAATAAATAAGGAAAAAGCTAAAACTAAAAAAGTTTATCTTGGGTATTCCCTCACTTTAATTGGGGAATCATTCGCCCTGAGGAACTGCAGCACCTTTACAAGGAACCAAGCTCCAAGTACCGTTGGATACCAGTGCCTGAATGTTTTCTTCTTAGCCTCAAGACGATTGAAATTCACGAATTCTGGGCCGATGAAGAAGAAGAGCTGAGCCTTGCGAAGTACTTGGTCGAAAATGCAATGGTATCGAAGAGGATGACAATTTTTTGTCACTACTCAAGAATTGCCACATTTTCTTCTACTTGAGCGATCGATGAATTCTCATGTCTTCCGAAGGGTGCAACTAACTGCAAATTTACTCTTCATATTCCGGAAGGACCACCAACCGCGTCATGTGTTGAGACTCCCAGATAGCATTTCTGGCATGTCTTTCATTTGTTTAGAAGTTTATAATTAATTAAAGTCCTAAAGCTTATCTTGAGCTCTTTTATTATGTCTTGTCGGACACGTGTTTAATGTAGTGTACTTTTACTGCGATTGGGCTCGATCGCTCATGATATGCTCTCAAACACTGTCACTTTATTTGGTGATATAGAAGTCAATTTTGATCTATCTAGATTAGGTCAAACCAACATAACTTGGTTGAGTTGGGGCTTCACGTTGTGACTTTTTGTTTTTTTTAAGCTAAATTTTACTACTAGTATATATTTTGACTTCCCATGGCAGCGGCAAAATCAATTAGTTTTTTTCCCATACAAGAGAACAATAAATAGGCCATTGACTACAAGAGCATTGGAGGCCCCAAACTGATATGCATAGATTATCACAGTTTTTCTAATTGAATTTTTTTCAAGTTTCATCTATTTGAAATGGCCACAATATATTTGATTTTTTGATGAATGATTTAGTTGTTCGGAATTATAGAATGGACATCTCGAATCATCAAAATAGGTTAAGAGACCTTGTGTGCTATTCAATGGTTTGTTCGATCAATTTGAACTTTTGCAAGGACATACTATCTAACGAATCTGATAAAAAATTTTGAATATCGAAAAAAAGAATACGGCCGTAGGAAAACCATTTGTGTGATGTTATCAAATTATTCCAGCCGAAAAGTTTTGAAAGCGTAATTACTATGCATGGATGCATGGCGGTTGAAGAATTCTGGCCGCGAAGAATTATACATGCCCACAAAGAACAACTCCTAGCCTTAATTAAAGAATTATTATTTCCACAAAAAATTACTCCTAACTATGAAAAATTACTCGTGCATTCAAAGAATTACTAGTGGCTGCATAGAATTACTTCTTCCCACAAAGAATTATACCTGGCCGTGTAGAATTACAAGTGGCCACATAGCACTGCAGGTGGCCAAGTGAAATTGCACTTGGCCGCGGATAATTTAGTTGGCCGCAGAAAATTGCAGTTGGCCGCGTAAAACTGCACTTGGCCGCGGAAAATTGCACTTGGCCACGCATAATTGCACTTGGCCGCGTAAAATTGCACTTGACCACGAAGAATTGCAATTGGTCACGTAAAATTGCTGTTGGCCGCCAAAAATTTCCCTTAGCCGCACAAAATTGTTCTCCTGGTCGTAAAAGATTACTCTTTGACGCATTGAATCACTCGTGGCTGCCAATAATTACTCGTGGCTGCCAATAATTACTCGTGGCCATGCAGAATTATTCATGGTCGCAAAAAATTACTCCTTACCGCAAAGTTTTGAAATTCACGAATTCTGGGGCGGTGAAGAAGAAGAGCTGAACCTTGCGAAGTACTTGTTGGAAAATGCAATGGTATCGAAGAGGATGACAATTTTTTATCACTACCCAAGAATTGGCCACATTTAATTTCTTCTGCTTGAGCGATGAATTCTCATGTCTTCCGAAGGGTGCAACTAACTGCAAATTTACTCTTCAGATTCCGGAAGGACCACCAACCGCGTCATGTGTTGAGACTCCTAGCTATCGAGGAACTTAACATTTCAGGCATGTCTTTTGTTTGTTTAGAAGTTTATAATTAAAGTCTTAAAGCTTATCTTGAGCTCTTTTTTTATGTTTTGTTCTGACACGTGTTTAATGTAGTGTACTTTTACTGCGATTGGGCTCGATCGCTCATGATATGCTCTCAAACACTGTCACTTTATTTGGTGATTTAGAAGTCAATTTTGATGTATCTAGATTAGGTCAAACCAGCATAACTTGGTTGAGTTGGGGCTTCACATTGTGATTTTTTATTTTTTTTAAGCTAAATTTTACTACTAGTATAATATATTTTGACTTCCCATGGCAGCAGGCAAAATCAATTTGTTTTTTTCCCATACAAGAGAACAAGAATTAGGCCATTGACTACAAGAGCATTGGAGGCCCCAAACTGATATGCATAGATTATCACAGTTTTTCTAATTGAATTTTTCTCATGTTTCATCTATTTGAAATGGCCAAAATATATTTGATTTTTTGATGAATGATTTACTTGTCCGGAATTACAAAATGGACATCTCGAATCATCAAAATAGGTTAAGAGACCTTGTGCGCTATTCGATAGTTCGTTCGATCAATTTGAACTTTTGCATGGACATACTATTTAACGAATCTGATAAAAAACTTGGAATATCAAAAAAAAAAAAAGAATACGGCCGTAGGAAAACCATTCATGTGATGTTATCAAATTATTCCAGGCCGTAAAGTTTTGAAAGCGTAATTACTATGCATGGCGGTTGAAGAATTCTGGCTGTGAAGAATTTTACACTTGCCCATAAAGAACAACTCCTGGCCTTAAAGAATTATTATTTCCACAAAAAATTACTCCTGATTGTGAAAAATTACTCGTGCATTCAAAGAATTACTAGTGGCTGCATAGAATTACTTCTTCCCACAAAGAATTGTACCCGGCCGCGAAGCATTACCGTTAGCTGCCCAGAATTGCAGTTGGCCACCTAATATTGCATTTGGCCGTTGAAAATTGCACCTGGCCGCGAATAATTGCAGTTGGCCGTGGAAAGTTGCAGTTGGCTGCGGAAAAGTGCACTTGGCCTCGTTAAATTGCACATGACCGCGGAAAACTGCACATGGCCGTGCATAATTGCACTTGGCCGCTTCAAATTGCTCTTGGACGCCGAAAAGTGCACTTGGCCACGCATAATTGCACTTGGCCGCATAAAATTGCATTTGACCGCGAAGAATTGAACTTGGTCGCATACAATTGCTGTTGGCCGCCCAAAATTGCCCTTCGCTGCACAAAATTGCTCTCCTTGTCGCAAAAGATTACTCTTTGACGCATTGAATTTCTCGTGGCTACAAAGAATTACTCGTGGCCACACAGAATTATTCCTGGTCGCGAAGAATTACTCCTTACCGCAAAGTTTTGAAAACGTGATTACTATACACAACAGTCAAAGAATTACTCCTTACCGCAAAGTCATGATATGCTCTCAAACACTGTCACTTTATTTGGTGATTTAGAAGTCAATTTTGATCTATCTAGATTAGGTCAAACCAGCATAACTTGGTTGAGTTGGGGCTTCACAATGTGACTTTTTGTTTTTTTTTTTTGTTTTTTTAAGCTAAATTTTACTACTAGTATATATTTCGACTTCCCATGGCAGCGGCAAAATCAATTTGTTTTTTTCCCATACAAGAGAACAAGAAATAGACCATTGACTACAAGAGCATTGGAGGCCCCAAACTGATATGCATAGATTATCACAATTTTTCTAATTGAATTTTTCTCAAGTTTCATCTATTTGAAATGGCCATAATATATTTGATTTTTTGATGAATGATTTACTTGTCCGGAATTATAGAATGGACATCTCGAATAATCAAAATAGGTTATGAGATCTTGTGCGCTATTCGATGGTTTGTTCGATCAATTTGAACTTTTGCATGGACATAATATCTAACGAATCCAATAAAAAACTTGGAATATCAAAAAAAAGAATACGGCCCTAGGAAAACCATTCGTGTGATGTTATCAAATTATTCCAGGCCGTAAAGTTTTGAAGGCGTAATTACTATGCATGACAGTTGAAGAATTCTGGCCGCGAAGAATTACACTTGCCCACAAAAAACAACTCCTAGCCTTCAAGAATTATTATTTCCGCAAAAAATTACTCCTGACTATGAAAAATTACTCATGGATTCAAAGAATTACTAGTGGCTGCATAGAATTACTTCTTCGCGCAAAAAATTGTACTTGGCCACGTAGAATTGCAGTTGGCCGTGCAGATTTGCAGTTGGCCACGTAGAATTTCAGTTGGCTACCTAAAATTGCACTAGGCCATGGAAAACTGCACTTGGTCGCGCCTAATTGCTCTTGCCGCTTCAAATTGCACTTGGCCGCGTAGAATTGCTGTTGGCCGCCCAAAATTGTCGTTAGCTGCACAAAGTTGTTCTCCTGGTCGCAAAAAATTACTCTTTGATGCATTGAATTACTCGTGGCTGCAAAGAAGTACTCGTGGCCACGCAGAATTATTCCTGGTCGCGAAAAATTACTCCTTACCGCAAAGTTTTGAAAACGTGATTACTATACACGACAGTCAGAGAATTACTCTGGCCGCAACAAATTACTTTCAGCCGCGAAATTTTGAAAGCGTAATCACTATACACTATGGTTTTCGCAATTGGATTTTTCGGAGGAAACTTGGGCTTATTGGATGGAATTGGACTCGGCCTGCTCTATTACCATTTGAATAAAGTCTAAAAAAATGATTTTAGAAATCTTCCAACTAACCCAAAATATTTTTCTCTCAATTTCTTGGACATTTTGATATTTTTTTTCTTTCATTTAAGCTTTATTTTTTGGATTGATCAATTATGATAAAAACTAATAAATAATTTGACTAAAGACGAAAAAACACCAAACAATTGATATTTTCTTCTCTACAGTACAGTTTTATATGTATTTTTTCAACTTTGGTCCATATTTTTTTATTTTTTCGATTTCTCCTGTTGGGGCTAACAATTTATCCCAACAATTACTACGAAAACCTAATAGTGACGGCTTGTTCCCCTAAGAGCTTAAGGGTCTATTTGGACTTTGTGAATTTTGTTTATATTCAAAAAAAAGTTTCGCATTGGTTAATTTTGAGTCAATCTTTTGTGGATTATTGTGTCGTCTTGTCGAAATGAAATGGAAACTAAAAAATTACGATTTTTTTGAGTTTTATCTTGGGTATTCCAGAAATGTTAGGGTGAAAGAATTTTTTTAAAACTTTTTGGATTTCACTCATCGAGACCAATCAATAATTCAAAAAAGTTTAGCGCAAAACTAAAAAATGCAAAAAAATTAAACAAGGAAAAAGCTAAAACTAAAAAAGTTTATCTTGGGTCTTCCCTCACTTTAATTAGGGAATCGTTCGCCCTGAGGAACTGCAGCACCTTTACAAGGAACAAAGCTCCAAGTACCGTTGGATGCCGGTGCCTGAATGTTTACTTCTTAGCCTCAAGACGATTGAAATTCACGAATTCTAGGGCGATGAAGAAGAAGAGCAGAACCTTGCGAAGTACTTGTTGGAAAATGCAATGGTATCGAAGAGGATGACAATTTTTTGTCACTACTCAAGAATTGGCCACATTTTCTTCTGCTTGAGCGATGAATTCTGGTTGTTTACATTGAGGCCCCCTTCTTCCTAAAATTTGCAAAATTCCGTATTGTGAAGCAATTTTCTTGCTATAAAATCATCTTGGGAAATTGTAATGTCAACGAAATAAAGCGACATTAGCGTGATTAGCATTTGTAACTTTCCAATTTTGATGTAAGGAAGTCATGAAAGCCAAGTCCAGGGGAACAAATACAAAGATTTTGAGCCCTGGCAAACGCATGTTTAACTTAAAAGTGAGGTATCCATGCTTCCATCTATTAAAAAAAAACAAGCTAAGCGAAAACCACTAATAAGATGATCATGTAGCGCTCCTTTAGACCGTGAGGTCTAGGGTTCAATTCCTATAGACATGAGATTGACCTTCGTAGTGATTGACCATATACTAACATCCTCTCATCTGGAAAAAAAAATTATCGTCTTCTTTCCTAGTTCACTTAATAAAATGATGTGCTCTTTAACTTTTCATTAGTTTTGACTAGACCAAAAACAAACAACTAAAATGCAAGGAGGACCATTCTAAATAGACCTAAGGTTGCCAATTTTGACAAAAAAAATAAAAACATTTTCTGCTGGAGTTCAAAAAAATTGCACAATTCACAAATATCTCCAAATCTTCCCAAACGGAAAATATCAAAACCAGCAACTAAACAATGAAGAGGAAGGGGAAAAAAAATCATACCTCCAAATTTTCAGAATATGTGATCACTAATATTACTAATATACAAGAAACAAAGAAATAAAAACTAAATATATAGGTGCAGTCGGCTATTTTCATCATCCCCAGACAGGAAGGGAAAAAATTTGGCAAAACAGAATAACATGAGGAAGGGACAGACAGAATAACTTGAATTTTGTAAGGACCAAATTCCGGAGTCTTCTTGTATTGGCAATTTCATATGACAAAACACATATTCATATCGAGTTGTAAAATTATTATTTTTTTATAAGCTAGCGAGTCTGTATATGATTAGAGGGGAATGAATCATTTATTTGTAATTGAGAGTGAGCATTCTGGATAAAAGAGGAAATCGGCTTCAGCAAGATGATTTTTGGCGAATACGGATCGATGGACGGATCAATCCGGTTTTTTAAATGAAAAGAATCATGACAAATATATCCATATATGGACTTGTCAGTTCATGTGCCTAGGTTAAAAAAGCACAGCCTTATATAATAAAAAGAAAACAACGTCAAAAGAAAGGGTGGAAGCTATAGACATATACTATTATTCAGAAAAGAAGAAAAAGGGCGGCGGCAATAGGAAATAAAAGGTGAAGCAACAGGTTGTTCTGACGAAAGCCATTTATCGAAAAAGGATTTTCGTTAAGTTGATTGGAGGGCTTGCGGATTCAAGGCCGTTGGTGATTAAGATCATTGGGTGCAGTGTACGTGTGACTCGGCAGGTAATACTTAGAACGTTGTGAGGATTTACTACGTTTGGATAGGTATATGTGTGGCCCGTGATCGCTGGTTAGAGTCCTTCCTCCGTTGGTTCAGGGTTGTCTAGCTTCTTCCACCTAATCTGCACCACGAAGCACGATTAAAGACCACACCGGAGGAGCCCCGGTATGGCCCTCCGGCGTAAGGATGAGAATGGTGCAGAGAAAGAGACAGAGCTAGGGTTTTAAGTAGGGAATGCTGTGTACCTTTTAGGGCTGCATCACTTGGTATTTATAGAACCTTCCTAGCTTGCTCTCCAAGTACGAACACGTGCTCCACACAAGCTGTGTGATGTCATTGTGGTGTCACTGGAAAGATCTTTGTAACCGTTTCAGCGTGAGCTGTCCTTTCCCATGTGCTTCCATCATTACCTTTTGTAACCGTTTCAGCACGTGGAAAGCAAACGTGTCCAAGCGGGCGGCCGAGCCTATCCAGAGGCCGAGACCGCCACGGGCCGACCTCAGCGTGGACTGCGTGCTGATCCCCTTTGTTTAGAACCGTCGGTGAGGGCCACCGCTCGTGATGCGTCATCGGCTAGCGCCGATTCTGACGCAACTGTATGTGAGGGAGCGACGGGCTTCAGCCAGGTTGCCGAGCCTGTATCTAGGTTCGGTTAGAGCATCAAGTGAACTGCGTTCGGCCTACTACAGTATATCTGTAACTGCACAATGATTATGGTGAATTGATTCCTCCTCGTGGTTTTTACCCATTCTCGGATTTTCCACGTATATCTCTGTGTTTTGTGATTGATTGATTGCTTGCATAGTTTTTTATTGATAGTATTAATTAGTGATTCACTTTCATACTATTAGGGTTTTAACAGATTGTTAGAGAACCCTGATTTTTCAATTTTTTTTAATCGATAAAAGTAACATTTTATTAAACAGAAACGGGTAAGGGGAATCCAACAAAAAGTTGGACAATACAGCCAATTGGGTCAAGCCCAAACACCAAACGGGCATAATCAGTGGGCCTAAAATGTCCAAATATAGCAATACAAGCCCAACAACACTTGAGGGTCTAAAAACCCAAATATAACAATACAAGCCCAATCAAGAAAACCCAAAACCTATCCCTACACTTCTATGAGCCTTCAAAACGCCACCCAGCCACCGCCTACCACCGATCAGGCAAAAACAACCAGCCACCAAAGATGCTCCTCCACACACCACCGAGCCACCATCGGCAAACCCATGGAGCAGCAACCAACCCCCACTGTTGTGAATGCTCACCCAAGCCGTTAGGCAACAACAGCGCCGCCCAACTACGGACACGGCGGGAGACCACGCCGATTAGCCGCCCAACTTCGTCTGAACCACGAAGCCGTTAGGCCAAACTCTTATCTACCCAACAGAAGTCCGATAGGAGGAAAATAGAAACGGGAGAGTGGAGATCAAGAACGAGGCAGAATAGAGGAAATGGTGGGGAAGGAAGAAACATAGAAGAGCAAGGGAGCGGGTTTGGAAAAAAAAGAAGGGAGAGGAAGAAGACAGAGGAGAAGACGAAACCATACCAGTTCGCAACCCCGTCAGATGTTCGCCGCCCAGAAATGGCCACCGTGAAGACCAGTATTGTCACGTCCTCAATTTTGAACATAAAAATAATAGCCTTTCAAAGAAAAATCATCGCCAATATACGTCATAATACCCCAAAAGCTTTTCCATAATCCGTACAAGGGGCAAACAAATTCGATTACAATAATGGCACACCGGCCCCAAATTCCATAGTCAAACAAAAGATGATAAGTTTAGAGATTTCATAAGTACAAATGTAAAATTTCAATTACATCTTCCAAAAGTAGAGTTTATACGAGATGCTAAGATAACTTCTTCAATGTCAGCTTTCAAAAGAACGAAGTCATGTGCACGTCAAGCACTCCATATCAATGCCCTTGAGGTGTACCTGAAAATAATACTAATAGGTTGAGCTACACTAGCCCAGTAGAGAAATCTTTGCTCAAACTATATGCATATGAGATAGATAATGCATCGAGATGAACGTGTAAGAAACAGAGTCTCGGATAGCAAGGGAGAATACAATCGGACACCAATGTCATACCGGAATTCCAAGACTCAAGGAATACTTCTCTGTCGTTAGCTAATCCATCTAGTCAATCTATCCACCATCTACTGCATTTCCCTTCGTAGTTATTTGAAGTTTCATTTCTATATTAAGTGCCTTGTATTCCGGGTCTTAAAGACCCCGTACATCTCCCGTTGATCTCCAATATGAACTCAAGTAGCTTTTCCTCCATTAACATACCAAATAGTGAACTAAGAAAGTTTCCGGGTCTTAGGGCCCCATATACCCACAATACATTCCGGGTGCTCATGACCCCGTACATCCATCTACATTCCGGGTCTTAGGGCCCCATATACCCACAATACATTCCGGGTGCTCATGACTCCGTACATCCATTTACATTCCGGGTCTTAAGACCCCGTATGCCAATTCCAATTCATTTGTATTGCATTCCGCCATAAATGTTCTTAGGACTCTAGTTTGCAAGCTACAATTTATGAGGGATATTGATGTTAAGTAAACAGTTCGCTCCCAACTCGCATTTTCATTCCGATCCCAAACTTGTTATCTAAACCCATTCCTTGCACTATATGGCATCACGTGTCAACTTATCGCTTTTCGCTCACGGTTCACCCACCATTTAATTCAACGATTAACCTTGCCATCACATAGCTATTTACGAGTCCATATCATTCACCTTACCATTACTACTATGTTCACGTAGTCTTTTAAACGTAAAAGCAATTAAACATACCACATTTTAGCTTCGACACGTTTCCCTTACATAACGGAGTCAAAGGAGAGAGATTGATCAATGAATCACTCAAGATACAAACAATCAAGTTTAGAAGTGGTTTGAGGAAGTTTAAAGAGCATTTGAGGTGATCGGGGTTTAAAACATGGAAGAAGGAACATTACTGAAAATTTCCAGGTGGTACATGTACTAGTACAAACAGAGGTACATGTACTAGCTAAACAGAGCTGAGAATTTGTGACAGAACATGTACCAATACAAACCGAGGTACATGTACTAGCTGGGTTTCACAGGACGAATTTTTCAGATTTCAAGGGTGAATTCCAAGTAACAAAACAACAATCCAACACATGAATTCAAGGCCAAATCTTCTCATAAACATGTAGAGAGAGTAAGAAATCCCTACCTCAAGCTTCCAAAGCCGAAACCCAAGATCCACAAGCGAGCCCTAGCTTTCAAACTCGAAATCCTCCATGAATACTCCTTTCCGAGCTCCGTCCAATGAACCACAAGCTTGAAATCGCGTCTAGAGGGTGGAATGAAGGTTGATTGCCATGGGTTTTGAGTTTAGGAGTAAGTTTGAGAGTGGAGGAGTAGAGAGAGAGAGAGAGCCGAAGGAGAGGGAGAGAGTCGGCTGGAGTGAGAGAGAGATAAGGGAGACTTTTATCTCCTACCACACACACACACACCTCTTTTATACTAACACTCAACTTAATCACACTCACACTCCCTCAAATAACAATCCTTTCATTTCAACTCCAAATCAAATAAATTCTCAAATTTTTCATTTATGCACTACTTTGGCATTTATAAAAACCTTTAAACCATTTTTGTAAAATACGGGTCTCTACATCCTACCCTCCTTAAAGAACTTTCATCCTCGTAATACACAAACTCATGCCACATTTCCTCGACCACAATTTCATCCTCTCTTCCTTACTTAGATTCTACCTTACCCTTTTAGCTCCACACAAAACCCCTCACTAACGATATGATCCTATCATTCAACAGTCAAACTTGCACGCCTAGGATGCTCACCAGTTTCTCCTCAAGAACTACACCCACCTCTGATCGTTCTCCTGAAATCTCAACATTCACAGACACTCACATTCTATCACTTACCGCAAGATTCAACAACTCATACCCTCTCGTTCTCCAAACTCTGAATTTCCACGTCCTCCTCTCTTAATCAATGTCGACTATCAATCTAGAAAACCCTGAACAATCTCTACGGTAATAAAACCAGGAACCCAAAATCCAATGATTAGACTTCCAAATGATCATCACCCCCTGCTCAGTTAAGAATACCAACTCACCATGGTTACACCCCTTACGTTTCAAAGCTATTGACATCCTCTTTGATTCCAAAAGTAGGCACATCTCACGATTGATCTCATTCAATTGATAGTACTAAGGATAGACACCGACACCAAACGTACACAAGATAATCTGCCAATCACGATCCCCAACTCATACTCTATTCATTCTCATAACTTATTTCTTATGAACTTTGCACAAACCTCAAATGCCCCGCTGTCCACCTAACATTCAAACATAACCACTTAGATTCATCATTGATTTTTGCTTTAGAAGACTAAACTCACTTCTATCGTGATATGCCATCTCTACGTATCTCAACACGACTCAACCTTGAAACAATTCATGTAAACTCTCAAATCCACTATTTTCTCCTTACTGCCAGCCATTAACCACTCCTAACGATGGGTTAACACTGTAGAGACTCGTGAATTATTATATTTTCTTTAATCGTTTAAATATGTGGAATATTGTATTTTGAGATTGTAATGATGTTTGGGAGTGTTGGTAGCAAGTGGGGTTTGATTTGATGACCGTTGCAAAAAATTCATTTTCTGCCTAGCTTGAACCGGTACAGCTTTTTTCCCGTACTGGTACATAGTGTCCAGAAGTAGTGTTTTTGACATTTTGAAGGTTCATGAACCGGTACAGCTTTTTCCCCGTACCGGTACAAGCTGTGTTTTTCTGCAAAATTTCAGCACGCTTTTGGACCTCTATAAATAGACCCCTTATGTTATTTTCTCACTCCTAAGCCACGAACCAAGCCCTAAAATCACCCCTCTACCTTCTCTCTTCAATCTCTCACCCAAGACTCTCGATTTCAACAGCAAATCTTCAAGATCCTCGGGTTTCCAACTTCAAATCACTCGAATCTTGCATTTTGGAGAACAAGGGGTAAGTTTGTGTTCATGTTCTCAATTCTTGGATTCTCACCCACGTTTTTCCCTCTCTCCTCTCGATTAATTGTTGATCTTTACTTGTTGTTCATGTTTTTGGACTTTATCTACTCTAGATCTTGTACCTAAGCTCGGGTGAGGCTTGTCTTTGGAGGATTCTCGCTTATTGCCTTCGGTAGACCTAGGGTTTTGCTCAAAACCCATTGTGGTAGGGATTTCTTACTCTTGTTATGCGTTTTTGTGGTGTTTGTGTAGCTAGATCGTGCCTTGCTTCGGCGATTGAGGTTATTCCTTTCATTTCGAATTTTTGCAGAACAGGTCACTGTTTATTGGGCCCTTTTTGTCGTCTTAAACTCGGAAATGAATTTTGGTTCCTTCATATGAAATATAGTAGACTTAGAGCCCATTATAATTCCGTTGGAATCACCCAAAACCGTTGAGAATTGAATTAATGGTGGATTTTAGAAATCAGGTCTCGAATCTGTCTCGTTTTCTGGGTTTCAGCCAACTTCGAACGGCTGTAACTTCCTCGTCTGATTTCCGTTTCATGCAAATCTTATATCGATTCGAAGGTCTTGAAATTAGCTTTCGTTTGCCACTGGAATCACCTTAAGACTCTTAGCACACAAAAAGTTATGACCATTTGAATAGAGGTGTGTTGGTTTGTCAATGTCTCTTGGCTATTCCCAAGATTGTTTCGTTCCGTGTTATGACTCCTTATATAGTTAGAATGTATTTAAGTCACTCTTGAATACGATTGCTTGTATCCAAATGGCTCGTTTTATACGATTTTCGTTTAGAACCTAGCGGGTGGTATGTCGATGGGTCATTGTGGGTTCGGTGCGTGACGAAGGATGTTATAATGGACTTTCAGGAATAACGTGAACTTAAGGTATCTATCAATGTACGTAGGACGTGTTTATGGATTTGTAAAGCATTGCATGACGATAAATGAAATGAGGTGAGCTTGGAAAATGTTGGTCTTCTTGTATTTGGATTGATTATACGTGTGTATGTCTTAGTTGATTTGTTTTTAGTTGAGGGTCCTGCTACGCAGGGGGTGGTAGTGCGGAAACTCTAGAGGGCCCGTAACGCAAGGGGTGGAAGTACGGAAACCCAGGTGGAGAGAATTCACTATATCGTACGCAAGGGGTGGTGATATAGTTGAATGTCTCGTCGAAGAGAATTCATTGTATCGTTCGCAAGGGGTGGTGATACAGTTGAATGTCTCACATAATGAAGAGAATTTTGATTGACCTTAGAGGTCTATGTCGACGTTTGGATTGAAGGTTGCTTGGGATTGTGATTGTCGAAAAAGAGAATAAAAGGTTGATTTTACCAAAGTTTGATTAAAGAAAGCAATGTAAGTTAAAAATCCTCCGGTATTCTTGAGCGAATCAACGGAGCTTGACCCGTGATGGTCTTGTGTTTTCTTGAAATTGTTTTGGAAATTCAAATGGGAAGTTTTATGATTGAGGCTCTACGGTAGATGGTATGAAATGAGAAGGTGCCTGTGGCATTCGTTCGGAAAATAATTAGACGGTTGAACTATTATTATTGTTTGCTCGACTGATATGAGATTAAATGCTGCTTCTAGTTTGATATCCAAATGGTTAGGAATGTCTTTAAGATGTACAGAATCCCGTAGTCGTAGTTTGTCAACTCAGCGTGGTGCCCATTTGTATCTCATATTCATTTACTGGAATTCGTTCACTCTAGATGCATACCTCATCACATTTTCTTATAACTTTAGTAAAGATTTCTCTACTGGGCTAGTGTAGCTCAATAAAATCCTTCTTTTCAGGTTCAAGTCCTGGTCTTTAGCTCGCATGCATTGAATGCTTGGATGAAAAAGAATACTTTTTGGGAAGCTGACTTCATTAGTCACTTAATTTCCTTTGTAATGATTATCCTTTGGTTAAAGATGGCTATGTAATTAATAACTTTGAAATTTCTTTTGACTAAACCATTGTAAATTCAAGAAAAACTTGTTCGTACTTGTACTTAAGCTAATCTGGGCCATGGTGCCATGGATGTAATTTTCTAAAATTGGGGACTTTGTTTGTAAATTAAACAGGTGGAAGACTCTTTTGGGTATTATCTATGATATGCGAGAGACTTTTATTAAAAATGGATTATTTATTTATGTTAAAAATCGAGGGCGTGACAAACACGTTCCAGAAACCTTTCGCCTCTAATTCTCTAATCGTATCGCGCGTAGGAGTAGCAAGAACTCAATATACACATGGAGTTAAATTCTACTCTCTCCAAACTTTATGCTTCACTATGGCTAGTAAAAGAAAGGACATACATCAGATTCCGACTATGAAAGTAACTCCTCATAGAAAATACCCACACATGCTTCATTGCTTATTCTACATTGTATATCAAAAGCAAACCTCACGCATTGAGACTTCATAACAAGTCAAACATGTAGGCTTAAGCTAAATAGCAACAAATTTCACACACGAAATCTCCTAACAAACCAATCGTACAATTTAATAGTTCGCACCACACCAAACATATTCACGCGTTAACAAACTCACTCAATATCCAAGGGACTCACAAGGTATCCAACAAACTCACCAACTCACAAAGTGTCCAACGAACTCACCACGTATCCACGGACTCACAAAGTATCCAACGGACTCACAAAGTATCCACGGATTCACAGAGTATTCACACTTCACATTTCATATTTCATGGCTCTAGAAAGCCCAATGGTAATCTCGTTCTTTTCAACTTTATAATATCCTTCACATTTTGTGTTCACCCATCATTCTCGAATACTCTCGTCAACTAGTCTACTCAAGTCACAAGTTTCCCATTTTCACAATCTCAAATATCAAATAACAAATATATAGCATCAATATTTATCATTCCTCTATCAACATTACAATCACCTAAATACCTACACAATGTATGCAATAGTTGCACCAACGAACTTTCACTACTATTGATTATATCGATACTAAAATTTAAACACCAATGGAAGTACAAACAAAGTGACAGACTCCTTCCTAAATACCAACAAGACTCGGGGGGTTGCAAATAGCACGTCTATACTTCTCATCACATTCTAAGATTCCAACTACTTCATCACGTAAGAATCAATCTCATTCGCACCAATAACCTCTAACAGTTCCGCTCACAACAAGTTTCACAGCTCAAAATTTTCTCTCAACTAGGTAGTAATATCAACCTCAATATTTCTCAAAGGCATTTGCCACATCGACACTCGACCTCTAAAACAACAACTTCCATTACCACCACCATCTCTGCTATCACTATCATTATCACTATTATCTATTAATCTGTCATAGCGACACCACCACTACAATCACCTCAGCAATGACAACTACAACATTATAACTCTTCTCAAGCCTGGAGATCTAGCTCCTATACACAATCCTAGTGTCCAATTGACTTTCCGAGACTTCCATTTAGAAGGAGCGGTGATCAAGCGCCTCTTCCAACTGGATCTCATCGGTAGTCGCCTGGGTGTCTAGAAGACACATACTGTATCTAGACACCTCAGCTATACCTTTCATCTTCCTAGGTCAATCTTAGATAATTACAATTATCTACGAAGGCTTAACTTTTCTTACCTATACTTAAAATCACTACCTCAATGACTACCATAACAATAACAAACCACAATCATTACCACAACAAGACATCATCACTTTAAACACGTTCCAAGCACTCACTAGTTTAAACCCCTAGTTATGATACACCACATTCACTTTCCGAACAATTTACGATTCCGGTCACATCTCACATCACATAAAAAATTTTCTTAAAGTATTTGAAATTTAGCACATAATCTGCACAGTTCAAATAAAACACATCAATTACTTAGCTCACAAAATCTTAATAACACTCTAACACTTCTATTACATACTAACGAATATCACCTCTCACATGTTGATCTTGCCACTACACGTAAGCACTACGACGATCTATGCCTTTCAGATTCTTTCATGTCTAACATCTAACCTAAAAAGAGCACCTTACCACATACAGCTCAAGACCAAAACTACCAATAGTAACGATAACGATAACAATGGCCGCAACCATAACTACTACAAGGAGGTCAAACTTCTCTTTTTCTCATACACGATTCACCAACATCCCGCCTATCCGAGTAAGCATAAATGCAAGCCACACCGGTGAACGAACATCGGTCATGCAAGGACACACATGTCTTGGTAAAATATGCAATGTCCCTTTTTTTTGAACCCATGAGACTAAAGTCTCCCCACGGTCTCAAAGTATTCAAACCTCGATGCTCTGATACCAATTTGTCACGCCCTAAATTTTGAACATAAAAATAATAGCCTTTCAAAGAAAAATCATCGCCAATATACGTCATAATACCCCAAAAGCTTTTCCATAATCCGTACAAGGGGCAAACAAATTCGATTACAATAATAGCACACCGGCCCCAAATTCCATAGTCAAACAAAAGATGATAAGTTTAGAGATTTCATAAGTACAAATGTAAAATTTCAATTACATCTTCCAAAAGTAGAGTTTATACGAGATGCTAAGATAACTTCTTCAATGTCAGCTTTCAAAAGAACGAAGTCATATGCACGTCAAGCAATCCATATCAATGCCCTTGAGGTGTACCTGAAAATAATAATAGGTTGAGCTACACTAGCTCAGTAGAGAAATCTTTGCTCAAACTATATGCATATGAGATAGATAATGCACCGAGATGAACGTGTAAGAAACAGAGTCTCGGATAGCAAGGGAGAATACAATCGGACACCAATGTCATACCGGAATTCCAAGACTCAAGGAATACTTCTCTGTCGTTAGCTAATCCATCTAGTCAATCTATCTACTGCATTTCCCTTTGTAGTTATTCAAAGTTTCATTTCTATATTAAGTGACTTGCGTTCCGGGTCTTAAAGACCCCGTACATCTCCCGTTGATCTCCAATATGAACTCAAGTAGCTTTTCCTCCATTAACATACCAAATAGTTGTAGACACCCCAATCTGGACCACTGAATAATCTTTAAGTTTCCCCGATGATGAAATAAGGAAAAATATGCCTTCGAGGCTTGGATTGTTGCTCTTTTGCTACTCCTTTGCTACTCCTTCTCTAACCTCAAGAAAACTCCTTTTCAACAATGTAGGGTGGCCCTCGGTTCAATTGCAAAAGAGAAAGATGCGTTTGCTTTGTCAAAAATAACTTTTTCCATGACACACTGAGGGTAAAATGGGCACATATTTTAATGTATAAAATGGCTTTGAGTGAAACCAATTGGGTTAGAAATAGGACTCGACGAGCTTTCCAACGCTTCAAACCGCGTCCAAATCCGAGTTCGGGAGTGTCCGAGGCGCCCTCGCGAAGTTCGGTGTGCTGTGCTGATTCACATAGCGCGCGGCACTTCAAAAGGGCGCACGACACCTTAGAAAATTCAAAAAATCACTCTCTCGCATGGGACTCCACTACGTCGCACGGCACCTTGAGAAAAAGTTCTGACAGTCGCAGAAAGCTGTCGGCCACGCCTGCAGGAGGAGCGTCTGTGCCAGAAAATGAGTTTTATTCGGCCCAGAAGTCACCTCCCCTCCTTTAGTGATCATTCTTGGCTCTCTTGCCTATAAATACACCCCCTCTCTAGTTGAGAAGGACCCCTTCAACTCCAAGTAAAGTTATTCTGCCATTTTTTTGCTCTCACTCTCTCTCTCTAAAAATACTCCCTTTTAATTCTCTCTCTACAACTTCTTACACCCACCACTACTCTACACATCTCTCTCTCTCTCTCTCTCTCTCTCTCTACACCCATTTGTTCTCAAGTCTCTCAAGCTCAATCCAAATCAACTTTCATTCTTCCACCTTCAAGCACATCCAAGCTTCGATCAAAAGGTATAAATCCATTTCCTTGGGCTAAACCCCATTTTGGCCCTGAGGGGAACTTTTCTGTCGTCAGATCTAGTCCATTTTGGTTAGATCTTGACTTAAAATCCATTTTCAGAAAAAGAAGTCAGTACTGTGCTGAGGTCAAAGTATCGCGCGGCTGCCTGGACAGGCGCGCGGCACGTTGACCTTCAGCGCACGGCATGTTGGTTACTGATGTTATTATAAGCAGGCTGTCTGGATCAGAGGTACTCTTTGTTGTGGCTGCTTGTTTCTGTTGTTGACTGTTCTTGTTTCTTTAAAAGTAAGACCATATCTACAAGCCATGTTTTGACTCTCAAACAAGGTTTTCTAGATCATCCCGAATGATCAAACATGTTAAAAACTATTTTGGAGTCATGTTTTGAGAAAATAATAATCTTTTTGGAATGATCTGGTCATTATGTGGCTTTTGATGAGTCTTTTAAAAGGTGTACGGTGAAAACAGTGGGCTGGATGATATTTTGAACGCTTGTAACAGTCCGACAGCAGGGATGAAGTCACGCACGGCATGTTAAGGTGCCCCGTGCCGTGCACAACATGGTTAAGATCCAGACAGTTTGCAGAGTATTTTTCATTCCATCTGTCCATATCATCTTATCATTACTGTACAGTTTGCACCACAAGTACGTCAATGTGTTATATTTAATCCCGTGTCCCTTTCCCGTACATGTTTTAAAGTTAAGTTTTTCAAATGGTATTAAATCCCTTATTTAAAATGTTTAGTAGAGACCGGTTTTTACCGGGCGAGCGGGGTGCTTTTTAACAAAACCTTCCCCGTTCGTAACGTGGCTCCCGGATCCAAGATCTCAACGTTTTCGCTAGACTAAAAGCCTTTCTTTTTCAAATCAAACTCTCGGTTTCTCGGATCATCCATCTCAAAAATCCGGGTGGCGACTCTTCGAGTTAGCGCTTCCGGGCGCGGGTGTCACGCCCTCAATTTTATAACACAAAAATAAAATAAACTCCACGTGGGACAAGACCAAAGTCGTACATTTATCCCTTGAATATTCAAAGTCAACATAATATAATCCCTCCATTTCAAATCAACAAGTTCTATCCGTTAACGTCCACCACCCAAATGCATAAGTGCAAGGTTTACAAGTTATTACAATAACCAATTAGTCAAAAGATTAATAAATTGAAGTTACAAAACCATCTTTCAAAAAAATATAAGACAAAGATGGGAAAATAACTTCATGCTCGATGAACTCCAATGTTACGCAACCACACTTCAAATATCCATCTCATGCTCCATGTCGAGTACCTGAAAATTGATAGGTTGAGCTCACTAGCCCAGTAGGAAAACTATTCTACTAACGCTAGGTGTATAAACATGATACATGCATAATGAATGAGTGCGGGAATGGGCACGACCAAAATACGAGTTGAAATGAATGGAAGGCTATTATACGACCACGAAAGTAACCAAAGTGTATCCAAGTGTCCAAAATGTATCCAAGTGTCCCAAAACCATTTCAAGTATCCAACCAAAGTCCAAGTAGTACCAAAATCCTCATTTTTCGCATATCGGAAGTCAAATTTTTACCAAATACGTCAAGTTAACCCAATTACATCAAACCGACATTTCATAAGCAAACATTAAACAATTTTAATAGGGAAGGATCCCTTTACCGGATTTCATGGGCTCCGTACACCCCTGCCGATTTCGTGGGCTCCGTGCACCCCTGCCGGATTTCATGGGCTCCGTGCACCCCTATCGGATTTCGCGGGCTCCGTGCACCCATGGCTAGGGACACCAAACGGGTGATCCCTAGAGTTTATTTTATCCAATAGTACCAATTCAAACCATTTGTCTTTCAAAAGTTCCCAAAAATCCCGTTTCTTTTAAGAAATCACCGTTTTCGCCAAAAATGTGTCACCCGATGCGTGTCCGATACGTCAAACATAAAATTTGTTAATTCACGTGTCGAAGGGTCAATTTTATGAATTCGAAGTGGATTCGGTGTTCAAAATGGTGGTATGGGTCAAAAAGACGATGAAATGGACGATCGGAGACCAAACGGGCATCGAAGGGTGGCCTAAAACCACCCCAAAAACAGGGGATGGAAAAAAACAGGGGCAGCAGCCCTAAAACAGGGGCAACAAGCAGATTTTCACCCTATTGGTGTGGAATTTCAACCCAAACAAAATTGTAAGATTCTAGGCCAAAAATTGGACATGTAGAGTGACTAATGGGCATCAAAGGAGTGCAAATCAACCAACAATAGCATCAATCAAATACTCAATCCATAGATCACAAAATCAAGCTCAAATAAACCCACTATGAAAGAAATTCAAGAAGTAGATGGAATTTAAGAGCTAGAACAAGGTATATGCTATATCTCACATAAATACAACTAGAGGGAGTAGAATTTGTCTTCCTACCTCAAGAAATTTGCTTGAAATGAGTGGGTAAATGAAAACCCTAGCTTCCAATTTGCTCCAACCCGAAATGGGGTTTCTTGGTGCGAAATGGGCGCATTCCAAGCTTCAAAATGCGCAAAGGAGGTGATTTTAGGTGGGGTATATGAAGGAGACTTGAGGTTTTAGTGAATTTGTGGGTGATTTGTGCAAGAAAATGGAGGAAATGAGAGGGAGAGGGGCTGTCGGTAGTAATGAGAGAGAGAGGACTGTTTTTTTTTTTAACCAAATACAAGTATAATGTGTTATGTACTCTCACCCTATTACACTTTCACCCCTAACTATCAAATGCATATTAAACACACCCAAATGCAATCTCCAACTAACACATTGACCTCTTTTAATTAAAATTTCAATTCCTCACATTTACCCAACATTATTCCGAAAAAAATTTATACAAATTTACGGGTCCTTACAGCGGGAGCCCACAATAGTGAACTAAGAAAGTTTCCGGGTCTTAGGGCCCCATATACCCACAATACATTTCGGGTGCTCATGACCCCGTACATCCATCTACATTCCGGGTCTTAGGGCCCCATATACCCACAATACATTCCGGGTGCTCATGACCCCGTACATCCATTTACATTCCAGGTCTTAAGACCTCGTATGCCAATTCCAATTCATTTGTATTGCATTCCGCCATATATGTTCTTAGGACTCTAGTTTGCAAGCTACAATTTATGAGGGACATTGATGTTAGGTAAACAGTTCGCTCCCAACTCGCATTTCCATTTTGATCCCAAACTTGTTATCTAAACCCATTCCTTGCACTCTATGGCATCACATGTCAACTTATCGCTTTTCGCTCACGGTTCACCCACCATTTAATTCAACGATTAACCTTGCCATAACATAGCTATTTACGAGTCCATATCATTCACCTTAACATTACTACTATGTTCACGTAGTCCCTTAAACGTAAAAGCAATTAAACATACCACATTTTAGCTTCGACACGTTTCCCTTACATAACGGAGTCAAAGGAGAGAGATTGATCAATGAATCACTCAAGATACAAACAATCAAGTTTAGAAGTGGTTTGAGGAAGTTTAAAGAGCATTTGAGGTGATCGGGGTTCAAAACATGGAAGAAGGAACATTGCTGAAAATTTCCAGGTGGTACATGTACTAGTACAAACAGAGGTACATGTACTAGCTAAACAGAGCTGAGAATTTGTGACAGAACATGTACCAATACAAACCGAGGTACATGTACTAGCTGGGTTTCACAGGACGAATTTTTCAGATTTCAAAGGTGAATTTCAAATAACAAAACAACAATCCAACACATGAATTCAAGGCCAAATCTTCTCATAAACATGTAGAGAGAGTAAGAAATCCCTACCTCAAGCTTCCAAAGCCGAAACCCAAGATCCACAAGCAAGCCCTAGCTTTCAAACTCGAAATCCTTCATGAATACTCCTTTCCGAGCTCCGTCCAACGAACCACAAGCTTGAAATCGCGTCTAGAGGGTGGAATGAAGGTTGATTGCCATGGGTTTTGAGTTTGGGAGTAAGTTTGAGAGTGGAGGAGTAGAGAGAGAGAGAGAGAGCCGAAGGAGAGGGAGAGAGTCGGCTAGAGTGAGAGAGAGATAAGGGAGACTTTTATCTCCTACCACACACACACACCTCTTTTATACTAACACTCAACTTAATCACACTCACACTCTCTCAAATAACAATCCTTTCATTTCAACTCCAAATCAAATAAATTCTCAAATTTTTCATTTATGCACTACTTTGGCATTTATAAAAACCTTTAAACCATTTTCGTAAAATACGGGTCTCCACAAGTATGTCGGCCGTGGAGAACGGTGTCTAAATTTATTTATTTAATATTTTTTTAATGTGAAATGTGTTAAATACTTTGAATTTTATGAGCCTTGGATTTTTTTTTTTTGAATATAGTTGTGCAGGTGCAAGTATACGCATTTACTTGACCGTCTTTTAATTCATTGGTCCTTTGATCGAGTGTGTTGGGAGACTCCCATGTGTTGTGTAATTAGTGTTAGAAATTTTTAGAGCTAATTAATTGTTTAAGTGTTAGTTGAGGGGCTGTAGTGCTTGAAGTTATAACATGTAACTATTAGGCCATAATCTAGAGACTTGAGGGAGGAATGGTGTGATTCTTTTACACCTTTTTAAAACCATTGGCCGAGAGAACAAACTAGTGTTTCTCTATTTCTTTTTGGGAATATTTAAATATCCATCCTTTTTATTCATACCATGTAAGAATTCATCCCACCCTTTTTTCAAGCTTATGATTTCATCCTTTTACTGTGTGAATTACCCTTTTTACCCTTTCCACTATTTTTAGGATTAGAACATGATAAGTTGACCACATCTTTGCATTTTTTCTTCATTCTTCGAGTTGGTCAACAGAACATGGCTAAATTATCATGAAACTATTTCATGGTTAATTATTTGGACCGTTTACCGTGAAACTAGTCCGACGAATCTATTAGGCCGCTGCGCGGACCAATTCATATAAGAATAGTTACATGGTTAAATTACCATGACATTGCATGGTTATATTATCATGGCATTACCTGGTTAATTACTTATGATTGACATTACATGGTTAATTACTTATGATTACATCCTAAAATTCTTGGCCCATACAGACAAGAATTTTAGGATGTAAATTACTTATGATTTCATCCTAAAATTCTTGGCCTACATAGACAAGAATTTTGGGATGTAAATATTTATGATTTCATCCTAAAATTTTCGGCCTATATAGACAAGAATTTTGGGATGTAAATTACTTATGATTACATCCTAAAATTCTTGGCATACATAGACAAGAATTTTGGGATGTAAATATTTATGATTTCATCCTAAAATTCTCGGCCTATATAGGCAAGAATTTTGGGATGTAAATTACTTATGATTACATCCTAAAATTCTCGGCCTATTGTTTGGGATGTAAGTATTTATGATTTCATCTTAAAATTCTCGGCCTATATAGACAAGAATTTTGGGATTTAAAATACTTATGATTTCATCCTAAAATTCTCGGCCTATTGTTTGGGATGTAAATTACTTATGATTTCATCCTAAAATTCTTGGCCTATATAGACAAGAATTTTGGAATGTAAATATTTATGATTTCATCCTAAAATTCTTGGCCTATATAGGCAAGAATTTTGGAATGTAAATTACTTATGATTACATCCTAAAATTCTCGGCCTATTGTTTGGGATGTAAATTACTTATGATTTCATCCTAAAATTCTGGTCTATAGAGGCCAAGAATTTTAGGATGAAATCAAAAGTATTTTACAGCCCAAACTATCCTTATATGAATTGGTCCGCGCAGCGGCTTAATAAATTTCGTGGTAAGCGGTCCAAATAATTAACCATGAAATGATAAGAACAGACAAACATATTTCATGGTAAATGGTACAAATAATTTACCATGAAATCGAAAAGCTTGTATTACATATATGGTTTAAAATCAGAAGGGCAGTAGCGGTATTAAAAGTATGAGAAGGATGAAATCATAAGTTATTGAAAAGGATAGGATGAATTCATAAATGAAAAGGGTAATAAGGACGAATTTTTAAGCCTCCCTTCTTTTTGGGGGCGACTATTCGCAGCCCCTTACTTTCTCCCATAGCCCGTTAAAATTTTTGAAAATTATATTTCGGGAACTACATGTCGAAAATATGTTCAACCTTCGGTAAATAACTGCCGAACATACATTTCGGTAAATAGCTGTTGAAAACAAGATTATATTTCGGTAACTACATGTCGGAAATGCACAAGAAACATATATTTTGGTAATTGGATGCCGAAAATGTATCTCAATTTCGGTAACGAACTGTCGAAAATGTATCTCAATTGCGGTAACTAACTGTCGAAACATATTTCGGTAGTTGAAAATTTTTAATGGGCTAAGGGAGAAAGTATAGGGCTGCGAATAGTCGCACCCTTCTTTTTTTTTCATCCATTTCATTTTCAGTGCTCTCTCTCTCTCTCTCTCTCTCTCTCTCTCTCTCTCTCTCTCTCAATCACACACATAGCCATCATCTTGCATTTCTTTTGCTTGGGTATTTTGTGTCTTCATCTAGAAACTTGGAGGGATCTTGGGATTTCAAGTTTGTAGGCTCTCCTTCACCACCATCTCACTCATCCCTCTTGTGTGCTAGCATTTGAGGTAGGGTTTTCTACTAGATACCTTAAAAATGCAAGTATTGTGTTTGAGAATTGATTATTTTCATGCATTTAAGTAGTAAGTTGATCTATGGAAGAAAACCCCAATTTGAGTGGTTGTGTAAACTTCATATGTTTAGTTGTATATTGAAATTGATGGATCTAGTGTTTGATTGGGTGTGGAGAGAATATTATGCCTAGGGAATTTGTGGTGTTTAATATTGGCTCATGTGTATTTGGATTGATAATGGATATACTAGTTTAGGATACTTGGATTAATTGTTTGCATTAATTTTGTGAGCACATTATTTTTTTTTTGTGTTTGATATGGATTACCTCTTATTGGCATAATTGTTGAATTTTTTGATTAGTGGGGTTGAAAAAGTATAGACACTTGTATATCTATGTTTAGTGCTTCTTGGATTTGAAAGTAAGGATTAAGATTTATGTGGATACAAGTTTTTATCTATTGGAATTGATACTTGTTAGTTGGGCTAGTGTATTTGCGGTTGACTTGGCCATTTATGCTCGTTGTGTAGCCGGAAACATATGGATAATGAGTTATCCGTCGGTGTATAGTCCGTAAACCTGCGCGGGATAAGGTGCCCCATAGGCCTTTGGGTTAGTAGCCCATAAATTTGGATGATTTAGGGACCTGATCAGTCGCCTAGGATTGGTATACAACTGTGATAACTTGGACCTTGGTTTTATGTGCTCTTATTTTCTTGTACTTAGTTTAATGCGTTTGACTTATTTATGTTTGAAGAATTTTGGTTTCACCTTTTCAAGCTTAATTATATTCATTAAGAATTGTGTCTAGCTAGCATGAAATTCAAGTTAAAAAAAAGGGGGAAGGGGAATTTGGGCATGAGCGTTCATGTTTTCAAACATGTCACTTGCATCTTTTAGTTTCTAATTGATTATGTGTGTGCGGTCGTGCTCACCCCTACCTTACAGGTTCAAAGAGCAAGGATACGCTTTGGTGGACACGGTGATGGAGATATCTTTTGTGTTTTGGTGAGACGATCTACATGATATTTTGTTGGGTCTTGAAGGCCATCTTTTGACTACATGTATATGTTTTTGACTTTGGGAATGTAATGATAAATGTTAAACTCTCTTCTAGGAATGCTTGTTATGTCTTTTAGGTAAAGAAAAAGGAAAACTTGTATCCCCTTTTGTAATTGGAGTTGTATGGTTTAAGTGGTGTTTTGGTGCCTTGGTGGCTAATCAAAAATTGAAATATTTGGAAGTGGATAGCTTGTCGTGCTTCTTTTAATTTGGTTAGACTTATAATTCATTGCATGATAGAGTGAAGAAGAGAATTGTTTTTAGTTATTTGGCAAAATAATTTATTTTATTGAGGTTAAAATCATATTGCCGAATTATTATAAAGCGGGCGTGACATGGACTCCCAAAAACGCCCAGGGGAAAAGACGGAACGCTGAGATTCAAAACAACTAGTATCGCTCACCGGACCTGCCGCCACCGACCACTCACTGCCGTTGCCGATCGTTTTCTGTATAAGAAAAACATAACGAAAAGGAAACGAAGAGGTGAAGAAGAAGGGAGGATGAGACAGAGGAGGGAGAAGAAGGATCGCCCATGGGGAGGAGGGGAGAGGTGGAGCCTCTCCCCCCAGGCGGCAGAAACCCTAACTTTTAGTCACAGACCCTCAGGCTCTGTGATTGCCATGCCACAACATTCCTCTTAAACTTGAATATTAAACCTTGGGAATCATGTCAACGTGATTTTTGTGGTGGCAGTGCGAGTGGTGATAAATTTTACCTTGAGAATTTCTTGAATAGAGGATATTCTCGAGTCGTTGTGGTGGCACCGAAAGTCGCACTTCAAATGTGGTGGTGGTAGATTGAAACATCTAGGATATTCTCAATGCTTATTCTGAATTTTTTGTTGTATTGGTAGTGATGGTGAAGTAACAAAGGTTGTGGTGGTGGAGCGGAGGGGTGGGCTGGTGGTTATGTGGTGCTAAAATGATGGTGAGAGTGGTGATGGAGTAGTCGTGGTGGAGTTGCATGTAGAGGCGTGATGGTCATGGCATTGGAGTGGTGGTATTGGGAGTAGTGATTAGATGAAAGCGGAGGTGGTAGGGTTGAGGTGCGGTGTCGATGATGGTAGTAGACTGGAAGTGTGGTGGCAGTGGGGATGAAGTGATGGTGGTGTAGGAGGTGAAGTGATGGTGATGGAGAAGTTGTGTTGCGGTGATAGTGTTGGCGGTGGAGGAGTGATAGTACTCCGATGATTAGTCTGCTTACTACCCACATTTTATAAACTAAACTTATTTTAATAATTGGATTCCATCCTCTAGTTCTTTGAAAATCCTTATCTATCTAGGTCTTAATCCAATTTAAAATGAGGAAGATAGAACCGTTTTACCAAAAAGATTTACTTTTCAACTTAGAGGATAAATTGGTCATATCTTTTGATATATAAAAATAATTTTAGATCCAAACTTCTTGGGTTAGAAACTAGACTCAACAAGGTTTCTCACGGTTCAAACTTTGCGAAAATCGGAATTCGGGAGTGTCTAGGACAAACCCGTAAAGTTTGACCACTTGTGGAGCTTTAATGCGCCTCAGGTGCATCTACATGCGCCCCAGGCGCATCCTCGAAATTTAAAAACTAACCAAACTTTGCAGATTTGCCACGAACACTTCCGAACTCCGATTTGCACGTGGTATGAACCATTGAAAAACTTGTCTAGACTAATTTCTAACCAAATTAGTTTGGTTGCAAATTTATTTATACATTAAAAGATATGACGATTTTACCCTCAACAGGTCAAAAAATTAAATTATTTTGGGAAAATCCTTCAACCACACTAACTTTAAATTGGATCGAAACGTATTTTATATCGATAGAGAGGGTATTAAAAGTAGTAAAAGATGGTGGGATCAAACCATAAAAATAATTTATTTTGATTTCCGAAAAGTTAGTCAAAATTAGACCAATTCAAAGATCGGCGGAGCCACTAAAGCTAAAACACGTTTTCGCTCCCTTCCACTCATTATGAGTTCCATTTGGTACTCGCAATCTTAATCCTAAACCACCATCACACCATTACTGGCGTCACTACGGACATGCTAGTTGCTTGATCAGGATTTTCCAGCTGATATTGAGTACTTACGGTTTTTCAATCTCATATTAATCTTGAATGACACGAAAATCCCTTTCCACATAGATCTTACTTACGACCAATATATGTTCAGCACTTGATTCTGTTGACAAATTTACCAGTGGAGATCACACACATCATTTACAATATCATCTTGCTTCTAGCTGGTATTAAGATCCAATGGAAAATCCCAGTTAAGAAGAAATGAGGTACTTTTTGACACGAATGGTGCTTCGCTCACAGATGTGTCTGGAATTGTCCAATACATATGTTCCACAGGATGTACGTGGGTTCCACTCATGGATCGATTCCGGATTCATCTGTATCTAGATCTGTGTAAACCATCTAGACATGTGTCTGAAGCATTAATGCTTTGACATGCTCAATGACAGAAAATAACTGAAGGAGTATCTAACATTCTTCTCTGCTCTATGAACAGCATGTTCGATCATGTAAGTTGGAGTTGAGTTTTGTTCACCCTCCACTTAAGAGGGTGAACATTACCCTCCTTTCTATTGGTTGAAATGGTGTGGATCCCAGCACAAAGTGATGTCATGCTTATCAAAAAGTGTATTGCAGGGGTAGGACCTACACCATTTCAACCAATAGGAGGGTTAACGAAATTGTACTCTGTAAGTTTTCCTGTCCATAACAATTCCAAAAGACCATGGGAATCTGCTGATACGATGTTTCTCACTTATCGGTAAGATGCCCTATCCGTGTGAATAAGGACCGAGTAGTGAGTTCATGCATAATTCACATGCCTCTGATTGTTCATTCACACTTAAAAAATCTTGTTCTTGATCGGTCTTAATCTATCAATGTTAGCAAATGTTTTCATGTCTTCGAAGTTGGATTCCGGTAAACATCTTGAAAATTGTTGATCCATTTTGATCTTTTTTAAGGATGAAATGGGCTAGAGTAATAGGCCTTGCATTACTTGCAACCTCTTCCCTGTATTCCCTTTGATCTAGTGACCTCACAAAAAGGGTCCATAGCAATTCTTGCTTCCGTCAGCACTTTATCAACGGAACTTTAACAGCTGCTAGTCAGCGGCCACAAACTCTAGTTTACCAAATGTACCAGAATCCAATTAAGTGTACGTATACGTACAAAGTTAAGTGTTTCAAGTTACAATGTGCAAAAATTTTGACACCAGTCTGCAATCTTTGTTTTTTTTTTTTCCCCGGAAAATATTTGCATAAAAATGTGGAAACAGATCAGCTAGGCAGGTCAGTAGCACCACATGCGTCAATATTGCTCGGCCAAATTCCATCGGTTTAAGGTAAATTCTATCTGTTCGGAATCCCAGTTTTCCATGTTTTTCTGTAGTACGAAACTTCTATTCAGATTCCTTTACAGGTTGCCCTTAGACCAACATGTGATCATTTAGCAAACATAATCTGCCATACAATTCTTCTGCTATAGTAATTTGCAGCATTAACCATAAAATGAAAGTTGATTTCAATTCAAAGCATAGTGGATCAAATGTTTTCTTCTCATTCACAAATTATGAATGACATATCCAAAACTGATCAGATTGAAAAACGCAATGAAAAACAACTCTACATTAATAGCCACTCTATGTGAATAGATCTTAAGCATAATAATCGTACAAAAAACCAATTTACCAAACACTCTTAGATGGATTAGTGCTAGTTCTCTTCAACCACCTCTCCGAGGTCTTGATTTTTCCCAGATCCAACTTTAACAAGAGCAAACCAGAGATTTCCCTGTACTTTGAATGATGACAACTGCACTAACATGTCTATGCAGAGTTTATGAGTCTCTAAAAGTTCCTTTCACCCAAAAAGAACACTAACGTTCGTTGACTATCTCTAAGGCATATCTGACTGACTTCAGCATATCCCATATTCCAATCCTCCCTCTTCAATGATCCTCGATTCTATCCGCGAAACTTGATTCCCATTTTGCCACGTGGACAAGAAACTCTTCCTTCCTCCCTTAAGAATTTCATGTTGATTTGTCTCAACATTAGAGATAGGCGTGCGGTGAACAAAAGGTAATCTACTTTACCAATATGTGTATCTTGCTTGAGTGACTACACTTACAATAGCAGTCAGACAGCTATAATCTACTAAAAGAATAATACGAAGCATGAAAACAAATCATGGTTCCATTTGCCGGGGCCAGTACTTCTAATAAGAGGCTTTCCTGCTTATATTATGGACTTTTCCTTTTGCCTCTCAGATCGATGAAATGAATAACATTTACATGCTGGTCTCCTTTCAAATGAGTATGATCAGTGCTAGATTCTAGCAAAAAAGTTCACTTGTGATCACTCACTTGCATCATTAATTTATGATCTCACCTTGCTTGGATTACATTGAAATTCTACTGAAAATGCCAGTTAAGAAAGGGGATACATTTTGCCATGCTCAATGTCCGAAAACCACTATCGTTTCAAAATTCTCTCCACCCTATGAACCACTGTTTGTGAAACGTAAGAAGCCTGCCAAACGCTCTTGATACTTGTTTGATCAACACAACTGATAGCTTCAGCAGCTTACTGAATCTTTTGGGGTAGTGTTTTTCATATTTCACCTGTAACTATGGTTAGACCATATACTTTTGTGGATCACTATTCCTAAGGGCCAAGGGGACTCTGTTGATATGACATGTTCCATTATTCCTCAATTATGGGCAACATGCCTTACACATAACAACTCTGTGACTGTGAGTAAAGACTTAAGTTTTATCAGATTTGGGCGTAATTCTTGTGCTTCTCGAACTTTCAACTATAAAAATGGCGCAAAGAGTGTTGAAGTACCATGGGCAGGATAATGGATTTAGCAACAAGAATATCAGAAGAACAACACCCAATATTGGCAAGCACAAAAGGTATATCAGAAGAACAACACCCAATATTGACATATGGTATTTTATATATGCTATTCTTTTTCGTTTTCCCAACATTAAAACGAAAACACAGTTTCAAAAGGGAACAGAAGATAAAGAGAATCGACAGTAATAGAAAAACACAACCAAGCACATTGAACGATGAAGGAATTGTTATTGCAAGAAAAGTAGCAATTCAAATGAACCAACCACTGCAATTTCCAAAATGACAAGTTAATGTATCGCAAACGATCATAAGTTCATAGAAGGATATGCAGTATTTACCAAAACACTGGAAGGGGACATACCCCCTTGTGCTAAAATAAAATAAGAACTGGACAAAAATCCAAAAGCTGAAGATTTTTCCTATAGTTCTCCCAATACTTACAGCAGGAGAACTCATCAATCTTGTTCCTTTACCTTCCAGAGTTTAACAAGTGCAAACCAGAGGTTTTCCTCTACTCTAAATGACCAAAGTTGCTCTACTCTAAATGACCAAAGTTGCACTAGCAAATCCTTGCACAGTTTGTGTTCGCCCACAACTTCATTCCAACCTTTCACCACATTATATATTCCTTTGCTCATGTTCCACTGCCTTATATCGATCTCGTGTTCCTTTCCGTTCTCTGCAATAAGCCGCGCTTCTATCTTCTTAACATCCTTCCCATTGATCCCTTCCCCACTTGGAAACTCCTTGTCTATGAGTTTACCTCGCGGGAGAGAGAGGCGCCCATGGCGATCGCTCACGTCCGTGCCTTCGAGTACCTTTTGAATTACCAAAGTAGCTTTGGCTCCCCCAAGATTTCGGATTCTTTCCTTGAATTCATCAGGCAGGTCTGGTGTGATTTCCGGTAAAACAACCTTCCTTTTTCGAACCAAGTTATTCACCTTCTTCATGTTCGCCCTCTTCTTGATCGCCCTGTCCTTTTCTTCTTCATCACCAAACTCGCAATTGCTACTGCCCTGTGGCCTTTTTCGACATGTTTTTCAGTTTTCTTGCCCGCGTTTTCTTCCTCCCAAACGGGTTTGGTGGGTTGCCTTCCGCTCATCACGAACTGAATCTCGCAAGGGTTTCTAGGCTCAGGTGGTTTATGATCAGACGGTGTTTGATACTCGTTGAGACAGAGGATGTATACATCAGACTCATCGTAATGAGGGTTCTTGAGAATCTCCCGAACGACATTCAACCTTTTCCTGCTATCCAGTTGGAGAAGCCACTCTTTAGTTTCCTTCAAAAGCCTATCGAATTTAGAGTAATCGTACCCGAAATCGTTGTCCATTCTTTCCTTCTACTAGTTGTTCAACACTCGACAGCAAAGAACAGAGTATGAAATTTTTGTGAATGAGAATGATGGAAACAGAGGAGCGGAGAAGTTTTTAATTTGGTTATGAGAATCATAGGATACGGCATATCTTAATATGATTGTATCTCTCTCTCTCTCTCTCTCTCTCTCTCTCTCTCTCTCTCTCTCTCTCTCTCTCTCTCTCTCTCTCTCTCTCTCTCTCTGGAAACCTAAGTTGAATAGAAGTGGGCTTTGTGGAAGACTTGGGAGTGAAGTTTTGGAGTTGCGAACTAGTTTGAAGTGAGAGATTCTAAACTGGGTGTGATTTGGATTTTGATTTCTTGGGTATGAAGTTTCTCGATTAGGAAATTATTGCAGTTCAAGTTTCTCTGTCCAACGGTCAAAATTAGGGTTTTTGAGGAGCTCTTTCGTTATTCCTAGGTGTGTGTGTGTGTGTGTTTTTTTTTTGTTGTCATGTCCTAACTTCCAGTCAAATACACAGATTTCTCTACTACTGTTATTAAGCCAAAGACAGATTTATCTGGACCAAAATCCAGTCCAAAGCCAGGTTGATATGGAAAATGGTTGTTTACATTAAGGCCCCGTTCTTCCTAAAATTTGCAAAATTCCGTCTTGTGAAGCAATTAATATTTGCAAAATTCCGTATTGTCAAGCAATTTTCTTGTTATTAAATCGTCTTGGGAAATTGTAATGTGAACGAAATAAAGCGACATCAGCGCAATTAGCATTTGTTACTTTCCAATTTTGATGTAAGGAAGTCATCAAAGCCAATTCTAGGGGAACAAATACAAAGATTTTGAGCCCTGGCATACCCGTGTTTAACTTGAAAGTGAGGTATACCGTATCCATGCTTCCCTCTCTTAAAAAAAACAAGCTAAGCGAAAACCACAAATACGATAGTTATGTAGCACTCCTTTAGAGTGTGAGTTCTAGGGTTCAATTCCTATGGACATGAGGTTGACCTTTGTAGTAATTGAACGTATATTAACATCTTGTCATCTGGCAAAAAAAAAAATTATCGTCTTCTTTCCTAGTTCACATAATAGAATGATGTGCTCTTTAACTTTTCATTACTTTTGACTAGACCAAAAACAAACAACTAAAATGTAAGGAGGACCATTCTAAATAGACCTAAGGTTACCAATTTTGACAAAAAAGCAAAACATTTTCTGCCGGAGTTCAAAAAAAACTGCACAATTCTCAAATATCTCCAAATCTTCCCAAATGGAAAATATCAAAACAAGCAACTAAACAATGAAGAGGAAGGGGAAAATAAAATGATACCTCCAAATTTTCAGAATATGTGATCACTAATATTACTAATATACAGGAAACAAAGAAATAAAAACTAAATATATAGGTGCAGTCGGCTATTTTCATCATCCCCAGACATGATACCAAAAAATTTGGCAAAACAGAATGACATGAGGAAGGGACAATCAGCGATGAAGGGTTCAAATTCGACGCAGAAGCCTTCTTCAGATAATAACCATCCAAACTCGGTTTCATAAGAGGTACATACAATCATCCTAAGTAACAATAAGGCCAGGATTCCAACACAAGTGTGAAATTATACAATACAATGATTTAGCAACAATAGCTTGACTTCTTCCAACAACACACCACTATTGCAGTGTACATATGCATAGGAGCGAAACAATTTCGCACTAATAACAGACAGCCTACGGAGCAGCAGATGAATGCCATACATGATGCCAACATTGCAGTTCATACTAGTTTCCACTCCTGTAATAGCCATCGAAAGATTCTTGTAGAAATAGTTAGATACATCAAGGGTTTTAACATATCAATGTGCCAATTTCTCTAGGTGTCGGAATGTCCGCTGCTTAATCCACTGACGGTCATAGGGTAGGTAAGCTTGAATCGAGTGGTCGTAACTGCAAAGCCAGAATGAATGAAATACCCATAATCCGGAATGCAAGATTGTGCATTAGTTAGGTACCAAAGGGAGCATAAGATCTCTATAAGCATGCATGAATTGGCAACAGGCCAATATCCATAACCTCTGTCACAGTATCTAAGACAAGAGATCACAAATGTTTCTCGTCATTGGTTTGCTAGTTTTTGTGCAAAGAAAGAGACCCTTTAGGAACATATCAAAAACAATAAAAGATATAGAGGTCTACATTCGCAAATGTTGTTTTGTGATCCCCTACCCCAGTCAGGGACTCTAAAGTGACCAAAAATCCTGCGCTCTCAAAACATTCAAAGTATAACAGAAACATCAATCAGACTTTTCCTTGTCTTTTTTTGGGGGGAAAAACCTTAAGCATAGCATCCTTAACCATGCAACTGGCCCCAAAATGGCTACATGGCATTGACTGCTCTAAATGTGTGTGAATGTGAGTGACCGTGTGTGTGTCTGTTAGTGCGCTCTGGGTGTGTGGGTGGGCGGGTGGGTGTGTGTGTGTTGTGCGTGGGTGTGTGTGTGTGTGTGTGTGAGAGAGAGAGCGAGAGAAAGAGAGAGAGAGATTTACACTAGTGCACTCAAGTCTGCAAGGCCATCCATGAAATTGTAGAGATCTGCAATATCATAAGTAATGGTTCTAATGGCTGGATTTAGCTCCTTAAGTTTCCTTTCATAAAGTCCACAAATACCTGGGGATGCACAGCAGTAAATCACCTCTCATGAAGCACATAATATTGCATCAGAAATATACAGGAAACCAATGAATGGATTCAGGGTACAGAGAGCAATGTATTAGCTACATCAAATTTCAAATGATCCATCAAACAGTGGACATTTATAGGTAGTCAAAAATGTCAAGGTATAACCTACCTTTCCAAATTCTCTTCCGTTTTTCCTAGAAAATAATAAAAAGACAATGCTAAGGGGATGCCTAACAAATAATCTAGATTTAGGCCACAACCATTCTACTGAAATCACATATTTTCCCTTTGAGTTGACCATCTCGAACAGCCTCACATGACTATGACTTCAATTATCCCTCTTTTTCTTCTCCCCAACTGAACCACTGCCCACTCATCTCCACATGCACCTTCTCTCTCCACTAAACTTCCAATATAGACAAGATTAGCCATCCACCATTCAAATTTCAAATTTCAATCAGGCGATCACTATAAATTCACTATCGCCACACGTTTTTCCATCAATCTTTCCTTTGCCAACTATAAACCCAGATCAACCATATAGATGGATGGTCGTGGGTAGCATGTATGGGGTGTTGGTTATGGTGATGGAAATTAATCTCTTGGTTTCTCTATCTAATCTGATACATATTTTCTCCATCGTTTATCTATTGCGGTCAGTTTGGTAGGTGGAGGTGGGCGATTCTTTCTAAGGATTCCATTTATGGATTTTATGGCTGTCGGTTTTAACTTGCAGAGGTTTTGGCCAACTTTATGCATAGATTTGGTGGTTTATTAATGGCTGTGTTTTGGGGCATTTACCCGGCGTTGGTTGACGGTAATGCTCACTGTTTGCGGATGATAAAAAGTTTTAGAGTGGGAAGGCACGTGGAGTACTTATTACTCGATACACGGTGTCAACTTAAAGGGCAAATATGTGACATCAGTTCAATGGTCGAGGCAGCAACAAATGTTGTCGTGGCATTTTTGCCACCCATATTATATGCTCCTGGATCAAGTACAAATAATTTGTCACGTTCCCCATCACATACTCTTCAGATACTTGCAGATATGTTTCTGTTCCACAATTGGAAATTCTAGATTCATTACTATGTAAGTATCGAACGCTCTACATCACACGTCCAAAGTATAAAGGAAATGAAATTACTAGTAGGATTCTTGCATAACATTAACGTAAAGTTTATATGATAAAATAGAGTTGTAGTTTCTTGGTACTTTCTGTACTTCTTAGAGATGAAGAAAACAGTTGGGCCTTTGGGGTAAAGGGGTATCATCCACTTCCAAAATTTTAAAATTGGCATATCTTCGTTGCATTATACATGTACCAATATCCGCATCCATGCTTCATACAAATTCAGATTAATGAGAGAACATATAGAATACTTGAACATTAGAATGCTTCATGCAGAAATGAAATTTTTAGATATTAGAAGTGCAAAAAGGGCAATGAGAGAACACAAAAAGTTAGGGCCATCCAATAAAGAGTTTGACATAGTATTGGAAACTTTCGTGATGTATTGAAAAGTTGAAATTAAGGCTCCTAAGCTACTAGCTAATTCCTAAACATAAGTACTTAACACTTGAAATTAAACTCATTCCTCACCATTCTTGAGCTTTTGTGGACATCTTTGTATCGTACTTCATAGATAGAATAATGCTTATGCAGATTGTTATACCTAGAATAAGTTTTCTTCATATGTTTCTTGTTTTTACTAGCCACGGGTTTGTTCATAAATCCAAACTTCTCTTAACATTCAATGTACATTACGGAGCTCAGTGTAGAGCAACTTATGTTGTAGGTGTTCTCACAAGAGAGAACGATTTAAAGTGGATAACATTGGCCAAAGCCCAAGGGTCTAGTGTATTACGACATTAACCTTCTATTTATCTTCTTAAATCCATTTTAGTGTTCCTGTCAAAACTCCAAAAACGACATTACATTCACCAAAAGCAACACATAATTTTGCATCAGCAACAAATTAATGACTCAGCAAAACGACACACTAATGCCTTGTTCGGATCACAATTTGGGAAAAAAAACTCCAACTCCAAAAACACTCATTACCCCTACTTCCAATCATTACTCTCATTTCTCTCTCCACTCATTACCTCTATCTCCAATCATTAATCTCTCTATCTCTCTCCACTCATTACCTCTATTTCCAATTATTACCCTAATTTTCTCTCTCCACTCCATACCCCAAAAACCAAACCCAAAAAATTTCAAATTGAGATCCAAACAAAGCACAAACCCCTTGAAAATGCAAGTCGTATCATAACAAAGTACAGATATTGGAATACAAAAACAAAACCCAAGAAGATTAAAGCCTCTGAACAACAAAGAGTAAGCGAGAAAAACATATGGGGCCAAAAAAGGAAAAAAACGAAGTCATTGTTCCCTTGTCAAGTTAGGAAGCACCAAAACATGAATAAAATGCAAATGTGGTCATTACGTATGCACTCTAGAGTACTGTGGACTAAAATGTTCATCACAACTCACAAGCCACTAGACAATCTTAATGGTAGCGCTAAAGCAATCTATATCAATAGATCTCATAATTAATTTAGCAAACGATTTAAGTCTTGAAGAAGGCAAAATCGGTACGTGTGATATCAAAACTGATGATGGTTATAGAAAAGGGTAAGCATAAATACCGTCCATTGCCTGACTTATTGAATCATAATCCATAAAAGTTCTAGTTGCTCTGCTTTGAGAAGTCTGCATCAGGATAATGGTGTGCCTATTGGCCTGCAACAAGAGAAGAGTTGGAAGACAACAAATAAGAAAATGACAAAGGCAAAATCAAATTAAGGATGAATGAGCAATTGAAAAACATGTCCTAAAAACTAAGATTCCCATGATTTATGGTCACCTAGATTCAAAAGGGGGCAACAACTTAGAATGACAGAAGGAACTCGAGAATCATGCACACATTGTACTTTTGAAAATTAAAAAAAAAAACCCACAACATCGTTAATGATAAGATGCCACCACCTCCCACCCTAAGTAGCACGGACACGGACACGGATACGGCAGGGGACACGGACACGGGACACGGCAATTCTAAAAAAATGGAAATACGGACACGGCGGGGGACACGCCACGTGTGTGTGTATATATATATACATATATATATGTATATATATATATGTATATGTATATATATATATATGTATATGTATATATATATATGTATATGTATATATATATTTTTCCATGCTTACATTGCAAAATGTAAATAATGAACTTACAGTATGCAGGAGAGATGAGAGAGAGTCAATTATACATATAAATAACACACTAATATATATATATATATATATATATATATATACACACACACACACACATAAATATACACATATATACAGACAAACAAAGAGAGAGAGACAGAGACGAGAGAGGAACGAGAGACAGATAGAGACAGAGAGGAACGAGGGATAGAGGGATGTGAGAGAGAGAGAGAGATATATATATCCGAGATAGAGGAGAGGAGACGAGTCTGAGAGCTCCTCGTCGTGTCTGTCTAGGGCTTGGAATTTGAATAAACTGAAAATGAACCAGTCGGCCACTAATATAGGTTTTAAATAAAAAATTACAGTTTAACCCAAAAATTTTAAATAATTTCATATTAACCCCCAACATTTTTTTAAAAATTACATTTTGACCCCCAGCCGTGTCCCCTCTCGTGTCCCCGCTGTGTCCCCAATCAAAAAATAATATAAATTATTGGACACGCCACGTGGCGTGTCCAATACGTATTTAGGCGCGTCCCCGTGTCCAAAACGTGGGTACGGCGCCCTTTTGGAGTGTCGGAGCTTCATAGAAAGCTACATATGACCAGATTCTATGTTCTAGGTAACTACAGTAGAAAAAAGAGTCACAAAAACGAAGAAAAAACCCACACGCCGTAAAAATGAAGGGAGGACAAAAAGAATTTACCCCTTTGTCCCTTTTTAAATGTCCACTACGGTTCTGTGTGTTATTTTCAATGGCTCATATCTCTTGATGAATATTTTTTTTGTTTTTAAAATCATTGTATTTATAGAAAAAATTGAGATCTATCAAACAAGATCCATATTACATATTTTTAACAATATACATTGATGTATATAAGCAATTGAAAATGGCATGCAAAACTATAGTGGACACTTAAAAAGGAACAGAGGGAGTATAAACAAGTGTTTTCCTAAACATCACATTGAGTGGCTTCAGACGATAGGAGCATACATAGAGTGAGGGACAAGGAAATTTTTTTAAGAACAAAAACTTTCTTCCATATTAGTTAACTTCGTAAGACCTTGAAGATTTTTATAAAAGAGGCGGGTGCAAAGGAGTCATCTCCTCATCATAACCTTTTGATTTCATATGTTCCTATTGCCATTCATGTCTAGTTGTCCGCCACGCTCAGACTAGATCATGTTGAAAGCTAGTGAGCATCATATATCTTGTCCTCTGTCCATTTCCATTGGGCACCGACACATTCCACCAACTTGTAATTGTTTAGGAGACTATGTCTGCATATTAACTTAAAATAGTTAACTCCAATCGTTTATCACCTATTTGCATCTACATTCTGTACCTTTGAAGAAAAACGGAATATTGCTGCATTTTTGACACATATAAGTACAACAAGCTAGTGATAACATAAAGGTACAACAAGGCAGCAAAAACCCAACCAGCTGGGCTAGCACTAGATAATTGTAATTGGGATATGCTAGTCCATCCCATTTATAAATGGTTTATATGGGTTGTAGATGGTTTCAAAATGGGGTAATAAATTTTGTACGCAGTTCATGAAGAGGGGAGAGCCGAGAGTGGCAGTACTATATTTGAGGATGGCAGTGGTGGAGGTTGCTTCTGCTAATAAATGCAACTATAAGCTATAGCGGTGGTTTTGGAGCCTACTGAGTCAACTCTCGCTTTGAAGAAACAAAAGACGAGTTAGGAAGCACCATAGGCACTATCCCGCTGAGAATCAACCGAGTTCGGCTCCAGTCAAACACATCAAGGCAAAAAAATTGGGTCAAAAGTGGGTTCATGGGTATTGATTGAACCGTACCCAACCCACCTATTTCCAACCAATTCAATCTTGGCCCATATCCACCCCGCCCATTCCAACCCGTGACCCATATCAAACCACCCAAATTCGGCCCCACCCACCCATTTGCCATCTCTAATTCAACACGGAAAATTAAAACCCTAGAAGACGTAGGGACATATGAAATCTTTCATTCAATGCTAATTTCATGCCTAATCGCCCCCAAACCCTCGTACGCAGTGTTTCTATATATCGAATACAGTTATCAAACACTAAGCCAGTATTATCAGAGAGATGGATAAAATTTGTACTCACCAAAAAAAAAACAAAACAAAACAAAATGTACTTTCCGCTTGTGAGAGAGAGAGAGAGAGTACTACCATGTTACAAGGCAACGACGAAGACGCCAATACCAGAGCTAGGCGAATGGTTTATTGCAGAGTGTGAAGTGCGTCGGGAAGAAGAGAGAGAGAGAGAGAGAGAGAGAGAGAGAGAGAGAAGGGTTTACCAGCAGTGGAAGACTGGAAGTGTTACGCGGGACTAAACTGCAATGCCATTTTTTGCACCATTGCAGTTTAGTCTCTCATGTTTCGTGTATTACAAGTTTAGCCCCTGCGACTTAATCTATAAATAGGGACCTCAGTTTATATTAGGGGTATACACGGTTCGGATTGGTCCGGTTCTCTAAAAAATCAATAACCGGATCATTTCAAACGGTTCTAGAGAATTAGAAACCAGAACTTAACCAATATAAGCATGGAACCTAACCAGAACCAAACCGTAAGACCGGTTCGGTTTTGGTTCGGTTCCAGTTCTATCCAATAAGTATCCAAACCCTTGTTCACAAAATATGAACTCATAAAATTAAAAAAAATAGGAAGATAATCTGCTGGAATAGTAAAGGAAGGAAGATAATAAAAGTTTTCCTAACAAATGAGATTTCAATTTAAGTTTAGCAAGGAAAAGATTAACCTATCAAATTCAAATACATATTTAATTGCACACACATATGTATTTCTATATTTATCTTAGTTTTAAAAGGTCCAGTTCGGTTTTCACGACGGTTCATTAATTGAAAACCAATAATTGAACCAAAATTAACGGTTCTTATTTTTTTGGAACCATAACCTGACTGTAGAACCACAGAACCGGACCAAATAGGACAGTTCAGTCCGGATCAAACCGGTTTTACGTTTCAGGCGATTTTCTTGAACACCTCTAGTTTGTATATATTCATGCATTAAGAAAATCAAAGGAATACTACTGTAAAAGAGTGAAAGTAAGGTTATGAGAAATACTTCAATAGCATTTTGTTAGTCTTGAAGACTTAACTCAGATAGTTCCTGAAGAAACTATTTCAATGCATGTCATGTGTTTCGTTTCGTTGTTCTTTATTTTTAATTTTATAATAATTGTCAATTTTTCACCAACATTATTATTCGTCAAGCTTATTTTTCTTCCTAATATTAAAGAGCATATATTTTTTTTCAAGCCCACAAAAGCTATTATGCACCCATATACACAAAATCCCCCCCCCCCCCCCCCCCCCCAAAAAAAAAAAAAAAATTTGAGAAGTCTTTTTCGATGCGACCTAATCCATGAGTTGCTTAATATTTTTGATCGGTGTCCGAAAGCTTATAAATCCACAAGGTTCACCATTCACCGAGGAATGGTGGATACCAAGATCAGGAATGATCGAAAAACCCATGATTGAGGAGTGCAAAAAGTAAAATCTTTTATCATGGGTTTTTCGATCAGCACATGAAATAGTAGAGAAAAGCACAGTGTAACGCCCGGAGGCTGAGTGGTCGATCCCAAAGATCGAGTCCCTGGCCTTACAATCGAAGCAAAGTTCAATAATTGGGACTCTAGATACAACGGTTGTGTTTGGTTGAGAGTTTAGTTTATTTTAGTTTTGGTAGTAGGTGGAGAGAGAAATAGAGTAATGATTGAAAATATGGGTAATGATTGAAGAGAGATAGAGAGAGAAATAAAATTAATAATTGAAAATATAGGGTAATGATTGGAGAAATATATAGGGTAATGATTGGAAACAAAACTAAAACTAAAAATAAGTTAAGAACCGAACAAAGTTGATTTGGAATTTGAACAAGCGCGACATGTTAATTGTGTCGACAATCAAAGGCACTAGCTTCAAGTTAGAAAACTCTTTTTTCCCCAAGCGAGAGTAGAGAAAGTTTTGATACCTTGTATTTAGCTGGGACTCGGGAGGCGGGAATGCTGCCAAGCACTCCGGGTACCAAGTGGGTGTGTTTGCAAACAGCATGCGCATCGGTTGCTAAGATGTCATCATTGACAATAAAAGCAGCTCCCTTGCCACTTTTAGCCACCCATTTACGTTTCCTCTTTCTAGTTTATATACCCTTTTTCCAAGAGTAATGGTACATGCATAATACAAAATTAAATCCTCAATCCACTAGATTCATATATGCGACCAGTTTTACTTTCTTTTCCCCCATCCTGCTGAAAATAGCATTTCCAAGTCGATCGCCTTCAACTCAGCTAGAGAACGAATGGCAGATTCTACAGCAAGAACTGATCTTTCTTCGTCCATCGAAGCTCGAAGAGGTTGTTGAAAAGAACGAACCGATCTAAGGTCTACATACTTTAGGGGTACCAAAAACTCCTTTCAAGCATTGGCCGGTTTCTTCGCAGAGTAACAAGTCGGGAAAACATTGTTTTCGAGATGTGTTTAAAGGAAATCCCTAAGGGTTTAGACACCTTAGGGTTTCACACATTTACTATATAAAAAATTCCAAACAATGCAACATATACAATATTTCAAAAACATCATTTAAGTATCACTAATCTCAATCATTATTTATTTAGGGAAAAAATTCCGAAGATAATTAATTTAGGGGCTACTTTTATTACTTTTGAGGTTTATGAGAGTAGTTGTGATAACAATTTTAAACTACGTACTAAAAGCACTAGCATAACTTTTTATAGGAGATATAAAAGCCAAAAATATACTACAAATTCTTTGGGGTATAATTGCACTATTTGAAAACCCAGGGGGCACAAGGAATATAGCTCGATCAAATACAGAATAAATTTACGATTAAGCTAGGGTTTAACAATCAGCCATTGCGTGATATATCCGACGGACTTGCTTTACTAGTACGGAGTAGTATCTTTTAGTGCACTGGGAACTTGTTCCAATACGAACTTTTAAGACTTTTTCGAGTTGAATCGAAAAAATAAAAAAATAGGCATAAAATTAATAAATATGGAAAAAAATTAAATAAGGATAAAATCAAAAAAGGTAGAAAAAGTGAAAAAAGTGTTAATGAAATGGAGTCTGATCCTTAAAACGACTAAGTATTCGCACGTGACTCTTTAAAACACCTCTCCGAAATAAAGTAACCAGCAAAAAGAAGAAAATGGACAAAAAGTGTTTTGCACGAGCCTCTCTTCCTTCCTCTCCACTTTGTAAAATGAGTAGCTTTGCTATAGTGACTCTTGTAAATAAAAGAGTCACTGATCACCTTTTAAACTATTATTTTAGTATTTTTATTTCAAAGGTCCTGTTTGAGTCATAACACTCGAAAAAAATTAAGTGTTTCAATTTTGAATTTGTTTGAACCGGTGTGAAGATTTTATTTTTTTAACAATTGTCATAATTAATTTTTGACTCTAAGGTTCTCATATGAGAGCCCTAAAGACTGCGTTCGCACTTGTCTCTTTTAAGGTTCTCATATGAAAGCTCTAGAGCTAAAAAATAATTATAATCCTTTAGGATAAAATGATCAGAAAAATAAAATTTTTGTACTGGTTCAAAGTGGATTAAAAATTGGAGCACTTAATCTTTTTAGACAATTTGTATATTAAAAAATTAAGTGCTTCATAAAGGATTATAATTAATTTTTGGCTCTATGGCTCTTACGTACAATCCCTAAGATAGAGTTATAGAACCAAATGAAAGCCCTAAGATATAGTTATAGAACCAAATGAAGAGTAAATACTTAATTATGAGAGAAATGTGGAAATAAATGAAGAAAATACAAAAGTATGAATATTTAATTGAGTAGATAGTGTCTGATGCAGTAGACATTTTAAAAGTGAATAACTGAAATAATAAAATGAGTTTTTAAGGTATAATTTGGTCTAAAATTTAAAGTAACTAATACAGATGATCACTCTTTAATCACAGTTTTCGAGTTCCCAACTAGCTGCTACATTTCCTTCTCACTAGAGTCTATATAATGTGAGTAAATTAATATCCCTTCAATGTGAACGGTGCCAATTGAAAGTATATTAATTTATTCATGTTGTATAAACTCTAGTAAGGATATTAGCTCTTAGAATTGGACTACCAATCTCAAGGGACTGTCAATACCTTGTTTAATTGGTAACCCAAAATGGGTTTGGACTATGAGTTCAATGGACTAGCAAGCCGGGCCTTACGGGGGATTCACAATACCTTCTCACACTTGAAAATTTGCATAATCTGCTTTTAACAATTTCTGTAAATTTTTGTGTATTTTGTTTACATAATCTATGTACTTCAATTTTTTGGATATTCTCTATCTAGTGGTTTTTTTTTTTTCTGTCTTTTACGGATATCAATACTTTATAGCTTTTTTAGTTTTTTTTTCTTTCTATAATTACGTTTCTTTATCATTACTTTAGTGTTAAAATAATGTAATGGTACAATGTTGATGGTTTTGTTCATTTAGACTTCGTACTTGTTAAAAAAAGTAATTTTAAGATTTTAAGTGAGAGAAGATTGAAGAAAGAGAATATTAGGAAAGCAAAAATATTTGAAAGATTACCAGAGACAAAGGAAAGTCATATTTAAAAAAAAAAAACCTAAAAAAAACCTCTCACTTCAAATTAATGCATTTAACATCTGCGTGGAACTTACAGTATATACAACTAAAAAGAATATTCAATCAAAAAAAAAAAAGAGAAAGGAAAATATGTTTGTTCTTATGATGTGTTTAAAATAAAATAAAAAAACTTTTATTATTATTTTTTTCTATTTCCATATATAATTTTCGCTCTCTCTCTCTCTCTCTCTCTCTCTATATATATATATAATATATATATATATCTAAAGTTGCTTTGCTTCTTCAAGTCGGTTTCTCTCATTCTCTCTCTCTATATATATCTAAAGTTGGAGAAATTATTCCTTGCCTCAAGGGCAACACGTGGCCGTGCCACAACACATCCGAGCCGTCCGTTCGGTATCCGGACGGCTCGGATTTAGTGAGAGAAAGCAGAGAGAGAAAGGAGGAGAGAGAGTGTTTTAATCTCATCCGTTCGGTACCCGAACGGACGGCTCGGATCGTGCCAAGGGGCACCACGTCACCCCTGCCCCAGGGGCATTGAATAATTTCTCCTAAAGTTGCTTTACTTCTTCAAGTCGGTTTCTCTCTCTCTCTCTCTCTCTCTCTCTCTCCATTCTTCTGATTCTCTCTCCTCTTCTGTCCAAGTCGGCTTCCAACGTTGAAAAGCGAAAACCACTTTCCCTGAACTTTGTCTGAATTGACAGGGTAAGCCACGGACAGATTTTCATAATATGGTAAAGATATAAGAATGCTTGTTACTATTTTCTTGATTTTGGAGTTGTGTGCATGTTCTAAAGAGGCTTGAGATTTAGGGTTTGCTTAAAAGCTTGTTCAAAATCTAAACAAAACCTCCCAAGTATTATTGACTCCATTAACCAAAACCTCCTAGGAGTTATCGACTCCGTTAGTGACAGGCCACGCGGTCTTTACTCTGCTTTAATCGCTTGTGGACGGTGGGATTTAAGTGGAGTCCGGATGTCTTTACTCTGCTTAATCGCTAGTGGACGGTGGGATTAAAGCGGAGCCCGGATTTCGATTGGGGGTAGTGCGCTTGTTTATGGGAGCCCACTTGTATTGTTAAATATTTTTTGAGAAAATATGAAGAGAAAGTTATGTGTAAAGTGAGTGCAATAATGGTCTTTGATTTTTATTCAAATCGAAAAAATTCTTGATTCAATTCTTCCGTGGTTTTTAAATGGAAGCCATTGAAGAATTCTTTTTACGATTCAAGCCATTTATGTTTTGAATTGGTATCTTTTCGTTGTGAAATTTTTTGGATGCGGATGATTGTTTGCCCATAAGTATAAAATAACTCTGAGACCTACTAAGTTGTGTGTGTGTCACACTTATGCTAGGTTTAGTTGCCTTCCAAATGTTGCATGAAATTTGCCTGTCACATTAGTCAGCAGAATCTTTTCCCACTTGAAGCCACTTTCTTCATGAATCACAAACTTAGAAAACTGATGTCAGACCATCCTTTCACTACCGTATGTGCCTTATTATTATGATCTCTTTTTGGTAATTAAGGTGTTCTTGTTAGCTTTTGCGCACCCCGATTAATTACTGGGACCAATGCCACCTTCCTCTAGTGGGGTGTCGGGTGTCCAATTAAAGCCTGGACAAAGACCAGTAAAGACGCCCCACAAGACCTCGGAGGTTTCCTGAGACCTAGGTGGGAGTATACATATGTGCCTTATTTGACTGCAATTGTTATTTCAGTTGTTCATTGGGATCTGGGTAGGTTTCATAGTTCTTCAAATCCCAATCCACTATCATATTAAGTTTTATTTGTTTGGTGGTATACTTCGATATAACAGGAGGGCTCACTTGTTTTATAAAGCCAATATGGCATTGTCTTGACTGTTGAATCCATTGCATTGCTTGAACAGTACCCGAGGCTAAGCTTATTGTTTCTCTATTGAGTTTATATCTTCTTATTTAATTGGTTAAAGTTGACAGTTAAATTGGTTAAAATTTATTGTTTCCCCCTTTTGATTGTAATTCCTTTGCCTTGTTTGTCAGTTTTTATGAATTGGGACACGCAGTTGATTAGCATCAAAGCTCCGGTACCTCTAAATTTGTATTTTAGAGGTACATGTGTTCCAGATTTCCCTCGCACTAAGGCGTTAAGGTAACTATTTTCTTCATGTGAACATTTTGGGCAGTGATGTATCTTTTTTAAGTTTTCTGCTTTTCCTACTTGATTAGGTATTTAGAGTTTTGCATTTTCCTTTATCTTAACGTAGTTTTTAAGAATGAAGAGGCCCCAGAAATTGTATGTCCTAATGAGGGATTTTTTTAGTATTTTCTTTAGTTCAGCTGACAAGTGAAAAGAGGTTGTTTTTCAATTCTTGAAAATTGAAGGGCCCTAGCTTGCGAATTCTCTTAGGCCCCAAAAACTCAGGCTGGCCTTGCGTATACAAATACCTGTCCGATAAATTCACTAGATTTCACGTTTATGATAAAATTCCTTGCCGAAGTATGATAATTTGGGTAGTAAAGGCAGGTTTGAAACCAGTTACAGAATTCTAAAATTGATTGCGTTAGAATTTGGTCAAGAGATAATTGAGCATGCCATGACGTTGTCCTTTCTCATTCTCATTTTTTAATGATTCATTTCTCATTTATCGGATTTCAAAAATATGAAACTCAATCTTGGTATACTTTATTTAATTACTCGTTTTTTTTTCGAATTAGAAAATTTCAATTAGGTTATGATTTCAATGCTTTTATTGAACCGTATTTGTTTGATGGGAAAATGACGGCTAAGGACGTGTTTTGATAATTAATACCCGCCAAGGACATTTTCAGTATTAACAAATGTTCTTAGCTTGTCCTTGGCGGGTATTAATTATCAAAACACGTCCTGGGTCGTCATTTTCCCTTGTTTGATGGGGATTACCTTAGTATGAATATGTTGTTTTCGCGTTGAGGTCTGGGAGTGATGCATAACATGTTTGCTTTGGACAGGGCATGTTGATGTTTTGCTTATGTGATCAGAATTAAAGTGCACTGTGTTTCATGATCATAGTTTATCTCTGTCACCCTGTGAACTGTTTCTTGTCTGTATAACTGATGCCAAATATGAAGCCATGAATGTTACCTCCAACTGTTATCAGCGTTCTGCATTTAGGGATTGAGTTTTTTATTAGCTTTTGGTGGAACTAACTGATTTGTTGGGGGGAACTCCTAACGTCTGATAGTTAAGTTTGGATTCTACAAAGTTTGTTATAATGCTTCCATAGGTATTGGAACACTTCTGTTGAACTCATAGGTCATACGACTTCAAATTTTAATATTGTTTTGTGTGAACACCTTGCTAAGGACACTTGAAGTTGCAATAGATGCTGAAGTCTTTGGGACGCGCCTTTAGACTAAATTACGTTAAGAAGTGCCTTTAGAGACAAGCATTTTCTAGTCATATCCATAAGTCAAAACTGTGATGTCTAATCGAATTTTTAAGAAAAAAGAGGTCCCAGATATTGTTGTCCTATTGATGGAAATTGTTCTAGTATTATCTTTGTTTCAGCTGACAAGTGAAAAGAAGTCAGTTTTGAGTTCTTGTGTCTGTTGATTGATTTGTATCTTTTGAATTTTAGTTCTTGAAAATTGGAGGGCCCTAGCTCGCGAATTCGCGTAGGCCCCTAAAGATTTGGGGCCGGCCTTGCCTATACTTATAGCTATATACATGTGTAGCTGTCTATGTACATACATAATATTATTGCCACTGCACAAGTGCAATCACCTAATCTCCTGATCTTCTAGGTGAGCTCTTTCTTTGAATTTGTTTTGATGTATGTATTGTTACACTTAGCTCTCTCTCTCTCTCTCTCTCTCTTTGTATTTAAGTTTTGACGTGGTTTGATTTGATTGGGTTATTACATGGGAGAGATGAATTTACTGGTATCTATGAACAACGTATAGGTTTGTACATATTTCCATATTCAAAAGTGTTGGTTTAGTTGTTTTTATAGTGATTTTCGTGTTTCATGCTGATATTAGTGTTTTGGAGCTCATTTTCTGGTATTTTTCAAAGTGTAATTTATCTGTTGAAATCACAAAATCTCAATGGCGCGAAAGAAGCCGAGTGCACATGAGGACGACAATCAGGGTCTTGGGGTAAAATCGAAGAAGAAGTCGGTAGTAGTTGATGACGATGAATACTTGATAGGGACAGAATTATTGGAGGAGCAGCAGGTTCAAGATGAGAAAGTTAGGCCAGTTAGTGCTAAGAAGAAGGGGAAGAAGGGAGCTTTTAAGAATTCACAGGAGAAAGATGAGGGTGCAGAAGAAGAAGAAAAGGAGGAGGACAATGTACCAGCTATAGCATTTGTAGGGAAGAAGAAGTCTAGATCCAAAAAGGGTGTGAGCAGCACTAGGTTTAGCTCTTCGAGTTTTGGGTTACTTGGAGAGGTGGATGACGATGGTGACAGGTCTGGAGTTACTCGTAATAAGGATGATGGTGTTGCCAGAGATGATGATGAGGGGTCTGTAGTATCTTTTACAGGCAAGGAAAAACCATCTCAATCGGAAAAAAAGAATAGTAATCTGGCGAGGGTGTCTGCTTTTGGTGCAATTGTGGATGATGATAGGAATACTATTGAGAACTCAGCAAAGGAACACCAATATAGTAACGATGATGATGAGTGTATTTCTTTTCTGGGGAAGAAGAAACCATCTAAATCCAATAAGAAGAGCAGTGCCCATGTGTCCACTTGTTCTGGTTTTGATAAGTTTGACCGTTGGGACACTAAGGACAAAGTTAAAGGGGACGATGTTGCTGCAGTAAGTTTCTCTTGTAAAAAGAAGTCTTCATGGTCTTCAAAGAAGAGTAAAAACATGAATAGTGATGCTTTAATTGATGAAGAAAATGAGGAGGGCACATCTGTTGCTAATGATGATTTTGCTACCCTTGATGAAGATCCATCAGCAATTATATTTTCTGGTAAAAAGAAGTCATCCAGAAAGAAGAGTAATAGCATTTTCTGTGCGCTTGAATCTAATCTTGGAGATAAGTCAAATGTGGAACCGGAAGAACCTATTGAGGTTGTTAGTAGCAAAGAAGCTGATGATCCCAAAAGTTACAAACAGGTGATTGAAGATGTGTCAGAAACTTCAAAGAACAAAAAGAAGAAGTGTGGAAGGACAGCTCAAGAAGAGGACAACTTAGATAAACTTCTAGCAGAGCTCGGTGAGGGGTCTACTACAGCAAAACCAGCTCAGGCTCGTTCTCCACGAGAGATTAAAGCTCAGACTCAACCTGAATTAGTTGGTTTGTCAGATGGTTCATTTGAAAAGGAAGGTGAATGCAAAGGAGGGATGGTTTTGGCTGCTGCAAAGAAGAAGAAAAAGAAGGTAAAAGAGAGAGAGAAATTAAGGCAAGAAAAACCAGAAGAAGCAAAAAATGGAACAAAGGGTAAAGTAACAGATAAGAAAGTCCCAAAGCATGTGAGGGAGAAGCAGGAGAGGCAGGCTATGCTTAAGGAATTGGAGGAAAAGAAGAGGAGGGAAGAAGAGGAGAAGTTAAGGAAAGAAGAGGAAGAGCAAAGGAGGCAGGAAGAACTCGAAAGGTTAGCAGAAGAAAAGAAGCGCTTGAGAAAGGAAAAGGAAAAGGAAAAGGAGAAACTTCAGAAGAAGAAACAGGAAGGAAAGCCATTAACTGGGAAATAGAAAGAAGAAGCTCGGCGACTGGAGGCAATGAGGAACCAAATACTTGCTAATGGTGGAGGGTTGCCTGCTACCGGTGATATGGGTGGTGCTCCCACACAACGGCCAAAGTATCTAACCAAGAAAAAACCACCTAACTCACAAGCAATTGGCGTGGCCCAAGAAATTGAAGTTGAAAGCATAGAAGTAATGGAAAATCAACAGGACTCTGTGGCTGAGGTTGAGTCCTTGCAACCAGAGAAGGTTGAGGAGGTGGAGACCATGATTGTGGAGGAGAAAACAGAAGTCTTCAGTGATACGTTTGAAGAGAATGTAGTTGAAGAAGATGGTGATGAAGATGAATGGGATGCAAAGAGTTGGGATGATGCTGCCTTTGCCAATGAAGAGGATGACCCTGAGCCTGAACAGGTGGTTAAGAAAGAGGCTTCAACTTCGAAGGCACCAGTTTTTGCCCCAAAAGTTACGACAACCTTACCAGTTAAATCTCTGGATGGTGAAAGTAAGAAAAGCCGACCTGACACAGAGTTGGCATATAAGAATAAGAGGAAAGAACCCAAAGGCAAGAAGGAAGCACAAAATTCATATGCTTGGCCTAACCAGAGTGAAGCTAACCTCCGATCCCCAATTTGCTGCATCATGGGCCATGTTGATACTGGAAAAACCAAGCTCCTTGATTGTATTAGAGGCACTAATGTTCAGGAAGGTGAAGCTGGAGGGATTACTCAACAAATCGGTGCAACATATTTTCCAGCTGAGAACATACGGGAGAGAACAAAGGAACTGAAAGCTGATGCAAAGCTGAAGGTCCCAGGTCTTTTAGTTATTGATACCCCTGGACATGAATCGTTCACTAATTTAAGGTCTAGGGGTTCAGGTTTATGTGACATTGCAATTTTGGTCGTCGACATAATGCATGGTCTGAAACCACAGACTATTGAATCACTCAATCTTCTGAAAATGAGGAATACGAAATTTATTGTTGCATTGAATAAGGTGGAGATTACACTTTGTTTCCTTGGAGTTCATAATGCCTTGGACTTTATTACCCATTATGTTTATTTGTTTCTTTGATTCCACAACTTGCAGGTGGACCGACTATATGGGTGGAAAGCTTGTCGGAATGCACCAATTGTTAAGACAATGAAGCAGCAATCCAAAGATGTCCAACATGAATTTAATAGGAGGCTCACTGACGTCACATACCCTCACCCTTTCTTCCGGTTCAGCTCTATGTATTGTAGACCTTGCTAAGATTGTTTTCTATTTATTTCAGATTATTACTCAGTTCAAGGAACAAGGATTGAACACTGAGTTGTATTACAAAAACAAGGAAATGGGGGAAACTTTCAGTATAGTTCCCACAAGTGCAATCAGGTAGACTCTTGATCTGTTCTGGTAATGGTTGGTTGAAAGTTCTTCCGCCCTCTTTTATGGGGGAAAAACTGATATTTGCTCAACGGTGTACTGATTCTTTGAGTTTTTGGATGCAACAGTGGTGAAGGCATTCCTGATTTACTATTGTTGTTAGTTCAATGGACTCAGAAGACAATGGTCGACAAACTAATGTACAGAAATGAAGTGCAGGTACAGCCACCTTCCTCCGTAGAGCACAGCTGCTTTCTTTTTGGTTTATTGGATACGAAGATGTATGGAACATGTGAATAACTGACTGTGTGGAACTCTTTGCCAGTGTACGGTTTTGGAGGTTAAGGTTGTTGAAGGCCATGGGACAACAATTGATGTGGTGTTAGTTAATGGTGTGCTTCATGAAGGAGATCAAATTGTTGTTTGTGGCATGCAAGCAAGATTAATAACTCTTTACTCCTAAGATCTAACAATTGGTTTTGTCAAAAACTCAGTTATGTTTTGTATTGAGGAAAGTCCACTTTCACCCCCTGTGGTTATCGACATGTGCGGATACACCCCTTGTGGTTTAAAAATGTGCACATAACCCCCTGTGGTTTTCAAATTGTGCGGATAGACCCCCTGCCGTCGTATTTTCCATCCATTTTAACGGAAACAACATTAAAAGACCGTTATACCCCCCATCACGTCCCTTGATTCTTCTTCTTGTTTAAATCTAATCACACCATCCCGTATACCAAAAATTGAATCCAAACCGTTGATATTATAAATTTTGACGAGTACTGCGTCTATGCCAAAATTCAAGTCAATCAAAAAATGAAAAGCTTATGGTCAAATCGATTTTGTTATGAAATTAAAATTTCAAATTTGAATTTACTACAAGTTAGATCACTGGGTTATTGATGCCTGATCGAGATGATTTTGTACAGAGATACTCTATTCTTTATTTAATACATTATGAACGACTCAGATTATATTCTAGAGGTGTGTGAGATACACCTCCGTTAAAATGGATGGAAAATATGACGGCAGGGGGTCTATCCGCACAATTTGAAAACCACAGGGGGTTATGTGCACACTTTTAAACCACAGGGGGTGTATCCGCGCATCGCGATAACCACAGGGGGTGAAAGTGGACTTTCCTCTTTTGTATTGACAGGGACCCATTGTCACCATAATTCGAGCATTACTGACTCCCCATCCAATGAAGGAACTCCGAGTTAAGGTAAGGCTTTTGCAGATTTTTTTTGAAGGAAAATGTTCCCTCTTAAAAAGATTTTGACATCGTACTTGGACTTCAAGTCTGTTACTCTCTTTCTGATAAAGGTATTAAGGATGACTTATGAGGCTATGGTTTTGTTTTGAAAAGAGCTTGTGAAGCATAGTAATCTGGGAAATTGCTATAGCCATGGGAGTCACTTACCTGTGATAATTGCATATTGCTTTCCATCTATCTTCTTCATCGTTTAGTTGTGATGAATGTTTGTGTCCAAAGTTTTTGTTTATGCACCAGAATCTATTATACTTCTCGCAAGGCTTCAATGAATCGGACTTGTAAGACAACCCCGAAAGATTCTATTTAGTCTTCTCGCTAGCAGGATGATGCTTCAAATATTCTCCTTTGTTGGTACGTTAAAAGACCACAGAATCACACATGAACTAGTATTAACTCAAGGTTTTAGTACACAGAAATGGTCATAGAAAACGATTACACTCCTAGAATGTACTGGTTCTTACTATTTTCTTGTTTGACTTGATTCGTTTAGCTCCTTTTGGTTAACTTCTTCATTCGTAACTCATTCCTTAGTTAGGAGTTAAGAGCCTTCATTCCTTACTCCAATTCTTACTCAGGTCAGGAATGGACGGATGGAAAGACCGCTTTTGTTGAGCTACCCTTGCTTGCTTGGTTTGAAGTACTAGCTTGGTTACCTACTGACTTCCTTAGTTCACTTGGAGCAAGTAAAGGATAGTAACGAAGACGAGAGCACACCACTCCCCGAGCTGTGCACTCCCTATTTCTCATCTTTGTGTCGTTCCTGCACTGCCTCGTATGCTATGTCACCTCCGCTTTACGTGCTATGGTGCCATACTGCCATCGCTAGTGAGTCCGTTCACTCACTCCTTTCAATACGACTTCGTTTCCGCTACTCTCGTGCCTAACGACTAGTTGGTCCCTTCGCTCGCTTGTCGAAAGATGTTAAGAGGGAAATCCACTGCTCCTGCTATGACTAGTACAGCTAGTGCGAATTAGATTTGATTACTAAGAGGGAATGTCCATTGGCTATTGTTCCTTGCCGAATAATTACAATATGAACCTGTACTGTAAGCAAGCACTGTCTAATATTCAGCAGTTCAGATGGTTTCCCAGTTTGGCAAGTTGAGGTCTTGTTATGTTGTAGTTGTTTGAGTTTTACAAATAAGTGTTTGGGTAGTCCATGTTACAAATGCTGTAAGAAGTGGGTAAATAATACTTCTAGCATCCAATTAGAAAACTGGTAGCACACTTTGCAAAAAATGACTGAAGTTTAGCACGGACTGAGAATTGGAGAAGTCAGTATGGAATGCAACCTCATTCTCATATGAGACACTATATCTGTGGAAGAGAGTTGCGACCCTACTCTAAGTAACTATGCTATGATGCAACTTCTCCTTCCTTATTTGACATGTATATGTTCTTACTTGATTAAATATTTTAGAGCTGACTGTTTTTTTGAGTAGTGAGGTTATTATCGATGAAGTATAAAGTAGTAAGGGGTGGCAATAAGGTGAAGAGGAACACAACATTAAAGATATTTTGGCATTTTCTCCTGCCAACTTTTTGGAGTCTGAAGTCAAAGATCCGCAAGTGTAATTGGTGTTTTGCAAAACTTGTAACTAAATTGTTTGGCATCCTAGGGTACGGAATATGTTTCCATTAGGTTGATCTTAGAAAGGACGAGAAGGAGAGCAATGTGGTGATTTATTTTATCCTCATATTATGACACGATGGAGATCAATATTAGGTAGATGTTATCAGTGCTTTTGGTTTTATCCACTTAGTTTGAGGTTAGCTTCTTCTTGTTGCTTTCTCCAATAAAGTATATGACCTGTGGTTGTTTTCTTTCAGGGAACCTATCTGCATCACAAAGAAATCAAGGCTGCTCAGGGCATCAAGATTACTGCACAGGTGATGTTAATATCCAAAAAGAAGTTGTGTTAGCTTAAGTCACCTTTTTTCCCCTTGCTTGCTTCATGCAAAGGCTCAATTTATTTTGTTGGGGAAAGGAAAACCAGAACGAGGTTGGCCCAACTTAAACTGGATATGATAGCTTCTTTATGGTCTAACATTCTGCCTATATGTTATCTTCATCTGTTCAACACTCGGCTGCCTCCCTATGATTTGAGAGGCCATAGGAGTAAAAACCCCAAGTTGTGGAGATTTGGCCAGTAACCACACATCTAAGACTTCTGACACTCTGCATGCTCCTCAAATAAGCCTATCTTTATAGTGTAAAACATAGGTAGACTGCCCCAATCGATGTTGCATGGTTTTTACAATCGGGAGCACAAGGATTATTAACCTACATTTGTTCTCTCATTTTTTTTAGCCATTTTCATGGTGGTTTGTGAATAGATGTTGACAGAATACATTGTTTTTTTTTTTTTTTTAAATTACAAAATAGGGCCTTGAGCATGCAATTGCTGGCACCAGTCTGTATGTGGTGGGGTCTCATGATGATTTAGAAGACATCAAGGAATCAGCCATGGAAGATGTGCAGTCATTATTGAGCAGGATTGATAAAAGTGGTGAGGGAGTGTGCGTTCAGGCCTCTACTCTAGGATCATTAGAAGCATTGCTGGAGTTTTTGAAGTCCCCAGCTGTAAGCATACCCGTCAGTGTTATCAGCATAGGCCCGGTGCATAAGAAGGATGTCATGAAAGCTAGTGTTATGCTTGAGAAGAAAAGGGAGTTTGCTACAATCTTGGCCTTTGATGTTAAAGTGACGCCGGAGGCTCGGGAACTTGCGGATAAAGCTGGTGTCAAGATTTTCATTGCTGATATCATTTATCACCTGTTTGATCAGTTTAAGGCCTACATTGACAATCTCAAGGAGGAAAAGAAGAAAGAAGCTGCTCAAGAGGCAGTTTTCCCATGTCTTCTCAAGATTATGCCGAACCGCATTTATAACAAGAAGGACCCCATTATTTTGGGGGTTGAGATTCTCAAAGGCATTGCTAAGGTATCAAGTTGTGGTCATAGTCCTTATTGTTACTTGTTTATTTGTTTTGTCTCCAATGTGCTTCATTATTCCACTTGCAGGAATTGCTGAATTCTTGCCTTCTACTTTCTGCATAAAGAGTCTTATTATGACCTATTTTCCTTATAACTTGCCAATTAAAAAAATAAGAACTTTACAAGATTCTATATGTTTGCTTGCATAGACATTTCACACTTCGCATCAGCGTAGAATTGAAACAGATGTCCTGGAGAGATGCCGATGTACATGGGATAAATTTCATTCTCTAAACTATGATGTTATGGAGTTTGGGCCTTGAGTTAGGACTTCCTCTATTGCACAAGAGGATCCTTTACTGTTTATGTAGATCGTAGAGCAATTAGATATTATGCATATGATATCTTAGCACCTCTTTTATCCCCCTCCCCGCCTTCCCCTTCTTCCTGCCGCATTAAACAAGAGGAAAATGAAATTCTCTTGTGTCTATGGTATCTAATACCATTTAAACTGGATGACACAGGTTGGAACTCCAATTTGTATACCACGAAGGGAGTTCATTGATATTGGTCAAATTGCATCCATTGAGAATAACGACAAGCCAGTTGATTATGCAAAGGAAGGCCAGGAGGTGGCCATTAAGGTATGAGTCCAACACATTCTTTGACTTTTTTGTTAGTGTTTTTTGGATTTTTGTATGTACATTAAAAGAAATCGAATAATCTGTTATATCTGCGAACCGAAGTCTCACATTCCCTGGGTACTAAAGTGATAAGGAGTTATATTAGCGAAGGAGTGCTCTCACCTCAATAGGGGTTGAGTTCTACCTAAGACCCTGTAACATGGTCAATCACCTTTGCATTTGATCATGACTATTGATCTCTTGTATTCTTTTGCATTGGTTATATTAGTCACTTATATTATAATTCTTTTTTTTTTTTTTTGCTGAAATTACTTTTAATGTCGTTTCTTACCATTAGTCATCTCTATTCTCAAATGAAAATTTTCATTGCGCCACTCACATTACCGATTCTAGGATTACCAGTGATCTTTCGTATGATTTCACTTGTGTATAGCATTACTTTCGCTTTTCTGAAATCACTTTCTAATGTCTTTTATTAGTGTCAATTACCTCCGTTTCAAGTTTAATTGTTACCTTTCAGTTATAGTTCTCTCTTTTGAATTATGATAAATTAATAAATTTGCTCATTGATGTCACTGTATCATAACTGATTCTTTGTTTTTTTTTTTTTTTGCTAGAGTCACTTTCTGATGTCATTTATTATGACTGTTCATCACCATTCACAACCGGTAACTGGAAGAGACACCTTTTGATTTCAGCCTTAATACCCTACAATTGAGTTCCTCAGCAGGTCTACCATCCTAAATACTCTAGTGACTTAGGCTGACACTCGAGATTTGGGGCTTATATTAGGAAAGTTTGTTCCTCACTTGCAGAGATTACTTGTTCCTCTGCCCTTGTCTTGGGGTTTTAGGTTAAATAAATAGTTTCGCTTGTGTAATCTTAAGCAATTGCATTGTAAACTGCTGCATTCTATATATGATAGGAGACTTGGAGTTTTGATAAAGTTGACTGCATGCTCTTAAAAGAAATCATAACCATCAAGCTTCACTGCTTTTGATTGGGATTGTTATGATAGTAACGAAAATTTCTTTAATATTGATTTAGCAGCCGTCGACAAATTTATTGATGCTTACTGTGTGATCAATTTGTGTCATAATGTGCCATCGGATATCATGGTCGAGTACTGCATTTGGAGACATTATTTTTCTGTTTCTTCTGTACACGCCATGTACTTGACTGTCCTTGCCAAGTAATGCCTGTATATGCATGACCTCTTAGGTAGGAGCAGTATCCATGTCAAACATGGACACGTATCAGAACTCCTGGAAATATTGAAAGATACATGAAAGCAAATAAAGTTGTATACTTGATCTGCCCTTTTGATACTGGTGTTCTACTTTCTTAGAAAGTGTTTCTCTATCTGACATGGGTACTCCTCAGTACTCCTAGAAATATTTGGAAGAGAAATTAAATAATTAATGATGTTACATTACATGCGAAGATTTGATATACTTGATGTGTTCTCCCAGGTTTGTGTTCGACTTTCTTAGTATTTTGTGTTATCTTATCACATGGATGGCTCAAACCTATTCTAGGCCTAAAGCGAAATTGCAAATTGAGATCTTTTGTTTTTTCACGACATTGTCACATTTACATTTTTTTTAAGGCACCATCGAGGCACTTGGGCAAGAACTTTTTTTCTGGGCTTTTGGAACAATGTAGTTCATTTTTTGCATAGATCTTGGGGTAATGAAGATTTAATTTTGGATAAGATAATGCTCTATAGGACTTTAAGTTGGATCAGGGGCTGTAGCCCTTTCAGACTTGAATTCCGATTAAGCTGGACTAATTAATAGCCTTGTCTTTGACAGTGTGAGGACACGGGAATTTTATTTTTCTTGTTCGGAGGCCTCTAAAAAAAGTTAGGCATTAGGCGGCCATTACACCCTCCTAGAGGTTGGACCGGGCATGTCATGTCCATGCTACATAGCTCCTTTTTATGGTTCTTATATATGGTCGGTTCTTTTGTTCTAGCTGTTAAAATCATATTGGGTAGGTTTGTCTTCTTAGCAAATATCAGTTTGTTCTCTTAGCCGATTACAGTCAATCATGGAATAAGTCCAAATAAGTCTCATTGGCAGTCTATTGTTGCACCTGCAGATAGTTGGTAGCAATTCGCAGGAGCAGCAAAAGATGTTTGGCAGGCATTTTGACATTGAAGATGAGCTTGTCAGCCATATTTCTAGGAAGTCAATTGATGTACTTAGAGATAATTATCGGGTAAGCATAATTAAACTCTATATGTTGATTGGGTTTCTGTTGCACCAGGATTACATTACATTGCTCACTTCAACTGTGAATTTTTCAGGGCGACCTGTCTTTGGAGGAGTGGAAGTTTGTTAAGAAACTGAAAATCCTCTTTAAGATACAATAATAACTTTAGAACTTTGATATATCGGCGGAGCACTTAATCTTTCTAGATGTAATGACGTCCTTCGAGGTTGTGAGGCATGCGATGTAAAGAAATGGAGCTTCTTTTTGGGAGGGAAGGATCCTGTTTGCATTTGAAGTGGTGCCCAATTTTGTGATTCATGAGTGAGCCCTTTTTGCCCTGCAATCACGGGCTAGGGTAATCTTCCATCCACTATTTTTCAGGTATTTAGGGTTTTTCGGTTAGTTTTATTTCTTAGACCATGTCTGAAGTTCTTAATGTCTGGTCTGTTTATGCATTTGCTAACTAAATTTTTTCTACTCACTAAGCTCATCGTCTGTTGGCCCTGTTTTCCAGTCTTCTCTCATTTTTGGCCTGGATGATGTTTAAGATGTTGGAGAGAGAGGCTAATTTGGTCATAATATGGCTATAAATAACCAGTTAAAGAGCTTGTTTTAAGAGTGCAAAGGGGGTAAGGGGTCTATCCGCACATTTTCAAAATCTCAGGGGGTTATGTACACACTTTTGAACCATATGAGGTGTATCCGCACATGAACCAAATCACATGGGGTCAAAGTGGACTTTACCCAAAACAATAGAGTAAATACCGGGTAGGTTTCATTTAAGTGGAGAAGAGTTGCTGTGCCGTAAACTATGGATAGGTTTTCAAGCCCGATTGAATATAGAGAAATTGCTGACATTACGTAGAACTTGCACGCGAATTGGATACACAGAACGTGCATTGTTATATACTTCAATGCAACAACGAAGATCGTAAATGCATCCAAACTCACATTATTTGCATGGCATTTGACCCATTGTACGTACAGGTTCAATGCCAAGTTATTTAGATTCTAAAACACAAACACGTTGCGTACAGTTGGATTGTATGCATACTACATTCATGATTAGGTTTTTGGAATAGAAGAACAAGCATGTTTGCGGTTTTCTGCCAGTGCCCATGTGGGGAACGTACTTCTGTACTGAGCATAATGTAGCATGCAATTCCTCATAGGGACTCCAGTTATTTCCTATGAGCGTGAGGGTATATAGATCAAATGATATGAGAAAAATGGTACTCCATATTATAGTAATTCTCATTTTAGAAGAAAACATTGAAAACTATCCCAAAACAAGAATTTTATCTTCACGAGATAACGTTATTTGATCAATAATGAATACGATGGGAAACTACAGTTGTTTTTTTCTTCCTTTTTTTAGAGACTAATGATTTTGGAGAAGTGTTACGTAGAACTAGGTAGGTTCAAATTCTTTCTGCCGCCTGTAGAAATTGTCGGTTTTCTGCTACCGCCATTGTGGGCCCACCGTATAGTTATTGTACTAATCTGAATCGTTTATGGGCCACCGTATAGTTATTGTAGTAATCTGAATCGTTTATGTAGTAAGACCCGTAAGATAGTAAATCCGTGCAAAGAATTATCTTTGATCAGATATCGATAGGTATATTAAAAGTAAAATTTGATTTATGAAATGGATAATCGTAAATAGTTTAACTTTAAAATTACTGATAGAATCAGACTCTTCATTTTATAAACCAAAATTATTTTTTTGATATTTACCTATCAATGTCCGATCAAACTGATTTTTTTGCGTGGATATACTACTTTATGGGCGCTATAAGACTGACGGTTCGTATTACAATGGCAACCACACAATGGAGCCCACAATGGTGGGTTTTTTTTTTGGATATGATCAAGACATGTTACATAGTTTATGCAATCGATATTACCTGTTGCGGAAAATCACCGTCTTCCATGTGCATTAATTAGCAATTTGGCTGCTCTATGCAATGGGGTAGGATCTCTCTCAGCCTAGTTAAAAGAAAAGTCTAAACTACTAAATTTCTGAATAGTGATTTGATGAATAAGTAATAGTTATGTGCACTGTGCACATATATATTTCTACTACAAAGAATATATATTGTTTGAATTGTAATCCAAGCCTCCGTTTGGTTTTCATATTTGGAAAATATTTTTTGATATAATTAGTGGTAATGAGTGGAGAAAGACAGATAGAGAAAGTTATTGAGAGATGTGTAGAGAGAAAATGGGGTTTCTCAAGTTATTTTGTAAATAAATGTTCACCACTCATGTGCTATTACGATCCTAATATTTCACATCGACTTAGTTCTTGGCCTTGTTTATTTAAGTTCTCGGACATCCTTCCCCATTTTTTAGGACAAGTCCTACGGAAGATTCTATATCATATAATATTAGAGCTACCCGCACGATGCGATTCGAGCTGCAAATTAATATAGGACGTCCTATGGGCTGGATTAAGATTGAAAAACTGATAGGTACGGAGCTGCCAAAAGAGAAGGGGGATACCATAGGGCCTTGAGTCAATGTCTACAAAGTTGAGTGTCGTGGCCGTAAACTGCGGAGCGTGGTGGAATGTTACGATTTACGAATCAATTAATGTTCTACATCGGCTAATGTTTGAGCTTGGCCATTTACATAATAAGCTCCTGGGTACTCTTTCCTTGCAAGCTGGTTTTCAAGATGAGTTCTTCCAGGGCCGGTCCTGGGCATAGGCCCACCAGGCGGTCAACTTGGGCCTCTGATTTTCAGGCCAACTGTAGGGCCCCAAAATTTGGAATATATTAAATATTATGTATATACAAATTCCTACAAACCAGTAAGTGTAGCTTTGGTAAGTTCTTTGCTCCTCACCCTATGGTCGAAAGTTCGATCTCCACTCCCTCATTTTTCGCGAACAATTGTTCAAGTTTCACCAAAAAAATGCTCTAAGCCTTTTTTGGACTCGAACACGCGAGAACCTATGCTTCGCACACCTGCTACTGAGCCACAAGTACATTTAAGTTTTTCTTATCGAACAGCTAATGTATGTAGAAATGATGGGAAGCCCCATTTTCTAACATTGCCTAGGACCTCGAAAATCTCAGGGCCGGACTTGAGTTCTTTCGAGAGCTTTGTGTCATGAGCGTTTCTAAACCACACAGTATTGGGGCTATTTTTTGGTTATCCAAAAACACGACATATGCTCCTACTATGTTTTAACTCTTCACAAAGCAATCTCCATTTACCACGAAAACAATGAACTTATAATTCATCCCAATAAGTAAATTCTCAGCTGTCCAGCAGAAATAATACCCAACATAGCCCATGGCGTTTGTACAAAATTCGTTCGATTTCCTTCCAGCCGTTTGTAATTTTTGTTTCATGGAATTTTTGTTCGGCTAGAGTAGAAGTTTAAAATACTTAACTAAAGAAAAAAAATATCCGAAGTTATCTGATTGTTTTGGATTTTTTAGTGATTTTTTTTAAAAATTTATAGTCATAATTTTTTCTTTTTCTTTTTGATTCTGATTATGAAGATCATGGGGGTGGTTCCAAGGACTAGTTCTTGACACAAATTTTGACATAAATCTTGTTTGGAGCTCCACCCTAATAATCGGAGCCGTTCAATTTGTACAAGACATAATTTTAAGAGCTCCATGTAAAAAGTTTAACTCATGCAAATATTTGTAAGGGCTTGTTCGATTCATTCAGTTTGTCAAATTTAGGGACAAATACCGATCAAGCTCTTACCGCTACCCGATTGAGTTTATTTTTTGCGGGAACTTTTAAAAACATGCTTTAAACAAATTGGATTGCTCCGATGATTTGCGTTGGACTTCAAAATGGGTCCACACAAGATTTGTGTCAGAGTCTGTGTCCCCGGAACCACCCCCGATGAGCATATATCAAGAGAAAATGAGAATTATAAGTGCTTAAATACAAAAGAATGAAATATTTGTTTTCAAAACATGTTAGTATAATAGTTCTTGGCTGTAGGGAATTAGCTCCTAGAAAACAAAAAACAAAAAATTTAAAAAATGTGGATATGACCGGTTATTCAAAACCTTGGTAGTCATTCAAAGTACCAATAGTGTACATTCCGACTGAGACGGTGAGTTATCCAAAACCTTGGTAGTAACAAACGATAGAGGAGGTCGATCAGTTACCATAGATTGGCATGATTCCTCGCTTTCCCCCAGCCACCTTCCTCATTTTGTGTTGACAACAAAAAATGAACACCTCTACGAACTGATTGACTATTGTTATATGTACTCCCAGCAGCAGTCAACTCTTCTAGCACGAAAAATATACCATAAATTAAGCAAATTCCCCAGTAGCCATACCTGTCAATGTGTAAAATTGGCTTTCGATTAGGTCATTAAAAAAAAAAAATCTGCTTTCAATTAGGTCATAAGATGTATGCATTTTAGCATCTCTCCAGGACAAACTCAAAATCAAAAGAAAATGAACATACCAAGAACCGTTGGGCGCTCATCTCTTTTCGAGAAAATGCATTGCTCCTTCCACATAAGTGTCTATGTCCTTCCCTCGATACCTTGGGTGTAAGCATTTGAATGATAGGAAAGCTTCAATTATGGATGCAGTGATCTCCAAGTGCCTAAATCCCAATATGGCTACTATCAATAAGAGTTCTTCAAGCTATGGAAAATTCTCTAGGGCTAATACAAGGAAAGAAGTAGCACAAGTGCATACTCTCGCTCGATCACAATGTCTGCAAACAGTTCTGAAGGATTCAACACTAGAACAAATTTAAAGGGGGGGAAATGAGAGACCGAGTAACTGAATAAGCTTCAAAATTAAACACAACGTTCCATTAGACTCCAAACAAGTTCTTGTTTGAGTAACCTATTCGTAATTTGGAGTTACCGAGAGAAAAGAAAACAAAGTATTGTATAACTACTTATTGTTTTACATGTATATACAATGCTCTAGGAATTTAGAACAAGAGAGCAACTTACATCGAAATATGGCTCTGGAACTGCTGGCTCTCAAATAGCAAAGCCACCAATTTTAGGAGTCTGAATTAAATGACTTAAAGAGTCACGGTTCTAGTCAAAACGTCTAAAAACTATACTTGAGATACAATGCTTTTCATACATGTAAGTACAAGAGCATATCCAATGCCTCGTATACGTTCAACATCCACTTTTTTGCCTGCAACATCCGGTGGCATTTGCGAAAGTAGTGATAGACACGGTAGAACGGTGAGGTGACTGGAAAATCATGATTCTTTTGAATTTCAAGTAATCTTTCTTGTTATAGTGTCGTGGAGCTAAGAGCATCCACAATGGCCTAACCAAAATTTGAATGACCAAAAGTTGTAACACATCACCTTTTGATTATTCCTTTACGGGATTGCTATGGTTAGCAATATTGAGGCCTACAATGGTATAATAAAAAATTGATAACCAAAACTTAACACATCACCTTTTCAAATTATAGTACTATTAATTATGAACAAAGAAAATAGTTTTTCTAAAAGTAATTTTCAAACTACTATAATAAAAGTCGTTTATTACTAGAACTAAATAATAGTTTTACCAAAAATCAAAACACCAGTTTTTTTTAAAACAGTTTTAGGAAGAAAATAGTTTTTGAAAAAACATTCTTTTTTAAATTAAACTATTTTTGAATTTTTTATAAACAATTAAATTTTTGAAAAAAAAATAGTTTGTGTAAAAATAGTTTTTGAAAAAACAGTTTTTTTTCTGTTGGAAAAAAAAACTATTTTTGAGAAAACTTTAAAAAAATTAGAAAAAAAATTCTTTTTCAAAAAGAAAATAGAGTAGTTATTTTACGAGCCAAAGCAATTATTACGGAGTATAATTGTTGAAAACATTGTAGAGAGAGAGAGAGAGAGAGAGGTAAGAGAAAAGGATTTGTGTAATGATGGGTGTACTTGATTGAGAAGATGTGGGGTCAACTAAATATGATTATTGGCAAATGGTTACTTGTTTTGGTTATCCAAGGATGGAAATTTTAGTAGTTACTAAGAGGTTGGTAAGTTTGGTTATGCCAATATGAGCAATTTTTGCGAGCAAACATTGCTAACCTTAGGAGCTTTATGGTTTTGATTATGCCATTGTGGATGCTCTAATAAGACTAAAATTACCTTCAATGCTTCAGCTATGCAGTCTGAGACAACCCGACCTTCATCTTGATCAGAGAATGTCCATCCTCCTTTAGTAATATGACAATACATTTTCTTGAAATCCCCGCTAGGGTTTTCTTTGATCTTCATTTTTAGTACTGAGGAATGAATAAGTTGAAGATGTACGTACAAAGTTTTAATTTTCTTTCGGGTACATAGAAAGATACCTGTGATGCTTTTATGGCAAGTAATCTTACTGAAAAAAATGCGCCCTTTTATGTAAAAATGCGCATATTCATCAACAAGATTACTTGCCGTAATGGCTTGAGTCAAGAAGTTACAATCCCATACTGACTACCAAAACTCTGCAATCCAAGTCATAATTCAGCAAATGAGTAGTGCACAATACTATGAAAAATTAAACTAACAATCAAGCAAGCACAACTAACATCATAATTTTGTAATTAATGTGGATTGACTTGTAGTTTCATTCCAACTTCTGCAAGCCACAAGAAATCAAGAACTCTGGCAATGTGATATATACTTGAACTCATCACTATCGGGGTCATCCGCCCACCAACACATCATTTGTAAATTCTGCGGCGATACTATAGGGAAGTAAGTGGACATACATATTCTTGATTTCTTGAGGACATATGGCCTAGGTTTCCGACTCAGTCAAGCAAAATTGGCCTAAAATATAAAACTGAAGTACAAATATAGCGGATAAAAAAAAGAAGTACAAATATCTACTCCATATATTAGTCGAGGAGAACGAGAGTGCAATATGAAAAATGAGAACAAGAAAATGCATGACATTTTGAAGGATTAAATGACCAATAAGGTCACCAACCTTGCCCTATTCTTTTCTTCCTTTTTAAAAAAAATCAGCTTTTACCACCATTACGACATTACTCCAATGAATGGCATCAAGTTCATTTTTAACCATTAACTCCAAGGCTCTAGAATTTGTTGAGGTGAGCGCAAGCTGACCCGAACGTCAGATTATCAAAAAAGAATGAGAACTGCTAATGTCGCGCATATGGTGCGATCCGGATAAAAATGGAGATCTCTTGCGGGTTTGCCATAACTCAATTATTAAGTACTAAAACTTGAGATCTCTTGCGGGTTTGACATAACTCTTATGTTTTGCCTATTGAAAATTAAAATCTCTGGCGGGTCTGACATAAAAATTGAGATCTCTTGCGGGTTTGAGAAAATTTTCTCTTATGGGCAAAAAAAGTTGTATTAAGGAAACTTGACAAGGATATATCAAAATTAATTAGGGAATGGAGAGAGAATCCAATGCCCAAAGACATGTAAAGAGCAAAGCCCAAACGTAAAAGGGCAAAGCCTAACCCAGAGAGCCAAAATCTAACCCTATACAAAAAGGCAAACCAGTTACCGTCGCACACCTAAAGCCTAGCCACCGCCACCTCAACCACAAGCGGCAACCAGCCACTGCCCAAGCTGTCTGCCGCGACGGTGTACAGACCCCACAAGACGACGACGCTAGCGGCCTGCACCGATGCGATTGCTACAAGATGCCGGACCCCAAGACAAGCCCACCGAGAAACCGCCAAACCGACCTTCATAAGCGGTTGAGATCCGGCACCTGAGCGTATCCATACGCCACCATTGACCACTGCCTCGACGCCTTTTAGAATTGTGGCTCATATGTTCAATATGAAGAGATATGAAGAAGTTCTAGAAAGAAGGCCATAATCCAGTAAAAGTAGGTTGGGCTGAAGGCCCAGGCGTTCCGTAATTGGAGGGTGCGGGGGGCAATGCCCCCCGTGGTATGGTACAGTTCGTACAGGGGTATTTTTGGAATACAGACTAAATACCTGGTTAGGGTTAGAATAGAGTTGCTATAAATACTCTATGTTGTAAACCCTAGTTCATAACTGTGATAATAAAAAGAACAGCTGCTCTCGCTCCCGTGGACGTACTCGATTTTGGGGAACCACGTATATTGCTGTGGCGATTTCTTTACTATTTTATATTCGAAAATCGTGTGCGTGTGTGACGATCCTAACAGCGCCAATACCCAATACACTGCAACATCCACCAACACCACCGAATTGCAGACGTCCAAGGTCACGACCAGCAAAACGATATGCCTGCAACATGCCGTTTAAGCCCGTAACAACCATGCCCAGGAGCAGAGATCGACGGGAGAACTTGCGGCCAACCTCCCCCCTGCCTCCGCCCCACCTAGCCGTTAGAACTACCGGAAACTGCCAAGACAGTAACCTGCCGTCAAAACAGAGGCAGAAAGGCGGTACAACATGGAGAAGGAGACGACAAAGAAGAACGCGAGCAAGACAGCGCTACAAAGAAAGAGAAAGGGGAGGAAAAAAGAAGGAAGGAGAAGGAGAGATAGAAAGAGATCAGAGAAGAGAGAAAAGAGGGAATGAAATCAGGACGCCTCCCGTCCCGCCGTCCCATTGGGTTAGAAACCCAAGGAGGGAAGGAGGGGAGGGAAGGGGAAGAACTAAGAGAAAGCGGCTGCGGCTATGGTTGGTAAAAATTGATTGATGATTATATATCGGAGAAAAGAGATGATTATGATTGAAGAAAGTGGCTAGGAGAAGAAGAAAGCGGCTGCGGCTAGAGTAGCCTTCTGCTTCTTCCTCCTACACCCAGATTGCATCTCTCTTCGTGTAGATCGATCTTCAACCATTCCCAGCCTTGGCCATGCCTTACTCTTCATCTTCCTCTTCAAGCACACTTGTTAACATATGGTCAAAAACAGCTTATATAAAATGATTGAAGTGTGGAACCACACATTACACCCACTACAATAACCCATTTATTAAATAGAGCTGGTACCACCATTCATATAAAATTCGAAAATGGTGCATGAGACTCAATCATGAAGTGATGATGATAATGCATCAAATACATTAAAAATAGGACCTAAGGGTATCCACAATGTTATCAGTTGTCACATTAGTTTTAACTATTCATTTAAGAGATTGCTAATGTTAGCAATGTAGATATGTCTACAATGACATCATTAAAATTGAGTGCAATTTTGTTCACTTCCCTTAAAAGAGGGTGAACATTACCCTATTTTTTATTGGTTGAAATGGTGTGGACCCTACGACAAAGTAATGTCATGCCTACTATGCAATACACTTTTTGGTAAGTATGACATCACTTTGTGATGGGGTACATATCATTTTAACCAATAGAAAGGAGGGTAATGTTCACCCTCTTAAGTGGAAGGTGAACAAAACTCAAGGATAGCCGAAACTTATCACATCATCTTTTCAAACTACGAAAAAGTTAAAAATTGTGAACAATAGAAAATAGTTTTGAAATTAATAAAAATTATTTACTAGAAATAGAAAATAGTTTTTGAAACTTTTTTTGAAAAAAAAACTATTTTCTAAGAAAAAACAATTTAATAGTAAAATATATTTTTTCGAAAATATTGTTCGAAAAGAAAGAGAGAAAAAACATTTTTTTATAATGATTGTTGTATTTGATTGAGAATATGTAAGGTCTATTAAATTAGGCTATTGTCAAAAAGTTGTTTGTGTTGATTATCCAAAGCCCAAAATTTGATTATTTCTAAGGAGGTTGTTAAGTTTGATTTTAAGTATTGTGAGCTATATTTTGCACTAACATTGTTAACTTTGTCACGCCCTCGATTTTCAACTAAATAGATAAGTCATTTTAATAAATGAACCTCTCATAAAATAGATAATACCCAAAGAGTTCCCAAATGTTTAATTACAAACGAAGTCCCCAAGTTTTCAGATAGTCAACACTGGCACACCGGCCCAAATTAACAGAGATACAAGTACAAGTGTTTAGAATATTACAAGCTTAAATCAAAAGATAACTCAAAAATGAATTAGTAACAAATCATCTTTAACAAAAGTAAGTGATTTACAAACATGATTTAATAACAAGACTTCGTTAGCTTTCAAAAATGTCTTCCACACTGAGCACGCGATGTAATGCAAGCTAATGTCTGGCATTTGAACCTGAAAAAAAGGATTTTGTTAAGCTACACTAGCCCAGTAGAGAATTCTATACTCAAGTTATAAGAAAATAAAATGAGTTATGCAACTAAAGTGAATGAGTATAAACAGATATGCCCAAGGTACGTACGGCGATCAAAGAACAACATGCTATGACCAAAGGACTCGAGAAATCCTATGTGCAATACTCATCAACTCACACGTCTAACTCGAACCATTAGCTTTCCCACCTCAATCATTATAAACCAAATCACGAGTTCACAACCGTTTTACAACATCACATACGATTCCACACTCATTTCTCGCTTCTTTATCACTCGTCATCGAAGCCCGTTTCATCCATCATCATAATCCTTCTTCAAAAGAAATTCATTTATTTTTAAATAGACGTAGTGTAGGGAAATACACGACCTTCAATGGTCAAACTCCGTTGATTCGAGTTTTGAATAGCCGGAATCCATTGATTTGTGCCCAAATACCGGAACCGTTGATTCACTCAAGAATACCGGAGGATTTTCAATAAAAATCCTTTTTCCAAAAACCAAGTTTCTTTCTTTTCAAAGATTTCGATAAAACCAATCGTTTATCTCTTTCTTTAACAGTCACAATCTCAACCAGTAAACAGTCGGCACAACAACAAGGACTTCTAAAGTCAATCAAGTTTCTCTTCATCAAGCGAGACATTCAACTGTGTTACCACCCCTTGCGTCACATTGAATTCTCTTCACCTGGGTTTCCGCATTACCACACCTTGCGTTGCGGGCCCTCTACAGTTCTCGCATTACCACACCTTGCGTTGCGGGACCCTCCATTTGAATTCTCAATTCAATCATGCACACACATAACATCGTTCATTGTACAGGCAGATAACATTCCTCAAATTCACAATGTCATACAACTAGTAAACATGTCACATCGTACATTGATAAACGCCTTAAAAATCTCTTATTTCTCTAAGTCTATCCTGACGCCCTTTCGTCACGCACCGAACCCACAAAATAACTCTACGACGCACCACCCACTAGGTTTTAAACTAGAGTCTTATAGAACGATGGCCCAAGGAATCTAAAAGGATCAACGAGACGAATCATGAGGACACGAACTTCTACGATACCCTTCGGATCACTAGGCAAGCTCATATCTACTTATTATACTCATCTCAAAGCCCCACATAGCCTACCATACTCTTAAACGACCTCACGACACGGATTCCATTTATAACTACACTAAGATTGCATTCAACGAGTATCGAAAGGATTGGAACGATTAACGAGTCATTGGAACCCAAGTAATCAAGTTTACGGATGGTCTAACAATGTTTAGAGCGTGTTAAAAGTGATTGAGATTCAAAACACGAAAGAAGGAACGTTTTCTGAAAATTATCGGCTAGTACATGTACCAGTACAAACCGAGGTACATGTACTAGCTGAATAGAACTGAAATTTCTTCGACAGTACATGTACCAATACAAACCGAGGTACATGTACTAGCTGGATTTTACAGGACGATTTTCAGATTTTCGAAAGGCATTGATCCAACAACAAACAACGAAATGAGGCACGATTTAGGCACATAATCATCACATAAACTCATAATAAGAGTAAGAAATCTCTACCTCAAGTCAAGGATCGAAACCCACGCGATTTGAGCAAGCCCTAGACTTTGAAACTTCAAAATCAACCGAATACTCTTCCCGGAGCGAAACCCACGAAATTCAAGCTCAAGACTACGATTGAGAGATGAATGGGGTGGATCTTGGTGATTTTTGGTGGAGTTTTGGGAGAGAAAGCAAGAGAGCAAGAGAGAGCCTAGAGGGAGAGAGAGACGTCGGGAAGAAGAGGGAGGGAGAAATGAGAACTTTGTTCTCCTACACTCACACCCACTCTTATATACTAGCACCCACACAAATCACACTTGCACTCCCTCAACTAATAATCCTAACACACTAGCCCCAATTCAAATAAACTCACAAAATTTTACATTTTTCCTCATTTATAATATCGAATAAATCTTTTTAATAATCTCCAAAATTACGGATCCTTACAAACTTAATTTAAAAATCTTTTACAATGACATCATTAAAATTGAGTGCAATTTTGTTCACTTCCCTTAAAAGAGGGTGAACATTACTCTATTTCTTATTGGCTGAAATGGTGTAAACCCTACCACAAAGTAATGTCATGCCTACCATGCAATATATTTTTTGGTAAGCATGACATCACTTTATGGTGAGGTACATATCATTTTAACCAATAGAAAGGAGGGTAATGTTCACCCTCTTAAGTGGAGGGTGAACAAAACTCAAGGATAGCCGAAACTTGTCACATCATCTTTTCAAACTACAAAAAAGTTAAAAATTGTGAACAATAGAAAATAGTTTTGAAATTAATAAAAATTATTTACTAGAAATAGAAAATAGTTTTTGAAACTTTTTTTGGAAAAAAAAAAACTATTTTTAAAAAACTGTTTTCTAAGAAAAAACAATTTAATAGTAAAATATATTTTTTCGGAAATATTGTTCGAAAAGAAAGAGAGAAAGAACATTTTTTTAAAATGATTGTTGTATTTGATTGCGAATATGTAAGGTCTATTAAATTAGGCTATTGTCAAAAAGTTGCTTGTGTTGATTATCCGAAGTCCAAAATTTGATTATTTCTAAGGAGGATGTTAAGTTTGATTTTAAGTATTGTGAGCTATATTTTGCACTAACATTATTAACTTAATTAAAAAAATTTTACTTTTGATTATAGCATTGTGGATACTTAAGTTAAAAACAAACAAGTTTTCAACCCTAGATTGGGGATGATACCTGCTGTGGGGCGACTCAACTATCATCTACATACCCATAGAACTAGGAATTTTGGTTAGTGGAGTCAAAAATACTTTTTCTATCTATTAATTTAAAATATCAATATCTATATATATATATTAAAGAGGTTAATTATAAGGTACATGTACACCGATAAATCTAAGTTTGCTTTATAAATGGTACTAAAGATTTATTATAATTTTGGACAATGAATGATAGGCTCATTTATTATACTATCAAGACTTGTAAGGAAGAGAATGTACGTGAATTCTATGCATTTGGAGTAATTTGGGGTGCAAATGGGATGGAGTACAGTTAGTGTCTTCTTTATACTCCCATGCACATGGGCAAAGTTTGATTATCGTAAGCACCCATTTGAAGTAAATTGGAGAGCAAGTGGGATAGAGTAGGATTAACGAATGACAAAGAAGAAAAAAAATAAATTGTGATGATTTACCGAATTTCTGTGGGGTCAAAATAGGAAAATTTGGCCGCAAACTATCAAATGTGGACCCCATTTGTCATCTGCCATCCGGTAAGGAAACCAAAGTCTACAAATAGCAATACCTCTTCGCCGGTTTCGATTTACTTCCTTATTTTCAGCTCTCACCAGGTTTCCAGTTTCTACACTCCACAGCAATTTCCACTTTATTCCCATCTCTGCCCATCTATTTTCTTATAGATATGAGCAGTAAATAATATCCATAAACAAAGATATAAAGGTTAGGGTTCGACATCGTGTGATGATCATCACATTATTATATTCGCTTCTCTTCTGTCGGTTGTTTAGTATTTATTTAACTCAATTCGTCTTGTTTATTATTATTATTATTTCTAATAACTGAAGTGTCCAAGCCAGCTTACGACACGTCTCGTTCTTGTAAAACAGCATCATTATGGCAGCGTTGCCTCGGGATGATCTAACGCGATCCTCGAGCAGTCGCCGGAGTTTCGTGTCAGGGAGCAGGGAGAGCTGCGCGTCAGTGAGTTTCCCGGAAGCAGGGAAAGGGCAGCCAGATGTGCTCGGCCGCGTGATGAGCCGGAGCGAGCGGCAAGATGACGAGGAGAAGCTCCGCTGGGCGGCAATTGAGCGGCTCCCGACGTATGACAGGTTGAGGAAGGGGATTCTAAATAGAGTGCTGGACGACGGGAAAATCATGCAAAGTGAGGTGGATGTAACTAAGCTAGGAAATCAAGAGAAGAAGCTGTTGATGGATAGTGTACTCAAGACTACTGAAGATAACGAGAGGTTTCTTCAACGGTTGAAGGACCGGACAGATAGGTGAATTCTCTCTCTCTCTCTCCCTCTCTCTCTCTCTCTCTCCAGGACTGGCTCATAAGTTTTGGGGGCCAGAAACGAATATCTTGAATGAGGTTTTTCTATATTTTTCATACTCCTTCCGTCTCATAAAGAATGACAATTTTTGAAATTCGTGTAATTTTTAATCACTTATATCTTTCAATCTATAATGTTTTTCATGAGTTTGAAAATTTTGTATAATAGAATTAATCGAGAACTATCAAACAAGATCCATATTACATATGTTTTGAGATCCATATTGAAAGATATAAGGAGTTGAAATTGGCACATATATCAAAAATTGACATCCAATTTGGGACGGAGGGAGTATAAAAGTTGGTCTACAAAGAATTTCATAAAAAAACCCATTACAAAATATTTACCATTACAAAATATAAGCATACAGTTATCCCAAAAAAATTGCAACCATTAAAATATCTCAAAATCCATCATTTGAAAATTAGTTTTTTTAATTTCATTCCATTGTCAATTCTTTTCCATCAAACTAAACGTATCCTAATGGTTTATGGCCTACGAGAGTTGATAATCAGTGTATTTCACCGTTAAACCTATTTTGTGGTTTTTAAATTTCAATGGGCCTCTTTTGTGTAAAGTAGGCTTAGTGCAAAAAAATTATGGGGCCATATATACATACATATATAGATTGAGGTCCTAAAATTTCTCTCTCTCTCTCTCTCTCTCTCTCTCTCTCTCTCTCTCTCTCTCTCTCTCTCTCTCTCTCTCTCGTTTTACTACCATGCTACACTTTTACATGGTATAAACCTAAAGTAAACTGACAACCACTGCCCAGTGCAGTTGGTATGTCATCTCTCTCCTAAGGGGGAGGTCTTGGGTTCGACTCCTGCTGGAGCAATACCCTTGGGTCCAAAGCTATGGATAGCTTCTGGACTCCGTGCTAATCCTAACACCCCCTACTAACCCCCGCTGATGTATGACGATTGAAAAAAAAAAAACCTAAAGTAAACTGATATATGTAAATACTAGGGGTGAGAAAAAAACTGTTAGATCCGCAAATCCGGTCCAAACCAATCCAAACCGTATAGTATGGTTTGGTTTTTTTAGAAGTGTGGGTTGGCTCCAGTTTCAAAAAATTATAAACCGTATTCAATGGTTTGGTCTATGAATTTATGTCAAGGATTATGGTTCCAATCTGATCCTAACCGTATGTATGTATGTATGTGTGTGTGTGTGTGTATATATATATATATATATATATATATAATATACATGATTTCAATACACCATATAAAAGTCGTCTAAGTCATAGTCAATTAATTTTCTGGTCTAATACTCTAAATTTGTATGCTGAAACTATATTCCAATTATATCAAAATCTAATGTAATAAACATAAATTAGCAAATTGCATCCATATCTTTCTTTCCTGGTCAATAATATGCACTCTTTGTTAGCCATTATTTTTTCTCGTTATTAGTTTTTTCTTTACTATATTCCTTACATAGGAAAAGAACTGGTTCTTATACTAATAATGACTGATTTAATATGTCTCTCAGTACTAATTTAAAGGGAGAATTTCTGGGAGGTCCACTATAGTATGTTTCTAACCCTATTAGTCTCCTTCTAAAGTTTTTTAATAGTTTATAAAGTTAGATACTATCATTTATAGGCAAACCATGGTTCAAACTGGAACTGAAACGTTTTTTTATGGTTTGGATTGATTTGGTTCTATGTATTCTATGGATTGGTTTGGTATTCCAAATTCACAATCCATAGGTATTTATTTGGTTCTTGGTTTACTATAAAACCGAACCAATTCAGACCATGTTCACCCCTAGTAAATACATATTCAACTAGAGAGCTCGTGGGCGTTTCGTAATTTATTTTATTGAAAATTAGACCAACGTTCGAGGATAATAATTCGATTAGCTTTTCTTTTGGTAAGTAATCTGATTAGTCTTTAATAACGACATAGTTGATCTAACGATAACTGAAGCACTTAGACCATCTCAAATCTTGACCCCAAATATAAAATATGGGTAAAAATCACCAAATTTTCTTTCCAATACTTTACCCAAAATAAACTTTTTCCATTATTTGCTCGAAGTTGGAATAACAAAAGGCTTGACCAATTTTTCCGCCGGTTTAGTGAGAGAGACAGAGACAGGGAGAGAAATAGTGAGAAGTTAAGAATGGGTCTTCGCTGGAATTGCTTTTGCCCACACGAATGCAATTTGGGAAGAGTTGTGCTAGCTGCACAGATGATGTAGTGGAATTGCTTTTTGCCCACACGAATGCAATTTGGAAAGAGTTGTGCTAGCTGCACAGATAATGGAGTACATGCTCCATGCGTAGATCGTTTTGGGACCCGTCTTGGATCCCACAAATATGATCGGAGTCGTTTATTTTGTTTAAAATATTTTGTTTAGGATTTTTGTAAAAAATATGTTCCACCAGATACCTGTAAGAGCCTTTACAATACAGCCAACTTCGTCCCAGAATTCGGGCCAAATTCTGGGACGAAGTTGGATGTTTTGTGAAGGCAATTTCTGGTATCCGATTGAAATGATTTTTTATAGAGGCCCTAAATAAAATATTTTGAACAAAATGAGCGACTTCGATCATATTTGTGAGACCCGAAACGTGTCCTAAAACAATCTGTGCATGGAATATGTACTCCATTATATTTATTATTTGCCGTTAGCATTAGTGATTTGGAAACATGCGGCCACAAGTATTGGCTTGACCCATTTTCTACAGAGAGAGAGAGAGAGAGAGAGAGAGAAGTTAAAAGTGGGTTTTCGCTGGAATTGCTTTTGCCCACACGAATGCAATTTGGAAACCTGCTGCGAGAAGTTAAAAAATGGGTTTTCGCTGAATAGCTTTTGCCCACACGAATGCAATTTGGAAACCTGCTGCCACAAGTATTGGCTTGAACGACGGGGGTTGTGGGAGTCGCCGGTTGTTTTCCAGATCTGGTTTGGCGTGGGATTTGGTGCAACCCACCCACCCCCCCCCCCCCCCTCCATTTTTTCAAAAATGGTACGGGTACATATGAAATATACATATTATGAACATATGAGTTTTGTGGGACCCACCTCGGGTCTTACAAAGATGATGCAAACCGCTTATTATTTTTCAAATATTTTTTTATGAAGCTCTGTAAAAAATCAGCACAACTTGACATTGGTAAGGATTTTTTCTGAATTTGTGGGGGCGAAACTACTTAACTGGGTAGTTTCGCCCCTATAAATTCAGAAAAAACTCTTACCGATATCGGGTTGAACTGATTTTTTACAGGACTCTATAAAAAGATGTTTTAAAAATAATGGACGGTTCGGATCATTTTTGTGTGACCCAATTTGGATCCCACAAAATTTATATGTACATTGCATGTACATTTCATATGTACCAATAGCAGCACTCCCTTTTTTTCCCCGAAACTTACCGATATCCAACTTTTTAAGGACCCCATAAAATAATATTTTAAATTTTTTTGGGCATTTTACTGAATCCATAGCAATAATCTTATCAATTTATGTGACTGCACCAATTATTTTTTAATTGATTTTCATTTTTGTTTTGTGATAGTAGTATTTTACCGTGCGTACTGTGTAGATTGTTAGTTTGTTTGAAACATGAGATTTCTTTTGCGTAGATATTCCATTTTATCTGTTCGTAATCACAAGAAAATATATATGAGAAACCCAAATTGGGTGACTGAAAGGTAAATCCGAAATCTTAATTCAAGGCCTCTTTGGGTATTTTCAAGCTATGTTGTTAATGCCCATGGGCACGATGGTGAACTGAATCGGTGATGAACCGCATTTAATCGGACCGAAAAAGAGATTAGTTAAAATGTGCCTAAACAGATTGAACACTTGAGGTTGAAATTTTTTCCAAGACAACAATAACATATCCATCCCTATATGTTTTTTTCCCTAGCAAAAGAATTTTATTAATCTCTGAAAAGATATAAAAATTAAAAGGATAAGGCCAGGCCGAAAGGAAAAATTAGGGAAAATGACGGCCCAGGAAGTGTTTTGATAAGGTAAAATGACGGTTAATGACGTATTTTGATGATTAATACCCGCCAAGGACATGCTGAGAATATTTGTTAATGCTAAAAATGTCCTTGATGGGTATTAATTATCAAAACACGTTCTGAGCCGTCATTTGCCTTTTTGATAATTAATACCCTCCAAAGATTTTCAGCATGTCCTTGGTGAATATTAATTATCAAAATACTTCCTGGGCCATCATTTTCCCAAAATTACTAACTTAAGGCTAAGATCCAAGCGTTGGCAAGAGACCAATGAAACACGGCCAAGCAAGAAACGACCTTGTCGTGCGAAATCTTGTCTGGTGCTTCTTCAGAGACATCTTCTCACTTGCTTCTCCTTTGCACCTTCGCTTGGAATATCTGGTGCGATATCTTTACTTGGTGGAATATTTCTTGGATTTGTCCTCCATCTATCACTGGTCTGATCGATTTTTGGTTCTCTAATTCATTTCAGAACTTGGAGAAAATTTGTTGGAATACCACACTTTATGCCGGTCTTTGGTCTATTTGGAAAGCAAGAAACAATCTTGTTTTCAACAATTCAATTCCTAACGTTGAGGAAGTGGTTGATCTTATCAAACTAAGAGTGGTTTTTTTGGGTTAAAGGGAGATGCAATTTTACAATCTATTCTATTGAAGACTTCAGAAGCCATTTGAATGACATTTTCTCTTTTTTTCCCTACTCTTGGTTGGTCTTCTCTTCTTCTTTTTTTGAATTGTTGGCTAGTATATGATTGAATTGATTTTTTCCTTTCAATGATGCTTGCCTTATTCTTCTCGATGTACCCATTTTCGAATTTCTAATATAATTATTTTGCCTATCAAGAAAAAAACCAAAACAGGGCCAAGCCCAAAACCTAAAAAACATCCCAAACAACCAATTGCACCTCAAAAACAGCCACCAACATTGAAAATGCTTTGCTGCCGGAACCTGGGAACCAACCCCCTGTTGCTGCCCCTAAGCTGCAGAGAAACACTTCCGATGCTAGACGACCCGTTGTCACCGTCCCAGAAACACTGCCCACAAACTGCCAAACCGTGAACCAGCGCTGAAAAAACTGCCTTCATTATGCTATGAAACCCACTGCCACCACTCATCCTTGCTGCCGCAAACTCACTGCCTTCACCAATCCAAGCTGCCGCAAACACCACCGTTCTGAACATGAAGCCATTGCATCCAACAAACCATCCGATGATCCACGCCTCCGCCTCCACCAGCACATCACCTGCAACCCACCTCAACAGCCACAGCCAACGCTGAAGCACCACCTACAGCCACCTGCAAAAAGAAAACCCTAACCACAAGAAGAAAGCCCATCCGCTCCCAACCGCCACAAATCCCCGCCTCCACATCACCCGCAGATAGCAAAACCACCACCAGCCACCAAAACAAAACCCAACCGATCCGACCAAACGCCCCAAACCCCCAACCCTCCACCATCAGCAGCCACCAAAGCCGATCGGCGATACACGCTCGCGCCCCACCCCCAAACAAGACAAAGCATAAGGTCGGATCACAGGATGTAAAGTCGCCGGAGAAGATGATGATAACCGCGGAAGATGAGAACTCCACCTTGCCGTTAGGCCACCCGATGACGCCCAAGAGCCGAGATCGTTGGGAGGTCTCGCGACCCCGGCCGCCTTCCACCATCGCCGCCGCACCTACCCGTTAGGAAACCGGTAGCCTCTAGGAAGGTAACCGGCGGGCGAACGGCAACGGGAAGAAACGGCGAAGAGATGCGAGGAGACGACAAGAGACACAGCGGTAGGAGGAAACAGAACAAACTCCAGGAGAAAGGTGAAAAGACAAAAATAAAAAACGGGAACAAAGAACCCGGGGGAGGAGGGAAGGAGGAGCACCTCCCCCAGGTGGCGGCGGCGGCGAAAACCCTAGCAAGAGAGAGAGAGAGAGAGAGAGAGAGAGGTTTTAGTCTGTTCAGTTTTCCCTGTATCCATTCCGTCCCTATATGTTAGGAAGTTGTCAACTATTTTTTGGCGTAAATTTTAGTTTAAAGTAGTTGGGGGTTGTGTTTGATACCTCCATACACAGGGTGGGAATTGAGACTCCGAAGATTGATGTCCGGTTTGAGCATTTATCAGTTGATGGAGATATACATGTTGGGGGCAGAGCACTTCCTACTCTGTTTAATGCCACCTTGAACACACTTGAGGTACTTTCTTCTCTCTATGTTTCTACAAACTTTTTCTTAATTTGTCTTCCTTTTCGATAACGTTTTGGTGTAATAGCAAGGGATATATTAATATTATATTACAACCCACCGTATGCGCATCTAACACAAGTGGGAAAAGACCTATTGTACTTGTGCACGAGTGAGACAGATAACACATCCATATCGAAGATAAATTTGGACAGACGGTTAGATGTCTGAGAATATGAGCAAACCAAAGTGGTATTGTACACTCTTAATAAAAAGATTGATTCATTATTTGTCCCAATTTGAAGTCACTCTTTATTTGTTAGGTTTATTTTCCATTTGAATTTTTCTTGAGTTGGTTTATCATTGTTGAGCTTGGTTTAGTTATTGCAGTTAGGGCTAATATTGGATGAGCCAAACAAGTTTGGTTTGAAAATTTAACAGGCTTCAAGAACATATGCAACCTTTTGCTTGTTTATGATGCAAGTTGATCTTAAACAAGTTCTAATTGAGCCAAACACTAGCTGATCTCGAGTAGCTTGTATTTTTTTTAAGTGTAACGAGCCAAGTAGTAGCTTATTTGAGCTTTGTTTGAAAGTTCACTTGCTGTAACAAAATGTTTGCTTTTTGTTTGTTAACATGACGAACCGTTCTTCAATTAGCTTTTAACGAACCACTCTTGAATAAGCTTTTAATGAACAAACGCGAGCATGGGCTTGAATAATTCAGTTTGTTTATAACCCCTAATGGTTGTTGTGAACCTATTGTTCACTCTTGACGTTTTGTTCTGTTTCTTGTAATTTCTACAATGTGCAAATAATTTCTTTCTGATTGTAAAAAGAAATACCAATGTATAGGATTAGTACTTATAGTAACAGTTGAAGATAGTCTGCTTGTCATCATAAGTTAGAAAGTGACACTGAAAAAATTTTTGCTTGTGGTTTGGCAGCTTCCCTGTGCACGAAAAATGTAAGATTTTTTGTCCTCTCTCTTAAATTTTCTAGATGGGTACAATGGGAGTAAATTGGAAAACGAATCTTGGATTTTCATTGTGATTGAGGAGTAAATAATTAAAGAATTATACAAATGATTTTAAAGCGCTCATTTTTTGCTCTTATTATGTAAGAAAACAAATCTGCCCTTACATTTTTATTCATTCTTATGAACTTCTGTGCAATATACAAAATATTTACATTTTTGCCGAATAAAGGCGAAAACATGCATTGTTTTTTGGGAAAATCACTCCCCAAAAGTCATTGCGGTGTTCATTAATTGTGGAGAAAAATATAAGTTTTTTTTTTTTATAGATATTTTAGTTTCGTGCTGCTAAGCGTTCCGTGAAACATGTTATATATATATAAAACATCTTGCATATCTCTTAGCTTTGCACTTTTTTTGCTGATTACTAACACATTTTTTTTGGTTGTTGTGGAGAAAAGAGTGTTCTCGGACTATTTCGGCTTGCCCCTTCTAAGAAGAGAAAAATTCAGATACTTAAAGATGTTAGCGGCATCGTGAAACCATCAAGGTAATGAAATCAAGTTGGAAACCTTTCTTTTCATGATAGACAGGGAAGTAATCTTTCTTACGGAAAAATGGTTTGTCGAAAAAGGGAGTAATGTAGAGATTGCTTGTGGCCACCTGGAAAAAAATTCTATGTTTGTGTCGTTTGTATAACGAGAAAATTCTTTTGTGAGTTCTATTTCCGTTTTGTATTTTGGTTAGTAATGCAAATGTAATCTATGTTTTGTTTGTTGTAATCTATGCTTCATTTTGTGGTGCATTTGGAAGGAAAATAATTGGTATTTTAAGGAGTTTTTTTTGTTATGGATATAGTGTTCTGTTTTTGCATATCCTGGTCTTTTTTACTATTCTCATTTACCTCTTCTTTCTTTTTTGGACTTCTTGGGTAAGTTGCAACTTGATCTGTACTGTGCTGCCTCATTGTTTAGAAGTACTAATTTCAGGATTTCAGGATGACATTGCTTTTGGGTCCACCAAATGCGGGCAAAACAACATTGTTGCTAGCACTAGCGGGGAAGCTTGATCGGGACCTAAAGGTGTGTTTATGGTTCTCTATTAAATGTTTTTGTTTGTTTGTTAGTGTCTTTTGTTGTATAAGGATTTCCCCTTTTAATTCGTTTCTATGTGGCAGTTATCAGGAAAAGTGACCTATTGTGGTCATGAATTGAATGAGTTTGTTCCTCAAAGAACCTGTGCTTACATTAGTCAACTGGATCTTCATTATGGGGGGTTGACAGTGAGAGAGACATTGGATTTCTCAGGACGCTGTTTTGGGGTTGGCAGAAGATATGAAATGCTTGTGGAGCTCTCAAGACGAGAGAAAGAAGCAGGAATTAAACCGGATCCTGAGATTGATGCATTTATGAAGGCCACAGCAGTGTCGGGCCAAGAGACCAGTATGGTTACAGACTATATTATGAAGGTCACACTTCTAATATCGAAACCGTTGTCATTTTACGTATCGTTTGCTATTGCAGAACTCCTTTTTTATTGCAGAACTCCTTTTATAATCCCCTAGAGAAAATGATTTCATAACTTATGATTAAACAAATTATCACAGATACTAGGATTGGATATCTGTGCGGATATTTTGGTTGGTGATGGGATGAGAAGGGGTATTTCTGGTGGAGAAAAGAAGCGAGTGACCACTGGTATGATTCCAAGACTGAAAAGGAAACACACATTGTTCTTGTTGATCACAGCTTTTTCTCCTTGTTTCTTCCAGTTGCATATGTTCTCGTTTCCATGTCAGTGAATTGTGAGGATTCCCATTGCAGCTGTTAAGAATCTCTAACAATGACACTTCAAATTTTTTTTTTTTGGTGGTCATTTGTTTGTAATTTTAACTACTTCTAACATGCTCATATAAATACTTAAAGTGCTCTTCTACTGTCACTCTTCGTTGGTGTTGTCCTTTACTATGTTTCCGATCCATATAAATGCAGAAGTGGTTGAAACATTATAAGTATTGACAAATTAATTGATGCCCTATTTAATTGTTGGAGGAATAGTTTTTAGCTGCAGTAATCAATACTTTTCTGCATAACGTATCTCTTGACCACTTCAGTTTTTCTACATGCCGCTGAATGCGGAGACTTGGGCTGCAGATGCTGCTATTCTTAGAACCAGGATATTTTAATTGAACATCTTTGAGGCCTAATCTTTTCTACGTATCTGCTTATGCCCATTTGATTTACATAGTTTTCATTCCTTACAAGGAACAAAATTTCCATGTGTTTACATCAAATGGCCGAAATTTTTTTGTTTCCTTATTCGCATGGGACTGGGAAAAAAAAGTTGAATTACAAAATACATAAAAAAAGAAGAAGTTGTGTCAGTACGAAGTTCAAGTTTTGACAATACTTGGCAATTATCGCGCGCACCATTGCATTTTGTTTTGTACTAATTGTTCCTTTTCACAAAATAGTGAATCAAGCTATAAATTTCAATTTGTATTATTAACCAAGTAGTAGGCTTTCATGTACTGAGATCTTGTAAACGATGCTTCTCAACAACTTCTTTTGTTTCAATTTTCTTTTGTCTCTTTTGAAATTTCTGAATTCGTTTGCGACACATTTACAAAAAGTTTCCCTTCCTATGCTTTTCAAAACAACACACCAAAGAGTTTTAATCCTTGATTCCTTATTAGTTTGGTTTCGAAATGAGTCGTCAGTGATAAGTCCTCCGATAAACTTTTTCTTAACTGAGTGCAGGAGAGATGTTGGTGGGACCAGCAAAAGCTCTTTTCATGGATGAGATATCGACCGGGTTGGACAGTTCCACAACTTTTCAGATTGTCAATTGCATGAAGCAAATGGTCCATATAATGGACGTGACGATGATCATCTCTCTTCTTCAGCCAGCCCCAGAAACTTATGATCTGTTCGACGACATCATCTTACTTTCAGAAGGTCAAATTGTCTATCAAGGTCCGCGTGATAATATCCTTGAGTTCTTTGAGTTCATGGGTTTCAAATGCCCTGAGAGGAAAGGAGTTGCCGATTTTCTTCAAGAAGTGACTTCGAAGAAAGATCAAGAACAATACTGGTTCAAAAAGAACCAACTACATAGATATGTCTCAGTTGCCGAATTCTCACAGGCCTTCTATTCATTCCCTATAGGCCAACAACTAGCGGCAGATCTTAGTATTCCTTACTATACAACAAAAACCCACCCGGCTGCTTTGGTGACAAAAAAGTATGGGATCTCCAACTGGGAACTTTTTAGGGCGTGCTTTGATAGAGAGTGGCTCTTAATGAAGCGTGACATTTTTGTTCACATATTCAAAATCACCCAAATAACAATCATGTCATTGATAGCCTTGACTGTGTTCTTCAGGACAAGAATGCCGTCTGGCACTTTGCTAGATGGAGGGAAGTTTTTTGGAGCTCTATTCTTCAGTTTGATGACCGTGATGTTTAATGGGATGACGGAGCTCGCAATGACTATTTTGGGGCTTCCTGTCTTCTATAAACAGAGGGATGCCATATTCTATCCTTCGTGGGCTTTTGCCTTGCCGATTTGGGTCCTTCGGATACCCGTCTCCCTCCTGGAATCAGCAATATTGGTTGGTCTTACATATTACACAATTGGGTTTGCTCCTGCTGCAAGTAGGTAAGAGTGCTTAAACTTAAATTCTGCATTAGAAATATACACATCCCATTCGGCATCAGAATGTCTAAATTCAGAGATTAAGCAATGAGAAGTTCACTTTGTGCCTGAGTTCATCCGAAGGGAAATTGGTTTGCCCTTCTCTGTGTCCGAATTTGTGTACCTAGAATTTTCGATACTACCTTCATTGAGAAAGGGAACCTAATGATTTCATGTTACTATTAGAGTTTGTTTCACTTAAAAATATCTTCCAATCTCTTTCAGATTTTTCCGTCAGCTCTTGGCATTCTTCAGTATACATCAGATGGGTCTGTCTCTCTTTCGCTTTATTGCTGCGGTGGGAAGAACACAGGTTGTTGCTAGCACTTTAGGCACCTTCACCTTGGTACTGGTTGTTGTTCTTGGAGGATTTATTGTTGCCAAAAGTAAGTTGCTGATTTCACTTTTCTATTTTACCTGGCCTTTTGACCATGCTTTTGGTTAGTTTAGTAATTTTCCAATCTTACATTACTTTTCTGATTAATACTTGCCATTTGGCCAAAAAGTTTTGTATTCTTGCATGTGAGTGCTTCTACATAGATGATTAAAGCATTACAACCAGTCATTTTCTTTCGTGCCTGCAGAAGACATTGAGCCACTTATGATATGGGGCTATTATATTTCTCCATTGATGTATGGACAGAATGCAGTAGTCATGAATGAATTTCTTGACAAGAGATGGAGTGCCGTAAGTTCTCTTTTATGTTTGTCTTGAAGTCTATGTGTTTTTATTTATATTTGAAATGTTGCGTAATTTTATGTAGTCGCCTCAACAAAATGTTGGAACATATTTCTGAATGCAGAATAATACAGATCCTCGAATTAATGCACCTACGGTTGGGAAAGTCCTCCTCATGTCAAGAGGCTTCTTCACGGATGATTACATGTTTTGGGTTTGCATTGGAGCACTAGTTGCGTTTTCTATTCTCTTCAACGTTTTGTTTATTGCAGCATTGACTTACTTGAATCGTAAGTTGTTTTGGTTCTCTTTTTTTGTTTGAAGTTATCATTTTGTTGTGAAAGTACTGCAGGCTTGACGACCCTGTTTCTATATACTCTACTTCAGCTCTGGGTGATTCGAGAGCTGCAGTGTTGGAGGAAGATGATGAAAAGAAGTCACTGTATGGACAAATGGCATCTGAAGGTTTGAGCCTTTGCGTTGCCCCTTAATATCTTGACTTACCTAGTCTTATCTCATAATACTTTTCAAGTTAAGATGTAGATCACTAGTTGTTGGTTGTACCACCAGAGTTCTTGTTATCAGTTAGATGATCCAAACAAAATAACAGAGAATATAAGTTCAACTTGTATATTTTTGAACTTTGTATCCATTTTTCTTTCCATTTTGAAGTTCATGCTGAGTTGAGTTGCATTGCATGTGTAATGAGAAAAATAATTTGGGATGCCAAATGTACTAGGCTAAGGCATTGCTATTTCCTTGTTATAGTAAACAATATTCTAATGGTCTAAATTATGAAACCTTTTGAATGGTTACAGGTGTTGATATGGCAGTAAGAAATGCTTTACAGCTTAATCATGCACCTAGAAAAGGAATGGTGTTGCCCTTTCAACCCCTCTCACTAGCATTCAATCACGTCAACTACTATGTGGATATGCCCGTCGTAAGTCGCTCATTCAATCCGATTTGTCACGGTCTGGTTAAATTCACATCTTTTTGGTTTATCGTTTGGCCTTTTTATTTTATTTTGCTTTTTGAGGATTTTCTCATCTATTTGGTTTATCATGTTTGTGTGGCCCGAGATCTCTGGTTCGAGTCCTTCCTCCTCAGGTTCAGGGATTGTCTCGCTCCTTTCACCTATCCTGCACCACGAAGCACGACTAAAGACCACACCGGAGGAGCCCCGGTATGGCTCTCCGGCGCAAGGATGAGAATGGTGCAGAAAGAGAGAGAGAGACAGAGAGCTAGGGTTTTCAGTATGGAATGCTGTGTGTGTACCTTTTATGGCCGTGAACCTTTAGTATTTATAGATCCTTCCTAGCTTGCTCTCCAAGTACGAACATGTGCTCCGCACGGGCTGAGTGACGTCATTGTGGTGTCACTGGATAGATCTTTGTAACCGTTTCAGCGTGGGCTGGCCTTTCCCATGTGCATCCATCATTATCCTTCATAACCGTTTCAGCACGTGGAAAACAGATGTGTCCAAGCTGGTGGCCGAGCCCATCCAGAGGCCGAGACCGCCACGGGCCGAGCCCAGCGTCGACTGCGTGCTGATGCCCTTTGTTTAGAACCGTCAGTGAGGGCCACCGTACGTGATGCGTCGTCGGCCAGTGCTGAGTCTGACACAACTGCATGTGAGGGGGCGTTGAGTCTCGGCAGGACCTGCCGAGCGTATCTCCAGGTTCGGCTGGAATGCAACACCATCCATCTGGTGCGAACTGTGTTCGGCCTGCTACAATGTTTATCTAGTAAATAGCTAAGCTAGCAACGGAATTTTGCCTTCGTTATCAATTTCATTGTCATATGATTTTATGTGTAGCTTGTCCCACATAAATTTATAATCACCTCTCGAACTTATATATGAACTTTTGTGGCCTTTCCACTCGTTATGGCTTTTAAAAAATAGTGTCAGAGCTAGGCTTTTAACGGCTTTGTGGGCAAGAATCTTTATATTGAGTACCCATCCTTTTTGTCCATGCCAAAGTGAATTTTGTTTTGTTGCGATCCTATTTTATGGTTCCTTTAGTTACCTCTTCAGTGCGAGTCGCAGGCCTGCACATGTAGAGAAATGTTAGAGCTGTTACACCTTAGTAAATTCTCTCCCTGAATACATATGAGTATGAACAGCCTCTCAAGTCATTGTCAGTTGGTTTTACGTTGGATGGTTTATCACTTTGAATCTTTGTTGATAAGTTTTACTTGATTTTTTGATTGAGTTGAAAATTTTACTTCTCTTAAACAAGGAAATGAAAAAGCAAGGGATTGAGGAGGATCGTCTACAACTGCTGCGAGATGTTAGTGGTGCTTTCAGACCAGGGGTATTGACTGCACTTGTGGGTGTTAGTGGTGCTGGAAAGACCACATTGATGGATGTGTTGGCTGGAAGGAAGACTGGTAGGTATATTGAAGGAACTATCAGCATTTCAGGCTATGCGAAGAACCAAGCAACATTTGCTAGGGTTAGCGGGTACTGCGAACAGAATGACATTCACTCACCTTATGTTACTGTTTATGAATCTCTTCTATACTCTGCTTGGCTCCGTCTTTCCTCAGATGTAAACACAAAAACACGGAAGGTATGTCACTTGATAAACATCTCTAGAATTTGTATATGGAATTTTTTGGTTAAATAATTTGTATCTGGAATTGCCTTCATTTCCATAGTCTTTTGTTTCCATTACCCTTTTTTGTGTTTTGGGAAACAAAAAACAATAAAAGACTGAAAACACTCCTCATTTCCCTTTTTGGTGGGTTTTGGATGGAAACTGAGTTGTTTTCAAAAAATAAAAGGAATCCCTCTGAAACCATTTACAGAAACAATTCACCATGTGAGTATTTCTGTTTTACAGAGAAAAAAAATGTGAATGTTGGTAAGCAGAAGTTTGTTCATCTATTTAAATGACTTTTCCCCCCTTTTTTGTGACAGATGTTTGTTGAAGAAGTGATGGAGTTGGTTGAGCTTAACCTGATAAGGAATTTCTTAGTTGGGCTTCCAGGGATAGACGGTCTTTTGACAGAACAAAGAAAGAGGTTGACGATGGCTGTAGAATTGGTTGCTAACCCATCTATCATATTCATGGATGAACCTACATCAGGCCTTGATGCTAGAGCTGCAGCCATCGTTATGCGAACTGTGAGAAATACAGTGGACACGGGGAGAACTATAGTGTGCACAATTCACCAACCAAGCATAGACATTTTTGAAGCTTTTGATGAGGTTTACGAAATTTCCTACTCAACAATATTCATGAAACTAGTTTAGATCATGATTTTTGGCCATTTATGGAGCAAAATAACAACCTATGAAGTTCCAAAACACAGAATGGGTTGCTGTATGCATCGGGCATGTTGAGGACTTGCCATGTGTTTGTGTGTCCCAAGTTGGAACATGGCAGGGTTGTCATAACCTTAAGAACTAATTTCTGGAGTACAATTATGGAATAATAAAAGTAGGTACGAATAGCAAATTATGATATGACGTCTGGTTGTTTCTGGACAATCTTCATATTAATATCAATAACAGATATGTAGAATTTATCCCTTAACTGTGTTGTTGCATTCCCCGTCGTGTCTGTGTCCACACCTTTAGGGCGGCGTTGTGTCCCATGGCTGTATCCATCTCCATGCCTGCATCCTTGTCATATCTGTGCTGCTTAAATTGCAACTAATGATAGTGCTTGCTTGCAGTTACTTTTGATGAGGAGAGGAGGCCAAATCATTTATGCAGGACCTCTGGGTCGCCAATCGCGAGACCTTATAGAATATTTTGAAGTGAGTAAGTCTTTACCTAATGCTAATGTTTGCTTTTATTACGAGAAAGGATAACACACAAACTTCATGCCTAAAAGTCATCCGATGTGAAGCGGCTGTGGCATTGAACAGCAAAAGACCACATAATTCTGTACACAAAATTTATGGTTTTATAGTATTACCTTTAATTACTAAAGTACGTTTTGTATACCATAATTACCTTTTATTGCTAAACTATCATGAAGAACCTTTGCAAATCATCAAGTGAACCTTTGCAAATTATTTCCACTTTATCCTCTTCTGACGTCTAAGCTTGTGCGGTTGTGCCCAACAAAAGGAGAAATAAATTTACATAGAGACAGTCAAAGCTTGCAAATTAAAACTACCAGAATAGCAAATTTTCTACTACTTGACAACTTATGGTAGAGTGACATTGCCAACTGCCACAGGCTGTCCCAGGTGTACCCAAGATTAAGGATGGTTACAATCCTGCTACATGGATGTTGGAGATTAGTGCTCCTACGGTTGAGACTCAACTGAATGTTGATTTTGCTGAGATATATGCCAACTCCTCCCTTTATCAGTGAGCATAATTTGATTTTTGAGTTATAATGAATATGTAGCTTTCATGTACTTGCACGGCATTACATTGAGTCTTTAATTTCCTCGTTGTACCTGTGGCATATAAACATAAGTATGTGTCTGACTCTTTTATAATATTATACTTCATCTAGTCGGAAATGTTGGGGACAAGCTAGGACTCGTTGAGACATGGTCCTAACAAATTTTAAGTTGGAACAGAGCCTAAATTGGCATGGATGCGTACTTGCTTCATGATACTCATTTAGTTATTGTTGATTTGCATCTTCATGATGTTAACATTGATGCAAACCAAATCAAGGGATAGATTTCATAAGAGAGATAAATCCCAAAATGGGATACAAGGAGCAAAAACTCTCTATATTCTTTTATCAATACGTCAAAAAAACTGCCTAATGAGCACTCTAAACTCCTATTTATAGACCCTTTACTACAAAGGACTCAAAAGACATACATACCCTTAAACCTACTGCATCAGACTCACCCTCTTAAAAAAAGACAACTTGTCCTCAAGTTGTCCTCAAGTTGGACACAAGACTCAAGACAACTAAATAAAGAAAACACAAAACTATAGAACTATAGAACTATTTATTATGCAGCTTTGAAGTAGGCATGTGACTGCATTTCCTTAATCACATCTCCCTCATCTCAACCAATCTTCAATATGAGCTTCTTCTTGTATACATCCACTGCAGCCATACTTAGGTGTGAATAAGCAATCCATTTGGCATGTCTTCGGCACAACAAAATGCCATCAAAAGATCTCCGAACACATACTCCCAAAATATACTTAGACCAATCATCATTCGAAGATTTAAGAGCGTGCACCACCTCATACCGAAGACTTGCTTGAGTGAACACCATACTCAAGGGGTCTTCAAATTGTCCCATGAGTGCTTCCGCTTCTTTTGGTGAAGCCCAAGGGATGGGTGTAGGGAGAAGTGTTGACTTGGGGACCAATGTACCACAAACTTGAACATCTTGCAATTGGGGCACCCCATGAGGCAACACTTGGAAGCAATCCTCGACCTTTGGTTCATCCAACTCTTCATCAAATAGTGGAGCTTCCAAATCATTCCCATACTCTTCAATTCGAGTGTCTTGTACCAAAGGCAACTTGAAACATAATTCTTGAGAGCAATCTTCAATCTCAAGATCACAACTTCCTTCTTCTCCATAACCTTCCGCCAAAAGTTCATCAATTAGCATTCCCTCTTCATTATCAACACCAAACTTTTCTTCAAATTCGTCATAGATGGGAACATCTTCTGGTTCAACACTGCTCTTAAAGACAAGATCATCTTCAAGATCACTTCTAATCTCGTAGGCATTATTAACCTTAAGATGTTCTCCAATCTCCACTATGGAGTCGTCTTCAAAGTCATCTCCAAAGTCTTCATTTGGAGACTCGTCAAATGTAGGCAAATCTTCACACTCAACTTCGATCTCAAAGACACAATCACCTTCAATAACATCCTCAAGCTCTTCACTTGGATATTCATCAAAGATGGGAAAATCATGTGTGAACTCATCACAATAATATTGCTCTTCGTCCTTCTCAAATGCATCCGGGTTGAGGCTCGTTTCTTCCTCAAGCAAATCCGGTTTGAGATTTTTATAGGACTCAAAATCATAGTAACCATCAATATTCTTGTATGAAACGAACAAACGTTGCAACTTTTTCTCTAAAGAAGCAACTTCTCTTTTCAATAACATTTGTTGCATCTTATTGTACGAGGTAGCACCTTGTTCACTCAACTCTTTGATCTCATTCCTATTTTCATTTGAATTGCACTCATTTTGCCTTCCACATTGTGGAATACCCCTCAATCCTTCACCATTGTTCACCAAAAATCCTCTACCTCCGCGTTCCCTTCTTCCTTTAACTCTATCCCTAAGTGTATGAGTCATTCCAATGGTAAAATCAGCCAACTCAATCACAAACCCTCAATCACAAACCCAGTCAACTCAGTCCCAAAACCAGTCAACTCAGCAATTTTTCAACCCAAACTAGTCAACTCAGCATACCACTCATCCAAAATACTTAAACCCAGTTAACTTAGTAACCAAATAGCCTCAAATACCCAGCAAAACAACGGAAATCGACACTAATCGCAGCAAACGAAACAAACCCAGCTAGAATCGAACCTAAAAACACAGATTCAAGTTCAAAAAGGGGCTGGGTATAGTCGAAATCACCTGTGTGAGGGTTGAAACAGGCAGATCCAGCCTCGAAATGATGGATTAGGCTTGAAAACGACTGGGTCTCTTCTGAAATGCCAAAACGAGTGCTGTACAGTGCTCGAAATCACTGTAGCAAGGCTCGAAATCACTGTAGCAGACTTGGAATCACTGTAGCAAGGCTCGAAATCACTGTAGTAGGCTCGAAAATAAAAAAACGAGTGCAGATCTTGGTCGACAATGTTGATTCGAACATTGGGTCAAGTGTGAACAGTGACGAAATGGACAGATCTGTAGCTGAGATGGGTTTTGATGTCTGATACAACCAGAATCAGCTCCGAAAGTGGTTGATTTGTGAGTTTCAAGGGTCGAATTCAAGTTTTACGGCCTTGGGTTGTGTAGATCTAGAGATTTTGAGTGGACTAGAGGAGACTTCGGGCTCCGGCGAGTCTCCGGCGAAGATTCCGGTGCCACTTTGGGGTTCCGGCGAGATATTCCGGCGATGTTGGGTCTCTTCTGAAATGCCAAAACGAGTGCTGTACAATGCTCGAAATCACTGTAGCAAGGCTCGAAATCACTGTAGCAGACTTGGAATCACTGTAGCAAGGCTCGAAATCACTGTAGCAGGCTCGAAAATAAAAAACGAGTGCAGATCTTGGTCGACAATGTTGATTCGAACATTGGGTCAAGTGTGAATAGTGACGAAATGGACAGATATGTAGCTGAGATGGGTTTTGATGTCTGATACAACCAGAATCAGCTCCGAAAGTGGTTGATTTGTGAGTTTCAAGGGTCGAAATCAAGTTTTACGGCCTTGGGTTGTGTAGATCTAGAGATTTTGAGTGGACTGGAGGAGACTTCGGGCTCCGGCGAGTCTCCGGCGAAGATTCCGGTGCCACTTTGGGGTTCCGGCGAGATATTCCGGCGATGTTAGGTTTCAGGTGAAGTCTCCGGCAAGATGAACAGTGGGAATCGAGTCTAGAAGCTCTGATACCAAATGATGCAAACCAAATCAAGGGATAGATTTCATAAGAGAGATAAATCCCAAAATGGGATACAAAGAGCAAAAGCTCTCTATATTCTTTTATCAATACATCAAAAAAATTGCCTAATGAGCACTTTAAACTCCTATTTATAGACCCTTTACTACAAAGGACTCAAAAGACATACATACCCTTAAAGCTCCTGCATCAAACATCTTTATGTTTTCTGTTTCCTCTTTCTTTTGTGAAAATAATGTTTGGTATTGTTAGAATAAAGTGAGGAGTAGTTAGGTCTTTGTATCATATTGCTTTTCAATATATATTAATGATGTGTGTGTTATAGGGTTAGATTAACATCCTAAATACTTCTCTCTCTCTCTCTCAACAACATGGTATTAGAGTTAAGATTTCGGAGGCTTTTGGGCAAGACTCCTATGTCTTTGGTGGTTGATTCCCCCTTTGTTTGTCGTTGGTTGATCGTTGTCGTGTGTATTGAATTTTTGTTTACCTCATCGCGTACGAGTCAGGGTTGCACATGCGGGGAAGTGTTAGAGTTTGCGCCACATCTGTTAATATTCAGCTCTAAAACTAGTGTATGAGCCTGCCTGGGCAACCTCTCCACTCATTGCCAATTGATTTTGAGTTTGATTTTTTAACAGATATATTTATACAACAAATATACCTAGAAGGTATCAACTTTTACACTCAATACGTCCCTGTCCTAATCTTGGGAAAATAGCTTGTTTGTGTCTGGTACTTGTCCTGTGCCCCGGTTCATATCGGTATCCGTGGATCATAGATTACGGCTTTAGGCAATGGCGGCGCAGGATTTTTAACGTTGGGGGACCAAACCCCTTGTATTCATAAATTATTAACAAATTCACATCCTTGTACTTTAATATATATAATGATAACAAAGACATGCATGCCAAAAAGTAACAAAATTAATTTCCAAAAAGTACATTTCCATCTTGGACTAAAATAAAAGACCAATGTGGATTACATAAGTTTTTTTCCACTTTGGAAAACAAATGAATGGTAAAATACATCTCATAGATTAACATTAATACCGACAATTTGAGAGAGAGAGAGAGAGAGAGAGAGAGAGAGAGAGAGAGAGAGAGATGTACTTATGTAGGAACCATTCTTCAGCTCTCAACAGTCTTGAAATACACCTGCAAATGATTTCATGCATGAACCCTTGCAACAGTTATATTAGTTGCATATTTATTTCAACTGTCCTTATCTTTTCTTGATTCTTGTTTCAGGAGGAATCAGGAGCTCATTAAAGAACTCGGTACTCCGCCTCTGGGATCGGAGGATCTATACTTTTCGACCAAGTACTCCCAACCATTTGTTACACAGTGCAAAGCTTGTTTCTGGAAACAATACTGGTCGTACTGGAGGAACCCCCAGTATAATGCCATTCGGTTCTTCATGACCATTGTTATTGGTGCAATATTTGGGTTTATTTTATGGAAAAAAGGGCAGCAGATGTAAGTCTTCGATGTCTTCAAATTTCATTTACATTCAATGGCTACAGTAACTGTTGGAATATATTTTTTCTTCTAGTGCCTTCTTTCCTGAAAACGCAAAATAAGATGTACGATAGTCAAGAACACTTTGGGAGATCAAATTTATTGTTTTCATTTCTTTGGTTTTCATAGTTCTATGCTACTGAAAAGAAAAATAACAAGGAGTTCAAAGCACCTATACCTTTCATGTTCGTTGTTTCAGTGAAAAGGTCTGAAACTACTTTGAACTGCTGCCTAAAAAAATCACGTCTTTTCGAAAACATTACTAGAAACATTGACAAATGCGTTTTTGTAAAGTAAAATAGGTTAAAAAATATTGCCCTTTCGTAATTGGGTATCGTCCCATGGTGAAGGAAATATCGAGCATTACGTAGTTTGCGTAATGTCTTCTTCCTCCCTTTTTGTGTGTGTGTGCGTGGGGTGTTCCTGTTTGTTGAAAAATTGGAATTTGTAGACTGCAATTTGTTGTTTGATTTTAATATGGAATACGTAGATTACAAAAATATAAGCATTGTTAACAGGACAAAGCAACAGGATCTGATAAATCTTATGGGAGCTACGTATGCTGCTGTTCTCTTCCTTGGAGCCACTAACGCTTCTTCAGTCCAGGCTATTGTTAATATTGAGAGAACCGTATTTTACCGTGAAAGAGCAGCCGGAATGTATTCAGCGTTGCCTTATGCATTTTCTCAGGTAGCACAACTCATCTCACCTCAATAAGTTACCTTCCTCCCTCAAATGAGGTCTTAAAATCTCTATGCGGACGGTAAATCTCCATCAAGAAAATTTGTATGTTCTTGTTTACCTGTTTCCAGACCAACCATTGGAAACTTTTGATTGCTAAAGGTTTTTTGTTTTGCCATGTTTTTTGTTTTTATATTCTGAGTATTTGAAACCTATGAACAAAACGTGTTTGGAAACAGTTTTTTCATTTCCCAAATATCAGTTATACTTCTAAATAGGACTGCTCAAAATATCCGGTGAACAACCGGTCCCAAACCGATCCATACGTTTTGGATTGGAACCATGGATTAATGGTTCAGACACGGATACAAAAAATTAAAATTAAAAAACCATGACTCGCGGTCCGGACATGGATTTTTATTTTGAAACCGTGGATTAACTAAACTGGACCACGAGCTATTTTGTATATATAAACATACACATTGGCTTATATGAATAATCTTACCACTATTATAAGTATATTTTAACTATTTTAGTATTTACCTTATAAAATCTACGGGCTAAAGTGTAATTCTTTTCCAGTTATACGTATACTACTATACTGTAGCCCAACTTTGATGCTTTAAAATTGCTGCCTTGCTATGTAATTCACTATTGCACTTGAATCTTTAATGTTGAATCTGGAATGATGGAAATATGAAATTAATCTGCCAATCTACAATGCAGAATTCAGAAAGTCTTATTTCTGTATATGTAATCCATGGATATAACCGGAACCGAACCGTGACTTACAGACTGAATTGGAATTGGATCGTGAGACTTTTGGTTCAGACACAGATTGTATTTTCTAAAAACTGTGACTCGCGGATTAGGATTGGATTCATGGGAATCTGATCCAATCCAGACCATAATCAGCCCTACTTCTAAACAGAAAATAGTGTTTCTCCAAACAAGTTTTCATGGAGAAATAAGTAAAAGAAAATTCCATCCTAAACTCCCACCACTCTGGCACCATTGACCTTTCTCTGGGCAGCTCGCCTGTTTTGGAATCAAGGTTTTGTCTCTCCTTTTTGCAAACAACAAATAAATTGCTTACTTGTTTCCTTGTTTTCTGCAACTGAAACTGAAACTTTAATATGACACCCAATACCGTATTCTTTTCTTTTTTTTTTTTTTGCCCCAAAAACATCATTAGAGTGTTCCCCTTCCCTGGAACAACTTTAGGAATAGTTCACCAAATGGTTTTTTGTGTTTTCTGGAACCGAAAGCAGAAAATATTAATAAAACATGGATCTTTTTTCTTGCGTTTTCTTGTTATAAAATTATGCAGGTAGCCATAGAGGTGGTTTATGTCACAATCCAAACATTGGTGTACTTTCTTATACTCTACTCCATGATTGGGTACGAGTGGAAGGTTGGAAAAGTCTTGTGGTTCTACTATTACCTATTAATGTGCTTCGTCTACTTCACAATGTATGGTATGATGGTTGCCGCGCTGACACCTGACGTCCAAATTGCTGCCATTGTTATGACCTTCTTCCTTGGCTTGTGGAGCTTATTTTGTGGTTTCCTCATTCCCAGGCCGGTACGTCAACTTAAGACCTCCTCATGGTTTAGTTCCTAAATGTGGAAACTGTCGCTTATTTCACATAATAGATGAAAACAGATACTTTATGCAAAACGTTTGTTCAGAATGATGTGATTGAACTATAGTTATTTATTTAAAAAATGAAACGTTGGAAACCAAAACATTTACTGTTGTGTGTGGCTTCAATTTAATGAAGAGGCCCATTGGGTCAGTTGGGCGGCTGGGCCCGTGAGTTGCTCTATAAATTTAAGTGTTCAGCAATCTCTAGGAGTTATAAGAGAAAAAAGGTAGAGAGAAACTTGTTTTGGTGAGAGAAACCAAGAGAGACAGAGAGAAAAACTTGTGAGGAGATCGGAGCTTGTAATCCTCTTATTGAGTATTTCGCCCCTTCCCCCCATGGAGTAGATACACAGCCTGTGTATCGAATCACGTAAATCTTTTGTGTTCTTGTGTACTTGGTTTCTTACTTTCCTTTCGTTCTTCATCTTATTGTTCTTGTTCTAGATTGATTTTGCTTGATAGATATGTTGTGTCTTTCACATATCTCACAACATCTACTATATGGAATGTTGTTGTCACTTCATTCTTGATGAGCTTTTTGTCCTCCATAAGGACTGTTGAAGACAAATTTAGGGTGTTTCCTTTTGACAGAAAAGGTCTGCGATACTGAAAGTACAAAAAGAAATCTGTGAGTATATGGAAAATTGTGTTCTTCCTATGCCAGTATTTTTTCTAAAATACACTACTAAATCTTTCTTTGTTCTTGAGCAAGTTCTTGTTTAAAGATTCTGATGTGGACCATTTTAACAAAACAAAAACAAACCATTGTAAGTGGATTCTGGAAGAGCTTTATCTGTAATATCATTGTAAATTTGTAATTTACCTTTGATGTGTTATCCAATATTTCCTTAACGGACTGTTGCAGCAAATCCCGATCTGGTGGAGGTGGTACTACTGGGCTTCTCCGATGGCATGGACCCTCTATGGACTAGTGACTTCTCAAATAGGTGATAAGGACGCGTTGCTTGAGGTCCCTGGAGAGGGTGATGTGCCATTGAAGCTATTTCTCAAGTCTTATCTGGGTTTTGAGTATGACTTCCTACCTGCAGTTGCAGTGGTCCATATTTGTTGGGTCATAGGCTTCTCCTTTGTGTTTGCCTATGGCATCAAGTGTCTCAACTTCCAAAGAAGATAACAAAGCTTCAATCACCCAATAAAAGGTCGGTTTTAGGCAGGCATTTTGACATTGAAGATGATCATCAGCTTGTCAGCCATATTTCTAGGAAGTCAATCGATGTACTTAGAGATAATTATCGGGTAAGCATAATGAAACTTTCTTATGTGGACTGGATTTCTGTTGCACCAGGATCGATCACATTACATTGCTCACTTTAATTACGAATTTTACTGTCTTGTTCTGTTTGCTTGTTTGTTTGTTTGTTTGTTTTTTTTTTTTTGAATTCAGTCAATTCATTCAAGCCCGAAGGCGAAAAATTATATCGCAAAACACAAAAGTGCACCAAACTACCTAATCCGGGACCCTAGGACACCCTGCAAAAGCAAATCAACACGAGGTGCCGATATGAGAATCCAGTCCGGAACAAGGCAGAGAGATCTCGAACGAAATCCCAGCACAAACTATTACACCATAAGAACAAATGTAATCAAAACAACGAACAGAATACAAGCGTAAAGGAAAAATTGCTCCCATGGACAGTCCACAATGACCGCCGGCCGGACTGGAATGGAGACCCATTCCAGCAAAGGAGAAATCTTTGGAGAGACTCCATGGCAAGCCTCCGTTGGCATGCGAAGCTCCGGGCGGGAGAACCAAGGCAACGCTGGGGAAAACTCCGATAGGCCCAAGCAACCACGGTGGCCGAGACCAGGCCCCCTTCACCCTCGATCTGCCGTTGACGGCCTAGAATAAAGAGCAACTCGAGCGATACAACCAAATCGGAGCCGAAACGAAGTCCGCCAACAGACACCAATATTGCCGCTGCCGAAAGCCCCCATAACACCACCGTAACAGCCGTCGATCACAGCAACCTTTATATCTGACCAAACACTGAAACCTAACCCATCCAAAAACGCACTAGAACAAGAACTAAAACAAAGAAATTATTTACCCACCACCACAACCTCACCAGATCTGGGGGAGATCCGAATCGGTACATAACCAGACTGGGAAACCAAGCCGGTAGAAGAGACGAAAAACCGCCGGAAAACAAAACCTAACTCCACAAACCGTATTTTATTGAACCCTTCCACCAACCACCAGCTACCAGATCTAAGCTCTCACCGTGAGGACGGAACGAAAAGACCCACGCGCCATGGCCGGAGTCCCCGCCGGACTTGACAACTTGAAAAGCTGAAACCGGAGTAGTGGAAACAGCAGAAAAGAGGGAAATGAGGGGGGAGGGGGGAGATTAGGGGGAAAAGGGGGGAGGAAGGAGGGAGAGGAGGGGGCGGCAGCCCCTCCCCCCAAACGAAACCCTCGCTGGTAAGTGTCTTGTTCTGTTTATGCATTTGGTAACTTATGTTGGAAGATTTCCAAATTAGTGAATTAAAATTCGGGCACACGGTGGGCCACCGAGGCAATCGAAGGGTCCCTCTTTCGGGTTCATTGTATCTGGACCAGTCCCTCAGATTTCCAGCAGTTTTTTCATCAAGTTATTGCCCATAATGTATGATTATTGGCAGAATTGAATCATGAATTGATTTAGGCAGTTTTTCCCCAATTCATTGTTGCGTATTCATGGCCCCCAAATTCAATTTCGGACTGTTACAAGGGCTACCTGAGGTGTATATATTCAGCATCCCGTTTTTAGAAGTGACTCAGAAGCTCACGAATTTAGAATTCAACTCTGATATTGTTCTTGTGTGAGAGAGAGGCAGACATAACATTCAGTTCGCCAAGGCGGCTTTACGGTGGTGTTCCAGTAGCCGTGGTCTAACCGTTCTATCTTGGGAGACTGTTAAGTTACAGAGACAGACGCCGGTCAACGTTCAACCCCAATGGTGAGGCGGTGAATCTGTTGAAGGAGACTGATTCTGGGCTCGGTTTGGTGTTACAATTTTCTGTACATTTCGTTTTCTGTTCATGTAACATATAATCTGTAATTTGTTCATATTGTTAATGGAATTGTCTTATGGAATTTCCAATATATCGCAATTTTCGTAACACCTTATTTATTTCTACTCGTTAAGCAATATTGCTTTCCAGGTGCCTATACCCCATGTCGATCGATCAATCGAGAGAGAGCGAGCTTGCACGCAATTTTAGTATTGCTTTGACAAAAAATACACCTTGAAACACATGCTTTATAAACTTTATACTGCATTGCTCTGTTAACTACGTACACCTTCAAAAACACAAGAAGAAACATCATAAGTACATTATTTGACCCCTTGTCAACGTACTCGCTTTACTGGCTATCTTGTTTCAAACGTACAGGCGCACTGCATATACTGCCTTCAAGGTTATGTTTTCGGGAAAGAAGAACATACGTGTTTGCGATACTCTCTCAGTGCCCATGTGGGAAACATATTTCCGTATAGGGTATATTTTGCATGCAATTCCTCATAAAGGCTCTAGTTAATTCCTGTGAGGGTACATAGCTTGAAGGTTATGAGAGGAATGGTATTATAGTAATTCTCATTTTCGCAAAAACATCGGAACTATTTGTCAAATAGATTCCTAAACATGTTATCTAGATTTTTTTTTGAGGGGCAAATGTGTCCAAATTGCACCAAAATTAGGTTTTCATTTCAATAGTAGATCTACGTAACACTTTTCAAAAATGATTAGTCTCTAAAATCAAAAAGAAAAATACTGTTTCTTATTGGTCGAAGAATGTTCTTGTGAAGATAAATTTTATGTTTTGGTGTACTCTCTGGAAACTTGGTTTTTTCTTAGAAAAAAAAATCTAGATAACACGGTTAGGAATCTATTTGGCAAATAGTTTCGATGTTTTTGCGAAAATGAGAATTACTATAATACCATTCCTCTCATAACCTTCAAGCTATGTACCCTCAAAGGAATTAACTGGAGCATTTATGAGGAATTGCATGCAAAATTATACCTTATACAGAAATATGTTTCCCAAATGAGCACTGGGAGAGTATCGCAAACAAGTATGTTCTTCTTCTCCGAAAACATAACCTTGAAGGCAGTATATGCAATGCATCTGTACATTTTTTTTATGTCATTAATTTGCTCCACTTTTATATATGTCAACTTTCTCAGGTGTTGGGAGTACCATATAAAATCTTGGGTGAACCGACCCGACCAACGTATTTTATATAAAAGCAAAAAAACCCCTAATTTCCCAAATCCCACCCCATTTGTTCGTTTCAACGCGACTCCACTTCTCCTCTTCTCCTCCAGACCTCCAGTTCTCCTTGTCCCACAGTCCCACTCCCACCCTCACTCCTTAGTCATCTTCCTCCTCCATTTTCCCTCTCCCAAAAACCCTAAATCGCTGATCAAAAAGTCCAATACAGCAGACTCCACCTGTCTTCAACGATGACGTCCTCGTCCTCAATGACTATGGCCGCGACTCCACCTTGTCCTCAACGACGTCCTCCCCACAGTTGTTCCCAATCGTCCACCTTGCCTGATTCCTCCTCCGCCGGCCGCCACCTCCTTCTCCGCCTTTGGCCACTGTAATTTTGGAATCGAAAATATGATTTTCAGGAAAAAGGTGTGTAGATCTATGATTGTGAATCGTGAGTTTGTAATATTATGTTGTGAATCGTGATTGTGATCTTATCTGAGATTGTGATTGTGTTTGTGATTTTTGCGACTCTATTTGTGTTTTTGAACAACCCGACAATCTGACCCGAACCAACCAGAACTTGGTTTGGTTGGAACCCGACATGTGTTTTGGTCGGGGTCAAGTGGCTATTTACACAATCTGACTAAAGTTGAGTCATGGACCCGAACCAAATCTAACCAAACCCGCCCAATGGACAACCCTACGCGCTGTGCAACACAGTCCCCGGATCCCTCACAAAGGGACTCTCACCAACCCCAAAATATAAGTGCTCTCACCGAATAAAAAAACAAGTGGAATCTCTCACCAAATACAGATTCTCTTTTGTCAAGTCTCACAAAACCCCTAGGGTTTTTAACCAAGAGACACAGTCGGAACATAGTTTCACAAACATGACCGGATGTCACACAGAAGCAGATGATTTTCACAAAACCCTACGATTTCAATCAGAAAGAATCGTCAAAACAGCCAGAACATATTTCTCATACATGGTACATGGCTCTTTGTAACCAAACAACTCTTCTTCGGAACTATTAATTTGATGACTGCTACGAGCTTGGATCCGGCGGTGGGTTGCGGATAGTGGTTGAGACGATGGGTGGCGGATTGGCTCTGCCGGCAACTTGCTCTTACCTAGAGACGATAGGCTAATTTTTTGGTTGATCTGTGAAGTTTAAAAGGTTTGAGTAAAATTTTAGTAGGGTTTACTTCAATTTTTGCTCGGTTAATTTGTTGATGTTTTGTATGTTACGTTGAAGATACGTTTTCGTGGTTTATTTCCAAAATTATATCATGAAGGTAGATGATAAGTTTGAATGGATTATTGGCCGTTCAAAAAAAAATGTTTGAATGGATTGTGCCATTTTTTTTTTGCAATAATGGATGGTATGTTGAAGATATATCTCCATGGATAACTTTTAGAAATATGTCAAGAAAGTAAATGATGTATTTGTTGAATTTTTTTTCATGGTGTAATTTTTGAAAGAGGTCATGAATAATTGTTGAAATGAGTCATGACATAGATGATATATATTTCAATAAAGTATGATAGATTTAGAAAAAAGACCATAAATTATACAAATATGTCAAGAAAAATATATCATGACATATCTCCAAATTGTCATTAGAATTTTTTGCAATTTTATCATGTGTAATTCTCGAATTTGTCATGTTTATCATAATTGTCATGAACATGATGTTTGGTTGATTTATGATGAAATTTTCAAATCATATATGTGAAATATCTACCATATTTGTATTCAACAAGTTTGTTTTACTTTTTATAATTTGATAGTTTTATAACTTTTTATTTAGTTTTAATTAAGTTTTGTTTTGAGATTTTAGGGGACTGAAAATTTAATAGAGAAAATTAGGAGAGAGAAAGAATTAAAAAGATTAGGTGAGAGAAATATTTGAAAGATTAGAGAGCAAATTGGAATAATTGGAACATACAAGGAGAGAGATATATTTGAAAGATTAGGAGATTAGAAAAAGGGTAGTTTATGATTTATTTGAATTTGACAATGCAAAGATAAGTTTTTAAACCCATTAGGATGAGGGCTTAACTATCTATGTAGGGGAGGACCTCTATTTAAGCTCTCCTACTTACTTTCAATGTGGACCTCACGTGCATCGGACAACGATTTCGAAACCACATGTGTCATGATCTGTGCATCCCATGTATGTCTATAGCATTGCTCTTTAAAATTACAGCCCAACTATGTGCAAAGATTTTGTGCACATAGATTGTGCACAGATCATAGTGTGGGGCCCACTCCGGAACCCATACAAACGATTCGAGTTGTTCATTAAATTTACAATATTTTTACGAGTGGCTACACAAAAAATTAGCTAAACTAGATAACCGTAAGTGCTTGATTCAATTTTCTAACTTTTCATTCAAATTTTTGGATCTATAATTTGAATGTAAATTTAGAACATTGGATCAAGTAATTACAGTTATCCGATTGAGATGATATCAACAGGGCTACTTGAATCAATATTTTAAATTTAGCGAACGGTTTGAATTGTTTGTGTGAAACCCAGAGTGAGCCTTATGCCGTGATCTGTGCAAAAAAATCTACTTTCAAAGACTTTCTATTGAAATAAAACTACGGTACGGGCACAGAGTTGCACGCACAGGTCTGATCAACATAGTTACGTCCATAATGATCGACGTATGTGGGTCCTACGGTGCATGCATCAAATAATTCTTGACACATCTGTGTTAGGATTTGTTCGTATCCAACTGTGTTTGTAACATTGCTGTTTTGAATTTTTGCTCGCAATAATTGTTTTATCACTACATACCTGGTGATTGTAAAGGTACCGAATCATCTCGTTGTGCTCTGCTGTTAAGATGGTGTTGATTGCTCCGCTAATGTATAGGATAATGAGCTGCAAATTCCAGTCGATAGTTGCCAAGTTTATTGATGTGACTGAGCTATGTTATTTTCCAATTATTAGGAAGAAAATTTTTGTAACGCCCCGATTTTTGGACACGTTAATTAAATCCTTTCTAATGGATTTAATAATTCATATAACTGATTTAAAAAATAAAATTTTATTAAACAGAGTTTAACAGCGAAAATCTCAAATATTAAATTCAAATCTACTTAATTGTCTTACAACTCAACAAAAATAAAACCAAATTTGACAAATGTGATAACACTTTTGGAAATTCAAATAACAGTATTTCAAATTAACAGAGCTTCTAAGGGCAAGGCATCTAAGACTCGACAAACTCATTTTCCTCAGCTGGGAGGTCTTCATCTTGATACTGATCATCTTGAAGAGGATTCTGCTCTTCGATCTCCGAATTACCTGGCATGAAATGCCAGCCCAACGACACTATAATGAGTTTTGACGCTTAGTAGATAATCTCAACCCTACTAATCCCTTACTCTACAATTAGCTGTTTAACAATATAATAATAGCACAATATCTTTTTCTTTACTATCTATCAACTTAAATGAAATCTAAGGATTTTCTCCATGAGATCTTTTCCTCCCACATCCACCAACTTTGACTGTCCCATGAAATAACTCTCCCTTTATCTGTCCTACACCAGGGTTCTAAGTGAATACAACTAAATTATATACTCAGTTTGGATGCACTTACAACCATAATAAAGGAACAACTCACCATGACAACTTAGCTTTAGGGGTCGCACTATCTCATTGCTAGGATTCTTTACCGTCTCCCAACTCTACACATTGGGTACTTTACCATACCCCTAATCTATACACTGGGTACTATACCGTATTTAGGGATCCTTTACCGTTTCCCAAATTACTATATTCGGAGTCCTTTACCGTCCTCCACACACACATTGGGTACTGTACCGCATTTAGGATCCTTTACCGTATCCCAAATACTATACGCGGAGTCCTTTACCGTCCTCCACGCACTCTGAGTACTTTACTGTAGTCGGGATTCTTTACCGTTCCCCAACTCAACTAAAGGTACTTTACCGTACCAGGGTTCTTTACTGGCACCCAATACATCCTCAATCAACTTTACCATGTTATCCTTTACTTAACCACATCTACGTGAGTCACTACTCGTAACCATCCAGTGCACCTCAGTCCGAGCTAACATGTACAACATAACAACTTCATAAATAACTCATTTAATAACATCACACATTTCAATGTAGACACAAGCATGACAATTTATAAGTATGAGTAATTAAACACGTAGAAGTTAGAATTGGGTCGATGCCAAAAAAATATATGTGACAATACCTAATTCGTTAAAAGAGTTATCTCGATTTCCTTGAGTGACTTTAGTATGTTATACTTTTTGATCTTCAAACTTCAAAAAGAATACACCAATATAAATGTTCTTTGTTAGCTTTCTAGTGCTTAACTCACTAATATATTGTTTCACTTTAAATAGAATCTATTAGTTATTGCTACTGCTATTCATTTTAAACAAAAAAATAATAATAATAATTAGTTTTTGTTCTTGACAAGAGTATTCTGCTTCTCTCCCCTTTTTCTTAGTTTTATTAGGTTAGTAGTAGTCTCATTAAGTATAGACGATTTTAGTCTAACATGAACACAATCATTATCTTTTCTTTTCTTTTTAGGACTTAGCTACTACTCATGTTATAGCTAACATTTAAATAAAATTTATACATTCCAAAATAAAATAATCCTACCATGTATTTATCTTATACAAACATTCAAAGTTAATACAAATAGAACATGACAATGCAAACAGTAAAGTGAAACAGAAATTAACATTTGAAGTAATAAATCCTTCTTTGGTCAAAATCTCATGACTATGTAATACAAGGACTAAATTGTAATAACATCATTTAAACACCCAAAGGTTCTGGACAGTCGAGAAACAGAGCATGGGTTGGTTTAATGGGTTTTGATGCAAAGGCTCCATTTTTAAGGTTATAACTCATCAAATACAAAATAATAGGACTTAATAAATTTAGGAGAAAGTAGGGAAACGATTATTCTACCCCGGTTCCGGCCGAAAAATTGGTTAACGGGTTTGGACTGTTTCTGACGGCTTCGGAAAAATCGGAGTAGACGATGGACCAACAAGACACCGGGGCTGACTTGGGATTAGTTCAGGCGTATTTGTGTTTGGATGAGTGCAGAATCGGAACTCACTTCGTATTCTCTCTCCAGACCACCATTGTTGGACCTTGAAAACTTTCTTTCTCCTTCTCTTCTTCGCTAGATTTTCAGTGGTGTATGGTGTGTTTGTAATCTGATTTTCGGAGAGCAAGAGAGGGTATCTGAGAGAGTGGAAGGAGATGAGGGAAGGTGGGCTAGTATTGGAGTAAATGGGGGAGGTAGGAGATGATGATGGCTGCTGAAATTAAGGAGTAAGAGGAAGAGGTGGTTCGGCCAAGGGGTGAGAGAGAGAGAGAGAGAGGGAAAGGGAGAGGATAAACCAAAACCCTTATTTCTAGGAAAATATACATATACATATATTTGTAGGTATATCAATTAAATTATCGGGACAAGATAATTATTAAACTAATTATTTTAACTAAATTAATACAATTCGGAATAGCAATATAAATTTTACTTGAAAAATTTAGGGCTAAAATTAGGGTTGTTACAAATTTAGACTAATTTATGTGCAAATATTTTTTGAAAACCGTAAATGAATTAATTATAGAATTTTGTGTACATCCTGGATCATACTGTCAACAAGAAAAAAAAAAGATGAATTGACGAATATCAGTTATTGAAACGAATTCTACGGAAAAACAGAAAATCCATGTTGGGTCCTTTGAAACAAATGGAATATCTGATATGTTATTTCACTTTCTTTTTTCTTTTTTTTTGCAAAGGGACTGGACCGTCTAGTCTAGCCCCATTTTGGGCCCCCTCTCAGAGTTGCTTGAATGATCGGGACCATTGTTTCTTAAACCTTGTCGCGTACATCATCGGAGATCAATTGTCATTTTTCCAAAACACACATTTACAATATATGTGAAAAATGGTAATTAACTATAAAGTTTCATGAAATACTGCATTGGAACCCCATTTTTGCAATATATATATATATATATATATATATATCTATCTAATAAAACACAAGTGTCTTTGGGAATATTCCTAAAGAATATTCTCTCTCAACAGTTCAGATTTCTCCATGACACAAATTTTATCTACCCAAACAAACAAATCTAACGGTCCAGATTTCTCTACCCTTCACATACAAATTAATGGCATGTTTTGTAAATAGCGTGCAATCCCGGGGCTTAAAATCTTGGGACTTATATTGGTAACGTCTCCCAATAGAAAGGGTAATTTCAACAGATTTGTAAAATCAACACAATATACGTCAATTGATTAATAGGCGAGGGAGGATTTTTGGAAAGATTTGATGTATTGATTTTTGAAAAGTTTTGCGTTTAAATACATACAATAAACCGACTAATTTTATTGGGAGATAATGGCAGATTTTTGGGTGATAGATTTTTACGGGAAGCTTGATTTTTTAAAATAATTTTTGATTGCCGATTTTTTAGCAATATAGTCTTTGGCGTTTATTTTTTCCGGTTTTTTTTTCTCTCCCTAAACGTTTTCTTTTCGGTTCTCTTTCATGTCTCCTTGTCCCTCGCCTTCTCTCCGGTTCTCCGTACCAATGTTTTTCTCTCCCTTCCTTTTCCAATTGATTTTGATTGATTTAATTTTGTTCCCTTTTCCGAAACCTAATTCAGTATCAATTTTATATCTTATATGACCTAAATAAGTTTAAGTTCAAATTTTATTGGCCAAAGAAATGCCATAATTGATTCTATGATTTGAGTATCTATATTATAGAGTACGTAATAAGGAAATTTCGACAATTGTTGTAGCTGTAGCTTAAGCTTGCATGAAAAAACACATATTACCGTAGCCGCATAAGCTTTAGCTTAAGCTTGCATGAAAAACATATTTTCCATCACATGGGATATAGATAATAAGCTTGCATCTAAAATAGATTTTTGGTTGCGTTCAATACATACAGTATATAATTTTTTTTACTTTTTTGCTCTTTTCTTCAAAACATATTTCCATCAAAACATTGGTACGGAGACTATGGACTATACTGGTTGATTTTTCAAAAAGTAAAAAAATAGTTAATTTTTTATTTAACAAGTTTCTACCAGTTGTAACAATATTTATTTGACTCTCATTTTTTTGGTGTGTGTTCAGAATTACAGAATGAATAGTGAGAATGAAATTAATATAAAATTAATATGGTGCGTGGAACATATCTCTCGATTTCAACGGCTTCAAATTTGAATCACTCAAACCCCTCATTTCAGCGATGGCGATTTCTTCGTGACTCTCTCTCTCTCTCTCTCTCTCTCTCTATTTTTGTTGGCCGTTGTCAAATCCTGTCCTCATTTCAGCGATGACGATTTAGTGCTTTGAGCCACTAGCTAGCAAGTGCCAGAGGCACGGACAATTCCAATAGGGATACGTAGTGCCGTAGGCATGGGTAAACACTAGTATATATATAGGCCGGTTCTAGAGACAATATATTTGACAATATATGTTTCGGAAACATATTAACCGGTCTCCGATAAATATAATTATTGACGTGTTTGATATTCTTAATAAAGGCTAAAAATTAACAAATGATCTCTATCATCGAAGTAGGCTAGGACAAGGCCTTAAAAGTTTCAAGCGGGCCAGACTAGACGATCCCTCAAAAGGGACTTGAAGAGGTTCTTCCTCATAGCAAACCTTAGGAAGTACTAAACTAACATTATTAGCAGAAGTACTGACCAGGGGAGGTGTGAAAAAATGCGGGCCACTAATTTCAGCGGGCCAGTGACCATCTTTTGATTGAACTGCACAATTCAATCGAACAGCTTTTCTGAGACCAGTTGTAACAGCTTCGTAGTCCACTTGTTCCTTCTCCCCTAATCTCACCGGTGGTATGCTTAGATCGATGTTGTTGTTTTCCTTTTTCAGCTGGGTCGTTGGTTTTTATTGAGACATGCAAATTGAATGAGCCGATCAAGTCCTTACCGATATCAAAATAAGTTGATTTTTAACGAAAACCCTCAAAAAACATACTTTAAACAAATTGAACGGCTTTGATTATTCGCGTGAAGCTCCGAAAAATGTATTATCAAATATATTATCTCTAGAACCGACCTCATATATATAATATATTTTTATGGCCATCATTATTTTGTAGAGCTCATGTGCATTGCTCTGTTCCACACAAATTGTTCCACACAAATTTGTGTCCAAATCTGCTTACTTTGTTTGCAAAAACTTTTTCTTAAGATTTCATTTATACCTGCATTCGCATGAGAACATCACCGCCGGAATGAACCCGAGATCTATTTTTCTGGTAGTCATCTCGAGCTTTTTCAACTGCTTCTCTCTCCTCCGGTGTCCCAGCATCAGGATCAAACTCCCAAATTTGTCTATCAAACAAAATTGTTGGTGCTATACAACCATGGCCCTTGGCCTTCTGCAACCTTTAGCTTCCACATATTTTCTTTTTCGAACTCAATTCAATGGCTCTCTCCCTTTCCCTTGGTGGCTGAAGTTGCATGAAACAAAATCAACGACAATCATTTACATAGAACTCAGCAAGATCAGTGGCAGACTCACGCACGATATGTATATTAGCGGGTCCGAACCACATGTATTTCCACATCATATAATAACAAAAATATAGTTTATAGGTATACATTACTAGCTAGTTACTAGGTTTGGGAAGAGACGAAATGGTGTATATATACTTTGTCGTTGTTTAAATTCTTCGCGCAATCCAAAAGTAGCGAAAATATTTGGAGTGGTGAAGATCCGGGGACCCCTGTATACATGAGGAGAGAAAACAAGGGAAAAGTAAAATAGATGCAATTATATGAACATTGCAGTGTCATGCTATATGTACGTGTAGAGAGAGAAACCTGGGTTACCAGAGAGAGAGAGAGAGAGAGAGAGAGAGAGAGCTGAAAATAAGGAAGTACATAGAAAACCCAAGACGTATGCTATTTATAGACTTTGGTAGATGACAGTCGAGTCACTGTAAGGACAATTAAAAATTACACGTAAAATTGTAGAAGACCAAGAATTTGGAACGGAGGGAGTACTTGTTTTGCATCACCTTGCATTCGTATAGTTCATATCTGCTCCATTCGTATCTCTAGCTAGCAACCATGCCTACAGTACTCCCAGTTCCATTAATCCTTAAGTGGTCTGTTTAAATCCCCTAGTTGAATAATTTCCAAAATATTCGACGTGCGTGTGAAATTCTTAAAAAATAATTTGGTCTATTTTCCGAAATACCGGCCCGTTTAACAAAAAAACTAGAAAATATGATCAAATTAAAGAAATAGTCATTCAATCCTGTGGGAAAAATAAATACTAGTAAAATACCCTCACCCAACTCCATATATACCCATTTGAATATATATATAGAGTAAGCTTCTAATGTAGATCTCCGCATCTAAGCAAAGTGCGAACCACCCCATTTCTCCCCTTCCCGATTGAATTTTTATGATCCGAGTCGTTCAATGTGTTCAAAACGTGTTTTAAGGGTATCTACGAAAAATCGGCAAAAAAAATGACTGAGAAGGATTTGATTTGAGCAGTTTTTATTTGAACCGTTCAATAAAAAATAAACAAAAACTGCTCGGATGAAGCCTTTCCCGATCTTTTTTTTTTGCTCATTTCTCACGAGTACCCTTAAAATCATATTCTGAACACATTGAGCGGCTTGGATCATCGAAATTCGATCGGGAAAGGGGAGATCCGCACTTTGCTTGGATGCGGAGGTCCGCATTAGAAGCTTACTCTCTCTCTCTCTCTCTCTCTCTCTCTCTCTATATATATATATATATATATATATATATAGAGAGAGAGAGAGAGAGAGAGAGAGAGAGAGAGATTGAATGGTCACAAAGCGAAGTAACAAAAGAATGGGAAAATTACAGTCAAGGAAGTGTATTGATAATTAATACCCATCAAGGATATATTGAGAATATTTGTTAATACTGAAAATGTCATTGGAAGATATTAATTATTAAAACACGTTCTAAGATGTCATTTTCCCCAAAAGAATTAAAATTTCTTAGCTAACTAGCCCCCGCTTTCACTATTCTCCCCCTCCTCTCCCTCCACCCCTAGGGCTTCCACCCTAAATATATGGGGCGGAGGGAAGGGGGGCTTTCCTCCCCTTTCTGGCATTCTCTCCGTCGTCTCGGCCGGAGATCTATCCCCTCCCTTCATCACCCTCTACCATCGTCCGTCTCCTTTCGTGTAGCCATTAGGGTTTCATCACTATGGTGTGCCCTTGGTTTGCGGTTTTGGTTTTGGTTTGTGGATGTGGTTCCCAGTGTCCGTTTGATGCGTGCTTGATTTATTGGAGTAGGAGCGTTGGATGGTGGTGTTTTGATTATGAAATTTTCCCTTTCCTTAGTTTTTATGGTTTCTTTTTATGGTTTTGTTTAGTTTCCTCCCTCTCCGGTCAAGCTTTAGTCCCCAGAGTCACCGACCTGGCTATTCGAACTTGATGGTTGATGTGGGCTATATTTGTGAAGACCTCATCCCTTTTGTGGAGCAATAAAGCTATGAGTATATATGAGTTTGTACATATCATATGTACATATGAGTTTTGTGGGGCCTATCTCGGATCTTACAAAGATGATTCGAACATCCTATTATATTTTTTAAGAAAAAATTATGGAGCCTTATAAAAAAATCAACGCAATCCAATATCGATAAGGATTTTTTTTGAATTTGTGGGGGCGAAACTACTTAATTACTTAGTTTCGCTCCTACAAATTTAGAAAAAACCCTTAGCAATATCGGGTTGAACTAATTTTAAATAGGGCTCCATAAAATATTATTTTAAAAATAATGGGCGGTTCGAATCATTTTTGTGGGATCCGACATAGGCCGCACAAAACCCATATGTACATGGTAATCTGGTATATTTACATTGCATATGTACACATAGCATTACTCTTTGTGGAGCGTTTCTCTCTGGTTTCTTGTTGGTTTTTGTAACGACCCGGATTTTTGACCCAATTTTTTTTTTATGTTATTAAAAATTATTTTCCTAATACAATTGTTATTATTATTATTATTATTTTTAAGATACAATTATGCATGCATACTTTTATTTTTCCTACAATACATGCATGCATACAACTCTCCTATATCTCCCTCTCCTACTCAATCTCTATCCCCTCCGTAACCCTTAAACCGAGCCCAATTCGTCCGTTTACAAACCCAATTCGATTAGGACTCGATCTAATCTTTCTACACCAAAATTCTTTTATAAATACATTACTACTCCGACCCTAGGGCACGTACCATACTCACCACCTTCCACAGAGTCAGAAAAGAGAGAAAAATCAGAGAGAACCAAACCCCAATCCATAGAATTTTAGAGAGAGAAAGAAAGAGAGAGAAAAGTGGGTTTTGTAGTTCCGTTCCTCCGAGACTCAAATTGATCGATTGAATTACTTCCTACGACTCCTAGCATCACCATTCAACAACCAATTCGGCCCCAAGGTCCCCCGATCGACGAAACCGAAAATTGTCTTCCCCAAACGTTCAAGTTCGATCGAAAACCAATTCCACCCAATTCGAGGTACTATAATTCAATCCGAGCCCTCCTCTAAGTATATATATGATTTATAGACATAACTCAATAAGCCCCGTGTCCCCATGCATCGAAAAACACGACGAAAAAGCAAAAAAACCAAAACAGTCGCCGACCTTGCGGCCGCGACCTTCGGGGATCGCAGCACCACCAAAACAGAGTTCGCGGCCGCGAACTCTGTTATTTCCAGCCGCGCATGATTTTTTTTGTTGGTTTCGAATTGATTTTGCGACCCTTTAAAAATAGATTTTGACTCCGAATTTTTATCCTAGGTTCCTAACATTCTAAAGTTCATAACTTGTTAGTTTCATATTTTTTTTTATTTAATCTACTATTTATTTAATTTTTATTCGTAATCGTGAGATCGTTTGTAAACTAAAATTTGTTACGACCTTTTAAATTACTCTATAAATCCCCAAACTATTTTTCTTAGATTCCTAACTTGCTAAAGGTCATAACTTGCTGAATTCGTGGTTAATTAACATTATTAGCTATTTATTTAATATTTAACTAAAGTTATAAACGAAAATTAATAACGACCTTATAAAAAATATTTTTAATATCGAAAATATTTTTCTTAGACTCCTGACAGTTCAAAAGTGATATTTTATTAAAATAAAATTTTATTTATTTAATTAACTATTTATTATTATTTAAGTATTGTTTCTTAATAATAATACCGTAAAATATTATAAAGAAGGTTTAAAATTCCAAATAATTTTATTTATACTTTTTACAGCCCCATAATGTTATTCTGTAAATATAAAAAATATTATCAAATATTTAATCATTTATTGTCTATTTAATCTTGTTTTGCCTATTAACTTGAATATTTTATTCAAAATAATTCCGTGAGCGTTCAAACCCAACTTTTAGCACTCAAACTTATTATAGGGGACTGTTAGGACCTTTATTAAAATTAAGATAATTATTCTAATATTTTTAACTAATTAATGTATTTAATTAGTGTTTAATTAACTTAATTACCTTAAGTAATTAATAAAAGTCTAGAAAATTATTTTTAAATCTTAATTAAATAATTCTTACATTCTTAATGACTTTGTGACCATACAAGATTAAGGGCAACGGCCCAGTCATAAAAAGTTATGTGATTGCATTACCTAATGTTTGTTTTGATCTGTTTGTTATTCGTTTTAATTATTACTGAGAATGATATTGTGTTGATACTGGATTTGAATGTTAGATTGGACCCTAGGGACATGGGGTGGTATGCGAAATAGAAATCACATAGACGATGCTAAGTAATGGATAAATTGTGAAATTCTTTCTGTTTAGAGGTTGCCTGCAGGCGTGATGTTGAGATATGATGAAACTGGCGGGTAGTCCAGTGATGTCGGTGATGATATAAAACTTGGCAAAGTAAGCCCAATGATGTTTTGATAAAACCTGGCAAAGTAAGCCCGGTGATGTTTTGATAAAACCTGGCGGTGGCCCAGCGATATTTTGTGATGTTAAAACTTGGCGTTGGTCTAGTGACGGTTTATGTTGATAAAACCTGGCGGTAGTCCAGAGATGTTTTCGATTGATAAAACTTGGCGTTGGTCCAGTGAGTTTTCCGTTGATAAAACCTGGCGGTGGTCCAATTGATATCTTGTGATGTTAAAACCTGGCGAGAGGTCCAACGATTTTGTGGCGATAAAACCTGGCGGATGGTCCAGTTGATGTTTTGTGACGATAAAACCTGGCGGTGGTCGGTGGCGTTTTATGTTGATAAAACCTGGCGAGTGTTCCAGGAGATATTTTGTGACGATAAAACCTGGCGTGTGTCGGTGATGTTTTGTGGTGGTAGGCCGGCGTGTATCCGGTGGTGAGTTGATAAAGCGGCGTGTGTCGGTGATGATTGTGATGTGGTATATAAGATAGGCGAACCCTAGTTGTGATTCGGGCATGATAAGCTATCCCTTGTTGTAGTATTGTAACTTAGGTTATCTACGAAAGAAAGGGAAGTGATCTCATGGGACCGAGCATGGCTAGCGGTTGGGAGAAAAGATCTCGTAGGAAATTTTGGATCACACGTTAGGCTAATGGATAGTAATGAACGCTGGTTGGCGTGAAAAATCTCTATTTTACTTATTCGCATCATGATTATCCTATTTTACTTGCTAGTAATTGTAAGAGGGGTGGTTGGGTTGGATTATTCTCTTTGGGTGATTTATCACTCACGAATACGTTCGTATTCTGGCAAATCGATTGCTTCGGCGATCAATTTGCTAGAGGGCGCAGGATTCAATGGAGGAGATTCAACGATGATGCAGTTCGACACGAAAAGAATATCAGTAACGAAGATTGAGGATACTTAGGATTCGTATCAAGTCTAGAGTCAGCTCTGAAGTTAATATATTTTGAATCAGTAGATTCCCTTGAGATTGTAATAACTAAATCTTTATTTTGGAAAATTATGTTTATTTAGCAAAATTTTCTTAAGAAATCATTTTATTTTACTCCCGAAAAGTCGGGGCGTGACAGTTTTCTTGGAATTTCATTCATTGGTTTTAGGATCCGGTTGTCGGAATGCTGGCAGAAGATCAAGCGATCATTGTGGTGATTTGTGAGGCTCTGGAGTGAAAAGCTTGTGAATCTAGATCTCCTAGTTATTGTTTCTATTTTGGGATTGATAACCCTCTTTGATTGTATGCTTATTTCGTATGAATGAAATCTCCTATCATTTTGGCAAAAAAAAAAAAATCCATATTTGTAACCAACTTCACTAGAAGTGATTCTCGATTGTTCTACCGATTGATCTGCTATTTACATTTAATATAAATAGGTGTCTTTTTCTAGTTGCTAGGGTATGAGTTTTGTACATTAGTCAAAGGGATATTGCGTGGGAATAGCATATGATTGTTATGAGGTAGGGTGTCAATCTAGTTGGGATGCTACTCATACATTGTGATGCTATCTTATCTTGTCCTAAATCTTGATGTACTGCTTCATTGGAATGTTCAAAAAAAAAAAAGGGATATTACGTGGGTGTCGAAAAACAATCGTGAAACATGTTCTCCTTGAATGTTGGAGTTGCTAATTAATTAATTGGTAGAACGTGGAAGTATCAACCAAACTTCAACAATTTTTTAATTACCACTTTATTTCAACAAACTTAGAGTCATTCTTCAGTGGATTTCTAAAGGTTGTAGAAGGGTTGAGGAGTCAAGACAGTAGCAATCAAATACTGGGTGTGATAAATGAGGAGTCAACAAGTAGTTCTTAGGGCAATTTGCGAGAATTCAGAATCGCAGGGTAAGTGATTGATCTAATTGGTCTTGCAAGTTACATTGACCGGCCGTGTAACGCCCCGATTTTCGGACACGTTAATTAAATCCTTTTTTAATGGATTTAATAATTCATATGACTGGTTTAAAAAATGAAATTTTACTAAACAGAGTTTAGCAACGAAAATCTCAAACTAAATTTAAAATTATTTAATTATCTTATAACTCCAAAAATAAAACAAAATTTGACTAATGTGATAACACTTTTGGAAATTCAAATGACAGTATTTCAAACTAACAGAGCTTCTAAGGGTAAGACATCCAAGACTCGACAAACTCCCCTTCCTCAGTTGGGAGGTCCTCACCTTGGTACTGATCAACTTGCAAATGATCCTGTTCTTCGGTCTCCTGGTATCCTGCACCCTTTGGCAAATTGATCGCCAAAACAACCGATTTACCAGGATACAATTAAACGTATCTGTGAGTGATAATTCACCCAGTAGAATAATCCTAACCCTACCAACCCTTACTCTACAACTAACAGTTCAACAACATAACAATTGATAATACACAGAAGATACAGAATAATAACACATCGTCTTTTTCTTTACTATCCATCAACTTACATGAAATCTAAGGAATTTATCCACGAGATCCTTTCCTCCCACATCCACCAACTTTGGCCGTCCCATGGAATAACTCTCACTTTATTTGTCCTGCACCAGGGTTCTAAGCGAATACTACTAAATTTGAAGGATAAAGATGGAGGTGGTAGAGTGTGGAAGGGAAGTGGAGAGTTGGTTCGAATAGAGTTCTAATTAGGTTTTAGATAGGAATGATAAGAGATGAATATGAATCCCTGTATATCTAAAATATAAATATATATCTTATACAAGAGTGTAAATAATATCACTTTTACATATAATAATGTATTTTAATTATTCAATATAGTTATTATTGAATTAGAAATTTAACAATATAAATTTGTTTTAAAAAAAATTGGGTCAAAAATCCGGTTCGTTACAGGCCGATCCATTGAGTTTTTGCTTAACTAATACCATAGGAAAGGTTGTTTTTCTTGAAAATGTTGATCAGCAGAACTCCTAATATCAACCCCAAGGGGTTTGGTCAAGTGTGCATGAGAAAGTTACTATTCTCAATGAGGTCGTATGTTGGAATTTTACGGAGATCAAACATTCAAAACCTTGAGGCCAGTAAAGGATTTTTTTTACCATTAACTTTAGGGCTCCGGAATTGATTGAGGTGAGTATAAGCTGGCCCGAACGTAGGTTATCAAAAAAGAATGAACTGCTAATGTTAGTGTGTATGGTACAATTCGAATAAAAATTGAGATCTCTTGCGTGTTTGCCATAACTCAATTATTAAGTACTAAAAATTGAAATCTCTTGCAGGTTTGACATAACTATTGATTAAGTACTAACAACTATTGATTAAGTACTAAAAATTGAGATTTCTTGCGGGTTTGACGTAAAAATTGAGATTTCTTGCGGGTTTGACATAACTCTAATGTGTGTTTGACCAAAAAAAAAAAAAAAAACTCTAATGTGTGCGGTTGTGTGTTTTGTAATAATGCCCAAGAGTCACATATACACTTGTTTTTTCAATGTGCATTCTTCCAATTAGTTTGGAGGGCTATTTTGCAAAAATGCTTTACTGATCAAATCCGTTCCTCTTTACCGGATGTGGTTGCATGGTATATTCAGACAGTTACAGGGTCTGGACTTAAGAGTTGGCTTTTGAAAAGTGTGTTTGTTGCTTGTGTCTATAACCTTTGGATGGAGTGGAATCAGAGAATTTTTCAACACAAGGTTTTTTATCAGGATTAGGTCATCCTCAAGACTGTAATTGCAATTTGGGATTTGCTGAACTTGAAAAGGGGTGTTAAGAAATCCCACAAGAACATAGAGTTGTGTTGTAGTTGGGACCTTTCAACCAGGGCCGGCCCAAGGGATTGGGAGGCCCTAGGCGAAATCTTGAGGTGGGCCCTACGTATTTTTGAATTAAACAACAATAATCCAAATCTTTATTATATAAGTATTTTGGTTCATATTGAGCATGTTAAATACTTCTGATCTGGTGGCTTGAGCGACTGCTTGGAAACTTGCTTAGCCTATGTTTGAGTCACAGCAGCTACAAAGGCAAAGCTTGAGCTTCTTTTTGGTCAAAAAATAATTGAAAATGAGAAAGTTGCGTTCAAGGATTCGAACTCAGGCCTTTTAGTAAAGAATCATATCATCTTACCACTAAAGCAAAGAAGGTACTTGTTCAAAACTAGGAACAAATAATATATATACTTACTTTAAGAAGGGTGCCCTATTTTGGGCCCAAAATTTGGAGGCCCAAGGCGGTGGCCTCTTGGGCCTTGCCCTCGGGCCAGCCCTGCTTTCAACTAGAGTTTTGATCCACACTATTTAGAAGTACGTACTTTGTATAGAGTTGTTGGGTTATTTTTTTCTTAAATATCTCTTGTGGTATGTTGAGGCGTGGCTAAGGTGCCTTGGTTTTTTTTCGGAAGAATGCCTATTAGAGTTTGTACATGAATTTGAGCTTTATAAAAGTAAAGTGCTAATCCAAAAAAAAAACTCTAATGTTGTGCCTTTGAAAATTGAGATCTCTTGCAGGTTTGAGTAAAAAAAATTTATAGGCAAAAAAAGTTTTATTCAGATAAATTTGATCGTGTACAGACCAAGATGATGGCACTAGCGGGTCATGCTGCCGCAATTCCCGCGAGATGCCGGACCTCAAGTCAAGTCCGCCGAAAAACCACCAAACCAGCCCTCACAAACGGTTGAGATCCGGCCCTTGAGAATATCCATTCACCGTTGTTGACCACTACCTCGACGCCACCCAAGACACTGTAACACCCCAACACCACTGAATTGCAAACGCCCAAGGTCACGATCGACTAGCAAAACGATACACCTACAACATGCCCTTAGGCCTGTAACGATGACGCCCGGGAGTAGATCCGCGGGAGATCTCGCGGCCAACTTCATCCTGCCTCCTCCCCATCTAGCCGTTAGAACTACTGAAAACGTACTGCCAAGATAGTAACCGACAGGCAAAACAGAGGCAGAAAGGAGGCACAATGTGGAGAAGGAGACGGCGGAGAAGAAATGCGAGCAAGACAACGCTGCAAAGAAAGAGAAAGGGGAGGAAAAAAGAAGGGAGGAGAAGAAGAGAGAGAGAGAGAGAGAGAGAGAGAGAGAGATAAGAAAGGGAAATCGGGATGCCTGTTGGCGGAGAAGGAGGAAAAAAATATATTTGGTAATAGATTATTTGGTGATTGTGTTGCCTATTATGTGAAGATTTGATGCTTATCTTGCTGCTTAAGCCGTGGGATTAATTCCCTTGATTGCTCTCATGTAATTGTATTTATATTGAGGGTGCTCTGTTATAGCAACCCATGAACAAGAATTCTTCTACCTTCTCCCGTGGATGTAAGTCACAATCTGTGGCTGAACCACGTAAATTACTTCTTTTTCCGTTTCTTCATGGTATCAGAGCAGGAAGAAGGTAAGGTATTGTACCCCTTTCTTTAAGTTCCTGAAAATCTCGCTTTTTGAAGTCAATCGATTAGATTTAATTTTTCGCACCGAAACTCATCAGTGATCCATCCTATTTCTTTGGGGGTGGTTATTATTTTTTCCGCACATAATCTATGGGTGGACAATCAGAAATTAATCCGTCTCCGAGGCTTTCTTTAGTTCTTCTTAATGGACTGAATTATGTTCCATGGTCTCGTGTCGTGGCACTAGCACTGGGTGGAAAATCATTGTTTGGGCATGTTGATGGCACAAAAGTTGCTCCTAAGACTGATAATGAGAAGTATGGTGAGTGGAAATCCGAAAACCAGTACACTATGTCTTTGCTTCTTAATTCTATGGAACCCAAAATTGCTGAAATCTTTACTTTTGCTGAAAGTGCTAAAGAACTTTGGGAATTTGTTAGAGATTTATATGGTCATCAAAACAACGCTGCCCATATTTATCAATTGCAGCAAAATATCAATAATTGCAAACAAGGAGATCGTTCTTTTGTTGAATATTTGGGTGAATTAAAGAGCATGTGGGATGAACTTGGCTTGTATCGTCCTCCTACAACTAATCTGGCAACATTGCAACAAAGAGCTGAGCAGGATAAAGTCTCTCAGTTATTGGCCCACATCAAACCAGATTTTGAGAATCTCCGAGGCCAAATTTTGATGGGATCTGGAGTTCCGTCTTTTTCAAGTGTTTGTGCTAGCATTCAACAGGAAAAAACAAGGAGGATGGCAATGAACATTGAGCCCAAATCCACTGTCATCCAATCTGAGGTGAGCGCTTTAATAGTGGATAATAGGAAAGTTGACATTAAGAAGTACAGTGGTAATTTTGCTGTTAATAAAGGTCGCCATTGTGACCATTGTGACAAAGATGGCCACACTAGGGATCGTTGTTGGATCCTTTTTCCACACTCGAAGCCAAAATTCAAATGGGGAGAGAAGATAGATAAGGCAGCCAATAGTGTTACATTTGATGCCCCCGACTTACTTGGGCAACTCAATAAACTCCTACTGCAATTTAACAAGTCAGGTCCTTCTCTTGAACCTTCATCCTTTACCTATGCCTCAGGTAATCTCCAAGTTTTTCTTTCTTCCACATATAATACTTGCACTTGGATTGTTGATTCTGGCGCTACTGACCACATAACTAATGATCGTAGTAGTCTCTCTGATTTTACTCCTCTAGTTGATAAATCAGTTCAGTAGCCAATGGATGTACTGTTCCAATTCAGGGTTGTGGTAAAGTTGAAATTTTTCCTGGTTGCCCAAAGGTTGAAGCTCTTTATATTCCATCTTTCCCATCCAAATTGCTATCTGTTGGGAAGCTTTCTAATGCATCGAATTGTAACGTTATTTTTTCCCCATCTTCTATGGTATTTCAGGACCGAGCCACGGGGAAGAAGATTGGTGAAGGCATCTATTCTCATGGTTTATACCTCCTCCAACCTAGTTTTCAAGCATTGAGTGTTCAACATCCAAACCTTTGGCACAAGCGCTTAGGACATCCATGTGATCGGAATTTGTCTTTGCTTTTTCCTACTGCACCTTTGTCTAGTCCATGTGAAGTTTGTCAATTTTCTAAATTCACTCATTTGCCTTTTGGCTCGTCTTTATCTGTCACGGCTAAACCTTTTGAGTTAATTCATTTAGACTTGTGGGGTCCTGCCCCTGTTGAATCTCGTGATGGTTTTAAATATTTTGTCATATTTATTGATGATCATTCTCGTGCCACATGGATATATTTGTTGAAGAGAAAAAGTGAAGTTGCGACTGTTTTTCAAACCTTTCATGCCATGATTGTCACTCAATTCAATGCTCATGTCAAGGTTCTTCGGTCTGATAACAGCACTGAATTTATAAAAAATCTTTTGGCTGATTTTACAAGTAACCAAGGAATTATACATCAAACTAGTTGCGTTGACACTCCACAACAAAATGAAATTGCCGAACGCAAAAATCGTCATCTCTTGGAAACTACTAGATCTCTAATGTTTCAGATGCATGTTCCCAAAAAAATTGGTCTTCTGGTGTGCTTACCGCTGCCTATCTCATCAATCGACTTCCAAGTCGTGTCCTTGGGCATAAGTCACCTTTGGAAACTCTTAAGCAATGCAAAGTTGACTTTTCGCACATTCGTGTCTTTGGGTGTTTATGCTATGTTCATGTCCATGCCTCTCACAGAGACAAACTTGATGCTCATGCAACTAAGTGTGTTTTTCTAGGTTACTCCTTGACTCAAAAGGGATACAAGTGTCTTGATCCTCACAGTCAAAAGATGTTCATCTCTCATGATGTTCGTTCTGTCAAAGATACACCTTTTTTTAGAATCCAATCAGTAAACCGCTTGAGGGGGAGTGTCTAAATGATTTCATTCCTATTCTTATTGTTGACACAAATCCTATTGATAGTCCACAAGGAGATGCATCACCTGAAACTTCCACCGTGGCTCCTCCTTTTGAATTTTGTTCCCCTGATGAAGTTGCCCCATCTATCTATGTGCCACCACAACGTCGATCTTCTAGAGTAAGTCGGCCTCCAGCTAAAATGCAAGATTTTTATACCTATCATGCTTCAACATTTCCCATTCAAAATTATTTGTCATACGCTAATGTGTCTCATTCCCACACTGCTTTTTTGAGCTCTATTACCGATGAGCCCACTAGCTTTCAAGAAGCCAATAAGCAATCAGTTTGGAGCAAGGCTATGAAGAAGGAACTCCTTGCACTTGATCAAAATAAAACTTGGAAAATTGTTCAATTGCCAGAAGGGAAGAAACTTGTCGGATGTAAATGGGTGTATAAAATCAAATATCAGAGCGATGGGACCATTGAGAGACATAAAGCAAGACTAGTTGCCAAGGGGTTTACTCAAACTTATGGGATAGACTACAGAGAGACATTTAATTTGCTCCGGGTGCCAAAATGAACACAGTTCGTGTTCTTTTGTCTGTTGATGTTAATTGCAATTGGCAATTGTTCCAAATGGACGTGAAAAATGCATTTTTGCATGGAGACTTAGAAGAGGAGGTGTACATGTCAATTCCTCCAGGGCATCCTCAAGAAGATCAAAAACATACGGTGTGCAAATTGAATAAAGCTCTTTATGGACTCAAACAGTCGTCGCGAATGTGGTATGCAAAGCTTCGTGTGGTTCTTAGGGAAAATGGTCTTCAAAGAAGCTCAGCCGATTCATCTTTGTTTGTGAAACGTGTTGCCACTGGAACTACAATTGTTTTGGTATATGTAGATGACATAATCATCACAGGAGATGATAAGAGAGAAATAACCAAATTGAAATCTTTTTTGCACAGCAAGTTCTCTATTCAAGACTTGGGCATCTTGAAGTATTTTTTGGGGATAGAGATTGCTCACTCGAAGAAGGGTTTCTTCTTGAACCAAAGGAAGTATGTTTTGGATTTGTTGAAGGAGACTGGAAAATTAGGTGTCAAACCTGTTGAAACCCCAATTGATAGTTATGGGAAACTTGGGAATGAGGGTGAACTCTTGACTGATATTGGTCACTATTAAAGGCTTGTTGGTAAGCTAATTTGTTTGACTATTACTCGCCCCGATATCACTTATGCTGTAAGTCTCGTAAGTCAATTCATGCATGCTCCACGAACTAATCATTTGAATGCAGTGCATAGAATTCTTCAGTACTTGAAATTTTGTCCTGGTCGTGGCATATGGATGCGAAGAAATGGGCACACACAGATTGTCGGATATACTGATGCGGATTGGGCAGGTAGTCCAATTGATCGACGCTCTACTACTGGATATTGTACTTTTGTTGGAGGGAACCTAGTTACATGGAGAAGCAAAAAACAAAACGTCATAGCTCGTTCAAGTGCAGAAGCCGAATACAGAGCCATGGCATCTATAACTAGTGAGATAATCTGGCTTCGAGCTCTCTTACATGATTTGGGTTTTGAATCTCCTCAACCAATCGAGTTGTTTTGTGACAATCAAGCAGCGATTCGCATTGCGTCTAATCCTGTATTTCACGAAAGAACAAAACACATAGAAGTTGATTGCCATTTTGTGAGGGAGAAGGTACAAGCTAATATAATTAGCATGCCATATGTTCGTAGTGCCGATCAGTTAGTTGACATATTTACTAAAGGCTTGTCATCAGTGAAATTTCATGAGATCTTGTCCAAGTTGGGCTCAATTGATATTTTCGCACGAACTTGAGGAGGAGTGTTGGCAGAGAAGGAGGAAAAAAATATATTTGGTAATAGATTATTAGGTGATTGTGTTGCCTATTATGTGAAGATTTGATGCTTATCTTGCTGCTTAAGCCGTGGGATTAATTCCCTTGATTGCTCTCATGTAATTGTATTTATATTGAGGGTGCTCTGTTATAGCAACCCATGAGTAAGAATTCTCCTACCTTCTCCCGTGGATGTAAGTCACAATCTGTGGCTGAACCACGTAAATTACTTCTTTTTCCGTTTCTTCACTCCTCTTGTCGCCCCATTGGGTTAGAAACCCTAGGAGGGAAGAAAGGGAGGGGAGGAGAAGACGAAAGCAGTTGCTGGTTGGGTCGGTAAAAATTGATGATTATGTATTATTGGTTCGTCTCGACGTTAGGAATGGAAAAAGTAAAAAAAATTATGATTTTTTTTTTAAAATTATGATTTTTACGCAAGTATTTTTGAAAATATCCAAGAAAAAACCCAAAAAGCCATGTAAACTTGTTTAGCTTTGTTTCATATATTTTTTTGAATTATATATCGGTCTCGACGTATAAAATTTAGAAATTTAAAAGTTATGAACAACTTTAAAAGGTTAATTCAATAAAGACAAAATCTAAATAGAACACTAGATTTCTTTTCGATTATCTTCAAGATTGAAAACGTGTGGACAAAACTACTTGCCTACCAACGACCGACCCTGGGTCAAAATAACTTGGCTAACATCACAAGAATCATCGTGTGTAGATTTTAAAAAATTAAAGAATTTTAACTCATCTAACACTCGAAAAGTGCACCAGAAAAGATGCACAAAATAAATTGGGCACGGAGAATTTGAACTTGAGCAAATGATGGATCCCTTAAAGTAGAATAAATTATTTGGTATATAAACCAGCAGAGCTAAGACAATTTTTAGCATACTGCTACAAATTTCTGGAGTCACCACCATCTCGATCATCGAGTGTTTTTTCAGTATAACTTTTTGGTCTTGAGAGTTATAATAACCGGCCGGTCCATCGAATTTTGGCTTTTGGTTTGGCTGGTCATTTAAACTAAATAACTTAGAAAAACTATTTTTTTTATTTTTTTTATTTTTATGAATTTTCGTTTTTGACAGTGAGGTTTGATCATTATCTTTGAGGTGTAACAAAGTCTCACTCCACATATTAAGAAAAATCTAATTATTAGGAACTCCATTAAAGAAGAAGATAAACCTTACAACTTTGATAATGTAGGCACGCCTTCGACTCACTTTACAACTTTGCTTGGATTTCGTAAGCTTGACTCTCAGGACGCATAAAAGGGAATGACAATTCCATTCGAAATCGACCTGTACCTATCTCGTAATGTGATTTGACCGCGGTTGCAAGGATGATTAATTTTTAAGTTCTTCCTATTCGCCGGTCGATTTTGGGTTTAAAATAAAAATACCAGGGTAATTTCGAAATTACCATTTATAAACCGCTAATGCTAAAGAAACTGACAAGGCACAGGAGAGCCATTTATATACAAAAAAAATAGGATGTTTGGATCGAGCATCTATACACATTGGATGCCACTGATTCTTGTGTGGTTCTACTCGTATTTTTTTTTTTATAGAATTTTTGACAAATGATATATCGAGGCAGGTCACTCTAAATACAAAGAAAGCTTAGGCATTGTTGATACTAACTAATTTTGATTCATATTTTTATTTTCTTATTATGAAGTCGGCTTTGGCATTGTTGATACTAACTAATTTTGATTCATATTTTTATTTTATAATTATGATTTCTCTCTTGACGAGACAAATAAATAACTTAAAACAATTTTAAAATGAAAAACTAACAAAAATACTTATAACTTAAAAACTAAAGAAAAACGTTTCTAGAATATAAGTTAGACCAATCCCATTCCAAAAAAAAGGTTGAACTTGATGCCATTCATTAATTGGAGGAGTGGGTATTGCCGTAATGGCGGTAAAAGCAGATTTCAGAAAATTAAGAAAATAAAATAAAATAAAAGGGTAAGGGTGGTGATCCTATTATTAGTCATCTAATCCTTCAAAATGTCATGATGCGCTCTCCTCTCGTTTTCAATTTTCTCGTTCTTCTCAACTAATACATGGAGTATCCTATTTGTACTTCAATTACATATTTAAAAAAATAATATGTTGAATTAGTGGGCCAATTTTGCTTAACCGAGTCTCATTGGGCGTTTTCTTGGTTGACATCTTGTCAATCTCATATTGGGTATCGTATTAGCACATGATTGTTCTTAACTTGTTTAGGGATATGATGTCGCACACTAATACTTGTTCCCTTTAATCTTTGAAACAATTTCAAAGATTAATAAAACTTTCTTTTGTCGTTCAAATTTTTTGTTTTGCTTAACTGAGTCGGAAACGTAGAATATTTCTATATATGTCCACGTACTTCCCTATCATATTACATGAAAACGTGTGGTTTGTACCAAAAATAAAAAAAGAAAATGTGTGGTCATGACTACTTGCCTACCAACCACCACAATTTTAACATGGTCAATTTGTCTAACATCACAACCATGCACCAAAATTACTTGTGATCACTAAACAAAAGATTCTCCAAAAGTAACAACAAATTGCCCCTCTCGATCTATAGCAATCCATCCCTCGGTCCGTCTTTGTACACTTGAATCATGTGTGGATTTAAAAAAAAAATTAAAGAATTTTCACTCGTCTTAATAGTCAAAAAATGTTCAAGACCAGATACACAAAACAAATTGGGCATAGTGAATTTGAACTTGAACAAATGATGGATCACTTAAAAAAGAATATATTACTTGGAGATTTTTTTCTGGATTAATTGTCGTCCCATTTTTAAGTCCATCTCCACTGAGGAATCAAATATTTAAGTTATCGACCAACCATCAACTGCTAGCAGAGCTAGAATCTTTATTTGAAAGGCGAACAGACAAGTATAATTTATTATCGATAAGTATACACTCAGGGCCGGCTCTGAAATTTCGGAAGCATAAGACGATCTTCGAAAATAAGTATCACTTAACGTATAATTCCTTCTTCATTAGTTTGCTGGGTTTGTTTGCAATGGAAATTATCGTTTAGGGGAAAAAGATGCATTTATGTTAATGATAAACTCACCACACTGAATAATTTTCCTAGAGATTAGCGATCCTAACGTCCCGTGATCCAACTTTATTCTCGCTTTATCCAACTTTATTCTTGCTTTTTGTTTTTTCCTCCGTTCCATTTTTACTGGGCCTTTGGGCCTTATGTAAAACATATTCATGGGTTAAAAAACGAGCCATATACCAACATATATATACTACTAGGTACTAAAAATAAATGGAGGTCCTAGTTTTTGGACATTTTGGGGGGGCTTAAGGCTTGCACCTCATGGGCCTTAGCTCAGAGTTGGCCATGTATACACTCTCATTATGTATTATGTTTTTCCATGTATATTTGGTAAATTAATTATGTAAATTCTCATGGATTAAAGTATCAAGGAGGCAATTAATGAGAAGGTTGAGCATGACATTTAATTTTATTGCGTAGTAATATTTTTTTTGGAGGAGAATGAAGGTTGGGATTTGGTGAAGAATATTCAATCCAAGGAGAATGGGTACAGTGACAGCAAATCAATGAACGCTGGGGATGAGTCTAAGATTGATGGATCTCCGTCAAGTTGTGAGCTCCCTCTAGTCACCGAGCTCCAAGATGGTATCAATGATTGTGCAAATTCGTATGTTGGGGAGAGGGTAGTTGAAGGTACAGATCTTAATTTCAAATTTCAAAATTCTAATTCCAGGGCTGTGGAGTCAGTGGTGGGTGATACTTGTTTCGATTCAATTTCTGGTGTCGGGGGAAAGCAATTTTATTCACCTTCTCCCAAAGAGGGTGAACGTTACCCTCCTACCTCCGGTGCCGACATCGACGATTGGACCCGTTCATGTTGTTCAAAACGATTTTTTAAGAGGGCATGCAAAAATTCGGAAAAATCCAACGGTGAAAAGCGGTTGAGTTTTGAGCTCAAAGTGTCTATTTTTTGTTCTTTAAACCCAAAGAACAAAAATTTAGGTTTTGGAGCTCAAAACTCAACCGCTTTTCACCGCTGAATTTTTTCGAATTTTTGCATGCCCTCTTAGAAAATCGTTTTGAACAACATGAATGGGTCCGATCGTCGATGTCGGCACCGGAGGTAGGAGGGTAACGTTCACCCTCTTTAGGAGAGGGTGAACAAAATTGCTCTCTGGACAAGACTAATTAATAGCCTTGTCTTTGACAGTGTGAGGACACGGGAATTTTATTTTTCCTGTTCGGAGGCCTCTAAAAAAAGTTGGGCATTAGGCGGCCATTACACCCTCCTAGAGGTTGGACCGGGCATGTCATGTCCATGCTACATAGCTCCTTTTTATGGTTCTTATATATGGTCGGTTCTTTTGTTCTAGCTGTTAAAATCATATTGGGTAGGTTTGTCTTCTTAGCAAATATCAGTTTGTTCTCTTAGCCGATTACAGTCAATCATGGAATAAGTCCGAATAAGTCTCATTGGCAGTCTATTGTTGCACCTGCAGATAGTTGGTAGCAATTCGCAGGAGCAGCAAAAGATGTTTGGCAGGCATTTTGACATTGAAGATGAGCTTGTCAGCCATATTTCTAGGAAGTCAATTGATGTACTTAGAGATAATTATCGGGTAAGCATAATTAAACTTTATACGTTGATTGGATTTCTGTTGCACCAGGATTAGATTACATTGCTCACTTCAACTGTGAATTTTTCAGGGCGACCTGTCTTTGGAGGAGTGGAAGTTTGTTAAGAAACTGAAAATCCTCTTTAAGATACAATAATAACTTCAGAACTTTGATATATCGGCGGAGCACTTAATCTTTCTAGATGTGATGAGGTCCTTCGAGGTTGTGAGGCATGCGATGTAAAGAAATGGAGCTTCTTTTTGGGAGGGAAGGATCCTGTTTGCATTTGAAGTGGTGCCCAATTTTGTGATTCATGAGTGAGCCCTTTTTGTCCTGCAATCACGCGCTAGGGTGATCTTCCATCCACTATTTTTCAGGTATTTAGGGTTTTTCGATTAGTTTTATTTCTCATAAACATGAACATTTAGGGTTTTTTGATTAGTTTTATGTTCATGGTAGGAAACATGAACATTTTCAATGAAAGTGAACAAAAAACTAGGATGAATAGCTGAGATTCAACAAGAAATTGGGATGAACGGCGTTCATCCCAGTTTCTTGTTCACTTACATGGAAAATGTTCATGTTTCCTATCATTTTCCCCTACCTAAGAGGTCATTCAAGGCATTACTTGGCAAGGACAGTCAAGTACACGGCGTGTGCATGACAGTTTGTTAGCAGTTTAGAACTTCAGATTTTGGGCTGTTGCGTGTAATAATTATTCCTTCCATCCCTTTTTTAGAGTCGAGTATTCAATTTGGAGTTGCCCCTTAATAATGTCAATGTTGTAAATTTCGTAGGTAAAAGTTAGTGCATTTTTCATTTTGTCCCTAAAATTAGATTATATTTTAAAAAGTTTAGTCAGTTAAATTGTAATATTGATGTCTCCATAGAGGGTAAATAGGAAAAGTGAATGTGAAAATTGTAATGTTGATGTCTCATTGATAAGTTGGAATTATGCAACTGGACACTTCAAAAAAAAAAACGGAGGGAGAAAAAATTTAGCAAGTTGCATGAAAATAAATACCGAACGATTCCCAAATCTAAACTTCCAAATAAAATTAAGCCAAACACATAGCATAACTTAAGCGCCAGAATGTAATCCCAACATGGCAGGAAATTGTTTTGGTTCAAATAGAATTAGTAACTGGCGACCCACACAACATGAAAAAAAAAAACCGAAAAAGAAAAAAAGAGCCTTTAATATATCTAAGATTTTATTTTTATTTTTTATGTTTTTGCATCCAGACATTGGTGCTCATCAATTTTCCATTTTTGCTGCATTACAAAAGCAGCTGCATGGAACAAAAATGTAATCTACTGGGGTAATAATAATATACTCAGTATATTACAAGATTAGGCAAATAAGGAACAAAAAAGAGAGGAGGATCCTTTGAGACCTCCATATCCCATAATCAACTTGAATCAATGCGATAAGTGTAGCTGCATGATTTCGTATATTGGTCTTCAGAATAACATTGGCCAACCATTTCTTGCTTGCAAATGTGACAACCACGTGGCTACGGTCATTGCATCATTTCCAACTTTTTTCCGTAGGTGATCGAAACGCAATAGAAAACGACCAGCTTAATGATTAATACTAGTCTCAAGTAGTGGAACAAAATGAGCCCAACAATACTCTCCAGCTTGGAGAGAAGCTAGACTCACCTAAAATTGTCATCTTCTTTGGAAGTTGAAACGCTTGATGCCATAGGCAAAGACAAAGAAGAAGCCTATGACCCAACAAACATGGGCCACTGCAACTGCAGGTAGGAAGTCATACTCAAAACCCCAATAATACTTGAGAAATAGCTTCAATGGCACATCACCCGCTCCAGGGACCTCAAGCGAAGCGTCCTTATCACCCACCTGAGAAGTCACTAGTCCATAGAGTGTCCATGCTAAAGGAGAAGCCCAGTAGTACCACCTCCACCAGATCGGGATTTGCTGCAACAGTCCGTTAACGAAATATTGGATAACATATCAAAGATATATATTGTACAAATTTACAATGATATTACAGATAAAGCTCTTCCAGAATCCAGTTACAATGGTTTGTTTTTGTTTTGTGAAAATGGTCCACATCAGAATCTTTAAACAAGAACTTGCTCAAGAATGAAGAATGATTTAGTAGTGTATTTTAAAAAAATACTGGCATAGGAAGAACACAATTTTGCATATACTCGTAGAATTTTTTTTGTGCTTCCGATTTTGTAGACCTTTTTCTCAAATGAAACACCCTAAATTTGTCTTCAACAGTCTTTATGGAGGACAATATGCTCATCAAGAATGAAGTGACAACATTTCTTGAATTACGAGCCACCATAGTAGATGTTGCGTGATAAGCGGAAGACACAATGTATCTATCATGCAACTCACATGCCCAACTGACCCAATGGGTCTTCATTAAATTGAAGCCACACACGACAGTAGATGTTTTGGTTTCCCAACCTTTCAATTTTGAAATAAGTAACTGTAGTTCAATCACATCATTCTGAACAAATGTTTTGCAATATATGCTATGACATAAATGACAGTTTCCACATTTAGGAACTACGGCTCTGTATGGAACCTAAGGAAAGGAATGGAAAAGAAAGGAAAATTAAAAGATTTTCCCTTCTATTGTTTGGTTGGAAGAGAGAGAGAAGAAAATAGCAATTTCAAGTTTTGTGAATAGTAAATTTTTCCTCCCATTTCCCTCCTATTTTCTTTTCTCTTTTCCTTTCTCTCATTTTTTCCAAGTTCCAAACAGAGCCTAAAGCTTGAGGAGGTCTTAAGTTGACGTACATACCGGCCTGGGAATGAGGAAACCACAGAACAAGTTCCACAAGCTGAGGAAGAAGATCATAACAATGGCAGCAATTTGGACATTAGGTGTCAGCGCGGCAACCATCATGCCATACATTGTGAAGTAGATGAAGCACATTAATATGTAATAGTAGAACCACAAGACTTTTACAACATGCCACTCGAACCCAATCATGGAGTAGAGTATAACAGAGTATACCAATGTTTGGATTGTGACATAAACCACCTCTATGGCTACCTGCATAATTTATTTTATAACAAGAAAACGCGCGTAAGAAAAATAAAAGATCCACGTTTTATTAGTAATATTTTCTGCTTTCAGTTCCAGAAAACGCAAATTAAAAACCATTTGGTGATCAACTATTCCGAAAATTGTTTTTGAAAAAAAATGAATACAGTATTAAAGTTTCAGTTTCCGTTGCAAAAAAACAAGGAAACAAGTAAGCAATTTATTTTTTGTTTGCAAAAGGAGAGACAAAACCTTGATTCCAAAACAAGCGAGCTGCCCGGAGAAAGGTCAATGGTGCCAGAGTGGTGGGAGTTTGGGATGGAATTTTCTTTTTACTTATTTCTCCATGAAAACTTGTTTGGAGAAATATCCCGGTCTGGATCGAATTGAATCCAATTCTAATTCGCGAGTCACGGTTTTTAGAAAATACCAAAAGTCTCACTGTCTGGTTCCAATTCAAACCGTGTACGAATATAGACTATATCACATCAAGGTAGATACTAAATAGTTAAAATATATTTATAATAGTGGTAAGATTATTCATATAAGCCTATATGTATGTTTATATAGTAAATATCTCACGGTCCAGTTCGGTTAATCTACGGTTTCAAAATGAAAATCCACGTTCGGACTGCGAGTCACGATTTTTTAATTTAAAATTTTTGCATCAGACCATTAATCCACGGTTCCAATTCAAAAGTACGGATCAGTTTGGGACCGGTTTCACGGTTCAGTGGATTTTTTGAGCAACCCTATTTGGAAGTATAACCGATATTTGGGAAATGAAAAAACAGTTTCCAAACACTTTTTTTTCATAGGTTTCAAATACTCAGAATATACAAACAAAGACCATGGCAAAACAAAAAGCCTTTAGCAAACAATATCTGCCTGTTTCAAAAGTTTACAATGTTTGGTCTGGAAACAGGTAAACAAGAACATACTAATTTTCCTGATGGAGATTTACAGTCCACCATAGAGATATTAAGATCTCAATTCAGGAAGGAAGGTAACTTATTGAGGTGAGATGAGTTGTGCTACCTGAGAAAATGCGTAAGGCAACGCTGAATACATCCCGGCTGCTCTTTCACGGTAAAATACTGTTCTCTCAATATTAACAATAGCCTGGACTGAAGAAGCATTAGTGGCTCCAAGGAAGAGAACAGCAGCATACATAGCTCCCATAAGATTTATAAGATCCTGTGCCTTTGTCCTGTTAACAAAGTTCATGTTTTAAAGAAGTTTATGTTTTGTAATCTATGTATTCCATATTAAAATCAAACAACAAATTGCAGCCTAAAAATTTTAATTTTTCATCAAACAGGAACACCAAACACCAAAAAAAAAAGAGGAGGAAGAGGGCAATACGCAAACTATGTAATGCTATATTTCCTTCACCCTGGTACGATACCCAGTTATGAAAGGGCATTGCGGTATTGTTTTTTTAACGTTTTTTACTTTCCCTTCACGAAAATGCATTTGTCAATGTTTTCTAGTAATGTTTTCGAAAAGACATGATTTTTTTTAGGAAGCAGTTCAAAGTAGTTTCAGACCTTTTCACTGAAACAACCAACATGAAAGCCGAAAGGTATAGGTGCTTTTAACTCCTCATTATTTTTCTTTTCAATAGCATAGAACAATGAAAACCAAAGAAATGAAAACAATAACTCTGATCTCCCAAAGTGTTCTCAACTATCGTACATCTTCTTTTGTGTTTTCGGGAAAGAAGGGAATTCCAATAGTTACTGCAGCCATTGAATGTAAATGAAATTTGAAGACATCGAAGACTTACATCTGCTGCCCTTTTTTCCATAAAATAAACCCAAATAGTGCACCAATAACAATGGTGACGAAGAACCGAATGGCATTATACTGGGGGTTCCTCCAGTAAGACCAGTGTTGTTTCCAGAAACAAGCTTTGCACTGTGTAACAAATGGTTGGGAGTACTTGGTCGAAAAGTATAGATCCTTCGATCCCAGAGCCGGAGTACTGAGTTCTTTAATGAGCTCCTGATTTCTCCTGAACCAAGAATCAAGAAAAGATAAGGACAGTTGAAATAAATTTGCAACTATATAACTGTTGCATGGATGCGTGTGTGAAATCATTTGCTGGTGTATGTCAAGACTGTTGAACTGAAGAATGGTTCCTACATCAGTACATCTCACAAGCCCAAGACTGGTTTTCCTTGGAAAATGTACTCTCTCCCTCTCCCTCTCTCTCTCTCTCTCTCTCTCTCTCTCTCTCTCTCTCTCTCAAACCGTCGGTATTAATGTTAATCTATGAGATGCATTTTACCTTTCAGTTGTTTTCCAAAGTGGGAAAAAAAACTTATGTAATCCTACGTTACATGGTTCCTTCATTTTGGCTCAAGTACTCGTGTCGATGTGTCCGACACTCGTATTCTTTTGGACACTTGGATCTTCTAATTGTTAAGATACTTACAGAAAGGAAATATCAAATTAGCTAGAAAAGCGATATTTACCGGCGGTATTAATGTTAATCTATGAGATGTTATTTACCTTTCAGTTGTTTTCCAAAGGGGAAACAAAACTTAAGTATTATTGTAATCCACATTGGTCTCTTTTTTTTAGTGCAAGATGGAAATGTACTTCTTGAAATTAATTTTGTTACTTTTTGGCTTGCATGTCTTTGTTATCATTATCTATTAAAGTGTAAGGATGAGAATTTGTTACCATGTTGTTGAGTGAGAGAGAGCGGGCGGGCAGGGGGGAAGGAGGAAATACCAAACATTCTTATTTTTGAGAAAGAAACAGTAAACATAAAGATGTTAAGATCATGAAGAAGCAAATCCACAATAACTAAATGAGTATCATGAAGTAAGCATCCATGCCAATATAGGCTCGTCCCCAACATTTCCGACTAGATGAAGTATAATAAAAGAGTCAGACACATATTTATATGGGTTTGCCACAAGTACAACTAGGAAATTAAAGACTCCATGTAATGCCGTGGAAGTACATGAAAGCTACATATTCATTATAACTCAAAAATCAAATTCTGCTTACTGATAAAGGGAGGAGTTGGCATATATCTCAGCAAAATCAACATTCAGTTGAGTCTCAACCGTAGGAGCACTAATCTCTAACATCCAGGTAGCAGGATTGTAACCATCCTTAATCTTGGGCACACCTGGGACAGCCTGTGGCAGTTTACAATGTCAATCTATTCTAAGTTAAGTAGTAGAAAATTTGCTATTCTGGTAGTTTTAATTTGCAAGCTTTGACTGTCTCCATATAAATTTATTTCTCCTTTTGTTGGGCACAACCGCACAGGCTTAGACGTCAGAAGAGGAGAAAGAGGAAATAATTTGCGAAGGTTCACTTCATGATAGTTTAGCAATAAAAGGAAATTATGGTATACAGAATGTAGTTTAGCAATATAAGGTAAAACTACAAAACCATACATTTTGTGTACAGAATTATGTGGGCTTTTGTTGTTCAATGCCACAGCCACTTTCACGTCAGATGACACTTTTACGCATGAAATTTCTGTGTTATCCTTTCTCATAACAAAAGCAAACACCAGCATTAGGAAAAGATTTATGCTTTGTTCTCTTTACAACTTAACAAGAATTTTTCAAAAAATACCCCCTAGATTCCACCTAGATTCCTCCTACTTCTAACATTTCTCTCCCTATCTCTCTCCACTTATTACTCCTACTATTTTTCAAAAAACTTTTCAAATATCAATCCAAACAAAGCATAATTACTCACTTCAAAATATTCTATAAGCTCTCGGGATTGGCGACCCAGAGGTCCAGTATAAATGACTTGGCCTCCTCTCTTCATCAAAAGTAACTGCAAGCAAGCACTATCATTAGTTGCAATTTAAGTTGCACAGATATGACAAGGATGCTGGCACAGAGATGGATACAGCCATGGGACACAACGCCGCCCTAAAGGTGTGGACACAAACACGATGGGGAACACAACAAAATAGTTAAGGGAAATTTTTTACGTATCTATAATTGCTATTCATATGAAGATTGTCCAGAAACAACCAAACGTCATCATAATTTGCTATCCATACCAACTTTTTATTATTCCATAATTGTACTCCAGAAATTAGTTCTTAAGATTATGACAACCCTGCCATGTTCCCGTCTATGCCTTAACTTGGGAGTTGGGACACATAAACACGTGGCATGTCCTCGACATGTCCGATGCATACGGGCAACCCCTTCTGCGTTTTGGTACTTCATAGGCTGTTATTTTGCTCCATAAATGGCCAAAAATCATGATCTAAACTAGTTTCATGAATATTATTTAGTAGGAAATTTCGTAAACCTCATCAAAAGATTCAAAAATGTCTATGCTTGGTTGGTGAATTGTGCACACTACAGTTCTTCCTGTGTCCACCGTATTTCTCACAGTTCGCATAACAATGGCTGCAGCTCTAGCATCAAGGCCCGATGTTGGTTCATCCATGAAGATGATAGATGGGTTAGCAACCAGTTCTACAGCTATTGTCAACCTCTTTCTTTGTTCTGTCAAAAGACCGTCTACTCCCGGAAGCCCAACTAAGAAATTCCTTATCAGGTTAAGCTCAACCAACTCCATCACTTCTTCAACAAACATCTGTCACAAAAAAGGGGGGAAAAGTCATTTAAATAGAGGAACAAACTTCTGCTGAGCAACATTCACGTTTCTTTATTCTGTAAAACAGAAATACTTGTGTGGTGAACTGTTTTTGAAAATGGTTTCGGAGGGATTCCTGTTATTTTTTGAAAACAACTCAGTTTCCAACCAAAAAGGGAAATGAGGAGTGTTTTCAGTCTTTTATTGTTTTTGGTTTCCAAAAACACGCAAAAGGGTAATGGAAACAAAAGACTGTGTTAATGAAGGCAATTCCATATACAAATTCTTGGGATGTTTATCAAGTGGCATACCTTCCGTGTTTTTGTGTTCACATCTGAGGAAAGACGGAGCCAAGCAGAGTATAGAAGAGATTCATAAACAGTAACATAAGGTGAGTGAATGTCATTCTGTTCACAGTACCCGCTAACCCTAGCAAATGTTGCTTGGTTCTTTGCGTAACCTGAAATGCTGATAGTTCCTTCAATATACCTACCAGTCTTCCTTCCAGCCAACACATCCATCAATGTGGTCTTTCCAGCACCACTAACACCCACAAGTGCAGTCAATATCCCTGGTCTGAAAGCACCACTAACATCTCGCAGCAGTTGAAGACGATCCTCCTCAATCCCTTGCTTTTTCATTTCCTTGTTTAAGAGAAGTAAAATTTTCAACTCAATTAAAGAATCAAGTAAAACTCATCATCAAAGTGAGAAACCATCCAACGTAAAATCAACTGACAATGACTTGAGAGGCTGTTCATACTCATATACTAGCATTCGGGGAGATAATTTACTGAGGTGTGACAGCTCTAACATTCCTTTGCATGTGCAGGCCCGCGACTCGCACGTGAAGAGGTAACTAAAGGAACCATAACATAGGATTGCAACAAAATGAATTCACTTTGGCAACAAAAAGGATGGGTACTCAATATAAAGATTCTTGCCCACACACAAAGCCTTTGAAAGCCTAGCGCAGTAGCGCTGACACTAATTTTTGAGCACATAACACAAACTCAACAAGCAACGGGTGGAGAGGCCACAAAAGTTCATATATAAGTTCTAGAGGTGATTATAAATTTATGTGGGACAAGCTATACATAAAATCATGTCAATGAGATTGATAACGAAGGCAAAATTCTGTTTCTAGACTAGCTAAGCTATTTGCTAGATAAACATGATAAAACAGATAGATGAGAAAATCCTAAAAAAATAGAATAAAAATAAAAAGCCCAAACAATAAACCAAAAAGATGTAAATTTAAGCAGACCGTGACAAGCCAGATTGAACGAGCGACTTACAACGGGCATATCCACATAGTAGTTGACGTGATTGAATGCTAGTGAAAGGGGTTGAAAGGGCAAAACCATTCCTTTTCTAGGTGAATGATTACTCTGTAAAGCATTTCTTACTGCCATATCATCAACACCTGTAACCATTCAAAAGGTAGCAGAATTTAGACCATTAGAACATTGTTTACTATAACAAGGAAATAGCCACGCCATAGCCTAGGACATTTGGCATCCCAAATTTCTTTTTCGCATTACACATGCAACGCAACTGAAATCAGCATGAGCTTCAAAATGAAAAGGAAACTAAGAACTCCAAATTTCTAGTCTCTGTTATTTTGTTTGGAACTAAGAACTCCGATGGTACATCTGGTAACTAGTGATCTACATCTTAACTTGAAAAGTATTATGAGGAATGACTAGGTTATAAAGTAAAGATATTAAGGGGCAAACGCAAAGGCTCAAACCTTCAGATGCCATTTGTCCATATAGTGACTTCTTCTTTTCATCTTCCTCCAACACTGTAGCTCTCGAATCACCCAGAGCTGAAGTAGAGAATACAGAAACAGGGCCGTCAAGAATGCAGTTCTTTCACAATGAAATGATAACTTCAAACAAAAAAGAGAACCAAAACAACTCACGATTCAAGTAAGTCAATGCTGCAATAAACAAAACGTTGAAGAGAATAGAAAACGCAACCAGTGCTCCAATGCAAACCCAAAACATGTAATCATCCGTGAAGAAGCCTCTCGACATGAGGAGGACTTTCCCAACCGTTGGTGCATTAATTCGGGAGTCTGTGTTATTCTGCAAATCAGAAATATGTTCCAACATTTTGTTGAGGCGACTACATGAAATTATGCAACATTTCAAATATAAATGAAAACGCAGACTTCAAGACAAACATAAAAGAGAACTTACGGCACTCCATCTCTTGTCAAGAAATTCATTCATGACTAATGCATTCTGTCCATACATCAGTGGAGAAATATAATATCCCCATATCATAAATGGCCCAATGTCATCTGCAGGCACGAAAGGAAATGAATGGTTGTAATGCTTTAATCATCTATGTAGAAACACTCACATGCAAGAATACAAAACTTTTTAGCCAAATGCCAATAATTTATCAGAAAAGTAATGTACCACATTGGACTATTACTAAACAAACCAAAAGCTTGGTGTGATTTCAGGAAACGGTTGAAAGGGAAATCAGCAGCTTACTTTTGGCAACAATAAATCCTCCAAGAACAACAACCAGTACCAAGGTGAAGGTGCCTAAAGTGCTAGCAACAACCTGTGTTCTTCCCACCGCAGCAATAAAGCGAAAGAGAGACAGACCCATCTGATGTATACTGAAGAATGCCAAGAGCTGACGGAAAAATCTGAATGAGATTGGAGAGTATTTGTAAGTGAAACAAACTCTAATAACATGAAATCATTATAAGGTTCCCTTTCTCAATGAAAGTAGTATCAAAAATTCTAGGTAAACAAATTCGGACACAGAGAAGGGCAAACCAATTCCCTTTGGATGAATCTCAGGCACAAAGTGAACTTCCTATTGCTTAATCTCTGAATTTAGACATTGCTGATGCCAAATGTGATGTGTACATTTCTAATGCAGAATTGAAGTTGGTAGCACGCTTACCTACTTGCAGCAGGAGCAAACCCAATTGTGTAATACGTAAGACCAACCAATATTGCTGATTCCAGGAAGGAGATGGGTATCCGAAGGACCCAAATTGGCAAGGCAAAAGCCCACGGAGGATAGAATAAGGCATCCCTCTGTTTATAGAAGACAGGAAGCCTCAGCATAGTCATTGCAAGCTCCGCCATCCCATTAAACATCACGGAGATCAAACTGAAGAATAGAGCTCCAAAAAACTTCCCTCCATCTAGCAAAGTGCCATACGGCATTTTTGTCCTCAAGAAAACAGTCAAGGCTATCAATGACATGATTGTTATTTGGGTGATTTTGAATATGTGAACAAAAATGTCGCGCTTCATTAAGAGCCACTCTCTATCAAAGCATGCCCTAAAAAGTTCCCGGTTGGAGATCCCATACTTTTCTGTCACCATAGCAGCCGGGTGGGTTTTTGTTGTATCGTAAGGAACACCGAGATCTGCCGCTAGTTGTTGGCCTATAGGGAATGAGTAGAAGGCCTGTGAGAATTCGGCAACTGAGACATATCTATATAGTTCGTTCTTTTTGAACCAGTATTGTTCTTGATCTTTCTTCGAAGTTACTTCTTGAAGAAAATCGGCGACTCCTTTCCTCTCAGGGCATTTGAAACCCATGAACTCAAAGAACTCGAGGATATTATCGCGTGGACCTTGATAGACAATTTGACCTTCTGAAAGTAAGATGATGTCGTCGAACAGATCATAAGTTTCTGGGGCTGGCTGAAGAAGAGAGATGATCATCGTCACGTCCATTATATGGACCATTTGCTTCATGCAATTGACAATCTGAAAAGTTGTGGAGCTGTCCAACCCGGTCGATATCTCATCCATGAAAAGAGCTTTTGCTGGTCCCACCAACATCTCTCCTGCACTCAGTTAAGAAAAAGTTTATCGGAGGACTTATAACTGACGACTCATTTCGAAACCAAACTAATAAGGAATCAAGGATCGAAACTCTTTGGTGTGTTGTTTTGAAAAGCATAGGAAGGGAAACTTTTTGTAAATGTATCGCAAACGAATTCAGAAATTTCAAAAGAGACAAAAGAAAATTGAAACAAAAGAAGTTGTTGAGAAGCATCATCTACAAGATATCTCAGTACATGAAAGCCTACTAATTGGTTAATAAAACAAATTGAAATTTATAGCTTGATTCACTATTTTGTGAAAAGGAACAAGTACAACACAAAATGCAACGGTGCGATAATTGCCAAGTATTGTCAAAACTTGAACTTCGTACTGACACACTTCTTTTTTATGTATTTTGTTATTCAACTTTTTTTTTCCAGTCCCACTTGCGAATAAGGAAACAAAAAAAGTTCGGCTATTCGATGGAAACAAATAGAAATTTTGTTCTTTGTAAGGAACGAAAACTATATAAATCAAATGGGCATAAGCAGATACGCAGGAAAGATTTAGGCCTCAAAAAATGTTCAATTAAAATAGCCTAGTTCTAAGAATATCCCAAGTCTCCATATTCAGCGGCATGTAGAAAAACTGAAGTGGTCAAGAGACACTTTATGCAGAAAAGTATTGATTACCGCAGCTAAAAACCATTAGGCCTTCAGGAATTAAATAGGACATCAATTAATTTGTCAATACTTAATCGGCTATGCATACCATCCAATGTTAATGCCACCAAAATCATTGACAAATGCTTTGATCCCCTTTAGATGATTAATATGTTCGTAATGTTTCAACCACTTCTGCATTTATATGGATCAGAAACATAGTAAAGGTAAAAGGACAACACCAACGAGGACCGACAGCAGAAGAGCACTTTAAGTATTTATATGAGCATGTTAGAAGTAGTTCAAATTACAAGCAAAAGATCAACACAAAAACAAATTTGAAGTGTCATGGTTAAAGATTCTTAACAGATGCAAAGGAAATCTTCACAATTCACTGACATGGAAAGGAGAACATATGCAATTGGAAGAAACAAGGAGAAAAAGCTGTGACCAACAAGAACAATATGTGTTTCCTTCTCACAGTCATGGAATCATACCAGTGGTCGCACGCTTCTTTTCTCCACCAGAAATACCCCTTATCATCTCATCACCAACCAAAATATTTGCACATAAATCCAATCCTAGTATCTGTGATAATTTGTATAGTCATAAGTTACGAAATCATTTTCTGTAGGGGATTATAAAAGGAGTTCTGCAATAGCAAACTGTACGTAAAAAGACAACTGCTTCAATATTAGAACTGTGACCTTGATAATATAGTCTGTAACCAAACTGGTCTCTTGACCCGACACTGCTGTGGCCTTCATAAATGCATCAATCTCAGGATCCGGTTTAATTCCTGCTTCTTTCTCTCGTCTTGAGAGCTCCACAAGCATTTCATATCTTGTGCCAACCCCAAAACAGCGTCCTGAGAAATCCAATGTCTCTCTCACTGACATCCCCCCATAATGAAGATCCAGTTGACTAATGTAAGCACAGGTTCTTTGAGGAACAAACTCATTCAATTCACGACCACAATATGTGACTTTTCCTGATAACTGCCACATAGAAATGAGTAAAGAGGGGAAATCGTTACACAACATAAGATACTAACAAACAAACAAAAACATTTAATAGAGAACCATAAACACACCCTTAGGTCCTGATCAAGCTTCCCTGCTAGTGCTAGCAACAATGTTGTTTTGCCCGCGTTCGGTGGACCCAAAAGCAATGTCATCCTGAAATCCTGAAATTAGTACTTTTAAACAATAAGGCAGTACAGCACTGATCAAGTTGCAACCTAGCCAAGAAGTCCAAAAAAAGAGAGGTAAAGGAGAATAGTATAAAAAACCAGGATCTGCAAAAACAGAACACTATATCCATAAATATTTTCCTTCCAAATGCACCACAAAATGAAGCATAACAAACAAAACATAGATTACTTTTGCATTACAAACCAAAATACAAAACGGAAATAGAACTCACAAAAGAAATTTTCCTGTTATACATAGATTACTTCTGCATTACTAACCAAAATACAAAACGGAAATCGAACTCACAAAAGAAATTTTCTCGTTATACAAACGACACAAACATAGAATTTTTTCCCAGGTGGCCACTGGCAATCTCTACATTACTCCCTTTTTTGAGAAACCATTTTTTTCATTACTTCCCTGTCTATCATGAAGAGAAAGTTTCCAACTTGATTTCATTACCGTGATGGTTTCACAATGCCGCTAACATCTTTAAGTATCTGAATTTTTCTCTTCTTAGAAGGGGCAAGCCGAAATAGTCCGAGAACACTCTTTTGTCCACAACAGCCAGAAAAAAAATTTGTGTTAGTAATCAGCAAAAAAAGCGCAAAGCTAAGAGATATGCAAGATGTAATATTTATAGTCAATAACATGTTTCATGGAACACTAAGCAGCACGAAACTGAAATATCTAAAAAGAACTTATATTTTTCCCCACAATTAATGAACACCACAATGACTTTTGGGGAGTGATTTTCCCAAAATACAATGCATGTTTTTGCCTTTATTCGGCAGAAATATAAGATTTTTGTATATTGCACAGAAGTTTATCAAGAATGAATAAAAATGTAAGGGCAGACTTGTTTTCTTACATAATAAGAGCAAAAAATGAGCACTTGAAAATCATTTGTATAGTTCTTTAATTAGTTACTTCTCAATCACAATGAAAATCCAAGATTCGTTTTCCAATTTACTCCCATTGTACCGATCCAGAAAATTTAAGAGAGAGGACAAAAAATCTATCATTTTACGAGCGCAGGGATTCCAGGGAAGTTGCCAAACCACAAGCAAGAATTTTTTCAGTGTCCTTTCTAACTTACGATGACAAAAAGACTCTCTTCAACTGTTACTATAAGGACTAATCCTATACATTGGTATTTCTTTTTACAATCAGAAAGAAATTATTTGCACATAGTAGAAATGATAAGAAATGGAACAAAATGTCGAGAGTGAACGATAGGTTCACAACAACCATTAGGGGTTATAAACAAACTGAATTATTCAAGCCCAAGCTCGTGTTTCTTCATTAAAAGCTTATTCAAAAGTGGTCCTTTAAAAGCTAATTCAAGAATGGTTCATTATATTAACAAACAAAAAGTGAACATTTTGTTACAGCTCGTTAACTTTCAAACAAAGCTCAAATAAGCTACTCCTTGGCACGTTATGCATAAAAAAATACAAGTTACTCGAGATCAGCTGGTGTTCGGCACGATTAGACCTTGTTTGAGATCAACTTGCATCATAAACAAGCAAAAGGTTGCACATTTTCTTTAAGCATGTTAAATTTTCAAACCAAGCTTGTTTGGCTCATCCATAATTAGCGCTAACCTCAATAACTAAAGCAAGCCCAAACTGCTCAACAATGATAAACCAACTCAAGCAAAATTCAAATGGGGAATAAACCTAACAAATAAAGAGCGACTTCAAATTGGGACAAATAATCGATCAATCTTTTTAGTCAGAGTGTACAATACCACTTTGGTTGGCTCATATTCTCAAACATCTAACCGTCTGTCCAAATTTATCTCAGACATCTAATGTACAAGTACACTAGGTCTTTTCCCACTTGTATTAGATGCACACATGGTGGGTTGTAATATAATATTAATTTATCTCTTGCTATTCCACCAAAAGTTATTGAAAAGGAAGACAAATTAAGTAAAAGTTCGTAGAAACATATAGAGAGAAGAAAGTACCTCAAGTGCGTTCAAGGTGGCATTAAACAGAGTAGGAAGTGCTCTGCCCCCAACATGTATATCTCCATCAACTGATAAATGTTCAAACCGGACTTCAATCTTCGGAATCTCAATTCCCACCCTGTGTATGTAGGTATCAAAAATAGTTGACTACTTCCTAACGTACAGGGATGGATATATCGTCTCAACAGATAATAATAATAAATTCAACCTTAGGTGTTCGACCTGCCTAGGCACACTTTAACTACTCTCTTTTCCGGTCCAGTTAAAAACAGTCATCTATGCCGGAGCTAAAGAATTCAGTGCCGGGGCTAAAGAATTCACAAAAGATTATTTTTTTTTGCCGCCTGACTCCTCAAATTGAATCCTGGTATTGTGTGGGGGCAAACCTACCAACCAACCGAACTAACCAAACGGCTTTTTACTCCAGGTCGATTGGCGCATAACTAGCCGATCTTTGCCGGTAACCTCGAGCTTCAAAAGCTTCACAGATCCAGCGCCTCTCTCCTTCCACCGGTTGCCGTCCTTGTCGAATCGGTTAAGGTGAATTCTGCATTCACGGGTGTGAATTCACACTCCACAAATTTTGAAAAAAAGGCAAAATAGCAAAAGTATTTTTAAAAAAGCGGTTGCACGGGCCAGCGCTGCAAAAAAAGGGTTCGCGCAGAATCCTAAACAAAAAATGGGACCGGCTTACTAACCGGTCTTATTTTGTCACTGTCTACCCGTCTAAATCCACCGCATGTCAAGCCCATTTTGCATAAGCCGCGTTTAAGTAAACTACCAGAAATTCCCCATGACCCATCACCGTCCACCTTCGAACTCGTGGAGAACCGAAGGCTCTGGTCGAACATCGGGTACAGCGACTTGATCTGGCCGTTGCGAAACAAATCGTCAGTGAAGATTGGGGATTCGTCGTCCTTGCCTACGCACGGAGACGGAGATATCATCTTCTCCGTCTTAGTCATCGGATTCTTCGCCAGACGGGCGGTGATTCCTCTGTTAACTTCCTGCATTTTCTTCTATTGCAAATCGAATTCAACGAGGTCAGTTCCTCTGTCTCGCCGGTGATTCCCAATCATGCGTCTCTCTAAAAACGAATTAATTTGGTTTTAGTAAATGTAATTAATGAGGTATTTGTTGTTTGTAAAATACCTAGTGGTACCCCGTGCCTAGGGGTGTAAACGAGCCGAGTCGAGCCGAGCTTTAGCGAGCTCGAGCTCGGCTCGTTTAGTTAACGAGCCAAATATTCGAGCTCGAGCTCGGCTCGAGCCTTATCGAGCCGAGCCCTTAACGAGCCGAGCTTAGTAATTTACTAATCGAGCCTCTCTTTATCGAGCCGAGCCTCCCTTAACGAGCCGAGTTTTTGTCGAACGAGCCGAGCTTGGCTCGGCTCGTTTAGTAAACGAGCCGGATACTCGAGCTCGAGCTCGGCTCGTTTACTAAACGAGTCGAGTCGAGCCGAGCCTTAACGAGCCGAGCTCGCGAGTAGCTCGGCTCACTTACAGCCCTACCCGTGCCTATGGCACTACGCATCGCGGTTGGAAGAGAATGACAGTTGTGTGATTTAGGTGAAAACCAAGAGCACTTAACCGAGAAGTGGGAGGATGCACTACAGCATTTGGATCAAATAAATCTAAGCCGTTTCAACAACTTGTCCCCACACCCTTCTATTTTATAATAGAGATAGAATGAGATGGATAAATTTGGTTTGGTTGGTTTTAAATATGGGTGGTTAGGTGGTAGGTGAATTTGAATACGTTTGTGATGTAAAGGGGATGGATTCTGCATTTAGAGGTGTGATTTATATAATTTGGAGGTGCGAATTGTGCAGATAGGGTGTGAGTTTTGCATTTGGGGTTATGAATTGTGTAATTTTGAGGCGTGAATTATGCAGATATAATGTGAATTCTGCAAAGAGATATAATGGGGCCGAATTTACACTTTCAAGAATTCACACTCCCAATAATTCTGCAAAATAGCAAAATACTCCTAATAAAAACATCTTTAAAAAGGGGGATGCACGGGATAGCGCTGCAGAAAAGGGTTCACACGAAACCCCAAAAAAATGGGACCGGATTGGAATTTTCTGATGTATTTTTTGCCCTAATATCCTATGCTTTCAGCTTAAAACATTGCGTTTGCATGGTGATCACATAAGATGATATCCAAAGTGTGATACTCAAATATGGTAAGTGGAAAAGGTAAAGAGGAAAAAGTATTGATGAAGACGGGAATCAAACGAAGAGTAGAGAATTGATCAAAGGTATATATATATATATATAAAAGAAAGAATAAAAGAACGTTCTACCCACATCGACGAATCGTGCGCAAATTCTGTTGTGGGGTCCACCACAGCTCGCACACAAACAATCTAAGCATTAAGTGTAAACATTTTTTCAGGGTCGACGCGAAAAATTAGCTCAATCCAATATTTACAGGTGCTCGATCCAATCATGTAACTTTTCATTCACCCAACAACTTCGGCCCGTCTGTGCACCCGACGGTGTGGAAGAGTTTGCGGCTCGGGTTACGGGCTCAGACCACCAAGCCTGGGGCCCTGGGCAATAGTAGGTTCTTACCTTCATGCTTTGTAACTTAAATAATTTTAATTTGTTCGATGTGGGAACAGTTAACTTAGATGTTATCTCTCTTCCGACGGGAACTAGCCCCACAAGGATCAGCGCAAAGCACCCCTCAGGACGGGAACTAGCTAGCCCCACAGGAACAGCGCGGAGGGCAGCCCCTCTCTTTTTCTCTCTCTCTCTCAAGTAGTACGTAATGTGCTTCTCTCCTTGCATCATTTTTTACAAAGACTATATATTAATCATTTTTTTACGAAATCTGTACACAATTTTATGCACAATTTGTTTGTTTGGCTTTTCATCGTATTTTAGAGATTAATCATTCGCTCAGAAAAAAAAAATAAAAAGTGTAAAATGTTGACCAAAATTGAATAAAAGTTTATACAAGACAACACTACTCTCAGCTTATTAGTAATTTTTTCGTTTATAGTAATTTTTTTTGGCATTTTGTCTTAATTAAGTACATAATTTTTCAGTTTTTAGACTTTTATCGTCGAAATGAGTGATTAATCCAACAAATTTAACATGAATCTAGTAAAAATTTAGAAAAGACCACAAAAAGAGCAAAAGAAAAAACACAACAAAATTAGGCAGCATGGTTAAATTTATCTTCCTATCTCCCATCTAGAAAGATTAAAAAATCCATATATAGCATGGTGAAATTTATCCATATTAACTCCAAAAGGGTCGCAATATGTCACCATGCATATACAGTCAATTTATTAGTCACCCATCCCGCCATTATTAACCTCTCCAGCCATCCGTCTAGCAACCCCATTTTGATCACCATTTTCTTAAAGATTCTCCGATGTTTGTGTAGTTGAATACTATTTTTTACATTAATTCAATACTTATTTGTTTGTCGGGATCAGTCGACAACATTAATGGTCGCAAATACTAAGAGCATCTCCAATCCCGGACTTCAAATCGGGCATGTCAATTTTTTTTTGAAGGCTGACGTGGCATTTTGACATCTCCAATTTAACATCAAAGTCTTCATTTCCAACCCTTGATGTCAAATTCTATTTATTTGACATCAAATTATCCCTCGCCAACCCTTATGTCAAAATACAAATGGTCATTTTTTGAAATTTGGCATGGAGGAGGGAGATTGTCAAAGTTGGCATGAGAAGGCTTGCCTTCAAATCCACATAGGAATTGGCATCAAAGAAGGCTATTGGGTTGGATTGCATTTTGGTGTCAAATATTACCGTTAACATGTCCACGTAGGATTTGACATCGCCTATTGGAGATGCTTACACAGTTAGCAGACTAGGCTCTGTTTGTTTCAGAAAACAAACGTCAAACTTTTATTTTTCGATATTTGGTTGGCACTTGAAAAACTATTTTCAAAAATTGACAAAATAGTAGAGAGAGAGAGAGAGAGAGAGAGAGAGAGAGCGTTTTGATCAGCGAGAGAGATTTGAGAATAAAGGAATTGAACGTGAGTAAGGACTGACGATCGAGGAAACTGAACAGTGAGAATTACAGTAGAAGGCAGCAGGTTCATTTTGGAAAATAACTTACGGAGAATTTAAAGGTAAATCATTTTCATTCAATTAATGAAAAATATTTTACATATAAAATGTTTTCCTCATGCATTTTTTATATAACCAAACACTGGAAAATGGGTAAATCATTTTACCGAAAAATATTTTACGCTCAAACAAACGAAACCTAATCCGTCAGAATTAGTGACGAGAAACTAATTTTCTTCTATCATGCAGTAGCGTAATTTACATTTTTCAATCCCAACCATGTAAATGTGTCTTGATTTTAGGTTCCCGCATGCATGGCAGTAGAGAGAGAGAGAGAGAGAGAGAGAGTGTGTTTACCTATCAGTTCGGTCCCTCAAACGTTGAAGAAACCTCTCGTTACCTTCTTGATCAGCAGTCTTGAGTACACTATCCATCAACAGCTTCTTCTCCAGATTTCCTAGCTTAGTTACATCCACCTCACCTTGCACGATTTCCCCGTTGTCCAGCACTCTATTTAGCATCCCCTTCCTCAACCTGTCATACGTCGGGAGCCGCTCAATTGCCGCCCACCGGAGCTTCTCCTCGTCGTCTTCTCGCTCCCTCTGGCTCGTCGTGCGGCCGAACACTTCCGGCTGCCCTCGCCATGCTTCCCGGAAACTCGCTGACGCGCTGCTCCCCCTGTTCGCTGACGCAAAACTCCGGCGACTGCTCGAGGATCGCGCCAGATCATCCTGGGGCGACGCTGCCATAATGATACTGTTTTACAAGAAGTTGTAAGCTGACTCAGACACTTCAATTATTATTATTAGAAAGAAAAAAATAATCTCAATTCTAACATCCTTAAGATTTATAGGATCCTAGCATGGGTACATACTTAGCAATATATTCTTCGCACAGAAGAGATCTTGAGCTACATAACCTAGGGTTTCGGTAAATGTGAATGAGCATGATAAAACAAATAAATGTTTGTCTTAGGTCCTATATACGCTCGAATCTCATGGAAACCAAGCATTTTAAATATTAATGGTGTCACTAGAGGGTTTGTCCGTTCATTAATTTCAAAAGCTGACCCAGATCGCTTACAAATTAAAAAAGAAAAAGGAAATTAAAGAAAGATCTTAGAGCTACACAAATCGTTTTCGAAAATGCAGTAGCCAGTAGGTATGCTGCTAACACAATGTTTGGTAGACGTTAAAGGGAGGGCAAATAAGAAGATACCGGATATGTACGTTTGTTTGGATTTTTGGTACCGGATATAATTTGCAGAAATGATTAGGCCACCGCACGCCGTGTGGGACCCATTCCAGGCCTTACACGGATGATCCAAGCTGTTTTATAATTTTAAAAACAAAACTCAATGGGCCTCGAGAAAAATTAGCTCAATCAGATATACGTAGGTGCTCAATCCAATCTTTTCATTTTTTGAAAAATCGAAAAAATTTAGAGAGAATTATGGGTTGAGAGAGAGAGAGATGGGAAAGAAGTGGAACCTGCTGTGCAGTGTACAAATCTGGACGAGTAAGAGCTGAAACTAAGGAAATAAATAGAAACCCAAGAGGAATTGTTATTTATAGACATTGTTTTCCTTACCGGATGGTAGATGACCAATGGGCTCACATGATCTTTGATTTCTCTCTCTCTCTCTCTTTTTTGGTCAAACGGAATAGTGAGCTTTGATGACATTTGATAGGAGTAGTTTGTAGTTTTTTTTTTTTTTAAATGATATTGGTACTTCAAAAATTGATACACACTCTAAAAAACAAAGGAAAATAACTTTGGAGTTATACTGATTTTGAAGTGTTTGCATCAATTTTTGGAGTGCCAATATCAATTTTTTTTTTTTCCCACGGAAAAAGCATATCCATTCAACTCATTCACACAGGCCATACGGCATCTACAAATAACCACTCAAATACAAATCAAGCCATACAACAACTACTAATAACCATCCGAAAACAGCGATACAGAAAAACAGCCAGACTCTAAAAGAGACAAAACTAATGTTGAACTCCAAGCGAGAACCATTACCCATCCACACTGTAATTTTGAACAACAAATATAGAGCTAGTATCCAAACACTGGGCCCCTCAGGGTGGCGGATGGTACCAGTTATAAAGCAAACTTAGATTTATCAATGTATATGTACCTTCTAATTGACTTGTTAATATAGATATATTTTAGATTAATAGCTAGATAGAAAAAATGTTTTTACCCCACTAACCAAAATTTCTGTCGGTAGATGACAGTGGAGTCACCCCATAGGAGGTGTCAGCCTCAATCTAGGGTAGAAAACTCGTTTGTTTTAACTGATGAGATTAGGTCCTATTTATTTTTGATATATTTGATGCAATATCATCATCACTTCATGATTACCTCGTTTCAGAACATCTTTTTTTTAAAAATAAGTACTTATTTCATATTTTCAAACTCAAAAATAATATAAATAAAAAATAATGTTTCAATTTTTTTTCCACTGTATAAATGATCTCATCGAGATATTTCAAACAAGATCCATATCGCATATTTTTATATTTCAGTAAACCCATTATTTTTTAGCTTAAAATTTTCTTCTTAAAAAATAAGAACTTATTTCCCGTTCTGGAACGGGGCCTAATGCACCATTTTTGAATTTTTATATGAATAGTGGTACAAGGTCTATTTTAGTAAATGGGTTATTGCAGTGGGTGTAATGTGTGATTCCACACTTCAATCATTTTATATATATGAGCTGTGTTTTGACCATATGTTTAACATGTGTGGTTGCACACTTTTCAATCATTCATTCTGGGTGCTTGAAGTGGAAGATGAAGAGGAAGAGAGATGCAATATGAGGGTAGGATGAAGAGGCGGAAGAGTACTCTGTTTTTAAATTTATGAGGGTAGGAGGAAGAGGCAGAAGAGTACTCTGTTTTTAAATTTATGCGTGTGCATAGGGCTGTAAATGACTAGCCGAGCTCTGTCGAGCTCGTACTCTGCTTGTTTACTAAATAAGTCAAAAATTTGAGCTCAAATTTGGTTCGAGCCTTAATAAATCGAGTCCTTAACGAGCTAAGCTTACATTTATTAAATGAGCCTCTTTAATTAAGTTGAGTCTTTCCTAACTAGCTGAGCTTTTGTCGAACAAGTCGAGCCTCGGCTCGTTTACTATATGAGCCAAAAACTTAAGCTCAAGCTCGGCTAGTAAACGAGCCAAGCTGAGCCAAGTGTTAGCCGTTAACAAACTGAGCTCGCGAACTGCTCAGTTCATTTTGAGCCCTATGTTTGTATATATAGCACAAATCGGAGGGAAACCCATTGGTTTGGCGCCAGATGGCTCGTGAGTGGTGTAATTCCGATTTTGCCCTCACATTGGTGGGGGAAGATGTCGTGATCACTTTGCCGTCCAAATAGGTGGATGTTCCGATTTTGCCCTCACATTGGTGGGGGAAGATGTCGTGATCACTTTGCCGTCCAAATAGGTGGATGGCAAAAAGAATTGGACAATATAGATTGCAATGTGAGAGTCTGAGGATGAAATAGGTAGAATTGATAGTTTCAAGACTAATGCTCCACTCCGCTAAAGATCTTATTTTTTAAATATTTATTTTTTATTTTATAGGACTGGTCATTCTCTCATAATACATAATTTTTAATTTAAAAAATAAATATTTATTTGAAAAACTAGAAAATTCTTAATAAAAAAATTTGGTCCGTTTTACACAATATTGGCCCGTTTTTCAAAAAACTAGGAAATATGATCAAATTAAATTAAAAACTACTCATTCAACCATGTGGGCAAAATAAATATATAGAAAAATCCCTCACCCAACTGGATCCAGGGGTGCTGTAGTGCACCCCTGTGTAGTGTACGTGTAGGGCGGCACACAGCCGTCGATCTCATCAATCAACGGTTCACATTAAAAATCAATTATGATCAGTAATAAATGATTCTTATCGGTCATAATTAAAAATCTTATCTCAACCATTTATTGTCAAGATTGATGGCCCGTGTGCGCCCTATATGACACCTTACAAGACCTTGCACTATAGGATTTCCCAATTCCACCCAACTATCTAGAAGAGCTTCTAGTCTAGATAAAACGATGCTCATGAATTCACGTAGTAATCAAATTAGTACACAATAATCCCAAGCGGTTGGCCAAGTGGTCTTGGCCTGGACTTAGTCGCTCTATCTTGAGGTTTTAGATTTGATTCTCCTTGCCAACGACTCGATCGTGGGCCATCTCACCCCACGCGTAAGCGTGTGAAATGGCTGTAGGAGGGGCTGTAAAAATTTGTCCGAGGTGCACACAAGTTGGCCCGAGATACCTTATATTACCCACCAAAAAATTTATTAGAACGCAATAAAATTAAATATCATGCCCAACCTTCTCATTAATTGCCTACTTGATCGATACTTTAATCCCTGAGAATTTACATAATTAATGTACTATATATACATGGAAAAACATACTATTAAATAATGAGAGTGTATACTAATTATCGATAATAAATTCTATTTGTCTGTTCGCCTTTAAAATAAAGATCCTAGCTCTGCTAGTAGTTGATGGTTGGTCGAGAACTTAAATATTTGATTCCTCAGTCAAGATGGACTTAAAATTGGGACGACAATTAATCCAGAAAAAAAAATCTCCAAGTAATGTGGAGTATTTCTTTTTAAGTGATCCATCATTTGTTCAAGTTCAAATTCTCTATGCCCAATTTGTTTTGCGCATCTGTTCTGGTGCATTTTTTGACTGTTCGACGAGTGAAGATTCTTTTAAACTTTTTTTTTTTTTTTTGATTAAATCCACACATGATAATTCGAATGTACAAAGACGGACCGAGGGACGGATTGACTGGGGGGCACTTTGTTGTAACTTTTTGGAGAATCTTTTGTTTAGATCAAAAGTAATTGTGGTGGTTGTGATGTAAGCCAAGTGATTTAACCTAAGTTAAAATTGTGGGGGTTGGTAGCTAGGCAAGCAGTTTTTTTACCACACGTTTTGGTTTATTATCGTTGGTACAAACCACACGTTTTCATGTAATACGACAGGGAAGTAAAGTAGACGTATATATATATACTTTTTCCTGGGGAGGAAATATTCAAGATTTTCAACTCTGGAATATTTGAACCACAAAAGAAAGTTTTATTAATCTTCGAATACAAAGACTAAAGAAAACAAGTATTAGACGGCATTATATCCCTAGACAAGCTAAGAACAAAGGGTCATGTGATAATACGAGACCCAATCTGAGATTGACAAGATGTTATAACCAAAGAAACACCCAATGAAACTCAGTTAAGTAAAATTGGTCCACTTATTCAACAGAATATAAAATATCATTTTTTTTTTTTGAAATATGAAATTGGAGTACAAATAGGCTACTCCATATGTTAGTTGAGAAGAATGAGAGCGCATTGTGAAAAATTAAAATGGGAGGAGCGCATGACATTTTAAAGGATTAGATATTGACTAATAGGGTCACCACCCTTACCCAGTTAACCTTTTCTTTTTCTTTTGTAAAAATCAGATATCAAGTTCATCCTTTTTTGGGGAATGGGCCGGATTGGTCTAACTTATATATATTCTAGAATCGTTTTTCATTAGTAGTTTTTAAGTTACAAGTATTTTTGTTAGTTTTTCATTTTTAAATTCGTTTGAGTTATTTATTTGTCTCGTCAAGAGAATAAAAGAAAAATATGAATCAAAATCAGTTAGTATCAACAATGCCTAAGCTGATCGACATTAAACATCACCTTCAGTTTACACTATACAAATTGGAAAAAGAAAATTACAATATTGGGTATATATATATATATATACCGTCAGTTTATAAATGGTAATTAAGAAATCCTAATCAAAATTGCCCTGGTATTTTAATTTTAAATCCGAAACGACCAGCGAATGGGATTAACTTAAAAATAATCATCCTTGCAAGGGCGGTCAAAGTCACGGAGTACAAGTCGGTATCGAGTGAAATTGTCATTCCCTTTATGCATCCTGAAAGTGATCAACTTGGAAATTCAAACTTATGAAATCCCAGAAAAGTTGTAAAGAGATCAGTCGAAGGCGTGCGGACATTAGCAATTTGATGTTCATGATTCATGACAACCACAATAGGGTTCTTGTTTACTGGTTAGGTTTCAATTCGATCTTCAATGGAGTCCCTAATAAGATTTCTTCAGAATGGTTATTTTATTCATGTTCATTGGATTCATTTTTTGTCCTAATATATGGAGTGAGACTTTGTTACAACTCAAAGTCAATGGTCAAACCTTATTGTCGAAAAACAAAAAATTCATAATAATAGTTTTTCTTAGATATTTTCAAAAATACTTGTGTAAAAGTCATAATTTTTAAAAAAATAATTTTTGTATCTTTTCGATTCCTAACGTTGAGATGAACCAACAATACATAACTATCAATTTTTATCGACCCTAGCCGCAACTGCTTTCTTCTTCACCTCCCCTCGATCCCCTCCTAGGGTTTCTAACTCAATGAGGCGGCGGGAGGGAGGCGGTCTGATTTCCCTCTCTCTCCTCCCTTCTTTTTTTCTCCCCTTTCTCTTTCTTTGCAGCGTTGTCTAGCTCTTCTTCTCCGTCGTCTCCTTCTCCACATTGTGCCTCCTTTCTACCTCTGTTTTGCCCGTCGGTTATTGTCTTGGCAGTTTTCGGTAGTTCTAATGGCTAGGTGGGGCAGAGGCAGGGGAGGTTGGCCGCGAGATCTCCCGCCGATCTACTTCTGGGCGTGATTGTTATAGGCCTAACGGCATGTTGCAGGCGTATCGTTTTGCTCATCGTGACCTTGGGCGTTTGCAAGTCGGTGGTGTTAGGGTGTTACAGTGTCTTGGGTGGCTATTGGGTGGCGTCGAGGTAGCGGTCAACAATGGCAAATGGATATGCTTAGGTGCTGGATCTCAACCGTTTGTGAGGGCCGGTTTGGTGGTTTCTCAGCGGGCTTGACTTGGGATCCGTCATCTCCCGAAAATTGCGGTAGCACAACCCGCTAATGTCGTCGTCTTGTGGGGCTTGTAAACGTTCACGACTAACGTCTTGGGCAGTGGCAACCAGCCAATGGTTGTTGAGGCGGTGGCGGCTGGGCTTTTGGTGTGCGGCAGTGACTGGTTTGCTGTTTTGTTTAGGGTTAGGTTTTGGCTCTTTGGGTTGGGCTTTGCCCTTTTGGTTTCTTGTGCTTGAATAGTTTATGATTGTCGTGTGGTAGGATGCTAACATAATTGGGAGGTTACTCGCACGTTGTGATACTATTTTTTCTTGCCTCGATATGTTGTATTTCATTATCTCTATCAATAATATTCCTTTTTTCGCCGTTCAAAAAAAAGAAGAAGGTGTCTTTGGGATTTGCCCTTTGGGTGTATTGGGATTGGTTGCATTGGGTGTTTTTTTTTTTTCCATCCAATCTTTAGTTGGATTCCCGTTCCTCTCCCCCAAGTGTCCTTATCAAGTTTTCTTAATAATTTTTTTTCCCTATAAAAAATTTATACTCAAACCCGCAAGAGATCTCAATTTTCAATAGTTATGTCAAACCCGCAAGAGATCTCAATACTTAATACTTAATTAATACATTTATCTCAAACCCGCAAGAAATATCAATTTTTACTACTTAATTAATAGAGTTATGGCAAACCCGCAAGAGATCTCCATTTTTATCCCCAATCGCACCATACGCCCGACATTAGCAGTTCATTCTTTTTTGATAACCACCTGATGTTCGGGTTAGTTTGTGCTCATCTCGACAAATTCCGAAGCCCTGAAATTAACGATAAAAAAAAAATGAACTTGATGCCATTCATTGGAGGAGTAGGTAATGTCGTAATGGTGGTAAAAGTTGATTTAAAAAAAGAAAAGAAAAGAAAAGGCAAAGTTGGTGACTCTATTGGTCATTGAATCCTTAAAAATGTCATGCGTTTACTTGTTCTCATTTTTTACTTTGCACTCTCGTTCTCCGCGACAAATATATGGAGTAGATATTTCTACTTCAATTTTATATTTTAGACCAAATTTGCTTGACTGAGTCGGAAATCTAGGCCATATGTCCACTTACTTCCCTATCGTATTATATTTTATATTTAATAATGTCTACGTACTTCCCTATTGTATTATATTTTATACTTAATAGTAATAAAGTGTGGTCAAAAGTAAAAAATATGATATTTTATACTTAATAATCTTAATATTCCAGTGGCCATATATCTCCCAAATATGCTATTATCTATATTATAGAACAGAAGGGTGTGGGAACAAGTTGTTGTAACGGCTCAGATTTGTTTGATCTAATGGTTGAAATGCATTTTTTCACATTTTAAGAAAGTATTTACATTCGCCCATCATATTACATAAATGTCATTTACTCTTTCTTTCTGTGTGTGTCTTCCCCCGCGGTGAAGAAAAGAGAGGGGGAAAACAATTCTCCTTGCTTCCTTTCTACAAGACCTTTCCTTTCTTTTTTCTTAATTGACTGTCTTTAGGAAAGGAGTTCCCCCAGTGGACTGCCAAGCACTAGTGGACTGCCAAGCACTGGGACTGTCCACTCCTCCTCAACAGTCTAACCCCTCGGGAGAAATCAAATTGGAAGAGGTATTTTCTGTTGTCCACCATGTGTTTGTTAAAATGCTCTCTTCTATTTTGTAGAGACTTGGTGGTTTATATTTATGGATTTTCTTGACGCTGTAGAGACTTTGTGGTTTATAGTGAAGTAGAGGGCACACTCTTCTTACTACCGGGCTTCTACAGATTTTTTTCCCCCTTTTTGAACACAACAAATATTTTTTTTATCTTATCAATTCTGTGCTGAGTTGCAGATAATTGTCACTGAGTAATTCTTTTTCCATATCAATAAAAAAATCTTTGCTGTTAAAAAAAAGGTTAATTTTCAGAAATTTGTAGCTATCTAAAAATTGAAATAAACTTTTTTGAACCACGTACTATCAAGATTCAAAGGGTAATTTCAATTCCAATCGGGGTGGGTAGTGCCGTAGGCATGGGTTGCAGATGATTGTCACTGAGTAATTCTTTTTCCATATCAATAAAAAAATCTTTGTTGTTAAAAAAAAGGTTAATTTTCAGAAATTTGTAGCTATCTAAAAATTGAAATAAACTTTTTTGAGCCACGTACTATCAAGATTCAAAGGGTAATTTCAATTCCAATCGGGGTGGGTAGTACTGTAGGCATGGGCAAACACTAGTCTACATTATAAAACAGAGCAGTTTTTATCTACACATACAAACATGAGCATCTCTACAGCCGTTGATCGCCATAATTCTAATATCGTAACCGTCCGATTAAGAGAATGTTTCCTTAAGTTATACTTTGACCTGTTGTGCTGTTGTACTTTGACCTTTCCAATTAATTACCGTTTGTTTTTCCATTTTGAGTTGATATTACTACAAGAGGGTTGATAATTAACCTGTAAATTATTGTCTTTTTTTCAATTTCTTTTCTCTACCTTGGCATGGGCTTTTTAAAGTGAGGCAAGAAGGGAGTAATTTATATTGGACGGGTAGAGCAGATAATTTATTTAAGTTGGGACTGTATTTCGTTTAGATGTGCCTTTAGACACGGGTATCTGCTAGTAGTACAAAACTGCTCAAATATTGGTATGAGATACATCATAATTGATACTCGCAAATTCTGATTTCCAAAAATCTAACTTTTGTAGAGTTGAAATTTTGACAAAACTCTCCTAGGGCAATATGGAGTTGGGTGAGGGTTTTTTTTTTTCATACGTTTATTTTGCCCACAGGATTGAATGAGTAATTTTTTTTTTTTTTTTTGAATTTCCCACGCACGTCTCAAGTATAATATTTTGGAAATTATTCGACTAGGAGATTTAAAAAGACGACTTTAAGGATTAAAGGAACTGGGAGTGTAGACATGGTTGCTAGATATACGAATGGAAGGTGATGCAAAACAGGTAGTTCAAGCGCTGAAGGGAAGTACTGTGTTTACGGACTGTGACTCAATCGTCTTGGATTGCATTCAACTTACTTCTGTTTTTTATTCTTGTCTTCTTTCACACGTGAATTGTGAAACGAGACTGTAACAGGATAGCCCGTTCTGTGGATGCTCTGTTAGATGTTAGGACGACTACCTGGAGGGAGGACTTTCTCCCATGGTTACATTCTATGGCTTCGAATGACAAAGTCTATAAATCGCAAACAAAGGTTTCTATATATGTACTTCCTTATTTTCAGCTGTCACTTGTCCAAGTATCTAGGGACACTACACAGCAGCTTCAACTTTAGTGGCCTTAAGGTTTTGAATGTTTGATCTGTATAAAATTCCAACATACGATCTCATTGAGGAAATTAACTTTCTCGTGAACACTTGGCCAAACCCCTTGGGGTTGATATTAATAAGGAGTTCTGTTGATGAACATTTTCAAGAAAAAACAATCTTTCGTCTGGTATTACCATTTACCGGTCAACATAGTTAAGCAAAAACTCTGGACTGGCCGGTTATGTAACTTGCAAGACCAAAAAGTTATACGTAAAACCCACCCGAAGAGACGGTACTGGTGACTCCAGAAATTTGTAGCAGTGTGCTAAAAATTATCTAAGCTCTACCGGTTTATTTACAAACAATCACTACAAGAAAACATGTAATTGGTGACGAAAATTTTTTGTCGTCAAAGGGTGGTCGCGAAAGAGCTCAACAACGAAAAAATAAATTCGTCGCCAAAAGTTGACCAATTGGCGACAAAAAATTTCGTTTGCCAATTGTTACCAATCGGTGACGAATTATTTTGTCACCAAAAATAAAAATTCGTCGCTAATTCCGTTTTCATATGGTAAAAATTTTAACTTCTTGCGTGTCCTGAGTTTCGAACCTGGGCCTTTCAACTAATCACACCCTAGCGTGCGATCGAGCATTTGCCCTATTACACTAGACATACTATTCAAAATATATCGGGAATATCTAGTGGAGCGCTGTTAATGCCACGGGGCGTTTTGTTCCTGCCACGGACATTAATTAGACAGAATTGTAAAAAGGCTCAATTGCCCTCACATGCAAGCAAGCAAAATTGTTTTGGCTTCTCTTTTCTCATTCTTTTTAAAAATGTCTCTTGATGACTTTCTGTGTACAGTCCACAAAATCGTCTTCATATATTTTTCATTCCTAATCTTTTTTTTTTTTTTAATCTTATTCCTAATCTAATTTGATACTCCACTATCACAAGACCCAACCAAAACAAAAAAATGCTATCGGTACCGAATCTTAGGGGTATTGAAAATGTACAATGGCAAGTGGGGCCTTTTTTTGGCCCACACAAACAATTCAAACCGTTCATTAAGTTGAAAATAATTTTTTGAGTGGCCCCTACAAAAAAAAATCAGTTCAATTAGATATTCGTAAGTGGTTAATCTAATCTTTCAATTTGTCATTCAGAGTTAATGATCTTGAATTCTGAATGACAACTTGTAGTTTGGATCAACCACTTATGCATATTCAATTGAGTTGAATTTTTGAAAGACCAGTCGAAAATTTATTTTAAAATTAATGAATGGTTCGAATTATTTGTATGTGATCCAAAAATAGCCCGCGAACTGTTGTACATTTTCGGTACACCAAACTTCGGTACCAATAGTAGTACTCCAACCAAAATCTTTCTTCTATAAACCAAGTTGATACGATTAAAAAAACATACTAAATTACCAATAACTTCTCAAATCTCTATCTCTGAGTATAATGGTTTCTCCATTTTTAACCTCTCCCATGCTACTAAGGCACTAAAAGGATTGAGCGCTAATTAATGCACTAAAAGGAGTACAATTTTGATTGCCGGGATGGCAATTGAGCCTTTTTACCATTCTATGTAATTAATGTCCGTGGCACAAACAAATTGCCCCGTGACATTAACCGCTTCCATATCTAATACAGTATATAACATATATGTTCAATATTTATTTTTAGTATTTTTTGATTTCATTACTATCAAATGTGACTAGGTAAGAGGATCGAAATCTATTATTTTAACATATGTGTTCACGAAGTATCATTATATCACTATGAATAGCGCAACAAAAATTATAAAACTGCATAATACTTACAATTCTCCTCATTTCTCGTTGGGAGAGGGGACTGGGCTCGATATATATATATACTAGTGTTAGCTCGTGCCTACGGCACTACGCATTCCGGTTGAAAGGGGATGAGAGTTGTGTGATTTAAGTGAAAACCATGGGCACTTAACTAAAAAGTGGAAGGATGCACTACAACCTTTGGATCAAATGAATCTAAGTCGTTCCAATAACTTGTCCCAACACTCTTCTGTTTTATAATAAAGATATATATACTCATACCTTAAATTAATTAAATCCTCCTCGTCCTTTTGTTTAGAATAATAAACCTTTTAGGTGGTATCAACACTTACTGTATTAGTTCTTTTAAATGAGGTCCCAATAAATATTGACAATTGGTTTGGTTTGGTTTTTCAAGATTAATTAGTCAAGGGGCGTGAAAGTTGGTCCGGACACCTATAATTATCGAAGAAAATGTTGACAATGTAGCAGATTGGGTGTACAAATGAAATCTCAAATAAAACTACTACTACTTGAAAATTCTTGTTTTGCTACCAAGCCAATAATCAAGCAGTAATAGGAACGAAGACTAAATGATTAACACCGATTATATGTGGAAAATTCCAAAAAGGGGTAAAAATCAAAGGAATGAATCAAATACTATAATTAATTTGTGCGGTTACAAGTAATTTTACCCTGTGATTCTGAATCTCCACAAATTGCCCTAAGAACTACTTGCTGACTTCTCATTCACCACACCCAACATTTGATTGCTGCTGCCTTGACTCCTCAAACCTTTCACAAACTTCTGGAAATTCATGGAAGAATGACTCTAAATTTGTTGAAATAAAGTGGGGTAAAAACTTGTTGAAGCTTGGTTGATGCTTCTACGTTCCACCAATTCATAATTACTTAATTATTAATTAGCAACTCTAAGATTCAAAGAGCACGTCACATTCTCACAGTCAATTAGCAAAACCAAGATTCTAGGACAACGTGTTTAACATTGTGTTGGATGGGTATGCTTTCTTTTATTTTTCCGTCGATGTACGTACCTTTCGAGTTTTTATAAAAAGTTTTGTTTGCGGAGGAAAAAAAAGGACAACGTGTTTAACTATTGTTTTTCGACACTCACGCAATATCTCTTGACTGCTGGATATAACTCGTACCCTAGCAACTACTCTTTCCGTCCCAAATTAAATGTCAATTTTTGATGTTCGTACTAATTTTAATTCATTATATCTTTCAATATGGATCTCAAAAAATACGCAATATGGATATTGTGTGATAGTTTTCGATTAATTTTATTATACAAAATTTTCAAACTCATGAAAAACATTATAGATTGAAAGATATAAGAGACGAAAAATGACATGAGTTTCAAAAATTGTTATTCATTTTGGGACGGATGGAGTAGAAAAAAAAAGTCTATTTATGTGGGGCCCACTCCAGGTCTAGCGAAAATCCAGAAAAACATCCATAAATTTTAAAATATTATTTTATGGAGCCCTGAAAACAAATCAGCTCAACATGCAAATATCCATAGGTATCATTTCTTATTTGACAAAACTGCTCAACTGCACAATTTTGTTTTATGGAGTCTTGTAAAAAAATCAGCTCAGCATGCAAATATCCGTAAGTATCATTTCTCAATCTGTAGTGGTGAAACTGTTCAAATGCGCAATTTGCCCCGACGAATTCAGAAATAATACTTACTGGTAATTGTTGAAATTGATTTTTTTATAGAACCCTACAAAATAATATTTTAAAATTTATGGATAATTTTTTAAATTTTTATGTGACCGGAAATGGAATCTAGTGTAAGTGAGGGGATTCAACCATGCATAGTCAATTCAACTACATAGTCAATTCAATCGTGCATCGTCAATTCAACTATCACCTAGAATATAAAAAAATTTAATCATACAGTACATCTTAAATAGTACTGTAAGAAGGTGCCACGTGGTTAATGCATGGGCTGCTCAGTAAAGAACGCAATAATATTATACAGCAAAGATTCTTTCCTATGGCCTCGTTTGATTCGCGGATTAACTGCCTGGGATAGGACTAAATGTACCTAATCCTGAGTTATCCCACGTTTGGTTTCCGAAATGATTGTCGGGATAACTAATCCCAAGATTAAATTTATCCCTATATGGGGGGTACTAAATAATCCTAGGGGGAGAGGTGGGATTACGAAGGATTAACAAATAAGGAATTGTTTTCAAAAATATTTCGATGATATTGAGATTGATTTCAAAAAGCATTTTCAGAATTATTTTCTTTAATATTAATTTCAGAAAATTTTTGTTAAAAAAATATTAATTTCAGAAAATGTTTTTTAAAAAAACCTTTTTTTTTAAAAATATTAATTTCAGAAATTGTTTTGAAAAACTTTTTTTTAAAAATATATATTTTCAAAACTTTCGTATTTTACAAAAACTTATAAAAAAAAAAATATTTTCAAACTTTCATGTTTTTTAAAAATGTTTTCAGAAATTATTTTTGTTAAAAAAATACGAAAAATGTCTTTTAAAACTTTCTTTTCTCAAAAATGATTTCAAAAACTATTTTGTTTGAAAAATGTTTTCAAAAAACCTTTTTCTTCAAAAGAAGTTTCAAAAACTAGTTTTTTTTTTCTTTCAGAAAATTGATTTTCAACTTTTTTAAGAATTTTTTTAAAAAAATAGTACAAAAAAAGAAAACTTTTCCCAAATTGTTTTGTAATAAAAATATTTTCACAAAATTATTTGTTTTAAAATGTTTCCTTTTCAAAACTTTCTTTTGTCGAAAAATGTTTTTGAATTTAAAAAAAAAAAATTATTCCTTATCCCATAATCCCACGCGAATCAAACATGGGATTGGGTGAAATTAGAGACGAAATTAATCCAGGACAAATAATCCAGGGACTATTAATCTTTGGACTGTTAGTCCCATCATTTTTAGTCCGCGAATCAAACGAGGCCTATATGAAATTTATACTCCATCCGGCCTCCCAATTTGTTTGTCTAATCTCGAATTTTCAATTTATTAAAGAAATGAATTTGATCCATTGATTTGAAAATTTACATAATCTGATCTATTAATTATGAAATTGGATAGTTAATTTGACACATGTCTAAATCAAAAAGAGGACAAATAAATCGGGACGGAGCACTTACTTTGCTTCTTCAAGTTGGTTTCTCTCAAAGATATTAGAAACACGATACATGCAGTCAACAAAGTTCACAACCGTAGCCGCCTCTCTCTCTCTCTCTCTCTTAATCCGAGTCACCACAACTCCTCTTTTCCCGTTCCCTTCCGTCCATGGGTTTCACATTCGTGTGCGATGACGGGAGGGAAAGACCATGTGTTATTCCGAACCCCTTTCTTTGTTTTTCCTTTTTGTGTGTGCTTGAACAGAATCTTACACAGGAAAACTAAAATTTCTTCATTTTTGTAAGGCTTATATTGTAGGAAAGTGTTTCCCAGTAAGAAAATTTAAAACTGTGGATCCTATAACTTTTCTGGTAACTGAACACACAGAAAGTTACAAAAAAGTTGATTTTTCCATTCTTTCCGTACAACTGAACGAAAATTTTTAGCACCAACAATCTCCCTTAAAGACATGGGACAAACATTCTTTAAATTTTTGGAAAAATATGTAATACATCCATGCTTTACTTTCTCCCCAATATATTATTATTTCTAAATTTTTGGTAATTATATGGTACTTTTTGTTTTTCGCGAGCTCGGCTTGCCATTATCATGATTCCCGTGAAAATGTTTGGTATAAACAATCACGTAGAGCTTGCACGCAATTGGTTTTGGCAATGTAGTTGCATGATCAGTGACAGAGCCATGATTTTGGTTTCGGGGGCCGGCGAAATAGAAATATATTTGTTTATTGAAACGTATTCTTATTATATCCTAAGAATTTTACTTTTCAATACATTATATTTGTACATTGAAATGATTCTAGCCTCATGCAGTACACCAATCTTTTTGTATTTTTCCTTAGGCTACTTTAATTGTCACGTGCTTATTTTTTACTTATGGAAGAAATTAAGAAATGAGAATATAAAATAACCGATTTTTTATCAAATCAAACCCCAATTATTATGATTATAAGTAGCTATGCATGAATAATTATCAATAATATTCAAAATCAGGTATATATTACAAAATAAAAAATTTAAAATTCGGAAGGTCGGGGAGTTGGGGCTTGGGGGCCTGAGCCCGCCGGGCCCCAACATAGCTCCGCCCATGTGCATGATGTCTAACCGTGCACACAGTTTTTTCAACTGGTGGTTTTAGTCACTTGGTTTGAATTGGTTAGTTTCTGCAAGGAAGCTTATTCAATAGTGGGATTATTGTGACAGTTGCTCATTGACAATTTGTATGCGGTTCTCAGTGTCTAACCGCCGGATCAATTTATCACTAGATGTATCCTTCATTTTATTTGGCTGTGTTATTTGTCTTCAATAGTGTGCAAATTGTCTTGTTTCAGTTATATTAGTTTTTTTTTTAATCGGCAAAAGATGAAATTTTATTAACAACGGGGAAAATGGGAAGGGGATCGATCCAACCAAAAGTTGGAAGATACACCAAAAGGGCACAGCCTAAACACCCAAAGGTCTACAAGGGTTCAAGACAAATAAAACAGTACAGCTCAACCCAGCAGCCAGATAGAACAGAGTAAAGCCCAAGAACCCTAGCTCGGTCCAATCGAGGACCAGCCCACCCTAACCAACCCCAAACCCTAACCACTTCAATCATCCCTTCGCAAAAACCAGTCTCGCCGTTAAGCCGAATCGGCCTCTTCCAGATGTAGAGACCAGTGGCGGAACTCGGCCTACGGCAAAGACAAACGAAGCGATCAAGGGAGATGGGGGCACACCACCACCAATCACTGCAAACCCTAGACAGCCCCAAACAGAACACGAAACACTTGGGCGAAAACCAACCAGCAACAACCACAAACCAGACGGACGAAACTGCTGGCGTCGCGCCGGCCCGTTTCAGTTATATTAGTTGCGAACACTATAGTTTGTAATATTCTCTTATCAATGAATTTTTTACTCTTCATAAAAAAAATTAACGTAGAATAAAGTCTCTTGGCAGTGGCTGCAGCTGGACGTTAATAGATGGGTATGTTTGGCAGTTCATATATATATATATATATATAGTAGTAGTAATTTTATTGGGGACGACAGGAAACATGAAAAGTTTCCATGAAATTGAAATGGATGGCGAGCGAATCTCAGCCAACCATTTCAGTTTCATGAATGTTAAGTTTCATGGAACTTTTCATGGTTCATAACAATTTCCGAATTTTCTTTGAGATTTCATTTGTACACCCAATCTGCTACATTGTCAACATTTTTTCGATAATTATAGGTGTTCGGACCAACTTTCACATACCTAGACTAATCTTGGAAAATCAATCCAATCGTCAATATTTATTGGTTTTTTTTTTGCCAATCGGTATGAGAGGTCATTACATCATGTATGAGGTACAAAACACAAACTACGGGACACTACTTTCATTGTGTGAGAGTTCACGAGATAACCAAGTCTAACAATTGAATAAACAAGATAAATAAGCCCATTAAAGGGATAACAATTACTACAAGTCCAACTCAACTACAAGCTCCATTAATGAGAGAAATAACAAAGCAAAGAATACCCACGCAGGTTGGAATACTCGAACTCCTGAACTCCTAGTGAGATGCAAAAGTCTTGGGCCTCCTGGCCAACTGAGCTAGCCCCAGTTGGTTAATCGTCAATATTTATTCGGACCTCATTTAAAATCAGAGCAAAATTCTGGAAAAACTAATCCCAAAAGTGTTGATAGCACCTAAGAGGTTTCGACTACACTGTCAATACTTAACAGCCCAAGTAATCCATAATCAAAGATCTTGCAAGCTGAGTTACTAGAACTTTAGTGGTTTCTTTGGTTCAACCATGCATCCTCGCTTAGAGAGTTTTGGATTCGCGATCGCCTTAACTTAAGGCAAATTTTCGATTAAGGGTTTGGTATTTCATTTTGTGGATTGTAATTTTTGATCCATGTATGCACCTATGCTGCAAACTCTTTAGTTGACTATTTATAATATTCCGAAGTAAAAAAGAAAAAAAAGAAAAAAAAAAGGAGTTACTAGAACTGGATGCTTTCCATCTGCTTATGTTGTCAGTCAATGTCTCATCTCGAATGATTTTGTGGTATTTTGGGCTGTCTTGTCGTCGGGCTCATTCAATTTTCATTAAATATACTTTCTTTTCCTTTTTTTCCCTTTCTTTTTGTAAGTCTCTTACGGTACCTTAATTTCTATGATCTGTATTTGGTCTCGCTTTGATGTACCTTTTGTCGATTTCTAATAAAATTTTGTTGCCTATAAAAAAAATCCATAATCAAAGACTAATATAATGACCAACAAAGGCTTGGCCAGGCACTCCACATGACGATTATTCTAAACTACATGCGGATCTAATTTAAGGTATGAGTACATATATTTATCGAGCCCTGTCCCCTCTCCCAACGACAAATGAGGATATTTGTATGTATTATGCAGTCTTATATTTTTGGTTGCACTACTCATGGTGATATAATGATGCTTCGAGAACATATTGTTAATTTGTAGATAAACCCAGTAGAGCTAAGATATTTTTTAGCACACTGCTACAAATATCTGGAGCCACCACCGTTTATTCGGGTATTTTTTCTTGTATAACTTTTCGATCTTGAAAGAAATAATATTAACCGGTTGGTCCATAGAGTTTTTGCTCAACTATGTTGAACAGTAAATGGTAATACGATACGAAAGGTTGTTTTTCTTGGCTGCAAGGGGTTTGGCCACGTGTGCATGAGAAAGTTAATTATCCTCCATAAGGTCGCTTGTTCGAATTTTTCGGAGACCGAACATTGCAAATCTTGGGGCTACTAGAGGATTTCTATGCTCGTTAACTTCAAGGCTCTGGAATATTGGTCGAGGTGAGCGTAAGCTGGTTCAAACATCTCGTTATCAAAAAAGAATGAACTGGTAATGCCGTGCGTATGGTGCGATTCGGATAAAAAACGAGATCTCTTGCGGTGTTGACATAACTCTATTAAGTAGTACTAACTAAAAATTGAGATGCGTGTTTGACAAAAAATAAATCTATTAATTAGGTACAAAAGATTGAGATCTCTTGCGGGTTTGAGTAAAAAAATTGAGATCTCTTGCGGGTCTGACATAACTCTAATGTCGTGACTCGTGGGTATCAAAAATTGACACAACTCTATTAAGTTAACGGTTGCTGCTGTTTGACTTGCTCTGTTATTGAATTACCTGGAGGTGTTGTACGGCGGATATTAAAAAATTAGTTAGGTCTTCTGATTGACAAAAAGAATAAAATAAAATAAAATTAATGATTATGTATTGTTGGTTCGTCTTGACGAGAGCAATCAGAAAAGTAAAAAATTATGATTTTTTCACAATTATTTTTAGAAATATCCAAGAAAAATTCCAAAAAGTCATGTGAACTTTTGTAAAAAAAAAAGTTTGATGATTAGTATTGTTGGTTCGTCTCGACGAAAGCAATAAAAAAAAGTAAAAGATTAAGTTTCGGCTAAGAAGGACACTATCTTGGCATTTGTTTCTTCACTGTCATTTCTCGTGGAGTGTATGGTCGATTATACTGGACTGGTGGAACATCAAATGGGTTTGCCCATCTTCTGTCCCAGAATTAGCACAATGGTGGTTTGCTAATGGATTTTTCAATTTGGAGAAACATATTTGGGAAGCTTGCTTCTATGCGACGTTGTGGTCCCTTTGGTTGGTGAGAAATAACACTATCTTCAACAATTCAATGAAACAAGCTTGGGAGGTGGGGGATCTAGTCAAAACTAGAGTTGCAATGTGGATGAAGGCGAAATTCGACATCAAGATCTACACCGGTGAGGAGTTCAAGATTTTCTTAGATGGTGTCCGAAAATTGAGATTATAACCTAGTTTTCAGGTGTACCTCCAACTATCGGTTGGAAGTTTTTGTAAATTTGGGCTCAACCAAGATCTATCTTTGGTTGTTTTTTCTCGATGTACCCCTTTCGAGTTTTATAAAATGTTCCACTTTTCCGAGAAAAAAAATAAAAAAAAATAAAAAAGTAAAAGATTATGATTTTTTCACAAGAATTTTTGGAAATATCCAAGAAAAATTCCAAAAAGTGACGTGAACTTTTGTTAGCTTTGTTTCATATTTTTTTGGATTACGTATTGGTCTCGGGGTATAAAATTTAGAAATTAAAAAGTTATGAACAACTTAGAAAAGTTCAATAAAGACAAAAGTAATTCAATATAGCTAAATAGAACTTTTAGATTTTGTTTGGATTATCTTCAAGATCGATTCATAATAATAATAATAATAATAATAATAATAATAATAATAATAACTTCTCTCAACAAGACAAATAAATAACTTAAAACAATTAAAAAATTAAAAACTAACAAAAATACTTTTTACATGAAAACTAGTGAAAATAAATTCTAGAATAAGTTAGACCAATCCCATTCCAAGAAAAGGATGAACTTGATGTCATTCATTGGAGGAGTAAGGTTGGTAAAAGATTTGAAAAAAGAAAAAGAAAAGAAAAGGGTAATGTTGGTGACCCTATTAGGCCCCGTTAAGAGAAATACAAATATATCCTTATGCATGTTTTGAATTAAATGTGATGTATTGTAAGAGAATGATATGTCTCGTAAAACAAGAAATAAGTTTTTAAATAATAAAAAACTTAGCGGAACAGAGCCTAGTCATCTAATCCTTCAAAATGTCACGAGTACTCATGCGCTCCTCCCGTTCTCATTTTTTTACGCTGCATTCTCCTTTTCCTCGGCACTTGCATAAATTTCTATCCAACGAAACCCAAAACACTAACCATATCATAAAAAACACAAAGAGGCGAACTTATGTCTAAATGCTAAAAGCGAGTCTCCAAACTCTATCCACACCGACAATAAAATTCGGCACCAGTGGTTGTTAGAGATTTAGACACAAAGTAGCGAGTGGTTTGCCCGTCTTTCTGTTTTCTCGATATACTCCTTGTCGAGTTTCTAATAAATTTTTGTCGTTTCAAAAAAAAGTCAATCACCAGCACGCTCCTTAAAGTGACTCCACTGTCATCTACCATCCGGTAAGGAAAACAAAGTCTATAAATAGCAATACCTCTTGGGGTTTCTATATACGTACTTCCTTGTTTTCAGCTCTCACTCGTCCAGGTATCTACACTACACAGCAGCTTCCACTTTATCCCCATATTTGTCCATCTCTCTCTCTCTCTCTCTCTCTCTCTCTCTCTCTACATGTACATAACTGATTTCAAACTTGATTCCAAAATTTTAAGCCCAACCCATAACTGATTTCAAACTTGATTTTAAGTCTCATTCGAGGCCAACGACATTGATCCAAATTATTCATTTTGCGAACGTTGCAAATTAAAAGTAGTACTAGAATTTTGTATAATCAACTTGATTGGACATCGATGCATAATTGTGTTCTGGTTCTGGATAATATTAATGGCCAATATAATTTAGACTTAAGTAATCATTTTCATTAGATAAAATGCAAGTATGATAAATGAAGTCAACATTATGTATATACCTCAATTTGCATATTTTTACCACTCCAAAGAGGCAGACATAGGGGGTGCCTGGCCTTCACCACTCCAAATATTTTCACGAAGAAAATTGAACAACAGCAACGTATATATACACTATTACTTATAAACTGTACATTGTTATTATGTGGAAATGCATGTGGTTTGGACCCTGCTAACATAAATTGTGCGTCCACCAATGTTCTGGCGGATATATCCATGTAAATGATCGCGTTTAATTTTGTTTCATGCAAGTACTTCAGCTACCAAGAGAAAGGGGGAGAGGCATTGAATTGAGCTCAAAAAAGAATACATGTGGAAGCTAAAGGTTGCAGAAGGCCAAGGGCCATGGTTGTATAGCACCAATAACTTTGTTGGTAGACAAATTTGGGAGTTCGATTCTGATGCTGGGACACCAGAGGAGAGAGAAGCAGTTGAAAAAGCTCGAGATGACTACCAAAAAAATAAATCTCGGGTTCGTCCTGGTGGCGATGTTCTCATGCGATTGCAGGTATATATAAATAAAATCTTAAGAAAAAGTTCGTGCACGTAAAGTATGCAGATATATATTTTTCTTTTTTTTGAGTATGCAAAGTACTCAGATTTGGACACAAATTTGTGCAGAACTAAGCGATGCACGTGAGCTCTACAAAAAAACAAATAATAATAATAAAAAAATATATATATATATATACACACACACACACACATGTGTGTGTGTGCCTGTCCTAGAGACAATACATTTTTCGGAGCTTTACGTACATAATCGGAGCCGTTCAATTTGTTTAAAATATGTTTTTAAGGGTTCCTTAAAAAATCAACTCATTTTGATATCTATAAGAGCTTGATTGGCTCATTCAATTTTATCCTGCGAAATTTGGCAGGAATCAACTAAATAAGTCGATCAAGCCCTTACCGATATTCAAATGAGTTAATTTTTTAAAGGACCCCTTAGAAACATGTTCTAAATATATTAAACGGGTCTGATCATTTGTGTAAAGGTCCCACGTGGAGTTTCAAAAAATGCATTGACAAATGTATTGTCTCTAGAACTGGATATATATCAAAACATGTGCATATATGTAGTATTGATCAAATCTTAATTCCTTAATCCATTATTTATAAAATAAAAAGAAATGAATGTTATCTATCACTGAGATAGGTAAACCTAACATGTGTCACCTTTACGTGACCCATTGCAGGAATTCCATTATTAATTTATAGGCAATTATGGAGACATTGAAGGTTGTAAGAGAAAATGACGAGAGAAATCCAATGACGTAAATCATCTTCGTAAAATATACTCCAGTAACTGTTTTCTTTTTGGTAACGCATAGTGTCTCAATTTGCGTGCACCACAGGGCTAAATCTCTAAGATCATGAGTTCTAGTGGTGGCAACTACGAAGTGCAGATTATTTTTACCATTTGGCATTTAGCAATGAAAAATTCGTCGCAATGCGAAGGCATTGGCGACGAATTTCTTTCGTCGCCGATAGAAATTATCAGCGACGAAAATATTAGCGACAAAAAAAATATTTTCGTCGCCAGGGGTCTTTAGTGACAAGGATAAGACGACAAATGGGCACGGCGAATTTTTTCGTTGGCAATGCTTATGGCGACGGAAATGAGCTAATTGACGACAAATTTTTTTCATCGTCATAGACCAATTTTGTTGTAGTGCCGGTTCAAAGCTTGGATTACTTGGGCTGAATCACCTTCCACAATGATACCCGAGCAACGATTCTAGCCGCCTGTAAAAGGCATGGAAGACCATACCCATACAGGCGACAATGCCAACACCAGCGACTCCACCATTCTTGTTTACAGCTCCATATATCGACATTCCACTTGATAAAACCATAATCCTGTTCGGTTTAGAGAAATCTGTTCGAAAAAAGAAATTTGAAGTTGTAAAAAAATTCTAAACCGTTTTCTCTCATCAATTTGCATGTCTTGATATGTAAAACCAACGACGCAGATTAAAAAGGAAAACAGCAACATCGATCTAAGCATACCGCCGGTGAGACTAGGGGAGAAGGAACAAGTGGACTACGAAGCCGTTACAACTGCTCTTAGAAAAGCCGTTCGACTGAATCGTGCAATTCAATCAAAAGATGGTCACTGGCCTGCTGAAAATAGTGGCCCGAATTTTTTCACACCTCCCCTGGTAAGTAGTACTTTTGCTATATAAATAAATATATATATTTATATATATATATATACACACACAGTTACTGATCCTGTGGTTTGCAAAATGACACTTAATCATTCATTTTTAGCCTTTATTGAGAACATCAAACACGCCGAGAACTATATTTATTGGAGATCAGTTAATATGTTTTCAAAACATATCTATGTTGCAAAAAAAGGTTCCAATGCAGTATTTCAAACTTTGTAGTTACTATTTTTCACTATCATAAATGTGTTTCGGGATAAAGACAATTGATAATCCGATGAACATGGTTGGGGTGGGTGATGTATGTGACAAGGTTTAAGAAACTTTATGGTCCCGATCATTCAAACGAATCCGAGAAGGGTTCAAAATGGGGCTAGACGAGACGGTCCAGTCCCTTTGCGCCCAAAAAAAAAAAAAGAAAGAAAAAGAAAGTGAAATAACGTATCAGATATTCCATTTGTTTCAAAGGACCCAACATGGATTTTCTGTTTTTCCGTAGAATTCGTTTCTTTCAATAACTGATATCCATCGATTCGTCTTTTTTCTTGTTCACAGTATGATCCAGGATGTACACAAAATTCTATAATTAATTCATTTACGATTTTCAAAAATTATTTGCACATAAATTAGTCTAAATTTTTCTTCCTAATAATTAAAAAAATAACATAGCTCAGTCACATCAATAAACTTGACAACTATCGACTGGAATTTGCAGCTCATTGTCCTACACATTAGCGGAGCAATCAACACCGTCTTAACAGCAGAGCACAAGAAGGAGATGATTCGGTACCTTTACAATCACCAGGTATATAGTGATAAAAAAATTATTGCGAGCGAAAATTCAAAACAGCAATGTTACGGACATAGTTGGATATGAACAAATCCTAAAACACATGTGTCAGGAATTGTTCGATGCATGCATGGTAGGACCCACATACATTGATCATTATGGACGTAACTGTGTTGATCAGACCTGTGCGCGCAACTTTGTGTCCATACCGTAGTTTTATTTCAATAGAAAGTTTTTGAACGTAGATTTTTTTTTTTGCACAGATCACGGCATAAAGGTCATTTTGTTATCCACACAAACAATCCAAACCGTTCGCTAAATTTAAATATTGATTCAAGTAGCCCTGTTGATATCATCCCAATCGGATAACTGTAATTACTTGATTGAATGTTCTAAATTTACATTCAAATTATAGATCCAAAAATTTGAATGAAAAGTTAGAAAATTGAATCAAGCAATTACAGTTATCTGGTTTATTAGCTAATTTTTTGCATAGCCACTCGAAAAGATATTGTAAATTTAATAAACGACTTGAATCGTTTGTTTGGATTTCGAAGTGGGCCCCACACTATGATCTGTGCATAATCTATGTGCACAAAATCTTTGCACATAGTTGGGCTGTAATTTCAAAGAGCAATGCAATAGACATATAAGGGATGCACAAATTCTAACACTGTGGCACATGTTTGAAATCGTTGTTCGACGCACGTGAGTTCCATATTGAAAGTAAGTAGGAGAACTTAAATAGAGGTCCTCCCCTACATAGATACTTAAGCCCTCATCCTAATATTGGGTTTAAACACTTATCTTTGCATTCTCAAATTCAAATAAATCCTAAACTACCATTTCTCTGATCTCCTAATCTTCCAAATATTTCTCTCTCCTTATATTTGCCAATTATTCCAATTCGCTCTCCAATCTTTCAAACATTTTTCTCACCTAATCTTTTTAATTCTTTCTCTCTCCTAATCTTCTCTATTAAATTTTCAGTCCCCTAAAATCTCAAAACAAAACTTAAGTAAAACTAAATGCAAAGTTATAAAACTATCAAATTATAAAAAGTAAAATAAACTTGATGAATACAAATATGGTAGATATTTCACATATATGATTTGAAAAATTCGTCATAAATCAACCAAACATCATGTTCATGACAATTATAATAAACATGACAAATTCAAGAATTACACATGATAAAATTGCAAAAAATCTAATGGCGATTTGGAGATATGTCATGATATATTTTTCATGACATATTTGTATAATTGATGGTCTTTTTTTCTAAATCTATCATACTTTATTGAAATATATCATCTATGTCATGATTCATTTCAACAATTGTTCATGACCTCTTTCAAAAATTACTCCATGAAAAAAAGATTCAACAAATACATCATTTACTTTCTTGACATATTTCTAAAAGTTATCCATGGTGATCTATCTTCAACATACCATCAATTATAGCAAAAAACAAACAAAACAAAAAACAAAAAAAGGCAAATAGTCCATTCAAACATTTCTTTTGAACGGCCAATAATCCATTCAAACGTACCATCTACCTTCATGATATTATTTTGGAAATAAACTATGAAAACGTATCTTCAACAGAACATACAACACATCAAAAAATTCAACAAATTAACCAACCAAAAATTGAAGTAAACCCTACTCAAAATTTACTCAAACCTCTTAAACTTCACAGATCAACCAAAAAATTAGCCCATCATCTCCAGGTAAGAGCGAGTTGTTGCTAGAGCCGATCTGCCGCCCATCGTCTCAACCACCATTCGCAACCCACCGCCGGATACAAGCATTTGTCGTAGTCATCAAATTAATAGTTCTGAAGAAGAGTTGTTTGGTTACAAAGAGCCATATACAATGTATGAGAACTATGTTCCGGCTGTTTCGGCGTTTGTTTCCGATTGAAATCGTAGGGTTTCATGAAAATCATTTGCTTCTTTGTGACATCTGGTCACGTTTGTGGAACTATGTTTCGGTTGTGTCCTTGATTAAAAACCCTAGGGGTTTTGTGAGACTTGATGAAAGAGAATCTGTATTTAGTGAGAGATTCTAATCGTTTTTTATTTGGTGAGAGAACATGTATTTTGGGTTTGGTAAGAGTCCCTTTGTGAGGGATTTGGGGACTGTGCTGCATAACGCGTAGGGCTGTCCATCGGGCGGGTTTGGTCGGATTCGGGTCGGGTTGGACCCAAATCCCTTTAATTTGGGGAGGGTATATCTATAATTAAGGAATAAGTACCATTCAAATATAGATATGAATAATAACAAAGGACAAAATGAGTCATTCAACTAATCTATGAATGTGAACATAAGTATTCAAACCGACAAGGATGGACACCTAAATAAGTCATCTAAAAAGGATGCCTATTTAATTTGTATGGCGGCCCACATACATTGAATAGTTTCAGACACATCTACGTACTTTACCAATAGACGAAAACACAGGTCCTAACATATGCGCTTGGAACCATCGAATGCTAAGCATGATACCCACTATACGTGTGGGGCCCACACACATAGAACAAATTCCAACACATGCACATGTATTAGACGTGTGCACATTCATTGTGTCCATAGCATTTTTCATTTCGAAAATCCATGTTTGTGATATGTTGTCTGAATTCATGATCGAATTAATGTCTTTAACTCTTATTAACCAATCAAATTTGTTGATGCAGAATGATGATGGAGGATGGGGATTCTACGTAGGAGGTCATAGTACTATGATTGGCTCGGCACTTAGCTACGTTGCGTTGCGTTTGTTAGGAAAAGGGCCTTATGATGGAAAAAACACGGAAATGGAAAGGGCTCGGAAATGGATACTTGATCATGGTGGCGCAACCGCAATACCATCGTGGGGCAAAACCTATCTTTCGGTAAACCTTACTAAACCTGATTCTCTTAACCATTTGTGGCAAAATTTTACCCTGTCAGATCTGTCAATTTTTTGGCTTTTTTTTCTTCTTCTTCTTCTTCTTCTTTTTTTTATTTTTTTATTTTTTTTATTATTATTTTTAATGGTTGATCCAAGAGGGAAAGTAACCACCACACCAAAAAGGAGCATGTGGATACCCCTCTTTCGAGGTCTTAGCATAGACACCCATTACGACATGTCTTGTTTGATTGGAAGAGCTCATTGCGGCTCATTTCTCACTTATCCTATTTAGAGTCGCCACTTGATTGTAGGAACCAACAGACAACAAACTTCGAGATTCTGAATTCGGGGAGCCAAGGGTACAGTGAGAGAAATATGTTAGGCACTCCTCTCCGCCCAATCAATAGGTTGTTCTCTAAGTGTTTGACATAAAGTTTTTTAGTTTATTCCAATGATTTTGCAAGTACGTTTTAATTAGCCATTAAAGAGATATGGGTGAGAACAAGTAATAAATCCACAAACAGGGGAGAGATCCCAACAGGTGAAACATGCAAAAAACAAGAAAACAGAGTTTCTGGCGATCGACACAAAAACAATAAACTGACTGAGCTTGTGCACTAGGTAAAACAACTGAAAATTAAAACCAAACGGACAGAATAACATGGCTTGTGCACAAGGTAAAACAACTGAAAATCAAAACCAAGAGGCAGACAGATTAGTGTCTGCATCAATAACAGACCCTTGCCATCAAATTGATTTCTTAGAAGAGAGTTTAAACCGAAGAGGATAAAACGTGAAAGTGGGTTGCGATTGATTAGGATGGGTAGTTTTTAATTCTTCAGTTACGGTTTCTCCCTTTGTATATTGGAATAGATACTGATACACATCTATCTCTTACGTTTGTAATCTTATTTTGTTGCTTTAAAATCTTAAACAACAATTGAGCGAATCGAACGGTTGAGCGTTGGCACCATTAGCTGTTTGTCTTTGTGACAATATTGTTAATTTGAAAGGACATGAATTTTTTAAGCATTAAATTGTGTATAAGTTCTGTTGTGCAGGTTCTTGGAGTGTACGAATGGTCAGGATGCAACCCATTAACCCCTGAGTTTTGGCTTTTCCCTTCGTTTTTCCCCTACCATCCAGGTGAACTGAATATTGATTTATACTAGTAGTAACTTCGAAGGCACTTTTGACTCAAGCCATTATGTGGTTTGGCCTGACTTTAATTTCATCCTTCGTGTAATTTAGGTAAAATGTGGTGTTATACTCGCACAACTTACATGCCAATGTCGTATTTATATGGGAGAAAGTCTGTGGGGCCGATCACGGAACTTGTCAAATCACTGAGACAAGAAATTCACACACAGCCATATGAGGAGATAGACTGGAATAAAGCACGCCATAGTTGTTGTAAGGTTGGTGCATGAATTCTCATGGTATTTCAAGCAACATTTAAGTACAGCAACTTGGAAATCAATTTGGTGCTAAATTTCAATGCAGGAGGATGTGTATTATCCTCACACATTCATCCAAGATCTACTTTGGGATGGTCTTCATTATGTGAGCGAGCCAATCATAAACCGGTGGCCGTTTTCCAAGATTAGAGAGAAAGCTCTTCGAAAAGCAATCAAGCACATGCGGCATGGAGCAGAAAGTAGCAGATACATTACTATAGGATGCGTAGAAAAGGTGAGTATATGAGTAATGCAAACAAGTTAATGAAGTGAACATAACAAGTGAAAGAAGGAATGAACTTCTTCCCGTAACACACATACACTCTTTACACGGGTGTACTTTCGGGCCACCTTCTTATCCAACTTGATATGAACTTGAAAAGAAAAAGAAGGCCTTCATATTTTTAATTTCAGTAAGCACTAGTCTCTAGGCCTGGATGATACAACAATCTTAGCGCTTTTTTTTTGTAGGAAGTCGAACTTTCATAATGGAACCAACTTTTTAGTACTGCTAGAATCGATCTCATATGTCAAAGCATTATGATTCTTATTGAAATGGGTGTTTATTGCAACACAGAGTTTACAAATGATGTCTTGGTGGGCAGAGGACCCTAATGGTGATGAGTTCAAGTATCACCTTGCCAGAGTTCCTGATTACTTGTGGCTTGCAGAAGATGGAATGAAAATGCAGGTCCACATTACAAAATTATAGTGTTGGATGTGCTTGTTTGATTGTCAATTGTATTTGTCACAAACATAGTACTGGGTGTACGTACTCATTTGCTCACTTGTGATTTCGATTGCAGAGTTTTGGTAGTCAGTTATGGGATTGTGCTCTTATGACTCAAGCCATTATGGCAAGTAATCTTACTGATGAATATGGAGATACTCTTAAAAGGGCGCACTTTTTCATAAAAGAATCACAGGTATCTTTCAATTCACTGGAAGAAAATTAAAAATTTGTACAACTTCTTCAACTTATGCATTTTCCGTTACTAAATATGAAGATCAAAGAAAACCCTGCTGGGGATTTCAAGAAAATGTACCGTCACTTTAGTAAAGGGGCATGGACTTTCTCCGATCAAGATCAAGGTTGGGCTGTCTCAGACTGCACATCTGAAGCAATGAAGGTAATTTTAGTCTTATTAGCTCCATGACACTATAACAAGAGAGAGATTACTTGAAATTCAAAAGAGCGATTTTCTAATCAACTGACTATTCTACAGTGTCTATTACTACTTTCGCAAATGCCACCGGATCTTGCAGGAGAAAAAGTGGATGTTGAGCGACTATACGAGGCAGTGGACATCCTATTGTACTTACATGTATGAAAAATATTGTATCTCAGTAGTTTTTAGATGTTTTGACTAGAACCGTAACTCTTTATGTCATTTAATTCAGAGTCCTGAAAGTGGTGGTTTTGCTCTTTGGGAACCAGCAGTTCCACAGCCATATTTTGAAGTAAGTTGTTCTATTGTTCTAAATTCCTAGAGCAGTGTATATACATGTAAAACAATAAGAAGTTATACAATTCTTTGTTTTCTTTTATCTGGATCACTCCAAATTACAATAGGTTACTCAAACAAGACCCTGTTTGGAGTCTAATGGAATGTTGCGCTTTTGTTAATCTATTTACGATACAATTTGAAACCTAATTGCTTATTTGGTCTCTCACCTTTCCCTTTTTGTTCAGATGTTGAATCCTTCCGAACTTTTTGCAGACATTGTGCTAGAGCGAGAGTATGCTCTTGTGCTACTTCTTTCATTGTATTAGTCTATTAGACCTGAAAAAATTTCCATAGCTTGAACAATTATATTGGAATCTAGGCACATCGAGAACACTGCATCCGTGATTGAAGGTTTACTATTGTTCAAACACGTATACCCAATGTATCGAGCCAAGGAAATAGATACTTCTGTGAAAAGAGCAGTGTGTTTCCTCGAAAAGAGACAGCAGCCCGACGGTTCTTGGTGGGTTCATTTTCTTTTGAACTAACTTGAGCATATCATAAATGGATACATCATTTGGGTGTTTTTTTTCAGAGACATGCTAAAATGCATTAGAGTTTGTGACTTAACCAGAAGCATTATAAACGTCCACAGGTATGGCTTCTGGGGAGTTTGCTTCATCTATGGTACATTTTTCGCGCTAGGAGGATTGACTACTGCTGGGAGTACATACAAAAATAGTCAATCAATTCGTAGAGGTGTTCAGTTTTTGCTTTCCATACAAAATGAGGAAGGTGGCTGGGGAGAGAGCCATGAATCATGCCCATCTATGGTAACAAACCACCTCTGATATCTTTTTCTCCATAATGTTGGCTCTAATGGATAATTTAGCACATACTGTCCCCATCTTCCATCCCCGATCCGAGCAAGTATTTCCTGATCTGATAAGCAAACGAGATGGAGACAGTATTTGCTTCTCCCGACCCATTTTACCTAACCTATGCTCAATTATAAGAATAAAATACCTAAAAAGTAAATCAAATTCATTTCTTTTGTTTTCTTATTTTCCTATATTTTTTTCACTCCCATCACTCATTGACAAAATCCTCGCTCGGAAGAAAACAAAATTAGTTCACATTGCGATGGTGACTAAGGACCCGATTTTCCCGGCCTTGTGACCACCCCGATTGTCTCCTATTGTCTCTGCCTCGTTAAGACGGGACAAGGATGGGTACCATCCGAGTGTGGCCCATCCCATTACCATCCCTGGCATACTGTGATGTTACAATGGTGTATATATTGAAATGTTTGTCCACCCAAGCTTGTAAAGCAATAAACTTAATTACTATGACAGCACAGAATTTCAAAGATACAATATCTAGCGACTTGGTTGCTATTTAATTATGTAATTGTTAAAAACAGAAATACATACCGCTGGAAGGAAATCGAACGCATTTTGTACAGACATCATGGGCTATGTTGGGTCTCATTTATGCGGGACAGGTGAGTTACTTATTTTTTTTTTTATTTTTTACTTTTTCTTTTCCAATTTTATTAATTTATTGATCTATAGTGCACAAATAGCCTTCTCAAGAATTAAATTTTGTTTTTTGGTAAATGGGATTGCTTTTGGAAAGTGTTTTCAACATCGAGCCTGTATCATTAATTTTGTGGAAAACCGAAAATTTGCCCCTAAAATTTTTTCGTTTAGAAAGGCGCTTGATACAAACACTTGGGCAAAACTACTTACCCTCGAAAATCGGCTTTGAAAAGGTGTGTGTGTATGTATATATATCCAAGAGCATCTTTAACACTTGACTTCAAATTGGAGATGCCAAATTTGTTTTGAAGGCTTATGTGGCATTTTGGCATCTCCAATTTGACATTAAAGCCTCATCTCCAACCCTATGCCCAAAAAATAGAGCTCATAAACTTAAAAAAAAAAAAATTCAAACGTGGACGCTGTTTGAACTCAAACAGTAAGTTTCTGAGCTTCCCAACGATGAAATTTTGAAAATTGGCATACGGGGTAGGGGCTGTCAAAATTGGCATGCAGGTAGGTCATGCCAAAGCTGACGCCAAAGTCACATTAGCTTTGGCATGAGTAAAGGCAGATTGGTTGGATTGAGAGTTGAGACCAAAAGTGACGGTTAATTTGTCCGCCTCAACTTTGGCATCTCCCGTTGGAGATGCTCACATACACAAGGTCAATGCAGCTGATGTGGAACATTAATTAGGATCGTCACACTCTACAATTGACGTCTACATCAGTCCACTCTATTGACATTGACACTATGATAGTCCTTTCTCTTTTGGCGGCTCCACTCATCTATCAGTATATATAATTCAAGTACCTTATAGCTAAGAGGTTGCCTCATTTTGCAACTCATATCGCAATGTGAGGGCTAAATCTAATATCAATTGATACCTTTGTCTGGAATTCATCCCTGAAAACTACTCCCTCCGTCCCATTTTGTTGTGCTCTTATTCCTTTTTGTGATGTCCCAAAATGAGTTACTTGTTTTAAAACTTTTCAATTTTGGATGTCCATATTACCATTTTACCACTCATTTCTCCCTCCCAAATTCTAATTTTGAACTTGATTTTAAAAAAAAAGTGGAGCAAATTAATGACATGAAAAGAAAATTGAGAAAAAGTCATAAATTACAAAGGGGTAAAATGGTAAATTTGATACAAAGTCAATGTAATTATGATCTCTCCTTAAATTACGCGAAAGTTAGAATAGGCGCAATAAATTGGGACGGAGGGAGTATCTTGCAAGGGAAGAGTGTCCATGATCTTGTACACACGAGGCCAAGGCCATACTTAACTGATGTGAGACATTTGAAGCATAACAATGCACATAATTAGATCTTGTTCGATAGATATAATTCAAAAATTTACCTTTTTTCTTGACTTCTCTTTTAACTAGGCTGACAGAGATCCTACCCCATTGCACAAAGCAGCCAAATTGCTAATTAATGCACAAATGGAAGACGGCGATTTTCCGCAACAGGTAATATTAATTGTATAAACTATGTAAGCGAATTGATTCTTGCTCTTTTATCTAAAAGCACTCCTTTTTTTCGTTTGCTTTCATGGGAATTACAAGACTACCCTTTCATGTGTGAAGAAAATAATGTGTGAAGGGCAGTTTTGTACTAAGACAAAGACATAAAAAATGGAGTGCAAAAAACTGAAATCCAACAAAAAAAAAGATTAATTTTTACACTCCCCTTTTATCCGAAGAAACCTATATATTAGTGCTGTTGTTTCTAAGTTTTGGTAAATAATATCTGTAAGTGCAAAATTACAATTAAGGGCAAACCGGCAGTGTACAAAGCTGCCCAATTGAGGGGCAAATGTGTCCAAATTGCACCAAAATTAGGTTTGCATTTCAATAATAGATCTACGCAACACTTTTACAAAATGATTAGTCTCTAAAATCAAAAAGAAAAATATAGTTTCTTATCGTGTTCATTATTACTCGAAGAATGTTCTCGTGAAGATAAAATTTATGTTTTGGTGTACTCTCTGGAAACTCAGTTTTTTCTTAGAAAAAAAAAAATCTAGATAACATGTTTTGGAATCTATTTGGCAAATAGTTTCGATGTTTTTGCGAAAATGAGAATTACTATAATACCATTCCTCTCATAACCTTCAAGCTATGTACCTTCACAGGAATTAACTGGAGCCTTTATGAAGAATTGCATGCAAAATTATACCCTATACAGAAATATGTTTCCCACATGGGCATTGGGAGAGTATCGCAAGCACGTATGTTCTTCTTCCCCGAAAACATAACCTCGAAGACAGTATATGCAGTGCGTCTGTACGTTTGAAACAAGATAGCCAGTAGAGCGAGGACGTCGACAAGGGGTCAAATACCATGTGAATGATCTGAGGTTTGAATGTACCTATGATCTTACTTCTTGTGTTTTTGAAGGTGTTGTTAACAGAGCAATGCAGAATAAATAAATTAAAGAGTATAAAGCATCTGTTTTAAGGTGTATTTTTTGTCCAATATATTAAAGCAATGTATCCGACTTAATTGTGTGCAAGTTCTATGTAATCAATCTCTCTCTCTCTCTGTCTCCCTCCCTCCCTCCTGCAGACATGGGGTATAGGAACCTAGAAAGTAACATTTTGAACATCATCCAGGCTAAAAAAGAGACAATGCACGCTACAAGAAAAAGTATGTTCAGTGACGAAAAAGTGACGACAAAATTTAATTTCGTCGCTAAATGAGTATATTTGGCGACGAAAAAATAAATTCGTCACTCTTTTGACAACATCCGCGACGAAATTATTTCGTCACCAATTATAACTATTTTGCGACGAAAAAGATATTTTCTTCACCAAAGGTACCTATTTGGTGACAAAATAAAATTTTCGTCGCCAAAAGACTAAAAAGGAGACGAAATTATTTTTTGTCGCCAAAGATAACTATTTGGTGACGAAAAAAATAATTCGTTGCCGAATGGACAAATTTGGAGACAAAAAATATTTTAGTCTTCTTTTTAACGTTTTCAACGACGAAAAATTTATTTCGTCGCCAAATGGATACCTTTCGTGACGAAATTTATGAATTACGCTTTGTCACCAAATATATTTCAGGTATAACTCTTTGCCCAGAACTTCGATTGAGATAATTGATATTGGGTTTGAACAATAACATAAAGAGGTACAACTTCTATTTTTATCAAAATTGCTAATTTTAATGTTTTAATGGTTCAAAATGTCGTTCAAAATATATTTTAATGTAAAATGTATATGTTGTATATTAGATATTTCAAACATATGCTGAAAAGTGTGTGTGGTGTAGTTGGTTGAAGGTTGCGCACAAAACCTCAAAGACTCGGGTTCGAAACGCAGCAAGAGTAAGAAAGTGGGATTTTTTCCACATATGAGAATGTCTTTTGCGACGAAAATTTTCGTCACTGATTTATTATTTTGGCGACGAAAAATTTCGTAACCGATGTGTCACCTTTGACAAGCCAAAGGGAATAATTTGTGATGAAATTTTTGTTGTCAAACAGCACAATAGGTGATGAAGAAAATTTCATCACCAAGTCATTTTACCGTGACGAAATTTTTTGTCGCCAAAAGGCACTATAGGTGTCAAAAATAGATTTCGTCGCCAGGTAGGAATCCTCGACAACTTTTAGTCAACAAATTTTTTTTCGTCACCTATATTATTTGTCACCTATATTATTTGTGATGAAAAATATACAATTTGTGACGATTTTCATTCATCACCTAATGCAATTTTTCTTGTATTACACTACTAGAAAATTTACTATAGGAAACGAAAAAGGCGGTGACGAAATTTATCATTTTACTATAGTTGACGAAACAACAAAAATTTTGTCACCAACAGTTACTATAGGTGACGAATTTTTTTTTAATCACCAAAAGTGACTTTTGGAGGCAAGGTATAGGTGACGAAATTTACGGTTTCAATCGTCACCTATAGGTTGTCTCCAAAAGCCACTTTTGGTTCGTCACCTATAGTAACTTTTGGTGACAAAAATTTTGTTGTTTCGTCAACTATAGTAAAACAGTAAATTTTGTCACAACTTTTTTCGCCACCTATAGTAAATTTTCTAGTAGTGATGTCACTTCCATTTTTAAAATTTGACAATCTGATATTTTAGCATGTTGTCAACATTTTGACTTTTGATTCCTCACATGGATATTATTTTACCACGCATTTGTTGTGTTAAGTTCATTTGTTTTTTAGTTTGTTAGTATGATGCTAGTCCTTTATGACTCCCTTGGTGACTTCTTAAATTTTTGGGGTTCACTTATTAGATACCATTAACTCTGGTATCTAATAAGTTCTACCTACTATTAGATTTGAACCAATGACTCCCGCCGTATGAAAGCAATACTCTAACCACTGAGTTAAGTAGGTCATTTCTCATCCCAAAGAGAACCAAATCAAACGGGACCCATCGTATATAATATAAATAAATATATATTTAAGCAATACTAAAATGTAATAAGTCAGTGAACAAATTAGATAATCGAAAACAGAGGATCTTCCATACTATTCGAAATTCAGAAGAACTGCGTGGGGAAGTTAGTGAAAGGATCTCGTAGACCCAAGAAAGCAAGGACGAAAGACAGATCAGAAAAAGAATGCCTAAGAGGATAAGTGCATGGATAAACTCACACTAAGCCGTCAATTTTGGATGCAAATTCGAGATTTTCCTTATACAGTATCATCGTATCGTTAACGATCTTTTGAATTATATAGAATATAATAATAAGAATCTATTTTTTGAGTTCTATCCTTGGGTAGGGGCTAGAACTATACAATTGTATCCCCAAGACCGTGGAAGTAAGTATGCCAAGGAATTTTGAGGATCTAGAAAGTCGGCTTATTCGTCTTAGCAGACGATAGATATTCTTTATTATTGCATATGTGGGAATGTGCAATATCTCTTAATTTAGCAGATAACACCCCCTCCCCTTTAAGTGTCCTAGTGGCTTTGTCATGGATTATGTCACTTTTTTTTCTTCTTGACTTGCTTTTCTTTGAAGAGCCCTTGTTTTTAGCTGATGCTTCTGGAGTGGTTTCTGGAACTCTTTCAAACATTGTTTTAGTCGTTCCCATAACATCTTAATTGTTTGTGATTTTATTGGATGGCTTGATTCACCTGTAAGGTTGTTGGCTTTATTTTGTTTACTTAAAAATAAAGAGAGATTCGAGATCTCACTATTCTATGCATTGCATGCAACAAGGAAACTGAAAAAATGATTGAAATTTGTTTCTTCATGTGCAACCATTTCTACAGTATCTCTACGTAGAGAAATCTTATTGAGGAGAGTATCCAATTGTACGTCCAATTACGGGCACATAATAACATCATTGACTCTCATATTAAAGGTAAGTTCCAAATTTAGGTTAGTGCATTTTGTGGTTTGGTTGGGAAAGAAATTTTGATGCATATGTTATTTGAGGAGAGAGTAGGCGTTAGAAAGACGTTTGTGAACAAATGGAGTTAGGGAAGAGCAGAAGTGCTGCATTTTATCATACGTACAGCTTCAACTTTCGGGGTTGCAACTTGAGTAAGTTTTCATACCCTGTTTTTGATCAAGCTTTTTTCTTTTCTTTGGTCATGTTATGTTGTTTGAACTTCCGATCGATAGGTCAAAATAGTACTTGACTTGTTATTTTCATATTGTGCTTCATGTATGGTTTGCAAAGATGACCATATCAAAGAGCCGCTTGAATGAGCTTTTACTTTTTAGGGCATCAACAGCCGCTCACATAATCCAATGTAAGTTCTTCTCACTGTAATATAAAGAGGATCAACTAACATATATATTTAGGCTTCCCCAAGATATTTTGGGAAATCCTATATACGTTGAGCATGAGTATGTGTGAACTGGAGTTTGTGATAGTGGGTACGTTAATACTCCAATCGTACGTTGAGCTTGAGTAGTTGTTTGTGAGTACATTGCTCCCCCTACACTCTCTATGTGGTTTAGTGGAAGTTTGTGACTTCGAAAATCAGGGAATGCAAATGTTTCAGTGAACCATTATTTATAAAAAGTGCTCAATTTTTGTGGGGTGTGAATATTTGGAGGTATTTGTGTGCATGCTTGGGAGATTGAGTTGTGTACTTTTTATGTGTGTGCGTCTTTGCAACTAGTTATGAATACTAAGGATCGATCAAACTTGAAGTTACGGTTATACTCACTGATGTAGTTTTCCTAGTTAAATTTAATGCCAAAGCACATGCAGAAGGAAAAAAACACTTCAATATAGCCTTAAAAATGAGATGCTAGTCATTTGGATTTTTACCCTGGGTTATTTTCGGAGGGCCGGGGACACTGTGACCGTACTTTGCCGCGGGTAGGCCGATCGACGTTTTTCGAAGGCCGGACCCGGAGATGCTGCATGTGACCGTACTCTGCCGCTGGAAGAGGTGAATTAACTTAAGTTTTTAAAAAGTTGTCATTGAAAAATTATATAAATTAGATCCATGCCCATGCATAACTCGACACTTTTTGTAATTGTGGTGTCTGATATTGAGGACAATTAGAGACTGGGTCACACGCGATACGTAGACTTTCAGAAATCCACATTCACCACACGTACCCAGTACTTGGCCGCTGCTGCCTTGAATGCCGCTGCCTTGAATCCACAAGTCTTTCGAAATACTTCCAGAAAACCACTGAAAGATGATTTAGATATAGTTGAATCAACGATGTGTGTAAACTTCTCTTGAAGTTCTCATTGTATATCAATGATCAAAGATCTCATTGTACTCCAAGACTCAAAGTACCGAATTACTTCCAATTTATATCCCTCAAAATTGGCGGCTCAACAATGGTTACTCTCACCATCTCATGTTTCACATGGCTGTCTATACAACAAAAGGGGCAACCCTACTGCTTTCCTTTTGCTCAATATTTTCACCCGTATAAAGAGCACAACCCTTTTCTTTTTATATCTTAGAACCAGCATTCACGTAAAATGAAGGCTGCCACCACTAAATGTGCCAATAAATAGGAAAGCTAATCTCATGAATTTGCCCCTGAATATGTTCACTTTCAATTACATAACAAGATTCATGTCACTCTAATTTTATACAAACTCACTAGCTTAAATAATAAAAAAATACAGACTTCATAAAAATATGAGATTCAAATAAATGTGTGATTTATCAATGGAATTGCCAACCAAATGGGAGCTTGACTTTTTGGACCTTACAATCTCATTCTTTGGCACTTTCATGACAAAACACACTATCGAAGAAGAAACAGTATCCCTAACTAATGGGACCACTGCAATCACAACTCAATAAAGCAAAGCATTAGAACCATAAGAATCTACTCTCCCTTTTTGACATGGAATGACAAACGAAAAACAGTGAGCCAATATAATCAGCATGAAACAATATAATGTTTACAATAACCCATTGAACAATAGAACGAGTCACAAACAGAGCAACATCTACAACCGTTCCATCGTACATCTTGTTAACTTTGTAGTCGTCATATCAAATGAATATTTTCTAATGTGTAAACCTACATAAATGTAAACGTTTTCCAAACGTCCAAATATGTTGACCAGTTGCTAGCATTAAAGAGAATTTCCAAGAGAAGACTAAACAATAAACATATCTCCTTCATTTTTCAATTGATTTTGATTAAATTTTGTTCCCTTTTTCGATACCTAATTCAGTATTAATTGTACAAGCATATCCTACCTATCCTATATGACTACCTAAAAAGTTAAAATTCAAATTTGGTTGTTCAATTAAAGAGGGTTGATAACTCTTATGAAAATGTTAATCATTTTTTTTTCAAACTCTCACTATGTTGGAAGCATGCAAGTTTCACGATCTCTCTCTATGTTGATTTACCTTCGGTGGAGTGCACGTTATCCGTGAGGTTTGTGCTCGAATTCTCTTACCCCCTATCTCTTGGAACAAGTAGCTTTGCATCTTTTTAATTTATCTTTGATTTCAGTCAATTGGATTTTTATTTTGGCTTCAGGTTGTTGCAAGGAATACAGTTTACAGTCTACGAAAGTGATTAAGTTGGTGCTTTGAAGATGAAGGAGTGAGCTTCATTATACGGTTGGTGTTTGCTTTGATCATTGTTTGTGTCCTTACGGTGCTTCCTTGCATGTACAAATTTGTCGACACGTTTACGGGAATAAAGAGTGGTTTTTTATTTATTTATTTACTTATTTATTAATGTAACCTTGAATAATAGCTCCATAATTTTTTTTTAGCAATTTTGCATTTTGCTTTGATTCCTTGGGAAATATCTTCTATTGAGGGTGCATGAAAGTTTTTCATTATTTCATGCCAATGCTTTTGAATTATTGCCTCCAGGCACGGGCAGAGTTGCAATACTCTTCCATTTTCAAACCTTCGAAGTTGGACCATTTTTCAGAATTTGAATACACACTCCTCGAATAAGGAAGAAAAAAAATTACACTCCTCGATAATTCATTTTAGTCGTGATAAAAAACGTGTTGAGGTGATCTACACTTAACCACCAAGATTTCTTCGGAATTCTTTGAGTAGTCTTCGTACTTACGTTTGGTTGGAGAGAAAGAGATGTGTTCCAATTAATTGATTCTCCACCCATCTGTCTCTAGACTATGATTCCACTTGAAAGGGTTATTATATACTAGATGGATAGAAGAAAAGAACCGAAATTATTAATTAATTGCAGCAGAGTTGCTTAATTTAAACCAGTCAAATGACATTATTTTTGGAAATGACATTGTTGCAGTAGATTTCCCACTCCCTTGGGGTTGTTCAGCTAAATAAGTCAAATGACTTATTTTTTTTGTCTTTATTCAATTTTTTTTCATATTTGTTAGGTTTTTATAAATTTTTTGAGAATTATTACTTTGTCATGACAAGAGAAATCTAAAAAGGAAAAAATTACGATCAAAATCTAATTTTTTTATTAAAAATGAAAAATTAGTTTATTTGCTTATTCTGATCTTTATTCAAAAAATTGGCGCGTCCCACCACCAGAAAAAACAGAGCATACGGACGGACTGGAAGATGGACAGTCGCCGAAAAGCTGAAGAACCGCAGAAGATGAGAAAACTCCAGCCTGCCATTAGACCAACCGATGAACGCCCAAAAGCCAAGATCGGGGGAGATCTCGCGGCCCCGCCATCCACCGTCGCCACCGCACCTACCCATTAGGAAACCAGCTACCCTAAAGCAGGTAACCGGCGGGCGAACGGCAACGGATAGAATACGGCGAAGAAAACGCGAGGAGACAATCGAAGAAGCGGCAGGAGGGAAACGAGCCACTCCAGGAGAAAGGGGAAAAGTTAAATGAAAGAAAAAGGGAAACAAAAGGCCTGGGGAGGAGGAGCACCTCCCACAGGAAATGGCGGCGGAAAACCCTAACAAGAGTTAGAGAGAGAGGTGGAGACGAAAGGGTGGCCGCCGGGAAAAGAAATGGAAATGACCCAATTGGCCACCACTAAAAGCAGCATTAGAAAGGGAAAAGAAGGAGCAAATAAAGGCAATTGGAACTTGGAAGGGACAAAATGGGAAAACAAAAAACAAGTCACACCCAAAACCTCCAATGAATTTCTTTTTTCCGATAGGTAGGATATTTCTTTCATCATCTTATCTATTGGCTATTTTGGTTGGTGTGGCGTGTTGCCATTCTATGATCTGTTGGATAATCCATGATAAGTCGCACTGCAAACTATTTTAATGAAGATCAACCATGCACTTCATCAAAATAGCCATAATTAATGGAAGTTCCTAACTTTTAACGTAGACTTTTTGCGACATGTTTGGTGTTTCCAGTTTGTCCAAATGGCTAGGTACTGCGGGGGCAAGTGGTGACGTGGTCACAGGGTCAGAGCCGAGACGAAGAAGGTAGCGGACTTAAGCTTCCAAATTTCGAATCAAAACTAGGACCTCAAATAGGTATAATCAGATATGCAACATATATCTAATCTAGCACTTATATGACAAATAAGCTAGTTAGCCTAGTGAAAAAGTTTAGGCCTTGTTTGTTTAGCAACTTTGGATATTTTAGTTTTGGTAGGTGGTGGAGAGAGAAATAAAGTAATGATTGGAGAGAGGGGTAATGAGTGAAGAGAGATAGAGAGAGAAATGAAATTAATAATTGGAGAAATAAGATAATGATTGTAAAACAAAGTAAATATAGGAAACGAACAAGGTTTTCTTTTCTCCTAGAAGTGTATGATTTAAGTCTTAGGGGCCTCTCTTTGTTTTTTTTTCCATATGAATATTTTTTTCCTCACAAGTTCGTCCTAGGCCTCGAGAATCTCAAAGCCGGCCATCTCAGAGTCGGCCCTGTGTGGTCGCGCCCTGCGTGGTCACGAGTTCTCCCACCAACTGCTGCTCTTGGGGGTTTTCAGTTTCATGCATAACGGTAAGTGGAGTCCTTGCGGTCGGCGGTCAGCGAGGCTGTGCTTGAGTGGTTGCAGATCGGGGTCTTGGTGGGCTGCAGTGGGTGGCATCGAGGCAGAGGTTTGCGGTGTCATTTGGAAGCTTGGGTGCGTGTTCGTTGCCGTTTGTGAGGGTCAAAGTTTATTTCTTGGCGGATTTCCTCAGGGATCACGCATCTCGTGGGATTCGCGGCATTTCTGGATCATCGATCTCGTCGTCTGGTGGCGGTTTGGTGCTTGGCCCTGTCGATTGTCGTTGGGGGCGGTGGTTGTTGCTTGTTGCTCGTGGTGGCTGTTTTCTACTGTGGTGGCGGTGATTAGGGTAGCAGAGTTGGGGTTTGGTTTTAGTTCTTGGGTTAGGCTTGGCTCGTTTGGGTCTTACCACTTTTAAGGTGTTTTGGGCTTGTCCCACTATGTGTTCTGTTTTTATCCAATTTTTTGTTGGATTCTCCTCTTTCAACTTGTATCATTTCTCAAGTTTCTTAATAAAACTTTTATTGCCTATAAAAAAAAGAATTTTTGCTAAAATACTTCAAATATTAACTCTTACGTGTGAAAACGCATTTTTAGAACAATTACAGTTTTCTAATGCTATATACACACTACAATTGCACCGATTCGATCACACTCTTCTTATATACATGTGGGTACCACATATGAGACCAATGTAGTGGATTTACCTGTTTGTGAGAAGAGTGTGGTTGGATCTGTTCAAATGTGGTGTATTCCAGTAATTTCAGTTCCAAATTTTTGATGTTTGACATGGTCTATAATCCATAAAAAAAGGAAGCTTTAATTTAGATACACATGTGATATGAGACAATCGAATAAACAATAGATGGTTATTGTATATGTAGAAGTTAAGAATTAATACTCTCTTCGTCTCACTTTAAATATCTTCATATGGGAGGAGGGGGTCCTGCTCCCCCCTTTCCTGCTCCCCTTCCTGCTCCGCCCGGAGTGGAGCTCACTCCGGGTCTCGCTCAGATGATCGGAATCGTTCACTTTGTAGAGTTTGTCGAGTAGAACAACTATGCAAAAAATCAGCTTAATTGGATATCATTAAGTGCCTGATCGGAACCTTTTTATCTTGAAAAGAATGGATCCGAAACACTGGATCAAATCCACTTGAACCCATGGATCGAGAGTTACCGAGAGTTATATGGGTCTTGAAAAAAATGGATCCGAAACACTGGATCAAATCCACTTGAACCCATGGACCGAGAGTTACCGAGAGTTATATGGGTTCCGATCAGGCACTTAATGATATCCAATTAAGCTGATTTTTTGCATGGTTATTCTACTCGACGAGCTCTACAAAGTGAACGATCCCGATTATCGGAGCGAGACCCGGAGTGGGCCCCACTCCAAACGGAGCAGGAAAGGGAGCAGGAAGGGGGGGAGCAGGCCCCCCGCCTCCCTTCATATGGGATTTTGTGCATTTTCAAACCTCCCAAGAAATATTTCTATGTGATATTTATTTGAATTTTTTTTTACACCAAAATGAAGTACTCAATGAGTACTTCAATTTTGGTGTAAAAAAAAAAAATTTCAAATAACGCTTTAATTTGGTGTAAAAAAATCAAATGAATAACGCATAGAAATATATTTTGGGGTTTAAAGATGCACGAAAATTCGTAGGAGATGGACGAAGGGAGCAATAAAATTACTCCCTCCGTCCCAAATTGGATGTCAAGTTTTGATATCTGTGCCAATTTTAATTCCTTATATCTTTTAATATGCATCTTAAAAAATATACAATATAAATCTTGGTTGATAGTTCACAATTAGTTCTATTATATATACAAAATTTTCAAACTTATAAAAAACATTATAAATTGAAAGATACATGCAATGAAAAATTATAAGAGTAAAAAATTGTTATTCTTTTTAGAACGGAGGGAATAGGAGATTGTAATAAAATAATCCTAAAATGGAAATTGTATGGTTTGTGATGAAACCCATCTCTTCTCAATGTGTGCATGTGGGGACAAAGTGCGGTAAATGTTTCACATTGACTGGTACGTATAGATATCGCATAAATTCCCCATATATATATGGCTTCGAGTTTGATCTTTGGGAGAGAGAGAGAGAGAGAGAGAGAGAGAGAGAGAGAGAGAGAGAGAGATGGAGGGTGATCAGATGTACTATCCAAGCTACACCTTAGAGAGAGAGATGAGCAACTTCATCAAGGTATGGACTTCAGTAGTTGTTTGTTTATGCTACTGCTATTTTTCAGCCAAGTTTGTCCCCAAAGGTATGCCCAGGCTTTTCTCAATCGTCCCTATTGTCTCTCTCTTTTTCGCCCTTCCTCTCAAACTACACTCCCTCCACCTCGGTGGCACCACTGCTTTCGCCATAGCCTGGCTTTCCAATTTCAAACTTCTCCTTCTTGCCTTTGGCAAAGGCCCTCTCTCCGACCCTTCTCTCTCTCTCCCCCACTTCATTGCCATTGCTTGTTTCCCTATCATCAGGATCCAGCAGCAAGACCCACCACCAAAGTCACCTTCAAATCAAGAAAAATCACTAGATCAAGATGATGGCCACAACAGCCAAACCCCACCTCCAAATGGCCATAATATTGGAGAAAACCGGCCGTATAATCCCAGAATCACACAAAAGGCGGGACACACATCGGTTTGGAATTACGCTGTAAACGGTGTTCTTGTAGCCTTGTTTTTATGTGTTTACGAGTATAGTGACCGCATACACCCAAAGGGCATGTTGGTCATTTACTGCATCCAAATCTACTTGACGTTGAAAATCATACTTGGCACTGCCGCAGCCGTGGCTCGAGCCGTATTGGGGTTAGAGCTCGAGCCGCAGTTTGACAAGCCGTACCTCTCGACCTCTCCCCAAAACTTCTGGGGTAGGAGATGGAACCTCGTTGCATCCCGAAGCCTGCGTTCCACCGTCTACGAGCCGGCCTTGTGCATATCGGCACGAGTCATACGCCGGAAATGGGCGTCGCTTCCGGCCGTCATGTGCACGTTCGTAGTCTCGGCCCTAATGCACGAGATAGTGTTCTACTATTTGGGCCGCTCGCAGCCGACGTGGGAGATTACATGGTTCTTTATTCTCCACGGGGCGTGCGTGGTGGTGGAGATTTGGATCAAGAAGTTGGTTATGGACAGGTGGGGGTTGCCTCGGTTGATCTCAACGCCGATGACCCTCGGATTCGTGATGGTTACTGGTTATTGGCTGTTTTTCCCGCAGTTGTTGAGGTGCAAAGCCGATGCCAGAGCGTTCGAAGAGTATGCATTGTTGGGAGGGTTTGTGAAGGACGTTGTTGGTGGTGTTGAGAAGTTGTTCTTGTTTACAGCTTGAATGGAATTGAGAAGATCTTAATTCCCATGGAGTTCAGAGTATTGTTATGTGCACCGACCGAATTGTAGAGATTTCGTACCGATCGGCCGTGCCGGGCCATCTCCGGCTATCTAAAGGCCGATCCGATCCGTTCAAAAATTCTTAAAAAAAAACTGAGGGGGCCAACGCAAGAATAAATGGCATCCGATGTGTGTGGCATGTTTGATCTAAACACCCTATTTTTCGTGTATATATACACGAAAAATAGGGTGTTTAGATCAAGTATCCTACACACATCGGATCCCATTTATTCCCGCCTCGGCCCCCTCGGTTTTTTTTAGAAATTTTGGATGGATCGGATCGGCCGTCCGGTGGTCGGAGATGGCCCGGCATGGCCAGTCGGTACAAAATCCCTACACTTTGGTCGGTACATATCATTTTCGGTTCATAATTATACGTTTCTAGTAATTATTCAGTGTTTTTGGTCTCTGCTACGTAATGTACCAAGCCCTCCCGTACCAGACATTTGAGGCCCATGCACTTTATTTTTATGTTAGTGAGTTTCTTGTTTGCAGTGGTTATGTTATCTGTGTTTTAAGTTCAAAATATATATACATATATATATATATATATATATATATATATATATATATATATATATTTATTTATTTATTTATAATAGCGAATGCTTGTGCCTGCATACTACATTTTGAAGACAACTAAAATTACTGGTCAAATAATGAGCAAAGGGAGGATATGTTAAAAAAAAGAGTAGTGCTAGTCGTACCGACCAAAACGTAGGGATTTTGTACCGACGGCCGCCGGCGGGACATCTCCAGCCGCCGGACGGCCGATCCGAACCGTAATTTTTTTTTAAAAAAACGATGTGGCCTTGCGCGAGAATCAACGGCATCCAAGGTGTGTAGGGTGCTTGATCTGAGCACCCATTTTTCGTATATATATGAAAATGGGTGCTCAGATCAAGCACCCTATATACCTCGGATGCTGTTGATTCTCGCGCAAGGCCCGATTGGTTTTTTTTTTTAAAGAATTATTGGACGGTTCGGATCGGCCGTCCGGCGGCCGGAGATGGCCCACCGGCGGCCGTCGGTACAAAATCCCTACGTTTTGGTCGATCCTCATATCATTTCTGTGGAAAAAATGGGTAAGAAAAAACTAAACTTTGGTATGTGTAGGACAAATTGAGGTGCAAATAATATTCAAGTTTCACACAAATTTTCGAAATCTATAAATCCCCCAACACACATAATAAAAATTAACTACTGTCAAACCAAATATATTTTTGTAAAACTTAATCTCACAAATAAAATGTCATTATAAAATTTCCAATGTCTTAACAAAACTCTTATCATAACGACCTCATTATCTCTTTGCAAGTTCTCGACATTTCTACATAAATAAGATTAAGAATTATTAAATTCATTGCAAATAAATATGAACTGGCTATGAAATCAAAAGGACAACTTATCATCCTTACAATAACTTGAATCGTTTATTACCTTTAACAATGTGACAACATTCTTCTAACCAATCAACTTTTAATACAAAAGTCACCACAGGGGCACAATGGTCAAGGTATCCAAATATTGGAGCAGGAATAATAAACACGTATGAGCATTCATAAAATTGAGAAATATAGTTTTTGATCATTTGCACCCCATTATCCTGGCAGAACATCACAAATAAAAGTATTACTATCTTATTTTAATTTCATACATTGTGATTTATATACAACTTTTTAGTATTTACCTTTAACATTAATTTCTTCAGATATGAGGAGATACATTGTAAGATGAACCGCCTTCGTATCCTTTACCAAGAGTTTCATTAAGCTAGCGGAGTCTTTCACGACCATCTTTATATTATACCTACAATAAATGTGAATTTCAACCGTTTTAGATGTCTTATATATAAGTTGTAGTACTCATTATAAAAATGATTACCTGGTTTCAGTTTGGATATCTTCTCGTCTGTAATGATTACACATAATTCAGTCGTACTGATCTTCAACTTGGTTATAGCATGTATTGCATAAATCAATTCATAGGTGTTCAACATATATTTTTTCAATGCAGTTGTAACGACCCGGATTTTTTACCCAAATTTTTTTTTTAATGTTATTAGAATTATATTTCTTAATACAATTACTCCCTCCGTCCCATAAAGAATGACAATTTTTGATATCCGTGTCATTTTGCATCGCTTATATCTTTCAATCTATAATGTTTTTCACAAGTTTGAAAATTTTGTATAATAGAATTAATCGAGAATTATCAAATAAGATCCATATTGCATATGTTTTGACATCCCTATTGAAAGATATAAGGAGTTGAAATTGGCACGGATATCAAAAATTGACATCCAAATTGGGACGGAGGGAGTATTATTATTATTATTATTTTTAGATACAATTATGCAAGCATTTAAATACTTGCATGCATATTTTCTTTTTATTTTCTTACATGCATGCACACTCCTTCTATCTCTCCATCTCCTACTCCTACTTGATTTTTACCTTCTCCATAACCCTAGAACCGAGCTAAATTCATCCATTCAAAAATCCAATTCGATTAGGACTCAAATTAATCAAGACTCATCCAATCCTTTTATAAATACGTCACTACTCCGACCATAGGGCACGCACCATATTTTTCACTCCCTAATTGTCCAGAAAAGAGAGAAAAACCGAAGGAAATCGAAACTCCAATCCATGGAGTTCTAGAGAGAGAAAGGAGAGAGAGAAAAGTGGGTTTCGTGCCTAGACCCAACCGAGATCCAATCCGACCTTTCCAATCACCTCTTATACTCCAAAGCATCACCAAACAACATTCATTCGGCCCCGAGGTTCCCCGATCAAGAAACCCGAAGCTTTCGTTCCAATTTGTCAAGATCGAAAATCAATTCGAATCAATTCGAGGTATTATAATTCGATCAAAAGCCCTCTAAGTATATTTGATGTTTATAGACACTTGATAGGCCCGTAGTCCTATGCAGCGTGCAAAATAAAAAAAAATGAAAGCGCTTTGGAGTTCCGACCATGACTTCAGTTGCTTATTATGAGAACCAGGCCCCAGCATGAGTCATGAATGGAACGCGCGGTTTGACTTAATGGTTCGATTCAACGTTTCGACGTCCCGAACACCGATTTTGACCCCCGAGCTATTTTTCCTAGGTTTCTAACACTCCAAAGATCATACGTGGTTAAATTCATATTTTATTTATTTATTTATCTATTTATTAAATTTTTATTCGTTATCGTGTAAAAGTTTGTAAACTAAAAATCATTGCGACCTTACAAACTACTCTATAAATCCCCAAACTATTTTTTTCTAGTTTCCTAACATATCAAAGATCATAACTTACTGGTTTCATAAATTTTTTTATGTTATTAGCTATTTATTTTATTTTTAATTAAAGATACAAACGAAAAATAATTGCGACCTTACAAAGAATGATTTTAACTTCTAAACTATTTTTTCTAGACTTCTGACATCCTAAAGATGATATGTTATTAAAATAATATTTTATTTATTTCATTAACTAATTACTATTATTTACGCATTGTTTCTAAATAAAAATACTTTAAAATATTATAAATGATGTTAATAATTCTGAATGATTTTATTTAGACTTCTTAATGTCCTATGATGATATTTTGTTAATATAAATATATTTTTAATTATTTAATTATTTACTATCTATTTATTCTTCTTTTGTCTTTTAACTTAATCTTTTTATTTAAAATAATCCCATGAACATCCAAACCCAACTCTTAGCACTCGAACTTTTTATAGAAGACCTTTAGGACTCTTATTAAGATTAGGATAATTATTCTAATATTTTTACCTAATTAATGTATTTAATTAGTATTTGATTAATCTAGTTACTTAAAAATAATTAAATAAAGTCTAGAAAATTATTTTAAAATCTTTTATAAAAATTTGTTACCGTATTAATAGTTTTGTGGCCATATGAGATTAAGGGCAACGGCCCAGTCATAAAAAGTTATGTGATTGCATTACCTAATGTTTGTCTTGATCCGTTTGTTATTCGTTTTAATTATCATTGAGAATGATATTGTGTTGATGTAACAACTCTGATTTTCACTAAATAAAAATCTCGTTGTTTATTCGTAAATATTTCGAATTTTCTTGATTTATTAAAAATTTCCTTTTAATCGCTTATAATCCGTTATAATTAGATTCATTAAGGTCAAAACCTATTTTCCTTCACAACGGTCAGCAAGACCATTTTCATTAGGCAAGAACATTGGCATATTGTTTCCCTAATCGCTAAGGTTAAGCCCCTAATTACTCGACTTGTTTAATAATCCTGCTTAGCAAGCCCCATTTGATCGTAATTAGGTCATTTGGAAACCCTAACTAAAACCTTGACCAAAAAGTCAAACCTTGGATCTTTGTCCATTGGACAATAAATGCTAGGATAACCTTTACCCATTGGTCCATAGTACAATTCCATTAGTTTATTATATAAGCCATGTGACAATTACATATATATATTTAAACTAAGCCTTGTACTTTCTATCCTTAACCTTTGGTTAATAAGAGTTAGGGGGATTATCGCCCATTGGGGGATTATCGCCCATTGGACGATAATCGTTAGGGAAATAGTAGACCTTTGGTCAATAACCATTAGTAAAACCATTATCCCTTGGACCATAACATTATACAAGAATCCCATGGGATTCCTTGGTGTAAGAATATGATATATATATATATATATATATATATATATATCCTAAGATTCTATATTAGGTGAAGGTACAACCATTCCCCATTATTTTATTGGAAAGCACACATGTGCTAATTCATTAGTTTATTAAGATATCTTTTCTCTTTCAAAAACCCTATAGTTTAATATAAACCTTGTCCTATCTAGTAGATATATATATATATATATATATATATATATATATATATATATATATATATATATGTATACGTTAGGAAGACAAGAGAGAGAGAGAGAGAGAGGGAATTCAGATAGAGAGAGGAGAGAGAGGCCGAGAGTGGGAGAGAGATAGGAGAGAGAAAGAGAAAGAGATATGGTTTGTAGTCTTCCTCCACCAACCCAATTCCTTATCATACAAAGTACTTGTACTTTGGAAGTAGAAAGATAGGATGACATAGGTTGAGTAAGGAGTACAAAGATTGTCTTATAATGTCATACCCCAAATCTATTAGTTTAATAGAGAATCCCATACTTTCAAAGAAACCCCATTGTTTATTCTTTACCTTGTCCTTTCCAAATCTATTATGTAGATAAGTATATATATATGTATTGTACTTGGACTAAGGAGAGAGAGAGAGACAAGGAGAGGGAGGAGTGAGAGCCGAGAGATAGAGAGAAGGGAGAGAGAGATAGGGCCGGATGAGAGGAGAGAGGGAGGGTGAGTGATGTGGCCATGTACCTCTTTGACCTATCCCTACCAAATCTAAGTCATATACACCTATAAGTACATGTACCATAAAAGAAGGAAGATGGAATGACATGAAGTAGATTGCTTACAAGATTGTCTTACACAATCTTACACACTACCCTTGGTCAAACAACCACCCCTTGTCCTTTCTCATATAACACATGCATATATATATATATATATATATATATATATATGTATATATATATATATGTAAACAAGTACCAAGAGAGAGAGAGAGAGAGAATGAGAGAGGCCGAGAGAGAGATGAGATTGGGAGAGAGAGAGGGCCGAATTGAGGGAGAGAGAGATAGGGTGATGTGTGTGACATTGTACTCCCAATCTTGACCAAATCTAGCCTATCTCCCATCCAATTACATCACCATTGTACCACCAACCTAACCTTGCTTACACTTGGACACCTAAGGACAACCTAACCTATTTTTCTATGCTTTCAAAGTACTAAAACCCCATAGAATAACATTTACTTTGTACTAGCTTGGAAGAAGAAGATCTTGGCATGCTTCCAATGCATGACAAGACAAGATTTTAGCTAAAACCCATTGGATAATGGGAGAGGGGCAGCCGGCCATATGGGAGGGAGGGAGCCCTTCATTTGCCTATAAATAGGCCTCTCATTCTTCATTCAAGGCACACCATTCCAACCTCCAACTTCTCTCTCTAGAAAGCGTAAGTATTCTTGTAGTTTTAGCTTTGTTCTTGAGTGTTCTTGCTTGTTTTCTTGAGTGTTCTTGAGATTCTTCCCTAGGCTTCAAGAAACACCTCTAGTGCCGCCACTAAACCGCCCTACGACCACCCTTTCGATCCAAAAGTAGTAGTCAAGTAGTCAAGATCAAGTTTCGAGAGAAACCTTTCTCTTTCGAAACTAACGAAGGCCACCTCCTAAGCCGTTACTCCGTCCGTAGGAATTTCCAACCTAGCTTATTCGGCCCCGGACTAGTTTCGGATCAAGGTAGAATCCTCCTTACTCATTTCTCCGAAGTATATGTACTTATGTTAGTTAGTATGCATGATAAACGAACGATAAGTTTTAGTTAAATCGTACGTAAAAAGGCATGCTAGGAGTAATTGTAACTTAATCATTAAAATGGTTATGGACATGCTATGTACTTGCTTGGATTATACTTACCTTAAGTATGCGTAGTAAATTTCTAAACATGAGTTAAACGGTTAAGGTATCAAAGCTAGTTAGCAAAACTTATTTTACTAAAGTACTAAAGAAGAATGAGCATGTCAAATAATGAATTTCTACGTCAATAACCATATGTTGTTTTGAAAATCCCACAAAGGAAGAAAGAACGGATTTTTCGTAATACATTATTGTCTTGAGGATGATTATGAACATGTATGTATATTTGTTTACAATACTTGTTACTGATAAAACATAAGTGGCTTTAAGTAATAATTTGGGTACGATTAGGTAATATAGAGTTGGATGATCTTGCTAGTTTAGTTTCAAGATTACTTTAAAGTAATTAGTCCCGCCGCGGAGTCTATGCATGATTACGAGACACGATAACCGAAAAGTAGAAACATGACACTTAAGGAATGGCTGATACGGATAAAAAGAATTTTTGAGACTACATAATGGCCGGACTTGGTAGCCTTATGTGAGTTGTGAAAACCCGCAAGGTGGCCGGACTTGGTAGCCCTTTGTGCGGACTTGCGAAAACCGCAATGAGGCTGGACTTGGTAGCCCATTGTGTAGATTGCTAATGGAGCCGGACGTGGTAGCTTCATTGGTAATTGGGCTTGGTTATCCGCGGAGAGGAGCCAATGCAAGATTTTGTAACGTGGCCGGACTTGGTAGCCCGTTGAATGAGAAATGATTTTTGAAATGAAATGGTGACACAATACGATGAGTCGCGTAGGAGAAACCAAGAAAGGCATGACACCAACGTAAGCAAGATAGTGAATGCGGATGTATCATTGTTAATTATGTTGTTTAATGAGTATGGGTAATTATTTATATGACTCTTGTTGTAAGTTATGGGTTAGCGGGTTGGATTATTCTATTGAGCTTCTGTAGCTCACGGTGTTACCTTTTTGGTGACCTTGACATATTATACTGGGGGCGACGCCGGTATAATGTGTCAGATTTCATAGATGAGCAGCAGGAACAGTACACCTTGGAGGTCTTTGGAGCCGAGGAGCTTGCAAGGATGGAGGAAGAGGCGGAGCAGTAGTTAACCTTAGATTATCCCCTCTTTTGAATAAAAGTACTCTTGTGAGACTTATGTTGTAATAATGAGCTAGACTCTCCTTAATTTATTCAATAAAAATGTTTATTTAACGTACCCAAAATTCGGGGCGTTACAGTTGATACTGGATGTGAATGCTATATTGGACCCTAGAGACATGGGGTGGTATACGAAATAGAAATCACTTAGACGATGCTAAGTAATGGATAAATTGTGGAGTTTCTTTCTTTTTAGAGATTGCCTGCAGACGTTGTTATTATTAATGGAAAAGGAAGAACAATAGAAAGTTGTGGGCTTAGCAGGACCTCGGGGGTAGCCTGACAGGACCCTGTATTAATCGGAGGCAGCCTAACAGGACCTTGAGGGTAGCCTGAAAGACCCAGTGTAGCTAGGGTGGCCAAGCAGGACCTCAGGGGTAGCGTAGCAGGACCTCAGGTATTGAGGGTAGCCTAGCAGGACCTTCGGGGCAGCCTGATGGACCTAGAATTGTGAGAGTGGCCAAGCAGGACTTCAGGAGTAGCCTGGCAGGACCTCAGGTGTTGAGGGTAGCCTAGCAGGACCTTTAGGGCAGCCTGATGGACCTAGAATTGTGATTTGAAACTGGCGGGTAGTCCAGTGATATGAATTGATGAGACTGGCAAAGTAAACCCAGTGATGATATAAAACCTGGCAAAGTAAGCCCAGTGATGTTTTGATAAAACCTGACAAAATAAGCCCAGTGATGTTGTAGACACCCCAATCTGGACCTTCAAATAATCTTTAAATTTCCCCGATGATGAAATAAGGAAAAATATACCTTCGAAACTTGGATTGTTGCTCCTTTGCTACTCCTTTGCTACTCCTTCTTTAACCTCAAGAAAACCCCTTTTCAACCATGTAGGGTGGCCCCCGGTTCAATTGCAAAAGAGAAAAATGTGTTTATCTTGTCAAAAACAACTTTTTCCATGACACACTGAGGGTAAAATGGGCACACATTTCAATGTATAAAATGTCTTTGAGTGAAACCAATTGGGTTAGAAAGAGGACTCGACGAGCTTTCCAACGCTTCGAACCGCGTCCAAATCCGAGTTCGGGAGTGTCCGGGGCGCCCTCGCGAAGTTCAGTGTGTTGTGCTGACTCACAAACCGCACGACACTTCAAAAGGGCGCACGGCACCTCAGAAAATTCAAAAAATCACTTCACTGCACGGCATTTTAATTCAAAAATCACTCCATCGCGCGGCATTCAGGAGGAGCAGAGCACATTTCTCACGTTTTTTTCCCATGCGCGTCAGCTGATTGGGCAGAGCACATTTCTCACGTTTTTTTCATTCTTTGGGTGCTCTCCAAGTATCTTTTTGCCTATAAATACACCCCCTCTCTAGTTGAAAAGCACCCCTTCAACTCCAAGTAAAGTTACTATGCCATTTTTGGCTCTCTCTCTCTCTAAAAATACTCTCTTTTAATTCTCTCTCTACAACTTCTTACACCCACCACCACTATACACATCTCTCTCTCTCTCTACACCCATTTGCTCTCAAATCTTTCAAGTTCAATCCAAATCAACTTCCATTCCTCCACCTTCAAGCACATCCAAGCTTCGATCAAAAGGTATAAATCCATTTTCCTTGGGCTAAACCACATTTAGCCTTGAGGGGAGCCGATCGAGACCCTTCTCGGTCTTTCTATACCGAGCTTGGGTCTCAAACGAGCTTTACATTCAAAATCTTTCTTTTCTTTTCTTTTTCTTTTCTTTTTTGCATTTTCTTTTCATATTTTGACTAATATAGCTTAAAGATCGTGCGGGTACATTCTAGATTCAAGTTTCATGTTAAAAGTCCTTTTTCTTTTACTTCATGAGTTCTTTCAATATTCCGAAAAGCTTTTAACATTATTTTACACGATAAGATGAACAAATAGGTCTCATAAATAATTTTTCAAAGATTCGGAAAATATAACGAACTATTTTGCGGACCTATGGTTTGTTTTGTCGTGTAAAAGCAAACTGATTCTGGAATGTGTAGACAGGTCAACCGCGCGGTACGTTGGTTGCACCGCGCGGTATATCTGGTTTGTCGCGCGGCACTTCATGTGATATTGGCAGTCTGCCGTATTGTTATTGTTTCACTTTCTTTATATTGTTCATCCATTCCATACTGTACACTTCGCACCACAAGCACGCCAAGGTATTATATTTAATCCCGTGTCCCTTTCCCGTATATGTTTTAAAGTTAAGTTTTTCAAATGATATTAAATCCCCTTTTTAAAACATCAAGTAGAGACCGGTTTTACCGGGCGAGCGGGGTGCTTTTTCAACAAAACCTTCCCCGTTCGTAACGTGGCTCCCGGATCCAAAATCTCAACGTTTTCGCTAGACCAAAAGCCTTTCTTTTTTAAATCAAGCTCTCGGTTTCTCGGATCATCCATCTCAAAAATCCGGGTGGCGACTCTTCGAGTTAGCGCTTTTCGGGCGCGGGAGCCCACAGATGTTTTGATAAAACTTGGCGGAGGTCCAGCGATATTTTGTGATGTTAAAACCTGGTAGAGGTCCAGCAATATTTTCTGAGAATAAAACCTGGTGGTGGTCCAGTGACGTTTTCTGTTGATAAAACCTGGCGGTGGTCTAGTGACGTTTTATGTTGATAAAATCTGGTAGTGGCCCAGTGATGTTTGTGATGATAGACTGGCGTGTGTCCAGCGATGAATTGATAGACTGGCGTGTGTCCAGTGATGAATGGATAGACTGGCGTGTGTCCAGTGATGAATGGATAGACTGGCGTGTTTGCCGTGCCCGAACGGCTCCCTTGGTTTGGGCCTAGCCTTAAGCATGTCCGTATCTGGATTCCGGTAGCCACATTGCTCTGCCTCGGATGGTCACGATAAGGAGATTGGCTCTGGTTCCAACCCGTTCGGAATTTAACCTGCCTGACGGCACCTACCCGGACTATCGAAAATCTTCTGTACGGACGTCCTAAGTGAGATTTGAACCACGGTAGGTCCACTAGGGCAGTCTAGGAGACTGTAAATCCATGGAGTTTGAGATACCTCCGGTGTTTGCCGTGCCCGAACGGCTCCCTTGGTTTGGGTCTAACCTTAAGCGCGTCTGTATCTGGATTCCGGTGGTCATATTGCTCTGTCTCGGATGGTCACGATAAGGAGATTGGCTCTGGTTCCGACCCGTTCGGAATTTGACCTGCCTGACGGCACCTACCCGGGCTATCGGAAATCTTCTGTACAACGTCTTAAGTGAGATTTGAACCATGGTAAGTCCTTAGGACAGTCTTGGAGACTCTAAATACACAGAGTTTGCGATACCTTCGGTGTTCGCCGTGCCCAAACTGCCCCCGGTCTGGGAACGCTAGTTGCAGCAATCTTATTGCTTTGTCTTGGATGGACATAATAAAGGCGTTGGGTCTAATCCTGCTAAACAACCTACCCGTGGTTGTTGGAAACCATCTATGCAATGCCTTAAGTGAGACCAGCCTGGGTTAGACTTTAGGACAACATCAAGATCGACGACACGTACATGACATGTTCTTTCTTTTTCAAAAAAGCGTCTGGGACTCATCTAAAATTCAATTTTTGCTTTACTGTCAGTATTGAGCCACCCATCCTACACAAAACCACACCGCATTCTCTCATAATTGAATGAGCTGAAAAAGACTGTGGAGGAAATGAGTCAGAAAATGGACAAGATGCTAACTTTGGTCCAAGGGCTGGTTAACCTTTTCACCTCCATAATTTCGAACACAAATGCGGGACTGAATGATGATGTTGGGAACCTAGGGGCTGACAGGACTAACAAACTTTTCTCAAAAGTGAAGCTCCCAGAAATGTTCAAGAGCCTGGCTGAAATTCATGATGCTAGGGCTCACCCGAAGAAAGATACTGGACCCTTGATTGAAACCAGTGCTGACATGCGTATTGTTTCAGCAGAAGTACATGATATCAATCCCAGAGGCAAAAGGGTTTGTCCCGTTGATAGCAGAAGGCTATATAGTTGCAAAGTAAGTAGGGGCACCACGGGCGCCACCATGAACCCTCAACTCAGTCGCAGGACCAAACCAAAGAGGACCTTCTCCCATTTCCCTGAACCTCAATCCCTGGTTTATGAAAAGCTCCTCAAAACTGGTCTCATCAAGCCACTCCCCCAAACTCCTTTACCTCAAAAGCTTTCAGCAAATCACAACCCAAATGCCTTCTGCACCTTCCATCAAATGTCCGGTCATGTTACCGATGAATGCAATAGTCTCCGCCATGAGATTCAAAACCTCATCGATGACAGAATCATCCCTCCACCACAGCCAGACATCATGACCAAGCACAATCCTTGTATCAACTCCGCCTTTTTCAGCGGAGAAGGGTAAACCATCAAGAGCCATGCAACGGTCCGATCTTCCACGAGTTTGGGAGTTTTCAAGTTTCGAGTCCCTGTCCTCTAAATAACCATCTTTGTGTTTGAGTCAGTTTGTACCTTGAGTCTTTCATGCTTTCACTGTTGTGTCCGTGTGTTTTCAATCTTAAGTCTGTAAGAGTCAAAAAAAAAAAAAGTGTCAGTTTCACGAGCCTGAACTACGTTGTGACCTGATTCCTTTGCAGGATACGTAGGCAGTCTCACCCTGAGGCCCGGTCACGAGTATTCGAGTCAATCCCAATGTTCGGTCATGGTCTTTTGAGTCAGTCGCTGTCCTTTGAAAGTCACATCTCCGTAATAAACTCAAGATGTTGAAATTGTTTTCTACCATCAGTTGAAAATCATGATAATCACTTCAAAACACGAGATGATTTTTGATTGAACCCTCACCTCAGGAAAGAAGAAGAATTTCAAGGCACCAATTCCCGATGCCATATCTATTCCAAGAAGCAATGTCGTGAATCTGAAAAGGCTCGCTAGATCAAAACTTCAAAATTCGACCTAGGCAAAAGTTAGAGCATGCAAACAAGAGCCTCTCAATTGAGCATCTAGGATTTAGTTGTTAGGTTGCGCAATCCAAAATGAAGAAAGGCCATCGTTTCTTTCATCCTACGTATAAAGATATATCTTTTGATACCCCTTTTGAGCCCCAATCAAATTCTTTGAATCCCAGCTAGCCAGCTATCCCCCACATCGGGGTGAAATGAAAAATAAAAGTGCCAGAAGAAATATTGAAATTCAAAGCATCAAAAGAGTGAAAATGCCAGACACATCAAGATTCAAAGCATCAAAATGATGAAAGTGTTAAACACACTGAAAGGCATGGAAGGCATGAGAAATCAAGAGAAAATGCTCATCAAAGCAAATGGGCACAAAAAGTTCAAAGATAGCTGCTTAGCTTTGAAAACCCAAAAAGAAAGTGAAATTTTTGAGCCAACTGTCCTTTCTTTGTTAAGCCCAAACCATGGCCCGCATTACAACCCAAAAAGTCCTTTCAGATTGGAAAACGCAACTTGATAGCAAGAACCTTAGGCGTTAAGAGGCATTATCGAAAGTCAATACATGGAGAAAAAGTCAAAGCATTGCCCAAAGCAAAAATTCAAATTGTGGTCAGCAACCTGGGGCACGGTTCATGATAAAAACTCTCGTGTTTTGACAAAACAAAGTTGAATGATTTGAATGAAAATCAATTGATGGAGTGAAATAATTTTGAAATTCCAAAACGAGAATTCCGAGAACCTGGGCATGTCTGCCATTTCAAATAGTCAAACTTTTCGTCCAATCAGGGACTCCATTCGAAAGTCGGTTTGTCTTTCTCTCCTTCATTTGCGTCAACGTAGTCTTGTCAAAATTCACTCATTTTACCAAAAGTCAAAAGCGTCATCTCAGTTTTGTCAATTCTCGACTCGTGGAAGTCATTTCAACGCATGGAAAAATACACCCCTGAGAGAAGCTCGTTGGGCTGAAAACCGCAAGGGCGGGCAGACCCAAGCAAAAATTAGAGCAAAAGCCTGCTAGGTTGAAAACCCGCAAGGGCGGCCTAGGCAAAAGTTAAGGCGGTTAATCAAAAGAGCTCGCTAGACCGAAAACCCGAAAGGGCGGTACTAGGCAAAATTTAGAGCGCAAAAGGAGAGTGTTAATACCCGAGTGAAACCATAGCCTGGACTGCGCTTGGACAATTGCTTGTCAAAACCATCAGAACTGGGGTTCGTCATTCACTGGGGCACCACAACTCGATGTCATCTACAGAGGCTTGCGTATGCCTAACTTCAAAACTCTGGCACAAATTTCAGCCCAAAGCTTAAGCCTTGATCAAAGGAAAGTTTCAGTCCAAAGCTCGAGCCCTGACCAAAAACAAACTCCAACTCAGATTCAAGCCCTCAACGCAGGCGAATTCTAGCCCAAAATCTAAGATATCAGTCACCGGCCAAAGATAGTAAAGCAAAAAGGGTAATTAGATGTGTCCCCTATTTTTCAAAAAATAAAAATAAAAAGGAATGTTGTCATCGTTGTCGTCAAGTGCCAAATCGCGAACCTCAAATGTTGTCCAAAAGTCAATCAACCAAGCTACGGTCTAATCGACCTAACGCTTCTTAGTCTCTCGAGCGACGGTCCAAAGACCTAAGCTTCTCATTTAATCGAGCTATGGTCCAAAAGACCTAACGCTTCTTAGTCTCTCGAGCGACGGTCCAAAGGACCTAAGCTTCTCATTCAATCGGCGACGGCCAAGAGGGCCTAAACATCTCATTCAATTCGCAACGGCCAAAAGGGCCTAAGCTTCTCATTCAATCGGTGACGGCCAAAAGGGCCTAAACATCTCATTCAATTCGCAACGGTCAAAAGGACCGAAACTTCTTTGTTTATCAAGCAATGGTCAAAATGACCTAAAACTTCTTTGTTTATCAAGCAATGGTCAAAAGGACCTAAAACTTCTTTGTTTATCAAGCAATGGTCAAAAGGACCTAAAGCTTCTTTATCTATCGAGCTACAGTCAAAGGGATCTAAGCATCTCAGTCAATCGGGCTACGGTCTAACCGACCTAAAAGCCTCTTAGTTTCTCGGGCTACGGTCGAATTGACCTAAAAGCCTCTTCGTCTCTTGGGCTACGGTTTAATTGACCTAAAAGCCTCTTAGTTTCTCGGGCTACGGTCTAACCGACCTAAAAGCCTCTTCGTTTCTCGGGCTACGGTCGAATTGACCTAAAAGCCTCTTCCTCTCTCGGGCTACGGTCTAAATGACCTAAAAGCCCTTTCGTCTCTCGGGCTACGGTCTAAATGACCTAAAAGCCTCTTCGTCTCTCGGGCTACGGTCTAATTGACCTAAAAGCCTCTTCGTCTCTCGGGCTACGGTCTAAATGACCTAAAAGGCTCTTCGTCTCTCGGGCTACGGTCTAAATGACCTAAAAGCCTCTTCGTCTCTCGGGCTACGGTCTAAATGACCTAAAAGCCTCTTCGTCTCTCGGGCTACGGTCTAACCGACCTAAAAGCCTCTTTGTTTCTCGGGCTACGGTTGAATTTACCTAAAAGCCTCTTCGTCTCTCGGGCTACGGTCGAATTGACCTAAAAGGCTCTTCGTCTCTCGGGCTACGGTCTAAATGACCTAAAAGCCTCTTTGTTTCTCGGGCTACGGTCTAATTGACCTAAAAGCCCTTTCGTCTCTCGGGCTACGGTCTAATTGACCTAAAAGCCTATTCGTCTCTCGGGCTACGGTCTAATTGACCTAAAACCCTCTTCGTCTCTCGGGCTACGGTCTAATTGACCTAAAAGCCTCTTCGTCTCTCGGGCTACGGTCTAATTGACCTAAAAGCCTCTTCGTCTCTCGGGCTACGGTCTAATTGACCTAAAAGCCTCTTCGTCTCTCGGGCTACGGTCTAAATGACCTAAAAGCCTCTTCGTCTCTCGGGCTACGGTCTAACCGACCTAAAAGCCTCTTTGTTTCTCGGGCTACGGTTGAATTTACCTAAAAGCCTCTTCGTCTCTCGGGCTACGGTCGAATTGACCTAAAAGCCTCTTCGTCTCTCGGGCTACGGTCTAAATGACCTAAAAGCCCTTTCGTCTCTCGGGCTACGGTCTAATTGACCTAAAAGCCCTTTCGTCTCTCGGGCTACGGTCTAATTGACCTAAAAGCCTCTTCGTCTCTCGGGCTACGGTCTAAATGACCTAAAAGCCTCTTCGTCTCTCGGGCTACGGTCTAATTGACCTAAAAGCCTCTTCGTCTCTCGGGCTACGGTCTAATTGACCTAAAAGCCTCTTCGTCTCTCGGGCTATGGTCTAATTGACCTAAAAGCCACTTCGTCTCTCGGCTAAGGTCTAATTGACCTAAAAGGCTCTTGATTTCTTAGGCTACGGTCTAACCGAGCCTAAAAGCCTCTTAGTTTCTCAAATTACGGTCTTACGCACCTAAAGTGTCTTCGTTTCTCTGGCTATGGTCTAACCGACCTAGGAGCCACATTCTGTTTCTCAAGCTGTGGTTCGTCCTCCGGGATTGCACTCTATCTAACACTTTGTCCTCCGGGACTCGCACTCTATCAGCACTTTGTCCTCTGGGACTTCACATTGTCTAGCACTTTGTCCTCCGGGACTCGCACTCTATCTGCACTTCGCCCTCCGGACTCGCACTTTGTCATTTCGGATTTCATTTTGTTTAGCACCTCGTCCTCCGGGACTCACTTTTGTCATACTTGCATTAATTTTGCATGCTTACGTGACATTCATTGACATATCAATTTGCATCATCAGTCATGTATTGTCTCAATCGAATGCCAAGTTCTTCAAGTTCAAACCACTTTCACAAAATCAAGCTCTTCAAAATTCAATTTCCGGTCTCTTCGAAAATTCAAGTTTCTTTCATTCAAACTCAAGTCTCTTTCAAAATTCAAGCTCTTCAAAATTCAAGTCTCTTTCAAAATTCAAGTCTCTTTCAAAATTCAAGCCATTCAAACTCAAGTCTCTATTCAAATTCAAGCAATTCAAAATTCAAGTCTCTTTCAAAATTCAAGCTATTCAAACTCAAAGTCTCTTTCAAAATTCAATTTTCGCCTCCCGAGGGCTCGTCTCAAAAACTCAAAATGCAATTTTCGCCTCCCGAGGGCTCGTCTCAAAAATTCAAAATTCAATTTTCGCCTCCTAAGGGCTCTTCTCAAAAATTCAAAATTCAATTTTCGCCTCCCGAGGGCTCTTCTCAAAAATTCAAAATTCAAGATTCAATTTTCACCTCCCAAGTGTTCGTTATGAGTTTTATTGCACTTTTTGAATGACATACGACACCACCGGCATTCAATCTTCTCAAGTTTAATGCATGATTTTCGTCCCCCGGGACTCGCTTTACTTGCATTGTCCCAATGGAACTACGCTGGTCTGATCCCTACAACGGGGTACGTAGGCAGCTCCATGAGCGCGACCACCTTTATTGCATTCTTGCATTTGACTTAAAGACTTTGGATTGGGATGTCTAATCTTTAACGTCACTTATACCAAGCAATGGTACCTAAGTTCCGTTAAAGAGGGACTACTGTAGACACCCCAATCTGGACCTTCAAATAATCTTTAAGTTTCCCCGATGATGAAATAAGGAAAAATATACCTTCGAGGCTTGGATTGTTGCTCCTTTGCTACTCCTTTGCTACTCCTTCTTTAACCTCAAGAAAACCCCTTTTCAACCATGTAAGGTGGCCCCCGGTTCAATTGCAAAAGAGAAAAATGTGTTTATCTTATCAAAAATAACTTTTTCCATGACACACTGAGGGTAAAATGGGCACACATTTCAATGTATAAAATGTCTTTGAGTGAAACCAATTGGGTTAGAAAGAGGACTCGACGAGCTTTCCAACGCTTCGAACCGCGTCCAAATCCGAGTTCGGGAGTGTCCGGGGCGCCCTCGCGAAGTTCAGTGTGTTGTGCTGACTCACAAACCGCACGGCACTTCAAAAGGGCGCACGGCACCTCAGAAGGGCGCACGGCACCTCAGAATACTCTCTTTTAATTCTCTCTCTACAACTTCTTACACCCACCACCACTATACACATCTCTCTCTCTACACCCATTTGCTCTCAAATCTTTCAAGTTCAATCCAAATCAACTTCCATTCCTCCACCTTCAAGCACATCCAAGCTTCGATCAAAAGGTATAAATCCATTTCCTTGGGCTAAACCACATTTAGCCTTGAGGGGAGCCGATCGAGACCCTTCTCGGTCTTTCTATACCGAGCTTGGGTCTCAAACGAGCTTTACATTCAAAGTCTTTCTTTTCTTTTCTTTTTCTTTTCTTTTTTTGCATTTTCTTTTCATATTTTGACTAATATAGCTTAAAGATCGTGCGGGTACATTCTAGATTCAAGTTTCATGTTAAAAGTCCTTTTTTTTTACTTCATGAGTTCTTTCAATATTCCGAAAAGCTTTTAACATTATTTTACACGATAAGATGAACAAATAGGTCTCATAAATAATTTTTCAAAGATTCGGAAAATATAACAAACTATTTTGCGGACCTATGGTTTGTTTTGTCGTGTAAAAGCAAACTGATTCTGGAATGTGTAGACAGGTCAACCGCGCGGTACGTTGGTTGCACCGCGCGGTATATCTGGTTTGTCGCGCGGCACTTCATGTGATATTGGCAGTCTGCCGTATTGTTATTGTTTCACTTTCTTTATATTGTTCATCCATTCCATACTGTACACTTCGCACCACAAGCACGCCAAGGTATTATATTTAATCCCGTGTCCCTTTCCCGTATATGTTTTAAAGTTAAGTTTTTCAAATGATATTAAATCCCCCATTTAAAATGCTTAGTAGAGACCGGTTTTACCGGGCGAGCGGGGTGCTTTTTCAACAAAACCTTCCCCGTTCGTAACGTGGCTCCCGGATCCAAAATCTCAACGTTTTCGCTAGACCAAAAGCCTTTCTTTTTCAAATCAAGCTCTCGGTTTCTCGGATCATCCATCTCAAAAATCCGGGTGGCGACTCTTCGAGTTAGCGCTTTTCGGGCGCGGGAGCCCACAGATGTTTTGATAAAACCTGGCGGAGGTCCAGCGATATTTTGTGATGTTAAAACCTGGTAGAGGTCCAGCGATATTTTCTGAGAATAAAACCTGGTGGTGGTCCAGTGACGTTTTCTGTTGATAAAACCTGGCGGTGGTCCAGTGACGTTTTATGTTGATAAAATCTGGTAGTGGCCCAGTGATGTTTGTGATGATAGACTGGCGTGTGTCCAGCGATGAATTGATAGACTGGCGTGTGTCCAGTGATGAATGGATAGACTGGCGTGTGTCCAGCGATGAATTGACAGACTGGCGTGTGTCCAGTGATGATTTAGAAATGATTGTGATGTGGTGTATAAGATAGGCGAATCCTAGTTGTGATTCAGGCATGATAAGTTATCCCCTTGTTGTAGTATTGTAATTTAGGTTATCTACGACAGCAAAGGGAAGTGATCTCATGGGACCGAGCATGGCTAACGATTGGGGAGGAAAGATCTTGTGGGGAGATCTTAGATCACACGTCAGGATAATGGACAGAAATGAACTGGTTATGTGAAAAATCTCTGTTTTACTTATTCGTATCATTATTATCCTGTTTACTTGCTAGCTGTAATGTAAGATGGGTAGTTGGATTGGATTATTCTATTGGATGATTTATCACTCATGGATACGTTTGTATCCTGGCAAATCGATTGCTTCGGCGATCAATTTGCTAGAGGGCGCAGGATTCAATGATGGTGCAGTTCGACACAGAAAGAATATCAGGAACGGAGATCGAGTATGCTTGGAATTCGTATCAAGTCTAGAGTCAGCTCTGAAATTTATGTATTTTGAATCAGTAAATTTCTTAAGATTATAATAGTTAAACCTTTATTTTGAAAAATTATATTTATTTAGAAATAATTTCTTGAGAAATTATTTTATTTTGTTCCCGAAAAGTCAGGGCGTTACAGCGGCCAATAACGCCATAATAGTTTACCTACGATAAATTCTGAGTGTAGTTATATTATGATGCCAAAATATTAACTAGGAAATCATGTAGGGGAAAATCTTACATTAGCCCGAAATGCAAATTGGTTTATTTGAATTCTCCTGGCATTTGAAACTATTAATGCCTGTGGGAGCGAAAATCCATGCGTGTAGTTCCATGCTATCAACTTTTGTGCATTTACGTCTTTTGCATATCTAGATAAGCACGATATTTTTTAGAACAATTAATCGAACAAAAATACTAATCTCCATCTAGTAAAAGACTAAAAAACATACAAATTGATTCGATCAATATCCAACTTACCATTCAGAAATCTCGTATGTACAAATTGAGTGGTTAACGTATAATTCGCTCTTCTTGCAAGTGCTAAGGTATGGACCTAGAAATTAAAATTTTAAAATTATTAATCAAGTTTTTAAATTATTATTAAAAAAAATTCACACAGGTTCAGAGAAGTATTACCATGAAAATCATCGACCTTCAACCCCATAGCAAAGAAAACACTATTTTGGTGCAGAGTTTCAAGCAGACGCATCCCATCTCTCATTGCAAATTCATTCCACGAAGTAAGTCGAACAAAACGTCATACTGTTATCAATTTGTCAATAAAGAATAGAAATTAAATTCAAATTGTTGTACTCCCTCCATCCCAAAATGATTGTCCGGTCCGCAAAACGGAGTGTTAAAAATAATGCAATTTTTTCAAGAAAAAATTCAAACTTTTTTCACAAATTAAAACTACTCATTGATATATAGTAAGTTGTTAAAAAAATTTTGATTTTTTCTTGCAAAAATTGTATTATTTTTAACACTCCGTTATGCGGACCGGACAATCATTTTGGGACGGAGGGAGTAATAGTTTTTATGCACACAAATGATTTATAGGACCTTTTATCAAGCAACACCACATCTCTCACCATAGATTCCTTATTTTTAGTACTTCGATGTTCAGTGACAGTGACAACCAATCCAGTCACATCTGAATAATAACACATATAGCCAAGAAAAAAAATTAACTTATTGGAATTAAAAATTGGTGAACTTTTATTTGCTAAGTATTCTTGGTGTACTATGCAAGTAATATAGTCAAAGAATAAAGTACCTATCAATTGCACATAGCTGTTGGCAAAATGATGGATATCTTGCAATCTTATACTGTAAGCCCAATGACGGGGTGTCCTATCACATGTGATATATACATGTTTTACTCTTGTATCATCAGTAAAATACATTTTGTAGTGATACGGTACCAGATTGAACTTCTCATCAGTTAGTACAATACTGACTCCTTTAAAAATGTAGACCCTACCCTCGTAAAGATGCTTCCTGAAATAGTATACTTCTTTGGGCACTACACTTGCCTCCATAGCATCACTCTATAAGAGTCATTTTTTTAAAAAAAAATTAAGCACATTATAATAAAAATTTAAACACATTAAGATATCACTACTCATTAATCACCTCTAATAGGATGTTATATTACTTGGTCATCAAGTAAAACCAATATCATCGTTGCATAGGATAAAAGCAGATTAAACATTTTTACCATTGTTACCAATCAAGTTTCGACTATCCATGTAATTCCATTTGGATGAAAGTGAGCAAAATGTGGGTAAAAGTTTATTAGCCAAAAATTTGGGGTGTCCTATCACATGTGGGTAAAAGTTGCAATTTTTTATTCATTTTGATGACATAATCGTTCATTTTTGTATGAAATGAATTTGCAATAGTTTATTAGCCATCAATCAATCATTTAAAGGGGAAGATTGTACTGATGCACGGATCTTATTTTATCGATTATACTAACAACCTTACAACCAACTATAAAGAATGGAAACGAACCAAATATTGTATTTTAATAATTGAATACTCCAATTTTTATTTAGAGTTTAAAAAAATGTTTAGTTTGCAGGGACGATCAACGGGATTATCGGTGTTACAGGGGAATATGTGTTGTCGTCCCCTATTTGAAAAGAATATATACACAGTGTGTTTTTGTAACATTGAGAGACCAATGTCTCAAACTAAAAAAATGGAGTGACGATGCTCTAAAAATTTGAGAGACCCACATCTCAAACCCAAAAAATAAGAAACCGTGAGAAAAAATATAGAGACCGCCAATGAAAAAAAATCTACAAACCACTCACCTCAATTCTTGCAGTATTGGAAGTAGACTTGGGTGATTTTCGGTGAGGGGTGGTATTGAACTGAGGGAGGAGAGAAGGAGAGTATAAAGGAGAATTATTGTATCCTTTAACTTCTGAGGAGGAGAGAACAAATTAATTAGAAAGGAAATGCTAACCTTGGCTTTTAAGGATACAATATGTACGTAGGTAGATCAGAGAGAAGAATTATTGTATCCTTTAAGTTGCGTATTGTTCCTTTCACTACATAGAAAGTGAGGTTTCCATTTAATTGTTGGGTTCTTAGGATGAAAATGACATAATTTTAGTACTTTCAGCTAGCAAATGGCGGAATTGTAGTAACATTTTTCAACAATCAGATCAAACCAATCTCTTTCGCATTTTTCAACCGTCGGATCATCCGTTTTGTATCCTTTCAAAATCTCCAAGGCAATTTACATTTCCATTTATAAATGATGCACTTACTCACAGAACCATTTGTTTTTTACCAAAACGGTTTGAACCGTTTCCTCTAACTGGGCAGATATTATAGGTTCGGATTTTCATCCATTTTATTCATTGAATAATTCCATTTTATACTTATTCCTCTAATTCCATTTTAGTGCATATCATTTAATCTCAAAATAAACTCCCACAAACCAAATGATCGAAGATGGCTTTGAAACAATGCGCGCGCCATGTTTGCTTTATAACAATGACTTAGGTTATTGCTGCATTAAAGTCTCCCCACGAATCGATGAAATTCTTTAACCTTGACCAAGCAAATGAAGATCAGAGCAGTAAGAATTCAGATACAATGAGATTGCTAAAAAAAAAAGAAAGAAAAGTGCTACAACACACCCTCCTTACTTGGGTGTGTATCATATGCACCCTCTTTGATTACCATTAGATGCTTGAAAAATGATCTGGACCCTTTAAAATGTTATGATAAGTTACTAACAAAAAACATGTTACCAGTGCAACAGGTAAACCCTGTGAATTAATAGTTGGGCCATAAGCTTGGGCTGAAAGAAAAATTACACACAATGTTATTTTTGATAATTAATTTATGTTAAAAATAATAATTTTATTTTGTAAAAACTTTGAAGCTAAAATTATTTCAAGTGAAAATAATTTACTTCTTTGAAATAGGTTCTCGATAATTACTAAAGGAAAAAGATACTATCATTATCATAATGTAATAAAAAGTCAAGTTAAGGCATTTTTTACAAGATTTTTAAAGTGTTTCATATTTGTAGCCAATTTTTTTTTAATTTTTTTGAAATATTATGATGTTTAATATTTTTCACAATAGCTTTAATTGCATAATGAACTTTCACATAAATGGTCCAACTAAAAGGAATAGCGAAATCAATCATCTGTATTAATAAGTAGGACACAATAACAAAAAAGTTAATGGGTGATCAAAAGAGTGATAGTGACGAGATAAATTTACCACTACATTTTAGTTTATATGTAACAATATTTAGGATGTGCTATTTATTTTTTGGTCAATAGACGTACTATTAGTGTTTTTGTGAATTAGTGCAAGCAACCGAATTATAAATAACTAATACTCGTATTTGTTATTGTAATCGATTATAAGTGTTATCAATATAAATCAATTACGTAATTGAAACCACAAAGAAATATAATCTATCATGTAATCAATTATTTGTGTAATTCAGAATAATTGATTTTTAAATCTATTGCAATATTTTTTTTAACTTATTTCGCAATTGATTAGAGGACTTACTGAGGCCCATCAATTACTCAACTATCAATTAGTAAATCGATTGAATAATTGATTTCACATTGTTACCAATCGTACTCAATTCAATTACAAAATCGATTATATTGTCTAATCGATTACATAATTGAACATAATAGAATTGATTACATATTCAATTATGATGTCTAATCGAATATGTAATCAATTGCAAAATCAATTACTATATATTTGATTATAATGTCTAATCAATTGAAAAATCAATTATAAAGTCTAATTGATTATGGAATTGAACATTCACATAATAGATTACATATTTAATTAACTACCGTTCAAAAAATGATTAAGTAATCGATTGCACAATTGATTATAGAAAAGTTATGAAATTGACTAAAATGTTACAATTCTGTAGTGAAAATGTTACGAATTGGAAATGTTACGATTTTTTTTTACAAAGTTATGAAATACACCAAAATGTTATGATTCTAAAAATGTTATGAATCTGTTGCTAAAAAGTTACGAATCATTCGTAAAAGTTACGATATGCACTAAAATGTTATGATTTGTAAGAAAAATGTTATGAATCAAAAGTTACGAATTTTTGGTATAAAAGGTACAATAGACCTAAAATGTTATGAATGACCGGTTCAACAGGTAATTTTTTATGAGGGGGCACAATATAGACCACACAATAGGTGCACATGATATACATCTTAAAGGGATGTGTATTGAAGATTTCTCCTTAAAAAAAAGAGGGAATTCAGATCGGAGGGAGTGGGAAGGCAAAAAATGACTAGCTTTCATCCTAACTTTTTAATGAGTATTACTTACCCAAAAAAAAACTTTTTAATTAGTAACATTAGACCAACAAATTAGCTAAAACCGAACAGAATTTACAAAACATCCCGCCTTTCTTATGTTCCCAAATAAAACATCGGGCTTGACATGAAATCAATTTCACATACATAATAGAATTCAGAATATGGAAGGGACAATTAGAATCTTGCATGGTAACCCGTGAAATGTAATCACTTACAACCAGATTGAACACAAATACTTGAATGGAAACATTTGGAACCCGATTCTTTCGGAAACCGACGCCATCCTGTCGAGAAGGCTGAGCTACAGAGGGATTGCTTCCTCTAAACCCTTGGCGGGCAGAGTGATTTTGGTGTCATTAGAAAGCTGACTTCAAGACCTCGAAATCGATATATAATTTGCATGTTTTCGATTTCGGACGAAGAAATTATGACCGTTTGAATTTCAATTAGTTAGAGGGGGTTGGGTGCCAAAAAAAAAAGTTAGAGGGGACAAAGTGCACGCGAGGCTTAGTTAGAGGGGGTTAACTATTGTTTACCCAATAAAAACGTATGATTCCATAATTGCAGGTTAATAGAAGTTTAAAAAGGTATGACTCCTCATAGATGGTAGAAGTTTAAAAAATCAAAAAAAAAAATGTATGATTCCAAAACTTTGGCTAGGTTAATAGAATGATATGTCAAACAGAAATCCAGTTAGTATGCCAAGTCATTTGTTTAAGGGATGATATATAATAACAAAAAAAAACTTAATTATAATACTCTGCAACTCATTCCAAAATATATATTATACTAAAAATCTCATTCCAACATTTCAATTGGACGGAAGCCTTGTTAAACTTAAATTGAGATGCGTATAGCAAGTGGGGTGGTATTATCCTCTCAAAATCAGTTGAGATGCACGTAAGTTGGTCCGATCACCTTGAGTACGTTACAAAGCAAACCAAATTAAATAATCTCTTGATTTATTTTCCTACGGTTTAAAAAAAGAAGCTTATACCAAAATTTATGGCACAAATTGGATGCTTCACATCAATGCCAACAACTACATGGGACATTCAGTGCATTCGATTGCCACTTTGCTTAGAACCATTGAGAATTGGAAAAAGTAATTAAAAGACAATAATGATCAATAGATTGGGCACATTTTAACTGAATACTAATTAAAATACAGTATGCTACTTATGTCATTCAGTAACTTTTTCCAAAGTTAGAAACTTCTTAGCCGAAGGGTACCCAGATGGTTGGGACATTTAATCAAACACTTGGGATGCTTGCCCTAATTTAAAAGTTGATTGTAATAAAAAAATAATGCCTGATAAAACAAAATCTAAAAATAACGCTTACGAAAAAGGAGTACTAATTGAAGACAAAAATGATTCCTCTCATCAATAAACCCTTGATAAGCACATGCTGAACATAATTATGTTATGAAATTTTAAAGTGCCAAATTATGTTATATCAGTGCTAGTGTTCACCGAAAAGTCTCTGACCAACAATTTCTTATAGAGAGTTTTTGGTGTGAATGTACTACTATACGGGTCCTACAAGTTGAACGGTTCAGATTACTGGAAAAAATACACAACGGGATCCGCAATGTGTGGTGGAAACCCTATGATTTCCACCTAAGGTCACTACAAGAAAAATTACATTGGGTGACGAATGAAAATTGTCACAAATTGCATGTTTTTCGTCACAAATAATATAGGTGACGAAAAAAAAATTGTCGACTCAAGGTTGTCGAGGATTCCTACCTGGTGAAGAAATCTATTTTTCGTCACCTATAGTGCCTTTTGATGACGAAATATTTCGTCACCAAAAAGTGAATAATTGGTGACGAAATTGTTTTCCTCATCTATTGTGCTTTTTGACGATGAAATTTTTTGACATCAATTACTCCTTTTGGTGACGAAAAAATACGTCACCGATGGGTCACATCGGTGACGAAATTTTTCGTTGCAAAAGACGTTTTCATATGGGAAAAAAATCTTTCTCTTGCTCCTGCTGGGTTTCAAACCCGAGTTCCTTGGGTTTTTCGCGCAAACTCTGACCAACTACACCACACACACTTTTCAGTAAATATTTGAAATATCTAATATATAACATATATGTTTAACATGAAAATATATTTCGAATGTAATTTTGAACCTTTAAACATTAAAATTAGCAATTTTGATAAACATAAAAATTGTAGGCAATTGAATTATTATTCAAACCCAATTTGAATTATCTCAAACGGAGTTTTTAGGAAAGAGTTATGTCCGAAATATATTTAGTGACAAAGCGCAATTTATAAATTTTGTCACGAAATTCATAAATTTCGTCACGAAAGGTACTCATTTGACGACGAAATATATTTTTTGTTACTGAAAGTATTAAAATGGTGACGAAATTATTTTTTGTCATCAAAGTTAATCATTTGGTGACGAAATTATTTTTTGTCATCAAAGTTAAGCATTTGGTGACGAAAAAAATATTTTGTCACTAAATTGTTCTCATTTGGCGACGAAATATATTTTTCGTCACCAAATAATTATCTTTTGTGACGAAAAATGTATTTTGTCGCCAAATGGGTACCTTTGGTGATGAAAATATTTTTTTCGTCGCTAAACAGGTATAATTGATGACGAAATTATTTTCGTCACGAAAGTTGTCAAAATAGTGACGAATTTATTTTTTCGTCGCCAAATATACTCATTTAGTGACGAAATTAAATTTCGTCGCCACTTTTTTGTCACCAATTTTCATTTTTCTTGTAGTGGGTGGAAAGAATTTTTTCTCTTTCTTATATAGTGCTATATGTTTAAAATTTGTTGGGTATTGGCATCTTGTATTGACTATTTTCTACCTAGAATTAAAATGGCCAGAAATTAAGCTCTCTTAACAACTGTAAAGATGATTTCTAATGTTACGGCAACAAAGAGCATAACGCAGCCTATCAAAACAAAAAAAAAAAGGCCAATTTTCATAGTCATCCCTCTAGTTTTATGGTTGTCTCAATTTCATACCTCTAGTTTCAATTGTCTCAATTTCATCCCTGTAATTTGTTTTACGTTTCAAATTGGTAAAATCATTAACACCGTTAATAAAACTAACGGAAAAATATGATTAAAAATATAGCTAAAAAATTAAGTATTCCAATTTTTAATCTGTTTGAACCGGTGCAAGATCTTATTTTTCTGATCATTTTATCTTAATTGTCATAATGGATTTTTGGCTCTAAGGCTTTTCAATGAGTACCCTAAGAGAGAACTGAAATTATATAAAAGTCTTCGGGTGCTCGTTGAAAGACCTTAGAGCCAAAAATTCATTACGACCATCTAGGATAAAATGATAAAAAAAATAAGATCTTCGCATTGGTTCAACCGGATTGAAAATTGGAACACTTAATTTTTTAATCATATTGTTCCGTTAGTTTCATTAACGGTGTTGACGATTTTACCAATTTGGAACGTAAAACAAACTATAGGGACGAAATTGAGACAATTGAAACGAGAGGGACGAAATTGAGACAACCGTAAAACTAGAGGGATGGCTACGAAAATTTGCCAAAAAAAAATTTCAAAGAGCATAATGCATGTAATACCAAAATTAGGGTAATGCCTTTCATTCAAGAAAACTCCGGATTCCTTTCAATAAGTAAAAAGAAAAAGAAAAGGGCAAGAAAGATTGTAGTTTGTCATATCACCTAAATTGCACATTTTGTATCAAATTTTCTTTTGTAAAATTGCAGTTAGAAAGAGCCTTGAGAATTTTTAATTGTTTTGGTCCTAGACATTATACTCCCGTAACCACCTCGTTCGTGCTTTGCCAAATTCAAAAAAAAACACAAACATTATCTTAGCATACTAATTAAAGAACATGACCATTTAGACCAATGTCAATGCATTGAATTTGCTTCTTTGTACATTAATTGCTCTGTTGAGTGTCCTCTCCCGTTTTTCACCTTGGCATGGCATAAAAAATACCCAAGGAAATCATTGTTGCTTCGTCCACAACCTAACCGTCAAAAGAGGTTGAATTACCCCGAGCGTAGGGCTAAGTCGATGTCAGCATAGTTACCGAAAGACCGGAATCGTTCCCACGGTGAGAATCTCTATAGCTTGTTAGGATTTTTAGAAGTACGGGTTTGCAGCGTTTAAGACGGCTAACTAGGTTTTGCTTTGAGTGATAATAAACACTTAAGAAAATGACTAGAAAAGCGGTTTTGACTAGATTAAATAAGCGGCATGGCAATGGAACTATTAACGCCCATAACTTAGGCTATCGTGCAAATCTCAACAATAAACACGGTTGAATCGCACGGCGTAGGCTATCAACCGGAGGATTTAGCTTTGAAACCATTGAAAGACTAGAAATTTAACATGGAAGACAATTGAGCTCTTTCGTTCTTTTGGCAAACACAAACCGAGACATTGCTCCGAAACCATATGAGCGAGCATATGATCACCAGAGATTAACATCGGCAAGTTTTGTTACATAAAAAGCGAGCCTTCCTAATTTTCCATACTAAATTCAAGCCATGAGATGAGATAAACGTGATAAACCTAAATCACGGGGCGTTAACCGCCCCACGGCCAAGCCTAATTGACTACTCACTCATAATAAAGAGACTAGAAAGCAAGCAATAAATGACAAACATTTTTAACCGATAGAATTTGAAATAAACTTGATTTATATAAAGATCCTAACCATACAAACAACTTTAATGCTCGAGAAAATAACGTAACGCAAATACCTCAATGTGTTCTTGAGAAATTACAACTTGAAAAGCTATGGAAGAACTTTTTAACTCTAAGACTTAAAGTAACTTGTATCTAGGTAATAAATGAGAGAGAGAGAGGGTTTGATATATATACAACCAAGTCCTCCTCTCCACAATAAATATCCCAAAATATACTAAAAGTGGAAAGTATTCTATAAATAGAAAGTTGAAAAAGTAAACAAAACGTGGACATTTCTGCAGAGTAGGTACCGGTACTGGCCAAATCTCAGTACCGGTACCAAGTCTTCAAATTGCTCCCAAAACACCACTTCTGGAGAGTAGGTACCGGTACTGGCCAAATCACAGTACCGGTACCAAGTTGGCAGATTTCAGATTTTGTTTTGCCTTGGTCTGCAAGGCCCGATGACCACCCAATGACTTGAGACACTTCATTAATCACCCGACGGGAGTTGATGGGGAGCCGCCACAAGGCCTTGGGCACTTGGATGCTTCCGCGAGCTATCCTTGGCGATAAAAACCACCGTTAAACCACGTTCAACTTGAAATTTGGCAAAAACAACCTTACGTGCAAAATGGGATAAAAACAATAACCTAGGCACACATACGCTACAATTTAGGAAACTTTAAGCTCCAAGATTATGCAATCTTGGTCGCTTATCAATTGTTATCCAAGATGACGGTAGATCTAGCGGCAAGGCAACATTCTTCTTGCCAGACACGTAATATACTCGTTCGTTTCATTCACTGGCATGGTAGTCAATTTTCGCTAGAACTCCTTGAACAACAAATGAACAACAAAGAGGATGTACATGCAAGAGACATATTTTACAGCAATTGGGAACAATGAAATACAATTAGAAGGAGAACTTCGATTTGAGTAGAGAGAACATACATAGATTAAGAGAGTCGAATTTTGAAATGATAGATACAGAATATGGGAGGAGATGAAAACGTCAAAATAATAGGATATCATATTTATAGGTTGATATGGCCTTCAAAACACTGAAATTTCATTGCAGTGGCAATCCAAAGTCGGAAATGTTTGATTGAACCCGATCAAAATTTTCCTTCTTGTGAGACCATACCATGAATTGAAATTTTGAGTATCAAAGTTCTATTTTGGTAGAGAGTACGTACATATACTGAGAAAAAAGAATTTGGAAATGATAGATACATGATAGGAAAGTATAAGAAAATAGTAGGAGACAGAAATTATAAACTTACAATAAAATCTCATTTTAGAGGCAGCCCAAATTTCGGAGGAGGTTGACGGATTGGATCTAGAATAGTGCTTGTCCATGCCTATGGCACTTGCTAGCTCGTAGCTCAAACACTAAATCAATTCATTAGTGTGTAGTATGTGATCCTCTTCTTAGTGGCACAAAAGAGAATTACCCATACTTACGGCACTCCCCCAACCAAACTTTTAAGCTAGGTACAAATAAATATCAATTTGCTTATGGAATCCCAGTAAATATCAAGTAAAAAAGTTAAAATAGCACTACTATGGATCCCCCACCACATACATTAAACCCATTTGCAGAAATGAAAAGAACATATTAGAACCCAAAACTCAAAACCAAAATGTAACTTCAATCACTAATTGTTACCAACGTCATAAACTAACCATATAAAGAGTAAAAAGAAATTAGTTCGTACCGCGAGAAAAAAACAGGCTATCAAAAAAAGTTACAGAGAACTCAAGCTTTGATTGAAATACCTCAGTGTAAGCGATCACCGGAGGCATAGTGCTTGCCCGTGCCTATGGCACAACCCACCCGATTGGAGTTGGCTCAATTTGTTGAAAATTATGTACCCATGGAGTTATTTTTCTGAAGTTCAATTTCTGCCAAGACGTGCATCAATTTCTACCCATGTAGGCACGGGCAACCCGATGATAACAGAAAAAGGAAAGGAGAAAAAGAAAAAAAGATCTGAAAACACATGGACCTGGGCGCAGACTACACTACTAAACTGTCATTCAAAACGGAACAAAACTCGATTATGTGTAATATTTAACACACCCACCCACCGACACCAAAAAAATCTCCCAAATTTCTTGAACACTCGGAACAGCCACAAATTCCACCCAAAATAGTAACTAGATTGAAATTTAAACACTAGTTGCACCCTGGAAAGAAATAGACACCAAAAACTGCCCCCAAAAAATCCTAAAATGTTTCACACGACTTTCAAAAAATGGTTTCTTTGTTAGACCCATTACCTTTGCTTTCACGGAGCTTTCTTGGCCCAGCTTTCACACAACTTTCTTCAACTAGTTTCGCTAGAATAAATCAAAAATTCCAAAGGAACGTTTCTTGGCCTAGCTTCCGATGGGATTTGTAGACCTCGGTGGGGATTTGAAAAATGACAGGAAGGAAGGAAGGAGAGAGAGAGAGAGGCGGCTGGGGGACCCCAAATGATAGGAGCTGAATTTTTTTTTTTATTTGCCAACGATAGAAGCTGGGTAAAAAGAAGAGATGACATTTTTGGAAAATATTTGAAAGATTATAGGCACTTTCTTAAGAGAGTTGGAGTGTACACATTAACCCTTGGATCAAACAAATCTGAGTCGTTGCAATAACTTGTCCCCACACCCTTCTGATTTATAATAGAGACTGGTGGATGCCCGTACTTGAAGGTATGACGCAACGCCTTCTAAGCGTAGTCTAAATAAAGTATCAAACCCCACTTTTATAAATTAAAAAATGGATACAACGATTGTTTTCAAGTTGAACTCACCTAAGGTGAGTTTCGTGTATGTGTATATCCCACTCCATGTGAGTGGATTTTTTCCTCCTCCCAACAAAATCTACATATTGAAATTCCAAATTTATAGACGTGTTTTCCTACCCTGGTTTCGCTGAAGGATGTGTTGAAAGCGGTGAGTTCCGTGTATGTGTATATCCCATTCCATGTGAGTGGATTTTTCCCTCCTCCCAACAAAATCTACTTATTGAAATTCCAAATTTATAGACGTGTTTTCCTACCCTGGTTTCGCTGAAGGATGTGTTGAAAGCATCGTCACCGCCTCCAATTGTTTTAGCACTCGGCATTTGCCCATGAAGCTAAAAAAACAAACAGCCAGGTCATAAGTCACATACATCCAGAATAGAATAACTCAAAATATGAAAAAATGTACAAAAATAATGGCGTTCTTCACTCCACGACATAGGCTTTTATAAATAGTGTTAGTGAAAAAAGAAGAAGCTACAATTGTAGTATCAAATCAAAGGCCCATGCCTGTGATTCTTTTGAGAATCAAAATGTAACACCAGCACCAATCTCCCATAATATAAGCTTACTTGAATATAGTGGTTGCTAACATACACTTAAATGGAAATGAGAAGATCGAAGGATTCAAACAAAGTAAATTTATTCACTTTTTGGAAAGAAGCTCAGCGAAAATATATTTTGTTTTCATCGTTTGTGCATTTCATCAAACACTTTATGACTCAGCGAAAATATATTGTTTTCATCGTTTGTGCATCTCATCGAACACTTTTTGAATACATCAGTATTAAATATTAAGGATAACAAATGGTATATGTGCAATTGAAGTTACCTCGTTACGATTCCATTGAAGCAATCTATTCGTGTTAATCCTTCTCAACTCCATTGCATTTTCAAACCAATCCTGTATAAGTAAACTGCAGTAGTAAATCTTTTGAAAAGTTACCTACTAAAATAGATAAATTTATTTAAACAACATATCCATATACTACCAAGCCTGATAATCGATTTATTGAACCGCTAGAACCAACACTTCAATACACCAATCAAAAGGATGAAACAGAGGATTTTTTCCTTTTGTTATTGGCTATACACAGGCTTCATATTTTTTCCATTTTGTTATTTTTGGTTTTCAAACAACTTTGTAGTATGAAAAACTTCAACAAAAAGGAAACACGAATACTTAATTTTGAAAAACCCTAGTATTCTAGTCATCTAATCACACAGAAACATACATAAAGCTGGTGATCATTCCGCATGAACTGAAGCTATAAACACACAGAAAGAAAACCCTCAAATGCTACGCTTTGAGTTGAGGGTGGGGGGATTCTTAGTGGAGAGAGAGAACCAAATGGATTTCGTGGAGCCTAATAATGAATTTGTACTTTGGAATTCTTGAAAAAGGCACGGGGTTATCATATATTCAGAAAACTTTCAACAAATCTCCAATTTCGGAAAACCCTAGAATCGAGGAGGGCGGGGGATAACAATGGAGAAAGAGAGGAGAGAAGAAGGAGAAAGAAATATGCTAGACAGACATGGGTCTTGGAAATAGGTTGATTCATGAATGATTCAATTCAACAGCCGTAATTTATTGAAATTGCAGTTCGACGTCTGGAGAGGTGCTTATGTTTGTACGGATAGATAGAAAACCGCTCTGTTTTATAATATAGATTAGGTAAGGTCATGTTACATGGGGTATTTACTTCCATGATAAATATAAGAATTCAGTCATGTTCAAAAGAACAGGATCTTTGTGGACATCATTTTTGTATTGTTTTCCATGTTTGAAAGATTTATCCCTCAAATATTCAAGGGTTTGTTACCCTTGATTTCGGGAAATATTTAGAGGTGTGATAAATATGTCGCTAGCTATACTGTCCGTAGATCTCTGCTGTTGAAAAATATGTACCGATCCTAGGGTTCAAAATATACGGATTTGAAAACATTTCTGTCATATTATATAGACTAGTGTATGCCTGTGCCTGAAGGCACGACTTGAACAATCAGCACATAGAAATAAATACTTAACTCACGTGCAATATACGGCTCAAACAATCACCACACGGCACACGCAAATTAATACTGAACTTGGATACAATATACCAACCCGCGTCCAAAAAATTCAACTATGCGATAAACAATAACGGAACATATCCATTGATACCGTTTAAAAAAAAACATATCCGTTGATAAACATCATAGTTCATTGATTTTTATTTGAATAATGCCTTAATAGGAGTAATTTATGGGAAGAGAGAGAGAGAGAGAGAGAGAGTGCAATGTAGGTTAATACATAAGGAAACCTTTATAATTAATTTCTTTGATCAAATGGTAATAATCTTATCACTAAGTACGACTGAACGGCTGTAGATGCATCTATGTTTGTATGTGTAGACATTTCGGTAAAAAACCGCTCTGTTTTTAATATAGATAGTAGCATATTTGAGATATATATGGACATTGAAATATTAAGATTATTAAGTATAAAATAGGTGGCTGATAATGCCACGACAACATTTTTTAAAGTCACGACTGTTCATATTTCCTGATAACATTACCCCTCTGACATTTGTTCCATTAACCCATTAATTATCTTCTTTTCACTACTTCATTTCTCACCATTTCCTCTCTCTTGACCGGCCACTTTCTCTCTTTAACCCTGTTCATCGAAGGCCACTGATCCAAGGTGAGGATTCAAGATGTTCTCTTTCATTAGTTTCAGGACTGACATTTTCGTAGAAAATACATATCATAGCCAACGGGCAACGGTAATTCTTTAGTTAGAACAGATGAAACAAATTAAATGGAACGATAATCTTTGAATCAAGCAATACCTCATGAATCAATTTATTGTACTTAATCTCAAGAGAATCACAAAGGCTTGGTTTGTCAAATGAACGTAATTTGAAGACATAGGATTCGGAGAAAAATTTCACAAATGAGTTTGCTTTTACTCTCATCTTCATCCTCTCTGCAATGGAGAATCGATTCAGACTTGGAGAAAAAAGAACACCCACTCCATACTATATGTTTGTACCTACATACTGAGGGGAGATGATAAATGAAAATGGACAGAACATGGAGTGTTGGATGAAGGAGTTGGATCTCGTGGTGGTTCCATATTTTGGAATTCACAGTGGATCGATCATCAATGAAGACGGCTAAAGACATCCGGAGAAGAGACAGAGGAAATGGAATTGGGTTTCTCGCGGATAAGCTAAAGAGAGAGAGAGAGAGGGGAAGGGAGAGAGGGGTAAAGTTGTAAAGGACAGATAATTAGTCGTGGCATTAAAATGATGGCTCGTGGCATTAACGGTACCCATAAAATATCATATTTTTTACTTTTGACCACACGTTTTCATGTAATACGACAGGGAAGTATGTGGACATATGGCCTAGATTTCCGACTCAGTCAAGCAAATTAATTGGTCTAAAATACAAAACTGAAGTACAAATATCTACTCCATATATTAGTCGAGGAGAACGAGTTTCCGGTGTGAAAAATAAGAACAAGTAAACGCATGACATTTTGAAGGATTTGATGACCAACCTTGCCCTTTCCTTTTTTTTAAATCAGCTTTTACCACCATTACGACAATAATCCAATGAATGGCATCAAGTTCATACTTTTTTAATCGTTAACTTCAGGGCTCCAGAATTTATCGAGGTGAGCGTAGCCTGGTCCGAATGTTAGGTTATCAAAAATGAATGAACTACTGATGTCGCGCGTATGGTGCGATTGGGATAAAAATGGAGATCTCTTGTGGGTTTGCTATAACCCTATTAATTAAGTACTAAAAATTGATATCTCTTGCGGTTTTGAGATAACTATATTAATTAAGTACTAAAAGTATTGAAATGTCTTGCGGGTTTGACCTAACTCTAATGAAGACATTGAAAGGAGAGAAAGACGCGAAAGAAATAATTATTAGTCGATTGTCCTTAACAGTACGATCTTCCATCAAGCGCAGCACAGCCTGTCTCACCAATTGCTCAGATCTGCTATCCATGGCAGAAGTTGCTCATCCAAAATCAAGATGGTTCTGATATACTGCCCTCACAATAGCAAGTCCGGCATTCCACTATATATATATAGTGCAATTCAACCTTGATCCAAAACATCCATCCTTTTTAAGAAATCCAGTGTTACGTACTTCTATTACAGTCCTATCTATTACACTTGTATGACGTACTTCGAACCCAACTAAAGAAAGATGAGGTTCCCGAAGTGTTACGTTGAAATAGTGGCTTACGAAAAACAGTTTTTGATATTTTTGTTCCTTTTTTTGAATTTTTATTAGATTTGATTAATCATCAATCTTGACGGAAGGAGTCTGAAAAGTAAAAATACATTAAAAAAAAAGCATAAAAAAATTACTAAGACAAAAAAAAAAAAACAAAACAAAACAAATAAACTGCTGGTATTGTTAATATTTTTACTATCTTATATGAACTTTTTCAATTTCGGTCCAAATTTTTTACACTTTTCTAATTCCTCTTATCAAGACAAACCATCAAACAGCTGGTAATTTTTTGTCTGGTGGGGTGTTCGGGACAACTTTACGCGTATCTTAACTAATTTAGAGGTTCAATCCAGTACGGAGCCCAATTAAAGTCGGAGCAAAGCTTTATATCGATTGGACTCAAAAGAGTTGATAGCACCTGAGAGATTCCAAAATTGTGAATTTAATTAGAAAGGAGCAAACTCCTTGGTCTCAAGCCTTAACAACTAGGCCAACTGATCTAGCTCCTCCGGTACCATAATTTTCATATCAACTGGTAATGGTAGTACTCCTACATTTTTATGGATCTCATTTCTATGACATGCATTACGCAACCAATCTTGATAACCACATCTCGTCTCTCTGTGTTAATTAACCGGCAAAATATGTGTTAATTAACGAATTATACACATACGAGTTAAGTTTAATAATTTGTGTGTTCACTAATGTAAACTTCTAGTGGTAGTGGAGTGCATATACTTTATTTTAAATTCAACCACGATGCGTGTGTGGTGGAGAAGGAGCTTCTGAGACACCAACAAGCAGCTGGGGATCAAGGGCATAGAATGATATTCCCTTCCCTTACCAAGTAGCAGTGCATCAAGGGCATAGAATGATTTTCCCTTCCCCAGGGATATATTGTGGCTTATTAATTTGAACATACTGTGGCTTTATTAGTTCTACGATGCGAGATTGCGTATTTTATTTTTAATGGTTGACTCTTAAAATTATACTAACTCTTTGTATATTATCTGGGGCAACACTTGAGAATTTTAAAAATTCTGGAGGTCCTTTTATTTATTCCTTCCCCTCTCTCTCTCTCTCTCTCTCTCTCTCTCTCTCCATCCAAATGTAGCTCTCAAGAAAGCATACCCATTCATAAAAGCCATATGGCATCTACATATCACCTGAATACAGTTCAAACTATATGACAGTAACAGATTTCTACCCGAATACAAAGATACAGAGACACAACCAAACCATAAAGCTAACGATATATAGGAAAAAGCAAAGAGACGAAACTAATGTCTAACAACTAAGCAAAGGTCATCACTCATTCCACACCATTATCAACAAGGAACGGCATTAGTGGAGTTATAGTACCCAGACACCAGACACCACGAGATCCAAACACTAGACACCTCGGGATGGCGGAGCTCTATATCAAAGACAGCATCAAAAATCGATGGAAATTAACAACCCACCGGATTAAATCTGGATAGAAACCAGAATGAATCCGGACAAAAACCAGACTAAATCTGTACAGAAATCGAACTGAATCCGAACAAAAAAAATAAAGATAAAGCATTCACTCCCCTCCGTCGTTGAGCAGCCCTTCTTTTGTCTAACCCCCTACCGATCAAAGCTTTAAAGCCGACAACTCAAGAAGCCATCGGCAACGAGCAGAGCGGTGACGAACAACAAGCGATTTATAGAAGGGGAAGGGGAAACCAGATCTAAAGGCAAAGATTGATTCTTCCCCTCCCGCCATCCAAAATTGGGTATAAAAACCCGAGGGGGAGGAAGGGAAAGAACAAGAAAAAGTGCGGCGGCTGTTTTAGAATTAGAGAGAGGTGTTCTTTTTAGAGAGAGAGAGGTTTGCTAAATTCATCAGAAATCCACTCCTTCACTCTCTTTCAAATACATATAAAGAGAAATTGTAAAAACATGTTTCAGATGGGAGCTTATGGAGCTTCAAAACCCTTGAGAAGTCGGCGGATCACTTGCATCAAGCCCGAAACCGGCGAGCTGCATTTTTTGTTAAGATTAAGAAAGTGAGAGAGAAGTTAACAAATTTTCAAATCATTAGGCAAATTTAGCTGTGGATACATGGATTTGATGGCGATTCCGATGACAATATATGTGAGTTGGAGCGCAGATGAACAAAATTGTGAATTCAATTGAGCTTAATTGAGTTGGGTCCTTTGATGTTGTTATGTGTCACCGTTTACCGGTTTACATACCAACTAATTTTCTTTTCTTTTTTTTTAAACAAGTTAACACAAACATATTTTTTGCTTTCATTTTTTTTTTATAAAAGTAAAAACTGATTTCAGTAAATAGAAAAGAAGAAACACGGTATTACCAAACAGAACCTACGTGTTTCGGAAAAATCTTGGTATTAGAGCAAGTACATCAGTTGAGAGCAAAAATAGCTATCAACAGTACATTTTACCTACTCATATTCATGGGATACCTCATCCCTCTTGCAACAGCATCTCTGCTTTTCCTATCCAAACCCATCAGATTTTCCCCCGGCCCCACCCACTCTCTCTCTCCTCTCAAGGAGAGAGAAACTAATTTTTCATGAACAGTTATTCGGTATTAATACCGAGCCATTTTATCAAAATGCATTTTACCTTCTCTAATAGCTCATCTGCTGCAGCATCTTTTTTGTGTTTTCCTTCTCCAAAATACCTAAAAATGCATTTTTCCTCCTCTGGTGTACATGTTCTTACTCCCGGCTTTATTGCTAAGATTGCTCTACCTACGCTTTCACTGCGTGGTATAGACATACGGGAAGGAAAGAAACCAAACCATATCTATCCCATTATCTTGGTATTATGCCCCTTGATTTGCTGAACCGGGGGGCCGTGCAAGCATGGGGTCCGCTTCGATTTTACTCCAATTGATTGAAGATGTTCACTTTATAGAACTCATCGAGTTAAATAAGTACAAAAAATCAACTCGATCGAATATTATTAAATATTGAATCAGAACACCTTTATCGTGAAAAAAATGGATCCGAAACACTAGATCATACTCAGTGGAACTCATTATTCCCAAGTTATATGTGTTCCGATCAAATACTTAATAATATCCGATCGAGCTAATTTTTTACATACTTATTCAACTCAATAAGTTCTACAAAATGAATGTTTTCAATTAATCAAACTAAGACCAGAGTGGGCCCCACAACTTGTAGTAGCACTAAGGGACAGCATGCCCCCTGGTTCCTGATTTGCTAGATTTGCTCTTAGATATCCAACACCCAAATAAATGCAATGATCTCAAAATCTGATATGTTCTTGCAAGTGGATACCCAAGTAAATGTCGTGATATATCAAGATCCGATCATATGATACCCAATAAAATGCGATGTCATGTATCAGCAACAAAATAATAAACTGGTGATAAGAGCCTCGCACATAGACGTACACGAGACTTGTAAAAGCCTAGCACCAGAAATTTAATATTAAAATATCCAACAAAAAACATGCTTTATTAACTTACAGCATTGCTCTGTTAAATGCACTTGAAAAACATAACGACGAAGATTACTTGTAAATACATCCAAACTCGTCGGATCTTATTGCACGGTATTCGACCCGGCCCTTGTCGACGTACGTACACTCAACTGGTGTTTAATTTTGTTTCGAACATGAGAATACACGCACATTGCGCGCGTACGGTAGAATCATGCGGATACTATGCCTTTGATATTAGGTTTTTGAGAAAGAAGAACATGTTTGCGATACTCTCCCAGTGCCCATGTGGGGTACATATTTCTATGCTGGGTATAATGTAGCATGCAATTCCTCATGTAGACTCCAGTTATTTCCTGCGAGATCAATGATATATAGTTATTAGTTTGAAGTTTATTTATGAGAAGATCTAGTTGTAATATATTAAATCTCATTTTCGCAAAAAAAAACACCGGAACTATTTGCCAAATAGTTCTCTAAGCATATTATCTAGAATTTTCTTTTGTTAAGAAAAAAACCCGGTTTTCATAGAGTACACCAGAAAACGTAAATTAATTTTATATATTTTCACGAGAACATTCTTCGACCAATAATGAACACGATATTTAAGAAATAGTATTTTTTTTTCTTTTTTCATTTAGAGACTAATCATTTTTGGAAAGTGTTATGTAGAGCTACTATTGATCAAATTAGAACCTAATTGGATAAAAGAAAAGATATCTAGAAGAAGAAACCTCCACAAACTTGTAGGTTTGTTCGAGGAAAAGGGGAGTGCAAAAATTAATCTTTTTTTTTTTTTTTGGTTGGGATTTCCACTTTTTTGCACTCCACTTTTTATGTCTTTGTCTACTTACAAAACCTATCTTCACACAATCTTTTCGTCACACATAAAAGGGTAATCTTGTAATTTACATGAATACAAATAAAAAGATCGAGGAGTGCATTTGGATAAAAGGGGAATGTAAAAATTAATTCGGTTACATAGTTTACGCAATCAACATTACCTGTTGTGGAAAATTACCGTCTTCCATCTGTGCATTAATTAGCAATTTGGCTGCTCTATGCAATGGTGTAGGATCTCTCTCAGCCTAGTTAAAATAAAAGTCAAGAAAAAGGTTGAATTAATCTCATGAAACAGAAATAATTATGTGCATTGTTACTATCCAAATGTATCAATATCAATTGGTATTCGATTTAGCCCCCACATTTCGATCCGAGTTGCAAAATGAGGCAACCGCTTGGCCGTAAGATATTTGGGCTTAAACAACCCAACTATTGGTTGTCGATAGGGGTTTTATACTGATGATGAACCGACGGACACGCAGATCAATTCACTCCGGATTCCGCACCGACGATCCGAGCTGTTTAATCTTTCTTTTTTTTAAATCCGGAGTGGGCCCCGCGTGCCTGTTGGATCATCATCGGTATAAAATCCATCGATACCAGTATCATTCGACATAAAGTACACTTGGGCTTAAAGTACACTGATAGATGAGCCAAAAGAGAAAGGGCTATCATGGTGTCAACATCGATAGAGCACACCGATGTGAAAGTCAATTGCAGAGCGTGGTGGTATATTACGATCCTAATTAATGTTCTACCTCAACCATGTATGGGCTTATGTCAGCTCTTGGACATCTTTTCCTTTCAAAGCCGATTTTCAAAGATAAGTTTTACCCAAGCGTTTGTATCTAACCGCTTTTCTAAACGAAAAAATTTAGGGGCGATTTTTTGGTTTTCCACAAAATGATATAGGCTCAATGTTGAGACACTTTACGCAAGCAAATCCCCATTTACCACAAAAACAAACTTCTAGTTCTTGAGAAAAGGCTATTTGTGCACTATAAGATCAAGATCGAGGAAAACTTATTTACGGAGTGCCGGAAATAGGCGCGCAATCTCCGCCGTCCAAATGTGTTTTGGACAATCCGGAATAAAGAAGATTAAAAATATATCTCAACCGTTGATTGTCGAAACCGACGGTTGAGATCGCTTAGCTCCTTAAACTGCGTAAGGAGCTGCTTTGCAGGCTCTGTAAGTTTCTGTCATAGATCAATAAATAAAGTAAATTGAAAAAAGTAGAAGTTCTAATTAATCAAAATGAGTAAGTACTCACCTGTCCAGCATTAATAAGACCCAACATAGCCCATGATGTCTGTACAAAATGCGTTCGATTTCCTTCCAGCGGTATGTATTTCTGTTTTTAACAATTACGTAGACAAGTAAATAGACAGCAGTAGTTAGATAACTGTATCTTTGAAATCACATTATGCCAGAGATGGTAATGGAGCGGGCCGGACTCAGATGGCACCCGTCCTTGCCTCGTCTTTATCGAGGCGAAGGCAGAGACAATCGGGGTAGTTGCAAGGCCGGGAAGATCGGGTCCCCAGTCACCATCTCATTGCACGCTAATTTTGTGTTCTTCTGAGGATTTTGTCAATGAGTGATGAGATTGAAAACCATAGGAAAATAAGAAAACAAAAGAAATGAATTTGATCTTTTTGGTATTTTACTCTTATAATCGGGGACAGGTCAATGCACAATGAGTCAGGAGAAGCAAATACTGTCTCGACCTTGTTTGCTTATTGGATCATGAAATACTTGCTCGGATCGGGGCTAAAAGGCAGGGACGGTGTGGGTAAATTGTCATCCCTAAATTATACATGAGAAGAGGTTAAGTTACCATAGATGGGCATGATTCATGGCTCTCTCCCCAGCCACCTTCTTCATTTTGTATGGAAAGCAAAAACTGAACACCTCTACGAACTGATTGACTATTTTTGTATGTACTCCCAGCAGCAGTCAACCCTCCTAGCGCAAAATATGTACCATAGATGTAGCAAATTCCCCAATAGCCATACCTGTCAATGTTTATAAACGGCTTTTGGTTAAGTCACAACTCTATTGCATTTAGCATCTCACTAGGAAAAAAAAAAAAAATAACAAATCATGTATCCATTTCTGATATGCTCAAGTTAGTTCAAAAGAAAATGAACCCACCAAGAACCGTTAGGCTGCTGTCTCTTTTCAACGAAACGCACTGCTCCTTCCACAGAAGTATCTATTTCCTTCCCTCGATACCCTGGGTATAAGCGTTTGAACGATAGTAAAGCTTCAATTATGGCTGCAGTGTTCTCGAGGTGCCTAAATTCCAATATAGCAGCTGTCAATAATAGTTGTTTAAGCTATTGAAATTTTTTCAGGGCTGATACAACGAAAGAAGTAGCACAAGAGCATACTCTCGCTCTACCACAATGTCTGCAAAAAGTTCGGAAGGATTCAACGCCTGAGCAAAAAGGAAAAGGTGAGAGACCATATAAGCAATTAAGTTTCAAATTGTTTCATAACTATATATATTAACAAAAGCGCAACATTCCATCAGAGTCCAAACAAAGTCTCATTTGAGTAGCCTAGTGTAATTTGGAGTAACCAAGAGAAAAGAAAACAAAATATTGATAACTACTTACTTTTTTACATGTGTAAACAGAACGATAGGAATTTAGAGTAAGGAAACAACTTACTTCTAAATATGGCTGTGGAACTGCTGGTTCCCAAATAGCAAAACCACCACTTTCAGGGCTCTACATTAAATGACATAAAGAGTCAGAGTTCTAGTCAAAATGTCTAAACTAACAAGATACAATGCTTTTCATACATAGAAGTACAAGAGGATGTCCACCGCCTCGTACAGCCGTTCAACATGCACTTTTTCTCCAGCAACATCCGGTGGCATTTGCGAAAGTAGTAATAGAGACTGCATGTAGAAAGGTTAGTTGATTAAAAAATTGCTTTTTCGAATTTCAAGTAATCTTTCTAAGTATAGTGTCATGGAGCTAATAAGACTAAATTACCTTCAGTGCTTCAGCTGTGCAGTCTGAGACAGCCCAACCTTGATCTTGATCAGAGAAAGTCCATGCCCCTTTAGTAATGTGACGGTACATTTTCTTGAAATCTCCAGGAAGGTTTTCTTTGATCTTCATATTTTGTAACGAAAGATGAATAAATTGAAGAAGTTGTACAAAGGTATAATTTTCTTTCGGTGAATAGAAAGATACCTGTGATTCTTTTATGTAAAAATGCGCCCTTTTAAGAGCATCTCCATATTCATCAGTTAGATTGCTTGCCATAATGGCCTGAGTCAAAAGACTACAATCCCATAACTGACTACCAAAAGTCTGCGATCCAAGTCACAAGTGAGCAAATTTGTACTACACAGTACTATGTTAGACAAATAAAGCAGACGATCAAACAAACACAAACAACATTATAATTTTGTAACGCAAACCTGCATTTTCATTCCATCTTCTGCAAGCCACAAGAAATCAGGAACTCTGGCAAGGTGGTACTTAAACTCATCACCATTAGGGTCCTCTGCCCACCAACACATCATTTCTAAACTCTGCATTGCAATAAACGAAGTGCACATCTTTACGAAGATAGATTCATAGGACAAAAACCTTATTTATGTGTTAAGATAAGATGAATTACACAAGCTTAAATATCTTGTGAATTAGACAAATAAGAATTATGACGCTTTGACACATGACATCGCAAAGTGGAGCTAGCCGGCCCTTAGAATTGTTATCGATTCTTGCACTAGAAAGTACCTTTTCTCATTTTCATTTCTTAGATTCATTTAGCCTACCCAGATGGTTGTATATCATCCAGGTCAAGAGACCTGGCATTTTTGCTTACTGAAATTAAAACGATAAAGGCCTTCTTTTTCTTTTCGAGTTCATGTTAACTTTCATATCGTTCAACAAGACAAAACTAATCAATGACAAGACTTCCTTAACTTGTTTGTATTACTCATTTACTCACCTTTTCTATTGCTCCTAGAGTAATGTATCCGGAACCTTCTGCTCCATATCGCATGTGGTTGATTACTTTTCGAAGAGCTTTCTCTCTAATCTTTGAAAACGGCCACTTGTTTATGACCGGCTCGCTCACATAATGAACACTATCCCAAAGCAAATCTTGGATGAATGTGTGAGGGTAATAGACATCCTCCTGCATTGAAATTTAGCGCCAAATTAATCATTCCTATGATATATTGTATGCAAACATATTTGTAGGAGCACGAGTTTGCATTCCTATCCAGAATAAATTAATAATAGGCAGGGTACAACAAGTTACGACGAATTTAGACTAATATAGGACTCTGACCTGGGGCTAGAGAAACCCTTCAATAATAAGGCATGGTCATGGTTAGAAATTCACAAAGAACTTGTGAATACATGATTTTTTGATGATCACATACATGCTAGAAGTGTTTAAGTAGTAGTGTGGATTAAATATTAATATCTCTGTCATAGACACCAAATAAATGCTGAAAATATTACAAAAGTGTGTCGGACATGTATCTGAATGTAGGTCATTATTTCTTAATTACGGACACGAAAAAAGGCTTGTACCGAACTTGTTTCTGAAAGCTTCTCAAAAGAGTCATGGTGTCCTAACAATAACAATGGCATGCACCAACCTTAAATGTTGCTTGAAATACTACGAGAATTCATGCACCAACCTTACAACAACTATGGCGTGTTTTATTCCAGTCTATCTCCTCATATGGCTGTGTGTACATTTCTTGTCTCAACGATTTGACAAGTTCCGTGATCGGCCCCACGGACTTTCTCCCATATAAATACGACATTGCCATGTAAGTTGTGCGAGTATAACACCACATTTTTGCTGAATTACACAAAGGATGAAATTAAAGTCAGGCCAAACCACATAATAAAACTTCTAGAGTTACAAAGAATCGGACACATATTTAAGTCTTCTGCAAAGAATTCTATTGGACACAAAAGTGCCCTTAAATTAAGTTGATAGTATGACTCAATATTCAGTTCACCTGGATGGAAGGGTAAAAACGAAGGGAAAAGCCAAAACTCAGGGGGCACTGGGTTGCATCCTGACCATTCGTACGCTCCAAGAATCTGTACAATAGAATTTATACAATGTTTAAACCAAGCATGTCATTTCAAACAATGTCACAAGAAGACAAACAGATAATGGTTGAATGGTCACTCTAAGAATCTGTACAATAGAATTTATACAATGTTTAAACAATTCATGTCCTTTCAAACAATGTCACAAAAAAGACAAACAGATAATGGTGCCAACGCACAGTCGTCTCATTCGCTCAATTGTTATTTGATGTGCAATTCAAAACGGCTACTTTATTTTAAGATTTTCAAAACGGCTAGAATATTTTAAGATTTTCAAAATAGCTAGAATATTTTAAGATTTTCAAGCAACGAAATGAGATTTCAAACGTAAGATAGATATGCGTCGGTATCTATTCTAATATATGAAGAGAGAAATCGAAACTGTGAAATTTAAAACTACCCATCCTATTCGAATAGAGACTCTGTTTTCTTGTTTTCTGCTTGCTTTACTTGTTCCTCCCCCGTTTGTGCCAGAAATTTCTCGCGATCGCTAGAGTCCCTGTTCGACAAAGACTCTGGTTTCTTGTTTTCTGCATGCTTTCCATGTTCCCTCCCCCTTTTGTAGTTTTATTAATTACTCATTCTCACCCTTATCCGTTTAATTGCTAATTAAAACGTACTTGTAAAATCAATGGAATAATTAAACTGAAACCTTTTGGTTGGGCAGGGAGGGGTGACTAACACCTTCCCCTCATCGTACTCTTGGCTCCTGAATTTAGAATCTCGACCTTTTTGGTTTCTTGGTTTCTAAAATCAATTGGCAACTCTAAAAAGGATAAGTGAGCTGTAACGGGCACTTCCAGTCAAACAAGACATGTCGTAACGGGTGTCCAAAAGAGATTAATTTGACTAATTGGACATCTTGTGTGGTAAGACCTCGGAAGAGGGGTATCCACATGTGCCTTTTTGGTGCGGTGGTTACTTTTCCTCTTGGATCAACCAAAAAAAAAAAGCCGAAAAAATTGACACATCTTAAGGGGTAAAATTTTGCCACAAATTGTTAACAGAACCATGTTTCGTAAGCTTTACCGAAAGATAGAGTTTGCCCCATGAAGGTACCACAGCTGCGCCACCATGATCAAGTATCCATTTCCGAGCCCTTTCCACTTCCCTGTTTTCTCCGTCATAAGGTCCTTTTCCTAACAAGCGCAATGCAACATAGCTAAGTGTCGAGCCAATCATGGTACTATGACCTCCTACATAGAATCCCCATCCTCCATCATCATTCTGCGTGGTAAAAACATTCATGAATTCAGACAACAGATCACAAACATGGATTTTTGAAATGAAAAAGGCTATGGAACTAATGAATGTGCACACGCATAGCTAATACATGTGGGATCCGTTCTATGTGTGTAGGCCCACACGTATAGTGGGAATCACGTTTAGTAGTTAACGGTTCTAAACACATATGTCAAGATCTGTGTGTGGCATTGCTCTCTGAAATAAAAAAGGGCCACGGGCAAAGTGCACAGATGTGTGGGAACTGGGAAGGTGGAAAGTGTTCTATGTATGTGGGCCTCACACTTACCTTCCATGTGGAACTCATGTGTATCGGACGACGATTTCGGATATATTTGTATCAGGATTTGTGCATCCCTTGTATGTGTGTAGCATTGCTCTTTGAAATTACAGCCCGACTATGATTTTGTGCACACATATTTTGCGCAAATCATAGTGTAAGGCCCACTTCAAAACCCATATAAACGATTCTTAGGTATAAGTATATATCTTTTCGAGTTACCACGCCAAAATCAATTGAATCAGATAACTGTAAGTTCTTGATTTAATTTTCTAAGTTTTTATTCTAATTTTTGGATCTACAATCTATATGTAAAAGTTAGAACATTGGATTAAGCACTTACAATTATCCATTCGAGCTGATTTTTTACGATGCTACTCGAAAATATATTTTAAATTTAGCGAACGGTTTGGATTGTTTGTGTGGAACCTAGAGTGGGCCTCATACCATGATATGTGTACGTCCAAAGACTCTCTATTGAAATAAAACTACAGTACGAGCACAGACTTAGGCGCCGCAAGTCCGAACACAGTTACGTCCGAAATGTTCGGTGTATGTGGGTCCCATACCGCGCATGCATCTGACAATTACTGACAAATTTTTGTTGGGATTTGGTCATCTCTGGCTGTGTCAATAGCATTGTTGTTTTGAAATTTCGCACGCAAGAGGTTTTTTTTTTTATCACTATATATATACCTGGTGATTGTAAAGGTACCGAATCAACTCCTTCTTGTGCTCTGCTGTTAAGACGGTGTTGATTACTCCGCTTATGTAAAGGCAAATGAGCTGCAAATTCCAATAGATAGGGAAAATTAGAGGAAACCATCGAGCAATTATAATTGGGCTATGTTAGTTTCTATATAATTATTCTAAATAGGAAGAAAACATTGAAATGAAACATATTTTGCGCAAATCTTTTTCGAAAATTGTAAATGAATGATTCAACTCTGTATACATCCTGGATCATACAGTCAACTAGAAAAAATATTTTAATCGACGGATATCAGTTATTGTAGGAACCGAATTCCATGGAAAAACAAAAATCCATTTTGGGTGTCTTTGAAACAAATGGAATATCATTTATGTTATTCACAATTTTCCGGCAAAGGGACTGGACCGTCTAGTCTACCCCTTTTTGGGCTCTTGTTGGATTTGTTAGCTTTAATGATTGGGACCATTAAGTTTCTTAAACCTTGTCACATACATCAGCCACTCCAATCATATTCATCGAATATCGGTTGTCATTTTTCCAAAACACATATATGATGTGAAAAATGGTTACTATAATTGAAATACTGCATCGGAACCTCTCTTTTTTTTTTTTGCCACATAAATATAACCCATCTCCGATAAATATACTTGTCGGTGTGTTTGCTGTTCTCAATAAACACATATATGATGTGATGTTGATAACGTTGGCAATGGCATCGCTAATTCTTTGCCGATTCAGCAAAGACGGCCACCGAAAGCCAAAAATCCGCATATCAAGAGAGGGATAAAAGGGTTCGTCGAATTTCCGAAAGTGGTGAGAGCCATTGGGTCGAGAAGTAGGCATTTGGGTTCGAAAATGGAGTGTCAAAGGGCTCAGCTAAGGATACTGCTGAAACAGAAGAACCCAACTCGATCCAATGGTCTCTTTTATTTGTCCTTAGTCAGATCTGATCCTTGTTTTTGCTAATTTCTTGTTGTGTTGTGCTAGTTCCGCAAACAGGGGCGAATTCCCAGCACCCTTATGAATTTTGTTTTGGGAGACTCAAGTAAATATATGTTTTTTTTTAAAAAAATAATTCAATTTTTGCAAGAAAATTTTTAAAAAATTTCATTAATTCACTAGATATCGATGAGTTTTTTAATTTATGAAAAAAAATTGAATTTTTTCTCCAAAGAAATGCAAAATTTTTTAGTCCTCGTTTTGTGGACCAGACAAACATTTTGGAACGGAGTTAGTATAATTTGTTTTTTTTTGTAATAATTGGTGTATGAAATCAGAAAAGTGAGGTTTTGGGTGTGAATTGAAGATTTGTAGTATTAAGGAGTAGTACTATAGTGGAGTGTATAGATCTGGTTTGAGTTTGTGGAGATCACGAGTCACCTGCACATGATTGACTTTGATTTATTATGGACGGTTTGCTTTGTTTATCCCCAGATAACTCAGGCCCGTTTTCGAAAGGAAAATAAGTACTTATTTTTTAATAATGTAATTTTAAATTTAAAAATCATGTGCTTATGCAAATTATTTTTCTATCAATTTAGATTTTGTTTGATAAATCTCATTGAGATCTTTTATACGGTGCAAAAAAAAAATTAAAAAATTATTTTTTATTTACATTACTCCCTCCGTCCATTTTTTATAGTCCAGTATTCCATTTTGGGCTGTCTCTTAATAAGTGTCCATTTTTTAAAGTTAGTGGGTAAAAGTTGGTGTATTGTCTATTTTGTCCCTAAAAGTAGATTCCTTTTTGAAAAGTAAGTGAGTAAATGAGTAATGATGATGGGTAAATAGGGAAAGTGGAGAAAAAAGTTGATGTGAAAAGTATAATGATGATGTCCTTTTGATAAGTTGAAGTTACGAAACAGAACACTTAAAAAAGGACGGATGGAGTATTTTTTAGTTTAAAAATATAAAATAAATACTTATATTTTTTAAAAATGTGTTATGGAAAAAAAAATGAATTTCAATTGGATTTGTCAAAACACAACAGTAGTAATGAGTCTACGGTCAAGAAAATTTTCAATGCAAGGTGAGTATCACGTGGTGTTTATTCGGTGCATCTGAGTTGTCTATTGTATTTTTGAACGGTTCGGATTTGAAGAGACAAAAAGAAGAGAGAAAGTGTTGGCATAAGAAAAGAAAGAAAATTTCAATTAAAACCATCCAAAAGTATATTAGACGGTCCGAATGTGCCCAACGAATACCACATGACCAGGCACCGAATAATTTCTCCTATATAATGACAGCACAAGACTTTGTTGAAGTGTCAGTCTCTTGGAAAGAAGACCAGAGAGTTAAGTGCGCGCAGAAAGAAAGGCGATAATAGGTGGTAGTGCTGTCTTGAAGTTACCAAAATCAGAAGATTTTATAAGTAAAGAAACTAATTTTTACAGTGGAGCTGTCAAAAACTTAGGGGGCGTTTGGACAAATAAGTCACTTTGGTTTATTTTTTGTCCTTATTCAAATTTTTTTCGCATTTTGTGGCTTATTGTTAATTTTTTGGGGATTATTGCTTCGTTATGATGAGACGAATCGGAAAAGTAAAACATTTCAATCGAAATCCAAATATTCGTCCTTCCCGCCAAAATTTGGCTTTCCCGCCAAATCTCGTCGAAATTCCAAAAAAATTGGATTTCGATCGAAATTTTTTACTTTTCCGATTCGTCTCGTCATAACGAAGCAATAATCCCCAAAAAATTGACAATAAGCCACAAAATGCGAAAAAATTTTGAATAAGGACAAAAAATAAGCCAAAGTGGTTTATTTGTCCAAACGCCCCCTTATTCGCCATTTCTTGTGATATTGTCCATCTGTTTCGGCTTTAGACGGATCAAATTTAAATGGAGCTTTTTTAAAGAAGAGTTAAACTTTTCGTCGAATTTTTTTTATTAACATCCGAACCATCTAAAATATTTTTAAACGATTGTGATTGCCTCCGTAAACAACTATTCACAACTCCGCCTTGTAGCTAAGACATTGGTAGGCCAAGAAACACAGAGTGAATTAAAAGTAGATAGGCTCGGATAAGGCCATAAAGTTTCAAAGTGGGCCAAACTAGACGATCTCTCAGAAGGGACCAGATGAGAGGATCTTCCTCGAAGCAAACCATAGGAAGTACTAACTAACTAACATTATCAGCAGAAGTACGTACTTACCAGGGGAGGTGTGAAGAAAAGCGGGCCAGCATTTTCAGCTGGCCAGTGACCATCTTTCGATTGAGTCGCGCAATTCAATCGAACTGCTTTTCTGAGAGCGGTTGTAACAGCTTCGTAGTCCACTTGTTCCTTCTCTCCTAGTCTCACCGGTGGTATGTTCAGATCGATGTTGCTGTTTTCCTTTTTAAGCTGCGTCGTCGTTGGTTTTATCGAGAAATGCAAATCGATGAGAGAAAAACGATTTAGAATTTTCTGCATCTTCAATTTTCTTTTCTTGAACAGAATTCGATATATCTATCTATGGAATGCGATTCTATATATATCACTAGTAGACTGTCGGAAATGCGTTTCCTCTTTTTCATCGTTTACTTTTGTTTTTGCAAAACGTACTTGTAATAGGGTAACCATTCGTTAGCTGAAAAGTCCTATTAGGCGCTCAGTGGGAACTTTGGGGGGTTCCTGTCCCTCAATGCCTCACCTATCAGTCCCATTAGGATATTCGGTCCACGGACCCTATTACGTCTCAATATAAAACATAATCTGTTTCCACGAAAGGAAAAACAAATTTGAAACACGAAATATAATTGTTGTTTTGTGTCTAAGAATATCCCAAATATTCAATTCTAAGCCGTTGAAATTGATGCATCCAAGTCCTCAAATGCCATTTTACAAGTTGGGTCCCTCTCCAATAACTATTTCAAAAAGAATTTATAAGTGGAAATATATCTTCCCGAGAAATTAAATATTGTGGAACTAAAGCTTGTGAATCAATCAACTTCAAAACCTTTTTTTATTTTATCGGCAAAAATAACATTTTATTAAAGAAAAGGGAAAAGTGAAATTCTAACCAAATGTTAAAAATACATCCAAGGAATAAAAGCTACAGCACCTGAAGGCCTAAAAGTCCAAATAATACAATGAAGCCCAAAAACACCTGATGGCTTACAAAGCCCAAATTTTTTTTGAAACGGCAAAAGTATTATTAATGAGAAACTCAATAATGAGTACATCGAAAAAGGAGAGGGAAAGAAAGAGAAGGCGATAGAAAGGGGAAAACTTCCAACGAGAAGTTGAGAAGAAACTAGGATAACTGATATTGTAGATTGAAATCCAGTCTCCAAAACAGTGCCTAAACTTTCAAGAAGATTAAAACCAAAGAGCTTCCCCAGATTTTACAATTAAGTACAAAAAAGAGAAGGGAAAATGACGGTCAATAACATGTTTTGATAATTAATACCTGTCAAAGACATGTTGAGAATATTTGTTAATGCTGAAAATGTTCTTGACGGGTATTAATTATCAAAACACGTCCTGAGCCGTCATTTTCCCAAAAGAGAACCTATATAACCTATCAAAATGGGCTAGGCCCAGCTCAAGAAACCCAAAACAAATCCGGGTCTAGCTTCAAGCAACTCTGCTGCCCGCCTCAACGTTGCACCGAAACAGACAGCAACAACCCAACCACCGCCAACCAGGTTCCTCCGTTCACCACCATTAGCCGTCCCAAACGGAGAAACAAAACAGCAATCAAACGGCCCAGTCACGTAAAGGTGACACAAGTTAGGTTAAGACATTCGGTTACCTATTTCAGTGATAGATAATATTCACTTCTTTTTATTTTATAAATAATGGGTTAAGGAATTAAGATTTGCTCAATATTACTACACATCAATACTTTGTAGAGCTCACGCGCATTATTCAGTTCCGTACAAATTTGTGTACTCGGTGTGCACAAACTTTTTCATAAGATTTTATTTATACCTGGATCCGCATGAGAACATCGCCGGAGGGACGAACCCGAGATCTATTTTTCCGGTAGTCATCTCGAGCTTTTTCAACTGCTTCTCTCTCCTCCGGTGTCCCAGCATCAGGATCGAACTCCCAAATTTGTCTCCCAACAAAGTTGTTGGTGCTATTCAACCATGGCCCTCGGCCTTCTGCAACCTTTAGCTTCCACATGTATTCTTTTTCGAACTCAATTCAATGGCTCTCCCCCCCTTTCTCTTGGTAGCTGAAGTACTTGCATGAAACAAAATTATATTAACGGGTCCGAATCACGTGGATTTTCACTTTAATAACAGAAACACAGTTTAAAAATAATATTACTAGGTTCTTGGTTTGGGAAGAGACGAAGTGGTGTATATATACGTTGCCGTCCTTGTTTAATTTTCTTTGCACAATATATCAAAACATAGCGAAAATATTTGGAGCGGTGAAGGGCCGGGCACCCTGTGTCCGCCTCTTTGGAGAGGGAGAGAGAGAGAGGGGCAAAGCGGTGAAGGGCCGGGCACCCTGTGTCCGCCTCTTTGGAGAGAGAGGGAGAGAGAGAGAGAGGGGGCAAAGATGGGAATAAAGCGGAAGCTGCTGTGTAGTGTAGATACCTGGACGATTGACAGCGGAAAATAAGGAAGTACATATATAGAAACTTTTGTATTGCTATTTATAGACTTTGTTTTTCTTACCGGATGGTTGATGACAGTGGAGTCACTGTCAGAAGCGTGCCGGTGATTTACTTTGCGGTGACTGAAAACTTAAGGCGATTTTGTGTCTAAATCTCTAACTGGTGCCAAATTTTATTGTCGTTGTGGATAGAGTTTTGAGACTCGCTTTTAGCATTTAGACATAAGTTCGCCTTTTTGTGTTTTTATGATATCGTTAGTGTTTTGAGTTTTGTTGGATAGAAATTTATGCCAGTGCCAGATGGTTTTTAACAAATGCAATTTGTTCTTCTGCTAAAAAAATAAAAAGTCGCTCCAGTACGTGCCAATCCCAATTTTAAATGAAGACTTTTTTTAAATTCAAACTACAGTAAAAAGAAAATTCCTGGAGGAAGAAGAAAATTTATTGCAACAGAGCGGAGCCTGTTGCAATAAATTTTTGCTCGAGAAAAAAGAAAACATCATTTGAAGCTACAGAATGTAACCATGGGAGAAAGTCCTCTCCCTCCAGGTAGTCGTCCTATCATCCAGCAAAAAACAAGAGTAAAAAAGAGAAGTTGAATGCAATCAAGCACTTAATGATACCTGATCGAGCTAATTTTTTGCATAGTTATTCTACTCGATAAGTTCCACGAAGTAAATATTTTTTATCATAGGAGCAAGACTAGAACTGACCTCGCAAAGCCTGGACAACACCGTACTATCCCTTGGAGGGCACACCACGGGGGCCTAATAGGGTCACCAACCTTAACCTTGTCTTTTCCTTTCCTTTTTTCAAATCCAACTTCTCTTTACCTTCCGAATTAAATTAGAAATTAATTAAAATTACTTGACGCAGCAAAATTCATGAGATAGATTAGTTGCGTACTACTCAAATGAATGATAGAACTCAAATTCACGAGCAAACCTTGCACACAAAGAATAAAAGAGAAAAATTCAAAATATTGTTGATAGAATCTGCATAAACATTAGGTTATAACTCCTTTTATGGGAAATAAGGCGTAACCCTAGCAAAACTCTAACCAAAAAACGAAAAAGTCCCAAAATTTGGGGAAAATAATAAAATTGAAAAAAGGAAAGAAAAACATGACTTTCTCAAAAAGAATCAACTTTTACGGAATTATATTCTAAAAGTTATTAACGAAACAAATATTGTCTAAAAAGGCAAAAACGTCCAATTGAAAGCCTAAATGAAGGAATTAGGCCAAAAAACACATTCGATCAACAACCAATTTGGTTGTTGAATATTGATCGCAGCGCGAAAATAAGTCAGCTCATCAAGTTTGGGCCAGATCCGAGTTCGTCCGAAAGTTGCCAGATCTAGAAATTTGCAATTAAACAATGTTTGGGCTTCCAAGGCTTCGACCGGTCCAATTGATCATGAAATTGGGCCTCCATGATTTCTACATCACTACTGCAACTCAGCTTTTACTCCGTGTGAACGATCTTGGACTTAACCGTGTTATTCTTCGGAATAATAGTTAATTCCTCATTTTATAAACTACTCCCTTCGTCCCTTATTTAAAGTCCAATATTCCATTTTGGGCTGTCGCTTAATAAGTGTCTATTTCGTAAAGTTAATAAGTAAAAGTTGGTGCATTGTCTATTTTGTCCCTAAAAGTAGATTCCATTTTGAAAAGTTACTGAGTAAAAATATAATGATGATGGGTAAGTAGGAAAAGTTGAGAAAAAAGTTGATGTGAAAAATATAATGATGATGTCTTTTTAATAAATTGAAATTACGAAATATGACACTTAAAAAGGGACAGAGTGAGTATATTTTTGGTACAGAAATGACATAAGAGCTTTTAATGAATGCAACTTGTGCTTCTGTTAAAAAAAAATATCGTAGTATGTGACAGCCCCAATTTTAAATGTAAGACTTATGGTTGAAATATTTGTGTAGGAGATTTCTGCTTTAGAGGGCTAAAAGCATCCGCACTAGACTCTCTAAATTTTGGACCAATTTATAACTCAAAAAGTCACTTTATTAGTTTAGCTATCTACTTTGAAAATATCTATTGTATCAGGCTCTTTACTCTCACTCTCTTCTCAATTAAAATATTCAAACTCACCCAAACAAACACACGGAATTTCCAAGATGGATCGTGTTCGCCGGTGGTGACAGAATTACTCGGCTACAGAGGAATTATTGTTTATATAAAAAATAAGGATAAAAAATTAAGTGCTCCAATTTTCAATCTGTTTGAATTAGTGTGAATATTTTATTTTTTTGATCATTTTATTCTAAAGAGTCATAATTAATTTTTATCTCTAGAACTCTCATAATCAAGTTTTTGCTCTACAAGGTCCCAAATAAAGAGCATATACTTAATTATGAGAGCCGTAGAGACAAAAATTAATTATGACCCTCTATGATATAATGATCAGAAAAATAAAATTTTCGCACCTTTAGGTCTCAGAAATTATCAGAAAAGATTATAGAATATCAAAAGACTCATTGGTGGGTACAAATTAAATAGTAAAATAGTAGATAGTTGGATGAACAGTAGATAGTAGATAGTTTTTGCTCTACAGTGGCTCTTTTATTCCCACGAGCAACTGCAGCAAAGTTATAATCAAATTGCAAAGTAGCGATTGAGGAAACGAGACTGATGCATCACTACAAGAAAAATTACATTGGGTGAAAAATGAAAATCGTCACAAATTGCATGTTTTTCGTCACAAATAATATAGATGACGAAAAAAAAATTGTCGACTAAAGGTTGTCGAGGATTCCTACCTGGTGACGAAATCTATTTTTCGTCACCTATGGTGCCTTTTCGTCACCTTTTTTAAGCTTTCGGCGACGAAAAATGTATTTTGTCGCCAAATGGGTTCCTTTGGTGACAAAAATATTTTTTTCGTTGCTAAACAGGTATAATTGGTGACGAAACTATTTCGTCTTGGAAATTGTCAAAACAGTGACGAATTTATTTCTTCATCGCCAAATATACTCATTTAGTGACGAAATTAAATTTCATCGCCACTTTTTCGTCACCAATTTTCATTTTTCTTGTAGTGCATGACAGTTTTGCCCCTTTTGCTCTTTATTATAACTTTCAATGAGGAGTAGCGATAGTGGTGTGGATGTCCTAAGAGCATCTCCAATCCATGCTCTATTTCTCCATTTGAGAGTATGAAACTCCTCTAACCCATCCTCTCAAGCCTCCTCTATTTGAAAGGATGAGATTTTGATCCTCCATATTTAGAGGATGGGAGAAAATATGGAGGATCCCTTCTATAATACTATTCACCTTTTAAAATGGCATTTGTATCCTTAGAGCATCTCCAACCAATGCTCTATTCCTCCATTTAAGAGTATGGAACTCCTCTAGCCCATTCTCTCAAGCCTCCTCTATTTTAGAGGGAAAAATAGAGGGTTTGTGGTTAGAGTAAATAGGAATAGTGATTTCTTCTAAAATCACTTTATGAATAAAATAGAGTATTTTGATACTCTCAAATAGAGTATTGAATTGGAGATGCTCTAAGAGCTGCTATAATAGCAATGGTTTTGTCGTTTCTTCCACCTACCACCTATGTTGTTGTCTTCTGAAGATGGCAATTTGATGTGTTCTGTGTTAGGCTTGCTGTTTTCCGGTTTTTTCTTTTTTGGTAAGTCCATTAACGAGTTTTTCTAATAATATTTTTGCCGTTTTTAAAAAAAAAAAAAAATTAATGTAAGACTTTTTTTTTACACTATGTACAGTAAAAAAAATTTCTCGAGGAAGAATTTTTTTTATTGCAAAAGAGCGATGCCGAGGGCCTGAACATCTTGAAGCTACGTAACGTAGCCATGGGAGAAAGTCCTCCCTCCAGGTAGCAATCCTAGCATCTAACAGAGCATCCACAGAATGGGCTATCCTGTTACAATCTCGTTTCACAATTCACATGTGAAAGATAACAAGAATAAAAAGAGAAGTAAGTTGAGGGCTCGTTTGGATGCGAGATTAGGTTTGGGGGTATTATGTAAGAAGGGGCGATTGGATAGTAGAGGGCTCGTTTCACAATTCACATGTGAAAGATAACAAGAATAAAAAGAGAAGTAAGTTGAGGGCTCGTTTGGATGCGGGATTAGGTTTGGGGGTATTATGTAAGAAGGGGGGATTGGATAGTAGAGGGTATTAGTTAATAAGGGATGACCCACATTGATGTGATGTTTATGGAGGGGGTATTAAATAGTACTTGGTTTGGATGAGGTGTTAGAGAAGGGAGATTAAAAGGGTGGATGATGTAAAAAGCTGTTGAATGACAAATTTGCCCTTATTCAGTCCCAAACTTAATTATTCATTATATTAATTACTATATAATTACAAAATCGAATAAATTTAATTAGTTTTTGATAGTTAAACTAAATACTATCTAAATTATTAGTTTAATTATCAAAAAATAATTAAATTTGGTTTTGTTAAAGTGTTTTATTATCCATTTCTGTTTTTTAAAATATAATATCTAAAGATATAATTATTTTTTTTTACAGCTTTTTTCTTTGTTGAATATTATATTTTGATCCGACAAAAAAAAAGTAGAGAAAGGGTTACTAGTGTATGTGAAGTAGAGGATTAAATCTCACAATTCTCCTTAAAAACCAAAACACCACCCACCATTACTACCCGTGCATCTCCTCTCTCTCTGTACCCAACCCCACTGCCCCACCCACCTTCCCGGCTTCTCCCATGGATGGCGACGACGACGACGTTCAATTTTTTACACAACGACAGCGACGATCTGCGTAGCAGTGGCCGTGGGTCTTTTCTCCTCTCTCTCTCTTCCATTTTTCCTAATCTGATTTTTCTGTTTCTGTTCTTCTTCTTCTTCTGGTTTTGCTGTCTCTATTTTCAGACCGGGAGAGAGAGCCGTTGGGGGAAGGGATAAAGAGGGGTAAAACAGTCAAAATTCAGCCGGATAAGGCCGGATTATTTATGGACTGGGTTCAACCCATCCATATTTTATCCCCCCTTTGGCCGGATACCTCCAGGTAGCCATCCTAGCATCTAACAGAGCATCCACAGAATGGGCTATCCTGTTACAATCTCGTTTCACAATGCACATGTGAAAGATGACAAGAATAAAAAGAGAAGTAAGTTGAATGCAATCCAAGACAATTGAGTCACAGTCCGTAAACACAGTACTGGCTTCCCTCCAGCGCTTGAACTACTTGTTTTGCATCACCTTCCACTATGATTCGGGATAGATTTGGGAGAAAATATCAAAAATTATATAGGTGCCGACCCAAAACCCACCGAAATCGTATCGACAGCCGCACCGGGCTATCTCCGGCCACTGGACGGCAGATCTAAGCCATCCAAAAATTATAAAAAAAATCGAGGGGTCAACACGGAAATCAACGGCTTTTGAGCACCCGACACACATCAGAAGCCGTTGATTTCCGCGTTGGCCCATCGGTTTTTTATTTTAGAATTTTTGGATGGCTTGGATCGGCCGTCCGGTGACTGGAGATGGCCCAATGTGACCATCAGTACAATTTCGATGGATTTTGGGTCAGTACGTATAGTAGGACTCAGAAAATATAGCCTTGAAGCAGTTTTGCTAACCTCCGTCTACTAGGCAGAGGATAATATGCACATAATTCCAAATAAATTCGATTATCAATGCATATCTCACAGATATTAATATACTTTTACAAATACTAATACACCTTTCTCGGATATCAATTCACTTTTTACTTATTATCCTACACCCTTTGGGCGGGGGTTAGAATAATCCTTTTTGGAAATCAGAATTTGTGAGTATCAATTATGATGTATCTCATGCCAATATTTGAGCAGTTTTGTAATTGTTGGACTAATAATTAGTGCTACTAGCAGATGCTCGTGCCTAAAGGTGCGTCGAAACAAAATACAATTTCAACTTAAATAAATTGTCTGTTCTACCCGTCCAATATAACTTACTCACTTCCTACCTCACTTTAAAAAGCCCATGCCAAGGTAGAGAAAAGAAAAAGAAAAAAAAAAGACTATATTTTATAGGTTAATTATCAACCCTCTTGGAGTAATATCAACTGAAAAGGCAAAAACAAATGATAATTAATTGGAAAGGAAAGTGTATATATTACCACAACAGCATAGTAAGTAATATAACTTAAGGAAACATTCTCTTAATCGGACGGTTACGATTGTAGCATGATGGCGATCAACGGCTGTAGAGATGCTCATGTTTGTATGTGTAGATAAAAACCGCTCTGTGTTTTATAATGTAGATAGTACGTAGCATATTTGGGAGATATATGGATATTGGAATATTAAGATTATTAAGTATAAAATATCATATTTTTTACTTTTGACCACACGTTATTATTAAGTATAAAATATAATACGATAGGAAAGTAAGTGGAAATATGGTCTACATTTCCGACTCAGTCAAGCAAATTTGGTCTAAAATATAAAATTGAAGTAGAAATATCTACTCCATATAAAATTGAAGTACAAATATAAAATTGAGAACGAGAGCGCAGTGTGAAAAATAAGAATAAGTAAGCGCATGACATTTTGAATGATTCGATGACCAATAGAGTCACCGACCTTATTCTTTTCTTTTCTTTTCTTTTCTTTTCTTTTCTTTTTTTTAAATAAGCTTTTACCACCATTACGACATTACCCACTCCTCGAATGATTGGCATCAAGTTCATCCTTTTTTAAACGTTAACTCCAGGACTCTGGAATTTGAACTGCTAAATAATGTCGCGCATATGGTGCGATTGGGGATGAAAATGGAGATCTCTTGCGGGTTTGCCATAACTCTATTAATTAAGTAGTAAAAATTGATATCTCTTGCGGGTTTGCCATAACTCTATTAATTAAGTACTAAAAGTATTGAGATCTCTTGCGGGTTTGACATAACTATATATATTCTTAATTAAGTACTAAAAGTTGTGCGGCCTATTGAAAATTGAGATCTCTTGCGGGTTTGAGTAAGAATTTTAAACTCATCAGTCTTTTTCGGTCCTTTTGGTTTGAATTTTTTTTTTTAGATAAAAAAAGTTCTATAGATTTGCGTATTTTTCAGTTTCTAGTAAATTTTTTTAACATTTTGACAAACTCTTTTACTTTTTGAATCGAGGTACGCTATGTACGTCAAAAAAGTACTAAAGACGAAAAATCACTAAAGACGAAAAAACTCGGATGAAGAAACAGTCAAAAGTTTTGAAGAGATTATTTCTGAAAGGAGAACCAAACAAAGTGAATAATTCGTGAGATATTTTCAAGGCCAATTCTAACCGATGCCCCTGGGGCACAACTTTGAACGTATTAACTGAGGTAAAAGTTGATATGCACTTGAAAGGATAATTAATGACGTACATTGGTAAATTAAAGAGTCCTCCAATTAGTCTCATTCATGACCGAGTAGTATCAAATAGGGTCAAATCTACCCCTGTATGAATTTTTTTACTAGCTCCGTGTTACTTACGTAGTTAATTTAGTTATAAAAATTCTCTATTATTAAATACTCCATGTTTTATGAACTGATTTTTACGGGTTATAAAATTCGTTGTTAGTAAGGTTGAGGAGGATAACAATGGGTAGTACTTAACTCCACCGCGTTTGGTCAAGTGGGTATGAGAGAGCAAATAAATGATTCGCCTCCATGAGGTCGTATGAATGAATCCCGCAGAGGCCAACTAGAGGGTTTGTCTGGTCATTAACTCCAGGCCTTCGGAATTAGTCGAAATAATATACTAATGAGTAGTACCCATCCCGTTCTCTAACTATGTATAGCTCGTTTTTTATTTTTTAAAATTTAGATTCATCTAAATAATATTAAGGCATAAATTAGTTACGGGAACAAGAGAAGAAAACATGCACCTATGACCTACCTAATTTTTTTATTTGCACGTAATCTTTTGTAGCCGACCAAAAAAAAAATCCCTCTCCTTGTAGCCAACCAAAAAATAAATAAAAACCTTTCACCTACCTAACTTAAATTTTTAAAAGGAAATGAGGGTGTCATTAAAAAAAAAAAAGCATGACAAACAATATTTATGGGTAGTTTAGAAAATAATAGTAAAAATTAATGTTTTGTGAGTACCCATAAATACGGCCCATTGATTTATTTATTGCACCTAAAGTACTATTGCCACATGGGCACCTATTAGTCGACCATGGCCAGTTCAGTGATATGTGGAAGAATGCTGGAGTCTAATTTTAGGGGTAAATTATAGTTAACCCCCTCTAACTAAGCCTCGCATGCACTTTGCCCCTTCTAACTTTTTTTCTTGGCATTTAACCTTCTCTAACTAACTGAAATTCAAACGGTCATAACTTCAAACGGTCATAACTTTTTCGTCCGAAATCGAAAACATGCAAATTATATATCAATGTTGAGGTCTTGAAGCCAGCTTTCTAATGACACCAAAATCACATCACGATTCAAAGCATACAGAAAGTTATGATCCCCAAGTCAAGCCTACCGAGAAGCCGTCAAACCGACCCTCACAAACGATTGAGATCTAGCTCCTGAGCATATCCATTCGCTGTTGTTGACCGCTACCTCGACGCCACCCAATAGCCACCTAAGACACTGTAACACCCCAACTCCACCGAATTGTAGACTTCCAAGGTCACGACTAGCAAAATGATACACCTGCAACATGCCGTTAAGCCCATAATGATCATGCATGGGAGCAGATCGGTGGGAGATCACGCGGCCAACCTCACCCTGCCTCCACCACACCTAGTCATTAGAACTACCGAAAATTCCCAAGACGGTAACCGGCGGGCAAAACAGAGAGAGAAAGAGGCACAACGTGGAGAAGGAGACGATGGAGTAGAAATGCGAGGAACTTTGAGAAAGAAAGGGAGGAGAAGGGGTGGGTTTGGGTGTGGTGAAATCGAGACGCCCTCATGCCGTCGCCCTATTGGGTTTGAAACAAAGTCGGCCTTGAGTTAAAGCAAGTGTTGCGGTCGCTTTATGCCTCCAAAAAATTCTGAATTGTAAGGGCCCCTCTTACTTTTTTATCTCTTATTATAGTCCAACAAAAGATGTCCTATTTTTAATTTTCACTCTAAGCCTCCGAAAAGTCAGGGCCGACTCTGGTTAGAAACCCTAGGAGGGAAGGAGGGGAGGGGAGGAGAAGAACAAATTGAGGCTAGGGTCGATAAAAATTGATGATTATGTATTGTTGGTTCATCTTGACGTCATTAGAAATCGAAAAAGTAAAAAAATTATGACTTTTATGCAAGAGGTTTTTAAAATATTCAAATAAAACCCAAAAAATCATGTGAAGTTTTGTTAGCTTTGTTTCATATTTTTTTTGAATTATACATTGGTATCGACGTATAAAATTTAGAAGTTATGAACAACTTAAAAATGTTCTATAAAGACAAAAATATTTCAAAATAACTAAATAGAACTTCTAGATTTCTTTTGGATTATATATCTTCAAGGTTGATGCATTATTATTATTATTATTATTATTATTATTATTATTATTATTATTATTATTATTATTATTATTATTATTATTATTATTATTATTACCTCCCTTGACGAGACAAATAAATAACTTAAAACAATTAAAAACGAAAAACTAACAAAAATACTCATAACATGAAAACTGATGAAAAACAATTCAAGAATAAGTTTCGACCAATCCCATTCCACATAAAAGGGTGAACTCGATGATTTGTGCGGCTCTACATCTGGGAAAGGCCGGCTCGGCTTAACGGCGAGGTTGGACTCCGGTAATTTGTGCAGCAGTGGATGTTGAAGGTGGGTAGGGTTTGAGGGTTAGTTTGGGCAGGCCGGTCCATGAGTTGGGCTGGATTTAGATGTTTTGAGCTTTCATTGTATAGTTTGGGTTTAGGGTTGGGCTTTATCACTTATTTGTTTTGGACCTTTATAGACCTCTGGGTGTTCCGGACTTTGCCCTTGAGATGTATCGTCCAACTTTTTGTTGGATCCTCTTCCCCTTTCTCCGTTTTTTAATAAAATTTATTTTGCTGATAAAAAAAAAAAAAAGGATGAACTCGATGCCATTCATTGGAGGAGTGGGTAATGCCGAAATGCTGGTAAAAGCTCATGATTTTTTATTTTTTTTAAAATTTTAAAAAAGGGTAAGGTTGGTGGACCATATTAGTCATTTAATTCTTCAAAATGTCATACACTCCTCCGGTTCTCATTTCACATTGCGCTCTCGTTTTCCTTGACAAATATATGGGGTAGCCTATTTCTACTTCAATTTCATATCTAAAAATATGATATTTTATGTTCTGTTGAATAAGTAGACCAATTTTGCTTTGACTGAGTCGGAAATCAAGAATATTTCCTCCTCAAAGAAAAAGTATATATGTCCGGCCGCTTACTTCCCTATCAACGACCTGGATCAAAATAAACTACTTGCCTACCGACGACCTGGGTCAAAATGACTTGGCTAAGACAATTTTTAACATACTGTTACAAATTTCTGGAGTCACCACCGTCTCCATCGGGTGTTTTAAACGTTTAACTTTTTGGTCTTAAGAGTTAATAATAACTGGTCGGTCGATAGAGTTTTGGCGTTTTGTTTTGCCGGTCAAGCTAAATAACTTAGAAAAACTATTTTTTCATGAATTTTCTTTTTTGGACAATGAGGTTTCATGATCATTAACTTTGAGTTGTAACAAAGTCTCACTCCTTACATTAGGACAAAAATGAACCCATTGAATATGAATAAAATAACCAATGAAGGAAAATCTAATTAGGTACTCCATTGAAGAATTGAAACCTAACCAGTAACCAGTAAACAAGAACCCTATTGCTAATGTAGGCACGCCTTCGACTCTCTTTATAACTTTTCTTGGATTTCATAAGTTTGACTTAAAACTGACTTGGTACTTCGTGATTTGACCGGCCGACCTTGCAAGGATGATTATTTTTAAGTTCTTTCTATTCGCTGGTCGATTTTGGGTTAAAATTAAAATTCTAGGGCATTTTTTATTAGGATTCACCATGTAGAATTATCCGAACCGAATCGAACCGAACCGAATAATGTCCTTGGACTTCTTAATTACCATTTATAAACTGACGGTATATACCTTTTTTTTTTTTATATACCCAATATTGTCATTTTCTTTTCCAATTTGTATAGTGTAAACTGAAGGTGGGTGTTGATGTCGATCAGCTTAGGCATTGTTGATACTAACTACTTTTGATCCATATTTTTCTTTTATTCTCTTGACGAGACAAATAAATAACTTAAACAAATTTAAAAATGAAAAACTAACAAAGATACTAGTGTTCCAGTTTCTTAAAAAATGAATTTTTAGAAAAAGAAGGTAATTTCAAGCTCAAAAATTATGTGTTTACGGAAATAATTTTCCTACCAATATGGATCTTATTTAATAGATCTCATTGAGATTTTATAAACGGTGCAAAAAAAATTAAAATATTATTTTTTATTCTTATTATATTTCAGCTTGAAATTACCTTCATTTTGAAAAGTAAGGATTAAAAGGATAGCGGAACGGGGCTAATTTTGAGCATTTGAAAGATAATATTGAGCTCTATAGGCCTCTTGGACACGGAATTACTATTATTTTTTTTTGGTTTGGAGGCCTCTAAAGAAAGTTAGGCCTTAGGCCGCCATTACAACCTCCTAGTGGTTGGACCGAGCATGTTATGTCCATGTCTATGCCACATAGTTGACACCCCATTCCGGGTTCAAGGGAAGGAAAGAAAATATTTCGGTGCAATAATATGGAATTGCTTTAACTTGTGGGAAAATTTTAAAATGACACCTAAACTTTGCACTAAATATCACAGAGACACTTGAATTTAAGTTTATTTCAATTAAACACTTGTACTAACAAAATCCTCAAATTTAGACACCTGAACTTAAGTTTATTTCAATTAAACACCTGTACTAACAAAATTTTCAAATTTAGACCGGCCGTCGTTATTCTCTATCCTCAAAATTGCTAACATGGCATCTCCAACCCGTTTAAGTTGCCCTATTGCAGGTCCTTGGAGAGAGAGAGAGAGAGATTACATAGAACTTGCACACAACTCGGATGCATTGCTTTGACAAAAATTACACCTTCAAGAACATGCTTTATCAACTTTATTAATACTGCATTGACAAAAATTACACCTTGAAGAACATGCTTTATCAACTTTATTAATACTGCATTGCCCTGTTAAATACACTTGAAAAACACAACAACGAAGATTATATGTAAATACATCCAAACTCAGATTATTTGCACGGTATTCGACCCCTTGTCGACGTACACTGGCTCAACTGGTGTTTTATTTTGCTTCAAACGAGCATACACACACATTGTGTAAGGTAGAATTGCACGTATACTACCTTCGAGATTAGGTTTTTGGGGAAGAAGAACAAACGAGTTTGCGATACTCTCCTAGAGCCCACGTGGGGAACAGATTTCTGTGTAGGGTATAATGTAGCATGCAATTCCTCATATAGACTCCAGTTATTTTCTGTGATGATATATATATATAGTTTGAAGTTTATGAGAAGAATTGTAATATGTTAAATCTCTTTTTTCGCGAAGACATCGGAACTGTTTGCCAAATAGTTCCCTAAACATATTATCTAGATTTTTCTTTTGTTAAAGAAAAAACCGAGTACGTTTTCATAGAGTACACCGAAAAGCATAATTAATTTTATATATTTCCACGAGCTAGAACATTCTTTCACGAATAATGAATACGATAAGAAACTGTACTATTTTTGTTCTTTTTCATTTAGAGACTAATCATTTTCGAAAGGTGTTACATAGTTTACGCAATCAACATTACCTGTTGAGGAAAATCTCGTACCGTCTTCCATCTGTGCATTAATTGGCAATTTGGCTGCTTTATGCAATGGGGTAGGATCTCTAGTTTAAAAAAAAAGGTAATTCTCTGAATTGATCTAATAAAACAGAAATAATTATGGGCGTTGTTACTATCCAAATGTCCTCGGCCTTGTGTGTATAAGATTATGTCCCACATCAACTAAGGGTGTGTATCAATTGGTATTAGATTTAGCCCCCGCATTTCGATCCGAGTTGCAAATTGAGGAAACCTCTTGGCCCAAAGATACTTGGGCTTAAAGAACCACGCGGAATTCAGAGTAGATTCTGCACCCAACCAAAATAAAAATTGTTTATCATCATCTATTAAGCATGGCCCAACTATTACTTCATAGAAGTTACAACTATATGCTTTAACCAAAGGCCCCTCCACAATTTTTTTTTAACAACCCACAAATTTCTTTTTTTTTTTTTTCTTAAATGCCCAATGCTATGTTTGGATTGTGTTTTGAAAAGTTTTTTAAAAAATAGAAGGAGTAATAAGTGGAGAGAGATAGAGAGAGAAATGTGGGAAGTAGGAGGAATCTAGGGGGAATTTTTTGAAATATTCTTTTTGAGTTGGGAAGAGAATAAAGCACAAGTCGTCGCTCATCTCCTTTCCAAATCCCTTAGGATAGAGTAAATTATGTTTAATGAATGACCAAATAAAAAACATAACCCTCCTAACCTATTGCCCATATTTGTTCCCTCTTGCCAAAAACAATAATCTTTCTTTGTCACTCTCTGGCAAGTCTGAATAAGAACTCTACAGTTAACAGCAGACTTGTATTCTTTGCTTTCAAAACTCCCTTTGTATAGCCAGTGGTTGAAACTCCAAAGTCTTCTAATTGTCATTCCAACGTATGTGACATTTATGCCAAAGATATCTTCTTTACGGCTTCGACGGCCATATCTCAGTACTGAATATCACTTTTAACATCTGCAAGTTAATTTTCTGTGATACACAAAGTCAACATAGGTGTATAGAGCATTAAATCGTATCTTTGTATACCAAATCCCAAATTACATCAGCGTATATTCTCAGATAATTGAGACTCTCCTTATAACAAATTTCTCACAATTCCAATACGGCTAATTAAAATTTGAACCTGCATATCTCAAATTGGGTGAGGAAAGTAAAAAATATAGGTGAGAATAAAATCCTCATAAAAAAATTTATGAAAAACACTGAGATAAGGCGTGGACATACGATTGAACTTAGAGAGAGAGAGAGAGAGAGAGAGAGAGAGAGGAGAAGCAAAAACAGAGTGCTTTCTATTTTTGAACGAAAACAAAAAGCTGGCCTTCTGCCTTACTAGAAGGATACGGCCAGGCCTTCCTATTGGCGTTGCCCGGAGTATACCAAATCCTATTGGACCTCCTAGTAAGACATTCGTATGTGTTCAAAAGATTGGGCCTTATCCCAATTGATTCTTGGGGAATTTTTAGGCCGGCCCCGTTTTCTTGTTTCGGACTTTAAATGGTCCTGACAAAAGTATTTCTTCCTTCTTTCAGTCCTTTTTCTTGACTTTCAATGCAATTTTACTATTTTGCCCATTCTTCTTAACTTTTTGTGTACATGTCCATTTTTAATTAAATTTATATTTTTAGAATCAATTCCTGATCCATATTATTTCGGACAAAAATACCCTTGGTTATGTGGCTATGAGAACTGCCAATTCTCATAGTCAATTTTATGAGAACTGCTCAGTTCTCATAGAAAACTGTCTATGTGACCCATATTATTTCGGACAGAAATACCCTTCGTTATGTGGACAAAAATACCCATGCTTAACTTTTCATGCATTTTTACTATTTTGCCCTTTCTTCTTAACTTTTTGTCTACGTGTCCATTTTTCATAAAACTTATATTTTTAGAATCAATTCCTAACCTATATTATTTTGGACAAAAATACCCTTGGCTATGTAAACTGGCTATGAGAACTGTCAATTCTCATAATCAGTTCTATGAGAACTATGTGAAATGACTATGTAAACTGAAAAATACACAGTTCAAATAGCCTCACCACACACTAAAATACATAGTTCTCATAGAAAATACGTAGTTCTCATAGAAAAAAACATAGTTCTCATAGATCGTTCTCATGTGAAATGGCTATGTGAACTGACAAAACACACCGTTAAAATAGCCTCACCACACACTAAAATACACAGTTCTCATTGGAAATACATAGTTCTCATAGAAAAATAGAAAAATACATAGTTCTCATAGATAATCATCATGGACAATAACAGTTCTCATAGAAAAAAAATACAGTTTTCATAGAAAAAACACAGTTCTCATAGATCGTTCTCATGTGAAATGGCTATGTGAACTGAAAAATACACCGTTCAAATGCTCAATTCTCATAGAAAACTGGCGATGTGACCCATATTATTTCAGACACAAATACCCTTGGCTATGTGGGCTATGAGAATTTCCAATTCTCATAGTCAGTTCTATGAGAACTGCTCAATTCTCATAAAAAACTGGCTATGTGACCCACAACCTTGGAGAAAGGCTAAAACAAGCGCGTTTGAAAGCTTTGAAAATCACAAAAGAAATCCAAGGTTTTGGGAGTTCAACGCCGTCTCCTTCATCATCCTCACCCTCAAAAATGTCGAATACTTTGACTTTTGCCTCACCACCCACTAAATACACAGTTCTCATAGAAAATACACAGTTCTCGTAAAAAAATACACAATTCTCATAGATAAGCTGTCAATTCTCATAATCAGTTCTATGAGAACTGCCAATTCTCATAACCTGTTCAAACTGCCAATTGTCAAAGTCAATTTTATGAAAAGTGCCAGTTTTCATAGTAAGTTCTCATGAATAATACAACGTTCTTATATAAAATACATAGTTCTCATAGACAGTTCTCACAGAAAATACACAATTCTCAAAGAAAATACACAGTATTCATAGAAAAATACACAGTTCACATAGATCCAATATACAATTCACAAAACCACACCATACACAGTTCACAGAAACCACCACAAAATTCAAACACTTGTTTTCAGTGAAATGAAAAGGAGCGGATAAAAAAAAATGAAAATGAAAGGCCTAGAACATAATTCAATAAACATATTCCAAATTCACTCATCTGGAATCTTGGTGGTGAATCGATTTTTTTATCATCTTCATCATCATCCTTATCATCATCACCATCCTTATCACCATCACCATCACCATCATCATCATCCGCATCTTTTCGTAAATCAACCACCGAAAATCCACCGCCTGAAGTGGACGTATCGTGGTGAACCGAATCACGCTGGAGAACCGAATCACGCCGGAGAAGGGATCCAGCGGCTAGTCTCCGCCGTGAAGGAGCTGATCGAGAACAGCCTCGACGGTGGCTCCACCTCCGTCATCGTCGTCGTCAAGGACGATGGCCTCAAACACGTCCGAGTCTCCGACGACGGCCACGATATTCGTTTACGGCCACGGCAGCCTCAACTCGTCCAGAACCGAACTGGTATGGGCTGGTTTGGTGAGAAATGGGAAATCGGTGATGGGGATGGAGTATTTCGGAGGAGAGAGGGGGAGGGGGGGTGGGTTTCTTTTGGTCCATTTGGGGTTTAAAAGTCATAACCTACATAACCAAACCTATACAGGTTCGGAAAAAATATTTAGGGTTGGGATCTAACCAAAGCTAAAAAAGAGGATCGGCCTCTAATTTTGTATTGATTCTTAGATTCCTAATCCACCGAGCCCATTAAAGCCCAATTAAAAAGACCCAAATCCCTAATATTACAAACCTATCCACTACCAAATTAAGTCTAACAAACATAATAAATAGGGGAACTTAAAGGCCGGCCCCGTTTTCTTGGTTCGGACTTTAAATAGTTCTGACAAAAATATTTTTTCTTTCCTTCAGTCTTTTTTATTGACTTTCCATGCAATTTTATTATTTTGTCCATTCTTCTTAACTTTTTGTGTGCATGTCCATTTTTAATAAAATTTATATTTTTAGAACCAATTTCTGACCCATATTATTTCGGACAAAAATACCCTTAGCTATGTGGGCTATGAAAACTGTCAATTCTCATAATCAGTTCTATGAGAACTGCTCAATTCTCATAGAAAACTGGCTATGTGACCCATATTATTTCGGACAAAAATATCATTGGCTATGTGAGCTATGAGAACTGTCAATTCTCATAGTCAGTTCTATGAGAACTGTTCAATTCTCATAGAAACCTGACTATGTGACCCATATTATTTCGGACAAAAATATCATTGGCTATGTGGGCTATGAGAACTGTCAATTCTCATAATCAGTTCTATGAGAACTGCTCAATTCTCATAGAAAACTGGCTATGTGACCCATATTATTTCGGACACAAATACCCTTGGCTATGAGGGCTATGAGAACTATTAATTCTAATAGTTAGTTCTATGAGAACCATTCATTCTCAAAGAAAATTAGCTATGTGACCCATATTATTTCGGACACAAATACCCTTAGTTATGTGGGCTATGAGAATTGTCAATTCTCATAGTCAGTTCTATGAGAACTGCTCAGTTCTCATAGAAAACTGGTTATATGATCCATATTATTTCGGACAAAAATACCCTTGGCTATGTGAGCTATGAGAACTGTCAATTCTTATAGTCTGTTCTATGAGAACCGTTCAGTTCTCATAGAAAACTAGCTATGTGAACTGAATTATGAGAGCTTGCTATGTGAACTGTCAATTCTCATATTCAATTCTAATGGTAAGTTTTATGAGAATTGACTATTCTCAAAGAGAACTGACTATGAGAAGGAGCTATGTGAACTGAAAAATAAACAGTTCACAAAATCTCACCACACACTAAAATACACAGTTCTCATATAAAATAAACAGTCTAATAGATAGTTCTCATGGACCATACAAAGTTCTCATTGAAAAATATACAGTTCTTATAGAAAAAAAAATACAGTTTTCATAGAAAAACAAGGTTCTTATAGACCGTTCTCATGTAAAATGGCTATGTGAACTGGAAAATACACCGTTCAAATAGTCTCATCACATACTAAAATATACAGTTCTCAAAGATAATCATCATGGACAATAACAGTTCTCATAGAAAAAATACAGTTTTCATAGAAAAAACACAGTTTTCATAGACCGTTCTCATGTGAAATGACTATGTGAACTGAAAAATACAATTCGCATAGACCATTTTCATGTGAAATAGCTATGTGAACTAAAAAATACACTGTTCAAATAGTCTTGCCACACTAAAATACAAAGTTCTCATAGAAAAATACACAATTCTTATAGAAAAAAACACAGTTCTCATAGACAGATCTCATGTATAATACACAATTCTTATAGAAAAATACAGTTCTCATAGAAAAATACACACTTCTCATAGACAAATCTCATGTATAATACACAGTTCTCATAGAAAAATACACATTTCTCATAGAAAAACACAGTTCTCATAGATAGATCTCATATATAATACACAATTCTTATAGAAAAATACAGTTCTCATAAAAAAATACAGTGTTCTAGTAGAAAATACACAGTTCTCATAGACAAATCTCATGTATAATACACAGTTCTCATAAAAAAATACACAGTTCTCATAGAAAAATGCACATTTTTCATTGCAAAAATACAGTTCTCATAAAAAAATACACACCTCTCATAGACAGATCCCATGTATAATACACAATTCTTATAGAAAAATGCAGTTCTCATAGAAAAATACACACTTCTCATAGAAAAAACACAGTTTTCATAGAAAAATACACAGTTCTCATGGACAAATCTCATGTATAATACACAGTTCTCATAAAAAAATACACTGTTCCAGTAGAAAATACACAGTTCTCATAGACAAATCTCATGTATAATATATAGTTCTCATAAAAAATACACAGTTCTTATAGAAAAATACACACTTCTCATAGAAAAAACACAGTTCTCATAGAAAAATACACACTTCTCATAGAAAAGTACAGTGTTCCAGTAGAAAATACACACTTCTCATAGACAAATCTCATGTATAATGCACAGTTCTCATAGAAAAATACACACTTCTCATAGAAAAAACACAATTCTCATAGAAAATATACAGTTCTCATATAAAATACACCGTTCTCATATGGAGTTTTCACAGAAAATATACAATTCTCATAGATAGTTCTCATAAAAAAATACACATTTCTTATAAAAATTACACGGTTCTCATGAAAAAATACACACAGTTCGAGAACAACAAACAACCATCGCAAAGAAAGTTGGAACAATCAATTGTAAACCGTGTATTTTACTTCAATTGAAGTAATAATGCTGTGCAACAACCATAATTATCATTATCGTTTCCATTGTCATTGTCATTGACTCACCAGAACTCATCTTACACACCAAATCACGAACCAAACTCCACAACATACACCACTACTATATTTTATATGCTCCATAAAATTTGCAGAACAGCTCGCCAAAAAAACAAAGATTTCTTCGAACGAAATCGTTAGAATTAGATCTTTTCTTCTTTCACCTAGTTGTGATCGAGAAACGCATGGGAGCTCTGATTCTTCAGCACCAAGTAGAGGGAGGAGAGAGAGAGAGAGCGCGCATTGGTTTTCCTGTTTTTTCCTTCTTTTTTCTTTGCTTTTTGTAATCTAATTTCTCCCTCGCCGTCGAAATCGCCGGAAACGAAGTCGTTCAAACTTCGTCTAAGTTGCCGGCGAAGTCAAAATCACCATACAAACCAAGGCAAAGAGATTTCGATGGCTGGCGCGTGTAGAAAAGGTTCAAAACAGTAGTTATGGAGCAGATCCAGAGGTTACAAAGCAAATCTAAAGGTTTCACAATGGCCTCAAGGTCGTCGGTTACCAATAACCAGTTTTCAATGGTTGTCGGAGGTTGATGGACACTCATCTGAGGTCCGGCGAGGGTCAACTATGGGTAAGAGGTGGTCGGCGGTGGTTGACAAGGGAGAGAGGCGTCGGAGTGAGATTAGAGAGAAGCGTCGGAGTGAGATTAGAGAGAGGCATGGCGTGAGATGAATTTGGTTGTAGTCTACTTGCAGAGAGATTGAGGAAGGGATGAGAGAATAAGAGAACGGGGTAAAAAAGCCATTATACAACACATCCGAGTCTATTTAGGTTTGGTGAAGTATTTCAGGGTTGGGTTCAAACCAAACCTAAAAAAGTGGGCCAACCTCTAATTTTCTATAATAAATACGATGGGCCAAAAAAATGCGAACCCAATAATTATAAAAGGCACAAAAAAAACCATTGCAACAATTATTCGCTACTCTAGACTAATTAGAGTTGCCTTGAAAAGGTTTTGGGTTTTTAGAGAATAAGAGAAAAATTATGTTTTTAATTACATACATTTTCTATCTTGGCGTTCCTGCCAAGATATTTTCATTATTGATTGATCTCAGCAATTATCGATCGACAATATTTTAAGCTATGTGCATCTCAATTTTTAAAAGCACCATTTTTTTGTTCAAATACAACATAGAAGTTAACTTGAAAGCATTTTATGCAGCCATAAAACCCAAATAATTTTCTGTCCACTATTTTGATTAAGGGGGTCAGGTTTTCAGTGCGCAATATAAAATGTGCAAAATAAAATGCAAACATGCAATTATCCCACCAAACTATTGGACTTAATATTTGCAGGTGCGGACAAATTCATTAGTCTTTGACTAAGTAAGACTATTTGACCACCCAATCGCCCCCGGACACGTGGCAGCGGGGCCCACGCGGAAGGGAGCACTTGGTCAAAACTCCATCTAAAGAAGAATGGTTGACTACTGTTTGGCTTAGATTTGGCTCAAGGACTGAGCGGGCGTGCCAGGACTTATCGCGTACCAACATGAAGGACTGGGCGTCCCTTTTCTGACTTCTAGATCTGTGCGGGCGATAGTGCTGCAAACCTAAGGGCTAGATTGCAGTTTGGTTTGTGGTTTGCTACAACGAAGTGGACTTAGTAATTTCCTAACCGTGTAGGAAAAGAAGTAACAACGTAAGAATTACTTTATCACGTCGGACTAATAAAGTAGGAGGTGAGAGATAGATAGGAATAACTTTATGATGTTGCGTAATAACAAAGTTGGGATACAAGAGAGATCGAAGCTCGAGTTATTTGGTGAAATAATCGAGTGTAGGTGAGGAAATAGAGATAATTTGCTTCGCAGGGAAGGCTTTTGGTTTGTAAGCGTTGAGCTTGATTGGTGTGGGAACCCGTTTTCCTTCTTGTAAACTTGTATTTATAAGCGAATAGTGCACTGGTCCAGATCTGAGCTCAGTTTTCCGCCTTCATCACAAGCTGCCAAGTGTCCCGAGGAGGCTCCAGATGCTGCCATGTGTCCAACATAACTACCCACTAATATATTTAGTGGGATCATGGGTAGTTATTGGAGGTTAAGAGAAATTACCCATGTGTTATTCCTTGATCATGGCCGGTTTAAGGAAATAATGCACTTCCTCCATCTCCTTCTCTTGTGGGCGGTTGACAAGTAATGGGTTACCTCATGCCCTATTTTCATGGGTTAGAAAAAACTACCAGCCATTTGACTAGGTCAAATGGCTTTTTGTATAACTGCAAGTACTTGTCCACCTTCCACTTTTCATGGGATATACGAGCAATGGGCCATTTAACTAATTTAAATGGCCTATTAATATATTTAACTCACAAAAAGGCTTCCAGAGATACCAACAATTCCTATGGGCTATGGGCCTCTCGGCCAAATCAACAATGCACCAGGCCTTTATTTTCATTGGGCCTTCGCAAATAATTTTCAACACATGGCCCACTTCCCATTATTCCAATTTCTAGTCCGAAATTAATCGGGCCCAGGTAACATGGGTTTGGCCCATTAACTTTTGGTCCAACAGGCCTTTAATTCATGGCCCAACTTAATTGAATTTCAATTAAATGGCCGTCCAACGCTTGCCCAGGACTGGGTGCCGAAAACGGGTGTAAACAATGCCCCCCATGCCTTGATCTTGTTCAAGATCTAGGCTTGTAGATTAGGACATAGTACAGTTTTTGGCAAACCAAACGAGTCCTTATCATAGGGTTTGGAACCAAAAGGGATAATCAGGCCAATATTTAGCCTAAAATCCCCCAAAATCCTCCCACATTCAAATTTAAAAAGTTAATCAGGTTTAAAACCTGGCCTAACAACTTTTCGAATTGCAACGTACATCTTTTAATTGGATTTGGGCTCTTCACCTTTTGAACTGATCCAATCCAGCAGTTCAGGGATAAAAATCCCACCGAAGAGTCCTTTCAACGGCAACAATCATCACTCCTTTAAGCCTAGGGGACACGTGTCATTACCCCAGGCCATGCATTGGCTGCCATGCAGCTTTTTCGAGCCGTCAGCGCTCCTTAGGTCAATCAAGAGTCCAACTCCTGGGTTACCTCTTCGAATTTGATCTAAGAAAGAGAAAGAGAGAGAGAGAGAAAACCGACGGCATCCGTAAATCTCGTACCGTTCCTTATTAAAGCCCCAATCTTGAACCTTTATTCTCTCTCTACATCTTCTCCGCCTCCTCTCCTCTTGCACGAACGAAACCCAGAAAAACCCTAATCTGCCATTGTTCTACCGCTGAACTTCTTAAACCCCAGAAGAGATGGCCACCCATAGAGCCCATGCTCCTCCCCCGAACCCTAACAGCCTAGCCGTTCAAATCAAAAAGATCCTGGACGAAGAACACATAGCAATCACCCACAACATCCTGGTGGTTGCCAATTCCGATCGAGTTGGCCTGGGTCCCGCCTTCCAACTAGGGTTTCCTTCCCAGCTCGCTCTCATGTATCCATTAGCAGATGAGGCACTCCCCTTTGAGTCTCCATGCCTCGACTGGCATAAATTCTCCACCGACATCTCCAATCGCCTCTGGCACAGACCAGACGCCAAATACGTGGAGTGGCTCGATCGTATGATGGAGGCCAAAGGAGATCTGTGGAGGCAGATTGGGATCAGGGACGCCATACTACTCAGCCGCTCCCTGATCGACATGGACAAGAACCTCTTCCTTGCTACTTCCCAGTTCTGGTCCGTGACCACCAACTCTTTCCACTTCAAGGTAGGTCTCATGGGTCCTACTCTTCAAGATCTTGCCTTCCTGACAGGCTTCGTCCCCATGGGATCGAGGCCAATTACTTTCTGTCTCAGAAGACTCCTTACTTCGAGTATAAAGAACCCCTGTCCTTCACTCCCTTCATAAATCACTATGCCCAGAAGGGCCCAGTAGAGGATAGCGAGCACGTTGCTTTCCTCCTCTACTGGCTGAACAAATTCATCTTCTGCGTCTCAGCCAATAGGATGACAAAAGACTTCATGGATCTGGCCTGTGCCCTAGCTTCAGGGCAGAAGCTGACATTAGGCCCCTTGGTCTTGGCTCACCTCTACCGCGGGATGAAGGAGCTCATCAGCAACAAGTTTGTGTTCGCCCCAGGTCCTTTCTAGATCATGCCCCTGTGGCTGTGGTCGTACTTCCCCAAACTGGCTCCTCCCATGAACAAAAACCCAGAAAACACCTGCTATGGTCTTCATTACGCCGGCATCCGTGGTCCTAGGTACGCCTTCGGTACCTATTTCAAGTTTTTATACCATGAGCTCACGAACATGGGCAAGAACTGGATGCCCTTCACTCAAGACACCGTGCCATGGTGGCTGAAGCAAAGCACGTCAGACCCTGGGGACGACTATGACGAGCACATGGAGATATGGACAAGCTTCCTGATCTCAAGGGACCTGATGTATGGCATGGCCTATACCCCAACGAACTACAAGTGCGGGGTCGAATACTATAATGCAGCCCAGTTTGCCAGGCAATTTGGCCTGTGTTAACTCACTCCCGTCCCTCCATATCAATCTTTGAATGAGGACTTCACTGACAGGCCTGTGATCCAACCCAGGGACCTAGAAAGGGTCAGAAACGTTTTACCTGAACGTAGGAAAGATTTTGCCCTTCACTCGTTTGTTGAGCGTACCGAGAAGGGTGCCAAGTTTGATAGCTGGTGGGGAGGCTACACCAAGATGCACTTCTCCAAGCCTTATCTGGATGTCCTGACAGCAATTCTGCCCAACCCTGCTGGAGCCCCCGAACCTGGCATTCACATGCCCCTGCAACAGATCAGTCCTTCCCCTTCGCAGAGCACGAAAAGAAAAGGTGACTTAAAGGCCTTCTTTTATTATCATGTTTTCCTCTTTGAGCCTCTGAAGTTGTACTAAACTTCTCCCCGCATTGGCAGGTTCGAGTGATGCTCTCAAGGATGCTCCTCCAGCCCCCGCAGCTCCTCAACGATCACAAAGGGTGAAGACGACTGCCCAAAGGCAGTGGCCAAAGGTATGAACCCCTTAGCCCTCTATTCAGTCCTTCCGGATAAGGTATCAATGATTCTGTTCCTCTATGCAGACCTCAGGGGCAGCGGTCGCTGGTAGGACCAGGAGCAGCGCCAAAACCAGTTCGCCTGAGACTGATCCTTCTGAGAAGGTCTGGGCTTTTCCAAATCCTTTTCCTCATCCCTTCAGACTCCTTCTGAATGATCCACTAACTTTCCCCTTGCAGGCCACTTCCCAAATTCAAGAGGAGCAAGCTGAATCTGTCCCTTCCAGGAAGAAAAGACTGAGAAGGAAGAATTCTACCCGAACTGATTCGGACAAGATCGAATCTGCCACTGAGCACAACCCAATCGTATGGATGTACTGTGACGCAAACTTCCCAGTTTTCATGGCCCCATATTATTATCAACTTCCTCTTATTTTCAATCCTCAGGAACTTGATGCATACCTGGAAGAGGAGATCATTGAAGATGAGGTTGAAATTCAAGAGAAAGGGCTGGATCAAATTAACACAGAGCCAGAGCATGAGGCATCTTCCCAGACTCCAGAGAAGCATGGATCTCCCGTCTTACATTCCTCTCCAACTCCCAACCCGCCTGCTGATCCAGAGTTCATTCCTATACCAGAGGAAGATGAAGACGAAGACCTGGATTCCCTGTTCAAGTCCGCCCAGGACCTGATGAAGGCAGCCACTTCTGGCACTTCAGGCAGCGGACTTGGCTCCAGCTCCCAATCCCAGTTTACTCCGGAGGAGGTTAATGAAGCCAAAACAGCCCTTAGAATGGCCCTACTCCAGAACTTTCAAGCCATCATCCACCCTGCTAGGGCCTCCAACGTCAAGAAGGCCGTGGACGTGCTGGTGAAATCCCAAGCCCTGGGGCCAGATGACTCCTCCCTCCAATACTTCCAGAAGGAATTCCCCAATATGGTTAAAACTCATGATGCCTCCACCCAAGATCTGAGTAAAGTGCATGCCAAGCTCTCAGAGCTGGAGGCGGTTGACATGGAGATCACCAGGTTCAGCACCGAGTGGAACCAATTGAAGGAGGACATCAAGGTCAATGGAGCCAACATCACTACTACTTCTGAAGAGGTCCAAGAGCTCAAGGACAAACTAGCCCAGGCCGAAGGTCAACTGGAAGAACTTCGAAAAGAGTCCAAGATCTTAGCCAAGCAACATGAAGACCTGAAGACTGACTCCAAGAGTCAAAAGATGAAGCTCAACCTCCTGATTGAAGAAGTTCCAGATCTCCGAAGAAAGCGGGAGACGCTCGAAGCCCAACTCGCAAGTCTTGACACTGCATGGGAGAACTTAAAGACAAATCTCAAAGGCCTTCTATAGGTCTTGTCCTCCAAAACTCTACCTCATAAACTTTCTCTTCTTGGTCTGTAATAAGTTTTGTCTTGCCTGGCCTGGAACTTTCCTTTAAGTGGCTCAAGGCAATGGTTTGGTATGGTTTGGATGTTGTTTTTGGTGGCCTGAACCTGAGGCCTTTTACGGTTTTTGAATAGTAGGTACCTTGGCCTCCGTTCAGGCTTTGCTGACATGCATCTTATGATTTGTTTACTTGGTTTTCTCCAAAGTCTCCCATTTCCCACATAATAGGATAATGATGCTTTAGGTACTTACCGTTTGTTAAATGTTGAAACAAACCACCATTTAAGTCCATAAGATGATAGACATTACCTCTAAGGACTTTGGCGATCTGGTACGGCCCCTCCCAGGTTGGAGACCATTTGCCATACCTTGCATTCTTATCCCCTAAGGGAAAGATAGCCTTCCAGACCAAATCACCCTCAGAGAAGCTCTTCTTCCTTACACGTTTGTCATAGGACCTGGCCACTCTTCTCTTCTGGACCAGCATGTGATCAAGGGCTGCGAGCCTGACTTCATCTAAGTCCTCCAGCTCTATCAGCATGGCCTGCGTATAATCTGCAGGAGTGAGGCCATGTTGATATGCAGTCCTTGCTGATTTTACTGCCACCTCCATTGGTAGGACTGGATCATGTCCATACACCAGCATATAAGGAGTTATGTTGGTGGCCTCCTTCTTTGACGTCCTGTAGGCCCACAAGGCCTCAGAAAGTAGTTCATGCCAAGCCCTTGGGTTATCTTCCACCATCTTCTCAATAATGTTAACCAAAGTCCTGTTAGTGGACTCGGCCTGACCATTTCCTTGTGCATAATAAGGAGTGGAATTGGACACGACGATGCCTTGCCGAGTCGCAAAGCCAACCACTTGTTCCCCCATGAAGATGGTACCTCTATCCACAACTAGGTGCTCTGGCAGCCCAAACCTATGGATGATTCTCTCCTTGATCACCTTGATTATTTCCTGTTGATCCACAGACTTCAAGGGTACTGCTTCTGCCCATTTGGTGAAGTAGTCCGTAGCTACCAAGATGTAAGCAAGATTCTCAGAGGAAGGAGGATAGATCTTACCGATTACGTCTAGAGCCCAGCCCCTAAATGGCCAAGGTTTGACTACGGCGTGATAGTTAGCCGCAGGAACACGTTGAATTGGGCCATGGGCTTGACAGGGCTGGCATCCTTTGGAGAAACGAATACAATCCTCTAAGATGGTTGGCCAATAGTAACTATGTCTTCTGATTAGCCATCTCATCTTTATTCCTGATTGGTGAGCTCCACAGACCCCTTCATGGACTTCACTCATGACCCTTATGGCCTCAGGGCGTCCTAAGCACCTCAAAAGCAAATCGTCTTCAGGACTTTTCTTGTATAATTCGTCCCCAACAAGGAGGTAATTGATGGCTCTCCTCCTCACCTTTCTAGAGGCTCTAACATGGGGCCTCTTGAGGAAAGAGATGATAGGTGTACGCCAATCATTCTCGGGCTCGTCGTCTGACTCTTCCCCTGTGAAGTCTGAAGTAAATACCTCCAGTCCTAGACCCCTTCTCCTGACAGAAGGCAACAACCTCTTCTGGACTGTGATAATCTTGTGAATTGTTTCTGGAGCTAGCTTCAGGCCTGTCGAGGCCTGAGCCAGGCTATTGGCTTCAGCCTTCATGCTCCTTGGGACGTGCTTGACAGTGACGTCATCAAAATCTTGCAATAATTGCATGGCTGCCATATAATAAGGTGCTAAGTCCTCGCTATAGCATTTGAACGTTCCTGCCAAATGATTAATGACAAGGTTTGAGTCCCCAATGACTCTCACGTCCCTGGCCTCTAGATCTCTAAGGATTTCAAGACCTATAACCAAAGCCTCGTACTCAGCTTAATTATTGGTACATGGGAAATCGAATTGAAATGACAGCTCAGTCCTCAGGCCTTGAGGGGAAATAATAATTATCCCACAGCCTGAGACCTCCTGAGTCCTTGACCCATCAAAGAGTAATGTCCAAGGAGTGAGTGATATTTCGAGGGCGCTCAGTCCTAAGTCAGACTCATCGCTAATGTCCAAGCATGGATGATCAGCAAGAAAATCTGCCAAGGCCTGACCCTTCACAGCTTTCTGAGGGATGTATTGGAAACTGAATTCCATTAGAGCTAAAGACCATTTGCCAATTCGGCCTCTCATGATGGGCCGAGAAAGCAAGTACTTAACTAGGTCTGTTTTACTCATGATGTAAACCAAAACAGGCAACATATAGTGCCTCAACTTTATTGCTGAAAAGTACAAGGCAAGACAAATCTTTTCAATAGGACTGTATCTCCGTTCACATGGAGTCAGCAACCTACTTAAATAATACACTGCCTGTTCCTTTCCTTGAGCGTTGTCTTGAGCTAAAAGGGCTCCAATAGAGTCCTCAGCGGCTAAGATGTAAAGCTTCAAAGGCTTGTTCTTGATGGGAGGCATAAGAACTGGAGCCTGAGCTAAATAGCCTTTGATCTCGTCAAAGGCCTTCTGATGATTTGCCTCCCACACGAAAGTGTCTTGGTCCTTCAGCTTCAAGAGTTGAGAAAAGATCTGGACCTTCCCTGCTAGGTTTGAGATGAACCTTCTCAAGAAGTTGAATGAACCCAAGAGCTTCTACAACTCCCTCTTGGTGGTAAGGGGCTTTGCTTCCATGATTGTCTTGGCCTTGTTCTTGTCAATCTCAATCCCTCGATTATGGACCAAAAACCCAAGGAATTTGCCGGCGGATACTCCAAAGGCACACTTCAAAGGGTTCACTTTCAAATCAAACTGTTGCATCCTCAAAAATGACCTCCTCAAGTGTTCCAGATGTTCGTCGTAGGACTGAGACTTGACCACGATGTCGTCGATGTAGATTTCCATGAAACGGCCAATAAAGTCATGGAAAATGGCGTTCATAGCCCGCTAGAAGGTAGCACCAGCGTTCTTTAAGTCGAAGGGCATCACGACCCACTCAAAGGTTCCTAGAGCTCCAGGACACCTAAAAGTGGTCTTAGCCGTATCGGCCTCGTCGATGAAGATCTGATTGTACCCAGAATGTCCGTCCAAGAAGGACAGGACCTTATGGCCAGAAACTCCGTCCACCAATTGATCCGCAACTGGCATTGGATATTCATCCTTCGGAGATGCCAAGTTTAAGTTCCGAAAGTCCACGCATACTCTAACCTTGCCATTCTTCTTAAGGACTGGAACAATGTTAGAGAGCCAAGTAACATACCTAGCTGTACGTATGAACCCGGCGTTGAAGAGGCGTTCAATCTCGTCCTTAACTTGTAGATAGACCTCATTGGACATCCTCCTTGGTGGCTGCTTAAAAGGCCTAAATCCTGGTTGAATGGGCAGCTTGTGCTCGACTAGGTCTCTGGACAGACCTGGAAGCTCGTCGTAAGCCCAAGCAAAACAGGACTTGAACTCGTTCAAGAGCTGGATGAACTTTTCTTTGACGTCTTCTGGCAGTAGTTGGCTGATATACACAGGTTTGGGGTTCTCGGCATCTCCCAAATTAACTTCCTCCAGAGGGTCTTGAACATCAGCCCTTAGGTCATCCAACTTGGCCAGAGCTGCCCCAAGGTCCTCCAGCCGGATTTCGTCCAGATCTTCAACCAGGTTGTCATCTTCATTGATCACTTCAGCCGCACAGGCCGAATGACCATCTTCTGATTCTTGATCTCCCATTAGCCTCCTTTCTAGCAAGTAGGCCTCAAATTTTGATAGCGTGGCCTGGAGGGCCACACTTTTCTCTTGCTCTGAGGGTTCCACTAACATTGGGAAGGGCATTTGAAAGTAGTCGTAATCGGCCTGCTGGACTCTGTGATTATAGGACCGATTAGTTCCTGAAAAAGTGATTTCACTTCTTCCACCGACTTGTTGCCACAAACAGGGGCAACCTTGTGGCGGCCATATTTATCTAGGCCTGCCACTTTCAAGGGACCAACTCCCTCGTCATATAGATGAGCCTCAGCGTGATTGGTAGAGGCTTGGAAAGGTCTACGATCGGCCCATACCACCTCCACATCGTCTTTGTTCCAAAAGATGAGGCACTGGTGAAGGGTTGAGGGGACCGCCAGGCAGGAGTGGATCCAATCTCTCCCCAACAGAACGTTAAAGGAAGAGTGGGAGTTAACAACAAAGAAAGGTGTTGTCAAGGTCTTTGATCCTACGGTCAAGTTCATGATCAGGATACCTTGACAAGCTGTCTCCTTTCCCGTGAAGTCAGTCAAGGTGGACGTGTAGGAGACCAGGTCTTCATCCGTCTTCCCAAGCTTTTGCATCATGAACCTGGGCATAAGGTTTGTAGCAGACCCATTATCCACAAGGATACGGTTTACTGGCATCCCATCAAAACGGCCAGCAACGTACAAGGGCTTAATGTGCTTGTTCATGGCAGGGCTGGGCCTCTCAAAGATCACGCTAGCAGCCCGGTCCTCGGTCTTTCCTTCAGTCTCGTCTTTCAACACAATCATTGATGGTCCACTCATCCCTACGGAGAAGGACTCGTTCAGGATCTCTGCCGTCTGTCCCATTTCCACAAAGTCTCCTTCCAAGGCTGTACGAGCATCATCCTTAGCTTGTAGATCTGCGGCCAAGATCACTACCATGTTGCACTGCATATTAGGACCCCGTCCAGGCCTAAACTCCTTGGCCTGAGGGTTTAACTTGGACTTGCCCCCCGAGTCCAAAGCACTCGGTCCAGGGGCCTTTTTCGTGAGCAAAGTCACTTGTCTTGGAGAAGGCTCAATCCTAGCCTCCTCTAACGTCTTCTCCAAGAGAGGTTGTCTTTTGGGTATGGCAACTTGCTTTGGTGGACGCGTGGTGATAGCCTTCTTGTAAGTCCTCCTTGTCGGAACTTGTTTTTTAGGTATAGTCCTTGGAAGAGGCTCGCTGATAGCCTCCCTTTCCAAGGGCTTGTGTACTCTCTTGGCCTCAGGCTCTCCAACCCTTGGCTCTTCTGCTAAGGTCTTTCCCTGCTCCGTCTTCTCAACACTCTCATCATATTCTATCATTGAGTCATCCAACAGATCAGTTTCTTCTGCAGCCCTTCTGGCCGCCTGCCTAAACCATTGGCGGCGCCTCTTTTGAGACCTGGACAAAGGTGGGGGTGAAGCGGGAAACTTGGGGTACTCAACCCTGTGCCACTCATTTAGCGGAGTGACTGGGGGTTTTACGGCCCTGGGTTTCCCCTCAGAAGGAGCAGTTATCTTCAAATTATTGAGCTCGTCTTCCACCTCAACCAAACCTGGCTGGATCCGGTTGAATACTGATTCACGGGCCATCCTCCTTCCCTTAGGTCTGTGTGGCTCCTCAGTCCTTGGCTCAGCCCTCCCCACGATAATGCTCTTCAGGATTGACTTGCTAGGACTGGCATGGTGTCCGCACTGTGCACAAACCAAAGAGCAAGCTGGCCTTTCGGGTTTCTTCACCCCTGCAGGTCTGGACCACCAGGAGTTCTGCCTTTCGAACCTTTTGACCCTTTCGGTCCTGAAATCCCTTACGTTATAATACGGGTCCCAGTACCTATCTGGGCTGGACTTGTGGGCCTCCCTGGAAGGTGCCCCCAAACTGATCTTTTGCCTAGGAGCAGTCCTAGGCAGGCCTTTTATGTTGACGGAAACCATGTTTGTGCTCAGCCCTGAGGGGAATGGATTGCCATCTACCCCCATGGGCTGTTTCTCCTTTTCCGAGAACCTGAACTCCCCCCGCTCGATCTTGTCCTGGATATCATTTCGAAAAACTATACAATTATTCATTGAATGACTCCAGGAATTGTGATACTTACAATATTCTTTGCCCCTTAGTACTTTCGCGGTCGGAATCTTGTGACCAAAGGGTAGCTTGAGCAACTTATCAGCAAGGAGCTGATCAAAGATGGCCTCAGCCCTACCAACGTCGAAGGTATAGGCCCTGGTTGGCCTATTAGGAGTATTCTGGATGGGCTGCTTCGTTGGCTCCATCTTAACAAAGGCCTTGCAGACGTATGGCTTCTTGTTGATGATCTCTGCTACTGCCACATCTGGATCTGCCTCTGCTTCCACTGCAGCCACCTCATAGTTAGGGTCGCGGTAGTACGTCCCTTTTGAAGCCGTTTTCCTGTCCTGCTCCTCCGCCAAGAGCCTTTCATAGTGAGAGGCCTTGGCAGACAACTCGAATAGATCCCTGAACTCCGTTCCATAGAACTTTTTCTTCATTTCAAATCTCAAGCCGTTTAGTGCTATGCGCACATATCCGCCCTCTGGGAGGACAATCTTGCACTTGAACCGAGCTGTCCTGAAACGTAGCAGGTAGGACTCCACGGACTCCAAATGAGTCTGACGATAGCATGAGAGGTCTGCCAGCGTCACCTCTGGCTCTACCCTGTAGAACTTCTGATGGAACATCTCCTCCAACTGAGCCCAGGTCTGCACAGAGTTTGGTGGAAGGTTAATGTACCAAGTAAAGGCTGTCCCAGTAAGAGAATTGGAAAAAAGCCTCAACTTCAGAGCGTCTATCATTCCAGCCTCACCACATTGCACTTGAAACCTAGCAATGTGCTCCACCGTGGACTGAACACTTTCTCCGTTGAAGGTCTGGAATTCTGGAACTCTATAGCCCTTTGGGAAAGGCGTGTTTTCCACCTGTTCAGTGTGAGGCTTCCTGTACATAGGCCTTCCCAAAGGTCTGAAACCAGGTCCCAACTACTCCTGAAGCAAGTTCAGGACTTGGTTCCGTCCCATCAGCATGTTGGGCACAGGAGGCGGCGGTTGGGGCGCATCTTGTGCTGGCTGGCTCTGGGAAGGACTTGCCCCCCGAGTATCAGAGCTTTGAGGAGTGTGAGCCGCTCCCTTGTCCTTTCCAGAGCTCTGGCCTCCCTGCGGAGGCCTCTTGTCTGCCTTGTCAGGTTTGGGCTGGTCGTCGGGCAGAACAAACCTTTGTTCGTTGTTCACTGGAGGCGTCGAAGCTCCTCCAATGATGATTCCCTTTTCCTTATGCCCCCCGAGTGCAGGGCTGTTGGAAGAGGTTGCATGGTAGAGTGTTTGAGGAGGGGGCGGTCCCCCTAGTAGGCCAGTTTGATCTTGACCGTTGCCAAAGACCCCAAACTGTGGAAAGCCCAGCTGCTGAGGAGCGAGCGGTAGCCTCTCTGTAAGCGTAGCGGTCATTTTGTGGACTGCTATGGTCAGGGGTTCCAAGGACTGAGAGAACGACTGGGAGATGGACTGAGTGATGTCACGGGAGATCTCGCGTCCTGCCATAAACATATAATTTTTGACGCTGTCGGTAGCTTCGTAAAGGTCTCGAGCACTGACTGGAGGGTCAGCCTCCTGGAGTAATGGCACGTCGACTGCCACTCCCTCAGGACTCTGAGGTGGATCCGGGATGGATGGATCCGGTTGTTGTTGCTATTGTTGCGCCTTCTTGACCATGATAAAACCCTTGGACGATTAGGGTCCCACCGGGAGTGTCAAAAAAGATTGTTTGGCTTAGATTTGGCTCAAGGACTGAGCGGGCGTGCCAGGACTTGTCGGGTACCAACGTGAAGGACTGGGCGTCCCTTTTCTGACTTCTAGATCTGTGCGGGCGATAGTGCTGCAAACCTAAGGGCTAGATTGCAGTTTGGTTCGTGGTTTGCCACAACGAAGTGGACTTAGTAATTTCCTAACCGTGTAGGAAAAGAAGTAACAACGTAAGAATTACTTTATCACGTCGGAGTAATAAAGTAGGAGGTGAGAGATAGATAGGAATAACTTTATTATGTTGTGTAATAACAAAGTTGGGATACAAGAGAGATCGAAGCTCGAGTTATTTGGTGAAATAATCAAGTGTAGGTGAGGAAATAGAGATAATTTGCTTCGCAGGGAAGGCTTTTGGTTTGTAAGCGTTGAGCTTGATTGGTGTGGGAACCCGTTTTCCTTCTTGTAAACTTGTATTTATAGGCGAATAGTGCACTGGTCCAGATCTGAGCTCAGTTTCCCGCCTTCATCACAAGCTGCCAAGTGTCCCGAGGAGGATCCAGATGCTGCCATGTGTCCAACATAACTACCCACTAATATATTTAGTGGGATCATGGGTAGTTATTGGAGGTTAAGAGAAATTACCCATGTGTTATTCCTTGATCATGGCCGGTTTAAGGAAATAATGCACTTCCTCCATCTCCTTCTTTTGTGGGCGGTTGACAAGTAATGGGTTACCTCATGCCCTATTTTCATGGGTTAGAAAAAACTACCAGCCATTTGACTAGGTCAAATGGCTCTTTGTATAACCGCAAGTACTTGTCCACCATCCACTTTTCATGGGATATACGAGCAATGGGCCATTTAACTAATTTAAATGGCCTATTAATATATTTAACTCACAAAAAGGCTTCCAGAGATACCAACAATTCCTATGGGCTATGGGCCTCTCGGCCAAATCAACAATGCACCAGGCCTTTATTTTCATTGGGCCTTCGCAAATAATTTTCAACACATGGCCCACTTCCCATTATTCCTATTTCTAGTCCGAAATTAATCGGGCCCAGGTAACATGGGTTTGGCCCATTAACTTTTGGTCCAACAGGCCTTTAATTCATGGCCCAACTTAATTGAATTTCAATTAAATGGTCGTCCAACGCTTGCCCAGGACTGGGCGCCAAAAACGGGTGTAAACAACTACCCAATAGGAAGGCGACGCATGTGAAGAGCCAGAGGATCACTCGCGCAGAAGAGTAAACTGTCGCGAAACCCCGCAGGTCCTGCAGAAAGACTGAAATAAACCTAGCGATGGAAGGTTGCCCTAAGACCCCACGAGTCGTAGGAGCATCAATAGATACGCCCGCGGACATTCCCCGCGGAAGAGGACAGCTACCACGAAACTCCGCTGGTCCTGCGGAAAGGTCGGATGCACGCTGAAATCGCCCTGACAGTAGGGGACCGTAAAAGAATCCCGCGGACTGCTGAATATCAATGAATCTAACGAATTCATTATGAAGAAAGGCTTTCCTGGGTTCCATCCAAGCCTGAAGGCAGGGTCCGAAAGGGACTCCGCAGAGAACACACGATCGATGCTGGTCGCGACCTTGCTTCGGCGGGAATTGGGGAATTTCTTATGGCTTGGTGGATTGGAATAAAGGTAGCGCCGCGGAAATTCGAACCCTCCTGCGGAAAAACTTCTGCAAGAGGGCAAAGGTATCCAAGGACTTGAGGTACAGAGGGGACACGTGTTGGGGTCCTTTAGGAGCGTCATCCTGGGCTTGACCTAGACCCAAGTGCCCTATAAATACTCCTGACATTCCCAATGATTGAGAGAGCTGACCTTTTTTCATGGAAAGAGAGGGCATGAGCATTGATTCTGAGGAAGGAGAACATTCTTCCCCAGAGAGAAGGTGACCTCACCGATTCAAATCCGGAAAAGGCAGACACCCCCGCATAGAACGAAAGGGACACGCTGCCTTTGTCTCTTCTGTACTTCTCGCTCTTTTCCTCACCCCACAAGATTCTTTTCCTTTCTCCTTCGCTAATCATCTACCAATCGCACCTCTCCATCTCACGAGTATTCACACGTAAGCACTCCACGCGGATCCCCATCTCCCACAATATTACTAATAGAAAAGATTTTACCTAATGCTAATTTGGAAGGTGCATCGAATGAGGTAGGTATAAGATAATTCTAAAGATGGTTAATTAGGTTATATAGCTTATGATCCTGTATGAAACAAGGGGAAGAACAATTGAGAGGCATTGTCATTTGACCTTGTCATTCTATTGTTTACAACCAAAAAGAGAATAAGGCCCTAAAAATAAAGACCTTAAAAGTTTAAGCAAGCTACATGGTAGATTAATTGTTTACGACTTATGACATGTGAAAGAAAAGGAAAAAGCGAATGGAGCCAACATGTCTGAAAAACCAAAATTACAGAAAATCAAAACAAGGGGCCACCCTACTTTTTCGTTGTCAATTACCATGTCTCGCCTACCCTGTATCATTCTATCTCCTTCCTTTTCCATAGAAAGCTTTCTGCCATTGATTTTTGTATTTTTGGATAATGGATGCGAATGCAACAACCAAAATGAGAATTGATTTCCATAGAGTACTCAAATTCACATTTAACTCGAATCATGGTGATATTCTTATAGAAAGTAACACACAAAGCAAAATGAAACTAGAAATTCCTATCCATAGAGTGCAAAAAAACATATTCATGTCTGCTCATTATGTCACTTTATCCCAAAACTCAGGAGGTAAACCTCGCGGAAAGTCCGCCATTGCTTGATTTGGAAGGATAAGATTTGAAGAGGTTTTGAGAAAATTCGAGAGAGGGAAGGAGGGAGAGAGAGATTTGAGACTAAGAGAGATTTAACTTGGCAGACTAAGAGTGACTTCGGCGTTTGAAAGAAACGAATTGAGAGTGATTTGGACCATTTGTGAAATTTCAATAGCAAAAAATGATTGATTTCTAATTTATTGGTAAGTGTTTGGTTCTTTAGAATAGGTTTAATTAGATGGCAGAGTTAACCTTCAGAAGTAATTTGCAATGAGTTTAATGGTTTCGTTGCATTTGAAGGAATATATCCGCTGTTATGAACAGGTGAATAAACAAATACAGAATCTGAAATGGAGTATTAAACCTCGATTGATGATTGATTTGTTTTCGTGGATTCTGGGACGTAAAAGGAACAATCATCGTTTGTTATATTTTGGTCATGGATGTCACCTGTTTTTATCTTAAGCCTAACCAAGTGGCTCAAAAAGTTAATCTCAGGTTATACAGTAGCTATTTTGTGTTCCATTGTAAACCACACCAACTTCCATTTATTAGTCGATGTGAGAAACAACCCCAAGAAGATTGTGATACCTCGTCCAAGTATTTTACTAATTTGAGTGGATATTACGAGTTTGGTGGGTATGTATACATGCTTGAGGTAATATAAAGAAGAAAAAGACAGAATAAGGTATATGTGCACCCAAATTAGGCAAAGCATGTGGATTTTGTGGAATGTGCACCCAATAAGGGTAAGTACGCATGACTTGGTGGAATGGGGTCTGATCCTGATCTACCAAGTTTCCTGTTGAGCCTGGTTCATGCTTGAGATCATTTTAGTTTACATTCTCAATATTGTATTCTGTTGTACTAACATAATTTTGCAGGTTGGGCACGCAATACTCCCAAGTGCTCGGGAGTACTCCCGAGCGCTCGAGAGTGAATCAGTGACAGGGTCTCCCAGCTTTTAACATCTTTGCATTTCATTACCATTCTTCATTTACTCACTGTATACATGCATGCACTCCTCTGTACCTGATGCATCTGTAAATAAATGCTAGCTGCTCGATGAAACAAAATCCCTTTTGAAAATCCCACAAATGATTAGTAGAGACCGATTTTGAATTGGGCGAGGGGGGTGCCGTAAAACCCTTCCCCCCTCGTAACGTGGCTTTCGAACCCTCAAACAAATCTCTGGTTTTCAATTCAAATCAATCATTTTCAGACAAAACGGTTTCTCGGGTGGCGACTCTGCTGGGGATTGGTTTAATTGATACTCGAGAAAAAGTTGGTTTGTTGACAAAACGGCCCGCTTTTCTTGAATATCAATTAAACTTGTGAGCCAAGCTTGAAAAACGTTTGTGGGATTTTCAAAGTTATTTTGTTTCATTGTTTCTTCTTGTGTATATATATTCTTGTTCAACCCTGCTGTTGCGTTTCGGCAATCCTACCCGGCTTACCGGTGATAGGGAATCCCGGAATGCTCAGCAACCCTCGACCGTGATGAGTCATCCGTACCGTTTGTACCGTTACTAGGTGTACGCTCAATAACGGGAGGTATACTTTGACTCTAGTCCAGGGAACCCTCTTCAATCCAAAATCGGCCCTTGTACATGTTTAGTAAGACGTAGAACCTTCCAAATTAGGACAGGAACCTGCAGGGTAGGACTATGTGCTATAATCTGTTTAAGTGCTGCATTACATCTTGCATCATCATCATGCTGTCAGCCATGATTCTCGAGACTCGCTCGCGCGGTCTTCGGAAGGTTGCCAAAACCCGATGAAGAGTCACGCACCCTAATGCGTGTTGATAAATCACATTAGTCCTCGAACCCGAACCTAAAGGAAACTAAAATTTTGCTAAAGTCCTTGACTAGTGTTTAACCGAATGTAAATGCAGGAAAACAAAAAGGCCTTCGAACAGCACCAAGATCCAACGGCTACTTCCTTCTCCACGCCGGAACCCTAGCACTCCGCCGGAGTTGAACCTGTAAAACAGACAAAGGTGAGCGCACCTTTGCCTTCTTGTGGCAAAGGCCCTCCGATGCCAAAGTTAGTATCTCGTACCAGTGAAAACCCTAATTCTTAGTGGGTAATAAGCAAATAACCAGGAATTGCGTACCTTTACCTCTCAGTTTACCTCATATTTATAGATCCACATATACTTGCTGTCCAAGCCATCTCGTTGCCCTAAGTTTCCTTACTCGTAAAGGGAACCCAGAATATCAGGGATTCTCATTCCCTTAATTACATATTACCTTATGGACCATTTAGGAACTCTTTCCTTAATTGGCCGTTTCACCCCATTCCGTTGGGTATCTTCTCAGATATTATTTTATTCTGGGTATTTGCCACCTCTGGACCCCTCTGGAGCATCTCCTCGAGAATGCCGCTCCTGCTCGCCTTCGTTGCGAGCAGACCATCCGGACCAGTGATCTCTCATATCATTGGTCCCTCTTCCATGCGACTGGTCCACAACTTCCCTTGCTCTTTGGACCATACCCCTGCTCGGGGTATTTTGGACCTGGGACCTCACGTGTCCCCGGTCCTTACTGCCGTTCACTGTACTGCACGGCGGATGCTCCGATTATATTTATCCTGGACCCCACGTACCACGTGTTCGGGCCACTCTTTGTACCTGTTCGGGATTACCTCCCTACAATGGCTCCCCAGCTTTACTCGTTATTTTCTCTTAATATGACGAGCAAAGCTTCTGAACACCGAGCAAGGTTCTCGTCCTTTGCTCCTGCACCCCGTTTCTCGTACTTGGTGCAAACTTCATCATTAGTCCAGGCCAAACGTCTCGTCGTTTGGTCTGGACAGGCTTTTCCAGCTAACACCTTTACACGCGGCATGCTTTGTACTGCCCGTATTAAATGCGAGCAGACGTTTCGGAGAACGGAACGCCCAAACGGCGTCTGGGGTGACGTCTCTCATACGTCACCCCCCTTGCTGGGGTATACTTGGGTTTTCGTCCCAATTTGAAACCCACTTTCTTTTTCTGAAACCCCCCCTGCAGAAAGCACGCCCAAGCGCTCCCGCCATTGAAGCTCTGCTCACCATCTCTGGGTCTCATTCTTCTCTGATTCTAGGGTTCTACTTACTCGTAAGTTCTTGTTCCCCCTTTCCATTCCATTTTCCTTGTCGATTGGGGACTCACACGGTCATTTTAGGGCTTTTCGTACCCATCTCCCTCTTTAAACCCAAACCCACAATTCTCGTTATGGGTCGGTTTCGTGGGCACTGTGACACGCCTCAAAGGATGGCCGAGTTCAGATCTCGCTATGAGATCCCGGACAATGTAGCCACCATATTGGCCCCTGAAAATGCCATCCGCGAGTGTTTCGATAACGACACTTTGCACATCCCTGTCGTCACCGTTGTTGAAGGTGGCGTCAGGTTCCCCTTGGCACCACTACTCCGCCCAAGTTCTGTCCCACTACAGACTGTCTCCTATGCAGGTGTCTGCCAACTTTTTTAGGGCTGTCATGGGCATCAATGCCCTGAACCAAATGCTTGGCACATCCTTAGGTTTACACGACATCCACCACCTCTATAGCATATCCAGAACCAAGGACGCCTTAACCTATTATCTTAAGAGTAGGGATTCCAGGAAAAGGTTGGTGCTCGAATTGCCTGACTATGCCAGAGGGGACGACGACGACTTCCTCATCGTCACGGGGAACTTCGAGCCCAGAGACGAGGATGGTAGAGTCGTCGGCTTTCACGCACCCCACAGATTTGGCACTCCACGTTAGTTCTCTTTCTCGTAGAACTTCATACCGAGCAATATATCGTATTGCATTACACGTTTTTGCTTTACTGACTGCCCATGTTTCTCGTATTTGCAGCCACAAACGTCAACCAGGGGCACGCCATTATCACCCCTCAGGTTCACGTCACTGATATCAACCGTGCTCTTGCATTCAACGGGCAAAGCACGTGCTTGGCTGGCTGTGCAAGAGCAGCTCAGATTCTCCTGAGCTACAGGGCATCGTACGGGGGTTTCATTGACCGGCGGATCCGAGCAGCAGACAATCCCATCCTCCCAGATCCTCTTGTTCAACAACCCGAGCAACAGAGGCGTTCTCGGACCCCTCCACTGCCCAATGAGCCCATTCAGCTTGCCGAAGAGGCCTCGACATCCTCCAGCGGATATTCCCCATCTCCCTCTCCTCAGGAAATGCAGCAACCGATCAACCTCAGCAACCTCCTCAACATCCCGGGGGCTGGTCGTGGACGGGGCCGTGGCACATCTCGTGACCGCGGACGCTCTCAGAGCCCAGCGCCGTCTCATGGCCGCCGTGGCCCAGCTCAACCTGACGATTGAAGAGTAAGCTGGACTCTTCGTAGTGATAACATTTGAAACTTTGAATCAGTTTTGACTGGCCCTGCGTGGCCATTGGTATTGCCCTGCGTGGCACTTGATACGCATCTACACACTTTAATTTTGCTGGTTCTGGCCCTTCGTGGCCTTTTATGTTTTGGGGTGGCCCTGTTTGGCCTAAACTTTAGTTTGCCTGGCCCTTCGTGGCCTTTCTTCAATACAGGTGGCCGTCTCATGGCCAGTACTTAGCTTCATGCATTTCCACGCATGCTTCCCAGGTCTCATCGTGCCCGTTGATGATCTAACTGCATTCTCATTTATACTGCTGCAGGTTTTTCGTCCCTTAGAGTATATGCTAGTTGCATTCGCAGCTTGTCTACTAATACATGTACTCATATGTATCCAGGGTCTGCTCGTACCCGAGCATGCTGTTTGACCATACTTGTATAATATTGAATATGCACGCGCTCAAAGTTTGTTCATACCTGAGCAATCTTCAAGTTTTTTCGAACTTAGATACTGCTGCATGTTAACGTATGCAGCAACTACGTTTCATTCTTGGAAACTTCCCCTAGTATATTCGTACTTAGGTTACCCAAATGTGCTCGTATTTGGACTTAGTAATCTTGGGTTTATTCATACCCAGGTTAAGTTACAAACTCATGTGGAGATGCACCCGTACAAGCAATCAAATCTTATTTGTACCTGGAATAATCCTAAACATATTTGAATCTGAGAGCAGTGTGCATATCCTCGTATGCATTCTGGGTGTATTCGTACATGAGCAAACAGACAAGTATATTCGTACTTGGCTCAATTCTGGGTGTATTCGTACCCGAACAAACAGACAAGTATATTCGTACTTGGCTCAATTCTGGGTATGTTCGTACCCGAACAAACAGACAAGTATATTCGTACTTGGCTCGATTCTGGGTGTATTCGTACCCGAGCAAACAGACAAGTATATTCATACTTGGCTCGATTCTGGGTGTATTCGTACCCGAGCAAACTGTCAAGTATATTCGTACTTGGCTCAATTCTGGGTGTATTCGTACCCGAGCAAATAGACAAGTATATTCGTACTTGGTAACTTTTTTGAAATATTCAAACTTCCATTTAGTTACCCTACACCTCTGCTCCCCAATATGAAGTGAGGACTAAGGATTTAACTTGACTTTGTATTCAAAGCATAATGAAAGCAAAACCCATAAAAAACAGAGTTTGTGTTACCAAAAATCCGTGAATTTTATTCATAATTCGAAAAACTAAAGAGGGCGTTACGCGTACCCCTTGCAACTAGTAAAAGAAAATACCAGGGAATTTTATTCGTAACTCCCACACAATCACGATGTGCATCTAAAACAGAATAGAAATGAAATCGAAGTTCTTTACACATAGAACTTCCTCAAGTTGTGAACATTCCAGGGCCTTGGTACCGGGTTCCCATCCAGGTCTGCCAATCGATATGCCCCAATGCCCACAACCTCTGTAACTCGATACGGGCCCTCCCAATTGGCCCCCAACTTTCCCTCGTTGGCCACCTTGGTGTTGCCGAGCACCTTTCTAAACACAAGGTCTCCAACACCAAATTCTCGTGAGTGGACATGCTTGTTGTAACTTTTCATCAACTGTTCCTGGTACGAAGCCAGGTGCACCAGAGCTCGTTCTCTCATCTCCTCAGCGAGGTCCAGCTCGATTTCCAGAGCTCTGTCATTGCCCCCACTTTCCACCAATGTGGTCCCATTGGTCGGCAAACCAACCTCCAATGGAATCACAGCCTCTGTTCCATATGCTAACGAATAGGGGGTCTCTCCCGTAGACCTCCTAGGAGTTGTTCGGTGTGCCCACAGGACCAGTGGCAATTCGTCAGGCCACTTGCCTTTTGCTTTGTCCAACCTTTTCTTGATCCCGTCAAGTATAGTCTTGTTGGACACCTCTGTCTGCCCATTGCTCTGAGGGTAGGCCGGTGTGGAGTAGTAGTTCCTTATTCCATACTGGGCACAAAAAGTCTTGAACTTTTTCTGGAACTGCGACCCATTATCAGTGATTAAGGAATAAAGAACTCCAAATCGAGTGATGATGCTCTTTAATGCGAACCTTTCTATCATAGGTTCTGTGATTTTTGCCAGTGACTCTGCTTCAATCCACTTGGTAAAATAGTCCGTTGCTACCAACAGAAACTTCCTGTTCCCAGTAGCCTTGTGGAGGGGACCCACGATGTCCATTCCCCATTGCGCAAATGGCCAAGGGCTTGTTAATGGCACCAGATCTTCGGTTGGTGTTCGGATCATAGGTGAGAATTTCTGACACTTCTCACAGATTTCACATACACCTTTGCATCTTCTTGCATGTGCGGCCACCAGTATCCCTGGGTAATTGCGCGGTGAGCAATGGACCTGCCCCCAGCATGACTCCCACATGTTCCCTCGTGTATTTCATGGAGGAATTTCTGCACCATCTCAGGGTGCACACAAAGCAGGTACGGTCCAGTGAAGGACTTTCTGTACAACTTTCCCTTTGGTGATAGCCAAAATCTCGCAGATTTCGTCTTTATCTTGTGAGCTTCTTTTTTATCTGTGGGGAGTGTCCCATCTCGTAGGAACTCCACTATTGGATCAATCCAACTTGGTCCTTGGTTCACGTCCAGGACCAATTCCACACTTCGCCCAATGCTCGGCTCAGCAAGATAGTCCACTGCTACCTTCCTCTTGAACTCTGTTGGCACAGCCGCTGCCAACCAAGCTAGTGAGTCGGCGTGGGCGTTCTGCCCAGAGCTTATCTGCTCGATGTGTATCTTCTCAAAGGTATCAAGCAAATCCTTGGCTGCCTCCACGTAGGCTGCCATCTTTTCATTCCGGGCCTCATATTCCCCGGACAGCTGATTCACCACGAGTTGCGAATCACAGAATACTCGAATTCTTTTTACTTTCAAGGTTCTTGCGCTCTGTAACCCGGTCAGGAATGCCTCGTACTCCGCCACGTTGTTCGACGCACTGAAACCCAGGCGCAGGGACAATTCGATCATAACTCCTTCAGGAGGGAAAAGTACCACCCCAATTCCAGATCCGGTGTTGCATGCGGATCCATCTACAAAAAGCTTCCATTCCAATGGGTCCTGCTCGGCGGATGCCCTTCGCTTCTCGGCTGATGGCTCGTCGATGGCTCCTCTCTCGTAGGAGGCCGTGGAGCCACTGTGGGAGAGAACTCGCCACGAAATCGCCAAAACTTGCTCCTTTGATGCCAGGCGCGCTGATAATCAATATCATACTGGCTCAATTCCACCGACCAAATTGATAGTCGTCCCGAGAAATCGGCCTTTCGAAGCAATGACTTCAACGGGAACACCGTGTAAACTACCACTTTGTGACTTTGGAAGTAGTGGGGCAACTTTCTAACTGTCGTCCTCAGTGCCAGGACCAACTTCTCAATGGGCAGATATCTCGTTTCTGCATCCAATAGCGTCTTGCTCACGTAATAGACAGAGATTTGCTTGGATCCCTTGTTCCTCAGTAAGACCGCACTTACAGCATGTTCGGATACTGCTAAGTATATGGTCGGGGACCTGCGCCAAGCTCAAGAGTGAAGCGAAGTGGGGCTGCCATGAAGTACTTCTTCAGGTCTTGAACGCTTGTTCACACTCCGCTCCCCATTCGTAACCTTCTCTCTTCTTTAACAACCGAAAGAAAGGTCTACACTTGTCACCGAACGATCGATGAACTTTGTGCTGCAGCCATTCCAGTCAGCCTTTGGACCTCCTTCGTGGTCCTCGGACTCTGCAGCTTCTGCAAAGCTGTTATTTGATCGGGATTCGCCTCTATCCCTCTAATGGTCACTAAGTGACCCAGGAACTTCCCAGAACTTACCCCAAATGCACATTTCGAGGCTTTGAGCTTTAGCTTATACTCTCTCAGTATCTCAAAAGCTTCTTTCAGATCAGCGATGTGGTCCCGTTTCTCCTTGTTTTTCACCACCATATCGTCTATGTACACCTCCATGGTCTTGCCGAGCAGATTCTTTAGCATAATCGTTGCTAGTCTCTGGTAAGTTGCTCCAGCATTCCTCAGACCAAAGGGCATAACACTGTAACAGTACAACCCCCGTGGTATGATAAAGGACGTCTTCTCCTGATCGGGGCCGTACATGGCTATCTGGTGATATCCTCGATAAGCGTCGAGAAAACTCATACGCCCATATCCAGCTGTTGCATCCACCAACTGATCTATCCTGGGCAGGGGAAAACTGTCTTTCGGACAAGCCTTGTTTAGATCTGTGAAATCGACGCATACCCGCCATTTTCCATTCTTCTTTTTTACCACCACTGTGTTAGACAACCATTCGGGGTAGTATACCTCTCGGATCGCCTTTGCTTCGAGCAAACGGTCGACCTCCTCGATAACAGCGTCCACATGCTGTACGGCAGATCTTCTTTTCTTCTGCATCACCGGTTTGTGCTATGGGTCCACATTCAGGTGGTGGCAAATCACGTTTGCATCCACTCCAGGCATCTCCTCGGGCACCCAAGCAAACACATCAACGTGCTCTTTGAGAAATTTCACCAACTCTTCCTCCTCTTCTTTGCATAGGTTTTCCCCAATCAGGAAATACCTTTCAGGATCATTCTCGTTGATCTGGATTTTCTTCAATCCTTCCACCACTTTCTCGGCTGGATTCCCTCGACATCCTCGATGGTCGACCGATTAGTAACCTCGACGGTTTGCACCAACTGTGCCTTGGGTGCTTTCTTGATTATGGAAACCAAGCACTGTTGGGCTGTCTTTTGGTTCCCCCTTATGTAGGGAGGTAATCCCGAACAGGTACAAGGTGTGGCCGAACACGTGGTACGTGGGGCCCAGAACAGATACGGTCGGAATATTCGCCGTGCAGTGAGGTGAACGGCACAAGGACCGGGGATACGAGAGGTCCCAGGTCCAAGATACCCGAGCAGGGGCATGGTCCAAAGAGCAAGGGTAGTTGTTGGACTAGTCTCGTGATAAAGGGTCCAGTGATATGAGAAATCATTGGTCCAGAGGGTCTGTTCGGCAACGAGAAGGCCGAACAAGAGCAGCAATCTGGATTTGCTCATTGGTCGAGAAATGGAAATATCAATAAGGAAAACAAGATCTGGAGGAGATACCCAACGAGAATGGGGTGAACGGCCACTTTGGGAAGAGTGCCTAAATGGTCTAAAAGGAAATGCGTAGTTTAAGGGAATGAGAATCCACGATATTCTAGGTTCCCTTACGAGAAAGGAAACTTAGGGCAGCAAGATGGCTTGGATAGCAAGTAGACATGGGTCTATAAATATGAGGTAAAACCTAGAGATAAAGGTACGCAATACTGGTTATTTGATTACTTCCTACTGAGAATTAGGGTTTTCACTAGTACGAGATACTAACTTTGGCATCGGAGGGCCTTTGCCACGAGAAGGCAAAGGTGCGCTCACCCATTGTTTGTTTTACAGGCTCAACTCCGGCGGAGTGGCAGGGTTCCGGTGTAAGAACAAGAAGTAGCCGTTACGATCAAGGTGCTGTTTGGAGGCCCATTTGTTTTCCTGCACTTACACCTTATTTTCTCGATTCCGGTGGATCCTGGAAACTTTACCATCTGATGGTAGGTGGAGGAAACCGCCCTCATCTTATGCAACCAAGTCCTTCCTATAATCGCGTTATAGGAAGGTGGCACGTCCACCACCAAAAAGTCAGTTCTCAGCACCACTGTTCCTGCCCGAACAGGAAGGATCACCTTGTCCAATGGCCAGACTGCCCCTGCACTGAACTGTTTACACCCGTTTTTGGCACCCAGTCCTGGGCAAGCGTTGGACGGCCATTTAATTGAAATTCAATTAAATTGGGCCATGAATTAAAGGCCTGTTGGACCAAAAGTTAATGGGCCAAACCCATGTTACCTGGGCCCAATTAATTTCGGACTAGAAATTGGAATTATGGGAAGTGGGCCATGTGTTGAAAATTATTTGCGAAGGCCCAATGAAAATAAAGGCCTGGTGCATTGTTGATTTGGCCAAGAGGCCCATAGCCCATAGCAATTGGGCAAGAGTTGTTGTTGTGTAAAGAGCCATTTGACTAGGTCAAATGGCTGGTAGTTTATGTAACCCACGAAGATAGGAGGCTGAAGTAGCCCATTATACCATTATCCCATTAACCAGCCATGATCAAGGATTAACACATGGATAATTAGCATTAACCACCAATTAACTACCCATGATCCCACATGGCAGCTTGTGATGAAGGCGGGAAACTGAGCTCAGATTTGGACCAGTGCACTATTCGCCTATAAATATAAGTTTACAAGAAGGAAAACGGGTTCCCACACCAATCAAGCTCAACGCTTACAATCAAAAGCCTTCCCTGCGAAGCAAATTATCTCTATTTCCTCACCTATACTCGATTATTTCACCAAATAACTCGAGCTTCTATCTCTCTTGTATCTCAACTTTATTATTACGCAACATAATAAAATTATTCATATCTCTCTCGCACCTCCTACTTTGTTATTCCGACATAATAAAGTAATTCTACGTTGTTACTTCTTTTCCTACACGGTTAGGAAATTATTAAGTCCACTTTATTGTGGCAAACCACAAACCGTCACTTGTAGACACCCCAATCTGGCTTTCAGATTAGCTTATTTACTGTTTTTGATTTCCCGATGATGAAACGGATCAAGAACACTTCGGGAATGTCGAGTGTTTGAGCTTTGAGTGTTTGAAGAACCCTTGAACCTAACCTAGCCAAAAACCACATCAAAAAGCCAAAAACCAATTGTCGCGCGAGGGTTTAGAACCATCGCGCGAGGGTCAAGCTGCCAAGTGTGGTCAACAGTCAAACTGTTGACCGTTGACCATCGCGTGCCAAGGAGAACCCTCGTGCAACAATTCCAAACCATCGCGCGACGGTTCTCTCCTGTCCCTTTCACCTTTTTCAGCTAGGCAGCTTAATCACCAAGTAATTTTCAGCCAGACCTCGTGGACTGGCTGGGCTTCTCTCCTTGCAAGCTTTCCATAAAAGGCAATTTGGCCACCAAGCCAAGTTAACCTTCACTTGGTTGGTTCTTTCTCCTCCATACACCATTTCTACCATTTTCCCTATAAATACTCCCCCATTGTCTCTCTTTTAAAGGGTTACAAGAATTCCATTTTCAAAGGAGCATTACTTTGTACTCTTTTAAGCTAATAAAAGAGATACAAAGTCAATCCAAGAACATAGCTTGTTCTTTCTCCTTCATTACTCAAAGCAACATAAACAACTCAAGCAACCTCAATTCAACTCAAAGCTCAAACGCAATTCAAACCCCAAGAACCAAAGGTATAACTTACCTTTGTTCTGCTCTCTGTTCTGATCTCTGAGGGGGCTGGCAGGGCCAAGGCTGGTAATCAATACCAGTCCTGGCCCTAAAACCAGCAAAGTTACAAGAAGCAGTGGAGCAAGAACCCTCGCGCGACGGTTCCTAAACCTCGCGCGACACTTTGTGTCAGTGTGATGATGAACTTCGTGGGGAAGGGTATCCTGTTCTTTGTGTTTCATAAATAGTTCTTACTGTTTTGGAGCATGTTTTAGGTTTTAGATCACTGTTGATGCATGTTAAAACTTGTTTACTACTTTTCTTAGCTTAAACTGCAAATTCAAAATGTCAAAATGCATTTTTGTTCTGTTGGAACATCCTTGGGATCATTCTGGACCTGTCCCAAAACCCAAGATGAGCAAAACCAAACACTGGAAGGTTGACCCGAACCCTCGCGCGATGGTTCTAAACCCTCGCGCAACAGTTCTAAACCCTCGCGCAACAATTTGAAACCCTCGCGCGACGGTTCGTCCCCGACCAGTAGCTTGCCATGCATGTTTAACTTGGTTTTTAGGCTGTTATTTTGTCCCCTCACTGTTTAAGGGGTGTTTTAGTAATTTTGTTGCTCTATAGCCTTTTAGAATTGTTTTAAACTGTATATTTAAACTGCTATAAACTGCTTGGTTTGTCCTGGGTGTGCACTGGTCCTTCCAGAGCCGTAAGGTTTGAGAATAAGAGTCGTGGGTTGTGGGCTCACCTGTAAAACCCACAGCGATCTGTTCTCATCCTATACTAACCGCTTCATCCATGCTATCTATCACATCTTGCAAACTTGTTACAGTTTTAATCCTTGATTAACTGTTCCCCCGCCCTAATTGGCTAAAATTTGGTTAATAAAAGAAGAATCACAAAGTTTTCAAAATGCCTAAGTAGAGACCGATCTTCGGATTGGGCGAGAGGGGTGCTTTAAAACCCTTCCCCTCTTGTAACCTGGCTCCCGAACCCAGATATGGTTATGACGGACTGGTTTCCTTCACTTTTCCAAATCAATTCAAATAGCGCGGCAGGTGCTTCAAAATACGGTTCCTTGGGTGTCGGACCTTCAAACCCAGGTGGCGACTCTGTATTTTTACGAGCGCTCTGCTTCTCCGCTCGCGCTCCCTCGATTACGGGCCCTTTGCTTCGGGAAACGAAATTCCCGAAGGCTTGCATCTTGGAATCCGGAAATTCCAGGGCATGCTGCCCACAGTGGCGACTCTGCTGGGGATAATCGAACCAATATTAATCCATACTTAGAGTTTAATACGTTTGTGAACAATCCCTAAAAAATCTGTCAAAACGGTGAGTTTCGCGCTGCCGAAGGTTGGAATGGTGATTTAACAGGACCTCGTGTCCGGCCAATCTAATCTGGGACTTTTTTGATTGCTCATTTGCGTAGTTTCCTCTAAAGATGGACTAAATAAAGTGAGCCAAATTTGAAAAGGCATTTTGCAAAATTGTGATTCTTCTTCTTTTTGATCAATTTCTAGCATTTCATTTGCATCGATGTGGGATAAGCCTCGTTGGATCGTTTTGGCAATCCGGCACGGTTTGGAGCCGGGGACCCCGAATGACCAACAACCTTCGGCGATGATGGGTCATGCTACCGTTTGGTATTGCTCTGCGAATCGCGGGTAACGGGAGGTATATCTATGGCCCTAGTCCGAGGAACTCGTTACGAACCAAAGCGGCCTTTGCATATACAAAGCATTAGAACTTTCCAAACTAAGACAGGTACTGCAAGGTAGGATCTATCTGCATCTAACCCCATATACCGTCTACGTTGTTATCGCTTTCCCTATCGCATGCCTGTGTACATACATGTCATCTTGCATAGGAGCATGCTTAAGGCAGTTTCTTTATTTCGAGTTTGTCTTACGCTGTTTAAGACGTTGCTGGACCTGATGAGGAGTCGTTCATTCTGTTGAATGTTCGTTGTCATTTCAAAGTCCTTAGTTCAATGAGACTTTGAGAAATCAAAATTTGCTAAATCCTCAGCTCATGCCTAATTGAGGATTCAACCGACAATTAGGAACAACAAAGTATTGATGCCGTGTCACTGGCGCCATCCAGGTTGAAGTGCGTTGTCACTATACACCACGTTGTTTGAGGTTAAGGTGCCATGTCATCAATGCCGAGTTGTTTCTAATTCAAAGTTGAATCTTCAAAAAGGACTAGTCGAAGATTTAGTCTATTTTGACATCTTTTAGGATCTGTCGATCTACTCAAGGACAAATCGCCGAAAAGAATTCTGAGGATTCTGGCAACGTCTGAAATTTGTGAGGCAAACTCGTCTCTGGAACTTTTAATACATACATGTCGTTTTGCATAGGAGCATGTTTAGGGCGGCTTCTAGGTTGTCTCTCGCTTTCGAGTCTGTCTTATGCTAATTTGGACGCTGCTAGACCCGATGAAGAGTCGTGCATCTCGATGGTGCATGTTGTCAATTCTTAAAGTCCTTAGGTCAGCGAGACTTTGGGAAAACAAACCTTATTAAATCCTTGACTCTTGCCCGGTTGAGGATTCAACCGAAAAGAAGGAACCACAAAGTATTGATGTCGTGATATTGATGTCATTTTGGTTATCGTGCGCAGCACGTACACCGCCCCGGCTAACGCGCGTTGTCGCTAAAGCCACCCTGGTAAAGGTGTCACGCCATCAATACCGAGTTGTTCCAAGTTCAAAGTCAAATCTTCAAAAGGGACTAGTCGAAGACTTAGTCTGTTTTGACATCTCTTAGGATCAGCTTGATCTATTCAAAGGATACACCCTCGAAAAGAAATCTGAGGATTTTGGCAGCATTTGAACATCATGAGACAGATTCGTCTCTAGTTCTAGAGTCTAGGGTTGACACCGCCAACAACGTGTGCATTGCATTCTAATTGCTGCAGGAACGCCACTGAGCTTTCACTTACTTTACTGTCTAGTTCAAAGTCTTTGCACCGAGCAAGAGAGTACTGAAAAGAAGAGCCAAACCTACTTGGGAGAGTCTGTTGGGGCTGTTACACCTTCGCTTCCAAGATCATATCACCTTCCTTGTTCATCAATTCAGAATGGCAGCACAAATGGAGCTGGCTGAGCTCAAGAAAGCTATAGAGGAATTAGGTCACAAGATGGACAAACAAATGATTATGGTCCAGGGACTCGTTGGCCTCTTTACCTCCACAACCCAGCAGTCAGATATGGGGCTAGTCAAAGAACCTTCTCAAGCTTACCACCCTCCAACGGTCGGAATCAAGCTGTGCTCAGGAGACATGTTCAAAGACCTGGCTGAGTTCCATGAGGCCAGAACCTACCCAAAGGAGGATGTTGGGTCCTTATTCACAACCATTGTCGAAGGGGAAGACACGCTTCGTGGTGATTTCTACCCTGAAGGCAAAAGAATGCATCCTATTGATGAGGACATGTGTTGCAACTGCAAAGCAAACAAGGGTCCTGCTTTGAATTCTCAATTCACTCGCCGGAACTCACCAAGGACTTTCTCATGCTTCACTGCACCTTTGGTCTCAGTTTATGAGAAGCTCCTCGAGGCTGGTTCCATCAAGCCCCTCAATCCAACTCCTTTACCCAAAAATCCCCCTGCCAATTTCAAATATAACCTCTATTGCACCTACCATCAAACTCCTGGTCATTCTACCAATGCATGCTTTCGGCTTCGACATGCCATTCAAGATCTTATCGACTGTGGCATCATCCCAGCCCCATCTCCATCAAAAGTCGATACTGTTTCCAAATGCCTTCCTCAGCTCAACTCTGGCTCGCAAATTGGTCAGACATATACTATCTCCATTCAAATCAACCCCACCTCTACTCAAATCAACCCGAGCTCCAAGCCGATTGTACCCATCCCGTCCGAGCCTGAGGATAGCCTATTGGCTGCTGTTTGTGCACTTGGGACTTTCTCTGCCAGCACCAAGATTGACAATGATGAGGGGCTTACAAAGGAGAAGACCGACTGGCTGAGGTCCATTGTTCAAAGGAGCATCGAGTAGGTTTGGTCGAGAAGCCAAAGGAGGCCGAAGTGCTGTTGCTTGGGCCTGACACCCGCTGAATCCTACCTCTTTTTGTGGAAGCTATGGGAAGCTTCTTAACAGTTGCATTTTCAAAACTGCGTCTAGTTTGCATTGGCGTTCTGTCTGAGTCTGACATAGAGTCTTGTGTGTTTGTCTAAGTCTAGCTCTGAGTCGGAGGTTGTGCCTCTTGGCCCTCCACGTCGTAGCTCTTGTTTCAAATTTCGAGTCTGCTGTACTTGGCAAACCCCGTGGGTTTTATGATATGCATTATTCTGCTTCTAAAGTACTTCGCTAGCTTTTGAATAAACTGTGTCGACCCTGACGGCGAAGGGATAGATTTCGATGGGATCATCCCCAAGGAAATGTGTTCCCTCGCCGAAAGGGAAGATAAAAGGCATGCTCAGCCTATTAAAAGAAGAAGTAATTTCAATAAACTTGAAAGACAAGTATAACCTCCTGAAAGGTTCAAAGTTGGTCCAAGCGCCGCCCCCAGAGGAGCATTGTGCCCGGTCAGGCAAACTCAAAGAATTCATCAAACGTCTTGGCGTGGTCTCACAAAGACACGCCTGGCGTTGATTTTGAGATAAGAAGCATCAGATCCCCTGCTACCGGGTGCCAATCCAAAAAACAGAAGCTCAAGAGGGCTCCGGGCCTCATACCATGTTCAAAAGCAATAACAGTGGCGTTTCGCCGAGTACCAATGAGATAATGTACAAAATGGCCCGGAGCAAGGCATTTCCAACCGAAGCACTCCTGACCTTGCATCATCAAAGCCATTTTATGTGGGGCTGCGACCAACGATTTTCGACCTCGATGGCAACGAATTCAATACCTTGGTCAACCTGGATCAATTCAAAAGCAACTTTTTCCTGAGAGAAGCTCGTTGGGCTAAAAACCCCGAAGGTGGGCAGTTCCAAGCAAAAATTAGAGCAGCCTGCTAGCCCAAAAACCTATGAAGGGGGTCTAGGCAAAAGTAATAGGCAATATTCGAAAGCTCGCTAGACTGAAGACCCGAACGGGCGGTCTAGGCAAAAGTTAGAGCACAAAAGGAGAGGTAAACACACGAGTGAACCTTAGCCTGAACTACGTTTTGACCTGATTCCCTAGCTTGGGATACGTAGGCAGTCTCTCTTTGAGACTCGGTCACAAATCTATCAATTGGATCTATGGTTGACATTTTAGTACACATCAAAGGTCGAGGAGGATCGAAGATCAAGCTGCGATGAAGGAATCAGAAGGGGGAAAACCTTTGCCTTTCAATTTTATTGCAAACTGCTTCTTCAAATTTACAGGCTGAGCATAAGTCTTAAAATATTTGAAGCATCAAAAACAGAACGAAATGCTAGAAGCCTAATGGCTCACAGTTTATTCTAAGTTCAGTGAGGTCTGGTATGAGCAGCTGCAGCCTCACGTGCATGCTTCTTCAACTCCAGCGGTAGCCTGCTACTGCCCTCGAATGTTGTTCCAGGGGCTTTTGCCAAGTCTTGTCATGCCATGCAAGTCATAAGGAGTTAATGTGATTGCACGGGGGTGTCGGTTTCAGTCCGGGCCTATATGAGTCATCATATGCGTCTTATGTCCATTTTTGCGACATTTTTCTAGTTTTTCAATCAATTGTCATGTCGAGATGCTTTTCTCAATTTTGTTTGTACAGGTCTTTGTACCTTTTGCACTTTCGTAAGTGTCAGTTTCATCTGTTCAGGAATGTTGTGAGTTTTGGCACATTAACGCCAAAATTGCATTATATTCCGTGTGTCTAAGGGTTCGCATTGTATCCTGAGGCTCTTTCTCCCTTTTTCATTCGAGTTAGGCGAGTCTGCACATGTGTGCATGTTTGTGTGTCGATTCAAAGCACTTGTCAATGCAAATTAGATATTAGTGGTTAGTTTTCGCATTCTCTTCAATACTTGCAAGTGAGAGTCAATATACTGGAAAATGCAATTGTTACATTGCTACCTTTAGTATCAGTAATCCGCAAGCAGTGGAATCTCTTGAAAGAGCAAGGGCATCTCGGCCCAAGGCCAAGCAAAGCATTTTCTGGGGCACGTCCACTCAAGCATCGAAGAGAGGCACGCAAGCCCAAATCCGTCAACTGGGGCATGTCAGCCCGTTCAATGTCTCTCTATCTGGGTGCGCATCTCAGAAGTAACAGACAGTACAATAATGAGGCTCAGTGGTAGTCCTTAGGCGTCGTTGTCCTCTTAGGAGCCGCCCTTAGCTTGCATCTGCATTTTCAATTTCGTATACATCATTGCATATTGTGTACATTAAATGTTGAAAGCAGGAAGATGGCCAGCATGGTTGCCGTCATATGATTTGTTTACCGAAGGATGCGATGCAATCTCCTGCGGTCTTGTTATCGTTGGTTAGAGGATGCGATGGAAATCTCCCTAACTTTCGATTTGGTTTGCCGAAGGATGCGATGCAATCTCCTACGGTTTTGTTATCGTTGGTTAGTGGATGCGATGGAAATCTCCCTAACTTTCGATTTGGTTTGCCGAAGGATGCGATGCAATCTCCTGCGGTTTTGTTATCGTTGGTTAGTGGATGCGATGGAAATCTCCCTAACTCTCGATTTGGTTTGCCGAAGGATGCGATGCAATCTCCTGCGGTTTTGTTATCGTTGGTTAATGGATGCGATGGAAATCTCCCTAACTTTCGATTTGGTTTGCCGAAGGATGCGATGCAATCTCCTGCGGTTTTGTTATCATTGGTCAGCAGATGCGATGGAAATCTCCCCTGTCCAATTCTCGGTTCGTAAACCAAAGGATGCTATCCTGCGGAGCCGTTTCAACGACAGCCGGTCCTGTCAAAGTTCCCCAGCGGTTTGATCAATCAGCACATTGATCTTTCCGTCCGCATTCACGACAGCCGGTCCTGTCAAAGTTCCCCAGCGGTTTGATCAATCAGCACATTGATCTTCCCGTCCGCATTCACGACAGCCGATCCTGTCAACGTTCCCCAGCGGTTTGATCAATCAGCACATTGATCTTCCCGTCCGCATTCACGACAGCCGGTCCTGTCAAAGTTCCAACGGTTTGATCATTCGGCACATTGATCTTCCCGTCCGCATTCACGGCAGTCCTGTCAAAGTTCCCCAGCCGTTTGATCAATCAGCACATTGATCTTCCCGTCCGCATTCACGACAGCCGGTCCTGTCAAAGTTCCCCAGCGATTTGATCAATCAGCACATTGATCTTCTCGTCTGCCTTCATGGCAGCCAGTTCTGTCAAATCCATCGATGGCGATCATTGTATCGTCCGCATTCAACCACAACGACGATCAGATTATCTCCAATGGTCGATTCATCCGCAATTGTTTGTTCCTCAGGAGAGTCCGCTTTGGCCTATCCCGAACAACCACCCTCAATCTAGCCGCAGTGCATTTTCCAACAGCTTATTGCTTTGTCTCGGATGGTCTTTGATAAGGAGATTGGCTCGATTCCCAACAGATGGAATTCAACTTGCCGACACGACCTACCCGTGTTTGTTGGAATACTTTGTGCCGAGGATAGCTTGATCGCCCGAACGACGGCCTGGTCCGGCCCACATCTGGCAGCGACACTGTTTCGCCCAAATTTGATCAACCGATACCTCGCCCACTTCTACTTCCATCCCCGACAATGGGTCCGCCCATTCAACCAATCAGGTTCCTGTAAGTATTCTTGTCTACTTTGCTAGTATGCTTTGCTCTGGATTGCCTTGAGGGTGTCTAGAATTCTTTGACGTTACTTGTACCAAGTCAATGGTGCTCCAAGTGCCGTCAAAGAGGGGCTATTGTAGACACCCCAATCTGGGCTTCCAGATTACTTTACTTACGGTATTTGTTTCCCCGATGATGAAACGGATCAAGAACACTTCGGGAATGTCAGTGTTTGAGCTTTGAGTGTTTGAAGAACCCTTGAACCTAACCTAGCCAAAACCACATCAAAAGCCAAAAACCAATTGTCGCGCGAGGTTTAGAACCATCGCGAGGGTCAAGCTGCCAGGTGTGGTCAAAAGTCACTGTTGACCGTTGACCATCGCGTGCCAGGAGAACCCTCGCGCAACAATTCCAAACCATCGCGAGACGGTTCTCTCCTGTCCCTCACCTTTTTCTGATGGCAACTTAATCACCAAGTAATTTTCAGCCAGACCTCGTGGACTGGGTGGGCTTCTCTCCTTGCAAGCTTTCCATAAAAGGCAATTTGGCCACCAAGCCAAGTTAACCTTCACTTGGTTGGTTCTTTCTCCTCCATACACCATTTCCACCATTTTCCCTATAAATACTCCCCCATTGTCTCTCTTTTAAAGGGTTACAAGAATTCCATTTTCAAAGGAGCATTACTTTGTACTCTTTTAAGCTAATAAAAGAGATACAAAGTCAATCCAAGAACATAGCTTGTTCTTTCTCCTTCATTACTCAAAGCAACATAAACAACTCAAGCAACCTCAATTCAACTCAAAGCTCAAACGCAATTCAAACCCCAAGAACCAAAGGTATAGCTTACCTTTGTTCTGCTCTCTGTTCTGATCTCTGAGGGGGCTGGCAGGGCCAAGGCTGGTAATCAATACCAGTCCTGGCCCTAAAACCAGCAAAGTTACAAGAAGCAGTGGAGCAAGAACCCTCGCGCGACGGTTCCTAAACCTCGCGCGACACTTTGTGTCAGTGTGATGATGAACTTCGTGGGGAAGGGTATCCTGTTCTTTGTGTTTCATAAATAGTTCTTACTGTTTTGGAGCATGTTTTAGGTTTTAGATCACTGTTGATGCATGTTAAAACTTGTTTACTGCTTTTCTTAGCTTAAACTGCAAATTCAAAATGTCAAAATGCATTTTTGTTCTGTTGGAACATCCTTGGGATCATTCTGGACCTGTCCCAAAACCCAAGATGAGCAAAACCAAACACTGGAAGGTTGACCGAACCCTCGCGATGGTTCTAAACCCTCGCGCAGATTCTAAACCCTCGCGCAACAATTTGAAACCCTCGCGCGACGGTTCGTCCCCAACCGAGTAGCTTGCCATGCATGTTTAACTTGGTTTTTAGGTCATTATTTTGTCCCTCACCGTTTAAGGGGTGTTTTAGTAATTTTGTTGCTCTATAGCCTTTTAGAATTGTTTTAAAGCTGTATATTTAAGCTGCTATAAACCGCTTGGTTTGTCTGGTGTGCACTGGTCCTTCCAGAGCCCGAAGGTTTGAGAATAAGAGCTGTGGGTTGTGGGCTCACCCTGTAAACAGCAGTTTGTTCTCATCCTATACTAATTGCTCATCCATGCTATCTAGCACATCTTGCAAACTTGTTCTGATTTTAATCCCGATTAATCTGTTCCCATACTAATTGGCTAAAATTTGGTTAATAAAAGAAGAATCACAAAGTTTTCAAAATGCCTAAGTAGAGACCGATCTCGGATTGGGCGAGAGGGTGCTTTAAAACCCTTCCTCTCTCGTAACCTGCTCCGAACCCAGATATGGTTATGACGGACTGGTTTCCTTCACTTTTCCAAATCAATTCAAATAGCGCGGCAGGTGCTTCAAAATACGGTTCCTTGGGTGTCGGACCTTCAAACCCAGGTGGCGACTCTGTATTTTTACGAGCGCTCTGTTTCTCCGCTCGCGCTCCCTCGATTACGGGCCCTTTGCTTCGGGAAACGAAATTCCCGAAGGCTTGCATCTTGGAATCCGGAAATTCCAGGGCATGCTGCCCACATCACTGCAATCCAGCCCTTAGGTTGCAGCACTATCGCCCACACAGATCTAGAAGTCAGAAAAGGGACGCCCAGTCTTTTACGTTGGTACGCGACAAGTCCTGGCACGCCCGCTCAGTCCTTGAGCCAAATCCGAGCCGAACATTCTTTTTGGCACGCCCGGTGGGACCCTAATCGTCTAAGGGTTTTATCATGGTCAAGAAGGCGCAACAGCAACAGCAACAACCGGATCCACCCATCCCGGATCCACCTCAGAGTCCTGAGGGAGTGGCAGTCAACGTGCCATTACTCCAGGAGGCTGGCCCTCCAGTCAGCGCTCAAGAGCTTCACGACGCTACCGACAGCGTCAAAAATTATATGTTTATGGCAGGACGCGAGATCTCCCGTGACATCAACCAGTCCATCTCTCAGTCGTTCTCTCAGTCCTTGGAACCTCTGACCATAGCAGTCCACAAAATGACTGCAGCACTCACAGAGAGGCTACCGCTCACTCTTTAGAAACAGGGCTTTCCACAGTTTGGAGTCTTTGGCAACGGTCAAGACCAAACTGGCCTACTAGGGGGACCGCCCCCTCCTCAAACATTCCACCATGCAACCTCTTCCAATAGCCCTGCACTCGGGGGGCATAAGGAAAAGGGAGTCGTAATTGGAGGAGCCTTGACGGCTCTAGTGAACAACGAACAAAGGTTTGTTCTGGCCGACGACCAGCCTAGACCTGACAAGATGGACAAAAGGCCTCTGCAAGGAGGCCAAAGCTCCGGAAAGGACAAGGCCCAAAGCTCTGAGACTCGGGGGGTAAGTCCTGTCCGGAATCAGCCAGCACAAGAGGCGCCCCAACAGCCGCCTCCTGCGCCCAACATGCTCATAATTCGGGAACAAGTCCTGAACTTGCTCCAGGAGCAGTTAGGACCTGGCTTCAGACCTTTGGAAAGGCCAATGTACAGGAAGCCTTATACTGAACAGGTGGAAAACACGCCTTTCCCAAAGGGCTATAGAGTTCCAGAATTCCAGACCTTCAACGGAGAAAGTGTTCAGTCCACGATGGAGCACATTGCTAGGTTTCAAGTCCAATGTGGTGAGGCTGGAACGATAGACGCTCTGAAGTTGAGGCTTTTTCCCAATTCTCTTACTGGGACAGCCTTTACTTGGTACATCAACCTTCTACCAAACTCCGTGCAAACCTGGGCTCAGTTGGAAGAGATGTTCCATCAGCAGTTCTATAGGGTAGAACCAGAGGTGACGCTGGCAGACCTGTCGTGCTATCGTCAGACCCATCTGGAGTTCGTGGAGTCCTACCTGCTACATTTCAAGACGGCCCGGTTCAAGTGCAAGATCGCCCTTCCAGAGGCCGAGTATGTGCGCATAGCACTTAACGGCCTGAGCTTTGAAATGAAGAAAAAGTTCTATGGAACGGAGTTCAGAGATCTGTTCGAGTTGTCTGCTAAGGCCTCTCACTACAAATGGCTCTTGGCGGAGGAGCAGGACAGGAAGACGGCCTCCAAAGGGACGTACTATCGTGACCCCAACTACGAGGTGGCTGCAGTGGAGGCAGAGGCAGATCCAGACGTGGCAGTAGCAGAGATCATCAACAAGAAGCCATACGTCTGCAAGGCCTTTGTTAAGATGGAGCCGACGAAGGAGCCCGTCCAAAATACCCCTAATAGGCCAACCAGGGCCTATACCTTCGACGTCGGTAGGGCTGAGGCTATCTTTGATCAACTCCTTGCTGACAAGTTGCTTAAGTTACCCTTCGGTCACAAAATTCCAACCGCGGAAGAACTAAGGGGCAAGGAGTATTGTAAGTATCACAACTCTTGGAGTCATTCAACAAATAATTGTATTGTGTTTAGAAATGATATCCAGGACAAGATTGAGCGGGGGGAGTTCAAATTCCCGGAGAAAGAGAAGCAGCCCATGGGGGTAGATGGCAACCCATTTCCCTCAGGGCTAAGCACAAATATGGTTTTTGTCAGCATGAAGGGCATGCCTAGGACTGCTCCCAGGCAAAAGATCAGTTTGGGCGCTCCTTCCAGAGAAGTCCATAAGCACAGCCCCTACAGGCACTGGGACCCATATTACAGCGAGAGGGATTTCAGGACTGAGCGGGTAAAGAGATTTGAAAAGCATAATTCCTGGTGGTCCAGACCTACAGGGGTGAAGAAGCCGAGAAGGCCGGCTTGCTCTTTGGTGTGTGCAGAGTGTGGGCATCATGCCAGCCCTAGCAAATCAACCTTGAAGAGTGTCATCGTGGGAAGGACTGAGCCAAGGACTGATGAGCCTCACAGACCTAAGGGAAGGAGGATGGCCCGTGAATCGGTCTTCAACCGGATCCAGCCAGGTTTGGTGGAGGTTGAAGATGAGCTCAACAATTTGAAGATAACTGCTCCCTCTGAGGGTAGACCTAGGGCTGTGAGACCCCCTGTCACTCCTCCAAATGAGTGGCACAAGGTCGAGCACCCCAAGTTTCCTTCTCCACCTCCACCTTTGTCCAGATCTCAGAAGAGGCGCCGCCAACGGTTTAGGCAGGCGGCCAGAAGGGCTGCAGAGAAGATAGATGTACTGGACGACCCAATGGTGGAAGGTGACGAGGGTGTTGAGGTGTAGATAAAGGCTGAGGTCCTGGCGGAAGAGCCCAGGATTGAACAACCTAAGGCAAAGAGAGTTTACAAACCTTTGGAAAGGACTTTAGAAGAGGCTGTCATTGAGCCTCCTCCAAGGGCTGTACCAAGGAAACAAGTCCCTGTGGGGAAGACGTACAAGGAGGCGATTACCAAGACGCTTCCAAAGCAAGTTTCCGAGCCTAAGAGCCAACCGCTCTTGGAGAAGACGTTAGAGGAGGCTAGGATTGAGCCTTCTCCAAGACAAGTGACTTTGCTCACGAAAAAGGCCCCTGGACCGAGTGCTTTGGACTCGGGGGGCAAATCCAGGTTAAACCCTCAGGCCAAGGAGTTTAGGCCTGGGCAGGGTCCTAATATGCAGTGCAACATGGTGGTGATCTTGCCCGCAGATCTACAGGCTAAGGATGATGCTCCAACAGCCTTGGAAGGAGACTTTGTGGAAATGGGGCAGACGGCAGAGATCTTGAACGAGTCCTTCTCCGTAGGGATGAGTGGACCATCAGTGATTGTGTTGAAAGACGAGACTGAAGGAAAGACCGAGGACCGGGCTGCTAGCGTGATCTTTGAAAGGCCCAGCCCTGCCATGAATAAGCACATTAAGCCCTTGTACGTTGCTGGCTGTCTTGATGGGATGCCAGTAAACCGTATCCTTGCCTTATGCCCAGGTTCATGATGCAAAAGCTTGGGAAGACGGATCAAGACCTGGTCTTCTGCACGTCCACCTTGACTGACTTCACGGGAAAGGAGACAGCTTGTCAAGGTATCCTGATCATGAACTTGACGGTAGGATCCAAGACCTTAACAACACCTTTCTTTGTTGTTAATTCCCATTCTTCCTTTAACGTTCTGCTGGGGAGAGATTGGATCCACTCCTGCCTGGCTGTCCCCTCAACCCTTCACCAGTGCCTTATTTTCTGGAACCAAGATGACGTGGAGGTGGTATGGGCTGACCGTAGACCTTTCCAGGCCTCTACTAATCACGCTAAGGCCTATTTATACGACGAAGGGGTTGGTCCCTTAAAAGTGGCAGGCCTGGATAAGTATGGCCGCCACAAGTTTGCCCCTGTATGCGGTAACAAGTCGGTCGAAGAAGTGAAAGCACTTTTTCAGGAGCTAATCGTTCCTATAATCACAGAGTCCAGCAGGCCGATTACGACTACATTCAAATGCCCTTCCCAATGTTAGTACACCTTTCAGAAAAGGAGAAGAGTGTGGCCCTCCAGGCCGCGCTATCAAAGTTCGAGGCCTACCTGCTTGAAAGGAGGCTAATGGGAAGTCAGGAATCAGAGGCAGATTACTCGTCCTGTGCGGCTGAAGTGATCAACGAAGACGACAATCTAGTTGAAGATCTAGACGAAATCCGCTTGGAAGACCTGGAAGCAGCCCCGGCCAAGTGGGATGATCTTAGGGCTGATGTGCAAGATCCTCTGCAAGAAGTTAATCTGGGAGATGCAGAGAACCCCAAACCTGTGTACATTAGCCAGCTCCTGCCAGAGGACGTCAGAGAAAGGTTCATCCAGCTCTTGAAGGAGTTCAAGTCCTGCTTTGCTTGGACCTACGAGGAGCTCCCAGGACTGTCTAGAGACCTGGTTGAGCACAAGCTGCCCATTCAACCAGAGTTCAAACCTTTCAAGCAACCACCAAGGAGGATGTCCAACGAGATCTATCTGCAAGTCAAAGATGAGATCGAACGCCTCTTCAACGCTGGGTTCATACGTACAGCAAGGTATGTTACTTGGCTCTCTAACATTGTGCCAGTCCTTAAGAAGAACGGCAAGGTCAGAGTATGCGTGGACTTTAGGAATTTAAATCTGGCGTCTCCAAAGGACGAATATCCAATGCCAGTTGCAGATCAGTTGGTGGATGGAGCTGCTGGTCATAAGGTTCTATCCTTCATGGACGGGCATTCTGGGTACAATTAGATCTTCATTGATGAGGCCGATACGGCTAAGACTACTTTTAGGTGTCCTGGAGCCCTAGGAACCTTTGAGTGGGTCGTAATGCCCTTAGGCCTAAAGAACGCGGGTGCCACCTTCCAGAGGGCTATGAACGCCATTTTCCATGATTTCATTGGCCGTTTCATGGAGATCTACATTGACGACATCGTGGTCAAGTCTCAGTCCTATGACGAACATTTGGAACATTTAAGGAGGTCATTTTTGAGGATGCAACAGTTTGACTTAAAAGTGAACCCCTTGAAGTGTGCCTTTGGAGTCTCCGCAGGCAAGTTCCTTGGGTTTCTGGTCCATAACAGAGGGATTGAGATCGACAAGAATAAGGCCAAGGCAATCATGGAAGCAAAGCCTCCTACTAATAAGAAGGAGTTGTAGAAGCTCTTGGGGTCATTCAACTTCTTGAGAAGGTTCATTTCAAACTTAGCGGGGAAGGTCCAGGTCTTTTCCCAACTCTTGAAGCTGAAGGACCAAGATACTTTTGTATGGGAGGCAAATCACCAGAAGGCCTTTGACGAGATCAAAGGCTATTTGGCTCAGACTCCAGTCCTTATGCCTCCCATCAAGAACAAGCCTTTGAAGCTGTACATCTCAGCCACTGAGGGCTCTGTTGGAGCCCTTTTAGCTCAAGACAACGCTCAAGGAAAGGAACAGGCGGTGTATTATTTGAGTAGGTCACTGACTCCATGTGAACAGAGATACAGTCCTATCGAAAAGATTTGTCTTGCCTTGTACTTTTCAGCAATAAAGTTAAGGCACTATATGTTGCCTGTTTTGGTTTACATCATGAGTAAAACAGACCTAGTTAAGTACTTGCTTTCTCGGCCCATCATGAGAGGCCGAATTGGCAAATGGTCATTAGCCCTAATGGAATTCAGTTTCCAATACATTCCTCAAAAGGCAGTGAAGGGCCAGGTCTTGGCAGATTTTCTTGCTGACCATCCATGCTTGGACATCGGTGACGAATTTGACCTAGGACTGAGCGCCCTCGAAGTATCACTCACTCCTTGGACATTACTCTTCGATGGGTCCAGGACTCAGGAGGTCTCGGGCTGTGGAGTAATTATTATCTCCCCTCAAGGCCTGAGGACTGAGTTGTCTTTTCAATTTGACTTTCCATGCACCAATAATCAAGCCGAGTATGAAGCAGTGGTTATAGGCCTTGAAATCCTTAGGGATCTAAAGGCCAGGAACGTAAGAGTCATTGGAGATTCAAATCTTGTGATTAACCATTTGGCAGGAACATTCAAATGCTATAGTGAGGACTTAGCACCTTACTATATGGCAGCCGTGCAATTAATGCAAGACTTTGATGATGTCACTGTCAAGCACGTCCCAAGGAGTAAGAACACCGAAGCCAACAGCTTGGCTCAGGCCTCAACAGGCCTGAAGCTAGCTCCAGAAACAATTCAAAAGACTATCACAGTCCGGAAGAGATTGTTGCCTTCTGTTAGGAGAAGGGGTCTAGGACTGGAGGTATTTACCTCGGACTTCACAGGGGAAGAGTCAGATGACGAGCCCGAGAACGATTGGCGTACACCTATCATTTCTTTCCTCATGAGGCCCCATTTCAGAGCCTCTAGGAAGGTGAGAAGAAGAGCTATCAGTTATATCCTCGTAGGAGATGAACTGTACAAGAAAAGTCCCGAAGATGATTTGCTTTTGAGGTGTTTAGGGCGTCCTGAGGCCATGAGGGTCATGAGCGAGGTCCATGAAGGAGTCTGTGGGGCTCACCAATTAGGGATAAAGATGAGATGGCTAATCAGAAGGCATGGTTATTACTGGCCAACCATCTTAGAGGACTGTATTCGTTTCTTTAAAAGATGTCAGCCGTGTTAAGCCCATGGCCCAATTCAGCGTGTTCCTGCGGCTAACTATCATGCCGTGGTCAAACCTTGGCCATTTAGGGGCTGGGCCCTAGACGTCATTGGTAAGATCTATCCTCCTTCCTCTGAAAGTCATGCTTACATCTTGGTAGCCACGGACTACTTCACTAAATGGGCAGAGGCAGTGCCATTGAAGTCGGTGGATCAACAAGAGATAATCAAGTTGATCAAGGAGAGGATCATCCATAGGTTTGGGCTGCCTGAGAACCTAGTTGTAGATAGAGGTACCATTTTCATGGGGGAACAAGTGGTTGACTTTGCGGCTCGGCAAGGCATCGTCGTGTCCAATTCCACTCCTTATTATGCACAAGGAAATGGTCAGGCCGAGTCCACTAATAGGACTTTGGTTAACATTATTGAGAAGATGGTGGAAGATAACCCAAGGGCTTGGCATGAACTACTTTCTGCGGCCTTGTGGGCCTACAGGACGTCAAAGAAGGAGGCCACCGACATAACTCCTTATATGCTGGTGTATGGACATGATCCAGTCCTACCAATGGAGGTGGCAGTAAAATCAGCAAGGACTGCATATCAACATGGCCTCACTCCTGCAGATTATACGCAGGCCATGCTGATAGAGCTGGAGGACTTAGATGAAGTCAGGCTCGTAGCCCTTGATCACATGCTGGTCCAGAAGAGAAGAGTGGCCAGGTCCTATGACAAACGTGTAAGGAAGAAGAGCTTTTCTGAAGGTGACTTGGTCTGGAAGGCTATCTTTCCCTTAAGGGACAAGAATCCAAGGTACGGCAAATGGTCTCCAACATGGGAAGGTCTGTACCAGATAGCCAAAGTCCTTAAAGGTAACGTCAATCATCTTATGGACTTAAATGGTGGTTTGTTTCAACATTTAACAAATGGTAAGTATCTAAAGCATCATTATCCTACTATGTGGGAAATGAGAGACTTTGGAGAAAATCAAGCAAACAAATCATAAGATGCATGTCTGCAAGGCCTGAACGGAGGCCAAGGTACCTACTATTCAAAAACCATAAAAGGCCTCAGGTTCAGGCCACCACAAAGCAACATCCAAACCATATCATACCACTGCCTCTGGCCATTTAGGGGAAAGTTCTAGGCCAGGCAGAACAAAACTTATCGCAGACCAAGAAAGGAAAGTTTAGGAGTTAGAGTTTTGGAGGATAAAGACCTATAGAAGGCCTTCGAGACTTGTCTTCAGGTTCTCCCATGCAGTGTCAAGGCTTGCGAGTTGGGCTTCGAGCGACTCCCTCTTTCTTCGGAGATCTGGAACTTCTTCAATCAGGAGGTTGAGCTTCATCTTTTGACTCTTGGAGTCAGTCTCAGGTCTTCATGTTGCTTGGCCAAGATCTTGGACTCCTTTCGAAGTTCTTCCAGTCGACCTTCGGCCTGGGCTAGTTTGTCCTTGAGCTCTTGGATCTCTTCAGAAGTAGCAGTGATGTTGGCTCCATTGACCTTGATGTCCTCCTTCAATTGGTTCCACTCAGTACTGAACCTAGTGATCTCCATGTCAACCGCCTCCAGCTCTGAGAGCTAGCCATGCACTTTGCTCAGATCTTGGGTGGAGGCGTCATGAATTTTAACCATATTGGGGAATTCCTTCTGGAAATATTGGAGGGAGGAATCATCTGGCCCCAGGGCTTGGGATTTCACCAGCACGTCCATGGCCTTCTTGACGTTGGAGGCCCTAGCGGGGTGGACGATGGCTTGGAAGTTCTGAAGTAGGGCCATTCTAAGGGCTGTTTTGGCTTCATTGACCTCCTCCGGAGTAAACTGGGATTGGGAGCTTGAGCCAAGTCCACTGCCTGAAGTACCAGAAGTGGTCGCCTTCATCAGGTCCTGGGCGGACTTGAACAAGGAATCCAGGTCTTCGTCTTCATCTTCTTCTGGTATATGTATGAACTCTGGATCAGCAGGCGGGTTGGGAGTTGGAGAGGAATGTAGGACGGGAGATCCATGCTTCTCTGGAGTCTGGGAAGACGCCTCATGCTCTGGCTCCGCGTCAATTTGATCCAGCCCTTTCTCTTGAACTTCAACCTCGTCTTCGATGATCTCCTCTTCCAAATATGCATCAAGTTCCTGAGGATTGAAAACAAGGGGAAGTTGATGGTGATATGGGGCCATAAATACTGGGAAGTTTGCGTCACAGTACATCCTTACGATTGGGTGTTCCTCGGTGGCGGATTCGGTCTTCTCAGAATCAGTTGGGGTAGAGGTCTTCTTCCTCAGTCTTTTCTTCCGGGGTGGGACGGATTCAGCTTGCTCCTCTTGAATTTGGGAAGTGGCCTGCAAGAGGAAAGTTAGTAGAGCACCCAGAAGGAGTCTGAAGAATTGAGAAGAAGGATTAGGAAGAACTCAGACCTTCTCGGAAGGATCAGTCTCAGGGGAGCTGGTCTTGGCACTGCTCCTGGTCCTGCCAGCAACTGCCTCCTCAGATGCCAGCAACTGCCTCCTCAGATGCCTACAGAGAGGAACAGAATCATTAATACCTTATCCTGAAGGATTGAATAAAGGGCTAAGGGGTTTTTTACCTTTGGCCATTGCCTTTGGGTAATCGTCTTCACCCTTTTTGGTCGTTGAGGAGCTGAGGGGGCTGGAGGGGCATCCTTGAGTACATCGCTCAGACCTGCCAGTACAAAAGAAATTTAGTCCAAACTTCAGAGGCTTAAGAAAGGAGAATAGGAATAGTAGAGGGCCTCTAAGTTACCTTTTAATTTCGTGCTCTGGGAAGGAGAGGGACTGATTTGCTGAAGAGGCATGTGGACACCAGGCTCAAAGGCCTCAGCAGGGTTAGGCAGAATTGCCGTCAGGACATCCAGATAGGGCTTGGAGAAGTGCATCTTGGTATAGCCTCCCCACCAGCTGTCAAACTTGGCGCCCTTCTCGGTACGCTCAACAAAGGTGTGAAGGGCGAAGTCTTTCCTACGCTCAGGTAGGGCATTTCTGACTTTTTCTAGGTCCCTGGGTTGGATCACAGGCCTGTCAGTGAAGTCCTCATTCAAAGATTGGTATGGGGGGACGGGGGTGAGTTGACAGAGGCCAAATTGCCTGGCGAACTGGGCTGCGTTATAGTATTCAACCCCGCACTTGTAGTTCGCTGGGGTATAGGCCATGCCATACATCAGGTCCCTTGAGATCAGGAAGCTTGTCCAGATCTCCATATGCTCATCATAGTCATCCCCAGGGTCTGACGCGCTTTGCTTCAGCCACCATGGCACGGTGTCACGAGCGAAGGGCATCCAGCTCTTGCCCATGTTCATGAGCTCATGGTAGAAAAACTTGAAATAAGTACCGAAGGCGTACCTAGGGCCACGAATGCCAGCATAATGGAGACCATAGCAGGTGTGTTCTGGATTTTTGTTCATGGGTGGAGCCAGTTTGGGGAAGTAAGACCACAGCCACAGGGGCATGATCCACAAAGGGCCTGGGGCGAATATGAACTTGTTGCTGATGAGCTCCTTCATCTCGCGGTAGAGGTGAGCCATGACCAAGGGGCCTAATGCCAGCTTCTGCCCTAAAGCTAGGGCACAGGCCAGATCCATGAAGTCTTTTGTCACCCTATTGGCTGAGAAGCAGAAGATGAATTCTTTCAGCCAGTAGAGGAGGAAAGCAACGTGCTCGCTATCCTCTGCTGGGCCCTTCTGGGCATAGTGATTTATGAAGGGAGTGAAGGACAGGGGTTCTTTATACTCGAAGTAAGGAGTCTTCTGAGACAGAAAGTCCTGGGCAAGCGTTGGACGGCCATTTAATTGAAATTCAATTAAATTGGGCCATGAATTAAAGGCCTGTTGGACCAAAAGTTAGTGGGCCAAACCCATGTTACCTGTGCTCAATTAATTTCGGACTAGAAATTGGAATTATGGGAAGTGGGCCATATGTTGAAAATTATTTGCGAAGGCCCAATGAAAATAAAGGCCTGGTGCATTGTTGATTTGGCCGAGAGGCCCATAGCCCATAGGAATTGTTGGTATCTCTGGAAGCCTTTTTGTGGGTTAAATATACTAATAGGCCATTTAAATTAGTTAAATGGCCCAGTACCATTGAATCCCATGAAAAGTGGAGAGTGGGCAAGAGTTGTTGTTGTGTAAATAGCCATTTGAATAGGTCAAATGGCTGGTAGTTTCTGTAACCCACGAAGATAGGAGGCTGAAGTAGCCCATTATCTCATTAACCAGCCATGATCAAGGATTAACACATGGATAATTAGCATTAACCACCAATTAACTACCCATGATCCCACTAAGCATTTTATTGGGCAGTTACTTTGGACACGTGGCAACATCTGGAGCCTCCTCGGGACACATGGCAGCTTGTGATGAAGGCGGGAAACTGAGCTCAAATCTGGACCAGTGCACTATTCGCCTATAAATACAAGTTTACAAGAAGGAAAACGGGTTCCCACACCAATCAAGCTCAACGCTTACAATCAAAAGCCTTCCCTGCGAAGCAAATTATCTCTATTTCCTCACCTATACTCGATTATTTCACCAAATAACTCGAGCTTCTATCTCTCTTGTATCTCAACTTTATTATTACGCAACATAATAAAGTTATTCATATCTCTCTCGCACCTCCTACTTTGTTATTCCGACATAATAAAGTAATTCTACGTTGTTACTTCTTTTCCTACACGGTTAGGAAATTATTAAGTTCACTTCGTTGTGGCAAACCACGAACCGTCACTGCAATCCAGCCCTTAGGTTGCAGCACTATCGCCCGCACAGTTCTAGAAGTCAGAAAAGGGACGCCCAGTCCTTTACGTTGGTACGCGACAAGTCCTGGCACGCCCGCTCAATCCTTGAGCCAAATCCGAGCCGAACATGAACCCAACCAACGGAGTTACTGACTGTACCAAGTCTGCTTGTGCCAGGAAGCACCTCGGTGCAGCTTCCTGAATCCACCAGGATCCTCTCCATGTCATATTCTCCAATTCGTAGGGTTATCACAAGAGCGTCATTGTGCGGCACCTGGACTCCTCCCAGGTCCTCGTCCGTGAAGGTTATGCCCTCGTTGCATCCTTCCGCTTCACGTCCTCGTTTCTTTCCCAACCGCATCACGTGCTGGTCATGTTTTACCTGCCTTTGGAGCAACCTCACCTCATTTCCGTATAAGGTGTGGCTAATCCATGTATCATATGGATCACGCCCCTCGAATTCTGCTCGTAATCCAGCTCCATTGCTCTCTCGGCACCCTTGTGCTCCTCTTAAATGAATTTCTTTAAATACCCTCGTGAGACCAGGTCATCAAGGTGCTGCTTGAACATCTTGCAGTCTTCCGTCATGTGACCCCAGTCCTTGTGGTAACTGTAATGCTGACTCGTAGCCTTTCTTGCATCTTTATCACCCTCCAGCCGTGGAGGCCACTTGAAATACGGACGGTTTTTTATTTGATAAAGAACCCGATAAATCGGTTCTTTCCAAACCGTCGTTACTGAGAAGAACGACTTCGGATCAGGGGCATGCTTCTCCCAGTACGACTCTCTCTTAGTCTGCCCGTGCTCCTTCCTCTCTTTGTAAGTCTTGGGTTCGGGTTTATCCGCCTTCTTCGCGGGACCCTTAACTTGCTCGGCACTCAACTTGCCGTCTTCCCGTAGTATGTCATCCTCATTCCTGGCATGCTGCTCAATACGTTCCATCAGCTTTGCCAGCGTGCTCACTGGACTCATGTTTAGGGACTTTCGTAGCTCCCCCCGAACAGGCAACCCAGTCTTGAACGTTGCTATTGCATACTCCTCACTGCAACTTTCAATCTCGTTAAAAGTCTCCCAATACTTCTTGGCGTAGTCCCTAATCGGTTCATTCTCTCCTTGCTTCATAACTGAGAGGCTCTCAAAGTTTTGGGTGATTTCCTGCTCGTCAGGAACCGAACAGTGAATTCCTCGGCCAACTGTCTCTATCCTCGTATGGTGCTCGGCTCCAACTTATGGAACCATGACAGAGCCACCTTTCCCAAACTAGATGGGAACATTTTGCACATGATCGCGTCATCACCATCGTGCATAAACATCGCCTGCTGGTAGTGCTGTATGTGTGCCACCGGGTCTGCACTGGTTTCGTACAGGATAAACGTCCCGTGTTTAACCCTGCTCGGCAACCTTGCCTCCTGCAACCTCTTTGCAAAAGGAGAAGTTGCTATGCTGCTAAGGGCTCTCCGTGCTGCTTCTCGTGCAGACATGGTTCCCTCTTCTGACCCCTTTGCACCCCTGGCATTATTTTTTTCCCAGTCGGAATCAGGTCTCTCGTACCTGTCCCTGTGGTGCTTCCTGCTCCCTCCTTCCTCGGGGGAGGAGCTCCTACTCCTGCTTCTCCTTTTTCGTGAAGAAGCCCTCGGTCGTTTCGGAATGAGGCTCCTGCTTCTTCTTTTTCGTGAAGAAACTCTCCTGTACTCCGCCATATCCAACCTTTCTTTTCTAGACTTCCTTCGTGAAAGCCGAGAATCTTTCGGATATTCTCGTATCCGCTGCAGCTGTTGAATCTCATATTCTCGTCTTTTAATCAGACGAGCGTATTCCTCTATTTCCTGTCTCTTTTTGTCCAGGATGTCTTCCCTGCTGTGCACGCTTTTCGAACGTGCCACTGACTCCCTCCCACGGCGGGACTTACTCCTTCTTGTGGATCCTGTGGTCGTCCGTCCGTCCTTGTTTCTGGAATCGCCATGGATTGCCAGGGGGCGGTCCTTGCTCGTGGTCCTCCCCGCATGCCCGTCGTCAGGCTTCCTCGGAGGGTCTGGTGGGGATTTGTCGCCTCCCCCACCCAGCTGATTGTTTGCATCAAGTGGAGTCTTTGGATCTTCTTCCGCCATGGTCGCTTTTTCAAAGGGATCTCTTTCGTTTCCCACAGACGGCGCCAATTGTAAGTGTAGGAAAACAAAAAGGCATTCGAACAGCACCAAGATCCAACGGCTACTTCCTTCTCCACGCCGGAACCCTAGCACTCCGCCGGAGTTGAACCTGTAAAACAGACAAAGGTGAGCGCACATTTGCCTTCTCGTGGCAAAGGCCCTCCGATGCCAAAGTTAGTATCTTGTACAAGTGAAAACCCTAATTCTCAGTAGGTAATAAGCAAATAACCAGGAATTGCGTACCTTTACCTCTCGGTTTACCTCATATTTATAGATCCACAGATACTTGCTGTCCAAGCCATCTCGTTGCTCTAAGTTTCCTTACTCATAAAGGGAACTCAGAATATCAGGGATTCTCATTCCCATAACTGCGTATTACCTTACAGACCATTTAGGAACTCTTTCCTTAATTGGCCGTTCACCCCATTCCCGTTGGGTATCTTCTCCAGATATTGTTTCCTTACTGGGTATTTGCCACCTCTGGACCCCTCTGGAGCATCTCCTCTAGAATGCTGCTCCTGTTCGGCCTTCTCGTTGCCGAACAGACCATCCGGACCAGTGATCTCTCATATCATTGGTCCCTCTTCCATGCGACTGGTCCAACAACTTCCCTTGCTCTTTGGACCATACCAGTGCTCGAGTATTTTGGACCTGGGACCTCACGTGTCCCCGGTCCTTACTGCCGTTCACTGTACTACATGACGGATGCTCCGATTATATTTATCCTGGACCCCACGTACCACGTGTTCGGGCCACTCTTTGTACCTGTTCGGAATTACCTCCCTACACCGAGATTTAACCAGAGGAGAGGGATGATAGGGGAGCAGAACGTTGTGATGCCAACACCATCCAGGCTAAAAGCAAGTGTACCGCTTACGCCACCTCGGTTATCGTATCACATTGTTCACCTCGAGTCATTCCGAACCAATGGTCAAATTGTCGATGGAATATCAGCCAAATACTTAGCTTATTTTAGCATCTTTTGGGAAACGACCGTTTCTAAATGAGGATACGCCCCAAAAATCTGAGGATCAAGGCAACCTCCCGTAAGTCAATCGTTTTTGAAAAGTCGAGTCGATGACGTTGACGGCGGTGCACTCAATTTCTAAAATCATGCATAAATTTCCATAAAAATGCAAGCAGGAACCGCGTCTGAGCACAAGTTTTTGCTTTACTGTCAGTTCTAAGCAATTGGGCCGGAGAAGAAGAGCACCATACCCTCCTGGACCAGACCCTTGGGACAGAGATTGGAACACCTCCAACTGCAAGCAGACTCCATCGGTGCATCAGACTTGGGGGTGGAAATGGATATGTTGATCGGAAACCTAAACCCAAGCCCAAACCCCAATCCAAACCCAAGCGGAGGCAGCCCGAACTTGAATGCTGGCAATCCCAACCTCAACCCAAATGTCAACCCAAACGGAGGCAACCCGAACCCAAACCCAAATGGAGGCGAGCCAAATCCGAATCCTAATCCCGTTCCCAATCCTCATCCAAACCCTAACCCAAACCCGGAAAATCTGAACGGAGAAATGGCTCAGATTAGAGGAGATATCCAACGCCTGGGCGAGCGCACTGACAACCAAATCGCCTAACTCATGATGATGATTACTGGGGTTGCACGACGCCTTCCACCACAAAACCCTATTCCAAACCCGAATCCCATTCCAAATCCAAACCCAATCCCCAATTTAAACTTCGACCCTAACCCAAATCCGAATCCAAACCCAGAGCAGTTGGTCTTTGATTTGGAAACTCCGCAAAACCCCGAGATGGCGGCAATATTGGCGAAGCTCACCCAGCTAGAGGAATCCATTGCAAGAAATGAGAAGATAGCGTCGACTGGTTTTGACATCAATAAGCTTTGCCTGTTTCCTAACGCAAAGCTTCCGGAAAAGTTCAGACCAATTGATTTCGCTAAGTTTGACGGAACAGGAGATCCAAAGGCACACCTGACGGGATACATTGGAGCACTTTCTATGTGGGGAGTCGAGAAGGATGCTATGGCACAGATGTTCTCGCAGACTTTGGTGGGACATGCTTTGCATTGGTTTACTTCACTAGATGAGAGAAAGAAGCGTTCTTGGGAGGATATATGCGCAGCTTTTGTGGCGCAGTACGACTACAACATTCAATTGGAGGTGACCACCCGTGAATTGGAGTCAACAAAGATGGAAGCAAAGGAGACCTTTGCTGATTTCGTGAAGAGATGGAGGGCTAAGGCAGCGCAGATGAAAGATAGACCGAGCGACAGGGACCAAATCCGGATGATTGTCCGTAACCTTCAACCCACTCTTGCCAGGCATATGGTTATGGCCCAAGCATGCTCAGACTTTAAAACATTCTTTGATACAAGCTTAGCCGTCGAAGAAGCAGTTCAATTGAGGATCCTCGACAAACCCGAGCCTGCTCCCAAACCCAATAAGGTTTACTCCGGAAACAGCAACAACCTGTTTGCTAACGCCAACTACACCAACCTCCCCAACACCTCCACAAACACAACCCAAGCCGAGCCGGTGAACCAAATAGCCACCCAAACCAATCAACCGCGTACCCAACCCCGCACTTTTGCTCAATTCTCAGCACCTCTTTCCGCCGTGCTTGAGAAATTGGTCGAAAGTGGCACCCTTAAGCCACTTAACCCTACTCCTTTGCCTCAAAAACTCCCTGCTTCCCACAACCCTAATGCATTCTGCGCCTATCATCAGAATGTGGGCCACCTAATCGACAACTGCTTCCGTCTCCGCCATGCAATCCAAGACCTGATAGACAACAAAACCCTCCCTATGCCACCACAAAAACCAAACACCGTCTCGAACCCACTCCCAAAGCACTCCAATGCCCATACCAACCTCATCTCCATAAGCCAACCCTTTAACCCTAGCCATTACATCGTTCCTGTCACCCAACCCAAGCCAACCGTCGAGCTGCCAGTTGAGAATGCCGTCTGTGCATTGGAAACCATGGAATGGGACTTTCAGAGAAGGTGGGAAGACCTGGTACAAGATTTATTGGTAGTAGAAGAAAGAGCTCTTGTCACTGGAGTATGGCCCGTGGCACTTAACCCCAGCCAAATTGAAGAATTGGAACATGGAGAATGGAGGCAAAATTGGGAGGAGATGATGGCTGATCCGTTGGATGGATATTCTCTATTTGCGCTGTTCATGGAGCCCGAACCTGTTGAAGAGAAAGATGAATGGGAATGAGAGCCCGAACCCAACGGATGGCACTGGATGGACGATTCTGATCCTCTGGATGAAACATCCTTGGCGTACCTTGTTCAAGAAGAGGAAGTGGTGGAAGAAATGGATCTGATGAATCCCCGTATGTTCTCAGGACTCAACGTCAGGACCATTGTCAACCTCACTCGAAACTCCGATGCTCTGGAACGTGCCATGGACTATCTTTTCCTCCCGCAGGAGTACATCATTGAGGAATTCTTCCCCCAATCCGTAGTTCAAATCCCTGATGAGCCCGACATCTGTGTATTGGATCCAGAAGATCTATGGGGAAAGTCTGAATTGGTGAACGTGTGGATGGACGGTGAAGAACTAACTGTCAATAAGGATATGTTGGATGAGGGCTCTCTGCAGATTAGCAATGATAACAGCAACAACAACAGCAACTTCTGGAATTCTTTGGAAGAGGACAGCATCTGGCACGCCCTGGAAATGGAAACTCTCAACGAAACGTTGGAGAAGACGGCACTTGACAAAGGGAAACGTAAGGCGGATGATTGCGACTTTGACTTCTCCGATTTATGGGAAGGTACTTGGTGGGAACCTATTCCCAAAACAGTTAGCAACCTTACCAGGAGTGGAAGAGTCTACCAGCCTACCAACCTCCAGCAGGGTAGCTCGTCCCGAGCCCCTCCGCCGCAGCAGAATACCCCTGCCAACCCCACAAACCTGAACACCTCCGTCCCTCAAGCTCCACAAAACAACCCTCCTAACCCCACAAAACCAAACCCACCTCCTCAGCCCAAACTGTCCATCGACCTCAACTCCCTCCCTGAATCTAATCCCGAAGCCTCCGCTGATCCTATCATCCGACAACTCCAGGAAACCCCCGCTCGCATGTCTATGTGGGAAGTGTTAGCTACCTCCCGCGAGCACCGTCGCAGGCTGGTCAACACCCTTTCCAGATTTGAAGTTCCCTCTGACATCGCCCCAGAAGCTCTCATCGCCCTCATTACCCCGAACTTCACCCAGCACACCTTATCTTTCACTGAGAAAGATCTGCCTCCTGAAGGGGCTGACCACAACAAGCCCCTTCACATCACCATGAAGTGCCTAGGAAAGTGGGTCCCGGCAATCCTTGTTGATAACGGCTCCGCCATTAATGTGTGCCCTCTCCGCACTGCTTATTGCTTGGGCCTCAAGAACAAGGACTTTGTGCCATCGAATTTGGGCGTTCGTGCTTATGATAATACGCGCCGGGATGTTTTGGGGACAATCAACTTGGAATTGGCAACTGGCAAGTTCGAAACCACCGTCGAATTCTGTGTGCTGGAAATACCCACATCTTTCAATCTCCTGTTGGGAAGGCCTTGGCTACATCGCCCGGATGTTATGGGTGTGCCCTCAACATTGCATCAGAAACTCATTTTGGGTTTGGAATCTGGAACCCTTATCATTTATGGAGACTCAAGCATCCGTCCGCACGCCGAGGACAATTCCCCGTTACTGGAAATTATGCATGGAGAGGAAGATATTGCCATGGGAGGCTTTGCGGTTATGACCTCGAAGGTATGTACCATCCGGGCCGAGGATGGCTTCTTGGTGAGCTCCGCAGCGCTGGAAATTATGAAAAGGATGAAATATCTGCCGGGTATGGGCTTGGGACTTTATGCTCAAGGTGTCCCCGAATTTCCTGACTTCCCTGAAAGTAACGACCGTTTCGGTCTAGGATATGAGGCCAAGAAGAGTGATCCAGCAAAGAAGTGGCGCAATCATGCCTGAGCCCGTGCAATTGAGACGAAGTTGAAGGAAAAAGAGCCGTTGTACCAAGGAGAGCCTGAGCCCTTTGTGGATCTCGAAACGAATAAGAAGTATCCCGGCTTCGAGATCTTTGCCAATGATACTTGGGAAAGTGATGAAGAAATTGCAAAGATAGAGGAGGTATCTGAGGCACTTGACTGGCTGGAAGCTTTTGGTTTGGGCAGTCTCCAACTCCTGTTTGAAGGTGAGGATCCGGAGGGTATGGTTGAAGACGCTGCGGTGCTTGTGCTTGGAGATGAAGAAGAGATTGAAGACCCCTCCAAACTCATTGTGGAGGCTGTAGGCATTTATGATAATTGCACTTTCATTCCACATGTAACTCGCACTCACAGCACTGACACTAAGTCTGAGTCTGAGTCTGACACTGACTCGTCATCTAGCACAGAGTCGGAGCTTGTGCCCATCGGCCCTCCACGTCGTAGCTCCTACTTTGAATTCGAGTCAACTGCTGTATTCCCCCCGTCTGATGAACTGGTTAATGAAATGAATGACGTTTTCGCTTACTTGCCGATTTTTGAAATAAACTGTTTGGATCCCGACGATGAAGGAATAGATTTCGATGGGGACATCCCCAAGGAGATCCGTTCCCTTATCGATCGCGAAAATGAAAGGCATGCTCAGCCTTTAAAAGAATAAATAATCTCAATAAACTTGGGTGATGAGGAGAACCCTCGATTGATTCAGGTCGGTTCCGGGCTATCCCCCACTGAGCTTCAAGAGTGCACAGATTTACTAAATGAATTCAAAGAAGTTTTTGCTTGGTCCCATGCGGACATACCCGGAATCGACCCAGAGATAGTCGAGCACAGGATCCCTCTCTACCCTGACGCCAAACCTGTTAAACAAAAACTAAGAAAAATGTGGCCTGATTGGGTATTAAAGATAAAAGAAGAGCTCACAAAATAAATCGACGCCGGTTTTCTAATCGTAACAAAGTACCCCACTTGGGTAGCCAACATCGCTCCTGTCCCCAAAAAGGACGGAAAAATCAGAGTGTGGGTCGATTTCAGAGATCTGAACAAAGCGAGCCCTAAAGACGATTTCCCATTGCCGCACATAGACGTACTCGTTGATAACACTGCAAGACATGCTCTACTTTCCTTCATGGATGGCTTCTCGGGGTACAATCAGATTCTCCTAGCTCCGGAAAACAGGGAAAAGACCACATTCATCACCGAGTGGGAGACCTATTGTTATCGGGTTATGCCATTTGGATTGAAGAACGCCGGTCCTACGTATCAGAGGGGTGCCACCACACTGTTGCACGACATGATTCACAAGGAGGTCGAGGTTTATGTCGATGACATGATAGTCAAAGGAAAGAAAAGGGAAGACCATCTCCCGGCATTGAGAAAGTTCTTTGAGAGGATTCGAAAGTACAGAATGCGACTCAATCCGCAGAAGGGCACGTTCGGAGTCACGGCTGGAAAGATGCTTGGATACATGATCACGACCAGAGGAATCGAGGTGGATCCTTCTAAGATTAAAGCCATTCTTGAGATGAAGCCGCCTCAATCCGAGAAGGAAGTCCGATGTTTCTTAGGAAAGATTCAATTCATTAGTCGGTTCATCGCCAAGTTGACTTTGACCTGTGAGCCGTTGTTTCGTCTGCTCAAGAAGGACGTGAAGTTCGAATGGAACGACAAGTGCCAAAAGGCTTTCGAAGCAGTGCGAACTTACCTACAGAATCCGCCGATCTTAATGCCACCCATTCCGGGAAAACCTTTGATCCTATACTTGTCTGTCACGCCCTCATCAATGGGGCGCATGCTGGCATAAGAGGGAGAAGATGGGGTTGAAAGGGCAATCTATTACCTGAGCAAGAAGATGGTAGGAAGCGAAGAGCGGTACACTTCATTGGAGAAGACATGCTGGGCGCTCGTGTGGGCCACAAAGAAATTGAGACACTACATGCTGTCTTACTCGGTGATACTGATTTCTCGGATGGACCCCCTCAAATATCTATTCGAGAAGCCAGCACTTACCGGTAAGTTAGCACGTTGGTTGCTCTTATTGGCCGAATTCGAAATCAAGTACGTCACTTGCAAGTCTGTGAAAGGAAGAGCAGTAGCAGAATTTTTAGTAGATCGCCCGATCGAGGGTCCAGAACACACGGAGTTTCAATTTCCCGACGAAGACGTAATGACTATAGTTGACGAAACATGGACGTTGTACTTCGATGGAGCTACAAATCAAAAGGGTTTTGGGATTGGCATACTGCTAGTCTCGCCCGAGGGGTCACATATTCCCCTTGCTTTCAAATTGAATTTCAAAGTCACGAACAACGAAGCAGAATATGAGGCATGTATTGTTGGAATGGAAGCTGCACTCGAAATCGGAGTCAAGGTACTAGAAGTTGTTGAGGATTCTAATCTGGTCGTGTCACAAGCAAACGGAGAATGGAGGGTTAAGGATGAAAAGATAAAGCCATATCATCAGCAACTCGATGAGCTCATCCCGAGTTTTCATAAGGTGACCTTCACACACGTTCCGAGAATGAAGAATCGCTTCGCCGACGCACTTGCTACTTTGGCATCTATGTTGGAACTTCCAATCGGGGTGAAACTAAGACCTGTTATGATTGAGCAGAGAGGGAAGCACGTGTACGACTACGTCATGAACATCGACGGGCCTGATGATGGACTCCCTTGGTTTCACGATATTTGGAATTTCGTCGAGAAAGGATAGTTCCCTGTAGATTCAACCAAGAAGGATCGGATCGCTTTGCAACGATTGGCGTCGCAATACATTATCTGCAGCGGACAACTGTACCGGCGATCTCCATGCGGAGTTCATAAGTTGTGCATTCACGGTGATGACACGAGAGCGGTAATGGAAGAAGTCCATGAGGGAGTTTGTGGGCCCCACATGAATGGAATGATGCTGGCAAAGAAAGTTCTGAGGTTGGGTTACTATTGGTCGACTATGGAGACAGATTGCATTGAGTATGTGCACCGATGTCATAAGTGCCAGACTCATGCTAATCTTATCCACGTCCCGCCTTCGGAGTTACACTCAATGGCGACACCATGGCCCTTCTCCGCCTGGGGCATCGATGTCATTGGAAGGATTACGCCCGCAGCTTCTAACGGTCACAGGTTTATCTTGGTAGCGGTTGATTATTTCAACAAGTGGGTTGAAGCAGCCTCGTACAAAACTCTCACGGCAGTTCAAGTGGCTCACTTCATCAGGCAAAACATCATTTATCGGTATGGGGTACCTCAAGCCTTCGTATCTGATAATGGTGTTCACTTCAAAGGGAAAGTTCTAGAGCTTTTTGACGAATTCAAGATTTAAGTGCATCACTCGACCACTTATCGACCGCAAACGAATGGGGCAGTTGAAGCAGCGAACAAGACCATCAAGAGCATTCTCGAAAGGACTGTTGAATCGGCTAGGAATTGGCATGAACAGCTACCGCTAGCTTTGTGGGGATACCGGACATCTATCCGCACACCGACAGGGGCAACACCCTATTCTTTGGTGTACGGTATGGAAGCCGTTCTCCCCATTGAGCTGGAAGTTCCATCACTCAGGGTCATGGCTGAACAAGGAATAGATGAGGCCGATTGGATCAGTGGAAGGTTCGAAGAACTCATGCTGTTTGATGAAAGGAGGTTGCGAGCCTTGTACCACATTCAGGGTTACCAACGCAGGATCGCCCGAGTATTCAACAAGAAGGTAAAGTCGAGGGATCTGCAAGAGGGGGACATGGTAGTCAAGGAAATCCGTGCGCTAGTTTTTGACCTGCAAGGGAAGTTCCGACCAAAATGGGCCGGGCCATACATCATCAAGTCGATCCTTTCCGGAGGAGCAGCATCAATCATCGACCTCGACGGCAACGAATTCTCGAACCTTGTCAATTTGGATCAGCTTAAACAATATTACCCTTGAGAGAGCTCGCTGGGCCGAAAACCGCAAGGGCGGGCGGTCCCAGGCAAAAATTAGAGCAAGCCTGCTAGGTCGAAAACCCGCAAGGGCAGCCTAGGCAAAAGTTAAGGCAAAAAGTCGAAGAGAGCTCGCTAGGCTGAAAACCCGAAAGGGCGGTTCTAGGCAAAATTTAGAGCACAAAAAGGAGAGTGTTAATACCCGAGCGAACCCTAGCCTGAACTACGTATGGGCCTGATTCCCCTTTCTTAAGGGATACGTAGGCAATCTCACTCTGATGTTCGGTCCTAAATTCCAAAAATCCCAGTCCAAATTGACAAGTCAAGACGTTTTCTTTCAAGGCGCATGCGATTAACGAACCGAAAGGGGGAAACCCTTAATCAGTCGATTTTATTCAGATTACTTCTTTATTACAGGCTGAGCATGAAAAAGGAAAAACACACAACGAGACCTAACTTTTATTTAAAAACTGGCAAAGTAAGCTTTTTAACCCCTCCTTGCTTCCACATCTCTCCTTAGCCATTTGCGGTACCTTCCGGTTGAAGCAATTGAGAAAAGTGGGTCGTTTGGCTCAGTCCTACGAGCCTCCCACATTCGAACATAATTCCGAAGGCCCGGAATGGTGAAGGGAGGGAGACGAAGCACTTTAGATCCTTGCGGCGGCACTTCTTGACTAAGCCCAAGCTGACGAAGGATGCGGAAGGGTGAGTAGAAGGTAAAGCCTGTCAAGCCAGCCACAAACACGTGCATCGAGCCCATGTTGCTCACAGTCATTGCGAGAAGTCTCAGCCAATGGCACCGCCAAGCGATGTCATCTTCCTCTGCGGATGCAAGGAAATCAGCCCAGTCATCTTCACTGCTGTACATCACCTGGAACGGACGGTTCCATCCGCTCGCTCGATACCACCAGTCATTCGCCGGCGGTGTCAGCAAATTCAACTTGTCACAAAGCCACATCTATCCAAAAAGAGAGAAAACAAGTAAGGAGCCAGATAAAGCCTAAACCGAGCGTCGAGGTAAAATGAATGTGAGAAATAGAAAAAGGAGAGCTGAGTGAGGTCCCTAACCTGCAGTAACAGTGGGCTACCACCAAAAACCCTTGTGCGACCTGCATGGACGGCATCTAACCCCATCAAGGTTTTAGCAAGGACCAAGGGTGCAACGTCTTTGCGAGCTTCGATCCGAGCAGCAACTCCCACCAATAGAGCACTGGGCTGACCAACAGATGGAACCAGCAGGAAGGCCGCCAGGAGGCAAATGCAGTAGGCTGTCATTCGGCAACCTTGATACTCGAAATCCGTTAAGTCTCCAGGTGGACTGAATCTCTCGTACAGTTGCACGACGTTGATGGCATTGCCCCTAGTCAAGAACTCAGCAACGTTCCCACTGACACCCAGCTTGGCTTTTAGTATGTTCTTCATGCTCTCCCTAAGCATAGGAACAATTGGCTCGGCGGATTCATGGTTGCCCAAATAGGTGTGGAATTCCTCAACGGTGGGGCATAGCTCTTGAGAACCGAAGCGAAAGACATGCACTTCAGGATCCCAAAAGCGTGCCGCCGCGTGCAATAACACAGGACGGATGGCAATCTCACGAAGGTATTTCAAGGCATGAAGGCGATGCCCTCGGAAGTTCAGCCAGTCGATGCCCTCGAGGCTGTCCAACCAAGGGCGAAACAAGGCTTGGTTCAACAAAGCCATGAGAAATGGGACTTTTGAGAGATGGATGATGGAATGGAGTGTGAGTGACTTACCAAAGTGAGTCTAGTATTTATAGAGGCCTAGGGGAGACAACACCACTTCCCCACCAGCCTTGAAACTCATCATGTTCCATATTTTCAAGATTCAAACTTTGGAAAGCTTGAAAAAGCATTGGAAAGATATTAGTCTTGCTTCGGGAAGCCACTAACCCTTGGAAAGCAGCTTAAGGAGAGTTACAAGACGTCTTGGAAGTGTGCATGCAGAGCAAAAGGACACAAGGGAGCTGGGAAATGATCTTGGAAAAGAACATAAGTCTGCAGATCACAGCAGTCCCGAGCGCTCGGGAGTTAATTCCCAAGCGCTCGACAATACTCTCGAGCGCTCGAGAGTTCTACAATTTTGACAGCAAGTTTCTTCCTTGGTTTTTGGTCCCGAGATAACACCTCAAGCTTGGTTCATCCAGTTTAACAAGTTTCAACCTACTTCTAAGGGAATACAGCGTGTCCAGTTATCCGTTTGTCTGAGTATTCATGAATATTCCTCAAAAAACCTCAAAATCCCAATGGTTTCCTTCCCGTCAACGTGTCAAAATTCGTGTCGAGAGTATTTATTCAAGTCTAATGGCATGCGCGAGTCTTAATGCGTACTAGTGACTGAATGAAGCGATCGAACTCGCGCCGAAGCTTACGAAATCAATTTTCGCCTTTAAACGCCCCTATTCCGTTATTCATGGCGGCGTTGGAAGCATGAACTTGGATCAACTACTCTTGTGTCCCATTCCCGCACCCGATCTCGGTCAAGTTTAATCATTATTCTCCTTAATGATCGCAAATTCCGCATTAAGGGCATTTTTGTCATTTCAAATCAAATTCCATGAGTCGAGTCGATTATGTCAAGTTTTATTCCGTTTTGAGAGTATCGGTTGAAATTCGCGTGCTCTTTGCTTTCTTTCAAAGCTAGATGGACATATTTCATAAAATACAATTCTTAAAGGGAGTGCAAACGAACGCAAATCGAGAAAAGTGCAAATTTTCATAAATAAATAAGGCATCTACAATGAGTAAAGAAGGAAGTACATAAGCTGGGGCAAATACACGCCCAATCCTATCTACCGGGGCACGCAGGCCCAAACAAAACCAAGGCACGCAGGCCCGGAGGCTACAACTGTGCTGGCACGCAGGCCCATGCGAAAGAAAGACTAACAAAGCAAAAACCTAAAGCTCAGCCCAAGCGGATCCTCTTCTGCTGGCGTCCCCCGGACTCAGAACTCTCAACCTCGTCCTCGTCGCCGTCATCGTCGTCGGAAGGGCCTGAGGCAGTACTCGAGTCCGTGGACCCTAAAGCTCGTGACTCGAGCGACTCCTCTGTATCCTCCTTTGACTCCTCAGGAGCAGGTCTCCGCCGGGACGCTGCCCTAGGAAACACCTCGAACTGCCCAGCCCCTGCTCTTTGTCTACCCCGGCCTCTTGTGCTAGCAGAAGCTAGCAGGCTCGTGGTGTCCTGCGGCTGTGTCCTGGCCGAGCGTCGTGGCTGCACCTACATGTCATGAACATTCATTCATTTCATACATGTTTTAGATCCAATAAAATGTATATGCATGCATTTGCATTTTCATACCTGAGAAGCAACAGGTGGAGCAGGCTCAGGAACAGGTCTAGTCTGGAAGGTCCTTCCCTTGGCGCAGTTCTTCAACAGCTGCCACATCCCCACCATCAGCATGATAGCCTGCTCTGCCCATTCTCGCGGCACCTGCACGATAGTTCAAAAGTCAAAGCAATGTATGCATGAACAAGAAACATCTGAAGCATGAAAAGAAACAAAGTTGTGTTATACCTGTGCGGGAAGCTGCATCCGTGGCTGCGGAAGGCGTGGAATGTCTAGCATCGCCCGTGCTCCAGAAGGGTCCCTCACCCCAATCGACCAGTCCAGCGTCGGTAACCTGGCTGGTGCAGAAGTCGCAGCTGCCTCTGGAACCTGTGAGCTGCTCACGCCTCGGCCCAAGGTCCTAGTACCTCTCCCACCAACAGGAGGTCTGGCACCTCGCCCCCTGCAGCGTGAAGAACGGCCACTTGGGCCCCGTCCTCCAGCCTCACCTCCAGGCTCACCTCCCACCTCACCTCCAGTCTCACCCCTGGCCCGCCTGGCCTCAGCCTCAGCTACCCGCCTCTCCAGCTCTCTCTCTACACCCAAGCTAGTGGCCAAGTATCTGTCCCTGTAAGCCGCATAGTCCAATGTGCGCCGCAGATGCCGCTCCAGATCAATGCCAGGCACCGTATACCACTCCATCTCAGCTCGTGTATAAGTCTCGGTCCGCTGCACCCGTGGAGGGAGTAGCCCCAGCACGACGAACTTTGGAAGACCGAGTGACTGTCGCGTCACCCGATCCCCCAGGTACCACTGCCAACCCAGGGGACACTCCAGCAAGACTCGACTCCGTGCCACCTCCCGGCTCCTCGGAAGGAAGTCAGCCTCCACCCTGGCCCATCGGTCCCAGTGAACCTGTGTTCAGTTGTTATACATTAATGGTCAAATCTTATAAAGGAAAGTATAGGCATGGAAAGAAAGAAAAGGTCGACATTCGTACCGTAACTCCAGTGATGTTATCCAGCCAGCGCCGGAAAGTCATCACCAGTCCACGTCGCTCCTTCGCCCTCCGGTACTCTGTACTCCATGCAAGTGCACGTGGAAGCAAGCTCGGATTTGTGCAAGTGTTCTCAAGTGGGAACATGCCCAAGACCTCGTAAGCCCAAAGCTGCATATTTCGGAAGTCGATTCAATTCAAGTCAGACACATGTTCGATTCAATTCAGTTCAATCAATCAAAACAAGGCAAAGCAGTGACATTGCATCATACCTCAATCACTCGCCAGTAACCGCCTATGGTGTCCCCCACTCCGCGTGAGGCGGCTCCTAAGAAGCAGTAGAGTGTGCACAGAGCAGCACCGCCCCAGTCATATCGTCCAGCCTGCCTCAGATCCATCAGGCCCGCCAAGTAGCTCAAGTGAACTCGGGATCGCCTGAGCGGGAACAGAGAAGCCCCGAACAGGTACAGCAAGTAAGCCCTGGCCATCTGGGCCACCTCAGCGTCGTCTGCTGGCTCGTGATCCCAATACACTGTGAACTGCCCGTACTCCGCTACTCCGCCACTATGGCGCGGAACCCGTCCGAGGAACCACCTCCGGGCTGTATCATCCAGGTCTATGCTCGGGTCGAAAGGAATCGGCTTGCCTCCAACCCGGAGCCCCTGATCGCTGCAAAGTCAAAAGGCGTCACCGTCATCTCCCCAAAGCGGAAGTGAAACGTATTGGTGGTGTCCCACCACCGCTCGGCCAGCGCCGTCATCACCGCACGGTCGACCCTCACCGCCGTCAACAGCTGGATGAATGGCCCAAAGCCGGCCTCCTCCACCAGCTCCCGCACTCTCCAGGGCAACGCCTTGAAATGCTGCAATGAGTGACCTGAACCCCCGTGGCCGTAAATATCCTTGGTACGCTGTTTCAACAGAGCAAAGAGATAGCATAAGTAAGCAACAATTGATTCAGGAAAGCAAGTCTAATGCAGGAAAAGTAAACTATTAAAGTCATGTTGTCGTCCATCTGGAAGAGATGTGTGAGGCTCGATCTCGGAGAAGCAGGTCCTCAGGATAATCCGTCCGAGCAGGAGTATAGCTAGTCATCCCCGACAGCTCAAAGAAGTGTAACCGCGGTGCGTAAGCATCCGATGTAAACCCAGGTCGTGCACGGGCCAAGTAGGCCTTCACCTCAGCGACTGCGTAACTCACTCCTCAATCACCACCTCTGCCTCCGGCTCCGCCCCAACTCCATCTCCGACTCTGCTCCGAGTCCTCCAACACCTGATACCCCAGCGTCGCTCAGCAGAGCTCCTAGCAGAAAAGCCGAGGTCTGACCCTCCGTGGACCGCGCGTCCCTCAGCACATCTCTCATCCCGGCGTCGAGGCCAAGCGCATCCAAAATGTCCTGCGGCCTTGCGGTGTCTAAAAAGTCCCCCTCCGTGAATGGAACCGGGCGCGAAGCACCGATCCCGCTATCACCACCTCTCGACTCTACGGTCGTCGTCCTCAGCACTGGCGACGCGACGACGTGACCAGCCATCACTACCTCCCCACTAGCAACATCCCTCCGTTCACCACCGGCCCGCTCCGCGGCCGCGAATAGATCCTCTATCGTGGGAGTATCGGGAGTAACAGTAGCACCTACTCCACTACTCGAGACCCCCGCCTCACTGCTCAATGGGCCCCCGCTACCCGTGGCCGACTCTTCGCCATCTCCTCGCACCACCTCGCTGTCACCGAGATCCCCCACTGCCGCCACACCTCCGATAGTACCCTCTAGTGTCTCTGCACCCTTGCCAGCTTCAACTACTGCCATCATATCATCACCAACCACCTCCTCCTAAGCTTGAGCAGCAGCACCACTCCTGTCCACCTCCATCGCCGCCGTGGTCGTCGCCGCCGCCTCCTCGCGGCTGGGTGTCTCCCTGTCACCACCGCTCGCCATCGCTGGTTCTTCTACCCCCCAAGCCTTCTTCTTCCTTTTGATTCGTGCCTCTTGGCAAACGACAGCCCACTGGAAGATCGCGAAGAAATCAAGATCTTGAGCTCGATCCGTTTTGGAGAGAGAAGGGTCGTCTGAACGAGAGAGAGATTGACCGAGAGGGGAGAGAGATCAGTCGAGTGAGGAAGAACGATCGCCTGAGAGAAGGAGTGAGTGCGGTCGAGTTTTAGAGATGTACGGCTGCTCTGGTTCTTAAGCGCTCGAGAATGGGTTTTGAACCCTTGAACGAGTGAAGAAGATGAAAAGGACAGTGGCCCCCAGCAGTAGTCTCGAGCGCTCGAGACCACTCCCAAGCGCTTGGGAGTGGTTCTGAGCGCTGAGATCTATCCTCAGCCTTCTTAACTTTCTCTTCCTTCTTACAAAATCAATCTCAGTCCTGTTTTCAACCGCGTCGAACGAGACTTTGGAACGCGAGCCTCCGTCGGTGATGTGTTCTTAACCTCACGCTTCACAAATTGGTGTCTCACTTGGTAGTCTATCGAAATTTGGCTATTTATACTAAATTCTACATGTTTGCAGGTATTTATACCCTTGCATGCATCACACGTGCTTGCATTTGCATCCGCCAAACAGAGCAACAGGTGGACCTTTCATGCGCTTATCTTATTAAACTCGTGTCGATTATTTCTCGTGCATACATCACACGTGCTTGCATTTGCATCCGCCAAACAGCGCAACAGGTGGACCCCGCAGTTTATTAAACTCGTGTCGATTATTTCTCGTGCATGCATCACACGTGCTTGCATTTGCGTCCGCCTAACAGAGCAACAGGTGGACTCTTCATGCATTTACCTTGTCGAGGTCTTGTGCATGCATCACACATGCTTGCATTTGCCCCAAAGAACTACACTGGTCTGATCTCTGCAGGGAAGGGTACGTAGGCAGTCTGAAAGGACGCGACCGCATGCATCAAACGCTTTTACTTGCATTTGTGTTGGAAATTAAGGGTTTGACGTGGCCCGAATTGGGTTGTCTCAATCTTTGAATGTCACTCGCATCCAGACATGATGCCGAGCGCCATCCAAAGAGGGGCAACTGTAGACACCCTGATTTGGACATTTCGAATTTCCTTAATTTGTGGCCCGGAGGCTCCCCGATGATGAAATTGGATTAAACAGGCTTTGGGCTGATGGCACAATGCTCCTTGAAGGACTTTAAGAGGGAAATAAAATGTAAAAGTGGCTTTCAAGCGCTCTGGATCAATCCCAAGCGCTCCAGAGCATTTTTCAAAACCTTGGACCAGTCAACTCTCGAGCGCTCCAGACTGAAGTCCCAAGCGCTCGAGATCACTCTCAAGCGCTCGAGACTTTTGTACTGCCCAATGGATGTTGGAGCTTCCCCACTATCCTTGCAGCCATCATTTCAACCGTTTGAACGGGTCTTTGCCTTAGATCGCACTCAACCTCAGTCAGAGGTGAGTCAGAAAGGAAGATTTCATTTTGATATCAAATAATATTTTCCCAAATTAAACCATGTGCTATGTTGGGCTATAAAAAGGGAGGGTTGGTCTTCAGTTGGACCACGAACTCTCTCTCTCTAGAGTCCCTTCTCTCTAACAGTTCAAGGCAAAGAGACCAGTTCTCATCCCCTTGGAAGCAAAAATCCCATTTTCAAAAGCAAAAACAAACCAAAAATCCAAGGTAGCAAGAAGATGGAAGGGGTTCAAATCATTATTAGCTTCTGATCTCCTGAAGTTTTCATTTCTTTCCCATCTTCTAAACCCCTCTTCCAAGGAGCAAAGTTCCAAGCAAAAGCTAGAAGCCTCACACTTTGGTGTCGACCAAAAGCAGGGCTGTTTTTTCCCTTCTGAGGGAGGCTTCCCAGCTCACTCCAGTCCTCAATACTGGAAGTGTGATGGGAGAGCCTTAGTGTTAAAGCAAGAGCAAAGGGTCGCGAGTGTTTTTCATGCATGCAGCACTGACGACACTCCCGAGCGCTCGGGACTACTCTGGAGCGCTCAAGAGTAGTGCCAGCCCCACTTTCCATTTTTTCTAGCACTTAAACTAACATGCAAGGGATATAGAGGCAGGTCTCAAGCAAAAAGGGTCTTCTTAAAATGTTTTTGCTGTATCTGATCTGATTTCCAAAAAAGATAAGGATCATTTTCATGTAAAAGAAATGCAAAAACATGTTTTTCAGTAGATTAAAAAGACGAAACCTTTGGCATGCAAAATGAATAAATAGATCTGTTACATGAAAACATTAAAGCAAGGGCAATGATTGGTCGAGATCAGTCTGGGAGTGCAGCTCACTCTAGAGCGCTCGAATCTACTCCAGAGCTGTAGACACCCCAATCTGGGCTTCCAGATTACTTTACTTACGGTATTTGATTCTCCGATGATGAAACGGATCAAGAACACCCCGGGAATGTAAAGTGTTTGAGCTTTGAGTGTTTGAAAAACCCTTAAACCCAACCTACCCTAAGCCACTTCAAAAACGCCAAAAAACCCTTCTGACCCGCGCCAGGGTGCAACCATTGCGCGCCAGGGCGTACCATCGCGCGCCAGAGGCGCACCCTCGCGCGATGGTCCCACTCCCTCGCGCGATGGTCAGTTTTCCAGGTGTGGTCAAAGTCAAAGTTTTGACCGTTGACCCACGCGCGACAGCTGTCACACTCGCGCGACGGTCCCACACCATCGCGCGACGATCCCAAACCTGTCACAGTCACCTTTAACAGTTGGGAAAACTTAGCCATGAAGTAACCCACAACCTGCACGTCTCTTTGTTCCAGATCCTTCCAAGCCTCCTATAAATACCCCCCTTTGTTCATCTTTTCAAAGGTTCCAAAAAATCAAGCAAAAAAGGTTCTAACCCTAGCCCTTTGTTTATCTCTTCTCCATTAGCAAGTGAAACATTTCGGTTTCCTACCTAGCACTCAAGAACATAGTTTGTTCTCACTCAAATCCTACTTTCAACTTCAAACATTCAAAGTTCAAACACTTTTCAAACCTCAAAGCCAAAGGTATAGCTTGCCTTTGTTCTGCTCTCTGTTCTGATCTCTGAGGGGTGCTGGCAGGGCCAAGACTGGTAATCAATACCAGTTCTGGTCCTAAAGCCAGCAGTGTTACAAGAAACTTGGGATCTGGTACTCCCTCGCGCGATGGACTCACTATCTCGCGCGACCCTCCTGGGTTGCACGCGACAGTCCACGTGGGGTTTGGGATGCTAGTTACTTGTTTGTACTTACTATGTTATTTTTGTTTATGTTTAACTCACTATTAAGCATGATAAAATCAGTTTATTGCTTTCCTATGTTAAAAAATGCTAGCTTGCACTTCAATATTCATTTATGTTGCTTTGGAGTATCCTTGACCTTTACGAACATGTTTGAGAACCCATAAACATGTAAACCAAGCAGTACATCGATCCCTCGTCGACAGATCGACACCATCGCGCGATCTTTGCGCCAGGCGCCGTCGCGCGCTGGCGCACCCTCGCGGCGAGGCACACCCTCGCGACAGTGGTATCTCGCGCGACGGACTTCTTCTGACCAGTGATTGGCCTTGCATGGATAACTATGGGTAACTAGGCCTTTGGTCTCTGTTTTGTCCACACTGTTTATGGACTGTTTTGTCAATTTGTAGGGCTTTTCAGCCTTTAAACTGTATATTATAAACTGCTTATCAACTGCTTGGTTTGTCCTGGGTGTGCACTGGTCCTTCCAGAGCCCAGAGGGTTTGAGAATAAGAGCTGTGGGCTTAGGCTTACTGGCGCGCGCAGGTCTTGTAGTAGCGCACGCAGGTGTGACTAGCATGCATTGACTTGATCAGTGCATACTGTTTTCCTGCACACGATACTCCAAGACAGGGGCTTTCCAGTCTGTCTAATTCCCACAGCAGTCTGTTTTCATCCTATACTAACTGTTTCAAATAGAGCAAACATGCCATCTATCACATCTTGCAAACATGTTACAGTCTTAATCCCCGATTAACTGTTTCCCCGCCCTAACTGGCTAAGAAATGATTAAAGAAGAAGAAGAATCACAAAGTTTTCACAAAGTGCCTAAGTGGAGACCGATCTCCGGATTGGGCGAGAGGGGTGCCTTAAAATCCTTCCCCTCTCGTAACCTGGCTCCCGAACCCAGATATGGTTATGACGGACTGGTTCCTTCACTTTTTCAAATCAAACAGCGCGGCAGGTGCTTCGAAATACGGTTCCTTGGGTGTCGGACCTTCAAACCCGAGTGGCGACTCTGTATTCCGAGCGCTTGCCTCTTTTTCGCTCGCGCTCCCTCGATCTGGGCCCTTGCATTTGGAATCCGGAAATTCCAGGGCATGCTGCCCACAGTGGCGACTCTGCTGGGGATAATCGAACCAATATTAATCCATACTTAGAGTTTAATACGTTTGTGAACAATCCCTTAAAAGTCTGTCAAAACGGTGAGTTTCGCGCTGCCGAAGGTTGGAATGGTGATTTAACAGGACCCCGTGTCCGGCCAATCTAATCTGGGACTTTTTCGATTGTTCACTTGCGTAGTTTCCTCTAAAGATGGACTAAATAAAGTGAGCCGAGCTTGAAAAGGCATTTTGCGATTTTGTGATTCTTCTTCTTCTTAATCAATTTCTAGCATCTCATTTGCATCGATGTGGGATAAGCCTCGTTGGATCGTTTTGGCAATCCGGCACGGTTTACCGGAGCCCGGGGACCCCGAATGACCAACAACCTTCGACGATGATGGGTCATGCTACCGTTTGACTGTTGCTCAGCGATATCGCGGGCAACGGGAGGTATATCTGTGGCCCTAGTCCGAGGAACCTGTTACGAACCAAAACCGGCCTTTGCATATACAAAGCATTAGAACTCTCCAAACTAGGACAGGTACCTACAGGGTAGGATCTACTTGCATCTAACCCCATATACTGTCTACGTGTTACTGCTTTCCCTATCGCATGCACTGTACATACATTGTTTTGCATAGGAGCATGCTTAAGGCAGTTCTTTCTTTCGAGTTTGTCTTGCGCTGTCTAAAACGTTGTTGGACCTGATGAGGAGTCGTTCATTTTATCGAATGTTCGTTATCAATCGCAAAGTCCTTAGATCTGCGAGACTTTGAGAAATCAAAATTTACTAAATCCTCGCCTCATGCCTGATTAAGGATTCAACCGACAATAAGGAACAACAAAGTATTGGTGCTGTGTCACTGGCGCCGCCTAGGTTGAAGTGCGTTGTCACTATACACCACGTTGTTCGAGGTTAAGGTGCCACGTCATCAATGCCAAGTTGTTTCTAATTCAAAGTTGAACCTTCAAAAGGGACTTGACGAAGATTTAGTCTATTTTGACATCTTTTAGGATCTGTCGATCTACTCAAGGACACATCGCCGAAAAGAATTCTGAGGATTCTGACAACGTCTGAAATTCGTGAGGCAAATTCGTCTCTGGAACTGTACATACATACATGTTGTTTTGCATAAGAGCATGTTTAGGGCGGCTTCTAGGTTGTCTCTCGCTTTCGAGTCTGTCTTATGCTAATTTGGACGCTGTTAGACCCGATGAAGAGTCATGCATCTCGATGGTGCATGTTGTTATTTTTCAAAGTCCCTAGATCAGCGAGACTTTGGGAAATCAAACCTTATTAAGTCCTTGGCTCATGCCCGATTGAGGATTCAACCAAAAATAAGGAACCACAAAGTGTTGATGTCGTGATATTGATGTCATTTTGGTTATCGTGCTAAGCACGTACACCGCCCGGCTAACGCGCGTTGTCGCTGAAGCCACCCCGGTAAAGGTATCACGCCATCAATACCGAGTTGTTCAAAGTTGAATCTTCCAAAGGGACTAGTCGAAGACTTAGTCTGTTTTGACATCTCTTAGGATCAGTTTGATCCTTTCAAAGGATACACCCTCGAAAAGAAATCTGAGGATTTTGGCAGCGTCCGAACATCATGAGACAGATTTGTCTCTAGTTCTAGAGTCTAGGGTGGACACCGACAACGACGTGTACATTGCATTCTATTTGCTGCAGGAACACCACTGAGCTTTCACTTATTTTACTGTCTAGTTCTGAGCCATTGCACCGAGCAAGAGAGTACCAAAAGGAAGAGCCAAACCTGCTTGAGAACGTCTGCCGGAGCTGTTACACCTTTGCTTCCAAAGTCATATCTCCTTCCTCGTTCATCAATCCAGAATGGCAGCACAAATGGAGCTGGTTGAGCTCAGGAAAGCTGTAGAGGAATTGGGTCACAAGATGGACAAGCAGATGATTATGGTCCAGGGACTCGTTGGCCTCTCTACCTCTACAACCCAACAACCAGATATCGGACAAGTCAAAGAACTCTCTCAAGCCTGCCACGCTTTTGCGGTTGGGATCAAGTTGTGCCCAAAGGACATGTTCAAAGACCTGGCTGAGTTTCATGAGGCCAGGACCTACCCAAAGGAGGATGCTGGGTCCTTATTCACAACCATTGCCGAAGGGGAAGACATGCTTAGTGATGATTTCAACCCCGAAGGCGAAAGAATGCATCCTGTTGATGAGGCAATGTGGTGCGATTGCAAAGCAAACAGGGGTTCCACTTTGAATTCTCAATCTGTTCGCCGGAACCCACCAAGGACTTTCTCATGCTTCTCGGCACCTTTGGCCTCAGTTTATGAGAAGCTCCTTGATACTGGTGCCATCAAACCCCTCAATCCAACTCCTCTACCCAAAAATCCATCACCCAATTTCAAGCATAACCTCTATTGCACCTACCATCAAATGCATGGTCATTCCACCAATGCCTGCTTCCAGCTTCGACATGCCGTTCAAGATCTCATCGATTGTGGCACCATCACAACCCCACCTCCATCAACAGCCGATGTCAATCAAATTCGAAGCGCTCAAAGCCTCCGATCCCGAACCCAACCCCGGAGTTTCTCTATCTTCGAGGCATCTCTATCCACAGTAATGGAGCAGCTTTTCCAATCTGGGCATCTCAAGTCTTTGACCCCAACTTCTCCACCCAAAGTCCTACCGGCCAACTACAACACCAACCATTTCTGTGCCTTCCACCAAATGCCTGGCCATCTCACTGATAACTGCTATCGTCTTAGACATGAGATTCAAGACCTAATTGACAATGGCACATTTCAAGTTCCACCGAAGCCCAACCTCACTTCTAACCCCTTGCCTCAACACGGGTCTGACCCTCTGGTTGGTCAGATAACTATCAACTCCACTCAAATCAACCCGAACTCCAAGCCGGCTACATCCATCCTATCTGAGCCTGAGGACAGGCTGCTGGCCGCTGTTTGTGTGAATGAGGTTTTCACTGCTGACATCTGGATTGACAGTGATGAGGGGCTTGCAAATAAAAAGACTGACTGTCTGAGGTCCATTGATCAAAGGAGCATCGAGTAGGTTTGGTTGAAGAAGCTGAAAAAGCCGAAGTGCTATTGCTTGGGCCTGACATCCGCTGGATCCTATGTCTTTTTGTGGAAGCTACGGGTAGCTTTTTAAATATTGCATTTCAAAACTGCGTCTAGTTTGCATTGGCGTTTTGTCTGAGTCTGACACAGAGTCTTGTGTGTCTGTCTAAGTCTAGCTCTGAGTCGGAGTTCGTGCCTCTTGGCCCTCCACGTCGTAGCTTTTGTTTCAAGTTTCGAGTTTGCTATACTTGGCAAACCCCGTGGGTTTTTATGATATGCATCATTCTGCTTCTAATTACTTCACTGGCTTTTATATAAACTGTGTCGACCCTGACGACAAAGGGATAGATTTCGATGGGATCATTCCCAAGGAAATGTGTTCCCTCGCCAAAAGGGAAGACAAAAGGCATGCTCAGCCTATTAAAAGAAGAAGTAATTTTAACAAACTTGAAAGACAAGGATAACCTCCCAATGGTTCCATTGGTTCAAAGCTATTTCCAGAGGAGTATTGCGCCCGGTCAGACAGGCTCGAAGAATTCATCGATGTCTTGGCATGGTCTCATAAAGACGTGCCTAGCGTTGATCCTGAGATAAAGAAGTGTCGAATCCCCTGCTACCGGGTACCAATCCAAAAAATAGAAACTCAACGGGGCTCCGGGCCTCATATCATGTTCAAAGGCAAAAACAGTGGCGTTCCGCCGAGTACCAATGAGAAAGTGTACAAAATGGCCTGGAGCGAGGCATTTCCAACCGAAGCACTTTTGACTCTGCGTCATCAAAGCCATTTTATCTGGGGCTGCAACCAACGGCCTTCGACCTCAATGGCAACAAATTCAATACCATGGTCAACCTGGATCAATTCAAAAGCAACTTTTCCCTGAAAGAAGCTCGTTGGGCTGAAAACCCCAAGGGTGGGTAGTTCCAAGCAAAAGTTAGAGCAGCCTGCTAGACCGAAAACCTATGAAGGGGGTCTAGGCAAAAGTAATAGGCAATATTCAAAAGCTCGCTAGACCGAAGACCTGAATGGGCGGTACTAGGCAAAAGTTAGAGCGCAAAAGGTGAGGTAAATACTCGAGAGTTAACCCTTAGCCCGAACTACGTTTTGACCTGATTCCCCAAAGTGGGATACGTAGGCAGTTTCTCATTGAGACTCGGTCATAATCTATCAATTGGATCCATGGTTGACGTCTTGGTACACATCAAAAGTCGGAGAGGATCAAAGATCAAGCTGCATTGGAGGAACCAGAAGGGGAAAAACCTTTGTCTTTCAATTTTATTGCAAACTGCTATTTCTATTACGGGGTGAGCATAAGTCTTAAAAATATTTGAAGCATCAAAAACAGAACGAAATGCTACAAGCCTAATGGCTCACAGTTTATTCTTAGTTCAGCGAGGTCTGATATGAGCAGCAACAGTCTCGCGTGCTAGCTTATAGTCACGCGCGTTTGTTCAAAATAATTCGCGTTGGTATCGGTCCTGTGCGTGCTCTTTCAATCCCAGCGGTAGTCTGCTTTTGCCCTCGAATGTTGTTCCAGGGGCTTTTGCCAAGTCTTGTCATACCATGCAGGTCATATGGACTTAATGTGACTGCACGGGGGTGTCGGTTTCAGTCCGGGCCTATACGAGTCATCATATGTGTCTTATGTCCATCTTTGTGACATTTTTCCAATTTTTCAAACAATTGTCATGTCGAGATGCTTTTCTCGATTTTGTTTGTATAGGTCTTTGTACCTTTTGCATTTTCATAAGTGTCAGTTTCACCCGTCTAAGGAATGTTGTGAGTTTTGGCACGTTAATACCCAAAATTTCATTATATTCTGTGTGCCTAAGGATCCTGGGGCTCTTTCTCCCTTTTCCATTCAAGCTAGGCGAGTTTGTACATGTGCGCATGTCTGTGTGTCGATTCAGGTCACTTGTCTATGCAAATTAGATATTAGTGGTTAGTTTTGACATTCTCTTCAACACTTGCAAAAGAGAGTCAATAAACTGCGAAAATGCAACTTTTACATTGCTACCCCAGCTCCTGTAATCCACAAGCTATGGAACCTCATGAACAGCAAAGGCTCGTCAGCCCAAGGCCAAGCAGAGCATCTCTGGGGCTCATCTGCCCAAGCATCGAAGAAAGGGGGCATGCAGGCCCAATCTCATTGCTAAATATCAACTGGGGCACGCTTGCCCGCTCAATGTCTATCTATCTGGGTGCGCATCTCAGAAGTGTCAGATAGTACAGTAATGAAGCTCAGTGGTAAACCTTAGGCGTCGTTGTCCTCTTAGGAGCCGCCCTACGCTTGCATCTGCGTTTTCAATTATATTATACATGTCATTGCATATTGTGTGTATATTAAATGTTGAAAGCAGGAAAATTCTATCAAATGTCAAAGCACGCCTATCCAGTATCAAAGGCAGCAAGTAAACAGGCTTTTGGGATCATGCCTGTTGCCTGGTCACTTTTGTAACTGCGGCCGGAACCGCTTCTTTGGGTTAATGCAGCTGTGAGAGGGGTGTCACATGCCGCTTTTCTTATCTCATTTTCCATGGCAACTGTCAAGCCTGCGACCTGTACTAGCGTGCGCAGGTACATTCGGGCCGGAGGCCCAATCAATAGTTATCACCAATTTCTCCCCAGCTGCAATCCGCCTCGCCTCTATCCATGTTATTATCAAGGATAACCACTGCTTGTGCTACTTAGAGCAACACAACGACAGCCGATCCTGTCCATCTTCAACGGCTTGATCGCATTGTAGAGCGATCTGCCCATTTCAAATCAACGATAGCCGGTCCTGTCCATCTTCAACGGCCTGATCACTTTGTATAGCGATCTGCCCGCTTCAACTCAACGACAGCCGGTCCTGTCCATCTTCAACGGCTTGATCACTTTGTATAGCGATCCGCCCATTTCAAATCAACGATAGCCGTCCTGTCCAATTTCTCAACGGCTTGATCATTCAAAAACACCGATCTACCCGTCTCCTATCAACGACACCGGTTCTGTTCAATCCACGACGGCACATTCATCATGAAGAATGGTCCGCCAGTTCCATGCCATCAACGATGATCAGCATATCGCCTGTCTCAATCAACGGCATACCGGTCCTCGGCCCAATTTTCAACGGCTCGATCATTGTACACCGACCGCCCGTCTCAATCAACGATGGCGGTCTGTCCAATTTTCAATGGCACGATCATTGTACACCGATCCGCCCGTCTCAATCAACGACGGCCGGTCCTGTCCAGTCTTCAGCGGTTCGATCATTTATACCGATGATCCTTCCACCCTGACCGCAACGGTTTGATCATTTATACCGATGATCATTTATACCCATCCGATCTTCAACGGTTCGATCATTTATCTTGATGATCCTTCCACCCTTGCAGCGGTTTGATCATTTATACCGATGATCATTTATACCCATCCGATCTTCAACGGTTCGATCATTTATACCGATGATCCTTCCACCCTGACCGCAACGGTTTGATCATTTATACCGATGATCATTTATACCCATCCGATCTTCAGCGGTTCGATCATTTATACTGATGGTCCTTCCACCCTGACTGCAGCGGTTTGATCATTTATACCGATGATCATTTATACCCATCCGGTCTTCAACGGTTCGATCATTTATACCGATGATCCTTCCACCCTGACCGCAACGGTTTGATCATTTATCTCGATGATCATTTATACCCATCCAGTCTTCAACGGTTCGATCATTTATACTGATGATCCTTCCACCCTGGCTGCAACGGTTTGATCATTTATACTGATGATCATTTATACCCATCCAGTCTTCAACGGTTCGATCATTTATACTGATGATCCTTCCACCCTGGCTGCAACGGTTTGATCATTTATACTGATGATCATTTATACCCATCCAGTCTTCAACGGTTCGATCATTTATACTGATGATCCTTCCATCCTGTCTGCAATGGCTCGATCATTTATACTGATGATCCTCCCATCCAGACTGCAACGGCTTGATCATTCCGCACATTGATCTCCCCGTCCGCCTTTCACGGCATACCGGTCTGTCAAAATCCCCAGCGGTTTGATCAATCAGGACATTGATCTCTCCGTCCGCCTTTACGGCAGAGTTCTATCAAATTCAATCCACAACGACGATCGATTATCGTCCAATGATCCATTCATCCGCAACTGATTGTTCCCCCGGAGAGTCCGTCTTGGCCTGTCGACGACAATCACCTCGCCTACCGCGCAAGTGCATCTTCCAGCAGGCTTATTGCTCTGTCTCGGATGGTCTTTGATAAGGAGATTGGCTCTGATTCCCAACAGATGGAATTTAACCTGCCTGACACGACCTACCCGTGTTTGTTGGAATACTTTGTGCCGAGGATAGCTTGATCCCCAGCAACGATGGCCTGTCCCGTCCACATCTGTAGCGATAGCCTGTCCTGTCCAAATTCAATCAACAAGCGGCGGTGCAATCGTCCACTTCTACTTCCATCCTCAGCGACGGTCCTTCTGTCCATTCAACCAATCAGGTTCTGTAAGTATGCTTGTCTACTTTACTATGTTCTGCTCTGGATTACCTTGAGGGGTGTCTAGAATTCTTTGACGTTACTTGTACCAAGTCAATGGTGCTTCAAGTGCCGTCAAAGAGGGGCTACTGTAGACACCCCAATCTGGGCTTCCAGATTACTTTACTTACGGTATTTGATTCTCCGATGATGAAACGGATCAAGAACACCCCGGGAATGTAAAGTGTTTGAGCTTTGAGTGTTTGAAAAACCCTTAAACCCAACCTACCCTAAGCCACTTCAAAAAGGCCAAAAAACCCTTCTGACCCGCGCCAGGGCGCAACCATTGCGCGCCAGGGTGTACCATCGCGCGCCAGAGGCGCACCCTCGCGCGATGGTCCCACTCCCTCGCGCGATGGTCAGTTTTCCAGGTGTGGTCAAAGTCAAAGTTTTGACCGTTGACTCCACGCTGTGCGACAAGCTGTCACACTCGCGTGACGGTCCCACACCATCGCGCGACGATCCCAAACCTACAGTCACCTTTAACAGCTGGGAAAACTTAGCCATGAAGTAACCCACAACCTGCACGTCTCTTTGTTCCAGATCCTTCCAAGCCTCCTATAAATACCCCCCTTTGTTCATCTTTTCAAAGGTTCCAAAAAATCAAGCAAAAAAGGTTCTAACCCTAGCCCTTTGTTTATCTCTTCTCCATTAGCAAGTGAAACATTTCGGTTTCCTACCTAGCACTCAAGAACATAGTTTGTTCTCATTCAAATCCTACTTTCAACTTCAAACATTCAAAGTTCAAACACTTTTCAAACCTCAAAGCCAAAGGTATAGCTTGCCTTTGTTCTGCTCTCTGTTCTGATCTCTGAGGGGTGCTGGCAGGGCCAAGACTGGTAATCAATACCAGTTCTGGTCCTAAAGCCAGCAGTGTTACAAGAAACTTGGGATCTGGTACTCCCTCGCGCGATGGACTCACTATCTCGCGCGACCCTCCTGGGTTGCACGCGACAGTCCACGTGGGGTTTGGGATGCTAGTTACTTGTTTGTACTTACTATGTTATTTTTGTTTATGTTTAACTCACTGTTAAGCATGATAACCAGTTTAATGCTTTCCTATGTTAAAATGCTAGCTTGCACTTCAATATTCATTTCATTTGCTTTGGAGTACCTTCCGGGACCTTTACGAACATGTTTGGAGAACCCATAAACATGTAAACCAAGTCTGGTCCAGTCCCTCGTGTGACAGACTGACTCCATCGCGCGATGATGCGCCAGGGCGCACCGTCGCGCGCCTGAGGCGCACCCTCGCGCGACAAAGTGACTGACTTGCGCGACGGACTGCTTCTGACCAGTGATTGGCCTTGCATGGATAACTATGGGTAACTAGGCCTTTGGTCTCTGTTTTGTCCACACTGTTTATGGACTGTTTTGTCAATTTGTAGGGCTTTTCACCTTTAAACCGTATATTATAACTCTGCTTATCAACCGCTTGGTTTGTCTTGGTGTGTGCTGGTCCTTCCAGAGCCAGAGGTTTGAGAATAAGAGCCGGTGGGCTTAGGCTTCTTGGCGCGCATGTAGTAGCGCGCGCAAGTGTGACTAGCATGCATTGACTTGATCGGTGCATACTTTCTTTCTGCACACGATACTCCAAGGCAGGGGCTTTCCAGTCTGTCTAATTCCCATGATCTGTTTCATCCTATACTAACTGTTTCAAATAGAGCAAACATGCCATCTATCACATCTTGCAAACATGTTACAGTCTTAATCCCCGATTAACTGTTTCCCCGCCCTAACTGGCTAAGAAATGATTAAAGAAGAAGAAGAATCACAAAGTTTTCACAAAGTGCCTAAGTGGAGACCGATCTCCGGATTGGGCGAGAGGGGTGCCTTAAAATCCTTCCCCTCTCGTAACCTGGCTCCCGAACCCAGATATGGTTATGACGGACTGGTTCCTTCACTTTTTCAAATCAAACAGCGCGGCAGGTGCTTCGAAATACGGTTCCTTGGGTGTCGGACCTTCAAACCCGAGTGGCGACTCTGTATTCCGAGCGCTTGCCTCTTTTCCGCTCGCGCTCCCTCGATCTGGGCCCTTGCATTTGGAATCCGAAAATTCCCGGGCATGCTGCCCACAAGAGCGCTCGGGAGTTTTCTGCATGCCATGTTATCCATGTCTACCTCTATTTTAGGTCTTGTACTGCTCTTGCATGCCTTGCATGTGACCCTTTAGTCTTTTGAACTGTAAAATCACTTTTCTCGAGGGATAAGTACGCATGACTTGGTGGAATGGGGTCTGATCCTGATCTACCAAGTTTCCTGTTAAGCCTGGTTCATGCTTAAGATCATTTTAGTTTACATTCTTAATATTGTATTCTGTTGTATTCTGTTGTACTAACATAATTTGCAGGATGGGCATGCAATACTCCCAAGCGCTCGGGAGTGCTCCCGAGAACTCGAGAGTGAATCAGTGACAGGGTCTCCCAGCTTTTAACATCTTTGCATTTCATTACCATTCTTCATTTACTCACTGTATACATGCATGCACTCCTCTGTACCTGATGCATCTGTAAATAAATGCTAGCTGCTCGATGAAACAAAATCCGTTTTGAAAATCCCACAAACGATTAGTAGAGACCGATTTCGAATCGGGTGAGGGGGGTGCCGTAAAACCCTTCCCCTCTCGTAACGTGGCTTCCGAACCCTCAAACAAATCTCTGGTTTTTCAATTCAAATCAATCATTTTCAGACAAAACGGTTTCTCGGGTAGCGAACCACAAATCCGGGTGGCAACTCTTCAAACTTTTTCAAATCGATTCTAAAAGGCGTGGCGTTTCCTAATGGGCCGCCCCGAAACCACCCGGGGCTGTGGTATCCCACAAGGATGCTTATGAATTAATTCACGTAGTAAAACGAACTTTTTCAGGGAAGAGTAACTCTTTAAACTCTTTTTTGGAAGAGTTCATTTTCAATCTGGACCATTAATTACCGAGATGGACGATGCGTGTGCGCTCGGCAAGGCGCTTTGCAAGGACTACTTGGCATCGAGAAAGACTCCGTACAAGCAGTCTGGGAAGAGAGGCAGCATGCCAAAGTCAAAAAAGGATGCTTATGAATTCACGTAGTAAAACGAGTTTTTCCTGGGAAGAGTTTAACTCTTTAAACTCTTTCTTGGAAGAGTTTGTTTTCAATCTGGACTATTAATCGCCGAGATGGACGATGCGTGTGTGCTCGGCAAGGCGCTTTCCAAGGACTACTTGATAGTATCCCAAAGTCAAAAAAGGATGCTTATGAATTCACGTAGTAAAACGAACTTTTCCAGAGAAGAGTTTAACTCTTTAAACTCTTTCTTGGAAGAGTTCGTTTTCAATCTAAACCATTAATCGCCGAGATGAACGATGCATTTGCAAGGACTAGGCAGCATCTCAAGTCAAAAAAGGATGCTTATGAATTCTCGTAGTAATCAAACTAGTACACAATAAAATTAAATATCATGTTCAACCTTTTCGATCATTAATTGCCTACCGGTTGATGCTTTAATCCCATGAGAATTTAAGCAAAGCCATTGGTTGAGTTAGGATAGGTTGGGCCAGGCACCCATAGATTAAGTTATGTAGTAGTACATATATTTAAAGAGCTAGGATATAAATACAAATTCAGTCTAAAAATTTGTAAATAAAATTAAGTTTAGTCTTAATATAATAATTTTACATTTTTGTTTTGCTCGGCAAAAGAAATCCAATAATTTTACGTTATTCGTTAATCGTTAAGTTGAGCATCTACCGAGGCATCGTCCTTACTTTTTTTTCTTTCTTTTTTGATATAAGGAGAGCGCTCCACTTCCAGTGATCCCTTTCTTTGCAAGTTCGAATTCATTGGGAGCTAAGGGCTCAGAGAGGCAGAAGCCCATACAAGCCCGACCCTATCACAAGTGCGATGGACCACAGGTTTTCTCATTCTTTCTTGTAGTAGCTCCTAGGTTTATGCCGGCCGGTCTACTCCGGCTACTCTAGCTAGGTACGTACCCGCATGTTCAAAAAGAAACTCATGTTTTCTGTACACATCAATACTCATAGAAGTTCGATTTACTTGATGGTGGTATAATTGTAATTGTATATTTGTATCTGCCTATGTGTGTTTGGCTCTGGCAGACTTCAGAAATGAGAGGTGCTAATCCCCCGACACACACACCTCCCCGGCCCCACACCAATTTTCCCTCCCTACCCCTCCCCCCCTCCCTTTCTCCCGGCAGGCCCCCCCACCCCCCCTTTCCCCTTTTCCCGTTTGTTTTTTTTTTTTGCCTACCCCCTCCCTTTCTACTCCTTTTACCCGGCCCCCCCTCCATTCCTTCTCCCTTCCCTTCCTTAAAACCCGGCCCATCAACTGGCCCCCCATTTAAAACACCCCCATTTTGTAATTTTTATTTTTATTTAATTATTTTTGAACCATGGAGCAAATATATGAGGGGGGGGGGGGGGGGCATACTGGATGGGAAGAGAGGTCCTCATTTTCCTATAAATAGGACCCTTTGTGAAACCATTTAATTCACACCTTGAATTTCTCCAACTTTTCTCTCTCGAAACCTTGTGTTTGTTCTTTGTTATAACTTTGTTCTTAGTATTCTTGAGTTTATTCTTTAGTTTTTCAAGAAACTCAACCCAAGGCCGCCATCAAACCACTACCTGACCAGTCTCTCAATCCAAAAAGTTTTGTAATTTAGTCAATATTTAGTTTCGTGGGAAAAAGAAAGTCTTTTCTTTTCTCTTTCGAAGCTACCGTAAGAAGTCATTTCGTTCGATAGCCACATTCACCTTCCATAAGCCGACGTAATTTCTTTTCCGTAGCCATACTATCCGCTAAGAAGAACGGTAAAATATTTCTAGTCACCTTTTCTAGTCAAAATTTTAGTTATATTTTATTTTTGTGTTTAAAAATGCATGTTAGGTTAAAGTATTAAAAATAGCCGTAAAATATTTCTAACACTATGCTTTACGATTGTTTTTACGACTGTGGAGTAACCAGAGGCTAACACCCTCGAAAGTTTGTCAACAAGTCTGGCTTCGTGCCGACTAAGGAAAGAATGGTGATTCTAACTGGATTCGTCTGACCATCCGACCTGGGACTTTCCTGGTTATTTCTATGTCAAATATAATCCAGAAAAATTAGAATAATGATTTTCGGTGAAAATTAACGACTTATTAATTCAAGAAAAAATATGTGTTTTTGGACTTCCCTCAAAAGAAGAAAGAATAATTTGATTAAGAACATGGTTACTTAGGCTTTCCTCACAGACTGTGTACATAAAATTTTGTAGGAACGCCGCAGCGAAAAATTCGGGGCGGAACAATGGATGACTACAACTTTTTAATTTCAGATTGGTCATTTGAGAATGATGTTCGTAGTGAGGAGAGCATCTCCAACAATAGTCGCGATTATACACCCGAATTTACCACCGATCAGGTTAGTTTTTATTGTTAATGTTTCCCCACGGCACGTCACATCCTATGTATTTGGCACATAAATCAGTGCGTCATGAAGAACTGCAGCCGTGTGCTTGGTCCGGAATGGAAGCGCTTTCTCATGTCATGGCACTCACTTATCAATTTATCTACACATTCGTCTTTCGAACAGAAGTGGCAAGCCATGTACGACGATTTCCGCCAATTCCCGACTGTCATAACTTACTTGTGGCAAACTTGGTTAAGGTCATACAAAGAGCGATTTGTTTCAGCATGGATAGATACTTGTATGCACCTTGGAAGCAATTCAAGTCAAAGGTATAATCGATTTTTAACTTTACTAGTAAAATTTTGTGCATTTCTCTACTACACTAACAAATACTTTTTGATATTTTGCTATTTCAACACATTGCATTATTCTATTACAGGGCAGAGTCTGCACATGCGAGGCTAAAGCGATATTTGGGGGATACAATGTCATCGCTACAAACATCTTTTGATAAAATAGAAAAGATGTTGAAAAATCAGTTCGGGGAGATTAAGAAGTCGTTCGAGAAATCATTGCACATTCCACACCACAAACAAATACATGACGGCATTTTTGATCAGGTAAGGTGTCGCATTTCATTAGAGGCAATGGAGTTCATACATGAACAGCTAGAAGGCGCTTTAGAAGTATCCCCCCACATTGGCGGCTATTGCAATTGTACGATCAAAATCACACACGGATTGCCATGCATGCACGATCCAGCATATTATCGTTCCATTTCAACTCCAATTCCGTTATGGAGTATCCACGCTCATTGGACTAGGTTATCTATGCACGCAACCGAGTTTAATGAGGACGGAACACGACCTGACAGGACATCTCAGGTCGTTGAGATATTAGATGGGATGGATCCAAGTATGCGAGAGCATATCATAGACAGGATTATAGATATGGCAGATCCATCTCGTAGCACAGTTCGACCTCCATCGTACAACACAGAACATAGGGGTCGACCTGCAGGTAGAGATGAGCAAAGCACACGTCGCATACCTTCTTTCTCAGAAGCATCCACTTCAGGATCAAGGACTGCAACATCGCGAGTGAGAGGGAGAGGGAGACGTGGGAGGGGTTCGGGGGTTCCCAACACTCAATTTACAGTTTCACCCATTCCTGATTGCTACATTCAGCAATTACCTCAGGCTTATCAGCGTTATGTTTCCCACACTGTTGATGTGCTTGGTGATGGTCATTGTGGATTCAGGGCGATAGCTGCACAAATCGGGTATAGTGAAAATGATTGGAGGAGAGTACGAGAGGAGCTTATTGAAGAGATTGAACAAAATTTTGATTTATACAGGAGGGTTTTTCCAGTACATGATTGGGCAAACCGTCTACTAATCTTACTGAATTGGTTCGGGCCTACGGCACCACAGGCAAATTGGATGGAGGCTATGACTTTAGGAATTGTCATCGCAACAAGGTACAATCTTGTACTGCATACATTTGATAAGGATGTTTACGGTTGTTTTACTCATTTGCCATTGAGGTCCCCTCCAGTTTCAGTAGAATACCGCCGGGAAATTGCTATTGCCCGTGTTAACAACGATCACTTTGTGCAAGTTTTCTTAGAACCTCATCACCCTGTACCACCCATTCCAATATGGTGGGAGCAGCATAAATCGGACGAGGCTATAGGATGGGCTGCCAGTTATGGAACACGCTTGCAATTGTGGTACCAAGTAATGGGTATAAACACGCCGGGAGCAGCATTTGGAGGAGATATTGATTAGAATTTGTGTTTTTATGTATTTTCATGTTTTGACAATATGTACTCAATTATAATAAAATGAAATTTTGTTTCAATTTACTATTATTGTTCATTACAAGTTATTTTTATTATTTCATTGTTAAAACAAATTAATTAATTAATTAAAATAATATAAATTTATTAAGTATAAAGTCAATTTTAATTGAAAATAAAATTTGACTTAACCACAAAAATAGAAAGAAGGGAGGTAAATGGGAAAAGAAACAAATAAAGAAAATAATTGAAAATTAAGAAAGGAAAAAAAATTCAAACTGAAAAAAATAAAAGGAAAAAAAAATTTCAAATTGGAAAGGAAAAAAGGAAATAAAAAAAGGGAAAAAAAAAACTAACTGAAAAGTAAGAAAGAAAAGCAAAAAAAAAAAAAATAAAGAAAGCAAAACCGGCACAGGAGAGAGAAGGAAACAAAAAAAAAAGAACGAAAACCGGCACGGGGAAGGAAAAAAAAAAAAGAAAAGAAAGCAGAACCGGCAGGAGGGGGGGTGGGGGGTGGAGGGTAAAAGTGGAATTGGGAACTGGGGCCGGGGCGGGAGGGCGCGGGGAGGATTAGCAATTTTCTTCAGAATTAAGGAAATAGCTGGGCTCTCTCCAGCAAGAATGATGGAAGGCTTCGGCAAGGTTCATGAGAAGATTGAACTGACAGGAGGATCAAATTCTTTAATGGTTTTGCATGAAATATAGCCAAATATAAATAGGCAATAGACACGTATTTCAGTTATTAAAAGAAAGACATCATAAATTTACATAATTAAATGCCATACGTGGAAAAATATAATGCACATAATGAGATCGAATACTGTATAATTATTGATAATATATACTTTCTATTTGTCCGTTCGATTTTCAAATAAAGATTCTGGCTCCGCTAGTAGTTGATGATTGGTCGAGAACTTAAATATTTGACTCCTCAATCAAGATGGACTTAAAAATGGGACGACAATTAATCGAGAGAAAAATCTCCAGATAATTTATTCTTTTTTAAGTGATCCATCCATCATTTCTTCAAGTTCAAATTCTCTATGCCCAATTTGTTTTGTGGATCTGTTCGATCTGGTGCATTTTTTGACTGGCAGAGAAGTGAAAATTCTTTGGTTTTTTAAAATGTACACATGATTCGAGTGTACAAAGACGGGCCAAGGGCCGGGTTGGTATGGATCGAGTGGGGCAATTTGTTGTTACTTTTGGAGAATCTTTTGTTAAGTCACAAGTGATTTTGAGCCAAGTTAAAATTGTGGTGGTTGGTAGGCAAGTAGTTTTGAACACACGTTTTCTTTTATTATTTTTGGTACAAACCACACGTTTTCATATTCTCCCTCCGTTCCCATTCTTTTGTCACTCGTTCTATCACAACCGGATAAAAAACTAATTATTCAGCAACTTTTAATTGGTAATACTATTTATATGCAATATAGATCTTGATTGATAGATCTCAATGAGTTCTTTTAAACGATGTTTTCAAAATTATCTAAAAAATTATAGATTGCAAAATATAATCAATTGAAAAGTGGCACGGACTCCCAAAATGGACTAAAGAATTGGAACGGAGGGAGTAACACGATAGGGAAGTAAGTGAACATGTATACTTTTTGAGTGTAAATTCTGTCCACCATAGGTGGAAACTATGGGGTTTCCGCCACTGCATGTGAGCCCTACAAGACTTTTTTTTTGTTACAATCTGAACCGTTCATCTTGTAGAACACGTAGAGTAGTACACCCATGAAAAAAATCAGTATGATTGGATATCGATAGGTATAGCAAAACTTGAATTTTGGTTTACAGAATGGAGGGTCATAGATTTTGAAGTTAAATTGTTTATGGCAGTCCATTTCCTAAACCAAAATTCAATTTTTAATATACCTATTGATGTCCAATCGACCAAGCTCATTTTTTGCGTGCATATATTATTATGTGGGCTCTACAAGATGAACGATTCAGATTATAATAAAAAATGTTTGGTGGGACCCGTAATAGACTGTGGTGGAAAGAATTTTAACTCATACTTTTTTCTTGAGGAGGAAATATTCTAGATTTCCAACTCAGTTAAGCAAAATACGATAGGGAGTAAGTGGACATAGTGTCAGTTTTTGAATTTTTTTCTTGGACATAATTGTGTAAAATCATAATTTTTTATTTTTCAATTCCTTTTATCGAGGCGAATCAACAATACATAATAATTTGGCAAAAAAACCAACAAACATAAATAAAAAAAATTTGAATACAGACAAAATCAAAAAACATATATTCTAAAACTTTTTGGTTAGTAGAAACACTCCTAATTTAGTGCACGTAATCGAGTTATGTCAAACCCACAAGAGATCTCGATGCGAAAGTCACATTGCGAAAGCAGGGATGTCAACGGGCTAGTTTGGTCCGATTATTTGCAATACTCAAACTCTTATTACACAACTAATGCACCCAAATTCAAACTCATAGCCATAGGTGTAACTTTTGGTTTCAATAATCGAATCATGCATATACGTACGCACGACATTAGCAGTTCATGTCTTTTTATAACTAGATGTCCGGACCAGCTTGTGCGCAGCTTAATCAATTTCGGAGCCTTAAAGTTAACGATAGAAAAAATCCTTAGGAGCCCCAAGGGTTTGAACTGTTTGATCTCTGCGGAATTCAAATATTCGACCTCATGAAGGATAATTAATTTTCTCATGCACACTTGGTCAAACCCGTTGGGGTTGATATATTAGGAGTTCTGTTGATGAGCACTTTCAAGGAAAACAACCTTCCGTATGGTATTACTACTACCATTTACGGTTTAGCTGATTTCTGCGGGAATACCCTTAAAATCACGTCCTAAACACATTCAACGGTTCGGATCATCGAAATTTGATCGAAAAATGTAAAGTCCGCACTTAAGCTAAGGCGCCGTTCCAGAAACGATTTAAGAACTTATTTTTTGTTGAACAAGAACCCCTGTTCCAGAAAAATAAGAAGGTTGCCACTTATTTGGATGAATTTATATAGGTACCAATAGGCGCCGGGAGGGAAATCGTACTGGCGGTCGCGCCGGGCCGTCTCCGGCCACCGGATGGCCGATCCGAGCCGTCCAAAAATTCTAAAAAAAACCGAGGGGGCTAGCGTGGGAATCAACGGCATCCGAGGTGTGTAGGGTGCTTGATCCGAGCACCCCTTTTCCGTGTATATATGGGTTTCATATATACATGAAAAAGGGGTGCTCGGATCAAGCACCCTACACACCTCGGATGCCGTTGATTCCCGCGCAAGCCTCCTCGGTTTTTTTTTATAGAATTTTTGGACGGCTCGGATCAGCCGTCCAATGACCGGAGATGGCCCGGCGCGGCCGCCGGTATGATTTCCCTCCGCCGGCTCCCATTATCATAGCAACAGTCTTATTTTTTGTATAAGGCAACTTCAAGCTCAAAAATCATGTGTTTAAGCAAATAATTTTCCTAGCACTATGGATTTTGTTTGATAGATCTCATTGAGATCTTTAATACGGTGCAAAAAAAATTAATTTTTTTTCCCATTTACATTATTTTTGAGTTTGAAAATGTGAAAGGAACTTTTGATTTGAATTTTGTGGAATGGCCCTTATTATCTTTGAAAGAGAACTGGCAAAATAAGTACTTATTTTTTAAGAAGCATTCTGGAACGGAGCCTAAGTAGGGAATATCTTACAAGAAGCTTGGTGTATATATGTACCTTTGGTAATTCGTTAGGTAATTAAGAAGTCCTAGGACATTATTCAGTTCGATTTGGTTCGGGTAAATGTGCATGCCAAATCCTACTCGAAATCGCCCTGGTATTTTAATTTTAAACCCAAAATCAACCAGCGAATAGAAAGAAATACTTAAAAATAATCGTCCTCGCAACGATGGTCAAATCACGAAGTACGTACAAATCGGTTTCGAATGGAATTGTCATCGATCCCTTTGTATATGCATCCTGGCCTGAAAGTGATCTACTTGAAAGTCAAAACTTATGAAATCCAAGAAAAGTTGTAAAGAAAGTCGAAGGCGTACGTGCCTACATTAAATTCTTGAATAGATTAATTCTTGTTTAATGGTTAGGGTTAAATTCTTGAATGGAGTTCCTAATAAGATTTCTTCAATGGTTATTTTATTATTCCTGTTCAATAATGGATTCATTTTTATCCTAATATATAGAGTGAGACTTTGTTACAACTCAAAGTTATGGTCAAACCTCATTGTCAAAAACGAAAATTCATAAAAATAGTTTTTCTAAGGGTTTTTTTTTTTTTTTTGGGTAAGTAGTTTTTCTAAGTTATTTAAGCTTTACCAGCTAAACCAAAAGCCCAGTTAATATAACTATACCTAAAAGTTATACAGAAAAAATACCCGAAGAGAAGGTGGCTAAAAATTGTCCCCATTTTCGTTGAAAGAGAGAAGAGGACAAGGCACGATACTCATACCTTAAATTAGATCCTCCTCCTCCTTGTGTTTAGAATAATTGGAATGAGGGGCGCCGGCATTTTTCGGGCAATTATTCTTCAATTATGTATTACTTGGGCAATTAAGTATTGATAGTGATTTACCCCCAAAAAAAAAAGTATTGATAGTGTAGCCGAAACCTCTCAGGTTCTATCAATTTCAGGGCTCAGTTCATACAGAGCTTTTTTCTGACTTTAAATGGGACCCCAGTAATGGGCGGGGGGATCAGATTTCCAAAGTTGAGGCACGTGAAAGATTGCATGATGTACAAATGCAATCCGAAAGAAAATTACTACTAAATAAAAACAATAATTCTACGTGATTGTTTATACTTTATACCAAACATTAAATTTCACGGCCATTTTAGTACTAGGCAATGAGATGGTCTAATGATGACTGACTAGGGTTATGGGAAAAATTATTGGATGGTTTTGGAACACAGTCACGTAGCACCTCAAAGGGCCCCACATTAATTTGTAGTGGAAATAGAGTGTTAGAGGTGTTGGGGTACCACATAGCTGTATCTCCAACTGCTAAATAGTTGCTCGGACGTTGGTGGTATATATCACTAGTATATAGGAGTACTTTTGGGTGATTGTTGGCTATTCATTCAAAAAGTCTAGCCTATGTTAGGCTTACAATAAAATCCTACAACATAGTTATAACATCTTTCACGTTAGCACTAGGGCCCAGGATCATCCTTAAACATCCTGAGTTCCTGGGCCAGTGCTGATATGTAAAGATGTTATAATTATGTGGTAGGTCTAGCATTTTTGTTTTCTTTTTGCTCCTTTCGATTGAAAGAATTTAAAAGACTACAATAGAGGGAACATAATTATATACATATTTTTTTGAGAATAAGTAAGCTATATTGATGCATGCCTATTGACACTGTTAGGACCACAAGTCACGGTCTCTCTGTGTTGGCAAATTTCAAGACAAAAAACACATTTATTTGTATCCCCATTTATCGAGTTGTAGTTTATTTATTTTTATTTCTAGAGTGTCTGTTTAGGAAGTGGAAGGAAATCAAATCTTTTGTAATTGAGAGGTTGAGTTTTTAGGAAACAAAGTGGAACCAAATCAAGGACAAGGAAATCAAGGTGAAGCAAATCAAGGGAAATAAAAGGCTATTAGGGTTGGTGCCATCTTATAAATACAGCCGCTTGATATCACATTTGTGACGAAAAATTACAGAGCAACTTCAAAGGATATTTTAAGGATATTTTATGACTTAGAGAATATTAAAAGGAGGGTGTTTCTTGTGGGTCTTGGAGCGTGATTGAGGTTTATTGACCCGTGGGATTAAATGATAACTCCAAGAAGTTTCGTCATCTTTGATTCAACTACTTGAGTCATCTTCCGGTGGATTTCCAGAAGCATCTTGGAAGACTTGTGGATTCAAGGCAGTGGGCGGTCAAGCACTGGATGTGGTGAACGTGGATTCGGCAAGTAAGTCTTAGGGCGATTTGTGAGGATTCATAATTGTAGGGTAAGATTACTTGTAACTGCACAATGTTTATAGTGCTTGATTCCTTTTCGTGGTTTTTTCCCGTTTAGGGTTTTCCACGTATATCCTTGTGTTATCTGTTTATTGCTTTTCGTTCTTGCGATTGGATTGATATATTAATTTGTGGTTTATTAATTAAAGAATTCATATATAGTAAATATTTATAAACCTAGGCGAACTAGGATTTTTCAGACACTTGTAATTATGAACTTTGAAACAATTATTTTGGAGACAGCCAAACCAAATATCTATGACAGACCCTTGTCCCACATTGCTTAGGCTAAGGGGAGAATCCGTATATAACGAAATGAGACGGGCTACAGTATAATTTGAGGTTAACCTTAATTTTGAGTTACGTGCTTAGGCTAAGGGGAGAATTGTGTAGTATATAATGAAATGCGATGAGCTATTATATAACTTGAGATTAACCTTTTGAACCACATGGTTAGGCTAAAGATTAGCAGGTCAGCTAGCGCGGGTCGTTAGAATCTACCACATTCAACCATGAAAAATGGACACAAAGCAAATAATGTCTTTCACCCCGATCAAGACATCAAGCCTGACGCACATTCTGCAAAAAACCAATATCTTCCTGGCAGTCTCAGAGGATATAAAATTCTGTCAAAAGAAAAAATCGACGAACTAATTATCAAAACGGAGTCCAAGCTAAACACAAACGCACCATTGAGTTCTCCATGCTACAAATCCAGCACAATCAATCCATCACGAGTTATCCTCGCCAAAGATACCACTCTGTGGTAGAGCATTGTTTGCATCGACGTCAATATGAAGCTACACTTTAAAGAGGCTAAACTATAGACCAAAATATTGCCAAAAGGCGAAAAAAAATCTTGCAAGAAGAAGAGATTAACACTCTCAGATGAAAGGGCAATTACCCACAACATTTTGAAGAGATACGAAAATAACAATTCAAATAGTATAATATATCAACAAATAGAAGGGTTAATTTCAGATACACCCCCTATACTTTGGTCGTTTCTCAACTACACCCCATCTACTTCATTTTTAAACACTCGCACCCCTTGTACTTAAGACTGGTTTAGAACTGTTAGTATTTCCGTCAAAAGTAACGAAAAGACTGAAATACCCCATCGTATATCCCTTCCTTATTCCTCTTTTCTCATTCGCGTATTTCTTTCTCTCTCTCTCTCTCTAGAAGCTCTGGTTCTTCAATGGCAGAGAGAGAAATGTACGTACGTTGATAGCGAGAAGAAATCTGCTTCAAAGAACGTGAATCATCTGTTTCAAAGAACTCATTGTCTAGGGTTTTCAGATCGTAAGGTACGTTGATAGCCCTAAAACTCATTGTCTAGGTTTTTGAGTTACATTTTTTTTTATACTGGTGTTGAAATGAGTTTGTCGGCCAATAAGGGAAAATTATTGCTAATTTTCATATAAAGGGAGACATAATGCTCTCAAAACGAAGAGCTTTTCATGATTTGGGGAAGGGTTGAAGTTGTAACCCTTTTCTGGTACAGTTTTAAATTTTTTCCGATTTTAGGGTTTTTGTCCTAACTTTCCATATTATTGTTTTGTTCTTTAATGGAATTTTTCACTGTTCGTTTCTTCTTTAATGGTTGTGGTCCCATACCCGAATACATGTATGTTGTTCTTTAATGATTTTTTGTGAACTGCATTGTTCTTTAATGCTTGCATGTGGTCCCTTAGGTTTGTAAAGTTGGGTTTTTTAATCATAAATGCAGGATGACTACATATGTTACCCTTCAATTGCATCATGGGGGGTTTTTCCAACATACCCAATGGGCCACTATGTATTTGGGTGGGACAGTGGAAATGGTTGACGAAATTGACCCTGATTTGATTTGTTACTTTAACTTGAAGAATGTAATTATGTCATATGGTTATCCCACCAAAAGTACTATGTATTACGTGATTCCTAGTGTTGGTTTGACTAAGGGACTTAGGGTTATAAATTCTAACAAAGATGTTAGAGAAATGTTGGATGTTTACAAAGGTCTTCCAGTCATTAGCTTATATTGTGAAAGAGATCATGAGCCCCTTCAAATCATTTACCCTGATGATGATGTGGATGTTCCCCCTGTGGAAACAAATGTTGTGCACTTAGATGATGAAAGTCATAAGGCCAATAAGGGCAATCATGAGGAGGTGGACGATATACCAGTAGATAAAGGAGTTGGTGAGGATGAAGATGAAGAAGATGACCCTGATTATGAAGTAGATGAAGATGAAGATGAAGAGAATGAGGATGATGAGGATGGTTCAGATGTAAGTTCTGTACCTAGCTGGATGTTTGAGAATCTGGAAGGGCCTAGTGATGATGACATTTTTGCTTCAAAGCAACAACCAAATCAAGCAAAGGGTGATAAAGAGCAACCAGAAGTAGAAGATTGGTACTCAGATGGGGGGCATTCTAATGAGTTACTTAGTCTGTATGGATCAGATGAAGATGAAGAGGGAAGAATGAAATCCACTAGTAAGAAGTGTCGTGAGTTTAATGAGGATGTGGACATGATTAAACCAGCTTTGGATGAGGGAATGGAATTCACTAATGTGGTAGTATTTAGGAAGGCACTAAAGGAGTGGCAAGTGCAACAAAGGTTTAACTATAAATTTGTGAATAATGAAAGTAGCAGGGTCACTGTGAAATGTAAGGAGGAAGACTGTGGTCTCAGAGTTCATGCTTCAAGAATGCAGGGTGAAAATACTTTCCAAATCAAAAACAATGACTCCTGATCATAGTTGTCTAAGAACTTACAATAACCATCTAGTGACTTCACAGTACATTGCAGACAAGTACTTGGACAAGTTGAGGGATAATCCATGGATGAAAGTTGATGCATTTCAAAAACAGATAAGAATGGAATTGACAGTTGATGTGAGCAAGAGCCAATTGTACAGAGCCAAGAACAAGGCTAAGGAAATGATTGAGGGAGACCACTCTGTGCAATATGGTAGGTTAAATGACTACGTGGAAACTGTTCTAAAATTCAATCCTTTAAGTTGGATCAAGATACAGTCAGATAAACCTGGTCCAGAACTACCCCCAACTTTCTGCATAATGTATGTCAGATATGATGCATAATTGAAGGGCATACTAGCTGGTTGTAGGCCTATGATTGGGTTGGATGGAGCTTTTCTGAAGGATTTATATGGGGGACAAATTCTTAGTGCAATTGGGGTGGATGGTAACAACAACATATTTCCTATAGCCATAGCTGTGGTAGAAGCAGAGACTAAGGAGTCTTGGACTTAGTTCTTGAACATATTGTTGGAGGATATTGGTAGTGTGGAGGAGAGGGGATGGGCATTTATCTCAGATAGGTAGAAGGGCTTGGTAGAGACATTCAAAGAGCTAATGCCAAATGCAGAACATAGATTCTGCCTTAGGCATTTGTATGCAAATTACAGAAAGAAATTCAGAGGTAAGGAATTGAAAGATTTGATGTGAAGGGCAGCCTCTGCAACCACAGTTTGGGGACATAACCATCACATGAAGACACTTGAGGGTTTGGATAAGGGGGCACACAAGTGGTTAAAGGACATTCCAGCTGATTAATGGTGTAGGTCCCATTCCAGCCCCAGAAGCAAGTGTGACTATTTGGTGAACAATCTAAGTGAGTCATTCAATAACTACATTTTAGAAGCAAGAGATAAACCCATACTTTCCATGCTGGAATGGATAAGGAGGAAGGTTACGAACATGTTTCAAATTTAGAGGATGGGAATGGAGAAATATAATCAAGCCATATGTCCAAGGATCAAGGCCAGATTAGATGTAATCAAGAAGGACTCAAAAGACAGTTTTGCACATTTTTGTGGTGAGTACAAGTTTGAAGTGGACTGCCATGACACAACTTACACTATGGATTTGAAGGAAAAGACATGTGGATGCAGACAATGGGATCTCACATGAATACCTTGTAAACATGCATGTGCTGCTATTGGACTCAACAAGCAGAAGGTAGAGGAATATGTGCATCCTTGCTATAGCAGAGACACATATTTGGGGGTATACCAACACATGATTCAGCCAATTTCTGGCAAACATGATTGGGTGAAGTCCAATAATGAGGAAGTCCTTCCTCCCGTCATGAGAAGGCCAAGTGGCAGGCCTAAAAAAATAAGAAGAAAGGCTGCAGAGGAGGCTGAGGATGCAGGGGTAGGTCTGTCTAGAGCAAGAAGGTATATGTCATGTTTAAAATGTTTGCAAAAGGGTCACAATCTCAGATCATGCAAGAATCCAATCCACCCAAATTCTAAGCTGGTAAAGAAAAAGAATCCATCACAATCTCAGGTATGTAAAGTAAAAGCATCCAAATTATAAGTTGCTAATTTTTCAAAGTAAAAGCATACTGACCAAGGTTTGGCAGGCACAACAGGGTCAACCAAAGTTGAAGAAATCAAGAACAAGGACTACACCACAAACTTCAACTCTGCCCTCTGTGGATGCTGGTTTCTACACTAAACCAGCACAATTATTTGAACCAATCAACCCTGGTTTCTACACTCAACCTAGCCAAGGCAGTGCTAATTCTGTCAATCCTGATTTTTCCTCACAGGTATAAGTAATGTTTAATTATGGTATATTCTTCATTTTCTGGTTTATAGCACTGTTTAACTAAGGTTTTATGGGTGTAACCATCTAAATTGCAATGTATTGGTGGAAAATTTGGAGGAAATGGTCCTCGATTCAGTGTGGGGGTTGCTAACAGAGGAGACCAAGCAGGTGGTGCTCAAAGAGGTGGTGGCAGGGCAGGTGCTCCAAGAGGAGGACAAGCAGGTGGTGCTCAAAGAGGTGGTGGCAAGGGAGGTGCTCCAAGAGGTGGTGGAAGGACAGGTGTTACCAAAGGTGGTGGAAGGGCAGATGTTACAAGAGGTGGTGGAAAGGCAAGTGCAACTAGAGGTGGTGGCAGGGCAAGTGCTCCAAGAAGTGATACACAGTCAGGGAATGGAGAAGCAGGTGGTAGAGAAGGAGGTTGGTGGTGGTAATTTACACAGTCAGGGAATGCAATCTTTTGTTGGCCAGGTGATTAGCACCTAAGACTGTAAGATCGTGGTGCTAAAAATACCCTAGCTTGCAGCGCTTTGATTTATTTATCGCCGTTTTCATGTGATTTTTGCTCGCAAGGCGTTTGTTTAGTGTTTCAGGCAAAACGCCCTTAAAAGGCGTGTTTTGAGTGGCAAACCATCTTTCAAGTGAATTCAAGCATCCTTGCCCGGGTGGTTTTGTGCCACAGTGGCCATAGGATGAAAGCGAGGGCCATCGGGTGTCAAGTCATGGAGGATGCCAAGCGATGCCAAGCAAAGCCAAGCTGTGCCAAGCAAGGCAGTCGCGTATCGATACGGAAATTGGGCGTATCGATACGCGTAGGGTTCGAGAAACATCAGATCCTTCCGTATCGATACACTCTCTAGAAGCGTATCGATACGCAGAGCTCTCGACCAGATATTTTCTACTTTTTGGGCATTCCATTTATGGAAAATTAGCCACTTTTGGGATATTTTGGAGATATTTGATGAGAGAGAAGTCACTTTTGTATAAGTATAGGACTCATCTCTCTCATTTGGTATCTAGTTCATTACTAAGCTTAGCATTTCCTCCATTAATGGTATTCTAGCTTTCCAAGTGTAATTTTCCTTGAACTCACGTAAGTTGCTCTCGTATCATCTTTTCTCGTTTATTAAAGTTGTAACCGTGGTTTAACTCTTCTATAAAATTAAGTTTATTTTCAATTCTATCGGTTAGAAATGTTTTCCATTCTTAGCATGCTTTTTATTTGCTTAAATATGCGTGAGTAGTTCATTAGGCTTGGCCGTGGGGCCGTTGACGTCTCGTGACTTGCGTTATCTAGCTTCTCTCAACTCATGGCTCGAAGTTTGGTGTGAAAAATAAGACGAATTCACCTTTATGTAACGAAACCTGTCGATGTTAACCTCCGGTGATCATACGCTAGCTCATATGGTTCCGTGAGCTATGGCTCGCCTTGTGTTTGCCAAAAGAATAAAAGAGTTCACTTGTTCTTCATGCTAAATCTCTTGTCTCATTACTTTCACCGCTAAATCTTCCGGTTGATAGCCTAAGCCGTGCGATTCAACTGTGATTTTGTTGAGGTTAGTTTGACGGCCTAAGTTACGGGCGTTAACGAATCCATTGCCATGCCGCTTGTTTAACTTAGTAAAAACTCATTTTCTAGTCAGTTTCATTAGTATTCATTACTTTCCAAAGCAAAACCGAAAGTTGGCCGTCTTAAACGCCAAAATCCTTACACCTAAAAATCCTAGCAAGCTATTGAGACTTTCTCTGTGGGAACGATTCCGGATTTCCGGTATCTATGCTGACATCGACTTAGCCCTACGCTCGGGGTATTTCAACCTCAATTGAAGGCGAGGTTGTGGACGAAGCACCAGGTCCTGCTCAAATAGTCTTATGGTACTTTGACACTTATTTCTGCAGTTTTTTTTTGTTGGCCAGTTAGTCCTACAGTTTCTTTTGTTGGCCAAGTAATTGTAGTAGTCTTATGGTACTTTGTGTGGACAAATTTGTGGTAGCTATGGTTTGTTGGACCAGTAATGCTATGCTCATGTATATTGCTTTCTGCTGCTATGGGTTTTGACAAGTTTGTGGTGATCTGAAGATGTTTCTCTGCTATCTATCCCTCAAGTATTCATGATGCTACATGATTTAAAAAGGGACAGTGCTGCATTATGTTTCTCTGCTATGGGTTTTGACATTCCCTTGTGGTTTTTGTTAGACCATTTAGTAGTTGTTCTAGTATGAAGTTTTCAATATGGTTTGCATTGAATCATATTACAAGAGATTGCATTTCATGATAGCATACACAAAACAGTGCACATATTTTTTCAGTTCATTGTAAGGGATAGACATATTTTTTGGATTACATAACCCTTGACCAAAAAGTGCATTACATACATGCACATTCTACTTAGTTAAATACAACACCATAAAGCAGAAAATGGCAACCCAAGTTGCCACAAACATCGCCCTCTGCCTTCTCTCCTCGGCCTTACTTTTCTCCAACTCTCTCTCTCTCTAAGCGGTCAATGGTCTGCAACAGCTCGTCCCTTCCGCAATCACAAGGTGGAAGGTCAACCCACACGAAAAACTTGCATTTCGTGAACTGCATAAAAAAAATACATTACAATTCATTTTACAATAGCAAATGCATAAAAAAAAAATAAATAAATACAGCTCGTCCCTTACCGAATACCTTCCACACCCGTAAAACCGTCTTCCCGTGGATGATGGTATGTTAGACGTACGCAAAGGAGATGGTTCGCCACAATAGCAAATGGGGACTTGGTTAGATGAGGGGGAACGAGAGGGAGAATGGGAAAAAGAAGAAGAGGCCATGGTGGGTGGGTGATGCTCTGTTTTCTATTCCCACCGATGGAGAAATGATATATATAGGATGTAAATGGCTTATAGGGGCAATTTGGTCTTATAAAAGATGTTTAGGAGGGAAAATTCCCGCCAACAAGCCATTACCTACTTTTTCATTACTTTTGACGGAAATACTAACAGTTCCAAACCAGTATTAAGTACAAGGGGTGCGAATGTTTAAAAATGAAGTAAAGAGGGTGTAGTTGAGAAACGACCAAAGTACAGGAGGTGTATCTGAAATTAACCCCAAATAGAAAGTAAGGAAGAGAGGAGGAGATGACGAACACGGAACACTCCCCTCACCCTCCCAAGACCAATCCCGAGTTGAGGATTCAAGGGCTGCGAATCAGTGGTTACAGGAAGGCGCGAGAGAGAGAGAGAGACGGGGGGAGGCGGGTTACTCTTTTCAATTGAGTTGGAAGAAGAAATTCAAAGTGGTGGATGAAAATAAGTTTCCATGCTAACTTACTTGGTTAATGAATAATTGTACTAAATCGAAAGGTTTTAGTTTGTCCGGTGACAAATTCATAACCAACAGAAGAGGCGTGGTGGGCCTTTTTGGGCTAACTTTTTGCCTGATATCAACTTTAAGCCTAATCAGACAAAAAAATTTGAGTAAAGAATTGATCAAATCTTTATCGGTATTCAAATAAACTGATTCTTTACAGGGACCTTTATACAAACTCGGATCCCAAAAAACGTGGTTTCCTACAACTACTACTCCTATTATTTTATCTTTGATTACTCATAATTAAGAAAGTTGCTATAGGAACCGATTGTACCCATATCAACGGGTATGACGGCCACGTGGGAGCCACTACAGGTCCTGTACAGAAAATCCAAGCCATTCAATAATTTTAAAACAAAAAACCAAGTGTTCATCTAATATGTGTAGGTACTCGATCCAATCTTCCTGTTTTTCATCTAATCTTTCCATTTTTGTCGATTTTTAAAAATTGGAAAGATTAGATCGGACACCTACACATATCGGATTGAGCTGATTTTTGTGATGCCCACTCAGTTTTTTATTTTAAATTATGCACAGTTCGAATTTTTCGTGCAAGATCCTTAGTAGGCCTCGCGTGGCGGTCAATATTCGTCGGTCGCTTGTGCATAATTAAAGGCAACTGATTTTATCACTCTCTTATTTGATAATGTCACTTCCCAGTTTGTTTTATTATGGTAAATTTACTAAAATACCCTTGCAATTGAAAATTGGGAAAATGCTAATATTATAATGTGCAAAGTATTTTAGTAAATTCATCCTTATAAAAAACATAAGGGAGTGGTGTTAACAAATTAAGAAAGGAAAATGACGGCATAGGACGTGTTTTGATAATTTATATCCGCTAAGAACATTTTCAGTATTAACAAATATGCTCCACATGCCCATTGCGGATAATTAGCCCAGAGATAATTACTGTTTCGTTTCTCCTCTTAATCTTAAAATCTTCCAAAGGGGGTAATTCCCATTTGTAATTTGTTCTCCTCTCCAAATCTAGGGTTTCGGGTCAGAGTAGACAACATGAGAAGATTAAAGAGAAAGGCTGCTCCGAACACCACCGCCAGTAAAGCCGCCGCCTCCGCCGCCACCATTTCAGACGTCCCAAATCCCATCGTATGCGACATTCTATCTCGACTCCCTCTCAACTCCATCTTCACCTGCAAGCGAGTTTCCAAGACATGGCGCGACCTCATTCTCGACCCCCACTTCGAAAGATTGCACCTCTCAAGGTCTCCTCTCAGCCTCTTCTTCTACCGCAACGGTGATATCAATAATATTTATAACAGTAACTCCGCCTCCTCTCACTTCGAAATCTTCCAACTCCACGACCCCCCAGTTTTAGAGCACTACAACTCGACCATTAAATTCAAAACTGAGGTCTATTTTTCTGGTATGCATATTGCAGCCTCGTGTAATGGGTTAATTTTGTTGTCAAATCGCTCGCCTTTTGGAGATGGCCGTGTTATTGTGTGTAACCCTCTTAGGGCACAACATTTTATTCTTCCTAAACCTCCTAAAATTGTGACGGATATACGTACTTTCGGATTTGGGTTTGGGCATAGTCCGGCTACTGATCAGTACAAGGTGTTAAGATTTTATAATCATGCACCTAGTCTATCTATATTGGGCTTTGACATTTATACAATTGGGATTGACGATAAGTGGAGGAGCATTGGATACCCTGGACAGCCACCCGCTGTTTTTAGGTCACAATTGGTTTTTCGGATGACCATGCGATACCTTGGACAGCCACCCGCTGTTTTTACGTCGCAATTGGTTTTTCTGAATGGGGCTTTTCACTGGATAGGCTTTGAGAATGAGAATTCATGGTTCATTTGCTATTTCGATATTGAGAAAGAGCAATTCGGAAGCTTCCCCTTGCCATCTCACATGGGAATTTCTTTTCCGTATCTTGGCGTTGTAGAAAATTGGTTGTACATTCAGGTAGACTGTTCGTTATGTGTACAGAAACTTTGGGTGATGAAAGATTATGGAGATTTTTCGTCCTGGACTTTGGAATGGGTCATTGAGGGAGCAAGCCTTGGAACTGCCAAGCCACTGAAAATGTTGAAAGATGGAACTCTGTTGATGATGTTCAACAAAAGTTCTGAAAATGGTTCCATCAAGATTACTCTAGCATCGTACAATCCACAAACAAGAGTGCTGAAGAAGATTAAGCATTGTGGTAATTCACTCTGGGGTGCTTCAGTTGCTGATGTACCACGCTTCTTCTCTCCAATGGATGCTTTGAAGTTACAATGTTAAAATCTTTGAGATAAGGTACTATTGCATTATATCACTTCATTATGAGGTCATTTAGTTTGAAGAATTTTATTTAATTTTGTAATTAGTTTCCAGGTGTAGAACTTTTGATTGTTTGCAAAATTTGGTCCGATTTAGACTAGGGGGGCAGTTATTACCCAAAATGAGTAATTCCATCATTTGCGATAATTTAGTGAATGATTGGCAAATGACAACCTCTTGACTGTAAACTGAGGATCTAGGAACAAGGGGCTGTTTACATGGACTCAATTATGGGGGTCGAGTGCTGGCAGTTATGCAATTCATTGAATTTCCATCTCAAGTCCATGAACCACACCTATACAAGAGAGTTCTTTGTATGGTTCATGATAATCCAAAATCCAAAATATGATTGCCAGCTGAATGTCCATTCCCTGATCTGGATGTCAAAACGGGTTGTTTATACATTTAGATTAAAAGAGTTCTTTGCATGGTTCATGATAATCCAAAATCCAAAATATGATTGCCAGGTGAATGTCCATACCCTTATCCGGATGTCGAAACGGGTAGTTTATACATTTAGATTTTAGAAGAATCTATATAACATGTAGAAGGGGGTGTCCAGGAGCTGCAGGGTCTCGAGAGATAGCTCATGATCATGGATTTGAATTTTATCCACTAACAACCTTGTGCTTGCTTTGAGTATGTGAGAATTAAGTTCATGAAATCTAATAGTTGCAAGTACCGAAACTACATGCTTTCCTGTTCTATGCCCCTAGTTTTAGTTTTCGATTTCCAATATTATGGTATAGTAGTTAGGGTCCTCATAGATTGTCAAACGAACAGGGAAATTCCATCACAATGCCGAAGTACTACTATTTCAAAATTCTCATTTGTCTTGCAATTTGATTTATTGGCAGTTATACTCATTTTCTCAATGAGCGCTAGTGTTCTTGGTTTTGGACTTTGTTAGCGACTAGCGAAAAAGCTTTTTGATTTTGCTAATTATATATTTATTCAAAGAAAGGGGTCATTGGTTCAGTGGTCAAAGATCTACCTATTAAGGTTGTTGTAGCACTTGAATTGTGATCTTTACTTTGTTTTAAGCCCATGGGTCCTTCTGGTATGGAGGTTCTGGGAGCACCACATCAACCACCCAAGTTAGATATTTATGTTTTGTAAACATTTCAAAATAATCAGCTCTTTCCTTCAAATAAACTATGAAACTAAAGTTTTTCATCACCCAACTCATTCTCATCTTACCGAAAACCTCATCGCCGTAACTCCTCTGTGGAGGACCGCGCACTGCCACAGTTGCAACATTGAACGAGACATCATGAGCAATGCTTGTATATCTGTATTCAGTACTAGCTATTGGTAGCAATGTTATGAATACCGTACCGGACAGCGTACCGGTTTTCCTACTGGTACGGTACGTACCGGTACCGGTCAAATACCGGGTACCGTTTCGGATTTACCGCAACTAAAATATATATAATAATTATATATAATTATAATTCAAAAAAATCTCCCATACCATGCAATTCATCATAAAATACCTATGTGTGCCAACTCTTGTCCCACATTGCCTAGTTACAAAACCTCTTTCCATCTTAAATAACTTTGCACACTAGTGGGTTTGTGAATGAGGACCCAAAGGGAGGTCTCGCGCGCTCAGGAAAATGGGCGGCAATTTGGAAAACTGATTCGGAAACCAATTAACCGGGTGCGCGTCACGTCTATATCGCGCAGGGGGGGGTGCAAATCCGGGATTTAAGCCTCGCACACGTACTATAGTTAAGCCCACGTTTTGCTAAATTTTTTTCCCTCCCTGTTCTAAAATTTTCCCCCCCGCCATCCCAGAAATCAAAACCACGCCCAGGAAAGGAAAAAAAAAAAAACTTCCCTGCAAAATTTCGGCCGAAATTGCCGGTACCAGAGTCTCGGCCGGTATTTCCCGGTACGGCCCGAGATGGCCGGTAAGGGCCGGTATTTGGGACGAAACGAAATCAGGGGGTCAGAGTACCGGTTTTCCCATAATCCGGTACGTACCGGCCGGTACGGTACGGTATTGATAACTATGATTGGTAGCCAATGTGAACATAGAAATTAAGTTTGAAAATCGCCCCATCTCAACAGAGTCTAACTCTATCCCAATTCATTGAATTCAAATATATGAATCTTATCTTCCTTGTGTTTATTCGCTATCATTCATCAGTTTCCCATTTCCTACCTTTCTAAGTGCTTCACTTTGATTCACCTATCTAACAATTTCATTTTCTTGGCATATCATACTTCTTTTTTCCTGGGGAAATCGTGGGTTTCTGTTTTTGTTCTTGTTTAACTGGAGCTTTAGATCATGCTTAGAATATTTCTGGTCCGCCACAGGTTTGCATCATATTCTGTAGAATATACGTATTAGAACCTTTGAAAGCTGCAACTGTAACTGAAACTCAACTTTATATGTACAGAAGCCACTCCTTCTGACAGCACAACTAGGAAATTTCAGTTAGAGATAGGTTATGAATTCACCTGGCATGACTCATGACATAGGGAGACGATTTGACTGATCTACTTCTTTTCATTACTGCTACCAAGATGTATGGTGGGGGCAAGGCATAATAAAAGGGCTAATTTATGCAGTTGTTTTGCGTACATGAAGATTTCATTTTAGGAGTTCTATCCTGCCTGTGATGGGGAGGAGTAAATCTTGGGGTCATTCATGTTAAATGATACCTCTTAGGTGTGTTAAAATTGAAAAGGAAACTCTATCTGAAAGACAAAATATTCATCTTACTAGTTTAGCTATCAGAATAGTTGATCTTATACTCTCTGACTTGAAAGTCTTATCCAACTATACAGATGTGCAGATCCTGAGACGTGGGAACCTTTTTGGCTGAAAACCAAATAACCAGATCTAGTTAGTTAAATCTTAGCTTTGGGAAGTGAAAGTTGCCTTTCTGGTATAGCTGTGAAGGATCTCTCTGAAATGTTGAAGCAAAGGTGGACTTGTTGCATTTCTTATGTTCAGTATATTTTTTGCTTGCTCACAATTGTAGTTTGATCTTCAATAGTTTTGGACTTTTGGGGGTGTTAAATTGTAGATAGATTTCAACTGATGCTGGTTAAAGTATGGTCAATTGTGGTTCTAGTTCTATTGTTTTCTTTTTTTGAACGGCAGAAAAGAAGGGAATTTTATTGATAATAATATATAGAAGTAGATAAGATTGCGGGCAAGAGAAGATAGCATCACAACGTGTGAGTAATATGCCAACCAAGTTGGCACCCTACACCACGACAATCGTATGCCATTCGAACCCAAGGATTGATGATTAATCAACCCAAACAGAATAGTGAGAGTGAGTGAACAATTGATTCTGTGGTCTCACCACAGAATGATGCCTATCCTGTTGTTGATGATGCCAATCCGTGAGAGGAGGTCACCAGTTTTCAGTATACCCAATAGTGCCATCCAACCAAAACATTGAACCCTTTAAGGTGCCACGTTATGCTAATTTACTTGGTTAACAAATAATTGTAAATCAAAAGGTTTAAGTTTGTTTGATGACAAAAACAAAATATTTTTGAACCGAAACTCATAAATTTTGATTACTCAAAATCCGGCCAAAGGACTACAAACCCCAAACTGGAGTCCATCGATGGGAACAAACCAAGATAATCAAAAAAAAAAAAAACAGCAAGATCAAAAAATAAAAATAAAACAGCAAATAAAAACGGAAAAATAATCCATTGTATTTGGACTTAATTTTCAATTGGTCCAATTGTCTTATTCCTTTGCGCTAAAATCTGTGAAAGAAGCCCAGATGTCAACCCGCCTCGGTTCTATTACAAATCCATTTTCAAGGATCAAATCTTTATCCACATCCAACTAAACTGATTTTTTTTACAGAGATTCTTAAAAAAATTAAACAATCCCGATTATTTGTGTGAGACTCCGGAGCGGGTCCCAAAGACATGGTGTCCTATAAGTACTACTCCTACTATTTTATCTTCCATTACTCATAATTAAGAACGCTATAGGTAACGACGGTAACGCGGGGCCCGTTATGGGTCCCACACAGAAAGTCCAAGCCATTTAATAATTTTAAAACAAAAAACTGATTGGATATCCATTATTTGTATAGGTGCGCGATCTAATCTTTCCATTTTCATCCAATCTTTCCATTTTTGTTGACTTTAAAAAAATGAAATGATGAAAACACCAACACACATATCGAAGTAAGTTAAGTTTTTGAGATGCCCACTCTACTTTCTTTTGAAATTATTGAGCGAGTCATATATTTCGTGCAAGACCCTTTGGGCATGTTTGATTGCAGATTTTGTTTTGGAGGGATTTGTAATGAGGTGGGATTGGAATTGGGATTGAGAATGAAGTGAGGGTATGTTTGATAGGAGGTTTGAGAGGGGGGGAATTGAATTAATAGTCCCATGAGACTCCTAATACCTTGTTTGGTTGAGTTTTTGTTGGAGGGACAACTAGTCCCATGGGATTGTTAATCCCCCAAAATGGGGGTATTAGCAATACTATGGGGAGGGGGGGTGTTACTACTAATCCCATCCCCATGTGATTCAATAAAACATGTATAAAAACCCACGTCAATCCCAATCCCAATCCTAATCCTAGCCAAAATAAACATGTTATTATAATCCCACCTCATTCTCAATCCCAATTCCAATCCTAATCCTGTGCAAAACAAACATGAATAAATAATTCATCCCCTCATTAATAATCCCACCTCATTCTCAATCCTAATCCTAATCCCACCTCATTACGAATCCCCCTAAAATGAAATCTGCAATCAAACACGCCCTGAGATTATTAATGAGGGGATGAATCATTTATTCATGTTTGTTTTGCATAGGATTAGAATTGGGATTGAGATTAAGAATGAGGTGGGATTGTAAATAACATGTTTATTTTGGCTAGAATTAGGATTGGGATTGAAATTGAGATGGATTTTTAAACAAGTCTTGCTCAATCCCATGGGAATGAGATTACTAGTAACACTCCTCCATGGTATTGCTAATACCCCATTTTGGAGGATTAACAATCCCATAGAACAACTAGTCTCTCCCACAAAAATCTAACCAAATAAGGTATTAGGAGTCCAATGGGATTATTAATCTAATCCCCCCTCTCAAACCTCCTATCAAACACGCCCTTTATGGGTTCCGCGTAGCCCATATGGGGACCGTCGTCGGGGACTGGGGGGCTGCTGTCCCTTCAAGCTGCTGTCCGGGCTAAGGGGGCCCGCTCCGGTCTTGCTCTAATGATCGGAAACGTTCACTTCGTAGAGCTTGTCGAATTGAACAAATATTTTAAAAAATCAACTCAATCGGATATCATTAATTGCCTAATTGAAACCTTTTTGTCTTGAAAAGAATGGATCCGAAACATTTGATCAAATCTATTAGAACTCATTATTGGCAAGTTATATGTATTCCAATCAAGCACTTAAAGTTATTTAACTCAACGAGCTCTACGAAGTGAACGTTTCCGATTGACGGATCAAGACCGGAGCAGGGCCCCCGGCCGGGACAGCACGCTGAAGGGACAGCACCCCCCAGGTCCGACCGTCGGACGCTTTAGCTTTTTCTGCATAATTATGGATAATTACTCTTTCATTTTAAAATCTTCCAAATGAGGTACTAGTAATTCCCATTTGTTGTCCTCTGCAAATCTAGGGTTTCGGATCAGAGTTTACGGAGAAGACAACATGAGAGGAACAAAGAGAAAGGCTGCTCCGAACACCGCCGCCGTCTCCGTCGCAACCATTTCAGACGTCCCAAATCCCATCGTATGCGACATTCTATCTCGACTCCCTCTCAACTCCATCTTCACCTGCAAGCGAGTTTCCAAGGCATGGCGCGACCTCATTCTCGACCCCCACTTCGAAAGATTGCACCTCTCAAGGTCTCCTCTCAGCCTCTTCTTCTTCCGCAATGGTGATATCAATAATATTTATAAAGTAACTCCGCCTCCTCTCACTTCGAAATCTTCCAACTCCACGATCCCCCAGTTTTAGAGCACTACAGCGCGACCATGAAATTCAAAACTGAGGTCTACTTTTCGGGTATGCGTATTGCAGCCTCGTGTAATGGGTTAATTTTGTTGTCAAATCGCTCGCTTTTTGATGATAGCCGTGTTATTGTGTGTAACCCACTTAGAGCACAACATTTTATTCTTCCTAAACCTCATAAAATTGTGACGTTTTTCGGATTTGGGTTTGGGCATAGTCCGGCTACTGATCAGTACAAGGTGTTAAGTTTTTATAAGCATACGCCTAATACATCTATATTGGGCTTTGACATTTATACAATTGGGATTGACGATAATTGGAGGAGCATTGGATTCCCCGGACAGCCAACCACTGTTTTTACGTCGCAATTGGTTTTTCTGAATGGGGCTTTTCACTGGATAGGCTTTGAGAATGAGAATTCATGGTTCATTTGCTATTTCGATATCAAGAAAGAGCAATTCGGAAGCTTCCCCTTGCCATCCCACATTGGAATTGATTTTCCGTATCTTGGCGTTGTAGATAATTGGTTGTACATTCAGGAAGACTATTCGTTAGATGTACAGAAACTTTGGGTGATGAAAGATTATGGAGATCTTTCGTCCTGGACTTTGGAATGGGTCATTGAGGGGGCAAGGCTTGGAACTGCCACACCACTGAAAATGTTGAAAGATGGAACTCTGTTGATGATGTTCAACAAATGGTTCAGCATAAGTTCTGTAAAAAGTTTCACCAAGATTACTCTAGCATTGTACAATCCACAAACAAGAGTGCTGAAGAAGATTAAGCATTGCGGTAATTCACTCTGGGGTGCTTCAGTTGTTGATGTACCACGCTTCTTCTCTCCAATGGATGCTTTGAAGTTACAATGTTAAAATCTTTGAGTCAAGGTACTATTGCATTATATCACTTCATTATGAGGTCATTTAGTTTGAAGAATTTTATTTGATTCTATAATTAGTTTCCTGGTCTAGAACTTTTGATTGTTTGTAAAATTTGGTCCAATTCGGTCCGATTCAGACGGGGGGTGCGGGCTAGTTGTTACCCAAAATGAGTAATTCCATCATTTGCGATAATTTAGTGAATGATTGGCAAATGACAACCTCTTGACTGTAAACTGAAGATCTAGGAACGAGGGGCTGTTTTACATGGACTCAATTATGGGGGTCGAGTGCTGGCAGTTATGGAATTCATCTAATTTCCATCTCAAGTCCATGAACCACACCTATACAAGAGAGTTCTTTGCATGGTTCATGATAATCCAAAATATGATTGCCAGGTGAATCTCCATACCCTTATCTGGATGTCAAAACGGGTTGTTTATACATTTAGATTAAAAGAGTTCTTTGCATGGTTCATGATAATCCAAAATCCAAAATATGATTGCCAGGTGAATGTCCATACCCTTATCCGGATGTCGAAACGGGTAGTTTATACATTTAGATTTTAGAAGAATCTATGTACCCTGGAGAAGGGGGTTTCCAGGAGCTGCTGGGTCTTGAGAGATAGCTCATGATCATGAATTTGAATTTTATCCACTGATAACCTAATGCTTGCTTTGAGTATGTGAGAATTAAGTTCATGAAATTTAATAGTTGCAAGTACTGAAACTACATGCTTTCCTGTTCTATGCCCCTAGTTTTAGTTTTTGATTTCCACTATTATGGTATAGTAGTTAGGGTCCTCATAGATTGTCAAACGAACAGGGAAATTCCAACACAATGCCGAACTACTGCTATTTCAATTCTCATTTGTCTAGCAATATGATTTATTGGCAGTTATACTCATTTTCTCAATGAGAACTAGTGTTCTTGGTTTTGGACTTTGTTAACGACTTGCAAAAAAGCTTTTTGATTTTGCTAATTATATATTTTTTCAAAGAAAGGGGTCATTGGTTCAGTGGTCAAAGATCTACCTATTAAGGTGGTTCATTGTTGTAGCACTTGAATTTGCGATCTGTACTTTGTTTTAAGCTCATGGATCCTTCTGCTTTGGAGTTTCTGGGAGCGCACGCCAACCACCCAAGTTGTTAGAATTTTGCGTTTTGTAAACATTTCGAAATAATCAGCAATTTCGTAAAAATAAACTATGAAACTAATGTTTTTCATCACCCAGCTCATTCTCATCTTGCCGAAAACCTCATCGCCATCACTCCTGTGTGGAGGACCGCGCACTGCAACATTTCCAACATTTAACGAGACATCATGAGCAATGCATGTATATCTTTATTCTGTACTAGCTACTAGCCTACTATTGGTTAGCCAATGTGGACATAGAAATTAAGTTTGAAAATAGCCCCTATCAACAGAGTCAACTCTATCCCAATTCAAATATAGGAATCTTATTTTCCTTGTGTTTATTCGCCATCATTCATCAGTTTCCCATTTCCTACCTTTCTAAATGCTTCACTTTGATTCACCTATCTAACAATTTCATTTTCTTGGCCTGTCATGCTTCTTTTTATTTGGGGAAATTGTGGGTTCCTGTTTTTGTTCTTGTTTAACTAGAGCTTTAGATCATGGTTAGAATTTTTCTGGCCCGCCACTGGTTTGCATCGTATTCTGTACACGCATTTGAACCTTTGAAAGCTGCAACTGTAACTGAAACTTGACTTTATATGTACAGAAGCCACTCCTGATGACAGCACAACTAGGAAATTTCAGTTAGAGATAGGTTATGAATTCACCTGGCATGACTTATGAAATATGGAGACGATTTGACTGATCTACTTCTTTTCATTACTGCTACCAAGTTGTATGGTGGGGGCAAGGCATAATAAAAGGGCTAATTTATGGAGTTGTTTGCGTACATGAAGATTTCATTTTAGGAGTGCTATCCTGCCTGTGATGGGGAGGAGTAAATCTTGGGGTCATTCATGTAAAATGATACCTCTTAGGTGTGTTAAAATTGAAAAGGAAACTCTATTTGAAAGACAAAATATTCATCTTACTAGTAATTTAGCTATCAGAATAATTGATCTTACACTCACAGATCAACCAAATAACCTGATCTAGTTAAATGTTAGCTTTGGGAAGTGAAAGTTGCCTTTTTGGTATAGCTGTGAAGGATTTCTCTGAAATGTTGAAGCAAAGGTGGATTTGTCGAATTTCCTACGTTGAGTATATTTTTTGCTTGCTCACAATTGTAGCTTGAACTTCACTAGTTTTGGACCTTTCGGGTTGTTAAATTGTAGATAGATTTCAACTGATGCTGTTTAAAGTATGGTCAATTGCGGTTTTAGTTCTTTATTTTATATTTTTGTTTGAACGGCAAAAAAGAACGAATTTTTTTTGATAATAATATATAGAAGTGCATAAGATTGAGGGCACAAGAAGATAGCATCACAACGTGAGAGTAGCTTGCCAACCAGGTTGGCACCCTACACCACGACAATCATGTGCTATTCGAGCCCAAGGATTGACAAGTAATCAATCCAAACAAGATAGTAAGTGGTCAATTGATTCTGTGAATTCGCAGAGAGCATGTTCCTGTTGTTGCATGATGCCAATCCTTAAGTCTACTCAATTGTGCCATCCAACCAAAACATTGAAACCTGTAAGGTCCCACATTGTGCCATGTTAGTTGAAAGACCTTTTTTGCAAAGTCCTCAGGATTGGTTTCATGACTGTTAGAGAGTTCTTACACAATATTCAAAAGGTCGTTACGTGCTAGTTGGGTGGAAAAGGGCACGTCGTGACTGGATCTGGTGAGAATGTTAATCTTGTTGTCAACGTATAAAAGAAAGTGGCTAAGTCCTTTCAATAGGATTTTTCTACTCACATAAGAAGAGCCGAAAATCCCAACAGGAAACCTTTCTCTGCCCCACATGATTCTTTCGCGAAGCGCTCTCTCATACCTTTCCACTCTTGCCCTCGAAAGAAAAGAGGTATCAAGATACCAGGCGACCAAGTGAAAGTGAACAGATTCTTTCGCGAAGCGCTCTCTCAGACCTTTCCACTCCTGCCCTCGAAAGAAAAGAGGTATCAAGATACCAGGCGACCAAGTGAAAGTGAACAGCCCCGAGGAAAGATTCGAGAGAGCATACCCTTTGTTTCTACCCATTCATAGTAATAGGTAGAATACGTGAGCCTCTCCAAATGATCCTTCTCTCATACTCAATAAAACGAGGACATTGATTCAGAGTTGATGAAATTGCGATTAACGCCTTTGAAGTCAAGCTTATTGTCAGGCTCAAGCTCTGTCTGATCTTCCAAGAACATTCGCCTAATGCCTAGGTGCCGACTAGTCAGCCGCCTAAGCGCCTAGGCGGGGACTAGGCGTTGGACCACCGCCTACCGCCTAGGTTGGGAGTCGTTGGCCTAAGTGGCTGACTTTTAGAACACCGTTCATACATTGAGGAGGCTGGAAAGACTTTGGTGTTACAAGCTTGTCATGATGGATGATCAGTATCTGGCTGTAAATTGATGTGCAATCCATCCAGCATGGACAGCATGATATTAAACTCCTCTTCTTCCCAGCTGAACAGTCTTCTCCTGAATTGAAACTCCCAATTGAAGTGTTCCTCCTTTCTGCTCAAAACCATTGCTATTGTAACATCCTTTATGGAGATAATGCTAAAGATTCTTGGATACAATACCTTTAAACACTTCCCATTCACCCAATTGAAGTTCCATCCCCCACAATCAGTCTGAGAGTATTGTCAATGAACTTGGTGAAGACAGATGGTTTCCTGCTTTGGATCAGAAGGACATCCCTCCAGATTGTGGAGACAGGAGACATTCCTATTTGTATCCATGTTGGGAAGCCAGGATATCCCCCTCCAGAAGGATGTCCAGCCAACCCGTACTGGCAATCTCATCCGAACCGATTGATACCCAAACCTATCCACATCAATAAGGGCAGTTTCTACATGATTTTCTTAAACGCTGGTTCAGTTTTAGATTTAATTTGAAAAAAAAATAATAAAGAAAATAAAACGTGGGTTTCGGGCTGGATTCGGTTTTATACCTAATAAATCTCTCTTTGGCTTACAGTATTAAGGATGTGTTTGGATCATGAAGTTGTGGATGATTTAGGAAACCAATAGGAATCCCTCTACAAGCCTATGATCCTAACACATCCTATGGGTTATTGGAAAGAGATCAAGAATCCATTTAGCACCACTTTGATGAAGTCTTAGGCTCCGTTCAGTTGTCAAGAAAGGACGGAAAAGTATGAGAAAACTAACTTTCCCGTAACTTTCCTAGTGTTTAGTTGACAGGAAAATAGTGGAACTTAACATTATAAGTTTTCCTGTAGGATTTACTTTCTTGCAAAAGTGATCCTGTAAAAAACACAGGATTTTGCTTCGCGGGAAAAGGAAAATGAGTGAACACTCACAAAATTTTCCCATGAGTTTCTTTTTCCTGACAAATGAACAACTAAACCTTAATTTTTCTTGCAAAATTCTTTTGTCAAATGAACACTCACAAAAAAATAATTCTTTTTCTTTTACTTCATCTCACTTCACTTTTCTTGGGAACTAATTTTCACACAACTTTCCCGACAACTAAACGGAGCCTTAGGAATGTTTGATTTTAAGGAAATTCTTATGTAAGGAAGTAATAGTTGACATCAACTTTACTTATAAGCCATATTATTACAGCAAAATTACGTCATCAAGTAACGAATCTAGTCACGATCAGAGAAATTGAGCAAAAATAAAGAAGCCAAGATTAGAGAAGAAATAATATGTCTCAAATCTAGGCACGATCAGAGAAGGCGAACTTCTGTTGAAATCTTATGGACAGATAGTAGATGTTAACGGAGAGATACTACATAAATTTGAAGTTGGGGACAACTACATCGAGACCCTCGTTTCTCCTAATCATGGATGGCAAATCGGAGATACCGTGAAGCTTCTTTAGGTGAAAGTTCAAAAAATTATCAGGTATATTGCCTACATAAAAGTGACTTTGTCCCTTCTTTTGTTGATTAGTAGTTTGTCCCTTCTTTTGTTGATTAATAGTCGATCAATTGTATTACTCCGTATATACCGTATATTACATGAACTTCTGTATGTGAAGGTTTTCGGAGGTTGCAAATCCACATACTTTTATTGATATTTGCATATATTTGGTGATCAAAGTTATATAGGGCATTGGTTAGTGACGTATGTTAAATTTGGATAATATCTCGATCATACTCTGGTGGATATGGCCCCCTCTAGAAGGTTGGAGTCTATATGACCTATGAAGCATGGCTGCTTGAGTAGATAGAGATGGGTGTCACATCCGTGTCATGTCCATATAGGATAAAGGATACGGATACTCATTTTCTTGAACGGCATTTTTTTTTTGAACAGCAATATGGATATTCGTTGGATACCCACTATATATGGCATTGGTTAGTGACGTATGTTGAATTTGGATTGTGTAATTTTCTTTTTCCTTCAAGTATCGGATGCCTTTTGGTAACATCGAGAATAGGTCTTGCTATCAAACATGATGGGGTTCCAGAAGGGCAACGGGGAGTGTCCGTTGTAACCAAAATTGCAAATGGCATTTTTTTGTTTTTTGGTTTTGTTTTTATTTTGTATTCATCGAGATAGAGCAGTGTTCTAAAAGGTGGCCTAGGAGCTAGGCAGCGGGTTGCCGCCACGATTTTCACTAGGTGGCTTGTTTAAGGTCTGGACTCTCCAAAAAAAAAAACTTAATTGCAGGGCGGGCGCCAAGGCAGCCTAGGCGCTAGGCGGTGGGTCGCCGCCTGACTAGCACCTAGTGTCTTTTAGAATACTGAGATAGAGATTGTAGAGGTCGTTTTCTTGCACCGAAGACATGCCTTTTTTTTCGTTTTTCTTTTTTAAGATGATGAGAAAAGATGCCATTAGTTAGAAATGGATATCCAATTAGTTTAAAGGTTTTATTTGGCAAATATACGGGCTCTTCTTGGGCTCCAGGAGAGGCATCTGTTCCATTACCGTGGAAACTGGAAAGAGACGGTGGCGTCCCTTCGTTGCGTGGGAAATTAATAAGAATACCAGTGCAAGTTTATGATTTCTTATGCAAAGCAGGGGGGCATTTTTGGAAATGCCTATTAAAAGTACTACTAGCTAGTAGATATTTTCAACTACTAGTATTTTGTAAAGTTTTCTCTTTTTTTACTTTCTTTGTGCAATGTCGAAGAATTTGGCTCAACTCTTGGCTTGTAAGGGAAATGCTATTGCACACCCCATTTTTCGATGCACACTTTTTGTTTGGTTATAATTTGAGTGATCTTGTTATTAATTTAGTATTAAGTTTGACATTATTGGGAAAATGAAATGTAAGTCATGATCGATTTCAGTTTGCTATTAACATTACCCTCCCTTCCTCATACCTCCGAAGTCTCAAGCCACCAAGAAGGAATCATCTCTCCGTTGATTTCGACGCCTCCCCTCAATTTAAATGCTGACCACAAAAGCCATGGCTACAATAATGAAACAAACCTTCGCGAGAAGGAACTAAAACTTCAAAGAGAAGAAAGAAAGAGAAAAATAAAAAAATAAAAGGAATAAAAAGACACCGAGCGTAAGAGAGAGAGTAGGTGAACGATGATAAAAACACCGAATAAGACACCGGGCATAAGAGAGAGTAAGTGAACGATGACAAACACCGAATCAACAACCATGAGCACTTGCACGGAGTCTCCGCCCAGTTGAATAAAAAGAGCAGCAGCAACAGCAAACTACAAACCATTTTTTTTTTTTTTAATCAACAAATAACCTTTTATGCTCAAGTCCAAATGAAAGAACTCATTGATATATATTGAATTTTTTAACGAATGAAATGCATAATTTTAGAAACTTAGGTTTGCGGTCTGGAAATTTATTTACAGACGGAGGGAGTATCACACTTTAGCTTTTTATTGGGTACATATCATCTTCGTATCAATATAATGTTAAAAATGTTGGGAAAACTTATACTCCGTAATTGCTTATCACCGGGCGGGTCAACATCCATATTTACCACTTGAACTATTTCTTCAGATACCGCTAACAGTGACAAATGCATCTCGACATATTACCTAGATACATTTATTTCTTCAGATACCGCTGACACTGACAGATGCATTCCAACTTCATTGTCTAGATACAACACAAAAAAATTGTATATAGACAACTTATTTTTCTTTGTTACTTTAATATAAAAATAAACAGCAAATATCAAACATCCGATTACCATTTACTGGGTCAACATTCAGATTCACTGCTTCACGCAATCCCTAACCAACCGAAGGTTGCACTAACTCTCCTATTGGGTATACAAAACATAAAACATATGTTTTTTTTTTTCTTTTCTTGTGACATGAAATTAAATAATTTGATCCCCAATTGATGCTTTCATGTCATTGTAAAACAAACAAAAATATTAAAAAGGAAGAGATTAAAGAAAGGAAATCACAGGTTTCGGTTTTTAATGTTTTTTTTGGGAAAAAAGAATAGAAATCAAATAGACAATCCTTTCACGTTAATCTCCATAAATAGATATAATACATAGGCGATTATCAAGTTGAGTTGTCTCATTTAAGTTTGGTACATCAATTTTTGCATGTAGGTTGACTCTTACTTAAAATAATATACACGGAAGTCCCGGGTAATTTTTAAACTATGCAGGATACTGCAGTTTCATGCAGAACCGCACAGAATGGAAGTATTTACGGACTAAAATTAGTTTAAAGACCCACCATGAATTTCCGTGATTTCTTTGACCGGGTCTTTAAATTCTGCTTAGTTATGTGATTTCATGGAATCGTCCCTTGCATAGCACGGATTTGCTACTAGTATACACGACTTCACGGGTTTTGGATTTTTTTAGCACGGCTTACCGTATGGCAGAGTACTTCTTTCTAGAACTGGATGCATGTCAATTTATGCACATGTTAAAAAATAATACTCCATCCATCCTTAAATAAAGTCCGATCTATAAACTTAGGCTTTTAAAACGATGCTAAAGCCCTATGTGTCGGACCCAACACACGTATTAGCATTGCCACTAATAGAACTGAGAGGACGTAACTTACGATTTACGAAGAGCGACCAAGGATCATCATCTAAAACGATTAAGGAATAAAACCATTCCACTAGTTAAAGTCCGGTGACACAACAGTTCTGGTGGAGAAGTTACATTGTAAAAAGAGAATGATATGAGAGCACGTTACCCAGAACTTTAATTTTTGAATAAGGATTGGTTGCACTACGTTTAACTCCTAAGTTTCACCAAGTTTGGAGGATGTAACAATCTGACTTTTATTAAAAAAAATAATCGACCATAAAAAGAATAAGAAAAAAATAAATAAGGACCCAACATTTAGTGACCACTTACCGTTAGAATCTAAGAAATATACTTATTCGTAACTTACAGCCTATAGGAAAAATATTGGCTTAATTATTTTCCTGTGTATGTGACAATTTTTAGATTTTTGATATCATCCCAACCCTGCTCATAGCATCACGGCGCCAGATTGAGGCACGTAGAGTTGTGAGATTTAGACAGAATAATCTAGAAAGAGTCGGTATCTTATTTTAGAGTGATCAATCGGATTAAATTCCCTTAGGATATCCCTAAATTTTGAGGGATATACTTAGATTTTTCTAGATTGTATTGGATAATATATATAGATAATATAAGATTATGTTAGATAATACAAGATTATGATTAGATATGATTAGATCCTGTAGATTCTACTAGAGTTTGTAGGTCTCTTAGAGCATCTCCAACACTTGACTTCAAATTGGAGATGTCAAATTTTTTTTTTTTTGAAGGTTTATGTGGCATTTTGCCATCTCAAATTTGACATTAAAACCTCATCTCCAACCCTTATGCCAAATTCTATTTATTTAAAAAGAAAAAAAAAAACTCAAACAAGTAGTATAGAAAGGTTTTAAACTTTCTAACAATAGCTTTTTACCTTCAACGGTTACTTTTTGAAATTTGGCATGGGGGATGGTAGCTGCCAAAATTGGCATGCAGAAAGTTCATGTCAAAACCACATCAATTTTGACATGAGTTTAAGGCAGATGGGTTGGAAGGTAAGTTAAAACCAAAAGTAACCGCACCGTCTACATCATGTTTAACATCTCATATTGAAGATGCTCTTAGTATAAAAAGGCACCCATTTGCACCGGACAAACACACCACACACGTACGGCACAAACACGACCAAAACATAAAAGAAAGAAGAAAGAGAACAAAGGAGGAAGGAAAAAATAATTACTAAAAGAAAGGACTCAATACACCTCACTAGATTTTACGGTAAAATTCGGATGCAAAACGGATAGTGATGAACAGTAAGTCTAATTAGAGTATCTACAATGCTATAATCAAAAGTAAAAGATTTTTAAAGTTAACAATGTTAGTGCAAAATATGGCTCACAATGCTATAATCAAACTTAACAACCTCCTTAGAAATAATCAAATTTTGGGCTTTGGATAACCAAAACTAGCAACCTTTTGACAATAACCAAATTTAATAGATCCTACATATTCTTAATTAAATACACCAATCATCATACAATAATCTATCTCTCTTCCCTTTTCCTCTCCCTCTTTCTTTTCAAACAATATTTTTGAAAAAAAAATATATTTTACTAAATTTTTTTTAGAAAACAGTTTTTATAAAATAATTTTTTTCTAAAAAAAAGTTTTAAAAACTATTTTCTATTTCTAGTAAATAGTTTTTATTAGTTTCAAAACTATTTTTAGAAAAACTATTTTCTATTGTTCATAGTTTTTAGTTTTTTGTAATTTGAAAAGATGATTTGACAAGTTTTGGTTATCCAATTTTGATTATGCCATTGTAGATATTTATATTGCTAACCTTAGCAATCTTTTAAATGAATAATCAAAAGCTGATGTGGCAACTTTTGATTATCAATTTTTGATTATAGCATTGTGGATACCCTGAGAGCATCCGCATTGTAATAATCAAATGGATGTAAATAAGCAAATTTAACAATAATGCTCAAAAAATACCTCACATTGTAATAAGCAAAGTTACAAGTCTTTCAGCAAATAATCAAATTCCACCAATTTCATAACCAAACTTAACAGCTTTTACTAATAATCAAAACTCAATAACCAAACCCAATAAGGAAACTCGAAACTCAAAAACACCCCTCATTGAAATCGTCTCATCGAGACGAATAATTTAGTGTGATCGGATGCGTGATTGAAACTCGTTTGCGATTGGACATAGGTGCATTGAGTATTTTGAGATTTTTTTTTGTTAGAGATGCAAAAATAACCAATGTGGAGATAGAGGTTGTTAAGTTTAATTATGAACTAAATGGATAATCAAATACTGACGTGACACATTTTGGTTATTGATTTTGATTATTCCCATTGCGGATGCTCTAAGTACACTACACTATCCACTATATTTTTTGTGAGGCCCACTAGTCCCACAAAAATACAAGAAAATGCCATAAAAATCAACTCCAACAGATATAAAAATCAGCTCCAACAGATACCGGTAAGTACTATTTCTCGATTCGTCGCGATGAAACTGTGTAGTTGAATAGTTTCACCCCTACGAATCCAGAAATTATACTTACCGATATTCGTTGTACCTGATTTTTTACATGGCTCCATAAAACATTATTTTAAAATTTATGGACATTTTTTTAATATTTTTTATGGGACCCGAAGTGAGCCTCATAAAAATGTAGTGATTTTGTGTAGTGTATATAGCATCTAAGGTGAGCCGGATTAGATTCCCTTAGGATATCCCTAAATTTGGTGGAATATACTTGGATTTTTCTAGATTTTATTGGATAATATGTATAGATAATATAAGATTATGTTAGATACCCATTTGCGCTGGACAAACAAACCACACACACAAGGCACAAGGCACACATTACACTCTAAAAGTTATAACTTTCCTCCTTATTCTTTATAGAGACATATATCATCATTACATTTTTACTCACTAAGTATTTAAAATAGAATCTATTTTTATGGGCAAAATGAAAAATGTATCAACTTTTACTCACTAACTTTACAAAATGGACACTTTTAAAGGGACGGTCAAAAATGGAATATTGTACTCTAAAAAAGAATGGAGAGAGTAAAAAAGAGGACCCATTATGCCTCGCTAGATTTTACGGTAAAATTTGGATGCAAATCGATGAGTTATGAATAATCCCCGTTACATGAATTTTTCGTGAATGTTTATGTTTTTAGCTTACTAAAATATGGTTATATACATAACATATGAATTTCTTTTCTAGTAAATATACACCATGAAATTATGATATTGGTTACAATTAAGGCATGAAAAGCTGGAAGTAGGATATTGGTTGCAATACTAGAATATGTTATTGGTTACGGTGTAAGTCACAAAAAATTAGAATTATGATATTGGTTATAGTTTAAGCCACGAAATGCTAAAGTTATAATATTGGTTACAACTTAAGCCACGAAAAGCTGGAATTATGATATTGGTTACAGTTTAAGCCACAAAAAAACTGAAATTATGATGTTGGTTAGAATTTAAGCCATGAAAAACTGGGAATATGCTATTGGTTATAGTTAAAGCCATAAAAAGTTGGAGTTATGATATCAGTTACAGCGGAAGCTGCGAAAAGTTGAAGTTATGATATTGGTTACAGCTTAGGCCATGAAAAACTGAAGTTAAAATTTTGGTTACAGTTTAAGTTATTGAAAAGCTGAAATTATGATTCTTGCTTTTCTTTGATAAAAAGAATTCTAAAATTTCACGGTAGATCATGTGTAACTCTGATAATTCGTAATCTCACACAAACAGTGGCGTATGTTGTTGAAATCTTTCCTTTTTAGGTAATCAGAACTAATAGAACGACGAACTGATTATCAATACTATTAAGCTTATGTCATGGTCATGTAATTAATGAATAAGGAAAAATTAAAGAGTAAACAAAATCAAATTCAATGGAGTTTGATAGCTGGGGCATGACGCGTGAAGTTGTGAAGGCAAAGTCTGGAGGTGGACGTGATAATTGCGGCAATTGGATAGGTGGTTTTCACAGGTCCCTTCCTGCGGATTCAAGCTTAAAGGCAGAACTCTGGGCCTTGAGGGACGGTTAGAATTTCGCAAAGGAGGAGAGCATTCAAAGGCTGGAAGCAGAAGTGGATGCCATGGCTAGCTGTTTTGAATCTGACGCACGAGTCGGCACGACATTAACACGGTTAATCATCCTCTTGGTAACATCTCGCTTGATTGTAGGTTGCTGATGCAAGGCTTTGAAGAGGTTTCTATAAATCAAGCATATCTGTCGTGAAGCAAATCGGTGTACTTGCGGATGCATTGGCGAATGATACGCCGGTTTCGGTACGAGAGATTTGTATGTCTACCCTTATTTCCCTAATTTTTATTTTTAATGTATTTCATGCAGACTTGGTTGGGGTTTCAAACTCTAAAATTATAAATGCTTAATTATGCTGTGACGCCAACAAATACTGGAGTTGGGAGGTTAAGCACGGCAACATATTGCTGTACGAAAAAAGAAACATTATTGCAGCACACACACACAAAAAAAAGAAACATTATTGCTGCACAAAAAAAATAAAAAAAATTATTGCTGCACAGGTTGAAGACGGAACAAATGCTAAACTTTAGGGACCCGGATCAAGATTTTGCATTGAAGACGTAACTTATTATGATATTTAACCACGGTTTTGATTCTAAGTGTAATCTATCTTTATTTTTAATCACGGTTGGTGATCACGGTTGTTGTTCGTAGCCCACACAGCAATCTTATAGTATCTTTGATTACAGTTGTTAATGCGTACTGTGATCTTATTTCCTATATAACCAGACCTTTTTCTTTTTAATGTCTCAGTTTAAAGTGAGATTTAATCATAGACAAAAATCGTAATAGAATCTTGCAACTTTTAATGACGGCCCAATCAGCCACGGTTTTAAAACCGTGATTGAGTTATAACAATCACAAGTCCTCTGTCCGGAATTTCCTGTCCGAGTACTTTGTCCCACACAATTCCTTGCACCATGTCAGAGCATCCGCAATGGTAATAATCAAAACCAATAATCAAAATATGTCACGTCAGCATTTGGTTATCCATTTAATCCATAATCGAACTGAACAACCTCTACCTCCACAATGGTTATTTTTGCATTCCTAACCAAAAAACCTCCCACAATATACAATGCATATTTGCTCAATCGTAAACGAGTTTCAATCACGCACCTGACTATACCAAATTATTCGTTTCGATTAGAGGATTCCAATGTGGGGTGTTTTTGAGTTTTGGTTATTGGTAAAAGTCATTAAGTTTGGTTATAAAATGGGAGAAATTTGGTTATTTGCTAAAAGATTTGTAACTTTGTTTATTACAATGTGGGGTGTTTTTTGAGCATTATTGTTAAATTTGTTTATCCACACTCATTTGATTATAATCATATTATTGTATATGTCATAATTAGTGTTTGTCTCTAGTGCTCTCATAATTAAGTATCTGCCTTTTATTTAGGACCGATACTTAATTATGAGAGTTATAGAGACAAAAATTAATTATGATTCTTTAGAATAATATAATCGGATAAATCCCTAAACAAATAAATTAAAACTTTTTTTATATATTAAAAAATATGGTTTAAAGGTGGGCGAGTAAAACCCTAAGCAGATAAACTAAGACTTTTGTCTCCATAAATTTTCGAGCCATAAACAAAACCATAAAAGGAAAGTTTCGAATCCGTATGTATACCCGTCAGAGGATCGAAGTTAAAGGGACGTTAAAGGGTGTTTGGAGAGGTAACGTGGCACAAGGAAAAAGGTGGAATAGAGGACTCGGACATCGAATCCCAGACAAAAGATCCGAGTCTAAACTTTAGATCTATATTGGTAAATTATTACTTTTATCCCAATAATATTTTCGAAAACTATTATTTTCGAGCTTTATCTTGAATATACGTACACAGCCGACCAATAGTCAACTTTGTTGCCCTAGTGACTTAATTTAAACAACGTCCGGTCCAAGGTATATATTTAATTTAAACACGATAACTTTTTTTTTTATTGGAGTGCTTTATTATATATATCAGTGTAATCCAATCCCTGAGTAGCACATTTCTAATCCATTCCTGATTAGTTACTAATCTCCAAGAAATAGGAGCTCCATGGAAGCTTTCTCAGTAGCTATAGCATTTCTTGTCATCTTCTTCACCATTAGCTTCTTTGCTTTCAGAAATGATGCTTCCAATGTTGTTGATGCAAATCTGCCACCAGGTGGCTCTGGGTGGCCTATTGTGGGTGAAACCCTGGATTTTGTCATAAACCCCGAGAAGTTCCTCAGCGACAGGATGAAGAAACACTCTCCGGACATTTTCAGGACCAATTTCTTCGGAGAGAAGTTCGTGATCATATGCGGCCCCAGCGGCCACAAATTCCTCTTCTCCAACGAGGACAAGCACTTCACCGCGTACTTGCCAAAGTCCATCCAGAAGCTCTTTTTCTCCACCCAGCAGAACACCGATAAGGGTCTGAGCAACGACGAGATGAAGTTGCCGCAGTTCCTGGCTTTTATTCTAAAGCCTGAGGCATTGGTCAAATACGTGGCAGGTAGTTCTAAACAAGCTAAGTTCTTGGGAAAAAAATCTTCGTACAACCTGATGTGGTGCTTGACATGTTACCTTTTATTAAATTTTAAGTCGAAGTTTTATAGATGACACTGTCAGATTTGACAGTGTCATCCTCGTATCATCATGCATGAGAATTTTTTTTTTCTTCTTTTTCTGAGTAGTTTTTCTTACTTGGCAGGTATGGACTCCATAATCCAAAAACAGTTGAAGACTCACTTGGAAGGCAAAGCTGAAGTTAAGATATACCCTTTCTCCAGGTCCATAACCTTGACCCTCGCGTGTCACTTCTTTCTGGGCATCGAAAACCCAGAACGGGTCGCGAAACTTGTCTGTCAATTCAACAAGGTAACCCACGGGATGCACACTCTTCCTTTGAACATCCCCGGGACCGCGTTTTACCACGCGATCAAAGCCACCAGGGTGATTCGCAAGGAGCTTGCGGATGTTGTAGCGGAGAAGAGAGCGCGAGTGGCTTCGGGGGCGCCTACTCAGGATATGTGTACGGCGATGATCGTTGAAGGGATGTCGGATGAGGACATCAGTGAGAAGATAACGGGGCTTTTAGTCGCTGGATATAGTACAATTGCTAATACCATAACTTTTTTCATGAAATTTGTTGGAGAGAGACCTGATGTTTATCATAAGATCTTTTCAGGTAATTAAAACTCATCTGTCTGTTTTTTATCAGCAAAAGAAATTTTATAAATCTTTGAAAACGATTACGAAGATTTAACGGATCATAGGTACACTGGCGAAAGCCACCCGAGAATCAAACTCAAAGGAAGGCAAGAAGCCAACCAAAACACCATAGAGAAAACCAAAACCGAAACAACCCAAACAAGCAGAAAAACCGAACCCCAAAAAATATAATCCGAAACTCAAAATAGCATTAAAACTCCTTTGTTTGTTTTAACACAAGGTAGAAAAACTAGAAGTAAATTTTACTCTCTCCTTTAAAATTTACTCTCTATTAGATCTATTAATCGAAACCTTGTATACAATATCAACTCTTATAGATGGTTCAGTCCGAATGAGGCTTTGTCTCAACTATAAATTTGTAATCTGCTATTGAACGATGAGGTTGTTCTCCATAAAAAAAAAAAAAAAAACTTATATATGTTTTTCTCGGCTCCCATGCCTTACTCGTTCACAGGCTAACGTACTTATTTTTTTCGTTTTGCGAAATTTAGAGCAATTGGAGATCTCAAAGTCAAAACAACCTGAAGAACTCCTGTGCTGGGATGACATGCATAAGATGAAGTACTCCTGGGCAGTGGTGTGCGAAGCAATCAGGATGGTTCCTCCAGTACTAGGAACTTTCAGGGAGGCCAAAACCGACTTCTCATATGCCGGTTTCACTGTTCCAAAGGGGTGGAAGGTGTGGATAAAACATGCAAAATTAAGAAATTAAAAAGAAAAAGAATGTTGTGTTTGCTACTCTGTATTCATCATATATATGTGGCTTCATCATCTATATAAGTCTGAGGCCCTATTCCGCTAAGGGTTCTTAAAAAATAAATACTTTTTTACAATTTCCAAATTAAACTTAAAAATATTGTATTTACGAAAATAATTTTTTGATTTTTTTGCACAATTCAAAAAGATCTCATCAAGATCTATCAAACAATAATTTTTTGCTTGTCCGGTGCAGGATTTTAAATTATTAAGTCGGCACGATGATTAAAAGAAGAACTTCAGATTTTCTAAAACACCCTTCACTTCTTTGGCATGAATAGAATGCACTTTCTCCATTGTATTATCTTGTACTTTAGCTTTGCTATTTTGTTGCTTTAAAAGAAAAAGGATATCAAGGAAACATTCTGAAGAGTTGCTGAAAAAAAAAAAAAAAAAACTTGTGAAGGGTCAACTTGAAACTGGGAAAATATCTTTTGGTTAAACAAATAAATTGGAACAGAGGGAGTCGATTGTAAAATTTTTCTGCATCTAAAGTACTACTATTTGATCACTCTTTGAAGAAAAAATAGTTGTGCACAATTTATTCCCGTCATGACTAAATGTTTTGTTTTCAGGTGTTTTGGACTGTTAACACGACACAAAAAAACCCTGAGTACTTTCGGGAACCGTGCAAATTTGACCCGTCAAGATTCATGGAAGGTGACGGTTTGCCACCATATACTTTTGTGCCATTTGGAGGAGGACCTAGAATGTGTCCCGGGAAAGAATACGCTCGGTTCGTGATCCTCGCTTTCGTCCACAACGTGATTAAAAAGTTTAGATGGGAAGTGGTTGACCCTAATGAGAAAGTTGTAGGCGGCATGATGCCACTGCCGGAGAAAGGACTTCCAGTTCACCTGCATCCTCGCTAGCTACGTTTAATCGACTTTTCTGAATGTAAAATTTACTTTAAGATTGGATATATAGTTTGGACTTTTCCAGTTCATTAAAATTCCAATTTCCAACTACATTTGGGCTCTGTTTATTTCAATGTAAAATGTTTTACAATGCAAAATATTTTTTATGTAAAATAGTTTTTAAGAAAACAAACTTTAAACTTTTATTTTTCAGTGTTTGATTAGCACGTCAAAAATATATTTAGAAATTGATAAAATAGTGTAGAGAGAGAGAGAGAGAGCTTAATGGTGGAACTCAATTTAGGAGAGGGAGAGGGAGTGGGGGAGTTGAATGTGGGTTAGGATTAAAGATCGAGGTAATTGAGCAATAAGAATTGCAGCAGAAGACAGCCGGTTCATTTCGAAAAATAAGTCACATAAGATTTAAGGGTAATTTGGAAAAACACTTATGGGAAGCATACTCTTTTGCAACGATCTATTTGGATTATGTGGAATGGGTACATTTTTCAGAATGCTACGGCACGACCGGAGGAGGTGGTGGATCTTATCAAGTTTACGGTGGCCATATGCATGAAAGTAAAATTCGATAATAAGATATACACAGTTGAGGAGTTCAAAGGGTTTTTAGATGGTATTCGATCATATGCTCAAACTGTAATTTTTAGGTGTGCATCATCCAACTTCCTGTTGGATGATTTGTTTTCTGCTTTGTTATCCTCTTAAACTTCGTTGAGTCGAGCTTTTGTGCTCCTCAGCTTCTCCTCTCGATTTACCCTTCCGAGTTAATAAATTTTCCTTTTGCAGAGCAAAAAATAAATAAAATTAAAGGGTAAGTCATTTTCATCCAATTAATAGAAAATATTTTACATGTAAAATGTTTTCCTCAATTTTGTATACAACAAAACACCGAAAAATAGGTAAAACATTTTACCGGAAAATATTTTACTCCCAAACAAACAGAGCCTTGATCCTTATTATTAGTTGCTTCGAGGAGTTGTATTAACTTAAAGGTTTTAGATACCGATCTCGTATTCGATGATATAAACCTACCAATTTTTTTGTGTTTCTCATACTGATACGCTTTGGGTACACTTTTGAACATTGCTTAAACATCAACACTATCGCGATACAAAATAGATCATCGCAGATTTTCTTGTTTTGATGGGCACGCATCGCAGATTCATGGCTTAGTATACAACTAATCAGATAAGAGCATTATGCAATGGAAGAAGTATTTTTGGGATCTCTCTTCCAAACAAGATATACGCGTTACAAACTTTGATTTTTTGGGTCCATTCTACGTACATCGCAGTCAACAGTCTTGTTTTCCAATAAACAGTGCATCAAGAGAAAACTCCATCCCTAAACAAATACATGGGTGAACTGTTCAATATCAGGCTTGAAGATCTGTAAAGACTTTTGACTTTGAAGCTTCCGTGATATATTTTTGGATTTGCAAACTAAATGAGTGATTATCTCATCTTTGTTTTTTTGTTCTTATTGTTCTGCCTATAAATAGGCTTACAATCTGATTGTATAAGTAAGCAGAGCGGTTCAAGGGACATCTAAAAAAACACCATAAATCTCAATCTCATAGTTTCCGATCAAATTTTGATGATTCGAGTCGCTCAATCTGTGCAGAACGTGATTTTAAGGGTACGTATCCGCGAGAAATCGGCAAAAAAAATTACCAGGAAGTGCTTGTTTTGAGTAATTTTTAATTGAACCGTTCTTAAAATCTGAGCTAAAAATTGCTCAAATGAAGCCTTTCATGATCATTTTTTTGCTGATTTTTCGCGAGTACTCTTAAAAACACGTTCTGATCATATTGAGTGACTCAAATCATCAAAATTTAATTGAAAACTATGAGATATTGTCTTAGATGTCCCTTGAACCGCCTTGGTAAGTATACATGGAAATAAGAGTGATCAAAGTGTATTTAAGATCGTCTAAGGGAAGAATCCAATTTCTCAGTGTGATACAGATTGAGTGGTTGTGAAATACAAAGTTTGTGAGAGTTAGATTGATACTCTTCGATTTGTTTGTCTGTTTGCATCAGTGGTATCAAAGCGCTAGGCTAATCCCTAAAAATTCCCTCACACACAAAGAAAATACCTTCGGCCTTCGAGCTGCTATTTTCAAATAGAAAATTAGCTCCCTCAGAATCAAATTTTTGGGTGCAAAGTCAAGGTTCTCCTGATCGTCCAAACGCCGCCCGATAATCGGTGCCATTTTTCGACGAGAATCGAAAATGATCGTGTTGTTACCGTATCAAAAATACTTAACAAAACGAAACAATTACTACTACTCAAACGAACAGTGGTAAGTATTCTGAGTATCGCTCCACAGAGATTAAAAGGTTATAAGGCTAAGTTATAATAATTCCAATTAATGTCTATCTTAATTCGAGGAAAATATGATTGGTTGATAGTTTTCTAAAAGCGGTTAGCGGAGGATAATATGCTAATAATTCTAAATAAGTTTGGATATCAATGCACGTCTCACGGATATTAATACACTTTCCCAAATATCCATATACCTTTTTGGATTTCAATGCACATTTTACCTATTAGCCTGTACCATTTGGGCGGATGTTAGAATAATCTAATTACTAAATAGTAATTAAAGCGATTAAAAACGTAGAAAAGGTTGAAAAAAACTTTAGGGTTTCGAATCCACTATTCCCCTCGTTTTCGACTATAGTTAATTAGCCGAAATTTCGAATCAACCCGGACACCGTAGGATTGCAAGCCTTAGCAACACTACCAGAATAACAGATAAAGAACACACTCAAAAGTTTGATATCACAGTTTTAATGAAAGTGTGATAAAAGAAATATGAGTTGAACGTTTAATCACGCTTTGTTAGCAAAACTAAAATTAATGGTTATTTTTATTTTTATTTTTTTTATCACGGTTCCAAGAGAAATGTTAACCAGTTATTTCAATCACGTTTTGTGTAGAACTGTGACGGAAGTTATTTTTACTTTTATCGCGTTTTGCTTGAAAGCGGAATAAAAAAGTATTTATTCCTTCCGTTCTTTTTTTAAATGTGTCAATTTGAAAAACACGTAATTTTAGGAGTCAATTTTCACATCTACTTTACACCTTTTCCATTAACTTTTCTCTCCACTCTACACTTTCCACATCAACTTTAACCTCTATTTTCCAAAATTATCTTCCACTTTATATTTTTCACATCAATTTTTACCTCCATTTTCTAAAATTATCCTCCACTTTACCAATTAACATTTCAAAATGAATACTTATTTTGGGACAACCTAAAATGGAATAGTGATCATCTCAATAGGGATGAAGAGAGTATTGTTATTTCACTTTGTTTTATCCCTCCTCCATGGAAACCAAGGTTCAAGTCCCACGAGAGGCGGGATTTGGAATTTTAGGATTATAGATAGCCTTTGAATCTCTCGTTAACTTCCCACCGCTTATGGCCAAAAAAAAAAAAAAATTACTTCAAATTCAAGCGAAGTAAAAATTACTTCAAATTACTTCAAATTCAAAAAAAATTATAGATAGCCTCTGAATCTCTCCTTCCATTTAACCCAACCCTTCCCTTTCCTCATCATTCCCTCTCTCTCTCTCTCTCTCTCTCTCGTTCACAATAAACCCTAGCCCTAGCATTGCTGTGCTGCAACTCTCATTGCTCGACGGCATCCATCGGGTATGTTCCTCTCTCTCTCACTCTCTCTCTCTCTCTCTCATGCCCCCTCCTCTGTCCCTATATCTCTCTGCATATGTGTTTTAATAATCAAGATCTATAGCAGACCCACGATCGTAGCTGCTATTGCGACGCTCTCACACCGCTTGACGCGATCAGGTATCTCTCTCTCACGTTCGCGCAAGTCCCCTCTATTTCTCTCTCGCTCTTTCCTTGTTTTCCCCCTTTCTGGTTTGTTTTCTCCCCATATACTGTTGATTTTGGGATAACCCTACATCTTTGCTTTGGGAAAGGGATGCGAATACCAAAATTGACGTCTGTCAGAGGTACATTCACTTGAATACCCTGCGTTTTTGGAATTGCATATTACATAGAATAATTACTAAATCGTTGGTAGTTTAGTACATGATCTTTGAGCACTCTGTTCTCAAGGGTTTGTACTTTCTACAATATCTCCCAAAGATAATTTCTGCATGGACTATTTCCACCTAGCACGAATCATCTTACTAGCACGACCCGTCTCAAATCAAAGTATGGATCGTCTCCATTGGCACGACGGGTCTTACGTAGTACTCCATAATCCATTCAATCGGTTATCATAAAACAATTAAAATCGTTATATGAATGTGCATAAAATCTATGAATTCATACACAAGATTTGATGGAATAAATTTGATATTATAGATAAATCCTTAAAGTTTTACAACCGTGATTCGAATAATGAAACCTAAATCAAAACATAAATAATTTTACTAGGAGTTTGAGCTTCATCTACGCCCTAGAAGAGGGGTTTAGCCAGACATTGGGGTCGAAGACATTGAGGCTCGATTCTTGGCTTCAGTTCTCTGATTTCCCCTAATGGCGTGCACGTTTGAAAACCAATTCTAAATGCTATCGAGTCATAAAAATAAGTCACGAAACCTATCTTAGCGTGTGTGGATACGGGCTTCGGTCGCAAGTGAAATGTCATAGAAATTGCTCTCCGGATTGAGTCTCGACTTCAATTCTCACCTTGTCATGCACTTAAAAAGAAAATTTACAAAACCCAAAAGTAGTGACAACAATCTTTTAGGTCTTTTTCCTATTGATTTGCTGAAGGTGTCGGTTTTTTTTGGGTTCTCCTCAAGGATTGGGTATGAACCAATGATTCAATAACACATTTGCTGAAATGGGTGTCTGCTCATTTCTTTCTTTTCTTGGTTTTTTTCTTTTTCTTTTTCCTCTGATTGGGTATGAACCAAGGATTCAACACCACATTTTCTTTGTTTTCGAGTCCATCTCTTAAAACGAAACAGAACCGAAAAAACCGCCCGAAACTGAAAAACCGATGATCAATCGGTTCGGTAGCTAAATATTGAGAACCGAACCGAACCGATTATTTGGTTGTCCAAATCTCCAAAAACTGAACCGACCGAACTGAACCGAAATCACCCCTAATATTTTGAACTCTCAAGTGTGCAGGCGGAAGATATGTAACATGAAAGAAAACAAAGTATCCCGCACATGACGACATGAAAAGAAATACTTAATAAAGTGGACGCACAATCTCATGAATGGAATGTCAAGTATTGGAAACTCTCTATCCATCAATCCACAGCCCATTGCCCCTAAGATCAAATAGGACTTTAATTCTGGTTATAACGTTAGGTAAGGGAAGACATTTCAAGGCTAGGTAAAACATTCAAGCGTCCGAGAATGACTCACAACAATTCACATAGGGTAGGGCATGAAAATGTAACAATGTGTGCCCTCTTTATTTTCTTTTCAACTTCGCCACATCTCTCTTCCCTACAACCCCACATTAAGAACAATTATTTCTTGTTTCCACGATAAATTGGTGTTTTTCTTTTTTTCCATTTGAATTTTTTTTTTCCCTTTCAATTTGTGCACTTTTTTGCTATGGGAAAGATCACCAATCAACAAAGCTCACTATACTTGAGAATTTTGACACATCGGCAGAGCACTCAATCTTTCCGGATGTAATGAGGTCCTTCGGGGTTGGGAGGCATCCAATGTAAAGAAACAGAGCTTATTTTTGGGTGGGAAGGATCCTGTTTGCATTTGAAGTGGCGCCCAATTTTGTGTTTCATGAGTTTGCTCCTTTTGTCTGCAATCACGGGCTAGAGTGATCTTCCATCCACTATTTTTTAGGTACTTAGGGTTTTCCGGTTAGTTTTATTTCTCAGACCATGCCTGAAGTTCTTAATGTCTGGTTCTTAATGTCTAGTCTGTGAGAAATTATTCGTTGCCCCAAAGGCAGGGGTGACGTGGTGCCCCTCGGGCACATCCGAGCCGTCCGTTCGGGTACCGAACGGATGAGATTTAAACACCCTCTCTCCTCCTTTCTCTCTCTCCTTTCTCTCTCTCTTTTCTCTCACTAAATCCGAGCCGTCCGGGTACCGAACGGACGGCTCGGATGAGCTGAGGCAGGGACACCTGTTGCCTTTGGGGCAAGGAATAATTTCTCCTAGTCTGTTTATGCATTTACTAGCTATTTTTTTTTTCTACTCGCTAAGCAATCATTAAGCTCATCATTTGTTTCCCGTGTTTTCCTGTTTTCTCTCATTTTTGGCATAGATGATATTTAAGATGTTGGAGAGAGAGTCTAGTTTGGTCGTACATATGGCTATAAACAACCAGTTAAAGAATTTGTTTTAAGGGTGCAAAGAAAACTATGGAGTAAATAACGGCCAAGTTTCATTTAAGTGGAAAAGAGTTGCTGTGATGTAAACTATTGAAAGGTTTACAAGCCAGATTGAAAATAGATGAATTGCAAACATTACATAGAACTTGCACACAACTCGGATACACAAAACGTGCATTGTTTGTACTTCAATTAATGCAACAACGAAGATTGAAAATGAATCCAAACTCACATTATTTGCATGGCATTTGACCCCTTGTCGACGCACAAGTTCAATGCTGGTTATTTAGATTAAAAAAATGCACACATTGCATACAGTTGGACTGTACGCATACTACATTCATGATTAGGCTTTTGGGATAGAAGAACAAACATGTTTGCGGTATTCTGCCAGTGCCCATGTGGGGAACGTATTTTTGTACTGAGCATAATGTAGCATGCAATTCTTCATAGAGACTCCAGTTAATTCCTGAGATGATACATAGCTTGAAGGTTATGAGTAGAATGGTATTATAGTAATTCTCATTTTATAACATACATTGAAAACTAGCTATTCGCCAGATATCTTCCTAAAACTGTTTTCTAAAATATATTGGGGAAATGAAGTTTTCAGAGAATAAACCAAAATAAAAACTTCATTTCTAGTGTTTTTAGAAAAAATCAACATTTCAGACAATGCACCAAAACAAGAATTTTATCTTCATGAGATAACCTTACTTGAACAATAACAAACACGATGGGAAACTGCAGTTTTTTTTTTAGAGACTAATAATTTTGGAAAAGTGTTACGTAGAGCTAGCTAGGTTCAAATTCTTTCTCCTGGCGGTAGAAATTGTAGGTTTTCTGCCTCCGCCATTGCCCACTATATAGTTATTGCAGTAATCTGAACCATTTATGTTGTAAGACACGTAGTGTAGTATATCTATCAAAAATAAAAATTGATTTATAAAATTAATGGACAATCATGAGCAGTTTAACTTTAAAATAACTTTAAAATTATTGATAGTCCCATCTATAAACAAAAATAATGTTTTTGATATATCTCTATTGATGTCTAATCGAGCTGATTTTTTTTTTTTTTTGCGTGGCTAGACTACTCTATGGGCTCTATTCTGCTGTGGAAACTATCTGACGGACAGAATTCTAACTCTAGTAATATATTGGAATGACCGAATGATGAGAATCTAATAGTAGGTCATTCTAGCTAGATGCCTAGGACAAAATAAAATATATCATGCAAGACAGATATGATCAACTATCAAAATTAGGCAATCGATATTACCTGTTGCGGAAAATCACCGTCTTCCATTTGTGCATTAATTAGCAATTTGGCTGCTTTATGCAATGGGGTGGGATCTCTATCGGCCTAGTAGTAGAAAAGCCAAAACTAATAAATTTCTGAATAGTGTATTTGATGAACAAGTAATAATAGTGTGCACTTGTATATGTCTACTACAAAGAATATATCTTGTTTGAATTGTAAACCAAGTTATTTCGTGAATAAATATTCACCACGATGCGCTGTTGCGATCCTACTGTCCCGCATTGACTTAGTTCTTGGCGTTGTTTATATAAGTTCTCAGGCATCCTTCCTCAATTTTCAAGGATAAGTCCTGTCAAAGATTCTAGGTCCTTTACTATTAGAGCTAATCACCACGATGCGATTTGAGCTGCAAATAGGACGATGCAATCTATAGGCTGGATTAAGATTGAAAATTGATAGGTACAGGGCTGCCAAAAATGGGGCACTCAAAGTCTTTAAAGTGGGGCGTCGTGGAGGTAGACCCCGGAGCGTGGTGGTATGTTACGATCTTAATTAATGTTCTATATCGGCTAAGTTTGAGCTTGACCGGGTACATTATAAGCTCCTGAATACCTTTTCCTTGCAAGCTGGTTTTCAAGGTGAGTTCTTCCGAGAGCTTTGTATCATGAGCATTTCTAAACCAAAAATATTTTGGGGCTATATTTGGTTTTCATGAAACACGGCATACTTTCTATATTTGAACTCTTTAAAGCAATCTCCATTTACCACCAAAAAAAAAAAAGAAGTTTCTTGAGAAGGATATTTGAGCACTATAGATCCCGAAACAAATAAATTTGAATGAAAAAAGGAACTTATAATTCATCATAATAAGTAAATACTCACCTGTCCTGCAGAAATAAGACCCAACATAGCCCATGATGTTTGTACAAAATTCGTTTGATTTCCTTCAAGCGGTTTGTATATCTGTTTTTAAGAATGACAATCAAATAGAAACCAAGTAGTTAGAAAGTACAAATACAAAACAATCCAAAGTAATCTGATTGTTTTGGATTTCCTTTTAGTGAGTTTTTTTAAGCTTATGGTCACAATTAAAAAAATAAAAAATAGATAAACACGAAAAAAAAAATCTAAAAAATAACTTAGGCCAAATGTGGTATAGAAAGCTAGTAATATGTTTCTTTTTTTACTTGGCAATTATTTCTCTTGCTTGGTTTCACATTAAAGCCAACATTATGTGTAACCAAGGTTATTCTACATACCCTACCGGTTTTGGTATTGGTTTTTTTTGTTGGTAGCGTGCATACCAGTACCGATGTACGTAATTACAAATTCCATTTTTTTTATATATCCATTTGATTGTTATAAATACAACATACGTAGATATGTTTTAAAATTTTGAAATATCCAATTGACGTGAAAATTTGTACTAAAAAACAATAATTACAGAGACTATGAAGACCATATATATCAGAGAAACTGAAATTATAAGTTCTTAAGTACAAAAGTATGAATTAGCTGTTTTCAAAATATATCAGTACAATAGTTCTTCGCTGTAGGGAATTAGTTCCTAGAAAACAAAAATAAAGGAATGCAGATATGCATGACCGACACCAGCCAGTACCGACTAGTAATTTAAAAATCCGATATGTATCGGCCGGTACCACGGTCAAAGTATCAATTGCACCAAATCGGTGCATTTCGCCCAACTTTTTTTTAGACTTTTTTTTTAATTGACAAACTTGGTAGTAACAGATGATAGAAGAGGTCAGTTACCATGAGTTGGCATGATTCTTGGCTTTCCCCCCAGCCACCTTCCTCATTTTGTATTGAAAGCAAGAAATGAACACCTCTACGAACTGATTGACTATTGTCATATGTACTCCCAGCAGCAGTCAACCCTCCTAGCGCAAAAAATGTACCATAAATGAAGCAAATTCCCCAGTAGCCATACCTGTCAATGTTTAAAATTGTCTTTCGATTAGGTCACAACTTGTATGCATTTTATCATCTCTCTAGGAAAAACCCAAATCATGTAATCTTGTATGCATTTCTCATACGCTCAAGTTAGTTCAAAAGAAAATGAACCTACCAAGAACCGTGGGGCTGTTGTCTATTTTCGAGGAAACGTACTGCTCCTTTCACAGAAGTATCTATTTCCTTCCCTCGATACCTTGGGTATAAGCGTTTGAACAATAGTAAAGCTTCAATTATGGATGCAGTGTTCTCGACGTGCCTAAATCCCAATATAGCCACAATCAATAACAGTTGTTTAAGCTATTGAAAATTCTTCGGGGCTAATACAAGGAAAGAACTAGTACAAGAGCGTACTCTCGCTCAACCGTAATGTCTGCAAAAAGTTCTGAAGGATTCAACACCTGAACAAAAGGGGGAAAATGAGAGACCGAGTAAGCAAATAAGCTTCAAAAGCGCAACATTCCATTAGACTCCAAACATTGTCTTGTTTGAGTAACCTATTGTAATTTGGAGTTACCAAGAGAAAAGAAAACAAAGTAATGTATATCTGCGTATTGTTTTACATGTATATACAATGCTCTAGGAATTTAGAATAAGAGAACGTACTTCTAAATATGGTTGTGGAACTGCTGGTTCCCAAATAGCAAAACCACCACTTTTAGGACTCTGAAATAAATCACATAAAGAGTCACAGTTCTAGTCAAAACGTCTAAAAATTACTAAGATACAATGCTTTTCATACGTGCAAGTACAAGAGGACATCCACAGCCTCGTATAGTTGCTCATCATCCACTTTTTCTCCTGCAACATCCAATGGCATTTGCGAAAGTAGTAATAGACACTGTAGAATGGTCAGTTGATTAGAAAAACATGCTTTTGAATTTCCAGTAATCTTTCTTGTTATAGTGTCATGGAGCTAATAAGACTTAAATTACCTTTAGTGCTTCAGATGTGCAGTCTGAGACAGCCCAACCTTGATCTTGATCAGAGAAAGTCCATGCTCCTTTAGTAATGTGACGATGCATTTTCTTGAAATCCCTAGCAGGGTTTTCTTTGACCTTCATATTTAGTAACAAAGAATGAATAAGTTGAAGTTGTACAAAGTTTTAATCCTTTTTTGGTACATAGAAAAATACCTGTGATTCTTTTATGTAAAAATGCGCCTTTTTTAGAGTATCTCCATATTCATCAACAAGATTACTTGCCATAATGGCTTTAGTCAAAAAGGTACAATCCCATAACTGACTACCAAAACTCTGCAATCCAAGTCACCAGTCAGCAAACGAGTAGTGCACAGTACTATATTTGACAAATAAAACTAACAATCAAACACGCACAACCAACGTCATTAATTTGTAATGTGGACCTGTATTTTCATTCCATCTTCTGCAAGCCACAAGAAATCAGGAACTCTGGCAAGGTGATACTTGAACTCATCACCATTGGGGTCCTCAGCCCACCAACACATCATTTGTAAACCCTACATTGCAATAAACAACCATTTCTTGATAAAAATTCTTAAGAGTTTGGTTCCCTAGAAAAATGATGGAAGACATTCACAATCAAGAGCACATCTTTACAGAGACAGATTCATGGGATAAATCCACATTTATATATTACGATGTATTTGCACAAGCTTAAATACCTTGTGAATTTCACAATTAAGAATCATAATGCGTGGAGTCATTACAAATGTTGTTAACTCTAGCATTGAAAAGTTGGTTCAATTTAGAAAGTTCAACTTCGTACGGAAAATGTGGTAAGATTGTTTAAATATTGCCTTCATCACGATTTATTAGCAGTAGAACTCTTGTGCACTGAGTAGTACCTTTTATTTTACCTAGATGGATGTACATCTTGGCCTAGAGAATTACAACTGAACTTGGTAATTTTGCTTACTGAAAAGGATGAAGGCCTTCTTTTTCTTTCGCGTTCAAGCTAACTTTCATATCGACGTGGATAAGAAATTAAGAAGGTGGAGTGAAAGTGCTAGTGTCACGGGAGGGACACCTTATGCCTTAAATATACTTTCAAAGCATAGATAAATACATCTTTTCTAACTGCTCTTAATATCAACAAGACAAATCTAATAATAAATTCATTCACCTGTTTGTGTTACTCACCTTTTCTATGCATGCTAGAGTAATGTATCGGGTAGTTTCTGCTCCATAACGTAGGTGCTGGATTACTTTTTGAAGAGCTTTATCTCTAATCTTGGAAAATGGCCATTGGTTTATGATTGGCTCGCTCACATAATGAAGGCCATCCCAAAGCAGATCTTGGATGAATGTGTGAGGGTAATAGACATCCTCCTGCATTGAAATTTATCTTTTTTAAGCTTTAACTTGTTCAAATAGTTTCTCCAATTGCAACCAATACAGGGGAATTAAGAATTTAGCAGAGCTGGACAAATGGGAAGACTGAGATTTTCTAAATGACTGTTTAATTGGAAGCATTTGTGTCCTTCATTGAGGTATAAATCACTAGAATTTTGTTTACTAGTGATACAATAAGAAGCACGGATGGAAAATGGGATATGACACGACACTACACGAATGTGCGGATATGCTTTTTCTCTAAAAGGTATTATACGGAAGCATTTTTTGATACATTCAATACTATCTACGCAAACATGTTTTCTGTATATTTGTATGACCATCAGTTTGTGTTCCAATCCCGAATAAAATAATAAACAAAAGGTACAATAAGTTATGAAGAATTTAGACTGATATAGGACTGACATGGGACTTGAGAAACCCCTTAATAATTGGGCATGGTCATGGTTAGAAATTCTTAAAAAGATTCTTGATGAATTTGTGTACACATTAAGTGGATTTGCATAGCATTTGAAATGTCATATAGCGACCTTTTTAATGATCGCATGTTTTACTCCGTCCCAAATTCCTTATCCCCTATGAAATTTCGTGCCATTTTTAGATCAATGGAAGTATTTTTGTGCATAATTGTTAAAATTTCTTTACACCCAGTTAGAGTACTTGGGGAGTTACTGAATGTGGAGTAAAAAATTCAAAAATTATGCACAAAAGTTAGTTATTATTTATATTCAAATTGCATGACTTTTCGTAGGGGGCAAGCCATTTGCGATAGAGGAAGTAGCATAGTGGTATGTCCTATTCTGATGGTTTTGATGATCACATTGTTAAAAGTGTCAATTACATATTACTAATGTCTTTGTCATGGACACCAAATAAATACCAAAAACGGTGCAAAAAGAGTGGACATATGTGAATAGAGATTATTATTTCTTAATTATGGATAGGAAAAAATTGTATCGAATACATGTCCGAATATTGAATAAGTGTCCGAAAAGTGCCATATGAATGTTTGTGTTCGACACATGTCAAACACAGACAGGGACATGTCACCTTCTTATAAGTGTCTTTGCTTAGTTCTTAGGTTATACCCGACATAATTTTGAGGCACGTTTAACCTTTCTTGAAAATAAGAATTATATCCAACACAAACTGATTTCCAAGTTGATACTCAAATGTAATTCTCATTAATCTCGCTTGAAATACTTTTAGAATTCATGCACCAACCTTACAACAACTATGGCGTGCTTTATTCCAATCTATCTCCTCATATGGCTGTTGGTGAATTTCTTGTCTCAATGATTTGACAAGTTTTGTGATCGGCCCTACATACTTTCTCCCATACAAGTACGACATTGGCATGTAAGTTGTGCGAGCATAACACCACATTTTTGCTGAATTACACAAAGTATTAAATTAAAGTCAGACCATACCAAGTAATAAAGCTTCTAGACCTTAAAAGAAATTAGGTGAATTCCAAAAAAAAAAAAAAAAACAAGTTGGTTAACTCAATACCACATAAAGCTCCGCATCTGAGAATCGGATGCAACTAAAACAGTCACACACAATCCTCCAAATCTCCCTCCTCAAATCCACTGACTTTTTGTTTTAAAAAAAATGAGTTTGATCAGTTGTGTCTCTTAAGAGGACAAATAGTGCTCTTGGCGGCACTTGAAAATTCAGAGGATCGAGTGCATTTCATGCCTTATCTTAGTCATAGGGCATAGATGCCGAAACAAGCCAAAGACGCATATTTCGCATATTTTAATCTTCTGCAAAGAACTTCTATTGGACACAAAAGTGCATTTAAAGTTACTAATATAAGTCCATCTTTAATTCACCTGGATGGTAAGGCAGAAACGAAGGGACAAGCCAAAACTCAGGGGGCAATGGATTACATCCTGACCATTCATACACTCCAAGAACCTGCACAGTAGAGTCTATACACAATATAATGTTTAAATATTTCATCTTCTTTCAAACAATGTCACAAAGACAAGCCGATAATGGTGCCAACGCTCAGCTATCCGATTGGCTCATTTTCTTGTTTCATGAAACGACTAGGCATTAAGATTTAATATGCAACGAATTCGATGTAAAATGTAAGATAATTGTGTGCAAGTATCTAGTATAACATACGAAGGCCGTAAATGAGAAATTAAAAACTACCCATTCTGATCAACCGCAACCCACTTTCATGTTTTATCCTCTTCCATTTATATCTGAACCTCTAAACTCACATTTAAAAATTCCGAAACAGTTTGATGGCTTGCGTTTGTTATTGATCCTGGCACTAATCTGTGAAAAGTCGAACTCCATCAGACTACTCTTGATTTTATGTAAAAGTCCTCTATCAAGTACATTGTTTCTGTCATGATCAACAAAAAATTGACTTATCTTACATTGTTGCTTTAGAATAAGTTAGTCTCATTTGCTATATTCTTCAAGTACATCCTCAATAGATTGAAATAAAATATTGCCATCCTTCTCATAGAGTTAAATGGCCGATACACAACTTTATCTCTTCCTCATACCTAGCAAGCAGTAATATACTCCTACATGCTCACAAAATTGACTTTAGCCAAAAGATATTAAGAGAACTAGGTTTAGAGAGCTTCACCGAAAGAAAGACTTTGCCCCAGGAGGGTATTTGAGTTGCACCACCATGATCAAGTATCCATTTCTGAGCCCTTTCCATTTCCCTATTTTCTCCATCATAAGGACCTTTTCCTAACAAACGCAACGAAATGTAGCTAAGTGCCGAGCCAATCATAGTGCTATGACCCCCTATGCAGAATCCCCATCCTCCATCATCATTCTGCGTAGTAAAAACATTCATGAATTTAGACAATATATCACAAATCTAGAGTCGTGCAACTTGCACAAACATAGCAATACATACTCCTGGTTTTGGGACCCGTCTCGAATCCCACCAACATGATTGGAGCATCTCATTTCGTGCAAGAAATTTTGTTTATGGTCCTTATAAAGAATCAGTTCAATCAGATACTGGTAAAACATCAAACTTTGCTTCAAAATTTCGGGCTAAATTTTGAGACAAAGTTGGATGTTTTGTAAAGACTTTTACTAGTATGTGATTGAACTGGTCTTTTACAAGGACCATAAACAATATTTTGAACAAAATAAGCGGCTTCGATGATCTTTGTGGGACCTGAGATGAGTCCCAAAAACCGTCTGTACATTGTGTCTGCAACGTTTGTGCAAGAAATATTAGTATTTTTGAAATGAAATTTCTACGAATACAACCAAAAAATTGTACTCATCAGCTCATCCGTACTCAAATGTATTCGAAATCATTCAATATGTGTACTACTCATGTGCATACAATGCCGGTTGCGGACACATCTATATTAGGATCTGTGAGTCCCCGTGTGTGTCTGTAGGTGCTCTTTGAAATTTAAAAAAAATGTGAAGAACGGATGAAAGTGCAAATTTCTGAACACGTGTCTGAACTCTTCAATGTTTGTGAGTCTGACATTTACTCTGTGGGACCCACATGCATCAAATGCTTTCAAACACGTGTTTAGATATGTGCGTGTCTGACTGTGTCTGTAGCATTTTTTTTTTTTTTAAATTTTGCAAGCTAGAGTTTTTATAACTACCTGGTGATTATAAAGGTATCGAATCATCTCCTTCTTGTGCTCTGCTGTTAAGACAGTGCTGATTGCTCCGCTAATGTATAGGCTAATGAGCTGCAAATTCCAATAAACTGTTGATCAAAATTGAGTTTGTACAAAACCTCTTTTTTCTGCATCACGTCTTGTTTAGTGATCTCTATGCACCGCCACATAGTGTCCCAACACCTTTCGTCAACACATATTTTTGTATATTCCATCATTTGGTCTGGGTCCCATAAGAATGTGTGACAGGAAAAACTGTATTTGAGTGGAAAGTATCGGTGATTTTTATCTCTTTCTTTCCTAGTTGTAGTCAAGTTGAGTTGGTGTGGCTGGGCTTTGTGGTTATGGTTATGGGCTGATGTAAAGGGCTAGGTTTTAGTATGGGTTAAGGACTGGATCAGGAATCCTGTTCGGTTTGGATTTTTAAGGGAGATGTTTGAGAGTAAATAGTGGAGAGAGATAGAGAAATTTATCGAAGACCGTGCCTAGTAATTTTGAGACTCTAAAACGAACAAAGCAGTAGCAGTACGCTACGATGATGAAAGGTTCAAAGAGTTCTAACTGAAAAGGAAACTAGAACCCCCCCACTTAACAAGGTGATAATCTTTATCCTTATTTCCTAATTATTTTACAATGGAAATTAAATCTAAAATAAAATCATAAATGAATTCTTCGACTTTGCATATATCCTGCATCGATCGTATGGTCGACAAGAAATAAGATGATGGACATCAATCATTGCAAGAACCAAATACCATGAAGACACAAAATACATGTTGGTTCTTCGAAACAAATGGAAGATCTATTATGGGGTTTTTTTTTGTCAAAGTGGAAAGATATTACTCATCTGAAGGGCGAACAATTCTAAACATCAGAATGTACGGAACCCCATGAAGGCAGTAGTCCACAAGCCGGCCTTCCTTTTAGAGAAGGCTTTCTTTCCACTCAAATGTGCAGGCCATTACAATTACGTTTAACAAACAAAAAATTACTCGAAAGGAACGAGTCCTTATGTAAATTAAAGCCAAACAATCCTAAATCAACACTGCGATGTCTAAAGCTACAATTTATAGCAAAGGGACTGGACCGTCCGGTCCAACTTGTTTTGGGTTCTCGGAGCCGCTTTAATAATTGAGACCGCTTTTAAAGCTTGCAAATCATCCACCCCAATCATACTTACTGAAAATCAAGTATTATTTTCTCGAATCACATTTATGATGTGGAAAACGAAAACCATAAAGTTTGAAACATTGCATTGGAACCCTTTTTAAACATAGATACGTGTTGAAAACTTTTAAACAATATCTGATAAATATAGTTTTTGATGTGTTTATGTTCTCAATGAGAGCTAAAAATTGAACGATCTTGATTATCAAAGTAGGCACGGATAGGGCATTCAAACGGACCAGACTAGATGGTCCCTCAAAAGGGACTTGAGGATCTTCCTCATTGCAACCATAGGAAGTACTTACCATGGGAGGTGTGTAAATATGCGGGCCAGTATTTTCAGCTGGCCAGTGTCCATCTTTTGATTGAATTGCGCAATTCAATCGAACGGCTTTTTTGAGAGCAGTTGTAACAGCTTCATAGTTGACTTGTTCCTTCTCCCCTAGTCTCACTGGTGGTATGCTTAGATCAATGTCACTATTTTCCTTTTTAAGCTGCGTTGTTGGTTTCATCAAAAACATGCAAACTGATGAGAAAATGTACAATTCAAGAACTTTCATTTCTGTTCATATAAAAAATAACATATTATGGAATTAAGATTTGATCAATATACTACTACATAGGAGTATTTTTATATTCGCAGAGATAAATATATGTCTAGCACGTGGAGCTACCATATATTATTTTGTAGAGCTAACGTACACCGGACGAAACCATACACATAACACATTTATGTCCAAAGCTGTGTACGAGATATGCTACGTGCACAAGCTTTTTCTTAAGATTTAATTTACCTGCATCCGCATGAGAACATCGCCACTGGGACGAACCCGAGATCTATTTTTCTGGTAGTCATCTCGAGCTCTTTCAACTGCTTCTCTCTCTTCCAGTGTCCCAGCATCAGGATCGAACTCCCAAATTTGTCTACCAACGAAGTTGTTGGTGCTATACAACCATGGCCCTTGGCCTTCTGCAACCTTTAGCTTCCACATGTTCTCTTTTTTGAACTCGGTTCAATGGCTCTCGCCCTTTCTCTTGGTAGCTGAGGTTGCATGAAGCAAATTCAAAAACAATCATACATATAACGTCAACAAGGGAACTAGTGGCGGACGCAGGACTTTATATTCAGCAAGTGGGATACGAATCACATGTATTTCTACATTGATATCAAAAATACATTTCATCAGTATATGTATACAATATATATATTGCTTGTTACTAGGTTTGGTCCGTTTGGAAAGAGAAGAAGTAGTATACAATATATAATGAAGTTCTGATTGGTTGATTTATATGAATTCGAATGAAGTCAGTTTGGGTTGTTTTCTAATTAGGAAATAGTATTTTTGCTTGTCAAGCCTGTTCAAAGTGTGAAATCAAAATACTTTTCATCCTTTCTCATTTCTTTATATGGTATCAGGGCCCCCAAAGGAGCTCCTGCGAGTAAGTGATCCAACCATGGCCAACCAAATCAACTCCCTCGGTAATTACTTGTTTAAGCAATTGTTGGAATGATTGTGATCTTGCGGATTTCAGTCCTTTCTATACTACAAGAGACGTAGGATTGTTAGTGTAATGAAATAAATTCAATCCGTTTTCTTTTTGTCTATTCACTGTAAAAGAGTCTTATCGGTTATCGTTTGGTTCATTTTTTGGTTGGTTTTAGAATCACTAAGTTTATGAGTCTAGATATCCATTATGAGTCCATATATCCATGTTATTTTCTATAACTCCATTTCGCTTCCGTTCCATTTCAGCAAAGGGAAAGGATACAGAATATCATGGCTTGGGGAAATTAGTACTAAGAATCAGAAGGTTAAGTATCCTGCTTAGTTGGTCGTTGGGATATGTCTTGATATCTTACTAGATATAACATGTGTAACTTTCGAAGGGAAAAATTAGAAATCTACATGAAAATAACTGTGGCAATTGTTAGGTGTAATGACAACAGTTTTTGTTATCAAGCGTGCCACATAACTCTTACATGAAAATCCTTCTATGCACTTATTTCCCAAGTCGATTTTGCAGTTAGGAATGATTAAGTTCATGTCTATACTTAACCGCCTGTTCAACATTTCTTATCTTCATTGCTAATTACATATGCAGGTTGATAAATTAAAAGCTTTAGCTGAATCTCTTGCTAATACTGCCTCCAAAACCGAAAAGTGCATCTCAGACCACAAGTTTACCTCAGGTGATTTCCCTTACCTCATTTTGCTGTTTTTTTCATGATTTGTGGATGTCTTATGAGTTCAGTCGTTGTCCACTCTAGAGTCATCATGAACTTAGTATCGGTTCCAGCACCTAACTAGTTGTAAGAGATTCACTAAAAACGTTGCTCCTTAGTTGCTTTAACTAGTATCTTTGTACGAGGAAAACAGCAGTTTCTACTAGATGCATGACTGCATTGTTGTCTTCCATGACAAAATGACTGTGAGTGAAGAAATTCTTGAAACTGTTTAAGAAGTCAAGTGGAAAATATTGAGGGCAGCTATGGTATTATCGGTTGGCTGTAACTTTAGTTGATGATGCTTCGAATGCAGGGACTTCAACTTCTCATGCTCTTAAGATGATGCCTTTGCTCATGTAGCGTAGGTTTAAAATTTTGGTTTCATTCGATTCTCTGTTAACGTGATTGGGGTCTGAGCTTTGGTTTTTTTGTACATCTTCTGTTCATTCACAGACGGACAGACCGGATAGCTCTTGTTTTTCATTTAACTTATTCTAACAATCTTTGTTTAGGTTATTCAATTATTTTAACTACTATCCTACCATAGATGCGAAAAAGCCATCTCTACGGTAATTAAAACACAAAAAACAATAAGCATGCGGTTATGTGCAACGCATATCGCCCAACATTAGTATTATTTCAAGTTTCCTTGTTTGGCATGTTTGTTTTCTTATGATTCTTATGAGGGACTTTAGTGTACATTCACTTGAAATCTGCAATAAGTTGAAGGTTGAAAATTATGTATATTTTCTTTCAATGCCTTTTTTTTTATTGCAAGTAATAGGACTACATTGTAGAAGCATCTTTGTGTTGGATATATATATTCAGTTTTTTTTTTTAAATCTGATTTTTAACTTAAACGAATAAATAAATACTCCTCTACCTTTTTGTCCCCTTCCCTGGTTTCCCAAGACCCACGCCTTTTCCTCCCTGTGTCTCAAAACCCACCCAAATCGCCAGCGAGCAGAAAGCCGCTCGTCGTCGTTGTCGAAGCTCGTTGAACCAGCTGCACCGCCGATCGCCAGAGATCGTTGGACGCCGGAGCTTGGATAGTGGGGGTTATTTTTCTTTCTTCGTTTTGTTTTCTCCTTGCGTTTCTGTCTTCGGATTTTTGTGATTGATCTGCTTCTTGTGGCCTTGTAAGGAAAACAAGGGGAAGATATCTCATAATATACTTCTATATATATATATATAACAATGCAGCTCAGGTTTTTTGAAAAACTGTCTGTGTGTGTGTGTGTGTGTGTATGTATTAAGAGTGACACATTACCTATAGTTTATATATCTGTTAAAGAAGCAAGTTGTACGGCATAGATAAATAAAATAAATATAAGCCTACAAATCTTTTCGATATATTTTCTTGCGGTAGCTAATTTGTTTTTAGTTGTTGATTAATTGTTCTTGTTCTTGCAAACACTATTTTTTATTCGTCAATTCTACTTAAGGAGGGGTGACTCAGTACTGCCTCGTGGTTAGTACACAAAATAATGCCCATTGCCATCAAAATGATCCCCTTTATTTTTTGATTGATATTGAAGCATACCCTATTTTTCTGTTTACAGGCAAGGAGAGATGCTATAAAATAAAGCAAAAATTTGATGAAATCCGTGATTCACGAAAACAAGAGTCGTGTGGAACTCAAATTTGATAGAAAATCCAGCGGATCTAGGGCTACGTACTTCAATTATGGATTGCAATCCAAACAAAGTCGTATGGAACTCAAATTGACCGAATATCCCGCGGATCTAAGGCTACGGATCCAGTGCTACGTCCTTTGATTATGGATTGCAATCCAAATGAAGTCTTGTGGGACTCAATTTTGACAAAATCCCGCGGATCCAGGGCTACGTCCTTCGATTATCGATTGCATTCCAAATGATCGAGACCAAATCCGTAGGACATATCTACGGAAATGCCACTGGGTGGTGTTTCCGGAGTGCCCCCAAAGGTCCCAGTGGCATTTCCGGAGTGCCCCCAGAGGTCCCCATTCCTAGCTTCGCCACTATGAAGGACCCAATTATCACTCCTGGCACTCTGGATGTGTTTTCCTCTAGGGGACCAATTTCACTACCAACAAGAGGAGTAGGATCGCATGCCTACCAATTGTTACAATGTTTTAAGGAATTTGGCAAGAATTGTTACAATGTTTGCCTATCTCAGTTTACTTTCTTTCCTTTTCATCAAATCAAAAATATATTCGATCGAATTCTTGAAATCTATAAATCAACATGAATTGGAAAAAAACGTTTAATAGGATACCAGTTTTACTTACAAGACTTTAGCTGTGGAAGACCTACAAGACTTTAGCTGTGTGTTGTGGAAGCTGCTGTGGAAGTCCAAATATAGAAACCCCAGGTATCATGTTATTTATAGGGGAAAAGCTCCAATACACATCGTGTATAAATAAATATGTTACGCATATTTTAGACAAATGTTAACCCTCTAAATGAGGAATGCTATGTCTCTCAATAATTAAGGGTACATACGGCATGCACAGTTACACCTACTTGATCAAATGTGACGTCTACTGATAAAATGTTACGTCTCTCAGTGATAAATATTACGCCTCTCAGTGGTAAATGTTGTAGATGCATGCACATATCGTATGTTAATGAGAGCGGCTGAGTGTCACATGGAGGAAGGCAGAGTCGCATGGTCTCGAGGAAGGCAGACTCACATGGAGGAGACTAAGCTGTCACCTCCATTTTTGATCAAAGAAATGTTTTTTCCACACTAATGTAACGTACTCCTTCCAGGCAGAGTCGCATGGTCTCGAGGAAGGCAGACTCACATGGAGGAACTGCTACATACAAAGAAAAATGACCCTTAAAATACTCTTAAAAGATGATGTCATTGTGTGGGATTCACCCATTCAACCAAACTCATTGAATTTTCTTTTCTTTTATTCTCGGGCCAGACCCTCATTCTCTGTCTTTCTCCTCTTCGTGTAAACCCTCCAAAAGGGGGGACTATCTGTCTTTCCCTTTTCATTTTGGCACTAAAGGGTTCCAAAATACTTTCATTTTGCCACTAAACAAGGCCCCAAAACAGCACTTCTTCTCCTCTATATTACCTCTTGCAATCACATGACTTGATCGAAAAATCTCTTGATCGACGACAACAAACTCTGGTATGTATCAGTGCTTTTAATTTTTTGTAGTTACTTTGCCTGGGCATTATTATCCCTAACTTTTTTTTTTTTTTTGTATTTTTTATTTGTGTGTTTTGTTCATCTCTTTTGAATTATTGTTAGATACGCATCATATTCTTTGAATTAGTCATTCGTCTTGACAAGGGAGTCACAAAAGTAAAAAAACAACAACGATCAACCCTAAATAAAATGTTTCAAAAGGTTAAAAAAAAAAAAAAGATACCGAAAAAGTAGTTACTTTGCCTTGTTCTAGTTCATTCGGTGAAGATTGATTTAGTATTATTTTTTCCTCCTATACAGTTAGAGACCACACTAAGTTTCATATTTGTTAATGTTCATATGAAATAAAATAATCTGTTTCATTATGATAAAATAGGACCCACACTACACAAGGTCTCATATTTTTTTACTATGTAGTTTGAGAATCGAGTTTATTAATCTTTCGGATTTAAAAAAATGGATGATTATGAGACTGAATCATTGTTTATGCTGCAATGTAGAAACAGAGAAATGTCTAGCGATTCAAATAGAGGTTGGAAAGAAGATGGGTTGGTCGCCGGGGGTGGTGGTGGCCGCCGGTGGTGGTGGTGAGAGTCGCCGGTGGTGGTGGGTGTCGCCGGTTCAACGGCAAAATTAAAAAGTGGAAAACTAATCATTCCCCCTTTTCCCTGTATATGGTGTACACGAAGAAGAGAGATAGAGTTTGACAAAAAAGAAGAGGAGAGAGAGAGAGAGAATGAATGAGGGCCTGGGTCGAAAATAAAAGAAAAGAAACTTTAATGAGTTTGGTTGGATGGGTGAGTCACACACAATGACATAATCTTTTAAGGGTCATTTTTCTTTGTATGTAGCATTTTCCTTTTAAGTGTTCTGCTTTGTAAATTTAACTTATTAGAGCATCCACAGTGGAATAAGCAAATCAAAAAATTATTAAAGTTAGCAATGTTGGATCAAAAAAGTGCTCACATTGGAATAATCAAACCTAGCAACCTCTTAACAACTCATCAAATTTTGACTCTTCAATAATCAAAGCTAGCAATATTTTGTCAATAACCAAATTTTATCTCTTCAAGTACACCAATATTACACAAAAATCTTCTCTCTCTTCCATTCTCTCTCTCTCTCTCTCTCTCAAAACAATGTTTTCAAAAAATAATTTTAAAAAACTGTAACTTTCAGAAACTTTTTTTTACAGAAAACAAAATTTTCAAAAATTTTAAAAACTGTAAGTAAATAAAAAGTGTTTTTCAAAAAATTGTTTTTTACACAAAATCTGTTTTTAAAAAACTGTATTTATAGTTTTTAAAATTTCAAAACTATTTGTGTAAATACAATTCTTTTAAAATTTTCAAAATTGTATTTACAGTTTTTAAGTGAACAAAGTGTGTGTTTTTTGAAAAATTGTTTTTTTTTCGAAAAACTATATATTTTTTTGAACTGTTTCTAACATAAATTGTTTTTTCCTTCAAAAACCGCTTTTTCAAAAAATATGCATGAAATGTTGGGAAAAAGTTTGGAGGGCCCATTGGTTTTGATTATGGACAAAAAATAACCAATGTGGGATTTGACATTGCTAACTTTAGCAACCTCTAAATGAATAATCAAAATCTGATGTGGCATGTTTTGATTATTCACATTTGCTTATTTTACTGCTGATGCTCTTACAAAGACATCAATTATTACACTTTTTACATCTACTTTTCTTCTTTACCCTCTATGGAAATATCATCATTACATTTTTACTCACTAACTTTTCAAAATGGAATCTACTTTTATGGGCAAAATTGAAAATTCATTAACTTTTACTCACTAACTTTACAAAATAAACACTTATTAAGGGACAGCCCAAAATAAAATACTGGACTCTAAAAAAGGGACGGAGGGAGTATAATATGGTGAGGAAATTATTGATGTCCAAACAACATGCTCCTTCTGTTCCTAAATCTTATAGTCGGATAATCCATTTAAGAAGTTTCCAAAATTTTCCATCTTAAAAAGGTAACGTGGGCACCTGACCTTTCACACAAATCACACATAAACACCTGACCTTTCTTAAATTTCATATAAACACCTGATTTTTCTAAAAACTCATCAATTCAACACCTAACATTTCTTAAATTTCACTTAAACACCTGAGCTTTCTAAAAACTCATCAATTTAACACCTGTCGTCACCCCTCCGTCTAAAACCAAACGGAATGGCTAAGGTGCTCCAAGCAAAAAAAGTTAAGTGCTCCAATTTTTAATTTGTTTGAACCAGTGTGAAGATCTTATTTTCTGATCATTTTATCCTAAAGAATCATAATTAATTTTTTACTCTAAAGTTCTCGTTAGTCAACCATAAGAAAGTCGTAAAATCAAATATCTCTTAAGGCTTACTAACGATAGCCTTAGAGTTAAAAATTAATTATAACCCTTTAGAAAAAAATGATTAGAGAAATGATCAAATATCTCTTAGGGCTAACTTTTTTTTTTAACCATACTTTTTAATATAGAAACGGTCTATACATGGTTGAAAAATTAATTGCTCCAATTTTCAATTCGTTTGAACCGATGTGAAGATCTTATTTCTCTGATCATTTTATTCTAAAGGGTCTTAATTAATTTTTTACTCTAAGGCTATCATTAGTTAGCCCTAAGAGATATTTAATTCTCCGACTTTCTTGGGGCTGACTAACGAGAGCTTTAGAGTAAAAAATTAATCATGATTCTTTAGGATAAAATGATCAGAAAAAATAAGATTTTCGCACTGGTTCAAACAAATTAAAAATTGGAGCACTTAACTTGTTTTGCTTGGAGCGCCTCAGCCATTCTGTTTGATTTTAGACAGAGGGGTGACGGCAGGTGTTGAATTGATGAATTTTTAGAAAGCTCAAGTGTTTATATGAAATTTAAGAAAGGTCGGGTGTTGAATTGATGAGTTTTTAGAAACCTCAGGTGTTTATATGAAATTTAAAAAAGATCAGGTGTTTATATGTGATTTGTGTGAAAAGTCAGGTGCCTAGGTGAAATTTTCCCTCTTAAAAAATCAAAAAGAATCCATGGGTTGTTCTCCAAGTTATACTTACAAATCAATGAAATCCCATGATTCATGTAATTCTCTTAATTTCGTCCTCATAATCATAAATTCATGCTTTGGAATCACGACTAAATTTAGAATCATCTTTGAACAAGTAGCCCAAATGCATCAAGGCATTTTGTGTAGTGTGAGAAGTACACAATCCATGACTAAACTAGGGCATAACTTGAGAAATCGCATTAGCCATTGCTTGATGTTGGTCCGTAAAAAATGGTGAGAGGCTTCTTTCTCGACATTGCTTGTAAAAAAATGTTCAAAATAACCACTCAAATGAGACCGTGGTTTCATCATACAACAATGCAGCAACAAAAACTACCGTCATATGATAATGGTTAAAGCCCGTAAACACACCTAACGGCTGATAATCTTTGTTTGTTCAAAATGTTGTGTTAAATGATAATGCATCAGCAAAAATTTCATAATCTGTTAGTATGATGGTCAGCCCAAAAAATATTAGTTATCACCTCATCAACATCTAGTTGAATTGCACAATAAAAATATGGATTGTCAATTGCTTCTTGAAAATATCTCAACAAAGCTCCCGCTCCACCATATTGCAGGTCTCTAGCTTTGTCTTTTGCCACGCAAGTAAGTTCTGTGGTCCTCTTTCGTGAACCCTACAAATTCAGGCCCTCCTATCTGGGCGCTAAGAATATCATGTGATAACTTGAGCGATAACCTAGGAGCATTAGCTATTTCAATATTCTACCAGCATTAGCTATTTCAATATCCATAGCTTGACTTTAACACAAATTCCTTTGAGTTGACATCAATAAGCAAGAAGATGCAATAGGTGATTGTGGACATCATCAAACTTTTTCACCTCCCATTTTATCAAACGCCGATTCAATGATGTATACAAATTTGCATCATATGAATAGAAAGATAGAATGTACACACACAACTATTGTGTCCCTATTCATAAACCCCATTAACAATTAACTAAACCCCCGATATGACCAAGGAGCCACGTTGGCTCAAAAAAAAACTTTTACATATGCGTATTAAAATATATAGTTTTCTATCTTTCTATCTTCTCTCACCTAAAATCTCAAAATGAAATTTGAAATAAGATTATCATATGTAGTTAAAAAAAAACATGATCGATAACATTATTGTAGTAAAAAAAAAAAACATGATTGATTTGACTTTCCAAAAAAAACATTTTCAATAAAATCATGTGGTAAAAAAACATGATCGGTAACATTATCCTGGCTTTGCCACTGAAAGTGGAGAAGGGAGATTGAGTCTAGAGAGCTAGAGATCTAATTCGATATTCCATGTTTTTTAGAAAACTATATTATCTCTTCTACCAAATCCCACAATATATATATATACACACACACACACTCACCTTAACTTAATAAAATGCGGACCTCTAGCTCTTTTCTGATCGAATTTCGATGATCTAAGCCGCTCAATATGTTGAATGTGAATTTAAAGATACCCGCGAGAAATTTGCAAAAAAAAAAATGACCGGGAAGGGCTTCATCCGAGCAGTTTTTGTTTGTTTTTTATCGAACGGTTCAAACAAAAACTGTTTGGTTGAAGCCTTTCCTGGTTATTTTTTTGCCGATTTCTCACGGGTATCCTTAAAATCATGTTCTGTACATATTGAGCGGCTCGAATCATTGAAATTCGATCGAAAAATGGTTGAAAATGACGTCCGCTTTACCGACCAATTTGCAATGATCCAAGCCGCTCAATATGTCCAGAACGTGATTTTAAGGGTACCCGTGAGAAATCAACAACAAAAAAAAGACCGAGAAGAGCTTGATCTGAGCAGTTTTTGTTTATTTTTATCGAACGGTTTAAATAAAAACTGCTCAAATCAATCTCCTTCCGGTCTTTTTTTTTTGCTAATTTTTCGCGGGTACTCTTAAAATCACGTTCTAAACACATTGAGCGGCTCGAATCATCAAAATTTGATCTAGAAAGATGAGAAAAAGGGACGTCCGCATTTTATTTAAAATGAGGACGCCCTTACGTGAAGGGGACTCATATATGAATCTAATACTATAGACAATATCTATATCTATATTAATAGAAATGGGTATAATGGGACAACAATGTATTTTGAAGATGAAAACATAAGTATTCAAACACACTAGGATTGATACCTAAATAAGTCTAATACGTAAGATGCCTATTTAATTTCTTATTTAAACGAATTGAACATCTCCGATTAATCGAGTGAGACTCCGAGTAGAACCGACCTTCATAAACAATGACAAAAATCTTTGACAAAAAAATAAAAACAGGTTTTACCAAAAAGTTGTCAAATGTCGTGTCAAATATTTTGTCCCTTGAACTGACCTTCATAAACAATGACAAAAAAATCTTTGACCAAAAAAAGACAAAAGGCTTTCAACAGAAAGTTTTGTGTCAAATATTTTGTCCCTTGTACCGGCCTTCATAAACAATGACAAAAATCTTTGACCAAAAAATAAAAAAAAAGGCTTTTAACAAAAAGCTTTGATTAATCTGGTGCTATGATTATATTAAATGCAATAATCTGCCAATTCAAATCAAAGCTTATGCATGGACAAATCAAATTGGGACCCGCGCGCGGATTTTGGATTCCATCGATTTCTTGTGAACAGAGCATACAGTGAACAGATCCATATCTTTCTTGTGATTAAAGAAATCAAAGATGAGGCCCTTTTGTCGAACTATTTTTAAGGCTAGGGGTAAAGAAGTATGAGGTGCCCTTGATATTCAAATTTTTTTGAAGGCCTAAAGCTGCCGCAACACAAGTTTTAGTTCAAGACCGACTCTAAACCCAAACAAACACCGGATATGTATATCCGGCATCTTCTTCTTCTTATATCCCTCCCTTTAACATCTACCAAACAGTCTGTTAGAAGCATACATACTGCTAAATCAATAAATAAATAAATAACAACGCAAACCATATGTCTAAGCAAAAGTTAGGCAAAGTAAACCAACTTAGACTATGGGTACGAGACCAAGCCTTAAAAGGCAGGGTCAACTCTTTCGGATGATACACTGTCATCAAGAGGGTTGGTAGGTAAATTAACACAAGGTCTCAAGTCTGATATCCTCATCCAAATAGGCCTAGTTTTGACCTTCTCAACGTTTCCAACAATTTTAGGCAAACATTCTTATTATTTTTATGAGGAGTGATCCTACATCTAGGTCTTTGGGTTCTACCCCCATAATTATTGACATGGTGAGGTCAAGACTCAAGCATAAGGTACCCGTAGAGTATAAAGCAATTAGGTCGAGTGTGACCCTTCACTCCACAAAAATGACATATAGAAATAAACTTGCTATACTCGTGAGAATGTGCAAAGTGTGCGCTCAAAGTATGACCGGTATGCAATTTCCTACATTGAGGTTTAGTGTGACCTTGAACACCACAATGATAGCACAATTGGAATAATTCTATCAACAGTAGGTTTCTGTGTGAATGTAGTCATCTTACCAACATTTTGAGGTTTGCTAATACTCACCATCTTTTTTGGCTTTACCTGTTTTACCTCTTTTTGCTGATTTTTAGTTCCTGTTGCCCTTAGCGAAGCCTTTGAAGAAAACTCCTTGACCTTGCTTGGTTAAAGCCCGGAAACACACCTAACGGCTGACACTCTTTGTTTGTTCGAAATGTTGTGTCAATTGATAATGCATCACCAAAAATTCCATAGTCGACGTCTGTTATCATATGATGGTCAACCCAAAAAATATTAGTTATCACCTCATCAACATCTAGTTGAATTGCACAGTAAAAATGCAGATTGTCAATCGCTTGTTGATGAAAATATCTCAACAAATCTCCTGCTTCACCATATTGTAGGCCTCTTCGTCTTTTGCCACGCAAGTAAGTTCTGTGGTCCTCTATCGTGAACCCTACAAATTCGGGCCCTCCTACTTGGGCACTAAGAATATCATGTGATAACTTGAGCGATAACCTAGCAGCATTAGCTATTTCAATATTCATAGCTCGACTTTCACACAAATTCCTTCGAGTCGACATCAATAAGCAGTTCCAGGAAGACGCAATAGGTGATTGGGGACATCATCAAACTTTTTCACCTCCCATTTTATCGAACGCCGGCGATTCAATGATCTATACAAATTTGCTCCAAGGACGGAACCAGGATTTTATCCTAGCAGTGGCGAAATGTATACTAAAAAAATCTAGTGGTGGCGAGACTATATAAGTTGGGCATATTTTTTTTTTACATATAATAATTGCATTTTCTAAAATTCTTATCGTGGCGGTCGCCGCCATTAGACCCCCCTGGTCCCATCTTAATTTATTTGCACTACACTTTGTTCTTGTATCTCGTCTAGGTTGTAGGACTATGCGATGCCACTTGTCCTTCTCCTTTTCTCCTTCCTTACGACAAACAAACCTTCTATTAATCAAGAGACCATCTTTTTGCTTTTCGTATGGTAATCTCGTGTAATTAATACTGAATCCCCTAATCCTTCCATATTCGTTATAGAATTGAAAAGCACCCTCCTTGGACTCAAACTCCATTCCAATACTATACGTGGTGTGCTCTCTTTTAAGTTTTAACAACTCTCTGTTATCTTCTATATACCCTTCAAGCTCATCATCCTCCATTCTACAATAAATAGTTAAGAAAATAAATAGTTGAAAAATTCTAATACAGGTCACCAATCATGATGGCTACAACCATGGCTGGCTAGGGGTAAGCCCCGAAAGCCGGCAGGCTTGGGCAACCAAAGACCCAAAAAAAATCTATAAATTTAAAGAAAATGATAAAGTCAACAAAGAGACAAATTAGGAGTATGTATAGTTTTAATCCAAAAAAAATAGAAAGGTTCGTGGACATTTGAAAACAATATTGCCAAGAAAAGTAGCAAAATTCATTGACAACCTTGATTTTATAAGGACTTAATGTAAAAATGGTGGTTTTCAAATGGTATGGGTTATTTAACGAATTTTGTTGATTATACCGGTCACAGTTGTTTAGGTCGGCAAATAGGAGCTCTCTGAAGTTGGAGTTCATAAAAATTTACCTTAGAATTACCATATCATAGGAGAGATTATGTACTCTGAGCTCAATTGAAAATGAGCATTTGGATAAGTTAAAATAGAATGATTTAATTGAAGAATTTGCTTTAAAAAATACCCATTTCACCTTTTCTCTCTCCCAATCTTCTAAATATTTCTCCCTCATAATCTTTCCTAATTTCTCTCTCTCCAAATCTTTCCTAATTTCTCTCTCTCCAAATCTCTCTCTCTCTCTCTCTCTCTCTCTCTCTCTCTCTCTCTCTCCTATTTTTTAAATCTTTCCTCTTTTCTAATCTTCTAATTCCTTCTCTATCCTAATCTTCTCTCACCTAAAATCTCAAAATAAAATTTGAAATAAGATTATCACATGTAGTAGAAAATTAAAACATTATTGAAGAAAAAAAACATGATCGATAACATTATCTCGTAGTAAAAAAACATGATCGATTTGACTATCCGAAAAAGCATGTACAATCACATCATGTGGTAAAAAAATATGATCGATAACATTATTCTGGCTCTGCCATTGGGAAGTGGTGAAGGGAGATTGAGTCTAGAGAACGAGAAATCTAATTCGAATATTCCATTTTGAGTTTTTCTTTTCTTTTTATCCCCAAACTATGCACATTTTTTCTACTTAGTTCTTAAACTATCAATCTGATGATTTTATCCTCTCAACTGTAAAATACATTGTAAGGCCTGTTTGGGATCCAGTAGAGCAGATACTTGATTTTGAGAGCCTTAGAGATAAAAATTAATTATGACCTTTTAGGATAAAATGATCAGAAAAATAAGATTTTTGCACTAGTTCAAACAGATTGAAAATTGGAGCACTTCTTTTTTTTACAAGGTTCCTATATCATAATCTTGCGAGGCATTTTATAGAGACTAACACATACATAGTTTTTTTAAATGACTGAGTTTTTTATATAGAATTTAGACTGTTGACATATTAAAAATATTATTAAAAATTAAGCGCTTTAATTTTCAATCCTTGTAAACCTGTGTGAAGAACTTATTTTTCTGATCATTTTATGCTAAAAGATTATAATTATTTTTCTAGAGCTCTCATAATCAAGTATTTGTTCTAAATGGTCTCAAATAAAAAATAGGTTATTAATTATGACAGCCCTAGAGATAAAAATTAATCATGATTCTTTAGAATAATAAGATCAAAAAAATAAGATTTTCGCACCGATCCAAACAAATTAAAAATTCAAGCACTTAAGTTTTTAAGAAGGTTTATATACTAAAAAATATGGTTAAAAAATTAAGTGCTCTAATTTTTAATCTGTTGAAATCGGTGCCAAGATCTTATTTTTTTAATCATTTTATCCTAAAGGGTCATAATTAATTTTTATCTCTAAGGCTCTCATAATCAAGTATCTGCTTTACAGGAGCCCAAACAGGCCTTACATGGGATTTTCCGTCCGAATTCTTAACTTCCGTTATCTATTGGACTAAGCAGGTAATGGTAAGATAGTTGAGAGGATGACATCGTCATATTGATAGTTTAGAAACTAAGTAGAGAAAAAGTGCATAGTTTGGGGAATAAAAGGAAAAAAAAAACTCTTCCATTTTTTAAGAAAACTATATTGTCTCTTCTACCAAATCCCACAAAATATATATATATATATATATATATATGAATCTAATACTATAGACAATAGCTATATCTATACCTATATTAATATATAAATGGGTATAATGGGACGACAATGTATTTTGAAGATGAAAACATAAATATTCAAATACACTAGGATGAACACCTAAATAAGTCTAATACGTAAGATGCCTATTTAATTTCTTCTTCAAACGAATTGAACAACTCCAATTAACTCCGATTAGTTTTGTGTCAAATGTTGTGTCAAATATTTTGTCCCTTGAACCAGCCTTCATAAACAATGACAAAAATCTTTGACCAAAAAATAAAAAAAAGGTTTTACCAAAACGTTTAGTGTCAAATATCGTGTCAAATATTTTGTCCCTTGAACCGGCCTTCATAAGCAATGACAAAAATCTTTGACCAAAAAAAGGAAAAAGGCTTTTAACAAAAAGTTTTGCGTCAAATACTGTGTCAAATAGTTTGTCTCTTGAACCGGCCTCATAATCAATAACAAAAATCTTTGAACAAAAAAAGAAAAAAAGGCTTTTAACAAAAAGCTTTGATTAATCTGGTACTATGATTATATTAAATGCAATAATCTGCCAATTCAAATCAAAGCTTATGCATGGACAAATCAAATTGGGACCCGCACGCGGATTTTGGATTCCATCGATTTCTTGTGAACAGAGCATACGTGCAACAGAGCAAATCTTTCTTGTGATTAAAGAAATCAATACTAATGGAGGAGGGTGATCACACAACGGCGAACCGTTCTTGTTGAACGTGGCGAGGAACAAACATGTATAGTGTTCTCTCTCTCTCTAGTACCCCATCTTCTTCCACCCAAATCGATCCACCACAACGACGGCTTCAGAGATGCATGGCCGCACCTGCGGTGTGAAGGGGCGTCGGTTTGCGATCGACCTGCGCCTGAGATCGTCTCGGAAAGAAGAACAAGGTTTTGGGGTGCAATCGGTATGTGCACCAGTTTTTCAGGTCTGTAATTTTTTACTATCATAACCGAAAAATATTGACGGAATAGTGACTGTTTTCTTGGTCTTGGTGGGTTTGTGCACCAATGTTTCATATACTTTTCTTGTTTAGTTTTGTTTAATTTGTGCAACCGATTTGTTTAGTTTTCTTTGTCGTCGTCGTTTTTTTTTTTTCTTCCATTCATTAATCCTAATTTAGTGTGTATCTTAGGAGACATAGGAAGCGGATGAGTGCTTAAAGGAATCGAACTCTGCTCATGTACGTGAGGGTGTAAGGGAGACACTAACTACACTTCACTCTACCCCACTTGTGTTAGTTGCTTTGAGAGAAAGTAGTGGGACCAACAAGGGTATTGTGGTCAATATTGCACCCGGATTATTTTGGATGGGGAGTGTCCAAAAATAAGGCTCCTAAAGAGGGATTAGGATATCCCGGCAAAATTATATCCAGGTACCAAAAACCCAAACAAACGCCGGATATTTGTATCCGGCATCTTATATTCCCCGCCAACAAGGGTATTGTGGTCAATATTGCATCCGTATTATTTTGGATGGGGAGTGTCCAAAAATAAGGCCCCTAAACAAACAAACGCCGGATATGTATATCCGGCAACATATCCGACATCTTCTTATATTCCCTCCGTTTAACCTCTACCAAACAGTATGTTAGAAGCATACATACTGCATTTTGGAAACAATTTATGTAGCTCAAGATTTTTCTTTTCTTTTCTTTTTTATTTATGATCGGATGTCCAAGCTAGCTTGCTTGTACATCGACTAATTATGGGGCCCAAAAATTAATGACCAGGCAAACCTTTAAGTGGCACCAAGCAGGGACGAAGCCAAAAATTTTTATCCTACCAGTGGCGAAACGTATATGCTAAAAAAAATAAAAAGATGCATTGCAATCTGTGTTCAACACATCTTTTTTTAAAAGAACGAGTCAATTATTTTCTTGACCATGATTACCTACCACATTAGTTTACATAAATCAATAAATTGTTATATTTCTTTCATATAGTGCAAATACCTTCTATTGCTCAATACAAACTCAATAAGAGAGTCGAAACATTCAATAATTTCTATAACTTCAATTGGACATTGAAAAAGACTAACCTTTTTTCCACTGGAGTTTGAGAAATTTACACATAATGATCAACGATAAATGATTTTTTAATTTTTCAAAATTCTAATCCTACACAGTGCCAGCATTGGAAATTTGGAAATCTAGAAGTCCACTAAACAAGAAATCACTTCTGTCTAGTCGTGCACTGTGCCAACTGTTTTGGTTAACTTGTTTAATTTTTTAGGTTAAGCTATTTTATGTTAAGTTGTTTTAAGTTAAAGTATGGAGTTTTTTTTTCTTAATTAGACCTCATCCTTTCTATTATTTCGTTTTGGCCCATTGAATTTAGTTTTGGAATTCTATTTTGGGTCTCCTTTCTTGAAAAAAAATAAAGAATTTAAGACTAGTATGTTGCAAAAAAAAAAGAAGGAAAAAATTCTCGCAACGGCGACTCTATATAAGTTGGGGATAAATTATTTTTACATATAATAATTGTATAATCTAAAATTCTTGCTGTGGCAGCCGCCCCTACTAAACCTCCCTAACTCCATCCTTGACACTAAGTTTGAAATATTTGGCCTCCATGGAGGCCCATTTAGCCAAACCCTGGCTTACGTAGCTCAAGGTCTCTTCTGTACAAAGAAGATATTGCTAAGTATGTACCCATGTTATTAGGATTCTAAAAGTCTTAGGATGTTAGAACTTCTCAATTATGAATCATGATTTAATGACCAAAATTGCATTAAAATATTTTGCACTTAAATTTCAGTACATGAGCAGTGTTTAATTCCCGTAAGCAGCCCTAGGTTCCTTAGAATAGAGGCGGGAAAAATAGCTCAATGCCAGCATGTTAAAAAGCTTAACACCCCTCATTCTTATTACTTTTTCAATATGAAAAGGAAAAAAATGAAAAATGAAAAGATCGTCTTATTCAAAACCCCAATCATGACACCCTTCTCTCCCACTTCACCCTTCGGAACGCACCATTCTTATGGAGAGAAAGGCACTTTCACATCTTCGTAACTCGAAATGAAATGGCTTAGGGGAGGAAAGGTTCCCTTTTTTGAGTATACTCCCGGGAACAGATCTAGTGGAGACAGTGTGGGGCCTGTAGCTCAGAGGATTAGAGCACGCGGCTACGAACCATGGTGTAGGGGGTTCGAATCCCTCCTCGCCCAACCTTTCCAAAAAGGAAGGACATTTCCCTCTGGGGGTGGGAGTAGGAAAATCATGATCGGGATAGCGGACCAAAAGCTATGGAACTTAGGTGTGGGTCTTTTGTCGAAATGGAATGGCCTTACTTTTTCTTTTGATTTCTTATTTTTCGTTAATGGTAGTGAAATTCCTATTTTCCTACCGATCCAATAATTAAGAAATAATAGGAACGAAGAATAAACGATGAACACCAGATATGCGTGGAAAAACCTAAATGGACAAAAATCACGGGAAGGAATCAAGCACTATAAAAAAACATTGTACGGTTACAATCGAACTTACTACACAATTGAGAATTCTCAAAATTGACTCAAAAACGATAGCCGAATCCTGGTTCACCGTACCCCGTGCTTGATTGCCATCGCCTCGAATCCTCAAGCCTTCCAAAAAATCCTTCGGAAATCCACCAAAGAGCAAAACTATGTTTGTTGAGGAAAAAACCGTGACCAATACCTCTGGGAGTTTGAGTATTGCTTCAACATTCGACCAATCGAATTGCAACTCCCAGATTTATGCTAGACATCTTCTCGCTTGTGAAAACCCAAAGCAGCTTGTTCTTTCAAAACTCAAAGCCCTTAATGTTTTGACTGCTGTCTTTTCTTTTTCGTTACCCTAGCAGAATAGGAAAAGCGCTATTTATATTAATTGCATCCCGATCGATCTATTTATCGATCGATCTATTTATCGATCGATCAATCCATCTGCTCAAATTTCAAACGGCTACCACAATTAGTCAGTAGGTTTCCATAGATGACAGCTTGACGACCCCGATCGATCCGTTCCAATAATGTTCAAAAACACTTGCTCTCGATTACAAATAATGATTCCTTCCACTCTAGTCCTACACAGACTCACTATGCTTAAATAAATAAATTACAACTCAATAAATGGAGATACAATTAAATGTGTGTTTTGTTGTGAAATTCGCCAACACAAAGAGGCCGTGTCCCATGGTCCTAACAGGTAGAACCTTTAAACAAAGTCTCCATGGCCCATCCTTGCAAAATGGATCTCTTTATCATAAAGAGATTCGTCGTTCCTGACTCTGCTTTATCTTAATTGTTAGTTGAACAAATCAAAAATCTGTCTTGGTCCGAGTAGGGATAGTCTTTCTCTTCAGCATGTTCATGGAGTTTTGAAAAATCCAAACATCTCAAAATTAGATAGAGAGTTAGGAATTTTTTGAACGAACCACACTCCTTCATATACGTCAGGAGTCCATTGATCGTTCCTGACTCTGCTTTATCTTAATCGTTAGTTGAACAAATCAAAGATTTGTCTTGGTCCGAGTGGGGATAGTCTTTCTCTTCAGCATGTTCATGGAGTTTTGAAAAATCCAAACATCTCAAAGTTAGATAGAGAGTTAGAAATTTTTCGAACGAACCGCACTCCTTCGTATACATCAGGAGTCCATTGGTGAGAAGGGGCTGGGGAAAGTTTGAACCCAATTCCTACAGTGATGAATATTAGTGCAATTGAAATTCATGGAGAGTTATACATTGTATGGATAAGACCTTTCACTATTTCTTGAAGCTCGATCTCTCCCCCGGATGAACCATATAGCTAAGAGAAACTATGAACTAGAATATATTAGAATTATTGAATGAAAAAAAGAAAAAGAAAGAAAGATCTAGAGCCCAACCAGGATGTGGTATTTGTTGAGCGTCGTTATCTTAATTAATTTTGTAAAGTTGATTGTTCTTTTTCTCCGCCCTTGAATGACATAAATATATTGCACTGGTTTGAAGTTGCAATTCACATCACCGATCTCATAAATATGTGCAATAAATTATGGGAATTAATGTTGGCACTCTCCAAATTGATAAATGCACTCTCAAATGGGAGTGCCAAATCAATTTGGGGAGTGCGGTTACCAATTTGGAGAGTGCCAAAAGACACTCTCCAAATTGATTTTGACACTCCCCTTTGAGAGTGCGGTTATTAATTTGGAGAGTGCTGAAGTCACTCTCTTAAATGAATATCCATCGATCAAATGATATGGTTAGGGTTCGACATAATGTAATGATTATCACATTACTATCTTCTGTTTTTTTATTTATCGTCAAAAGTAACATTTTAATAGAAGAAAGGGGAGTGGATCCAACCAAAATTGAAACCGTAAATGCAGAGGGACGATACCCAATAAAACACTGAGGGCCTAAAATGCCCAAATAAAGTAATAGTCAGCACATACAACCCAAAAGGCCTAAAAAACCCATATATATAAAACAATAAAACCCAACCCAAAGGAAACCCAAAACCTAATCCTAACTAAGGTCGCCGCCGCCCATCATCACCACCACCACCGATCAAACTCTTTCGACATCCACCATCCACCTCTGGCCACCCCACGGAAAAGCCAACCAAAACCCAGAACATAACCAACCTGTCGCGAAAGCTACACCAAGTCGTTAGTGAGATCCAGGCCGTCCAACAATGGCCACAGCGGGAGCCAATGCCGGTTTAGTATATTTATGTTATTCGATTCATCTAGTTTGTTATTTTTTCCTAATAATTGAAGTGTCCAAGCCAGCTTACGTCTTGTTTCGTTAGTTTGTTATTTTTTCCTAATAATTGAAGTGTCCAAGCCAGCTTACGTCTTGTTTCGTTCTTGTATAATAGTATCATTACGGCGGTGTTGTTCGGGGATGATCTCACGCGATCCTCGAGCAGTCTTTGGAGTTTCGCGTCAAGGAGCAGGAGGAGCTAGGCGTCAGCGAGTTTTCGAGAAGCACGGCAAGGGCAGCCGGATGTGTTTGGCTGCACGATGAGCCAGAGCGGGCAGCAAGATGACGACGAGGAGCTCCGGCAGGCGGCGATCGATCGGCTCCCGACGTATGACAGCTTGAGGAAGGGGATACTAAATAGAGTGTTGGACGACGGGAAAATCATGCAAGGTGAGGTGGATGTTACTAAGTTAGGAAATCAAGAGAAGAAGCTGTTGATGGATAGTGTACTCAAGACTGCTGAAGAAGATAACGAGAGGTTTCTTGAACGGTTGAGGGAACGGACTGATAGGTGAACTCTCTCTCTCTCTCTCTCTCTCTCTCTCTCTCTCTCTCTCTCTCTCTCTCTCTCTCTCTGCGACCTAAAATCAAGACACATTTACGTGGTTGGGATGGGATTGAAAAACTAGAGTGCATATTTTTTTTACTGAGCTTGTTTGATAACCTAAATTCAGCACTTAAAACTGAATCAATTAAGTAATAAGTGATTCAGTAAGTTTGATAACCACATTTTACATTGCTTAACAAATTAAGTACCACTTAAAATATAGGCTAAAAAGTTGAAAAAAATTAAGTAGCTTTAAGTTACTTAATTTTTACTGAATTTTTGTATACTTACATTTAACCATCATACCACAACCACCTCCACCACAACCACCACTTCCACCACTCTATCACCACCACCACCACTCCACCACTTCCTCCATTACCACCACCACAAGCTCCACCACCACCACCACTACACCACCTACACCACCACTCCTCCACCACCACCACTCCCACGTACCACTCCACCACCACCACTACACCACCACCACCACTCCCACGTACCACTCCACCACCACCACTCCCACGTACCACTCCACCACCACCACTACCAACATTCCACCACCAACACCATCACCACTCCCACCACTCCACCACCACCACCTTCACCACTCCTCCACCATTACCATAAGTATATTGTGATTGTTAGTAAATTAATAGAGAATTAGAACAAAATTAATTCATCATTTTTTTAATTCAGTACTTAATATATTTGTCAAACAGCTTTTCAGCTTAAAAATTTCAGCATTCAGCTTTCAGTACTTAATTTTTCAGCTTTCAGTTTTATCAAACAGCCTTAGTTTCTAAACTACCAATTTGATGATTTCATTCCCTCAATTATTATACCATTACCTACTTAGTCCAACATATAATGAAAATTATGAATTTGGATGGAAAATGTCACGTAAAGCTATGTTTGGGACCTTGTAGAGCAAATACTTGAAAATGAGAGTCCTAGAGATAAAAATTAATTACGACTCTTTAGGATAAAATAATCAGAAAAATAAGATTTTCGCAACGGTTCAAACGGATAGAAAATTGGAGTGCTTAATTTTTTTTAACCATATTGTTAATATATAAACAGTCAAATTCTATATAAGGAGTTCAGTCTTTTTGAAAAAAATACGTATGTGCTAACCTCTATAAAATGCCACAGAAGACCCTGATATATATATTAATTATGAGATTCCTTTAATTATTACCCTATAGGATAATATGATTAGAAAAATAAATGACAAAAAATAATTATAATAACCAATTAAACATAATTAAGAACTGACAACACATGGTATTGGAGCTTCTGTGTGTCCCTATTTTGTGCCTATCAGGGTGAGAGGTGGCAAAAGCCCAAGTGGTTGCGAGTAAAACAATCATATAAATGACTTTAATTACATGTAGCCCAAACGCATGGATCTTGTCTAGAGTAAATTCTGGGTCGGTCCAAATTTTTGATTCGTTAGCCCACCAAGTCCTATGGGGTATAAGTGCAATGTCCACTAAGTCTGTGGGTGTGATTTTACTTCTTTACCCCACTTTAAATAGCAACAAAGCTAGGCAGCACATCATTTAGGGTTTCGCACCTCTCTCTCTCTCTCTCTCTCTCTCTCTCTCTCTCTCTCTCTCTCTCTCTCTCTCTCTCTCTCCAGTCACCATCACCGCCCTTCCTCCCACCATCGCCACCATACTATTCCCTTCACTGCCCCGACCTCGCCGCCCCCCACAACGTCCGCCGCTTCCACTCTGACGACCACACCCACGTCCGTAACCTCAGGCGCTTCAACGTCGGCGAGGACTGCCCCGTCTTCGACAACCTCTTCCCCTTCTGCCAGGCCACCGCCGCCCTTCCCTCTCGCGCCCTCCCGCTTGTCACCAACGAAGACAGCGGATCCTCTCCACCACCTTTCCTGGATCGTCTCCATCGCCCTTCCTAGATCAAGGTCCTCCAGCTCGCTGCCAAGATCCTCGTTGAGCTGTTCCGTCAAGCTCAATCACCAAGACGCCGACATCGCCGGCTCATCCCCGTTGCCCAACTCCTCCGTGGGAGCGGCCGGAGATCGGATCTGCCATCATTGTTGTCTCTGGATTCGTTGATGGGGCTGAGTAGGACGATGACCGGATTGGAGGATATGTTCAAGTATCAAGTTTTTACCAACTAACATTGTTAATTTTATTTTTAGATTAAAATTAACACTGTTAATTATGGTGTGAATTCAGATAAAAATTAACACTATTAATTGTGGTGGTGGTGGTGGAGTGGTGATGGTGGCGGTGGCAGTGGTGGTCATTGTGGTGGCGGTGGCAGTGGTGGCGTGGTGGTGGTGGTGATGGTCATTGTGGTGGCAGTGATGGTGGTGGCGGCGGCATGGTGGCGCTGGTGGTAGTGTAGGAGGTTGTATGAGCCGAAGGGTATTTTTGGAAGAAATTAATGGACAGAATTTCGTCGGCTATGAGCTTCTTTTGAAATTAGTGGACAGGATCTATTGGGACATTGTCCACCTTGTAACGACCCGGAATTTTGACCCAATTTTTTTTTTATAATAATGTTATTAGAATTATTTTCTTAATACAATTATTATTATTATTCCTTTTAGATACAAATATGCATGCACAACTTCTTTTTAATTTTCCTACAATCCTTGCATGCATGCACAACTCTTCTATTTCTCACTCTCCTACTCGATCTCTACCTCCTCCGTAACCCTAAAACCGAGCACGATTCGTCCGTTCCAAAACCCAATTTCATTAGGACTCGATTTTATTCGAAACTCATCCAATTCTCTTATAAATACATTCCTACTGCGACCCTAGGACACGCACGAAAATTTTCACACTCCAATCGTCCAGAAAAGAGAGAAAATCGAAAGGAAATCAAAGCTCCAAAGCTATGGAGTTCTAGAGAGAGAAAAGAGAGAGAGAAAAGTGGGTTTTGTAGATCCGTTCGTCCGAGACCCAAATTGATCGTTCCAATCTCATTCTAAAATCCCAAGCATCCACGAACATCAACCAATTCGGCCCCAAGGTCTCCCGATCGAAGAAACCGAAGTTTTCTTTCCAAATTGTCAAGTTTCCGATCGAAAACCAATTCCACCCAATTCGAGGTATTATAATTCGATCCGAAGCCTCCTGTGAGTATATTTGATGTTTATAGACATAACCCAATGGCCCCCGTAGTCCCATGCATCAAAAAAGTACCAAAAAAATCAAAAAAACCGAACCCAGCCGCGACCTTGCGGCCGCGACCTTCGGATTGGTCCAGCCCCATGCACCAGACTTCAGACCTTGCGGCAGCAAGGTCAAACCCGGTTCAAGTTTGCGGATTCCCTTGTTTTGTTTCGAATGTGTTTTGCGACCTTCCGAACCTAGTTTTCGACCCCCGAATTATTTTTCCTAGATTACCCACATTCTAAAGATCATAACTTGTTAGTTTCATATTTTTTTTATTTTATCTTCTATTTATTTAATTTTTATTCGTAATCGTGTGATCGATTGTAAACTAAAAATCGTTGCGACCTTATAAAGCACTCTATAAATCCCCAAACTATTTTTCCTAGACTCCTAACATGTTAAAGATCATAACTTGCTGATTTCGTAGTTAATTTATATTATTAGATATTTATTTAATTTTTAACTAAAGTTATAAACGAAAATTAATAACGACCTTACAAAAAATATTTTTAATATCGAAAATATTTTCCTTAGACTCCTGACAGTTCAAAGGTGATATGTTATTAAAATAAAATTTTATTTATTTGATTTACTATTTATTATTATTTAAGCATTGTTTCTTAATAATAATACCGTAAAATATTATAAAGAAGGTTTAAAATTCCAAATAATTTTATTTATACTTTTACAGCCCCAGAATGTTATTCTGTAAATATAAAAATATTATCAAATATTTAATCATTTATTGTCTATTTAATCTTGTTTTGCCTATTTCTTTATTTAAATTAATTCCGTGAGCATCCAAACCCAACTTTTAGCACTCAAACTTGTTATAGAGGACTGTTAGGACCTTTATTAAGGTTACGATAATTATTCTAATATTTTTACCTAATTAATACATTTAATTAGTATTTAAATAACCTAATTACTCATAAATAATTAATAAAAGTTTAGAAAATTATTTTTAAATCTTAATTAAATAATTCTTACATTCTTAATGACTTTGTGACCATACGAGATTAAGGGCAGCGGCCCAGTCATAAAAAGTTATGTGATTGCATTGCTTAATAATTATTTTGATCCGTCTGTTATTCGCTTTTAATTATTTTTATGATTGATATTGTATCGATGCTTCATTTGAATGATAGATTGGACCCTAGGGACATGGGGTGGTATGCGAAATAGAAATCACGTAGACGATGTTAAGTAATGGATAAATTGTGAAGTTTATTTCTGTATAGAGGTTGCTCGCAGCGTGATTTAAGATCTGATGAGATTTGTGAAATGATTTAAAATCGGCAGAGTAAGCCCAAGTGATGTTTGAAATGATTTAAAACTGGCAGAAAGCCCGGTGATGTTTGTGATGATTTAAAACCGGCAGAGTAAGCCCGAAATGATTTAAGACTGGCGTAGTAAGCCCGATGATGTCTCGTGATGATTTGTAACCTACAGAGTAAGCCCAAAATGATTTAAGACCCGCAGAGTAAGCCCATGATGTTTGAAATGATTTAAAATCGGCAGAGTAGCCCATTGATGTTTGTGATGATTTAAAACCGCAGAGTAAGCCCGGAGATGATTTAAGACTCGCAGAGTAAGCCCAGTGATGTCTGTGATGATGTTTTGATAAAACCTGGCAATGTAAGCCCAGTGATGTTTTGATAAACCCGCGGTGGCGGTGATATTTTGTGATGTTAAAACTTGGCGGGCCCAATGATATTTTGTGATGTTAAAACCTGGCGAAAGGTCCGATGTTTTGTGACGATAAAACCTGGCGGATGGTCCAATTGATATTTTGTGGAATAAATTGATGTCTGGCGAGAGTCCATGGAATAAATTGATGTCCTGGCGTGTGTCCAATGATGAATTGATAGACTAGCGTGTGTCCAGTGATGATTGTGATGTGGTATATAAGATAGGCGAACCCTAGTTGTGATTCGGCATGATAAGCTAGCCCCTTGTTGTAGTATTGTAACTTAGGTTATCTACGACAGCAAAAGGAAGTGATCTCATGGGACCGAGCATGGCTAGCGGTTGGGGAGGAAAGATCTCGTAGGGAGATTTTGGATCACACGTTAGGCTAATGGATAGTAATGAACTGGTTGACGTGAAAAATCTCTATTTTACTTATTCGCATCATAATTATCTTGTTTGCTTGCTAGCTGTAATGTAAGAGGGGTGGTTGGGTTGGATTATTCTATTGGGTGATTTATCACTCACGGATACGTCTGTATCCTGGCAAATCGATTGCTTCGGCGATCAATTTGCTAGAGGGCGCAGGATTCAATGGAGGAGATTCAACGATGATGCAGTTCGACACGGAACGAATATCAGTAACGAGGATCGAGGATGCTTAGGATTCGTATCAAGATTAGAGTCAGCTCTGAAGTTGGTGTATTTTGATTCCGAAAATCTATCTTGAGATTGTATTAGCAAAATCTTTATTTTGGAAAATTATATGTATTTAGCAATATTTTCTTTAGAAATTATTTTATTTTGCACCGAAAAGTCGAGGCGTTACAAATGGTATCAGAGCATAGGTTCAACACTCGGCCTTGGGTAGATTGGGTAGATCACGTTCTGAGAGCGTAAATCCGAATAGCTAAACGTTTACGGTATCTATTGCTCCCCTAAAACTACGATATATCTTACCTAAGTATATCATATAAATATTTATTTACCTGATGCGATCCAGACTCCGAGAAGCTAGGAAATCAAACGTTGACTCCGATCGGAAGGAAGCGATAGAGGAGCCGTTCCCTTTTATCATTTGTTGGTTGATCAAACAAGACGAAGAATCCTAGTACGAAGAAGACAAATAGACAAATCTCGACAATGGAGGATAAGACACTGTCGAATGAGGCTACTCAGTAAATAGAGCACCGTCGAAGAAGAATTTTCTTTCTCTAGGTAGATAATGATCAAATAAAGTAGGACCGGTGTAAGAACGTTATCGCACGCACTTTCTTTTGAGAACCTGATATTTAGAAACCCTTAAAACCCTAAACCTAACCTTGTGGAGCAGTCATTATGAGATTGAAACTAAGGGTCAACAACGTCACTTTCCACGGTCATCTGGGTCAACCCCCGCCAGCAAGGAGAATACGTGTAGCCCTAATGCCAACAACAACGCTGCCGACGTCGACAACAATGCTTACGTGAATTCCGGGATTTATGCCAATTCGAGCCCCAACACAATACGAGTATCAACAAGGATGCGCGACTCATACGAACGATTACCGCCAGGACTACGCCTAAACTCTCGCCTTAAGGTCCGAACGCCCTCGTCCCTGAAAGATGGATAGATTATAGTAGAAGGAGTCTTAGGCCTATGTTTGGCTTGTGATTTTTAGGAATTGACTTCGACAAGGTTCGACTATTAGCCAACCATGCTATTACCAAAAGTGATAAGAAGTGAAAGGTCATTTTCCATAAGAGAGGCCTTACTCATTTAAGGGGGGTAGACAGGACACCCAACACGCACAAAGCAAGATGGCGTGATAAGCCCTCTAAATGATTGGCGAGCTTCAAGTCGAAAGAAATGGATCATATGGAGTTAGGACCTCCTCAGATTATCTGTGAATACAAGGACGTGTTCCCTAAGGAATTGCCAAGATTACCGTCACCAAGAGAAATAGATTGCAATATCAAGTTACAGCTCGGTACGGTACCAATTTCCATGATCTCGTATCGAATGGCTCCGACAGAACTATAAGAGTTGAAAACGTAACTACAGGAACTTTTGGAAAAGGGTTTTATCCAACCCAATACCTCACCTAGAGAGCCCTTACCCTATTCGTCAAAGAGAAAGATGGATTTGGAGCTGTACTTGTGGAAAGGTCGTCGCATACGGATCCTAACAATTGAGGCCGCATGAAAGGAACTGTCCAACTCATGATTTGGAACAGGCAGCAGTAGTGTCCGTCCTAAAATCTTGGCGGCATTATCTATACGGAGAGCGGTTCGAGGGAAGGCAAACGAGGTCGCTAATGCGCCGACTCACGAGAATCAAGGACTAAATTGGGAGGAGCAAGTCTATTAGGACCAATGGGACTAACAGAAAATGGTCAAGATCATTCGCCAACGACTTCTGGCTTCGTAGAATCAACAAAAGAGCTATGCCAACAAAAGAACCTGACCGCTGACCTTTCAGACTGAGGAAACGTCAAACACTTTCAAAGAACTACCAATAGAAAATCTAGGACTATAAAGAGAAGTGCTTCTGAGGAAAACCATTCAACTCGTCCGAGTTCTTTGGCGACATCGGGAAATTAGCTTAAGAACAAACCGATACTATGCGCGCCGACTACCCAAATCTAGTACGCCCTAATTTCGAGGACGAAATTGTTTTAAGGGGGGTAGGTTGTAACGACCCGGAATTTTGACCCAATTTTTTTTTATAATAATGTTATTAGAATTATTTTCTTAATACAATTATTATTATTATTCCTTTTAGATACAAATATGCATGCACAACTTCTTTTTAATTTTCCTACAATACTTGCATGCATGCACAACTCTTCTATCTCTCACTCTCCTACTCGATCTCTACCTCCTCCGTAACCCTAAAACCGAGCACGATTCGTCCGTTCCAAAACCCAATTCCATTAGGACTCGATTTTATTCGAAACTCATCCAATTCTCTTATAAATACATTCCTACTCCGACCCTAGGGCACGCACGAAAATTTTCACACTCCAATCGTCCAGAAAAGAGAGAAAATCGAAAGGAAATCAAAGCTCCAAAGCTATGGAGTTCTAGAGAGAGAAAAGAGAGAGAGAAGTGGGTTTTGTAGATCCGTTCGTCCGATACCCAAATTGATCGTTCTAATCTCATTCTACAATCCCAAGCATCCACGAACATCAACCAATTCGGCCCCAAGGTCTCCCGATCGAAGAAACCGAAGTTTTCTTTCCAAATTGTCAAGTTTCCGATCAAAAACCAATTCCACCCAATTTGAGGTATTATAATTCGATCCGAAGCCTCCTTTGAGTATATTTGATGTTTATAGACATAACCCAATGGCCCCCGTAGTCCCATGCATCAAAAAAGTATCAAAAAAACCGAACCCAGCCGCGACCTTGCGGCCGCGACCTTCGGATTGGTCCAGCCCCATGCACCAGACTTCAGACCTTGCGGCAGCAAGGTCAAACCCGGTTCAAGTTTGCGGATTCCCTTGTTTTGTTTCGAATGTGTTTTGCGACCTTCCGAACCTAGTTTTCGACCCCCGAATTATTTTTCCTAGATTACCCACATTCTAAAGATCATAACTTGTTAGTTTCATATTTTTTTATTTTATCTTCTATTTATTTAATTTTTATTCGTAATCGTGTGATCGATTGTAAACTAAAAATCGTTGCGACCTTATAAAGCACTCTATAAATCCCCAAACTATTTTTCCTAGACTCCTAACATGTTAAAGATCATAACTTGCTGATTTCGTAGTTAATTTATATTATTAGATATTTATTTAATTTTTAACTAAAGTTATAAACGAAAATTAATAACGACCTTACAAAAAATATTTTTAATATCGAAAATATTTTCCTTAGACTCCTGACAGTTCAAAGGTGATATGTTATTAAAATAAAATTTTATTTATTTGATTTACTATTTATTATTATTTAAGCATTGTTTCTTAATAATAATACCGTAAAATATTATAAAGAAGGTTTAAAATTCCAAATAATTTTATTTATACTTTTTACAGCCCCAGAATGTTATTCTGTAAATATAAAAATATTATCAAATATTTAATCATTTATTGTCTATTTAATCTTGTTTTGCCTATTTCTTTATTTAAATTAATTCCGTGAGCATCCAAACCCAACTTTTAGCACTCAAACTTGTTATAGAGGACTGTTAGGACCTTTATTAAGGTTATGATAATTATTCTAATATTTTTACCTAATTAATACATTTAATTAGTATTTAAATAACCTAATTACTCATAAATAATTAATAAAAGTTTAGAAAATTATTTTTAAATCTTAATTAAATAATTCTTACATTCTTAATGACTTTGTGACCATACGAGATTAAGGGCAGCGGCCCAGTCATAAAAAGTTATGTGATTGCATTGCTTAATAATTATTTGGATCCGTCTGTTATTCGTTTTTAATTATTTTTATGATTGATATTGTATCGATGCTTCATTTGAATGATAGATTGGACCCTAGGGACATGGGGTGGTATGCGAAATAGAAATCACGTAGACGATGTTAAGTAATGGATAAATTGTGAAGTTTATTTCTGTTTAGAGGTTGCCTGCAGGCGTGATTTAAGATCTGATGAGATTTGTGGTGATGATTTAAGACCGGCAGAGTAAGCCCGGAAATGATTTAAGACTGGCAGAGTAAGCCCAGTGATGTTTGTAATGATTTAAGACTGGCAGAGTAAGCCCAGTGATGTTTGTGATGATTTAAAACCGGCAGAGTAAGCCCGGAAATGATTTAAGACTGGCAGAGTAAGCCCAGTGATGTCTGTGATGATTTAGAACCGGCAGAGTAAGCCCGGAAATGATTTAAGACTGGCAGAGTAAGCCCAGTGATGTTTGAAATGATTTAAAACTGGCAGAGTAAGCCCAGTGATGTTTGTGATGATTTAAAACCGGCAGAGTAAGCCCGGAGATGATTTAAGACTGGCAGAGTAAGCCCAGTGATGTCTGTGATGATGTTTTGATAAAACCTGGCAAAGTAAGCCCAGTGATGTTTTGATAAAACCTGGCGGTGGCCCAGCGATATTTTGTGATGTTAAAACCTGGCGTGTGTCTAGTGATATTTTGTGATGTTAAAACCTGGCTAGAGGTCCAGCGGATGTTTTGTGGCGATAAAACCTGGCGGATGGTCCAGTTGATATTTTGTGGAATAAATTGATGTCCTGGCGAGAGTCGGTGGAATAAATTGATGTCCTGGCGTGTGTCGAGTGGTAAATTGATAGACTGGCTGGTGTCCAGTGATGATTGTGATGTGGTACATAAGATAGGCGAACCCTAGTTGTGATTCGGGCATGATAAGCTAGCCCTTGTTGGTAGTATTGTAACTTAGGTTATCTACGCAAAACAAAGGAAGTGATCTCATGGGACCGAGCATGGCTAGCGGTTGGGGAGGAAAGATCTCGTAGGGAGATTTTGGATCACACGTTAGGCTAATGGATAGTAATGAATTGGTTGATGTGAAAAATCTCTGTTTTACTTATTCGCATCACAATTATCTTATTTGCTTGCTAGCTGTAATGTAAGAGGGGTGGTTGGGTTGGATTATTCTATTGGGTGATTTATCACTCACGGATACGTCTGTATCCTGGCAAATCGATTGCTTCGGCGATCAATTTGCTAGAGGGCGCAGGATTCAATGGAGGAGATTCAACGATGATGCAGTTCGACACGGAAAGAATATCAGTAACGAGGATCGAGGATGCTTAGGATTCGTATCAAGATTAGAGTCCGCTCTGAAGTTGGTGTATTTTGATTCCGAAAATCTATCTTGAGATTGTATTAGCAAAATCTTTATTTTGGAAAATTATATGTATTTAGCAATATTTTCTTTAGAAATTATTTTATTTTGCACCGAAAAGTCGAGGCGTTACACACTTACCTAGGACCGGCCGGGAAGAAGCCCTTGTTTTGTCTGTTCGAGAAGTCCAAAAAAGAGTTTTGTTCAAACTAGTAATAAAGAATTGGAGTAAAAGCCATACGGTTAGTCCTGTTAGTTAGTGAATTTGCTCCCCACACGATCGATCATGATTCAATTTTAAGAGTCAGGCGGCATAAAAATAATATTTTTTGTGAATTCTTTTGTTCTCTCATGGATTAACTGCCTTTAACTAAACCAGAAAGGGGGATTAGTTAAAAGTGTGCCTAAGTGGTTGAAATTAAAAAATAATAATTTTAGACAACATATCCATCCCTTATCCCTATACGTTAGGAAGTTGTCAACATTTTTCGGCATAAATTTTAGCTTAAAGTAGGTGGGGGTTGTGTTTGATACCTACATACGCAGGGTGGGAATTGAGATTCCGAAGATTGAAGTCCGGTTTGAGCATTTATCAGTTGATGGAGATATACATGTTGGGGGCAGAGCACTTCCTACTCTGTTTAATGCCACCTTGAACGCACTTGAGGTACTTTCTTCTCTCTATATGTTTCTACGAACTTTTACTTAATTTGTCTTCGTTTCAATAATTTTTTTTGGTGGAATAGCAAGAGTATATTAATATTATATATATATATATGTGTGTGTACATATATTACAACTCACCGAGTGTGCTTCTAATACAAGTGAGTAAAGACCAATTGTACTTTTACACGGGTGAGACAAATAACACATCCACATTGAAGATAAAATTTGGACAGATGGTTAGATGTCGGAGAATTTGAGCTAGCCAAAGTGGGTATTGTACACTCTTAATAAAAAGATTGATCGATTATTTGTCCCAATTTGAAGTCACTCTCTATTTGTTAGATTTATTTTCCATTTGATTCTTGAATTGGTTTATCATTGTTGAGCAGCTTGAGCTTGCTTTAGTTATTGTTGTTAGGGCCACTCTTGGATAAGCTTTTAACGAATAAACGCGAGCATGGATTTGAATAATTCACACAAAATACAGGAGATCGAGAACCACGCACAACTACCAAAACCTAGAAGCATGGCACCTACTGCCAAAGCGAAATGTTAGTACATAAGAACCAGTTCGAAGAAAAGGTAATAGAGAATCCTAGTAGGATACCCAGCTCAAACCCAAGAATAAGCACGAGTGAAATCCAAAGCACAGATCTGCCATCCCAAAAAAGCACACCTGCGCGTTCATGGCCCGATAAACTAACTCGCAGCCACAAACACTGGATGCTACTCCAAAGCAAGCCTCCGCTGACACGGCGGGTTCTGGCCTCGAGGAACAGAACACCGGCAAGCATAAACCGACGAAACCCTCTTGACGCTGAAGAGAGTCTTTTTGTCATCTTCAGTTTGAAAAGGACAACTGCACAATTTTTTGTCCATTTTCTTAAAATTTCTGGATGGGTACAACGGGAGAAAATTGGAAAACGAGTCTTGGATTTTCATTGTGATTGAGGAGTGAATATACAAATCTTTTTCATAAGTCCCCTTCATACAAAAGTGCTCATTTTTTTGTTCTTATTATCAGTGTTCTAACAATAGGAATTAATTGGCAACCAATTAATCACTGGCGGGACCTATCCGACTAATCGCCGATTACTAATTGCTATGCGCCAATCAATCGCCAATTACTAGGTCTCGAAACTCGAAGATGGCCGCCCACCCGACTAGCGCCTAACGACAAATCTACCCTTACATTTTCATTCATTCTTGGTAAACTTTTGTGCCATATACAACAATTTTATATGTCTGCCGAAATGAAGGCAAAAACATGCATGGGTGTTTTTCGGTAGTGAAAAATTTATAGATTTTCTTTTGTGGTTGATAAATTGTTAGATATTTCTGGTAGTGATCAATAAGTTGTTTCCGGTAGTGAATAAATTGTTGATGGGTTTGTAAGAAGAGTCATGCAGAAAAAAAGTTATTGTTGACAATTTTTTTGTTAACGAAAACGAGATGGTAAAATGCTTTAAAGTTTTTAAACCACATTCCATTAACATTTTTTCTGTAGTATTTTTTTTGTTTTTGTTTTTATTAAAAAAAAAATTGAGACGATTAGAAAAAGTAAAAAAAATGAGGTGTAAAACTAACGAACGCGAAAAAAATCCAAATAAGATCAAAACCTAAAAAAAGTCCTAAAATTTCTTATTGAAACAAGGCCTTAGTCCTAAAAAAATCCAAATAAGATCACTCCCCAAAAGTCATTGCGGATTTGCAGTGTTCTAGGTGTCTTCCCAACAACGTCTAGTACTAGTTATACTGGGTAATTTAGGTTTGAAAAACTAGCCGTTTGGCGATTTGGGCGTTGTAATGGCGAAACCCTAACCCCCTACCCGTTTCCCTGCGCTGCCTACCCCGTCTGTGTCGCCGGCCGGCCCCTGTCTCCGCCATCGCCATCTCCTTCTACCCAGCTTCTTGTTTTGTTTTTTGCCGCCGCCGCTGTGCTTTGTCGTCGCCGTTGATGATTGATGGCTCCTTCTATCGATACACCCTTATCGCCGTCGATCTACCCATCAACGCCTCCCAGTTCCTCTCTGTCGTCATTGACCGTCGTCTCTTGGGAGGTATTTCTGTGTCCCTTCTTTTGGAAGGCCGGTATGCCGTTTCTTTTGTGTCTTTGCTGGAGTTCGACGGTTTTTTTGTTGTTCGCCTGTTTTTGGGTTTCGCTTCTCGGCCGGTTTTGTTGTAATCGGTGCTGGTTTCTCTGCTTTGGAACTGTATTTTACTTGGTTGGCTATGGCATTTTGGAGGAGTGATCAGTTTAGGTCTGATCATGGGTGTTCTTCTTTCAATATTTTTACTGTATATGTGGATAATCTGCCTTTTGATATGGATGTGTTTTGGTTAAGGCAGATTTTCAAAGTTAATGGTCCTGTGTTAGATGCCTTTATACCCCTCAAGAGAAGTTCTAGGTTCAATACTAAAAATTTGGCTTCGTCAGATTTGGTTCTAAAGAGGAAGCGATTAATGCAGTGTTTGGGGTTAATGGTATGATTATTAGAAATGTCATGATTCATGCTAATTTGGCAAGATTTCCTGGAATGAAAATATTCCTGACGGGAACCGGAATGGTCAGGGTACCTTTACGAGAGGACTGTATATTCTTTGAGGGGTAAAAATGATCCTTCTGGAGGATTTTTTGAGGTTGGTCAGGTTGGTAACCGTAGGAATTTTCAATCTTCCATTGATGCTACTAAGGTTGGTTTGAAAGGTCTTATAAAGGAGGTGCTTGCGAAGGAAAATGGATCAAAATGGTTAGAAACGAGCGCGGTGGGTGAACTGTTTGTTCGGTTTGGAATTCCAAACCCAGGGTTTTGGATAAAGTAACTTTTTTACTTTTTCTCTCTCTAACTTTTCAATCATTACTTTCATTTTTCACTCTATCTCTCTCTACTTTTTACCTCTCTCCACAATCATTACTCTCATTTCTCTCTCTACCTTTATTCAAAAACACAACTCAAAACCCACAACCGAACCAGGAGTTGCAAGATCTGTTTATTAGCCACGGGATTTGGGATGCACATATCCGGTACATGGGGGTTCTTTATGTTCTCCTTTCCTTGATTCTAAAGAGTCTTTGGATTCTTTTCTTGAGGATAACAAAGTTTGCCTATCTCAATGGTTTGCCTATGTGGAGGCTTGGATCAAGCATAGGGTGATGCCATCGAGATGCACCTGGCTTTCATGTTTCGGAATGCCGCTCAATGTGTGGAATACTCATACATTCTCCAACGTCGGTAAGATTTGGGGGGAGACTGTTAAGATTGACGAGTTAACAGCAAAAAGTCTCGCTTTTGATTAAGGAAGAATTTTTGTTCTTACTGAACAGCTGGAGTGCATTAACGAGGTTGTCAATTTGAATGTTAAAGGGGTTCTTTATCCTATCCAGGTTGTCGGGGACCCTGTAGCTGAAACCATAAAGGAAAGAAGGGTTGTTTCAATTATTAAAGTGAAGAATGAGATTTCTGCAAAAAAATGGTTTAAATTATGAGGAGATGCTTGCTGTCTCCAAGTCGGATGGCGACCCATTTAGCTCTGTTGATCTTGCAGTGATGAGGAGTCTGACGGCAATGCTGTTAAGAGTCATGAGAAAGAAGCTAAGCGTGACATGGATAACATTGACTCGATTGTGGGGGAAACTAATCATGGCATCGAGGGCATTGATAGGAATGGTGTTTTCGAGAAGAAGATGCATGGTGGATCTCACGGTGATTCTCCCATCTTGAATGACTCCAATCCGGATGAAAGCTTCACTAGCCCTCTCTCACACAAGCAGAATTCGAGTCATGGGAGGAGTGATTTGTTAGACTTGTCCCACATCGCCCATCTAAGCCACCCAAGCTTGGTTAATAAATTCTAGAGGCTACTCCACCTATAGCCAATTGGTTTTAGGTTGGAACCCTCCTAGAAATTTAACATGGTATCAGAGCTAGGTCTTGGGTGGCCTCACCTCTCGTGGGAAAGTCTCTGTCATCTTTGTCGCCTGAGTCAGTCAGTCAGCTCCTGGTCTGTCACCTCCACGTGCATCCGGGCTGCACGTGAGGGGGAGTGTTAGACTTGTCCCACATCGCCCATCTAAGCCACCCAAGCTTGGTTAATAAATTCTAGAGGCTACTCCACCTATAGCCAATTGGTTTTAGGTTGGAACCCTCCTAGAAATTTAACATGATTAATCATTGACGAGACAAACCCTATTAAAACCTATTGTTTTGTTCATAATTCGGAGGATGATGGTGCGGCCATTATGAGGTTTCAAGTGGATGTGGCCATTGAAGACGGCCCTATGGGCACCCCAGATTAGATTTTAACTAATCCTCCTACTCATGTGGTTGGCAAGCAGGGAAGAGTTGGGAGCAACGTTTCTGGAGATCAATCTTCCCTTGTTGCTATCCATAAGATGGAAAGGAGAGTGAGACGGTCAAAGAGGAAGATTAAAAAGAAGAAATCTTTATTGGAGCTTGGGATGAATGTCGTCAAATTGAAACAGAAACGATTTTGCTTTTAAAAAAGAAAAAAGAAAAATATAGGTTCTTTTGAGATATTTCAGTTTCGTGCTGCTCAGTGTTCCATGAAACATGTTATTGACTATAAATATAACATCTTGCATATCTTTTAGCTTTGCGCTTTTTTTGCTGATTACTAACACATTTGTTTTTGGATGTTGTGGACAAAAGAGTGTTCTTGGACTAATTCGGCTTGCCCCTTCTAAGAAGCGAAAAATTCAGATACTTAAAGATGTTAGCGGCATCGTGAAGCCATCACGGTAATGAAATCAAGTTGGAAACCTTTTCTTTTCATGATAGACAGGGAAGTAATCTTGCTTACGGAAAAATGGTTTCTCAAATGTGAGTAATGCAGAGATTGCCACTGGAAAAAAATTCTATATATGTTGTTTGTATAACGAGAAAATTTCTTTTGGGAGTTCTATTTCCATATTGTATTTTGGTTAGTAATGCAAAAGTAATATATGTTTTGTTTATTGTAATCTATGCTTCATTTTGTGGTGCATTTGGAAGGAAAATAGTTGGTCTTTTAAGGAGCTTTTTGGTTATGGATATAGTTTTCTGCTCTTGCATGTCCTGATCTTTTATTCTTTTCTCATTTACCTCTCGTTCTTTTTTGGGTCTTCTTGGGTAGGTTGAAACTTGATCAGTATTGTACTGCCTGGTTGTTTAAAAGTACTACTATTTCATGATTTCAGGATGACATTGCTTTTGGGTCCACCGAATGCGGGCAAAACAACGTTGTTGCTAGCACTAGCGGGGAAGCTTGATCGGGACCTAAGGGTATGTTTATGGTTCTCTATTAAATGTTTTTTCTATAGTGCCTTATGTTGTGTGAGGATTTCCTCTTTATTCATTTCTGTGTGGCAGTTATCAGGGAAAGTCACCTATTGTGGTCACGAATTGAATGAGTTTGTTCCTCAAAGAACCTGTGCTTACATTAGTCAACTGGATCTTCACTACGGGGGGATGACAGTGAGAGAGACATTGGATTTCTCAGGACGCTGTTTTGGGGTTGGCAAAAGATACGAAATGCTTGTGGAGCTCTCAAGACGAGAGAAAGAAGCAGGGATTAAACCGGATCCTGAGATCGATGCGTTTATGAAGGCCACAGCAGTGTCGGGCCAAGAGTCCAGTTTGGCCACAGATTATATTATCAAGGTCACGCTTCTGATATCGAAGCCGTTGTCTTTTTACGTACAGTTTTGCTATTGCAGAACTCCTTTTATAATCCCAAAGAGAAAATGATTTCACAACTCACGGTTAAACGAATTATCACAGATACTCGGATTGGATATATGTGCGGATATTTTGGCTGGTGATGAGATGAGAAGGGGTATTTCTGGTGGACAAAAGAAGCGTGTGACCACTGGTATGATTTCCAAGACTGTGAAAGGAAACATATATTGTTCTTGTTGATCACTGCCTTTTCTGAGTTTTCTCCTTGTTTCTTCCAGTTGCGTATGTTCTCCTTTCCATGCCAGTGAATTGTGAAGATTCCCATTGCATCTGTTAAGAATCTTTAATAATGACACTTCAAATTTGTCTTTTTTGTTGAGTCTTTTGCTTGTAATTTTAATTACTCCCAACATGCTCATCTAAATACACATAAAAGTGCTCTTCTACTGTAAGTCTTCGTTGGTGGGTTGGGGGGATCCTATAGTGCAGCTGCACTACAGGGATTGTATGGCACCAAAACGATAGGGGCAAGCTCTTTGCAACCACAAATTTCTTGAACGTAGCCTGTTATCATATGCACATGAATTGTTTACCATGGGTTAAACAGGCTACATTGAGGAAATTTGTAGTTGCAAATAGCTCCTCCCAAACGATATTGTTTTGGTGCCAAATGGCGATGCCACTCAAGTCCTCAAAACTACGTCGTTTTGCCCCAAGGAAATAAAACAATTGCTCCCTGTTAGAGTGTGGACTCCAATAAATAGGTGAACTACCTCTTGTACAGTGCATATTTTTTATTTAGCTATCAACTTTTTGTTTCATGACAACACCAACACTATTTATTTTACTTAATACCAATTAAAATGTACATTTTTTTGTCTGTTTAATTTTTTTAGACTATTTATATATTTAAAAACATGGTAAAAAAATTAAGTGCTCTAATTTTCAATCCGTTTGAACCGGTGGCGGTGTGAAGATCTTATTTTTCTGATCATTTTATCCTAAAGGGTCATAATTAATTTTTATTTTTAGAGCTCTCATAATTAAGTATCTGCTCTACAGGGTCCCAAATAAAGAGCAAATAATTGATAATAAGAGCCCTAGAGACAAAAAGTAATTGACCTTTCAGGATAAAATGATCAGAAAAATAATATTTTCGCACCAGTTTAAATGGATTGAAAATTTGAGCACTTAATTTTTTTAGAGGACAAATGTTTTGATTCTCGAGATTTCCTAAGAATTGACTTAATGAAATCCTCTATTTCATATATTGTAAAAAGAAATGATCCATCGAGTTCAAAATGGATATCTGATAATGGATCAGATCAGACCAAAAAACACTAGTTCTCAATAACAAAATACGTCAAAAAAAGAAGTGTGTCAGTACGAAGTTCAAGTTTTGACAATACTTGGCAATCATCTCACCTTTGCATTTTGTTTTGAACTTGTTCCTTTTCACAAAATAGTGAATCAAGCTATAAATTTCAATTTGTCTTATTAACCAATTAGTGGGCTTTCATGTACTTAGATACATTGTAGACGATACTTCTCAACAACTTCTTTTGTTTCAATTTTTTCTCTCTCTTTTTTTGTCTCTTTTGAAAATGTTTCCAAATTCGTTTCCGATACATTTACAAAAAGTTTTCCTTCCTATGCTTTCCAAAACAACACCCCAAAGAGTTTCAATCCTTGATTCCTTATCAGTTTGGTTTCAAAATGAGTTGTCAGTGATAAGTCCGGTAAATTTTTTCTTAACTGCATGCAGGAGAGATGTTGGTGGGACCAGCAAAAGCTCTTTTCATGGATGAGATATCGAACGGGTTGGACAGTTCCACAACTTTTCAGATTGTCAAGTACATGCGGCAAATGGTCCATATAATGGACGTGACGATGATCATCTCTCTTCTTCAGCCAGCCCCAGAAACTTATGATCTGTTCGACAACATCATCTTACTTTCAGAAGGTCAAATTGTCTATCAAGGTTCGCGTGATAATATCCTCGAGTTCTTTGAGTTCATGGGTTTCAAATGCCCTGAGAGAAAAGGAGTCGCCGATTTTCTTCAAGAAGTGATCTCCAAGAAAGATCAAGAACAATACTGGTTCGAAAAGAACGAACCATATAGATATGTCTCAATTGCCGAATTCTCGCGGGCCTTCTACTCATTCCCTATAGGCCAACAACTAGCGGCAGATCTTAGCATTCCGTACAATAAAACAAAAACCCACCCGGCTGCTTTGGTGACAGAAAAGTATGGGATCTCCAACCGGGAACTTTTTAAGGCGTGCTTTGATAGAGAGTGGCTCTTAATGAAGCGCGACATTTTTGTTCACATATTCAAAATCACCCAAATAACAATCATGTCATTGATAGCCTTGACTGTGTTCTGGAGAACAACAATGCCGTCTGGCACTTTGCTAGATGGATGGAAGTTTTTCGGAGTTCTATTCTTCAGTTTGATGAACGTGATGTTTAATGGGATGGCAGAGCTCGCAATGACTGTTTTGGGGCTTCCTGTCTTCTATAAACAGAGGGATGCCTTGTTCTACCCTCCATGGGCTTTTGCCTTGCCGATTTGGGTCCTTCGGATACCCATCTCCCTCCTAGAATCAGCAATATGGGTTGTTCTTACGTATTACACAATTGGGTTTGCTCCAGCTGCAAGTAGGTAAGAGTGCTACCAAACTTAAATTCTGCATTAGAAATTTATACATCCCATTTGGCATCAGGATGAATAAATTCACAGGTTAAGCCAAGAGAAGTTCACTTTGTGCCTGAGATTCATCCAACGGGAAATTGGTTTACTCTTTTCTGTGTCCAAATTTGTGTACCTAGAATTTCCGATACTACCTTCCTTGATGGGAAAGTGAACCTAATGATTTCATGTTATTAGAGTTTGTTTCACTGACAAATACCCTCCATCTCATTCAGATTTTTCCGTCAGTTCTTGGCATTCTTCAGTATACATCAGATGGGTCTGTCTCTCTTTCGCTTCATTGCTGCGGTGGGGAGAACACAGGTGGTTGCCAACTCTTTAGGCACCTTCACCTTGCTACTAATTATTGTTCTTGGAGGATTTATTGTCGCCAAAGGTAAGCTGCAGATTTCATTTTTCTATTTTCCCTTTCGACCGTTTCCTGTAATCACAGCAAGCTTTTGGTCGGTTAGTAATTTTCCAATGTGGTACATTACTTTTCTGAATAATGCTTGGCATTTGGCCAAAAAGTTATGTATTCTTGCATGTGAGTGTTTCTACATAGATGATTTACAACCATTCATTTCCTTTTGTGCCTGCAGAAGACATTGAGCCATTTATGATATGGGCTTATTATATTTCTCCAATTATGTATGGACAGAACGCACTTGTCATGAATGAATTTCTTGACAAGAGATGGAGTGCCGTAAGTTATCTTTTATGTATGTCTTGAAGTCTATGTGTTTTCATTTATATTTGAAATGTTGCATAATTTCATGTACTCACCTCAACAAAATGTTAGAATTTATTTTTGAATGCAGAATAACACAGACCCCCGAATTAATGCACCTACAGTTGGGAAAGTCCTCCTCACGTCGAGAGGCTTCTTCACAGATGATTACATGTTTTGGGTTTGCATTGGAGGACTGGTTGCGTTTTCTGTTCTCTTCAATGTTTTTTTTATCGCAGCATTGACTTACTTGAATCGTAAGTTGTTTTGCTTCTCTCTTTTTTTTTGTTTGAAGTTATCATTTCGTTGTGAAAGAACTGTAGGCTTGACAACCCTGTTTCTGTATAATCTACTTCAGCTCTGGGTGATTCAAGAGCTGCAGTGTTGGAGGAAGATGATGAAAAGAAGAAGAAGTCACTATATGGACAAATGGCATCTGAAGGTTCAAGCCTTTGCGTTTTCCCCTTAATATCTCTACTTTATAACCAAGTCATTACTCAGTCCTGATAATACTTTTCAAGTCAAGATGTAGATCACTAGTTACTGGTTGTTCAATCGGAGTTCTTCTTATATCACTCAGATGATCCAAACAAAATAACAGAGAATAGAAGTTCGCCTTGTATGTTTTTGAAAGACTTTGCATCCATTTTCCTTTCCATTTTGAAGCTTATGCTGAGTTGCATTGCATGTGTAACAAGAAAAATAAATTTGGGATGCCAAATGTCCTAGGCTCAGGCATGGCAATTTCCTTGTTATAGTAAACAATGTTCTAATGGTCTAAATTCTGAAATCTTTTGAATGGTTACAGGTGTTGATATGGCAGTAAGAAATGCTTTGCAGCCTAATTGTGCACCTAGAAAAGGAATGGTTTTGCCCTTTCAACCCCTATCACTAGCATTCAATCACGTCAACTACTATGTGGATATGCCAGTTGTAAGTCGCTAGTTCAATCCGGTTTGTTACGGTCTGCTTAAATTCACATCTTTGCGGTTATCGTTTGGCCTTTTTATTTTTTAGGCTTCATTGCAAGAACACCCCCTAAACTATCACTTTTTGGCAACTTCACCCCCTTAAGTTTAAATTCAAGCAACTTCACCCCCTCCCCCATTTTCCGTCCAATTCTGTAAGGGATTTGGATGGAAAATTGGATAGAAAAGTAATTTAACATACCAAAATGCCCTTTATACACCCATTATAGAGTCTCTCTCTCTCTCTCCCTCTCTCTCCTTGAAAGAGAGATAGAGAGGGAGAGAGAGGAGGGAGAGAGAGAGAGAGAGTCTATAATGGGTGTATAAAGGGCATTTTGGTACTTTTCCATCCAATTTTCCATCCAAATCCCTAACAAAATTGGACGGAAAATCGGGGAGGGGGTGAAGTTGCTCATATTTGGTAGTTAGGGGGTGAAGTTGCTCGAATTTAAACTTAAGGGGGTGAAGTTGCCAAAAAGCGATAGTTTAGGGGGTGTTCTTGCAATTAAGCCTATTTTTTATTTTTATCATGTTTTTTTGAGGATGTTCTCATCTATCTGTTATATCATGTTTATCTAGTAAATAGCTCAGCTAGTCTAGCAACGGAATTTTGCCTTCTTTCTCATTCTCACTAACATTTGATTTTATGTATAGCTTGTAATGTCCCGCGCCAGAAGACCTGCTTACCCATAGCCTATTGCGTGGCTCAAAAGGTTAACCCCAAGTTATACATTATAGCTGGCTAGCGTTTCATTATAAACCACTTCACTTACCCATGAATCCCCTACTTAGGATCGCAACGTCCTTGTTGCGCTCCATGGTCCATCACTCCCATCTACCAAGCGATATAAGACAAGTACCCACTTAAACACATCAAGCTCGTCTCATGTGGGACCCGCCCAAGCACAACAAACACCGCAAGCTCCTCACTTGTCGGACCCACCCAAGCACGTCTCCTCGCAGGACCCACCCACACTTTCGGTTGGTGCAAGCTTTGATACCACTTGTACCAACCTGGGTAGCTGACCTGCTTACCCTTAGCCTAACCACGTGGCTCAAAAGGTTAACCCCAAGTTGTAGACACCCCAATCTGGGCTTCCAGATTAGTTTACTTACCGTTTCTGATTCCCCAATGATGAAACGGATCAAGAACACTTCGGGAATGTCGGGTGTTTGAGCTTTGAGTGTTTGAAAAACCCTTGAATCTAACCTAGCCAAAAACCACATCAAAAAGCCAAAGTGTCGCGCGAGGGTTTAGAACCATCGTGCGAGGGTCAAGCTGCCAGGTGTGGTCAACAGTCAAAGCTTGACCGCTGACCATCGTGCACCAGGGCGCACCCTCGCGGGACTGTTTGGAACCATCACACGATGGTTCTTTCCTGTCCTATCACCTTTTTCAGCTGGGCAACTTAATCACCAAGTAACCCAAATCCAGACCTCGTGGACTGGCTGGGCTTCTCTCCTTGCAACCTTTCCAAAAAAGGCAATTTGGCCACCAAGCCAAGTTAACCTTTACTTGGTTGGTTCTTTCTCCTCCATACACGATTTCTACCCCTTCTCCTATATATACCCCCCCATTGTCTCTCTTTCAAAGGGTTAACAATCTTGGGTTCAAAAAAAAGAGAAGAAAGAAAGTATCAAAGTTCTAGTTCAAAGGGCTACACAAAGCCAAATACACTTGATACTTCACCACTCAAGTCATCCTCATACACTCATTTTCCAAGCTCTAACACCTCAAACAACCTCAATTCAACTCAAAACTCAAACACCTTTCAAACCTCAAAGGCCAAAGGTATAGCTTACCTTTGTTCTGCTCTCTATTCTGATCCCTGAGGGGGGCTAGCAGGGCCAAGGCTGGTAATCAATACCAGTCCTGGTTCTAAAGCTGGCAGGGTTTCAAAAACCGTCATGGTAGGAACCAGCGCGCGACGGTCCCACTTACGCGCGCGACACTTTGTGGCTGCACGCACAGGACCGCGTGGGGATTGGTGTCCTACTGTTTTATGTCTTACTTTGTATATAGATCACTGTTGATGCATGTTAAAACTTGTTTACTACTTTTCTTAGCTTAAACTGCAAGTTCAATATGTCAAAATGCATTTCTGTTCTGTTGGAGTATCCCTGGGATCATTCTGGACCTATCCCAAAACCCAGGATGAGCAAAACCAAACACTGGAAGGTCGACCCAGAATGCTCGCGCGCTGCTCTCAAACCATCGCGCGATGGTCAAGTGGAGCGTTGACCATCGCGCAAGGGCGCACCGTCGTGCGACACTTTGAAATCCTCGCGTGACTGTTTGTCCCCGACCAGTGGCTGGCTTTGCATGGTTAACTAGGTTTTAGGCTGTTATTTTGTCCCCTCACTATTTAAGGGGTGTTTTAGTAATTTTATAGCTCTATAGCCTTTTAGAATTGTTTTAAACTGTATATTATAACTGCTATAAACTGCTTGGTTTGTCCTGGATGTGCACTGGTCCTTCCAGAGCCCAGAGGGTTTGAGAATAAAAGTTGTGGGCTTAGACTTACTGGTGCGCGCAGGTCTTGTAGTAGCGTGCGCAGGTTTGGTCCTGTTTAATCCCCACAGCAGTCTGTTTTCATCCTATACTAACTGTTTCAAATAGAGCAAACATGCCATCTATCACATCTTGCAAACTGTTACAGTTTTAATCCCCGATTAACTGTTCCTCCGCCCTAATTGGCTAAAAATTGGTTAATAAGAAGAATCACATGTTTTCAAAATGCCTAAGTAAAGACCGATCTCCGGATTGGGCTAGAAGGGTGCCTTAAAACCCTTCTCCTCTCGTAACCTGGCTCCCGAACCCAGATATGGTTATGATGGACTGGTTTCCTTCACTTTTTCAAATCAAATAGCGCGGCAAGTGCTTCGAAGTACGGTTCCTTGGGTGTCGGACCTTCAAACCCGAGTGGCGACTCTGTATTCCGAGCGCCTGCTTCTCCGGTCGCGCTCCCTCGATTATGGGCCCTTGCATTTGGAATTCGGAAATTCCAGGGCATGCTGCCCACACAAGTTATACAGTAGCTGGCTAGTGTTTCATTATGTACCACTTCACTTCCCCATGAATCCCCGATGTGAGACTTCACATAGCTTGTCCCACATAAATTTATAATCACCTCCTGAACTTATATTTGAACTTTTATGGCCTCTCCACTCATTGCTAGTTGGGTTTGAGTAATATGCTCAAAAAATAGTGTCAGAGCTAGGCTGTGAGACCCCATGTCCCATTTCTGACATCGGTGGGAATAAGTTGAAAGGAATGATATATAACGAATTCTGACCGGCTACTGTATACTTCAAGGTTAACCTTTTGAGCCATGTAATATATAACGAATAGAGGATGTGCATTATATTAAGTACCCATCCTTTTTGTCCATGCCAGTGTGAATTTCATTTTGTTGCGATCCTATGTTATGGGTCCTTCAGCTACCTCTTCACGTGCAAGTGGGCTAATATATTGTAGAGGTTACTCCACCTACTGCCAATTGGTTTTAGATTGGAACCCTCTAAGAAATCTAACATGGTATCAAAGCTAGGTATTGGGTGGTCTCACCTCACGTGTGGTCGAGCAGCACCTGAGCAAATCTCCTAGTCTCCTCAATTCCTACATCCACGTGCATCCGGGTTGCACGTGAGGGGGAGTGTTAGACTTGTCTCACATCGCTCATTTAAGCCACCCAAGCGTAGTTAATATATTCTTGAGGTTACTCTACCTACAGCCAATTGGTTTTAGATTGGAACCCTCGAAGAAATCTAACAAATGTTAGAGCCTGTCACACCTCAGTAAATTATCTCCACAATATATGATTATGAACAACCTCTCAAGTCATTGTCAGTTAGTTTTACGTTGGATGGTTTATTTCCGTTTGATGATGAGTTTTATTACTTGATTTGGACTAATTGATTGAGTTGAAAATTTTACTTCTCTTAAACAAGGAAATGAAAAAGAAAGGGATTAGGGAGGATCGTCTTCAACTGCTGCGAGATGTTAGTGGTGTTTTTAGACCGGGGATATTGACTGCATTTGTGGGTGTTAGTGGTGCTGGAAAGACCACATTGATGGATGTGTTGGCTGGAAGGAAGACTGGTGGGTATATTGAAGGAACTATTAGCCTTTCGGGTTACGTGAAGAACCAAGCAACATTTGCTAGGGTTAGCGGGTACTGTGAACAGAATGATATTCACTCGCCTTATGTTACTGTTCATGAATCTCTTCTACACTCTGCTTGGCTCCGTCTTTCCTCAGATGTGAACCCGAAAACACGGAAGGTGTGTCACTTGATAAACATCCCTAGAATTTGTATTTGGAATTGCCTTCATTTCCATAGTCTTTTGTTTCATTAGCCTTTTTCGTGTGTTTGGAAACGAAAAACAACAGAAGACTGAAAAAACTTCTCATTTTCCTTTTTGGTGTTTTTTGGATGGAAACTGTGTTGTTTCCACACAAAAAAAGGGAATCCCTCTGAAACCATTTTCAGAAACGATTCACCATACAAGTTTTTGTGTCTTATAGAAAAAGAAAACGGGAATGTTGCCAGGCAGAAGTTTTTTCCTCTATTTAAATGACTCTTTTTTTCCTTTTTTTGTGACAGATGTTTGTTGAAGAAGTGATGGAGTTGGTTGAGCTTAACCTGATAAGGAATTTCTTAGTTGGGCTTCCAGGAGTAGACGGTCTTTTGACAGAACAAAGAAAGAGGTTGACGATAGCTGTAGAATTGGTTGCTAACCCATCTATCATCTTCATGGATGAACCTACATCAGGCCTTGATGCTAGAGCTGCAGCCATTGTTATGCGAACTGTGAGAAATACGGTGGACACAGGGAGAACTGTAGTGTGCACAATTCACCAACCAAGCATAGACATTTTTGAAGCTTTTGATGAGGTTTTTGAAATTTCTTGATCAAATAATATTCGTGAAACTAGTTTATATCATGATTTTTAGCCATTTTATGGAGCCAAATAGCAACCTATGAAGTACCGAAACGCCGAAGTGGTCGCCCTATGCATCGGGCATGTTGAGGACATGCCACATGTTAATTTGAGTGTCCCAAGTTAAGGCACAGACGGGAACATGGCAGGGTCGTCGTAATTTTAAGAACAAATTTCCAGAGTACAATTATAGAAAAGTAGAAGTAGGTACGACTAGCAAATTATGATATGACTTCTGGACAATCTTCATATGAATAGCAATTATATAGATATGTAAAAAAATCCCTTTAACTGTTTTGTTGTGTTCCCCGTCCTCTGTTTGTGTCCACACTTTTAGGGCATATTGTTGTGTCCCATGGCTGTATCCATCTCCATGCCCGAATCCTTGTCATGTCCGTGCAGCTTAGATTGCAACTAACGATAATGCTTGTTTGTAGTTACTTTTGATGGAGAGAGGAGGCCATGTAATTTATGCTGGACCTCTGGGTCGCCAATCCCGAGAGGTTATAGAATATTTTGAAGTGAGTAAATCTTTTCCTAATGCTGCTGTTTGCTTTTGTTACGAGATAGGATAACACAGAATTTTCAAATTAAACTACCAGAATAGCAAATTTTCTACTACTTAAAAACATGGGGTGGATTGAAATCTCAAATCTCTGAACTGCCACAGGCTGTCCCAGGTGTGCCCAAGATTAAGGATGGTTACAATCCTGCTACATGGATGTTGGAGATTAGTGCTCCTTCGGTTGAGACTCAACTGAATGTCGATTTTGCTGAGATATATGCCAAATCCTCCCTTTATCAGTAAGCAGAATTCAATTTTTGAGTTATAATGAATATGTAGCTTTCATGTACTTGTGCGGCATTACATGGCGCGCTGTTTAATTTTCTCGTTGTACTTGTGGCAAATACACATAAATATGTGTCTTTCTCTTTTATTATACTCCATCTTATTATACTTCATCTAGTCGTAAATGTTGGGGACAAGCTAGGACTCGTTGAGACATAGTTGTAATAAATTTCAAGTTGGAACAGAACCCTATTGGAGGCAAGAGCACACACACAAATTCACAATATGAAGAAGATCTTTTGGGAGAAAGACTCAAAATATTTTATTCACTCATAATCCAAAAGACTAAACTACATGCAACTTATAGGAATAGCAAAAAAGTAACTCGCTACCTCTAATTGACAACCATTATACCCATGACCTCCACTAAACTATTATTAGAGATCTTTCATCTCTAAAACTCCTACTCATTATACATAACTCTCACTAACATAAAAATAAAACTCACCATTACGTTAAAAAAATAAAAAAGTCCCACTAACAAATAAGAAAAGACATAAAACATAATTCCCTTAATTATTACTAAATAAAAAACAAGTTTATTTTTCCAACAAGCCCCAATTGGCATGGATGCTTACTTCATGATAGTCATTTAGTTATTGTGGATTTGCATCTTCATGATGTTAACATCTTTATGTTTTTCTTTTCCCTCTTTCTTTGTTAAAAATAATGTTTGGTATTGTTAGAATAAAGTGAGGGGTAGTAGTTCTTTGTATCATACTCTTCACTATATATTAACGATATGTGTGTGTTAGGGTTAGATTAACATGCTAAACACCTCTCTCTCTCTCTCTCTCTCCAACATGGTATTAGAGCTGGGCTTTCGGAGGCTTTTGGACAAGACTCTATGTCATTGGCAGTGATTTCCCCTTTGTTTGTTGTTGATGGTTAATCGTTGTCATATGTTTTGAATTGTTTGTTTACCTCACCACGTGCGACCGAGTTAGGGGTCGCATGTGCGGGGGAATGTTAGTGCTTGTCCCACATCGGTCAATATTCAGCTCCAAAACTAGTGTATGAGCCTACCTGCGGCCTCCCAGCTTATTGCCAATTAGTTTTGAGTTTGATGATTTAACAGATATATTTATACGCCTCTATAAAATATGCCTAGAGGTGTCTACTTTTGCATTCACTATGTCCTTGTCCTAATCTTGGGAAAATAGCTTGTTTGTGTCTAGTACTTGTCCCGGTTCGTATCGGTATCCGTGCATCTTAGATTATGGCTTTAGGCAGTGGCAGTGCAGGATTCTTCACGTGGGGGACCAAACCACATGTATTCGTAAATTAATAACAAATTCTCATCCTTATACTTAAATAGATAATTATAATAAAGACATGCATGCCAAAAAGTAACAAAATTAATTTCATGAAGAACATTTCCATCTTGCACTAAAAAAAAAAAGAGAGAGAGACCAAAGTGGATTACATAATTTTTTCCGCACTTTTAAAAACAAATGAAAGGTAAAATACATCACATAGAGTAACATTAATACCAAAGAGAGAGAGAGAGAGAGAGAGAACATTTTTCAAGGGAAACCAGACTTGGGCTTGTGAGATGTACTAATGTAGGAACCATTCTTCAATCCAGAGAGAAAGAGAGAACATTTTTCAAGAAAAGCCAGACTTTGGCTTGTGAAATGTACTCATGTAGGAACCGTTCTTCAGTCCAACAGTCTTCAAATAATGATTTCGCACACGAATCCATGCAACAGTTATATTAGTTGCATATTTATTACAACTGTCCTTATCTTTTCTTGATTCTTGATTCAGGAGGAATCAGGAGCTCATTAAAGAACTCAGTACTCCACCTCTGGGATCGGAGGATCTGTACTTCTCGACCAAGTACTCCCAACCATTCGTTACACAGTGCAAAGCTTGTTTCTGGAAACAGCACCGGTCGTACTGGAGGAACCCCCAGTATAATGTCATTCGGTTCTTCATGACCATTGTTATTGCTGCAATATTTGGGTTTATTTTATGGAAAAAAGGGCAGCAGATGTAAGTCTTCGATGTCTTCAAATTTCATTTACATTCAATGGCTGCAATAACTGTTGGAATTCCCTTCTTTCCCTAAAAGACAAAACAAGATGCATGATAGTCAGTAACACTTTGGGAGATCAGATCGAATTATTGTTTTCATTTCTCTGGTTTTTATTGTTCTATGTTAAAGTAAAGAAAAATAACGAGGAGTTCAAAGCACATATACGCTTCATGTTGTTTGTTTGAGCAAAACAGTTTGAAACTACTTTGAACTACTTCCTAAAAAAATGATGTCTTTTTGAAAACATTACTAGAAACACTGACAAACACGTTTTCGTGAAGGAAAAGTAAAACAGGTAAAAATAAAATACCGAATGCCCTTTCGTATCTTGGTATCGTCCAAGGTGAAGGAAATATCGAGCATTCCATAGTTTGTGTAGTGTCTTCTTCCTCCTCTCTTTTTTTGTATGTTTGGTGTTCCTGTATGATGTGAAAATTTGGAATTTGTAGACTACAATTTGTTGTTTGATTTAAATATGGAATACCTAGATTACAAAAACATAAACTTCGTTAACAGGACAAAACAACAGGATCTGATAAATCTTTTGGGAGCTATGTTTGCTGCTGTTCTCTTCCTTGGAGCTTCTAATGCTACCTCAGTCCAAGCTATTGTTGTTATTGAGAGAACAGTATTTTACCGTGAAAGAGCAGCCAGGATGTATTCAGCGTTGCCTTACGCATTTTCTCAGGTAGCACAACTCATCTCACCTCAATAAGTTACCTTCCTCCCTGAAATGAGATCTTAATATCTCTATGGTGGACTGTAAATCCCCATCAGGAAAATTAGTATGTTCTTGTTTACCTGTTTCCAGACCAAACATTGTAAACTTTTGTTACAGGCAGATATTGTTTACTAAGTTTTTTTTTCCTTGCCATGGTCTTTGTTTTTATATTCTGAGTATTTGAAACCTATAAACAAAACATGTTTGGCAACTGTTTTCTCATTTCCCAAAAATCGATTATACTTCTAAGTTCTAAACAGAAAATAGTGTTTCTCCAAACAAGTTTTCATGGAGAAATAGGTAAAAGAAACTTCCATCCCAAACGCCCCACCACGCTGGCACCATTGACCTTTTTCCGGGCAACTCGCTTGTTTTCGAATCAAGGTTTTGTTTCTCCTTTTCGCAAACAAAAAATAAATTGCTTACTTGTTTCCTTTTTTTTCTTTTTTTTTTTTGTAACTGAAACTGAAACTATATGACCCCGAATGCCGTATTCAATTTTTTTCAAAAACATGATTGTGGTGTTCCTCTTCCCTGGAACAACTTTCGCATTAGTTCACCAAACGGTTTTTTGCATTTTCTGGAACTGAAAGCAGAAAATATTAATAAAACGCAGATCTTTTGTCTGACGTTTTCTTGTTATAAAAATTATGCAGGTGGCCATAGAGGTGATTTATGTCACAATCCAAACATTGGTATACTTCCTTATACTCTACCCCATGATTGGGTTCGAGTGGAAGGTTGTAAAAGTCTTGTGGTTCTACTATTACATATTAATGTGCTTCATCTACTTCACAATGTATGGCATGATGGTTGCTGTGCTGACACCGGACGTCCAAATTGCCGCCATTGTTACGTCCTTCTTCCTTAGCCTCTGGGGCTTATTCTCTGGTTTCCTCATTCCCAGGCCGGTATGTCAATTTAAGACCTCTCAAGGTTTAGTTCCTAAAAATATGGAAACTGTCTTTTATTTCGTAGAAAATATGTGAAAACAGATAATTTATGCAAAACGTTTGTTCAGAATGATGAGATTGAATTACAGTCAACTTTTCAAAAATGAAAGGTTGGAAACTATAGGAAAATAGTGCGGAAAACAATAATGAAATTCACTAATTTCTGGAAATTACAAATTTAGAGATTTACAACTTGAACACAAAATTACAGTAAATAAAACATGAACCGTAAAGGATCAAGAATTTGCAAACCGAGACCCGTTTTGTACAATGGTGCCCTTAAGACAAATTCGCCGCCTCACCGGTGCTGGAGGTTGTGTCGGTGTTTGTCTCCCAGGGTTGACTCGGTTACCACTCAGTCGCCGGAGCACCGCCGTAGACTGCCCGTCGAACCAACTTGTATCTGTACTCTCCCTCTTTCAAAGAACAATAGTATTGCAGAAGTAGTAGAGATGATTGTTGTGGTGTGTTGAAACCAAAGGTAGAGGTCTCCTTTTATAGCTGAAGGAGGAGCCTCTGCCATTAATACGATATTCATGGAGGAGCCTATACAATCAATAGGGGAATTGATTTCGTAATTCAATTCTGGAATAAAACTGATACAGTTATTATTCCCGAAATTGAATATAAAATCATGGGTTATAACTCTGGTAATCAACCAGCTTTGACCATCCAACCGAGCACTGTTGTTGGTCCGAAACCCACTTTGAGAGACAATTTCTCATTCATCTCTCAATGGAATTTGGTCATTCTTTCACTGGTTTAACTCCTTAGCAAGGAGTATCTAAAACCCGCTTGGGCCCACCTCACGCGGTGTGGGTCCCACCAAATTCTCTTTGGTTAAAATTCCATTTTTCCAACAATCCCCCACATGAATGAAATTGGTTGAATCCGACTCGGGAGACAAAGCTGACACGAGAGAGAGTACAATGGAAAAATTCCGCATAGGATAGGTAGCTTTTGGCCTTGAACCTTCCCTTGTGAGTGCCTATCGGATTTACTGGCTGACCAGTGAACATGTTGTCTTGAACTGTTCTGCCGTTTGTGTAAACCGAGACAACAAGCATCACACGGAACTCCTCCTAACACAGTTTAGTTCTCACTGTTGGGTTCGTTTTGGCCATGACACCCCTTCCTGGTTCTGCAAGTATTTTCTCGAAAATTTCGCCTTCCTAAATTCTCAAAGAAGCGGCCCCACTTCATACTCACATAGGTGACCTTCTTATAAAGGGTATCCTGCTATACCCCGCCTGACATTCCAGCTCATAAGAGTCATTAAAAGCCAACGCTTAACCTGTTTCCATTTGCAGGCATCACTGTTTCGCACCATAGGAATGAGCAAGAGATCATGTCTCCACAGTGATCGTTCTCCGTTACTCGCAAGTAGGTTGTCCCATTGAACCTAGATCTTGGGATCTCCAGTCAGCTAGGTTGGGTTTCCTTCACGGTAACACGAGCGTAGTAGGCTTTAACCCCATTCCCTTCGATGCTTTCTCAACTAGCTCTTTGTTTAATCCTTTGGTTAGCGGATCCGCAATATTGTCCTTTGACTTCACATAGTCAATAGTAACAACCCCAGTTGAGATTAATCGTCTAATGGTATTGTGTCTACGACGGATATGTCTAGACTTACCATTATACATATTACTTTGTGCCCTTCCTATTGCTGATTGACTATCGCAATGGACGCAAATTGCTGGCACAGGTTTCGACCATCTTGGAATATCTTCTAAAAATTGGCGTAGCCATTCCGCCTCTTCAGTTGCTTTATCTAAAGCAATGAATTCAGATTCCATCGTAGAACGTGCTATACACGTCTGTTTTGAAGATTTCCAAGAGACCGCTGCACCACCAAGTGTAAAGACATATCCACTGGTGGATTTCGAGTCTTTCATATCTGATATATTCAGTTTGCATCATAGTATGCTTCTAGTACTGCAGGATATCTAGTGTAGTGAAGTCCCAAATCACGAGTATGCCTTAAATAGCGTAGTACTCTCACTATCGCCTTCCAGTGGTCATGCCCTGGATTACTCGTGTATCTACTCAGCCTACTAACTGAATAGGCTATGTCAGCCTTGTACAACTCATCAGATACATTAGACTCCCAATTATCCGAGAATACTCCAATTGGGATACCCCTACCCCAACATTCTTGGATAAGTGGAGATTAGCATCCACAGGAGTCCTTGCTATACTCGTATCAGACTTGCTGAACTTCTCAAGAATCTTATCGACATAATGAGACTGAGATAGTGCAAGTCCATCAGATGTTCTAGTGATTTTAACACCTAGTATTACATCTGCAAGACCTATATCTTTCATGTCAAACTTCGAGTTTAACATCTTCTTGGTAGATTTGATAATCTTATCGTTACTACCAACAATGAGCATGTCATCAACGTAGAGACACAAAATGACGTACCCTTCGTCTGTGTCTTTGACATATACACATTTGTCACACTCGTTGATTGTGAAACCACTTGACATCATAGCATTGTCAAATTTCTCATGCCATTGTTTCGGTGCTTGTTTTAGACCATATAAAGATCTAACAAGTCTACAGACTTTCCCTTCTTGACTTGGCGCGGAAAAACCCTCAGGTTCTTCCATGTAGATTTCCTCATCTAAATCGCCATTTAGGAAAGCTGTCTTCACATCCATTTGATGTATCTCAAGATTTCGCAGAGTTGCAATTGCGATTATCATTCGAATGGATGTAATCCTGGTGACAGGAGAATAAGTATCAAAGTAGTCTAGGCCTTCCTTTTGTCTATATCCTTTAATGACAAGCCTAGCTTTGTACTTATCGATTGATCCATCTGCCTTCATCTTCCTCTTGAAAATCCACTTGTAGCCCAAAGGCTTACTACCAGGAGGAAGATCCACCAATTCCCATGTATGGTTTTGCAGAATGGAATCAATTTCACTCTTAATAGCCTCTTTCCATAAAGGACCCTCAGGAGAGCTCACAGCTTCCTTGAATGTTCGAGGCTCACTTTCTAACAGATACGTTAGGAAGTCTGGACCAAAGGATGTTGACGTTCTAACCCGTTTGCTACATCTTGGCTCAACCTCAACTTCTTCCTCTTGGCCTTGACTGCTTTCATATGCAGTCTCCAAAGTCCGCTTCACGGAACTTGACTCTTTTATGGATCTATAAGGAAATATGTGTTCAAAGAACGTCACATTCCTAGATTCCATGATAGTGTTCTTGTGAATATCTAGTATCTCAGATTCATACACAAGAAACCGATAGGCAGTACTATTTTGTGCGTAACCAATGAACACACAGTCAACAATCCTTGGCCCTATCTTCTCCTTTTTAGGTGGAGGTACAACTACCTTTGCGAGACACCCCCACATTCGAAGGTAACTGTAGGTAGGCTTCCTACCTTTCCACATCTCGTAAGGAGTCTTATTGACTTTCTTGCGAGGTACCTTGTTAAGTATATAATTTGCGGTGAGGATAGCTTCCCCCCACAAGTTCCGTGGCAACCCAGAACTTATCAACTTAGCATTCATCATCTCTTTCAAGGTACGATTTTTTCGTTCAGCAATTCCGTTTTGCTGAGGGGAATAAGGTGCAGTGGTTTGGTAGATAATTCCGTGTTGTGCACAGAATTCTCCAAACGATGATTCATACTCACCACCTCGGTCACTTCTCACCACCTTAATCTTTTTGCTAAGTTGATTCTCAACTTCATTCTTATAAAGAATGAATTTGTCCAAAGCTTCATCATTGCCATTAAGCAAGTACACATAGCCATATCTGGTGCTATCATCGATAAAAGTAATAAAATACTTTCCACCAGTTCGCGTTTGGACATACTTTAGATCACACACATCAGTGTGAACTAAATCCAATGGCTCAGTGCTTCTTTCAACCACTTGAAAAGAAGTCCTGGTCAATTTGGCTTTAACACAAGTCTCACACTTGTATTTTCTATCAATCTGGAAAGATGGAATGTGGTCTAAGTTAATTAACCTTCGCAAAGTATCATAATTAACATGACCTAGTCTACCATGCCACAAATTGGAAGACTCAAGCAAGTAAGCAACTGGGGATTTCATTTTATTAATACGTGGAATTACAGTCATTACATTGAGCTTAAAAAGACCACCGGTCATATAGCCCTTTCCCACATATACCCCAGCCTTGGTGACAGTCACCCTATCCGCTTCAAACATCATGCGGAAGCCATGCTTGCTCAGCAAAGAACCAGACACCAGGTTCTTGCGAATGTCTGGCACAAACAGACATTGTTGAGAGTCAGCTCCTTGCCAGATGTCATCTTTAAGATCACCTTGCCTTGACCCTCCACCTCAGAGGTTGCAGAGTTCCCCATGAACAACTTCTCGCCGTTTGTAACCGGCTCGAAGGAGGTGAACATCTTCTTGTCACAGCAAATATGGCGGGTAGCTCCAGTATCAACCCACCACTCTTGATGGTTTGACCCCACCAAGTTCACCTCAGAGACCACGGCTGACAAGTTGACCTCAGAGTCATCCTCCAATTCTGCCAAATGCGCGCGCGCCCTTGGATTCGGAGGCTTGGTGCACTCTGAAGCACGGTGCCCAACCTTGTCACAGTTGAAGCACTTGCCTTGAAACTGAAACTTTTTCTTCGCAACGCCTCCTTTAGGTCCCAGCTTGACCTCTTTGCCTTTCTGCTTGTCAGATTGTTTCCCAGATTGCTTTCCAGACTGATGCTTCTTCGTTCCCGAAGACTGGCCATGTTCCACAACATTAGCCTTGGCGGTGTAGGTGCTCCCTACCCTCCTTTCAGCCATCTTATTGTCCTCCTCAATGCGGAGCCTAACAATTAGATCCTCCATAGTCATAGCCTTTCGTTTGTGCTTCAAGTACAACTTGAAGTCTTTCCAACCAGGGGGCAGCTTTTCTATCATGCATGCCACTTGGAAAGGCTCACACAACAGCATCCCTTCGGTAGCGATTTCATGCAAGATCACTTGGAGTTCTTGGACTTGACTGATCACAGTCTTTGAGTCCACCATTTTGTAGTCGAAAAACCGGCCGATGACAAATTTCTTTGATCTGGCATCCTCGGTTTTGTACTTTCTGTCTAGGGACTCCCACAGTTCCCTAGCCGACTTCTTCACACAGTACACGCTGTAAAGTGCATCGTGCAAGTAATTCAGAACATAGTTCTTGCACAGATAGTCGTTCTCTTTCCAAGTGATTTGGTCCCTCAGGACTTGCATGTCTTGCTCATCTTCAGCAACGACAGGTGCATCCTCACTCAAAAACCTCGCAAGGCTCAGAGTCGTGAGGTAAAACAGCATCTTCTGCTGCCACCTCTTGAAATCCACACCAGTGAATTTCTCGGGTTTCTCCCCGTGGTTCACAGGAACCGCACGCACCGCCATTGGGATTGGAGGATTCTGAGCCAAAGTCACGGGAGTTTGCCCATTGTTGCCATTGGGGGTCCTGTTGCCACTTCCATTTCCAGTTTCAATCGACATCTTTTCTGAAATTTAAGATCAAACGTCAATTAGTATCAAGATCTTAATATTAGAAATGATAGAACAAATAGTCAAATCTCTTGAACTATAAGGACTGAAATTGGACAAACCGAGAGTAACAAACAATCTAGCAATAATTTTGATTACTGTTTAGCAAACAGTAGCTTCAAAATTCAGAAATATGCTATTGTGCTGAGAAACAAAATGTTAGTCCACAGTCAAATGTGTCAAACCAAATATTCAAGTCACAATAAAAGGTCAAAAAACTTACTGACAGTAATGGACAAAACTTAGAGTTTATGAAGGAATTTTGAAAATCAAGATCTCTGATCCACGTATTCAAAACAGCAAATAAAGATGGTCAATAACAGTTCCCTGTGAATATCTCCTACTGAATGTACCCAATAACTAGCATGTAATAGGATAAAAGTACTGACTTTACTCCCCAAATCGTAACACTGGAAACTTTAAAAGGTATCAATGCTCTTTGACCAAAATGAATATTGTCGTTACTACAAAACCCTTTTACTGTTAAAAAGACTTAATGAAAAGTCAAAACAAATATATCTCTTTTAAACACAGTGAGCCTTTAAAACCCAAATAAAACTGTAACAGTTTTTCCTCTTTTTTTTTTTTCCCAACTATTCAATGTAAAATTCAAAACCCAATTTCACAAAACAGAATAGAATCGGTATCACCCTTACAATGCTTCAAGAATAGGGGGAAAATTTTTCTACTGCATGCCAATTCTAACACTATTATGCCACTACTTGAGAACTATCCAAAAAAATAACAACTATTGTAGAAGCACAAGCCAGAAGAGTATGGCAACAGATTTAGCCAAAAGGTTCAAAATATCAAACCCATGTACTGATCAGTAAATGACAAATTAGTGGATCAAAATCTATTAACTTTGAAACCCGACAACCACAAGTAATAAGTCACAAATGTGCAAAATTAGCATGTGATACAGAAGCATATAATAACTTTTCCAAAGATTCCACTGATGTAAGGAAACGCCAATTCAATAATATCTGTACTTTGAAAAGTCAAACCAATGAACAATACTGTACTGTTACGAAACTGTTCAAAAATCTCATGGGCACTGAAAATACTTCACTGAGATGTAAACAATTGGGAACACTTAGCATGCAAAACTACACGAAATAGGAGCACTTTAAACTAAACCACTACTGTTTGAACAGATGCATACACAGTTTTCTCCGATTTTAACCATGCATGACAGTAAAGTTAACAATCGCAATACTCCACTGAGATTAGGAAACCAATTAATAGAAACGTTAGTCACAATACTGTCGTGGGAAACAAAAACAGATTATAACCTTTGGAAAGTCAAAACTTTTGAAGGATTAAAAACTCGTAATCTGATCCGAGAGCTAAACTCAAAATGTTTTTCCAAAACTTTGTTCGAAGATCCAGAAACTGTTTTTCAATTCAGAACCGAAACTGATTTTCCCAAAAAGAGTTTGTCTTAAGATTGTAGGAAAATAGTGCGGAAAACAATAATGAAATTCACTAATTTCTGGAAATTACAAATTTAGAGATTTACAACTTGAACACAAAATTACAGTAAATAAAACATGAACCGTAAAGGATCAAGAATTTGCAAACCGAGACCCGTTTTGTACAACGGTGCCCTTAAGACAAATTCGCCGCCTCACCGGTGCTAGAGGTTGTGTCGGCGTTTGTCTCCCAGGGTTGACTCGGTTACCACTCAGTCGCCGGAGTACCGCCGTAGACTGCCCGTCGAACCAACTTGTATCTGTACTCTCTCTCTTTCAAAGAACAATAGTATTGCAGAAGTAGTAGAGATGATTGTTGTGGTGTGTTGAAACCAAAGGTAGAGGTCTCCTTTTATAGCTGAAGGAGGAGCCTCTGCCATCAATACGATATTCATGGAGGAGCCTATACAATCAATAGGGGAATTGATTTCGTAATTCAATTCTGGAATAAAACTGATACAGTTATTATTCCCGAAATTGAATATAAAATCATGGGTTATAACTCTGGTAATCAACCAGCTTTGACCATCCAACCGAGCACTGTTGTTGGTCCGAAACCCACTTTGAGAGACAATTTCTCATTCATCTCTCAATGGAATTTGTTTATTCTTTCACTGGTTTAACTCCTTAGCAAGGAGTATCTAAAACCCGCTTGGGCCCACCTCACGCGGTGTGGGTCCCACCAAATTCTCTTTGGTTAAAATTCCATTTTTCCAACAGAAACCAAAACATCTACTATGGTGGCTCGTAATTCAAGAAATGTTGTTGGCACTTCATTCTTGATGAGCTTTTTGTCCTCCATAAATATTGTTGAAGACCAATAGAGGGTGTTTCATTTTGAAAGGAAAGGTCTACAAAACAGAAAGTACGAAAAGAAATCTATGAGTATATGCAAAATCGTATTCTTCCTATAGCAGCCTTTTTGCGAAAAATGCACTGCTAACCATTCTTCATTCTTGAACTAGTTCTTGTTTAAAGATTCTGACGTGGGCACCATTTTCATAAAACAAAAAACAAACCATCGTAGGTGGATCCTGGAAGAGCTTTACCTGTAATTTCTATGTAAATTCGTAATTTACATTTGATGTGCTATCCAATATTTCCTCAACGGACTGTTGCAGCAAATCCCGATATGGTGGAGGTGGTACTACTGGGCTAATCCGATGGCATGGACACTCTATGGACTGGTGACTTCTCAGGTGGGTGATAATGACGCTTTGCTTGAGGTCCCTGGAGAGGGTGATGTGCCATTGAAGCTATTTCTCGAGTATTACTTGGGTTTCGAGTATGACTTCCTACCTGCAGTTGCACTTGCCCATGTTTGTTGGGTCATAGGCTTCTTCTTCGTCTTTGCCTATGGCATTAAGTGTCTCAACTTCCAAAAAAGATAGCAAAGCTTCAAGCACCCCAAAAAAAAGGTCGGCTACATTGTGGCAAGCGGGGTTAGCTGACCCCACTGAGCGGTAAAATTTTCCGAGGATATGTACACTGTTTTGGGTATTTTAGATAACTTCCCTAGACTTGAAAGAACTGAAAGGCAAGGATTTCAATTAATTTTGTTTAATCAGATTGGGATTTGGACAAACTCTGCTAGTGCTCTGTTTTACCTTGGGGTGGAGTGAGTGAGAAGTGGGGGGGGAAAGTGGATGCAGCCTGACGGTCAGTTAACTGAAATTGAGGGCTCTTTAGACGAACTTTTTAAGGGCTTTTTGGCACAATTTTTGAGATTTTTACAACATATTTTTCGTCCCAATCAACGAGAGGAATCGGAAAAATATAAGAAAATAGATCGAAGTTGAAAAAAAATTCAGATAAGACGACGAAAAAGACCCAAACTTTTGACATCTTAAACTTTTACCAAAAAAAAATCCACCAGATTTGCACGGGCAATTCAATGATGATAGAGAGAATGGACGATCTTTTTTGGTACGGTGAGAGCACTAAATGAGTTTCCATATCCTTCCTGTCAAGAGCAATGTGAGAAACAAACGCGAAAAACTGAAAAAGTTAATTCATTTGTTTCAATAACTGAAAGTGTCAGGTGTGGGGTCCACATAGCTCAAAGATTAATATCAGATCATTCAGTAGCTGCTCGCACTCATTAATATATTGCCTTCATTCCGAAAGTCCAGGACTGTAGTTGAAATAGGGATGGTTCTCTCACGAATCTGCGTTTCCATGTCCTTTCCTTTTATTTTAGTGCTTCGACCCGTGGAGGGCTACTTTAAAAAAAACTATCTATTCGCACCCTTTGCTCGACGAATATTTGCCCAATGTGGGACAAATCTTTCAATGAATCCTTACAATTTTTGAGTCGTTTTCTTTTAATAAAGTATTTTTAGAACATATTTTTCGTCTCGAGAGGAATCAAAAAAATATAAAAATATAGACCGAAGTTGAAAAAAACTCATATAAGACACAAAAAGGACCCAAAATTTTGACATTTTTGACTTTAACCAAAAAAAAAATCCACCAGATTTACACTGGCAATTCAAGGATAGAGGGAATGGACAATGAGCACTTATTGATATCATCACGAAAAGCTTTAAATGAGTTTCCATATCGTTCCATTCAAGAGCAATGTGAGAAGCAAACGGGAAAAAACGAAAAAAAGTACTAATTAATTTGTTTTGATAACTGAAGTGTCTGGTCAACAAGCGCTAGGTGATCAGCTAACTCTCAGTCTAACCACGTAACTCAAAAATTAATATACTATATTGCCTCCATTCCAAAAGTCCAGACAAATATGCTTTTCCCGGTCCTTTTCTTTTGTTTTAGTGCTTCAACCCATGGAGGGCTACTTACCATCAGCTCTACGGTGGATCTCAGTATCGATTTTCACCCTTTGTTCGTCGAATATTTGCCCATTGTGGGACAACTCTTTCAAAGAATCCTCACAATCTTCCCCACTTAAGATGCAACTTGTAATGACCCACACCAGTAGACCTGCTAACTCTTAACCTCAAGTTATCCGGTAGCTATTCACACTCGTTAATATATTGCCTCAATTTCTAATATTAAGAGAGTAGGGTTGGCAGATAGCCGCAAGGGTATGTTCAGAACTGCATGCAAGGATCTGAATATAGTAACACTACATGACAGAAGGATCTGAATTACAGGAATACCAGAAGAAGAATTGATACAGGACAAGTGAAAAAGACTTTTGGGAGCACTAGCTATAAGGAAAATTTGATGCGCTGTGCCATGCTTATGGTCAATGCTCATAATGCTACATAATATAGTAACAGTACAGGCCCGAAATTTTTTGCCAATGGAATCCACATATACTACATATTGATCAAAATGATACTAGTGTGTAAAGGAGTTTCAAGATGTTTGCCGATAAAAACAGATCAATATAGTGTTGGACAGATTTTCTGTTGTTATTATCGATTGACTCCCGCTGTGGGAAGAGAAAGAACTAATCCTGTTATACAGCAATACACAAGCGCCATTGCAGTTCATCTGTTCATCTGCTTAATTTCTCCTGGCTTTTGCTTTCGGCGGTGAGTTCAGAGGTGCATTACCAGCAATGTTTTTGAGTACAGAAGTGATGCTTAAATTCAAGTAGAAGTATCATTCTTTCCTCCGGCAATCCCAAAATAGCGAAAACGAATCATGTTTACATTTTACAGATTCATTTGAACACAGTTTCACCATCCATTTCATTTCAACCGAGCAACATTCAGAATCCTCCATATTCACACAAATAGACAACGTTCATTCCACTTAAATACTTAGCCAACATCTTCATTCATTCCAATCATGGGGTTTTTTTCCTTTAACAGAAAGAAGTCTAGATTAGAAACTAGGAATGTGGGGTGTTAGATTCTCCATGTCACATGATCCAAAAGCTAATACGCCCATGCGCAATATTTTTCTGCATTCTTTCAGCCATTACCTTAATCAAAAATCAAGAACCAAACGTGTCCTGCTGTATTGCAGGACCAAATGTACCCTGCAGTACAGCAGAAATCAGCCCAAGGAGCCACATAATCAAAACAGGGAAAAGAACAAGAAAAAGAAAAAAGCAGCAGTTCCTCTCATCAGTTTCAAAACTGGGACCCAATTCTTTAAAGGCCTAACTTTCCAGTTGCAATCAGTCGACACTATGGTCAAGCTTTAGATTTTGGGTTAGACTAATCATTATAAATAACTAATCTGGTGAAGGGTATATTTGGTGTTGTGGCATCCAAACTCTGGAGCTAAAAGCCTAATAAGTTGCTATATTTGGTGTTGTGGCATCTAAATTCCTAGTCAATGCCTATCAGACTATCAGTACTTAATCCAAGTAGCAGTAGCAAACTGTTGACACTTTTATACTATCCGAACGCCCTTTTAATGCTAATCTTTCTAGTTTTCCCGACGTCCAAATGAAAACATTGTTTCAAAAAGGGAATCTTTGATGTTGAAAGATGTAGTGTTAAGTACTGTAGGGTATGAGATATAAACTGAGTTCAGAAAAAAATAATAATAATAATAATAATTGTGACAAGCTATTTGAGTTCATGCACATGTCCACTGGAGTTAAGAAAGTAAATTTCCTTCCAACAGTACATCTATATATATGTCAACTTGACTGTTAAATAGTAAGGTACAACTTAAAAGGTTACTTGCAAACTTTAAATTAGTTGAGGTTTACCTCATGGTTTAGCTTGCTATATGCATGGAAGAAGGGTTGGATGATGAAATGCAATTAGTTTGCTACATGGCATCTCTTCACATATATGATTTTATGACTGACATTACGATGTATACCACAACTTTTTAAAGTTGGCTACATTGATCACTTCGAGAGTATTTTCTTCCAACCAAGTTATATTCTGTTAAATTTTGAAGACAAACTATCTTTGAAATGCCCTTGTTCGGTTGTGGGTTTTGAGTAGTGTTTTTGAATAAAGGTAGAGAGAGAAATGAGAGTAATGATTGTGGAGAGAGGTAAAAAGTAGAGAGAGATAGAGTGAAAAATGAGAGTAATGATTGAAAATTAGAGAGAGAAAAAGTAGAAACGTTGCTTTTTTCAAAATTTTGGGTTTGGAGTTCCAAACCGAACAAAGCTAGTCGATCAATTTTTTGTCTTCGATTCTTGGGCTAGGAATTTATCATAGTACCTCTTAAGGGTGGTCATTCTTATTATCAATGTTTAAATCTTGACCGTGTTATTGGTGATATTTGGCCTTCCAACTGCAGCAAACTACTACTATGGTGTTGAAAGATCATCCTGTTTCTCTCCCCCCACACATAGTATAGTAAAGCAGCAAAAGAGAGTTTAGACAATAAACCTCCAAACAAGGATCCAGAAGCCTGATTTTCCAACCAATCAATGATGTGAGCCATATCAAACAACATACACTTATGGTATAGCAGAAATCTTTGATTGGAAATAGCCCTATAGTTGTCGATAAGACAGTTTTGCAAAAAACTATCCCAGAGAGATAGTAGTCCAACCACTGAGCAACTATGAAATGAAATGCAATAAAGATAAATCCTCAAAATTATCATTTTGAAATCGCAGAAACGATACTTGCATACTTCAATGCCATTTGTGCTCTTGATTTGGCAAATATCACGTGCAAGGCACGTGCACCTTTACTAGTTACAAGAAAAGTAGTGATTCGATTGTAACAATCCCTATGATCTCAGAGAGAAAGATGCCTCAGAAACTATCATAATTTCATTAAAGAATCTGCATATTTACCAAAACACTGAAAGTGGGCATACCCTCATGTGCTAAATAGGAACTGGACAAAAATCTCAAGGCTGAAGATTTTTCCCTTTGATTCTCCCAATAAGATACTCACAGAAGAACTCATCAATCTCAATGGATTACAAGTTCGTTTCTTGCTCATTCACGATGTTCGGGACTTCCCAGAGTTTAACAAGTGCAAACCAGAGTTTTTCCTCTACTCTAAATGACCAAAGTTGCACTACCCATTTCGCACGCAGTTTGTGTTCGCTCACTACTTCATTCCAACCTTTCACCATACAATATGTTCCTTTGTTCATGTTCCATTGCCTTATATCTATCTCGTGCTCCTTTCCATTCTCTACAATAAGTCGTGCTGACATCTTGGCAACAACGTTCCCATTTTGCCTCGTGGCCGAAAAGGCCTTATCTAGAAACTTCTTGTCTTTGAGTTTACCACTTGGCCTCGTGGCCAAAAAGGCCTTATCTAGAAACTTCTTGTCTTTGAGTTTACCACGCGGGAGAGAGAGGCGTGTGTGAGAAGTGCTCATGTCTGTGGCTGTGAGTTCCTTTTGAAGTACCAAAGTAGCCTCGGTTCCCCCAAGATTTTGGATTCTTTCCTTGAATTCAGCAGGTAGGTCTGGTACGATTTCCTGTAAAACAATGTTATTCACCTTCTTCTTTTCTTGAACCAAGTTATTCGCCTTCTTCTCGTTCGCCCTCTTCTTGACCGCCCTGTTCTTTTCTTCTTCCTCATCAAATTTGCTATCACTACTGCCCCGTGGGTTCTTTCGACCCGTTTTTTTAGTTTTCTTCGCCGCCTTTTCTTCTTCCTCCCAAATAGGCCGTTGCCTTTCACTCATCACGAATCGAATTCTAAGACATGGTTTCTTAGGCACAACAAAAGGCGGCTTGTACGATGGGTCCTGTATCTCAATCATAGTGAGGTAATACACATCCGTGTCATCGAATTTCGGGTTCTTGAGCAGTTCTCTAAGGATCTCCAATCTTTTCTTGGCATTAAGTTTAAGTAGATACTCTTTTGATCGCTTCAATACCTCTTTGAATTTAAAGTAATCGTACCCGGACTCCATAACCTCAGAATCGTAAACACTCCACTCGTCCTCCATTCTTCTTCTTCTTCAATTCAACAACAGCAGGCTTTGGGATCGATTAAAAGAGGATGGGAAAGGGAAGAACTTTCTCTTGTTTCTTGGTTTTGTGAAGAGAATTCTTGGTAAAATATATGTGAGATTATATGCTTGAATGTAGTAATTAAGCTATACATATATAGTTGGAAAGAAATCAGTCCGAGGCTGCTTGGGAGTGTACTTAGAGCTCAAAGTTTCCGTAATTAAAGGGATTTGTATTTGTTTTGAGTTAACCATTGGACAGGATGAAGCTGTACAAAAACTGTCAGATAACGAGATAATTAATGTGGGATTCATCTTGACCGTTGATTCTCTAGCAAATTAAATTAGGGAAGAACTCTCTCTTTTCTATGGTATATATATATATATATATATATATATAAGAATCCCCTGAATTTAGGATACTCGCACGTAAGCATATTTTGCTGAAACTTGAAAGAACTGGGATTTCAATTAGTTCTGTTTTTAATTTTCACTGGGACTTGGAGCGTGTACGAGAAATTTTTGGGTGCAAATAAGGTTAATCCTGACCGTTCAAAATACGTTTGGACGGCTCGGATACGCGCTGGTACTGCCACGGGGTACCCAATTTGCACCCGGAAACCTCAATTTGAATGGTGTTAAGTTGGGTGGGGTGAGTGAAAAGTCGAGGGGATCAAGTATATGTGGGTTAATGGCCAGATAAAAGAAATTAAATGCATTTGATGGTGATCAAGTGTGAGCTGTTGCTTCTCGTATCTAGCCAGTCAAAGGATAAGCAGAATATGATATCACGTGTTACTGGAACAATAAGTCTACATATTATGCACATACGATTTCTTAAGGGCTACAATTCGGGTCTCACAAAGATGATCTAAACGGTTCATTTTTCTTATGATTCTTCTAAAAAATCAATTCAATAGGATATTGGTAATGACTTTTTTAGAATAACAGGGAGAAACTTTTGGTAATGGCTTTTTTAGAATAACAGGGAGAAACGTTTTTTGAACGGCGAAATAGCAATTTATTGGGGAAAAGAGGGAAAGTTTCCAAACAAGAATTGATAACATAGTTAAGGGGCGAAGCCTAATACAACACCTAAGGGCCAAAAATACCCAGATGAAGCAATAAACAGCACAAACCCCAAAAGGCCTAAAAGCCAAAATACAACAATAGAAGCACAGCCAAAAGAAAACCCAAAACCTAACTCTACACAGTCGCCGCCCACTACATCAGATAGAATAACCACCACCGCCACTGGAATTACACCACCGACATCCACCAAGCCACCACAGGCCACCCACAACAGTGAAATCCGAAAACCAGAGGAAACCCAACTGCCGCAGACTCTGCACCAAGCCGTTAGGCGAGTACCAGGCTGCCCAATGACAGCCACGGCGGGAGCCAACACCGGACGCTTCATCCAACCTTGAAAGAACCCAAGACGTTGAGCAAAAATCAGAGAGCCCAACAGAAAACTCCAACAGGGAACCACGGGTAGACTAACGACCGAGATACAGAAGCAAGCACAGGAGGGTAGGGGGTCGAAAAAATAGATCAGAGACGAAGGAAACGAAGACATGAAACTAATTGGTTCTCTCGACGAATTCTGAAAAAGCCCTTACCGATATCTGACTAAGCTGATTTTTTTGCCAGAAACTCATAAAAAATATTCTAAAAAATTGAACGGTTCATGTCATCTTTATGGAACTCAAAGTAGACTCCACAAAAATGGTATGTACATGATATGTGCCCATAGTTGGTCTTCTTGTGCTTCCTCTAGAGCACGATACTGCAAAATCGGAATTGAAAATCCTGTGGTGCACTTTCCCATAGTGCATCTTGTAGGACAGAGTTCGACCGTCTATCTCGCTAATCAATGGTTCAAATATAGTTGTTATATTTTATCGATCGAAATTACCTATTACCCGTAAAAGATAACACAAATATTTGAATCATTAATTACCGAGATAAACAATCCGAATCTTCAGATTCCGCAAAACCTACTCTTTGATTGACAGTGGGCCCAATCCCAATCCCAATCCTAAGATCATTTCTTTGAGAAGAAAGGGATCACATCATCCCTAAATTTGATCTGGTCTAGTTTTTAGGCGTTTTTTTGGTTCTATTTCGTGCACACTTTTAATGATCAAGACCGTCTGTACGTAGAACTCGTTGAGTAGCTCTGTCTGTTAATCTCATGCCAAAAACAAATGTTAATCGAATATCCATCAACTAATAATCAAGCTATTTTTGAATTTTTTTTGATCGGCGAAGCTATTTTCGAAATTAGACTAATGACCAAGCGTATGATGCTTCCGTCAAAAAAATTGATGGGACAATGTTCGATCAACATAATTTTGTCATGGTTGGTATTCTCGACATTATTTATAAAATGAACGGATTTTTTTTCATAATATAGAGATAAATAGGGAATCGACCCAACCCATAAAATGAACGGTTTTTCATAACGTAGAGATAAATAGGAAATCAACCCAACCCGCAAATGATAAGAACTATTTGTATTAATATAAATAAATAAAAAACATTGCAATCAGATGGAGATTGTCATAGCCCCATGGCATCATGTGGTTAATAATTGGCCCAGTTTTCTTTCATTTTCCCACAAAACAAACAGAGCAAAGAGAGGCCAAAAATGCATAGCCAAAGCAGGGAGGAGGAAAATACTAAGTTTGCTTTCGTTGAGAGTTGAACTCAAGACCTCCCGCTTACTAAACGGGTGCTCTAACCAACTGAGCTACGAAAGCTCTTCGTGCTGAGGATATCTGAAAGAAAATATAAATAAAGGTAAATTTAAATACAGAAGGACATAACAAAGGAAAATAAATAAGTTTAGAGCAAGGCACACGGTACCTGTGTGAAAAGAATGCTTGCCATTGACACGAGGAGATGATTTTATGTCTCACCAAGGGCGGATGAGTCCGGACGATCGTCCGGTCCAAGTTTCAAATTTTTTTTTTTTTATAACTGTAGTGCGTAGTTTTTAAAACTATATAGGATGGCACATCGCCGCTCCATCTAACGTTTTCCTTTGAAATCTAACACCCGCCCATCCGGACTCTATTAATATAAAAATGTATTATACATATAGAAAGTGCGTCGAATGATTATGACTTTTATATAGTGATGGAGAACACCAACACTAGGTTCTATAATTTTTTCTATCAAGATTGATATTGATGCACAATATGCATGTATGTAGTTATTTATGATCATAGTTTTGTAGTTGAGTAGATTGATAAGACAATTCTGCGCATCATAATAGTTTAGATAGTGTTTTTCACAAATGAAAACACGAGTGACACTATTTTTCCATGTATCAACTTTTTGTTGTGTCTGCCCAACATTCAGAGCCGTTCAATGAACGAGAGTTCACATACATCAAATTTTGGATAAAATAAACAAGCAAATAGTGAGCTTAACAAGGACAGTTTACGAGTCCGTTCCGCTAAGGAAAATAAGTGCTTATTTTTTGAATTAAATGTTATGTGTTGTGAAATAATGACTTGTCTCGTGAAACGAAAAATAAGTACTTAAAAAGTAAGAACCTTGGCGGAGCGGGTTTATCCTTATTATTTTTATATACCAAGGCTTTTGCAGTTGAAAGGTTTGAACAGTTTAAGGTGGTCAAACGTGGGCTTTTGTAGCTCAAGACAAATTTGAAAATGTGTGATAGTACAAGGAGGCAAAATTTAATTAAGCCTTACTTCTACAATTATTTATAATTCTATTACTCATCATTTTTAACAGGATTTTGACACTCCATTTTTACCTATTGACACTTTATTTTTATTTTTATCTTTTTCTTATTTAAAATTAAAACGATTAATTTGATAATTTTACATAAGATAAAAATAAAAAATAGAGCTTCGATAGCTAAATTTGGATTTTGGTGTACCAAAATCACTTTCCTTTAAATAATTTCTCTCTCTCTCTCTCTCTCTTTCTCAAATGATCTCTCCTGTGATTTTCCTCCCTTTCCTCTGAGGAGAGAGAAAGGTTTTACCAGGTCAATCCGGGCTGCTAAACAAGACACCCCCATACGTCACCGTTTTAATCCCAACATACAATACACGCTGCCGTATCGACCACTTCCACACCAACGTTTACTTCCTCTTCTCTTTCCTCACTCCATTCCCCTTCGAGTAGATTTCAGTCTCTCTCTCGCTCTCTAACCTTCTCCACCATCTCTTTCTCTCTCTACAATCATGGACTACATATAGATACATATGGTACACACACTTTCCCTTCAACCAGCAAACATTGACCCAACAAATCCTCTCAAAAACCCTCAGTTCAAATCTCCTTAACTTGCTCAAAACTTCAAGATCTGTTCGTTTCAACCCTAGATTCCACCAGCCCAGGTCAGATCTCGTCAAATCACTCTATCTCCGTACGTTTTTCCCACTGATTTACAGTTTTTACCGCTTGTTTTCTAGTTTTCAACGGTTAAATAACGACGAAAAAAGTTTCAACTTGCATCGAAAATTTTCTCGAGTCAACTAGGGTTTTGTTTTGATCTGTTTTAAAGTTACTGCAGATCCTGTTCTGATTAAACTAGGGTTTTTTATCGGAGGACTTTGTATGCAAAGATTGATTACCGAATATGTCGGAGTTGGCCAAGAGCGATTCGATTCAAATCCGTGAGGTGTGGAAAGAAAATCTTGATGAGGAGTTTGCTTTGATTCGCGATATCGTCGATGATTACCCATTTATCGCGATGGATACGGAGTTTCCGGGCGTTGTTCTTCGCCCGGTGGGGGCTTTTAAGAATATTAACGACTATAACTACCAGACCTTGAAGGACAATGTTGACATGTTGAAGTTGATTCAGTTGGGTCTTACTTTCTCGGACGAGAATGGGAACTTGCCCACTTGCGGGACGGATAAGTACTGCATTTGGCAGTTCAATTTCCGCGAGTTTAGCGTGAGCGAGGATATTTTCGCGAATGATTCAATTGAGCTGTTGAGGCAGTGTGGGATCGATTTCAAGAAGAATAATGAGATGGGTATCGATGCCAGCCGGTTTGGCGAGCTTTTGATGTCTTCGGGGATCGTTTTGAATGATAATGTGCATTGGGTGACGTTTCACAGTGGCTATGATTTTGGTTATTTGCTGAAGTTATTGACTTGCAGGGATTTACCCGATACGCAAGCTGGGTTCTTTGACCTTATCAATATGTACTTCCCGATGTTGTACGATATCAAGCATTTGATGAAGTTTTGCAATAGTCTTCATGGTGGGTTGAACAAGCTTGCAGAGCTTTTGGAGGTTGAGAGGATTGGCATTTGCCATCAAGCAGGTTCGGATAGTTTACTCACTTCTTGTGCATTTAAGAAGTTGAAAGACAACTTCTTCAATGGCTCCACAGAGAAATATGCAGGCGTTCTGTACGGCCTTGGTGTTGAGACTGGTTCAGAAAATAAATGATTGGCAAACCTTTGAATGCTTGTTTGACCAGTTAGGCATGTGTTTCCCATTTCCATCTGTATACAATTGGCAGAAAGTTGTTGCTTCTTAACTTTCCTTGATTGCTTTGTACTTTTTTCTGATTTTATGTGTAACTCAACCCTGAGCGGGTGTTGTAGCCTGAGTGATGTAAATTATCACATTTCAATAACAATCTTAACGTTTAGCAACTTCTTTTCCTATGTTTTTCATTCTATGGTCTCCAGTTTTGGTGTTTTGCCATGGTAATAGCATGTGTTTTGCATCATAATAGACTCAAAGTAGTTGTAGAGATTGATAGGTGCGCATTTCTATTGCTATCTTGACACAACAGCGTAAATTTGGTGGTTTCATAGAGTGGTGACTTCGAGGGATTTGGAGAGGAGTGGTAGTTCGTTAATCGTTAGAGGCTCTATGCTACGACCTTTTCTAAGAAACCTAGTCTTGATAAGGGATTTGATCTGTCATGGAGTCTTTTATTCTTCAAGCACCATTTGCTGGATGTTGAAAATGGCTTAAGATCATGTAAGGTGGGACTTTCTACCTGTCAAAACAAAGAAAAAATCATCTAAGGTGGATCTTTCTAATGTACATTAAAAAGAGAAAGGATGGTGGGTTAAAATGGAGAAAGTGGTTAGATGGTGTTCCTTCACAATTTATGTTCCCTGTCTGGGGGAATGGCACTCCTTCGAACTTCTTCATCTCTCAAGTGTTTCTTGTTTTATTTGGGATTGGTATAAATTTGGCGGCTAGAGATCCAAGATCAGGTTATTTCACAACAGAGAAAAGACAAAATGATCAGGTTGCTGGGAAGACTTTTTATTGGCTTTTATAGTGTTTTTGAAGTCCCATTCTCTAGCAACCATTTTCTCTAACTTGCAACCAGATTTTGTGCGCAAGTAGTATATTTCTTTATTGCTGCAAGTTTATCACACATGTACTAGAACATTTCCACTGTTTCTCTGCTGAGATAAATGTGAGAAGCCTGTGCTCAACATTCACAAAGGCACGTAGTAAGTGAAAATTCCTTTGGTTAACAAGCTAATTTATGAAAAAAGGGAATATCGTAGGTACATTTGGTTTTTGCATTGAGGATGGTGAAGGAGATTTATAATATGTATTCAATTCTTTTTTTAGAACAATTATAGTTTTAGTTAAAACCACATTGCGTTTGAGAATCCTTGCACTGCCTGGCACCTTGGGTTTTTTCATTTGATTTGTTCTAAGAATTGATTCCTAAAAGTACTAAGATATTGTTTGAAACCACTGTTTAAAACCTTATGATGGTTGCATCCACTTCGATGCTTTTCTTTGGTTACTACTTATCAGGCAAAAAATCCAGAGAGAAGGATTCAGGTAGAAGGACATGGAAAAGTTGAACTGCAAAGATAAGGATTCAGGTAGGAGGACATGGAAACATTCAATTGCAAAGAGGATTTGGTTTAGGGATGACAATTTGCAAAATCAGAAGATGTGCGGACACAGTTTGCTTTCAGCGGGCAGAGCAATTATTCAGGGGTCAAGTGATATGTTCTGTTAACATTTGCAGGTTACTCCACCCCTTGTCTGTGTTTCCTTGTTGAGGTATGCATGTACATCTAAGGTAGGCCTTCTTGTTCTTCCCCACAGGCCACGGTAATAAGAATTAGGTTGCTAATGCAACTGTTGCACTTGAAATTCAATTGGCTGTGTCCTTGGATAGTCAACACTGTTTTACTGTACTTTTCTGTTTGTATCTAGTCTACATGTTCCTCTTTCCAGTCCTTGGAGACTATACATATGAGTTACAGCATGCAGGATTTTGTTGTTTAACTATCGGCTTTAATTGGTTGATACCAATTTCGGATATGTATAATTCATGTTGAGCTCCTCAGTGTTTTGGTTTACTGGAACTTCCTCAGTTTTGATTCTCTTTAGTAATTGATTTTTTGGGAATATAAGTACTGCACATATAGCTTGACAGTATAGTGTTATGCTTGTATTAGTTGACAGTTTTGAATCGGAACACATATGTGGCAACACTGATATTCTGTTGGTGTCTTCAATAGTGATATTGCCTGGTCGTTTCACAAATTTCTCTTGATAAAACTCTTTTATTGGAAATTCCAATGTATGCTTCATTTCCCCCACCTTTGTTGCTTTTTACAGACGACTAGATCCCCACAAATCTGTTGATAGAGCACATAGTAGCTCTTATCTACGTTCCATCCACGAGGATCAACAGAGATGGTTGCCAGGCATCCAGTCGAAGGCTAAAGGTTATAAGTATGCTAAGCTACGATTTTTGTTTTTTTCCTGTTTTCTTGTGATGCCATGTCCATTGTTTCCTGAGCTATTTTGGCATGTTTTTTTGGTCATTTCTTTTGGTTGGTGCCTTACTGCCTTAGCAACTCTGTTTGAGGATTGGCGAGCACATGATTGGTCGGGTCATGTGTCCCAACCTAGTTAGGATCTACTTTTCCAATAATGCTTTTTTCCATCCTCTAGGTTTCAATTCCGCCGGTTTCCTTGATCATATTAGCATGTCATCGAAGAATATGATTGTGTCTTCTGTGATGTGTTGAGAATATCTTTGACCTGCTATCTTAGACATTAGGACTAATGTAAGCAATTGAATGACTTTTGAACTGGACACGTTCACTGGGAAGGGTTCAATCTACCTTTTTGCATCAAGTCTCCTAAAAAAGTAGGACTGTAGGAGCCATCTAAGATTACTTTCGGGACGGTTCATTACTTGAAGACAATCTTGAGGTTTTGTATAAAGACATGGTGAGCTTCTAAAATTTCTAAGCTGTTAACCATGTATTCATGATATAACCAGAGTACCCCTCAGGCGTCATAGACAACACAATGCCAGTTGCCATCATATTCCTCAAGGCACTCTTTATGCTATACTAGAACAAAATTTGACATATTATCTAACTAGTAAGTGTTCACTAACCTTAGAAAGTCAAGGTAGTCCTACTATTCACACATGTTGAGAATACTTGTGCCATATTGTAAGACCTGTGTTCATTCTCATGAATTAGTGCTTCATTATGCATAGCCAGGGCCATTCCTCGGCACTACTCTACCTGTCGTGGAGCTATGTTTGTAGCTATTCAACGAGCCAGCAATGGCAAGGAATATCTTGCTTAACATCCCACAGTTTGAAATTTTGATTATTTGCTTTATCTTAGAAGCAAGCGTCCTCTATCTCTATTTCACCAGAGAAACCCAAAATATACGAAGCTCTTCACGAAGAAATTGTCTGGATTATTTTGATTGATGACTGGTTATAGCTACTCGTGATGCATTCGGTGTCCTTTTTGCAGCTTTAACTGTCGATTAATTGCCATTTAGTTATGGTGAAGTTATTACTTCGGTTCTGGAATTTCTGAATTTCCACCTTGCTTGAATTATTTCTTGTTGGCCTGAGAATGTATGTTTTTGAAGCCAATGATTCTCTCGTACCAGATGGACGCATTAACCAATTTCTCTTGGCTTTATGTTGCTCCATTTCTTGATGGTAATTTGGTCGATTTTGGCAATGCCTATTGCAAATACCCTAGTTGTTCGCTCAAGAATCCTTCAGTTTGCTAACTGTTGGTTTGGGGTAATTGATCCATTCAGGTATTGCAAAAGCTTCAGTTTGTTTCATTTTTTGTTGACTTTGAATCGATGTTTCATACTCACAGAAGATGAGTAGGACATGGGATGGCCCCATGTCCTCCACAGTTTAAAGTTTGACCTGTAATGTGTCGACACCCTTAATTCGATATTTTGTTTTGAAGGACCCTTTTATCAAGTTTTTGGAAGGCTCACCATACCGTCGTTATCTTAGATTCTTATGCTAGTTAGTTTTCCTGCGTAATTAATGTCCATCTGCTTACAGGTATTCTATGTTCTATGTTCTTCAATCATTGCTTTCTCAAATTTTCCTGTTAATGCAGGATCTGGGGGCTGAGGATGCAAATTTTCTTTCTTCAAATATAGAAGGTTTCTAGATGGTTAAAAGTCCGAAGTGAATTCCCCCTTCTAGCTCGATTGATTTCGATCAGTAAAGGTGACTATTCTTGTGGTGGATCAAGTTCTGGATTTTGCTGTTCGGTTCCCAAGCTAGATGCCATTCCGGTGGACATTTCAGATAGACTTAAAAGAGGCTCCCGTGTAGTGGGGGACTTGATTTTCATTGTTGGCCCTCCTGGTTCATTGTTTTCCTGCCGGGCGGGACTGTTTCTTTGCCATCCAGATTTCCTGAGGAGTTTGAATGGATCGGGATATCAAAGGTGATTCAGAAGAAGCCACTATTTCTGGAGGACTACTGCAAAACAAGAAACATACCAAGTTCTTGCCTTCGTGGAACTCAAATTTGGTTGGATTTAGTGTCCGAGTTAGGATAAATAAAGTGTCAACTTACATGACCAAATTCTTAGTTTGACGTTTCGATGTTGCTCCGCCAACTCAAACCAAAAACCTCACAGCACAAAGGGCGATAGGAGGCAAGGTATAAGTTGCAGTATCCCGTCCTGTCCCGTCCTATGCACTGGGTCAGAGTCTTTTTTTCTCCAACAAAAATCTGGAAACCCATAAGTACATGCAAAAAAAGCCTCAAGATTTAGTCCCCGGCCATGGCCTGCAATCAGGAAGGCTTGAGGGGACTGACTAAAGCCAAGTCCCCAAGTATGGCCTACGATAAATTATACTAGTACCTTACAACATGTCATAAAGTGCTCCCATTTTTAGGGGAAAAAGTTTTTTTTTTTTTTAATTCAAGTGTGCGGGCCAACTCGTTGGAAAGAAAATGTTGGCTTACAACTAATCAAAAGGGAAAAACAAAAAGATGACGATTTTTTCACTCTTATAAATGGATTCCAAAACTTTTTTTTTTAGTGTTTATGCTAAAATCATTCCCAAAAAAAATTAACGGTGAGTTCACGCTAATATTTTTGGTATTTTTTGTTTCGGTATTTTTGAAAAATTCATGTTTTATTTATATGATTAATCATCCGCCTTCTAAAAAGTAAAAAATTATAGCTAAGAGCAAAAAAAAAAAAAAAAGCGCACACTAGAATACCAAACAACTTGTATTTTTTGTCTAGAGTATCATCTTATATGAACTTTTTCAACTTCGGTCCACATTACGAAAATTTAAACAAAGATTACGAAAAAGTAAGTTTTAGTAAAATAAAGGAAATTGATTTTCACATTCTCTTTTTTATATTCACACTCCCTTCTTGGTCTTTTTAAATATACACACACACTTTCAACACTAAAAAATAAAATAAAAAGTGTGAAAATCAATTTCCAAAAGAAATACCAAAGACAAAAATATTAGTGTGAACTCACCCTAAAATGCCACGAGAACATTTTGGTCATTTAAAATTTATGTGCACCAAACGTATATTGAGGGCTAACTACTTTTGTTTGGACATAGGAAACATGTTCCTCTAACTCATTGTCGAGTCTTCGTTCTTATTTAACGGTCTCTCGTTTTATTTTAACTGGATAAAAAATAAGTTATATTTTCAAATTAGTAATAAATTTTATACGCAATATGGATCTTATTTGATAAAACTCAAGTATTAGACAGTATTTTTAAAATCATATAAAATATTATAAACAATTAAAAAATGCAAACTTTCTAAAAAGTGCCATCAAATGGGGTACGGACGGAGTATGTTTATGAGGCAAACTCAACACTGAAATGTTATGGTGAAGAGAAAAGGTTCTCCATTCGCCGATCAAAAAAAAAAGAAAGAAAGAAAAGGTTCTCCATTAATGTAGCCTCATTCCCAAATGGTGGTTTCAAAGCTAGGAGCCTTGTTGAATAACCCATTAACACTCAACCAAGCAAACCAAATCCATGCACTCATTCTCACCAACGGTCTTAACCATCTCCAACCCTTACTCATCCGTCAACTTCTCGTACCGCAATTCAGTTACTCTCAACCCACAACTCGATATCTCCGTTTAATTCTCTCCCATATGCAAGACCCAGATGTTTTTTCATGGTCTTGTACCATTAGGTTCCTTTCCCTGCACAATCAGTTTAGAGAGGCTTTTGATATGTATGTAGAGATGCATAGATTGGGTTTGTGTCCAAACACATTTTCCTTGTCTTCTTCTTTGAAGGCATGTGGTAGGATTGGGTATAAGATTGGCGGGGTTTCAATTCATGCTCAAGTTCATAAACATGGGTTTTGTAAGGTTGTTTATGTGCAAACAGCTCTTGTTGATTTCTACTCAAAGGTAGGGTGTGTGGAGATTGCGCGGAAGGTGTTCGATGAAATGCTTGAGAAAAATGTGGTTTCTTGGAATTCAATACTATCTGGGTATGTGAAGTCCGGGAATTTGGCCATCGCGCGTAGCATGTTTGATGAGATGCCGGAGAAGGATGTTATTTCATGGAATTCGATGGTTTCGGGATATGGGAGAGAAGGGGATATGGAGCAAGCGTGCGCTTTGTTTCGCCAGATGCCAGAGAGAAATGTAGCTTCTTGGAATGCGATGATTAGTGGATATTTGGATAGCGGGAAGGTAGAATTGGCACGAAGTTTCTTTGATGCAATGCCTAGAAGAAATAACGTTTCGTTGATTACAATGATTAGTGGGTACTCAAAATGTGGTGATGTTGAATCTGCTAAGAATCTCTTTGACCAGATGGGAGAGAAAGATCTACTGTTGTACAATGCCATGATATCTTGCTATGCTCAAAATAGCCGATCAAAGGAGGCCCTTCAGCTATTCCACAAGATGATTCAGCCCAATGTAAATATTCAGCCGGATAAAATGACATTTGCTAGTGTTCTATCCGCTTGTTCTCAACTGGGAGATATGACATCTGGGTCTTGGATCGAGTCATATATGAGGCAACTTGGAATTCAGATTGATGACCATTTGGCTACTGCCTTGATAGACTTGTACGCAAAGTGCGGAAGCATTGATAAGGCATACAAGCTGTTTCAACTGTTGCAGAAGAAGGATTTGGTTTCCTATTCTGCAATGATTCTGGGATGTGGATTAAACGGTAGGGCGAAGGATGCCATCATGTTTTTTGAACAAATGATGGAGGCCCAAATTTCTCCAAATTTAATTACTGTCACTGGGATATTAACTGCCTATAACCATTTTGGTTTGGTTGAAAAAGGCTACAAATGCTTTAACTTGATGCAGAAGCATTATGGACTTGTGCTCTCGGCAGACCATTATGGAATTATGGTCGATATGTTAGGGCGGGCGGGGCGATTGGAGGAAGCATATGAGTTGATAAAAAGCATGCCAATGCAACCACATGCTGGGGTTTGGGGAGCTTTGCTCCTTGCTTGCAGCGTGCATAGTAATCTTAAGATAGGGGAGATTGCAGCTAAGCACTGCTTTGAGTTAGAGCCTGATGTAAGTGGTTATCGGTCTCTGCTTTCCAGTATATACGCCTCGGTTGGGAGGTGGGATGATGCCAAGAGTTTGAGAGAGGGTTTGCAGGAAAAGATTCCTGGTTGTAGTTGGATGGAACAAAGTTGAGTCAAATCAAAAGGTGGCAAATGGCGTAAATTACAAGTGTTCATTGGTTGGATTGGCACACTGTCACACTGCTATAGTTGTATTTTCACCTAACCACTTTGGCTGGGTTTGGTGTCATGGAATTTTGGAGGGATTTTTGGAGCAGGGTTGAGTCGAATCCAAAGGTGACAGGCTGTAAATCATATCTGATTCACTGGTTGGATGAAAGCACTTATACTTTTCATATATCCCATTGGATTATGAATTTGTGGCAGGATATTCCAGGGGGAGGAAAATGTTGGGGATTATTTCCAGAGGGATGTGTGGAGGGTTTTTGCTTCTGCGCTTCATTATCTTAGTTGCTCTTTTCCTTTACCTTTTCCTCCATCTCTCTCTCTCTCTCTCTCTCTCTGTAGATCCCTCCATCAAAACACTGCCTCAACAGTTTGTGAAATCCTAATGTTAGATGTCCTTGCTATAAAATGGAGATGGAAGAGCTGTTCTGTGGGAGGGATGGCAGTGTCTCATTTTGTATTGCAGTTTATCAGATGTTCTGTGTTTCTCAACAGTCAATTGACCACCTAACATTGGGTAAGCATTTGCTTCCATGATCTTACGGTACTAATAGGAATTTTGCATATATCAACAGTTCCTTTTATCAGTGTTATGTAGTTTGTGTTCTGTGATTGTTTGGCAAGTTGTATGTAACAGAAAAAGCAACGTGAATACAATAACATACATATGAGATGCATGTTGGCTTTCCCATCATTCTTGACAACTTCTTGTTTATAAGTTGATGACGAAAGTGGCCGTGATTATCTTCTATTACAACTACCATATAAATTTTTTATTTGATATGGTCCAACAAATTATATCAGATTAAAGTTGTTTTCAATCTGCTTGTCATGTTTTAGGTGATATTGTCCCCTAGCTGTATCGTTCCTTAAGTAACAGGGAGCTCCTAAAGTGGTGCCGCTCCGACCTTTAGAGTGTGCTCCTGCGCTCCCAAGTAAGGGGATTGATGGGAGCCCGCTCCCATCGACTCTTCTTACGAAGATGGGAACTTTTGAATAACCCTTGTAGGGAAAAATAGGGATTTAACTTGGTTTTATTAAATGGTCTTTCATGAACTCATATATCTAACCCAAGTCATCGTAAAGAAAACCAAAAAATGTAACACCTCCATTTCTTACACCTATGGTGACCTTGACCCATATTTTCACTACCTAAAATGATTGCCCTTTTAAAGTGCATATTCTAGGCTACAGTATTTTTGTAATATATGTACACGTTCCTTTCATACTTCCAACCTTGGGAACTTTCATTCCTCCGCTCCTGCTTATGCTACAGTTCCATGCCACTAAGTATCGTTCTATGCATAAATCTCTAACTGATGTTTTGGTCTCTCTCTCTCTCTCTCTCTCTCTCTCTCTCTCTCTCTCATATATAGTCTGCATGCATATGCTCTTGCACTTGTGCATATGTGGGCGTCCAGGTGAAAAGCTTGGACTGCTTTCCTTATAAACAGAAAGAGCATCCTGAAATAGGGGAAATTCAACCCATCCTTTTTAGAACTTTCTATCAGGCAAAATAAGTAGTTGAAGCTTTGTGCTGGATCTTTGCGAGATTTATATGCAACAACTAGACAATATCATCTTCGTTTAAGTATTCATTTAGTTATGACAATCCTTTCAAGGATTGTTTGGTTTCTTAATGTACTTAGAAGACATATAGACAACATTGTAAGCTTGGAAACTGAAAGCTAGAACAATGGCATAGCTGGGGGTTGCTGTTGCTCATAGCTTTTTTTTGTCTTATAGATAGTTTTTGTTGGAATTTTTTGTCAGTGTTTGTTGCAGCTTATGACCCAGAAAGACTTCAAGCTGGAAAGTATAGCTGATTAGCCAGGAAGCAGGAGAGATAGAGAGAGAGAGAGCGCTTGGCATCAACTCATGGTAAATCGGTCTTTTCTCTTAGTATCCATCATTTTCATTGTCCATGAGCTAGGGAACTTGCATAAATTTCCATTAGGAAGGAATTATATAGAAGGTATCTAATGCCATCCCTGACAACGAAATTTTTCATCGAGTTGTGACTTGTGTATATTTATTGTTCCACTAAATTCTTTGTGGAGTTGTGGCCAGTTATTTTGTTTGTATTCTCTAAAAGTTGTAGAGCTTCCTGATTAGTTCGGTTTTTCCAATATTTCCCTTCTTCTGTTCAACCTTTTGCCTTTCTAATTTTCTGCTGAAGATATTTCGAAGAGCCTGTTACGACTCTCATAGTTTCGGTCCGTCTTTCTTTTTCATGTTTTCTCTTATTTAATTGGTTTTCCACATTTTGTTTAAAATTTGCCTTTTGCAAGAGAGAAGTACATTATGAGCAACCACGACGCTGAATGCATGTAGGAACTATATGAATTGTTCATTAACAACTTTGGATTTTAACAATTTTATTCAATTCGATAATTTTCTACTACTTCATTCATCTTTTTCGGTCTCTACTTTGTTGCAAATAATATTTTGAGATGTAAGTTATGATGGCCTGCATACTTATGATTCTGCTTCATTATGTTCCATACGGATATATTTTATTGGAGTGATTAGCTATAGTTGTTGATAGATAGTACAGTACTTTTTAACGATGTAAGTCGAGAAAATATATAAACATCCTCATTTACTGCATTTACGTCCCGTGCATATACGGGAATTTTACTTGTATCATGTATGTTTATTGCATATTATGGATATTCTACTCGTATCATTTATGTTTTTGCCTCAAGTAGATTCCATTCGGTGGAATCTACTTAGGTCATTGTAACATGTTCCTAGACTAATTGACAAGGTGTTGCTTAACTTGCTCAGTAAAATGCCCTTATTGATTTACCTTGACACAATTATCATGTCATTGTTCATCTTCAATATAAATTGGGTGATTCATTTGGATTCTCCTTCAATATTAATTACAGATGTAGTCTAATCTTATATAAGGGAAAATATATACAGATATCACATCTGGAAAGTCAAATGTCATTCGCAATAATGATTGAGAACTCCCCTCAACAAGTACTTAAATTACTTGGATTAGCTACGTGAATTCACTACTTGCAATTGATTCTCTTCGAAGTCATATGCATGGTAAAAGCATGACATAATCGTATCTGTAATTTATTGGTATACCATTTGTGCTTCTTCGCTTTTCTATTTTTCACCCTCCTTATCAACCGAATCACTACATAACCATTAAGTTGTCTATAATAAGAAACTTTCCGTTATTTATACCATTAAAAATAATCGCTTGCCCTTAAAAATTTGAAAGGGTTCATGTGTCTACGTAGAACACCCGGTTCAATACTTTTGAGGGCCCTGAGGGAAACTTCTGAAGAGGTTTTTAACAAACAACAAGATTTACTATTATTGTGTTGACTCTTTTGATTTTAATGTACTTTCTTTATGTGTATTGTTGTAATTTGTAGCTGCTATAGATTCTTGTGATCAAAATGGGATTTACCACATTCAGTATCGGTGTAGTTGGATAAAGAGGTTTTTTCACATAATATGCCTTTTAGATAAGGTTTTCTTGCTTGTTAGACATTAGGACAAAAAGAACTTCTATTAATATGATTAGACAACAAGTTTTTTTGATAGGCTTTAAGATAGGTAAATAATAATGCCACGATCCCAAATGCTCCTGCCACGACACAATCTAGTGAATGCCTTATTTACCCCTTCCACTCATTTTGGCCCGACACCTCCCTCCCTCTCTCTCGTCCCTCTGTTTTCCCCTTTCTTTTCCTTCCTCAGATTACAATGTCCCATTTGAGAAGAGAAATGTCCTTCTCCCATGTAGCCACTCCTTTTCTACTAATTCCAGAATACCCACCTCTCTTCTCAAATCTTTCTTTTTCTCTTCAATTTCTTTCACTCTACCTGTTCTTTTTCTATGAGAATATGTGTGTTCTATATTTACATATCCAGACCAACCACTAACATCTCCACTGGAAAATTTCTTACCCGTTGAGGGAAATTCGATTTCGTAGTTACAGCTACGGTCAACAACAGTCCAATTTTAGAGCAACGGACCAACGATAATCTTGGGAACAGGGCAAGGACGAGGAGTCACGGTGGTGCTGGTAATTCTATGATCTAGTTGACAATAATCATCCGGCGGTCTAGTTTAGAGACGAAGATAGGTACAAAGAGAGAAAGGAGATGGAGTTTTCATCACGTGAGGTCAGGGATTAAAGTGAAACTAAAAGACAGCGTGCAAAGGGGCAAATAAGGCATATTGTAGTTTTAGTCGTGGCAGAAAAGTTTTGGATCGTGGCATTATCTGCTTCCTTGAGATATTGAGGATGTGCTTTACAAGGCCTAAAAAGATAAAAATTAGATAGAAAAAGGAATTTTTAAATTGAGCCTTGTTTTAATTAGAGGTGGACCGTTTTGTAAGTCTAGAAAATACTGGCAGCCTTAAAGGATTGAGCCTCGTGCAGCATCCTTACCAACCTCCAAAAGAGAATTAAGGCTCAAGATGCCCTAGATGTTATCTAGAATGAGAGGATTATATTCATATACTTGTTAATTTCCTATTCAGGAAAATTGTCTAGTCTAGTTTGTCTAATTTAGATCCAGGATGAAGAGGACATCACTTAATTGGATATTTTTCATGTCTCCTAATTTGAAAAATGACTACCATTTTCCAGTTGCTTTCGGTACATTTGGTTATTAAGTAGAAATTAAAAATTGGTCTCCTACGGTACCAAGATTATGTGAAAGCATTGATTTAATTCATGAAGTCATTCGGTCGCCCGGATAGACTTCAAGAGCTTTTGCTCTGCTTATTTGATGGAGTAATATAGAGTGTGATGCAGAAACTACTCTTCATAACACATGTAAATATGCTGATGAAATTAGTGAGGTTTCTAAATCTCTCTCCAAACTTACTTTTCGTCAAGGGAGACTCATTGGTCGGTGTTTTCCAGGGTATGATAAGGTTGAAGATGAATAGGCATGGAAGCTCAAGAGCCAATCTTCGACCAGCTGAATCTGAATGAGTAATCAGAGAAGAGGGGGGATTCTGGATCATGGAAAAGTTGGAAATTAATCTTTGGAGTGGTAAGTGCTGAAGCTGAGATATGGGAGATCTTCAATGGCCTCAAAACCATTGAGGCTCATGAGTTGCAAAATGTGGACATTGAATCAAATCTGAAGTGGGAAACAACATGATCAAAGAGGATGCAAAGCGAAGAACCTTAACAGGCGCGCTTGATGCCACAAATCCTCTTGGAAGGGAGGGGTGCCTTCGGGAAAGTGGACACAGGTGGGGCCATGTTGTCATCAGGTTGTGCTGCTCCACCAAATTCCCCATATAGAGTCGTCACGAAGGAAATCAAAGCATGACTGCTAGAAATGGCAGTACAATTGATCTGTGGTGGACACACATGGTGGGGTGGCACCCCAACTTGCTACTCACAACATGTATAGACTTTGTTATGAATTGTATAATTTCTTATCCAAGTGGTAAGATTTATTCTATTGGCACTCCGACTTGAAGGGATTTTTTTTTCTCTGAAGGCCCAACCCAGGTTAATATGTACCAGCGGCCATTAACGAGTTGAAGGGGTAGGCGTTTTTGATAGAGAGGAAGCAATAAATTAGGGTTACAAGAATGGATGAGTTTCACCTTGAATGGATGGTTGAGTTGTGCAGCGAAAAACAATTACTTTGTCGTACATTTTCATGCACACAGTACACACACACTTCTACCTACATATAAACAAACACACCAATATCGCTATATTTGGAGAGAAAATGATTATGTTTTCATATGAATTTTTTATTTTGTATTTTGATAGTGTCTCATGCTTAGGCCCCGTTCCAGTTTTGTAAAAAGGAAGGTAATTTCAAGCCTAAAAATCATGTGTTTACACAAATAATTTTCCTACCAATATGGATCTTGTTTGATAAATTTCATTGAGATCTTTTATACGGTACAAAAAAAAATCAAAAAATTATTTTTCATTTTCATTATATTTGAATTTGAAAATTGGAGAAAAAGAACTTTTTAAAAAAGAAGGGTTAGTTGAACACCCCCTTAAACAAGCTCCTGGTTTCGCCCCTGCAATCGAGCACTCTTCGCGAAGGCAATAGAGTCATAGTTCACTTGGTAAAGATAGGAACTGACCATGACACTCTAGTTAGTTTTCTTTTTCCTTTTCGCCATTACCAAAAACAAAACAAAAAGCCGTGAAAGTCCCACTTGTCATTTAAGCTGAGTATATGCATGTGAAGTTTAACATTAGGATAGAGCGAGGACTTACCTTAGCGATGGCCCAATCTAGGTTTGTATCTTTTAAGCTTCCAATTTCTACCGGTGGCCTTATTCAAGTTTGTCATTTGTTGCATAAACACAAGGATAGTTTTCTTTTAGCAAGGCCTTATTTGCCCATGGTGTAATGAATATCATGGGCGAAATGACAAGTTTTCTTCTAATCTCAGTTAATTAAGTTTGTCATTACCATGAAAAACATTCTTCATTTTATCATTATTTTGTTTCCAACTTTTCCTAATATCTTTAAATTTCCCATTCTTCTTACATGGCGCATTCTGGTTTGTAACTTCTAGTACACAAGTAAGGTTATTTTCTTTAATGGAATCTACGTCACTAACGTAATGTGTTATAGTACGTAAATAAAAATAGAAGATATTTTCTCATTTTAATATGTGAAATTAATAATGAGAACGAAATCTATGACATCTATTTTTTCACACTATCTTAACGTAAAATTTTATACGTCAACTTTCAATTATACTATTCAATCACCCGAAACACCCACGTGGGCTAATCTAGATTTGTCATTTTCTTTAAGTAGGCTAATAGGATGACATGTGTCCTTTCCTCATCCATGCGCGCCTATTTCAAAGACGAAGTGTTGTTTTTTCGTAACACAACATACTTCATTTACTATCATTTTTCTCTTTTGTATTTCCAGTAGTATCTTTTAATCTCTCAATCTTGGTCACGTAGTGGTTTAAGGTTTTTATGCTTGGTATAAATCTATACTCTGCAATTTGCTTTTAAGCGAATCCACTCATTAGCGTAGCATGTTAATAGGTGAAATATAAGAAAAAGAGATATTGCCATGAAAGAATTATTCATATTAAGTGCTTGCAAACTTTGTATATCTACTTAGGTCGTATTAAAAATCACATTGCAGTTTACAACGCTAGTGCAAAAACTCGAACTCATGCATTGAGGCTTTGTTTGGAACTCGGAGAAGAGAAGGGAAACAGAGAGAAAATTCAAATCTCCTCTCCCTTGTTTGATTCGGTATTTGAAAAGTGGAATATAAATAGAAAAATACTTGAAATTGATTTCCATTCCTACTTTTCTTTTATTTTCTTTCTTCTCACTTACAATTTCATGCAACTTTTCTATCTTTTTTGTAAAACCAAACAATTGAATGTAATACACTTTTCCTATAATTCTCTCTCTATTTCTCTTTTCTTCCCCACTCCCAAATATAACATAAGCTTTCAAATAGCATTCGCTTGTGCTCTCAATCTTTGTTGCGTTCGCGCGCTCAATCCTTGTATTCACAAATTTTAATAGTTGGCAAAATTTTTATAATATGCTTTCATGCTCGTACTCCCACACTTGCACCCGTCCCCACATATGCAATTAACAAACCTCCAAAAGGTACAACACTAACCACCACAAAATAAAAGGTAAAAAAACATGTTTTCTTTTGGTAAAATGGAGCAAGTCCTATTGCCAGGCCTGAAATGACTTGCACAAGAGAACTTAGAGCTTTAGAACCAAGTCAGAATTGTGTGAAACGATTTATTATGAACCCTATAAGCAAATCGGGCCGAGTTTTGTAGTATTTAAGCACGGCTCGTTTACTAAACTAGCGAGTTTGATTTTTTTTTTTATGAGCCGAACTTTAGATTGTTAAGCTCAGTTCATTATCTAAGCGAGTCTAAAACTCAAACTCTGCTCGATACTAGTCTTGAGTTGCTTACGAGCGAACTCGGTTAGTTTGCGGCCCTACTTTACTCTGACAAAAGCCAAACATGTTCTGTCAATAGTACACGCCGAACGTGTATATATACCCCCAATCTTCAGACCAAAATCCCACATTGTCACTCTCGCTTCCTGCGCAGCTTTTCCCAGGTGGGTCCTTCGCTTACGGTTTGCTCTCTCCTCTACTCATTTCTCAGGATATGTCCTTTTGATTCAAACCCATGTCCAGGCTTCCATTGGTGCTTAATTCTCGTAAAATTCAGACCCATCTCTCTCTCTCTCTCTTTGCAGGGACAAAATGAGTAGTTTAGTGGAGAGGCTTCGCGTGAGGTCGGATCGCAAACCCGTTTACAACATAGATGATTGGGACGACGGTGAGGATCTTGATCTGAAAAGACCTGGGTCGGGTTTGGATCAGCAGAAGATTGAGAGGATAGTCAGAGATGATGCGGTTTGTTCTTCCTGTGTTGTTTTTTGTTGTTGTTTTCTTGATTTAGTTTTTTGGTTTTGTCAATTCCCATTGGGGTGTGATGTATGCAATTGGGTTGTTAAACTCTTCGATTTTTGTTTTTTTGAACGGCAAAGAAAATTTTCATTAATCATGAAGATCAAGAGATAAAAACTATACAACAGGTAAGATATGCATTGAGAGTGGTTCGAAGAGCGCAATTGCTCTTCTACTACTGCTAAATTTTGATTCTTGCATCTGGGCCAAAACTGAGATTGTTTGGTTTCACAGGCTTTGTTAGACTCCTACCCTTTTTACTTTGGTTGTAGTCTGTTGTTTTCCTGTTGTTTTTGTTGTTATCTTGTCTTAATTCCTTCGGTTTTTTTTCAATTCCCCTTGAGGTGTATGCATGCAATTGGGTTGGGAACTATTTGTGCCAAAAGTGTGATTGTTTGATTTCAGGCTTTGTTAGATTCCCTGCCCTCTTTACTTTGGTGGGTTTGCTTTAGTTGTAGTCTATTGTTTTTCTAGTTATCTAGCTTGGTTCGTGTGGTATTGATAATTCCCATTGAGTTGTGATGTGAACAACTAGGTTGTGAATTTGAATTTTGATTCTTGTATCTACGGCTAAAGGTAGATTGTTTGGATTCAGGCTTTGTTAAACTCCCTGCCGTGTTTTCTTTGGTGGGTTTGCTTTGGGTGTAGAGGATTTTTCTCCTTTTCATGCAGAAAGATTTTAGCTTCAGTTTCCTTCTGTAGATGCAAGATTTAATGCAGCCAGGGAGAAACGTTATAGACAGTCTAATCCCAACCCTACGGACATGTGGGGCCACCCTACTTGGTATGAGCGGTGTCGCATATCGGTGCATGTAGTACGTGGCAAGGCTGTGCACCTGGGAAAATGATTCGTGATTGTACGGATAATAGCTCATTCATAACCTTATGAAACATAAATCTGCATGAGATTTTTTGATGATGAAATGGATTAATGCTTTAAAATGATTCTTAAAGAGTAGGTTTTGTATTTTTATGAAGTTACTTATTGTTAACACCGGTTGTTGGGATTGAATAACGGTTTTAGACATTTATGGATCAAGCGTTCCGAGGGCATTGCAGTTTTCCTGTGAAGCACCGAGATCAAGGAGTGGCTGGATCCGTGTTGGGCTCTCCAGGGACACACCGAAGTATGTAACATGGCGTGCCCATTATTATGGAGGGACACGCCCGATACATTTGGGACATGGCAATGACACACATGGGGACACGACTCAGTGACTTTTGTAAATTTAAATGCTTTTCTGGGAATAAATATTTTATAACTTCAATGTTGGAAAAAGTGTAATAAAACATGTGTATATATAGGCTTATACCATCGGTCGATAACATATCCGATAGGAGCCCTATTTTTAGTGCTTATCTTGTAGGTATGCATTACGGAAAAGTTACTAAACATAAAATTACCGTGTAACATGCCGTGCTCCTCTTTTTCTGATAATTGGCCTGTCCCATGTCCTTATCCGTGCTACATTGCAGTCTCCTTTTTACCAGTTTGGGTTGTCCGGGAAAATCTATGTTACAAGCAAATACCAAAACTTTAGCTTTTTTCGTAATTAATGCACAATCCGGAACATTGTACGTTGCAGTTCCGAGATGATAATTTAACCATCCCAACACATCGCTCATTTAGTATTGACTTCCTTCTGTAATTCATCGGTCAGTTATCCCACATACTCTCATGGAGGCTTGACTCTCGCACTAATGGCCTAGATAAGTTTCTTTGTTGTGTAGTTTATGGCCCAGCCTGTATTTGGGCAGACAGATTGTGTTGGCTGGGTTAGATATCTTATTTCAGGAAGGCCTATAGGTCCTGCCTATACAACATACCCATTTTTCTTGGACTGTTCAATCTGACGAGAACTAAGGTTATATATGTGTGTGTGTTATATACATATGTATAATATATATGGAAGTGCCCGTTCGGGTTTAGCAGATGTTTTCTTTAAGAATGATAACAATGTGAAACTTCTAGAAAATTCAAACCGTAGTTCTGTCCAGCTGAAACTTCAAGGTAGATGTGTAAGTGTAGAGTTGAATTTATAGACATGTGTCCCTTGCTGTGGTTGGCATTCTGTGAAAATTTAGATTTGTCTGGCTTAAAGTTCTGCCCCTTTTTAGGTCACAGCTAGTGGCTACTACTAAAACACACTTAATGGAAGAACCACATAATCTGTGTTTTTCAGGTCCCCACATAACCCTTTAGATTTCAAACGATATGTCCATCACAAATCTGGTTTCTTCATTTTGGTATGTACATTTTTGTTGGTAAAGTAAACCGCTTTGCCAAGTTGGCCTAGAATTAGGTAGTTTGTGGGGTAATAGGAGGTGCCAGTCAACGTTTGTGGTACATTGTCCTTCATCCTGCTTCCTCGTTATAGGAAGCCAAAAGTTTAAATGCCCTTTGCATGTGGAACTTGATGGAAGCCGTAGTTCTTTTGAAGTTAATCTGAAAGAAGTCCTATCAGTTATAAATCTATATCGCAAAAACTTGACTTTATAAGTACTTAATTGCCGGTCAAGATTCTAAAGAGTGATCGTCTGTAATAGGTAAAACGGTAGACATTAAGAGTCAAGTTTCTAGAGGTTTGAGGTTTTGGTCGGTGGCTGATCAAATGGAAACTGTCAATTATGTCTGAGCGTCTGTAGGTGGAAATTGTATACAGTTTTTCTGTTCTTCCTTTCAGAGTAATATCAGATATACTTATGTGGCATTTTCAGCACCTAATTGTAGCGTTGCCTCCCTAGCAGGATTCTTGCAAGGAGATCTCAAAAGTTTTTTCAATAAAGAAAATAGTTCCAGGAATAAGTAGGCTAAAGACTATAAACTCCTGCGAGGTTCTATCCTGGGATTACTGGTGCTATATTAGGAACATTTTGGGACATCATGTGATATGATTCACTTGACATGCTTCAGTTTTGTTTGCTTCCTTTATACGACATCTTTATGTTGTAATCTCTTACATTTATATAGTTTTAGGAGTGTGGAAACCAAACCAAACCAAACCAAACCAAACTGAGCCTTATGTCCCAATCACTTGGGTCGGCTAGTGTAGAAACTATGCAGTCCTATATATCTTAATTTTCTTCATTCTGTTGTTTATTTTGCATGTAGAAAGATGATTTATGCCAAACATGCGGCGGAAGTGGAAATCTTTTGGGCTGTGAAACATGTACATATGCCTATCATCCTCGGTGTTTGGTTCCACCATTGAAAGCTCCACTTCCTAGCAACTGGAGGTGCCCTGAATGTGTATGGTTCCCTGATGCTTTGATGCTTGCTAGTTTTGTTAGATTTTATGCCATTGTAATGCACTGATGTTATAAAAGGATGGAAATCTGTCGTCTCTGCAGGCTTGCCCTCTAAATGATATTGAAAAGATCTTAGACTGTGAAATGCGCCCTACTGCTGCTGATGATAGTGATGCCTCGAAGCAAATATTTATGAAGCAATACCTTGTCAAGTGGAAAGGACTATCTTATCTTCACTGCACATGGTAGTTCTGTGATTCATTAGTGCCTTTGATTATTTTTTGTGTCATAAAGGAGCTTGTTTATCTGGACTTATTTGATTTCTGCCAGTTTGCTAACATGTGAGCTACTGGGAATGATTCTAGTTGTCTTTTTTGTGAGATAGTATATCTGTTTTTGGTTTTTTGAACAGTAATGGAATGCTTCCCCTCTATGAGTCGCACTTTTTTTTGGCAATATTGTAACCTTGTCTTTCATTTACTGAATCTCAGGGTGTCGGAGAAAGACTTTGTTAAAGCTTACAAGGCACTTCCTCGGTTGAGGACTAAAGTAAACAACTTCCATCGTCAAATGTCATCAATTAATAACTCCGAAGATGAATTTGTGGCTATTCGTCCTGAATGGACTACTGTTGACCGGATTCTTGCTTGCAGGTTAAACCATATCAACCTACACTCATAAACTTGTATAAATGGTCCTCTACTCTTGCAGTCTGAATGATATATTATCACCTTCCCCGCATTTCAATTTCAGTCCAATGATGTCTTCTGAATTTAAACTCTTTTGTGAAATATATTTGTAACTTTGAGCTTTCTCATGTGAATGAATTAGCTTGAGGAGAGCCATCAGTTCTTTCATTGATTTGCACTCTGTTTTTCTTTCCTTTGAATGGAGATTCGGGTAAATTGGGGTGAAGACTGAAGATGGTGTTGTAAGCTTAAACTTGTCTAAAATGACAAATGCAATTGAATGATCTTGGATGGACAGTAATGTGACCATTAAATATTTTTGCATTAGACTTCCCCCAAACCTTGGTCATAGGTTTGATTCTGATAGCCGGCTTTTCTCTATTTCTCTTTTAAATTGTTTCCTAAATATATCGATTGGGTATGGCTTTGACTATTCCCGGAGCCCGACAATTAGTTGACCATAGACATGTTTTAATTGTCTTATTATAGATACACCAAGTTATTGTTGCAAACCCAGGCTTCTGTTGCGTCTTCTATGGTTATTGTTGAAGGATGGCTGGGAAGCATGGACTCTCTCTTATCTGGATTAAGCAGCAAAAGGCTGCCACATGCGAGCATATCCATCGTTGAGTCTCCAAGAATTAGCCCAATAGTATGTATCCAGGTTGACCCATGGAGGAACATGCAAGGATAAGTTCATGCATGCTTGTTAATAGCAATGAGATAAACAACGAGCCGAGAGCCAAACTTTTCTGTCTGGGATAGTCACAACTAGTTTCTGCCAAGATATAGATGGATATAGAACTCTGTATCTGTATATGAATTAATTAATACACAAAAGAAGGAAAGATGAGATTCATTTACTTACTTCTTGCCTGAGACAAAATCATCACATCAATGCAATTTATGGTTACATTTACCACCCCTGAAAGGCTCCAGGTACATTGGCTATTATTGTACTTAATTTTGTTTGATACGACTTGGATTCTCATTCTTCATACAGTTCCTTGACTTGGGTGCAGTTATAGTGGCTATTATGACTTAACTGCACACAAATGTAACTTTGCTGCCCAATTTGACTATATTGGTTTCTTTGTTGTTCCTTTTAAATGCCGTTTTGGCACCCAACTTATGGTTTTATGTAGTTACTTCATTGTAGGTTTTAAATGAACATTTTTGCCGTAAAAATGGTCATTCAAGTGCCGAAATAAATATATAATTAACCACAGTTACATCTATCTATCTGCGTAGACAGAAATTCACCTAAGTGTGCTGAAGAGTGCCTCCCGTCATGTCCTCACATTGTTCTGCTGGATTCTTTGGTGATTGCGGCACCAGAAGCGAGGGGGGTTGTATGCCAATAATTTCCCCCATATCGGTCCATAACACCTGAACATGTACCCTTGACATTCCTATTTGGCAAAGTTCTAAAAAACGGTAGGCACTAGTCGAGCAAAAAAGGGGCACGTAGCGCCTAGGCGCTAACTAGTGGGCTGCCTATTCTAGGTGTTGGACCACCGCCTAGGTGGCCTTGGCCGACTTTTAGAACATTGCCATTTGCAAATTAGGCAGGTCCCAACTGGCTAATATTATTCGATGTGCCAGAAGTGACATGGGAACCATCTGTTTCCCTTATTGTACTATTTTTCTCCGGATATACCATATGTGGTGGAGTTTTTAAAGCGCGTTGTTGGAAATTCTTCTACATCTCTTAATTATCTTCTCCAAAACTAGTATATGAGCCTGGGCGGTCTCTCCACTCATTGCCAATTGGTTTTGAGTTGGATGCTTTAACATGGTATTAGAGCTAGGTTTTCAGAGGCTTTTCCCCTTTGTTTGTGCCATAGTTGCACTTTGTTTTGTTGTGATCTGTGTTGTTCTGGATCCTTTGTTGACCTTTCCACATGCGAGTCAGGGGTCGCACGTGCGGGGTAGTGTAGGAAATTGTCCCACATCCGTTAATTATCTCCTCCAAAACTAGTATATGAGCCTGGGCCTCCACTCATTGCCTATTGGTTTTGAGTTGGATGCTTTAACACGCGTAATAAATGGATTAACATTGGCTTTGAATAGTGCCATTGAAATCAATTTCTTAATTTCATTTATTCTTCTTGTACTTCATTTCCTGTGCCCAAAAGTTAGTTAAACATACTAAACTTGTGGATTTCTTTAATGTATACATGCATAAGGAGTAGGAATCATTTAATGGATCGAATACAGCTAAAATAGCTATGCTAGCCCGAAATTAGTTGGTGAGTAGATAATTGAGTTGGTTTGCGAATGAATATGGAAATAGGGCGGTTCTAGAATTGGAGTGAAACTTGTTGAAGGTATAAATAAGAAAGTTGCCCCTCTCTCTAACAGCTTAAGCTTTTAGATGAGTTGGTGGTTAACAATCTAATATGGTATCAGAGCAGGCAATAGATCATGTGTTCGAATCCCACCGCCTACCTAATGTTACAAAATTTACACGTGTTTAGCCCGCTCATGGAGGAGAGCCTTCCTACACTTGAGGAGGTGTGTTGAAGGCATAAATAATAAAGTTGCCCCCTCTCTCTGACAACTTAAGCTTTTAGCTTCTCCACGTGCGAGTCGAGGGTCGCACGTGCGGGGGAGTGTTGAGATTTGCCCCACATTGGTTAATTATCTCCTCCAAAACTAGTATATGAGCCTGGGTGGCCTCTCCACTCTTTGCCAATTGGTTTTGAGTTGGATGCTTTAACATGGTATCAGAGCTCAGGTTTCGAAGAATTTGTTCCCCTTGTTTGTGCCATAAGTGCACCTTTATTTGTTGTGATGCAAGTGTTATGGTTCCTTTGTTTACCTCTCTATGCGCGAGTCGGGGGTCGCACGTGCGGGGGAGTGTTGGGATTTGTCCCACATCGGTTAATTATCTTTTCCAAAAGTAGTATATGAGCTTGGGCGGCTTCTCCACTCTTTGCCAATTGGTTTGGAGTTTTCTCTAGGTGGTGTTGGAAAAATCAGTTTGAGATTTCATTTCGTTGCTATTAGGCGAGGTAGGGCGCCACGAGTTATTTTCATATTCTACTGAACTTTGTTAAAAACAATTGATTCTGTTGATGTATTCTTTGCTCTGTTTTTTTCGTCAAAATAATTCTTGTTTCCATAACACAAGTGTGTGGGCTTGAGACATTTAACGACTTTCATGATTTTTTTGCAGGGGAGGAGATGATGACGAGAAGGAGTATCTTGTTAAATGGAAGGAGCTTTCCTATGATGAATGTTACTGGGAATTTGAGTCTGATATATCTTCATTTCAACAAGAAATTGAAAGATTTTACAAAATCCAGTCTAGGCGTAGAAAACAATCTTCAAGTAAGCAGAAGAGCAACACTCGTGATGCCACAGAATCAAAAAAGAAACAGAAAGAATTTCAACATTTTGAACACAGTCCTGGATTTCTTTCTGGAGGTACAGCATTCAGTATGATACAAGCTTTCTTTCATTGTGCATGGTTGTCTGTAATTTCTGTTTTGATTTGACCAATCATTCTATTAAATTGCATTTTGATGTAAATGAAGGTTCACTCCATCCATATCAACTTGAAGGGTTGAACTTCCTACGCTTCTCTTGGTCCAAACAAACACATGTGATACTTGCAGATGAAATGGGCCTAGGTGGGTTCTATACTGTTCTCTTTTGTTTTCCCTTTCCTTTTCTTCTTGGAGTCCCTTTCTTCATATCGATTGTTTAGTTTCGTTTATATATTTCTATTTTCACCAGTTTCAAGCTTTAGTAGTTGTCACTGTTACTCTCACTACCGGTTACCTAGAAAGTGTCCGCAACTTTTAACGCATTTATTCGAACTACATTGATTATCATAGCTGGAATCAGTAAAGATGAGTTTGTTAATCTTATGTCTTTAAGTGAAATAACTAGAATTGTAGTTTCTACAAAATACACATGATTTCAGGGCCCATGCGTATGACAAGTAGGATGAATACTTGTCATCAACATGTGAATGTGATGTTGTAGATAAATGAATTTAACTATTGGCTTACCTTTGAATGCAGGCAAAACAATACAGAGCATTGCTTTTTTGGCATCTCTTTTTGAAGATAGTCTGTGTCCACATATAGTAGTAGCGCCACTCTCAACACTGCGTAACTGGGAACGCGAATTTGCATTATGGGCACCTCAAATGAATGTTGTATGTACACGCTTTTTTTAACCTTCCAATAACTATCAGTTGGCATCATTACCTGGATAAAGTTGCATGTCACAGGTCATGTACGTTGGCTCTGCCCAAGCTCGAGGTGTTATTAGAGAACATGAATTTTACTTTCCCAAAAGGAAGTTGAAAAAGAAGAATGGCCAAAGTGTTGGTGAAAGCAAACAAGATAGAATAAAGTTTGATGTCCTCCTAACATCATATGAAGTTGTTAACTTAGACACTACAGCATTGAAACCGATACAGTGGGAATGCATGGTTTGATTCCTTATCCTGTTGAGTACTTGGCTAATTTAGAGTATGTTTCTTGCTTGGCTAAACCATGTTGACAAATCTATGTAGATTGTTGATGAAGGTCATCGTCTCAAGAATAAGGATTCAAAGTTGTTTTCTTCATTGAAGCAGTACTCCAGTAAACACCGTGTCCTTTTGACTGGAACGCCTCTTCAGGTTTGTCGTCAACTCCAGTGTTATGTTGGTGGGTACTGTTAAAAATTCTATGAATGCCTTCCAGGAACGTGTGAATGCCTTTTTATTTTTTATATGATGAGGAACATGTGAATGCTTGCTTGCAGTATATGTGAATTCCTTGGCTTTTTCCCCTACAATTTGTCCATGAACTAAAGATGCCTTCTCTTTTGAGGTTTTTATGTGTAGCTCCTGTTTTGGACTCCCTCTTCCCGCGCACTCCAGAAAAAAACGGAAATGCATCGTCAAGGATTTCTAGAATATTTTCTCAAAATTGCCCTTATAAAAGTGTCTAAACCACTAAAACCCTATAATATGAAAGTGCACCCTAAAACCATATGAAAGTGCCTAACCTAAAGTGCCTAAACCTAAACCCTATGGTACCCAAGAAAGTGCCTAAAACCCTAAACCCTATGAAAGTGCCTAAACCACTTGTTAAAGGATCCAACTCCAAACCAATTGGAAAAGAGTGGAGAGGCTGCCCAGGCTCATATACTAGTTTTGAAGGAGATAATTAACCGATGTGGGACAAGTCCCAACACTCTCCCGCACGTGCGACCCCCGACTAGCACGTGGAGAGGCAAACCAAGGATCCATAACACTTGGATCACAATAAACAACAATGCACTCATGGCACAAACAAGGGGAACAAATTTTTCGAAACGTTAGCTCTGATACCATGTTAAAGTACCCGACTCCGAACCAATTGGCAAAGAGTGGAGAGGTTGTCCAGGCTCATACTAGTTTTGGAGGAGTTAATTAACCAATGTGGGACAAATCTCAACACTCTCCCACATGTGCGACCCCCGACTCGAACGTGAAGAGGTAAACAAAGGATCCGTAACACTTAAAATCACACTTAGTACCACTAAAACCCTATAATAGGAAAGTGCACCCTAGGATACCCTACGGTAAGGTACCCTAGAGTTCAGACACTTTCATTGGGTTTAGTGAATTTTAATAGTATTTGAAAGGTAAAAGGGTAATTTTTTCATGAGGTTATACTTTGAGCCTTGGAGGTAATTATAAACTGAGATCATCCTTAATGGGAAGTACACTGTTTCTATCCTTAGAGGTAATTTGCTGTTCTCTTTCTTGGTTTTCTGTAGGTGAATTATTGTAATTTCTTAATAGGTGATTCCTAAGATGCGCTAACCCGGTAGTATACATAGATTGTAATTCGAAAACAAAAGACAAAACAATTATCTGGACTCCTCTTCATGGTTTCCTTATTGACGCCCTTCTTCTTGGCATAGAGTTTGAAGTTCTTGAATCTTAGGTTTATTTATGTCTTTTGGGAAGAAAGCATATTTCCAAGGAGGTAATATGAGGAAGAAAGCAGGATTGATTCAGGCCAAATGTTGGGGGAGATTGACCAGGGGAATAATTCTGACTGTGACAATTGGGATTGACAATAGAACTACCACCCCCATGAAATTTTCCTAGGTCCTGTGGGTCTTCTATTCTCTAGAAATCTCATCTATGATCAATGTGTCGGGACCTTTATGATTTTATCTTTAGCTTGATCAGGGAATTTTAATTAAGGCCCCTTTAGTCAGATTAGTGGTAATGCTTGGCTCAATGATCGTTATGTATTTGAGCTAGTAGTCTACAAGCTTTCAACTCAGATAATATATCAAATTGTCCGTAAGCTGATTTTTCCAATCAAATAATCCTTTACTTCACAAGTATTGAGCGTATTGGATGAACTCTACAATGCAACTCTCAACCTTTGTATGTGCCGACAGAAAACTAACAAACCAAACCAATTGAATGCAAAGGTGCTGCTGTAATCTTATGACACAATCGGGGATGCTGACCTGGAATTGCCCGAAGATTGACCCAAATGAGCTCCAAAAAGCTGCTGAGATGGTGATATGTACAATCCATGTGGTTTTACATATGTCAGTCTGCGTAGTCTCCTGCCTGATAGTTTTTCTTGTAATTCGAATGACTATAGAAGGATAGAGTTAAAAGGAAAGCAAAGAGGTTTAATTGAAACTGGAACGAAGGATAAAAAGAGAAACATGAGGAACTCTCTTCTTATTCATTGTTTTCATACTAGTTAGGTTATATAAATATATAGACATATTTGTGTGTGTGTGTGTATGAATACATAGAGAGAGAGAGAGAGAGAGAGAGAGAGAGTAGCGCTTCTCTCCTTGTTTATTGCTTTCTCGGAGAGAGAGAGAGAGAGAGATCCTCAATGCAATGGATTGTAATGCCCTGTCACATGACGTGGGCCCCATGTATGTGTAGGTCCCACACCATGTGATAGAGAGAGAGAGTAGCGCTTCTGTCTTCTGGGTCCAGCGCACTTAACGATTCGAAGTCCTGTACTCTGTTGTAAGTATATGAGTTGTAATTATTTCAAAAACAAAATGGATCCAATCCAGCATCCTTGTCTAATTGTTCAGGTTGGAAACATTGATGCTCAACTGTGGCGAATTTTCGTTATGACCAAACGTTGTTCTGTAGAATCTGTACACACTTAGGATTCACTCTGCCCAATGTGTTTCCGGTTATTTATGGCATGTAAATTTCTATGTTTTGGTAAGTTCATGAAGAGGAGCCTTGGAAAATTGTTGCATAATCTGTGTTTGGGAAGTTCTAAATTCGTAGAGACGAAGATATGTGGGTAATAATGTTGGATTGCATTATTCCCATTGGTGCATGAATATTGGTGTGAATTTATCATTTAAGTGTACATCATCATTCTGGCCAAAGTGTATTCTCACTAAAACGGAAACATCATTGGTATTTACCTTCGTAAGAGAGCTTACTTGCTTGTTGTTTATATTGTTTCATTTATTTTCTTTTTCCTTCGTGTTCTCTGCTCCAATAAAGTCTGAGGGAGCAACTTTTAAGCCCTTACTGTTGAAATTTTCCTAGATCTCACTCCGTATTCTTCTCTTTATCATCCATTAGTTCCTCTATCTTCTTCCCCTTGATTTTTTGTTAGTTTCATTATCATTTATTCCCAAAAATAGTTTGTATCTTCTATACCAAGAGATACCCGTTGTGCAGGGTAGGCCACTTTTTATGCTCTTTTGGTTTACATTTGGTGTGTTCATATTACCGATCTAGGATGAACTGATGTTTTTCAGCTCGTCAAACTTTTAGCATGTTTTCATAATCCATGTCGTTGAAGAGGAAAATACTATGCTCTCTAATAGATATCGGCCTCTACACATTGGTTTTTGGGCTCTCCGGTGAACTGCTGTTTTTCATCTCGTCAAACTTTTAGCATGTTTTCATAATCCATGTCGATGAAGAGGAAAATACTTTGCTCTCTAATAGATATCGGCCTCTACACATTGGTTTTTGGGCTCTCCGGTACCGTTACAGTGTTACACCCAGCTATTCCGGTGAGAATGGAAATCACATGCTAATCAACTGAATCTCCTGTAATGTATCGGTTCGTAGCCCCATTGTTGATTGGAAAATGTTCTAGTGTTTTCCATGTGGTGCAAACAGATGCGGGAATGGCATTTGTAGCAATTCCCTGAGTTGGTTGTTATTGTTTTCTTTTGCATTTGTAAATATCTCGTTTTGATTGGTGGGGATTCTGTTATGGGAACTGCATTTGTAGCAACACTACAACTCATTTCCTTTTGAAGTTTTAATTTCGATGATGTTATGCAGAGAAATTCTTCATGAAGTTCAATTGCTAATTCTGTCATAACTGCCTTGTGCCCCACTTTCTCATGCTTAGGAAGTTCCATTTCGTCATCCTTGCAAGTTCCTTGCCACATTATCGTATGGGCATTTATAAGGCTTATTTAGCTGTTGTACTCTAAATTATAATATATGTGTCCTTACTTGTCCATTGTTGTCTCCTAATCCACTACATTCTGCCAACTATATTCCTATGGTTTCATTAACTTTACGTCAAATGACAAGCCATATATTTCTAGATTTTAGTTCTAGAAATTCTAAATATGCTTGATTCCCTTTTTTGTCCACACTGCTTCTATAGTTTTAGAGTGCAAAAATGGTTAACTATTTTAGTATGTAAAAATGCAATTGTAACTTTGTGAGTTTAGTATACAAAATCAAGTAGTTAATGTTATAATGCATGAAGTACTAATTCTTACGAACTTGTCGTATTTTGATTTTTCCAGAATTGTGGGTTTGAATGCTTGGTTAGCATCTATGTAGTCTGTCGTGTCTACCTCCATGTTTTGGCTTTCCAGTTAACATTTTGCCTTGCCATATCAAAATCTTTTTTTCATTTGCATTGGATGAGTTTAGCAATCTATTGAAGAGAAAAAAAATACTGATGTCGTAGGGATGTTAGGACTTGCTGTGACAGCAAACAATCAAATTGTCAATCGTTGTAGTTAACATAGTAATTTTCACATGAGTTTTCTCTCTAATTTTTAGATTCTGAGTTTGAACAATTCAGCATCAAAAGGTGATGCAACCCAACGATAGTAGTGTGGCAACTGCTATAAAGAAGAGAAAATAAACCGTACGATGACTCAAAAGCAATAAACGCTAAAAGCTAAGAAGGCCTATCACAAACCATCAATGCAAGGAATCCATAAAGTAACTTATTTATCTCAAACTAGGTGGAAATGGGTCTTGACCAACTATATAAAGTGGGAAAAAGAACTCAACAATGTGAGTGTTTCTTGACTCCTCGTTGCATCTCCTAACCAAACACATTCAAAACAAAGGAGTTAATGACCACAAATTTCATATTTATCCACCAATCCACCTTCCGCACCACCCAAACAGGAGCCCCACCACATCCTTATGGAAGACCCAATGTATCTCAAGGCAAACTAGGACCAAACTCCACAAGTCATTAGCTACCCTGCAATGTAGAAGGTCAATTATGCCCTAATCCATGTTGTGTAAGCAACCTAGTTTGGGCCTTAATACATGGGATGCTTCTCAAGTTCCCGTGATTAATGTTGGTGTTTGACCCTGATAAGCTGCAGTTTGGATTTGTCTCTTTAAGATTGTTCAACGTTGTGTCCCTCCTCTTATCTTGCTTTTAATGATTTTTGTTAGTCATCCATTAGATCCCTTTTTGAATTTGAATTTAATAAGTGTTTGCTCGATATATCTATATGGTATGGGCTAAGTATCAGTGTGGTACTAAGGTGGTATACATTTCCTTTATGACACATAAGTATTATGATATTGCTAGTTTAGTCAGAGTCGATAGTTGCATTTCTTAGTTGCCAAACAATGAGTAATCAGATGGCTATTGAACTCACTTTTAAATCCCTACCCACACATTTTTCAAATATCCTCGAATGGCCTTAGTCAGGAGCGGAGCCAGGATATTCGAGTGGTAATGTTGGCGTGGCCTGAGCTGTATCTTTCATGCTAATGTTTAAAGTTTATAGTAAGTGACGCTGTATTTGGCCCGAGGTAAACATTGGTGGCAAAATGTCAAGGGATATATATGGCCGTCCTATCGGCAAATGACCATTTATTTAATGAATAGCTTTTCTATTAGCTCTTTAATTGCAGCCAAGTTTTATAAACTTGCTATCATACAGTTTGAGTTTTATGTGACCCCTCTGTTGATGTGTTTCAGAACAATCTGGATGAACTTTTCATGCTCATGCACTTTCTTGATGCTGGGAAGGTTAGTCTCAATGGAGTTTGTATAAGCAAATGCTACTTGGATGAATGGGTTACCAGATTCAGCATACAAGTTTAAAATGCAGCATCGGTTTAATTTAAAGTTCAATTTTCAGTTTGCTAGTTTAGAGGAATTCCAGGAGGAGTTCAAGGATATTAATCAAGAGGAGCAGATATCAAGGCTTCACAAGATGTTGGCGCCCCATCTGCTTAGAAGTATATCTCTTAAACTCACTTTTTTTTTTTCCTTTTTCGACTATGGTTTTATATTTTAGCTTGACAAAATTTTGTTCTCACCCTTGAATCCTTGGTAGTTAATCTTTCACTTGAAATTAGTGGAAAGGATCTGCTTCTTTCCTCTTTGACAACAAAGGAAGTATGATTTTAACTTCTAAGAAAGTATGTGAGGGGTTTGAGAAATCCTCCCAAGGGAGATGGCATGAACTAGGATTGAGCTGTATAGCTGTTACGTTAAACTGTTCTGTAAAATCATTAAGCTTACACTTGTCTTAGGGGAAAGAAGCCTGTTTAAAATTGGCACACCAATTTTAATGGAACTTTAAGTTATGAGTTAGGGGAAGCAATGTTGATGTTTTTTCGTTTTTCTTGTTCACGGCATTCGATTTAGCAATGGTTGGTTGGAATAGACAGCGGAAATTTCAGTAAAATGTGTTTGAAGTTAGAACCACTAGATTCGTGTCCTGACTTGAATAAACAAAGAAATGATTATCCGAACATCTATATTATTTGTCAATCATAACATGATAAGGTGCTGATGCCTTCAGCAGCGAAACATGTTCTACATATGTTTTTTCTTCAGCTGAGTTTTGCCCCAGATGTGGAAGAGAGTCATGGTGTAAGTTTTGGGCTGTCTTGTTCTATCTGATAATAGTTCTGTTTATTTGTCTTCACGTCTAAAGCATAGTAAAAAAGAAATTGTTTCACTTACTCTTGTTGTACTGTGTTCATGTACTTCTATATTCAGATTAGCCCCTATCTAGAGCTTCCGTCTCTTCCCACTCTAGCCCTAAACCATGCTTGAATCAGATCTACCGCCTAACATGGAAAAAGCCACGACATATTTTACAATGCAAGCATTGTAGCCCAAAGCTCCCTCGCAACCAGACAATGAATAAACGAGTACCTACTGATTCTCCATCTCTCAAGCACATGAAACACCAATTAACAATAACCTTTTGCGCCGAATGAGGTTATCTATGATAAGTATATTTTCCTTAGCAGCACACCATGTCCAAGAAAGCAAACTTAGTTGGAGTACGAGTGCGCACCTAATGGCCTTCCACGAAAAGCATATGTTAGTACCTTCAACCAAGATGTGGTAAAAGGATTTCACCTGGAAAGAGCCATTGGCCACCAAAATCCACTGTAAAGAATCCTCGCCCACCCTCAGGCCCCGCATATCGTAGAATTTGCCCAAAAGGGGCCAAAAGCTCATCCAACTCCCAATAATGCACCTCCCTATAAAGAGAAATATCCCACATCATTGTGTCCCCATCCGTTTTGAGATAATTCTACACTGTCGGATCCCTATCCCCGCAAAATGAGTCAAAGAATTCATCAACCTCTCACCACCACACCATTCAAGCTCCCAAAATTTCACCCCTTGTCCCCACTGTCATACTAGTGTGCGTAGAGAACTCACCTCACCCTTTCCTGATACTCTTCCAAAGCCCACCCCATGCGACAAACAAACCTCATGCGAGGGCCACTCACCCCAACCTTCCCCATGCTTAGCACCCACCGCTTTCCTTCCACCGATCTCTTTCGCACGCAAATCTCCATAACCACTTCCCCAGTAAACCTTGGTTGAATATTGTCAGCCTCCTCACCCCCAAACCCCCTTCCCTGGTAGATGAACAAACTTTATCCCAAGCTACGAGATGATACTTGAACATCTCCCCTGAACCGTCCCAAAGGAGATATCTCTGCAACTTTCAAAATTTTTTTCCACTGAACTGGGATAGTAAAGACCGACATAAAGTATGTGGGCAAGCTCGAGAAAGTACTCTTAATGAGAGTGAGTCTTGCCCATTTCAACAAATACTGACTCTTTAATTCTGCTAGTCGCAAAAGAGATCTTGCAATCGTTGAATTGCAGACAGCCTTAGACTTGAACAAAGCAACCAGATCACCTTAGTCGTTTCTGATATTTTCTTTCAATACGGTACTTCAAAATTGGTAATATTTTACTGAAATCAGGATCTTATACTGGGTTGATGAAATTGCAGGAGTGAAGAAAGATGTCATGAAGGAGCTACCACCTAAAAAAGAGCTTATTTTACGTGTGGATTTGAGTAGTAAGCAAAAAGAATACTACAAGGCTATTTTGACTCGCAACTATGAGATACTTACTCGAAAAGGTGGTGCTCAGGTGAGATTGCAGGGTGTAATGAGTTATAATTATTTTCATATTATTTTGCCTGACATTTAACTTTCGTTGGATATCCTGAAACCAGATTTCCCTTATCAATGTGGTTATGGAACTGCGCAAGCTCTGTTGTCACCCTTATATGCTAGAAGGAGTAGAACCAGAGATTGAGGACCCAAATGAATCCTTCAAGTAATCCTATGCATTTCTTATTTTAATCGTATCAGTTCTGTTTTTTATGAAGGAGCATGGTGGTTTGATTCCGTTGGCAGGAACTATGTTTACATGTTTTATCTCATGTACAGAAAATAAATTGCCTCCATAGCTCGATTTGGATTTGTCATTGGTTCCTTTTTAACTAAAATTATAACTTGATTTGCACCTACATTGAGAGAATACCCATTTGAGTTATATGTTCCTATGTTTATCTTGTTTTGTGACCTCTACTCTTATTTGTGTCTAAAATTCCACAGACAACTACTGGAATCTGCTGGGAAATTGAATCTGCTGGACAAAATGATGGTGAAGCTTAGGGAGCAGGGGCATAGAGTTCTCATATACTCTCAGTTTCAGCATATGCTGGACTTGCTGGAAGATTACTGTCGGTACAAAGTACGGATCTTAACCAAGTTTTATATATCGTCTTGGATTCTTTTTCATTGCTTATTGAGACTTTGCTATAAATGGAAACTTTCATCCTAATGATTTGTACTTGTTAGAAATGGCAATACGAAAGGATTGATGGAAAAGTTGGTGGGGCTGAAAGACAAATTCGTATAGACCGATTTAATGCCAAGAATTCGTCCAGATTTTGTTTTTTGCTATCTACTAGAGCTGGTGGTTTGGGAATAAACCTAGCAACAGCTGATACCGTTATTATATATGACAGGTAAAGAATAACTTTCCTGAATTTGATTTTTCTTTTCGGTTGCTCCCTTCGCCCTTCCTTTGCTCATCGAATAAAGTGGTAGTTATGCACTTCCTCTGTCCCTTTTTGTTTCCACCAGTCCAATTTCAAATTTCACATAATGGATCTCCATTTTGAAAACTCATTATGCTTAATTTTTTTTTTCGTTTGCTGGAAATCAATACCTTTTTCACAAAGAGTTAAGTGCGTTAAATGCACATCTCCTTTAAAAGTTGAACATCATAAAGTGGCTAACATGGTGGGACTGAGGTAGTATTAGTTACGAACTTTGAATGTCATTAAGCCAGGTTTTGGGTAGGGACGGGTTAGGAATAGGGGCCTGCATGACTACTTAGTCTTATGGAATCATATATCGAAAGGATATATGGATGACTTCTGGAATGTCATAAGATTTTTTTTATAGCCGAGACCGGAGAAGATGATTGTGTGTACCTGCAAGATGTAGATGATTTCATTTTCATCCCTTCTGGTTCCCAACTTCCCATTTGAAGTAGCAGTCACCGTTTCTCTATTTGCTTTACAGCCGTGAAATCTTTTATCAATGTGGTCCAAAGGCTCAGTTCATGAGCAAGTATATCTATGATGAAGAAACTTCAATGTGGTTGTTTAAGCTGGCTTTTGTCTATTGGCAGCTAGTCATATAACTTGGTCCTGTAACTTTTGTGCTGCTTCAATTTGGTTTACACCATCTAAGAAGATGCACTTAATTTTTTAAGCAATAGGTCAAGCTTTAATCAGAATACTTACTGGCTTAATATTTCATGTCCCTTCCCACTAGTTTTACTGGCAAATAGGTGGGAGGATTACTTTCACGAAAGAAAAATAGACTGGAGGATTTATGCAGTTGTTTTGGTGGCATTGGGTAGAAATTCCAACATTATGTGGTGGATTAGCACTCCTACTCTTTAATGAAGGCAGGGACTTGGTAATATTACTTCACATATTATCAAGTCTGGTTGGGGAAGTCGCTTGAAAACTACCTTCAAGGGGTGATCTTTAGTGAAAGAAAATGATGAATGTAGGTTTGGTTACGAGGAAAAATACCTTTAGTTTTGATTCATCCTTCATTTTGCTGTTTAATATTTTGCTGTTTAGCATTGTGCCTATTATATTGCTTGATTATGTCTCGTGCAGTGATTGGAATCCCCATGCTGATTTGCAAGCAATGGCTAGAGCTCATCGACTTGGGCAAACAAATAAGGTGAAAGTGAATTATTGTAAATGTACTGGGGTGCCTTGATGAGGTTGTTGATGGTTGTCATAATTTCTGTAAATTTTGCAGGTAATGATTTTTAGGCTCATAACTAGAGGAACCATTGAAGAAAGAATGATGCAGATGACAAAGAAGAAAATGGTTTTAGAGCATCTGGTTGTTGGGAGGCTGAAAGCTCAAAACATCAACCAGGTATACATTTTTTATCCTGTTCAGTACTAATGTCAATTCTTGATTCGAAGCAAAATATTTAGCAGAGTTTATTTAGTCATCCCAAACAACATTCTTATTTCTGTTTTTGGTCATCTTGTTTGCATTTCTGTCCTGTTTGGATACACTCCTGCTTTATTGTCCTTTTGCATCATTCTTTTCAAATCCTTCCAACACTTTTTGTGGGATGCAACGTGTATTGTAAGCACGTACATATTGAAGTGCAATGATTCTATTATGTCTCTGATCCTTGCATATTTGTGGAATCATTGTAAATGCTTCCATCAGTGCATTAAGCTTCTCTTAGAAATCCTTCCATTTGTGATTTATAGTTTTATACATGGAGATTTAGCCTACTAATCGTAAAACTAGTAAAAGGAGCACTAGAGGAAGACCAAATAAATCGCTATGCATCCTGACAGGAATAGAACAGTCTTCTCTCTCATCTATGCGGCAGTGTTGAATACATGGTCATACTTTGGAATTGCATCTTGACCTGAACCTGAGCACTGATTATCGATTTTTGCATAAAATTTCTCTTAGCCAACAGTCTCATGCAAAACTCCAAAGTACCAGTGAGAAATCTGCAGCCTCTATCGAATTTACTCCAGCATGGCGAAATTTGGTTGTCTGGGATGCAAATGCTGTCTCTTAGAACACTTCTTCTCAATAGGTTCGCAATAACAGAACTGGGATTTTGTCCCCATTGAAAGTACAAGTTTTTCTTTATTCGAACGGTGAGATTTTCCTTCTTTGTTCAAGCATTCTTCTGAAGTTAAACTTGAAACTTGAAAGTGATAAGCGTAATACTGGGAACCTAAAAGTGGACTACATTTGAACAGGGCTGCACCTATTCTACTCTGCTATTTCAGATGTCAATTTTAAACTATATTTCTGTGGCTTCTACCCCTTGATATGCTTCACAATAATATGAACAACTTTTAAATCTTGGTGGAGGGTAACATGATAAATAATCTTATGCGGGTAATGAATTACGATGTGCAATCGTAATGGGGGTAACACGGGTAAATAACTTGTGTCAAGTGCTCAGGGTAACAATGCAGGTTACAGCTCTCTCTCTCTCTCTCTCTCTCTGTGTCGTTTTTTTTTTTTTGTGTGTGTTTCACGCTGCTCTCACTTGTTCAACATCACTCCACGATCATTTCCACTGCCACCCGTACCATCCTTATGCAGTTGTGAGCACTTGACACAGTTTACTTACCCAGGTTATCCCCGATTCTTTACTAGATTTAACCTTAAAGACTCAAAAACTGCTGGTATTATTTTATCGCATATCAAAGGGGCAGAAGGATATTTTACAATTGAAGTATGATCAGCAAAATTAAATAGGTGTAGCCCTATTTAATTTTGCCCATTTCTGAGTTTCCAATATTAACCACATAACTTCGATGTTTTACTTCAGAAGAAAGCTTTAACAAAGAAGAAAAAGGAAGGGTAAACTCTTAGTTTCATGTGAACAAAATCTCAAGGTTCATCATGAACTTGTTTCTTTTTTTGTATATTATGTGTAGTTATGAGTGGATATGTTACGTTGTATTTGTTCCTATCCAAACTAATTGAAATAATTCTTAGAATTGCACCCCTTCCTCTCTCGCAATCTTCCCTTCTTTTTCCCTCATTTCTTCCTGCTTTTTTCGGTTTCACCACTTTCATTTTTCCTGCAACCAACTACGAAGTATAACAATGAAAGGAAAAAAGAACAATCGAATAGGGTAGTTCATCTGCTAGGCAGACACATAGTGTTTCTCCATTCAAATTAGTCTACAACAGCGTTTCTTCCCTTCCTTTTTTGGACTTCCGGTTCACTTCTCTTTGGGATTGAGATGCATCACAGTATTTTTGTGCTTCTTCTCTCCTTTCTTCTTCTGTTTTCTTTGGCATATATCCTCAGCCTTTGGGGGCAGATTCCAGAACGGAAGTTTTGACCATGATGGAACCCGAACTACGTAGCATGATCATCAGTTTCCTTGTTTTAAGTAACAACTATTATGTTCTAGGCAAATGTCTTAAAGTTTAGCCATGAAATATGAGTAATAATCTACTGTGATGACGTGGAGTCCAGGCTAGAATGTGGTGGCAACGATGAAAGACATAATTTTCGGAGTTGAAATGTGGATACTTGGAAGATGAGTGGTTAGTAAAGGAAGGGTGGATCATGAAATAAACTCTTTGAGCTGCTCAGGGATCACCAATTCAGCATTGTTCTATGTTTGGAGAGGCGGGCTGGCAGCCAAGAGTAATTGCTGTGAAATGAAGACTATCCTTACTGATATGTTTATTTACTGTTGTTTCTGTTATTTTGTGCATTCAATGTGGATTAAATCATTTGATATTGGCTTTGAGTGATTTGTATATCATTTGGTATTTGGTGTCTGTTTTTCCTTTATTTCAGTGCTTGTAATAATGGATTTACTATTGACGCTGCCCAATGTATCGAGTTTAGGAAGCCTTCCATTTAGGTCAATCCTTCGACATGGGTTTTCTTTGCAGACTAGATGATTTGACTAGTGGAGTTCGTGCCTTATCAAAGCTGAATGTTACCATATATGTGTAATTTTTCTTGCGGTGGCACCCGCTTTTTTTAATGTGTTGGCTGATGAGTGGAACTTTGTAAAGTATGAGGGGAGGCACAGAACAGTAAATTATGAAGACTTAGAGATGCTTTTTACTAGAGTGTGTCGTGGTTTCTCTGGGCTGCGGTAATTTGTTTTCTGCTTTCTTTTATATACAGTTTCTGTATTTGTAATACACAGAAGATTTAATACTAGTTATGCTGTGTGAAATCGTGCATTAACAAATGAATAGTTTTGAATCATGGCTAGTTTTTGGTTCCTCAAAATTGATGGCTGATGATCTTATTCCCTCTGAATTTAGGAAGAATTAGATGACATCATCAGGTATGGCTCAAAGGAACTATTTGCTGATGAGAATGATGAAGCTGGAAAATCTCGGCAGATTCATTATGATGATGCAGCCATCAATAGGTATCTGTTTCTTATGATAATGTTTATCATTTGAGATATCGAGATAAATAACCACATATATCACTGTATCTTTTGGTAGGTTACTTGATCGTGAACAGGTTGGAGATGAAGAGGCTAATTTGGATGATGCAGAAGAAGATGGATTCTTGAAGGCTTTTAAGGTTTGTTACTGTTCTTCCATGTTTCTTTGTATGGGTAGAAGCTATGTTGCATCCGTTCTTCTAAATGCTCAAAATGCCCGTCATTCAGACACTCGTCACTCGTGTATGGTATGGGAAGCATATTTTGCAATTTGCGTTACAATGTAATATGCATCAAACTCCTATATTTAGCCAGAAATGCCTTTTTGCATCTTCTAAACATCATTTACTCTAGCAATGAAAGAAATATCTGAGAATTATTAGTTACTTTTGTGTATCCATGTGTCCTTGAAATTAAATTGCGTGAATCTAACACACAGTCACATATCCGACACCGTACCTGATTCCATGTAACATTGGCTAGTTGTTCCCACTCATTTCTAGTAACATGCACATGAACGTTCCACATGTAGCTTACCTTGTTGTGTAAATCTATGTTGCATGATATGGAGGAGTCAAGCCAGGTTGGAGATGCTCTCCAACATGGTGTTTATTTGATATGCTTTGATAGTTTCTGATGCTTTTCAAAATTTGCCTACTTGAACTTGAGATTTTTAAAATTCAAAGCATGGTCTGCAGCTCTGCGTTGGTCAACTGTCCAGGGGATGCTTTGAGTTTAGGGTGAAATATGCACCAGCTAAGAAATATTTGCTTATTCTAAGTGCTTCTTGTTGTGAAAAGAAGTTTATGATGTGATCTTTTGTTCCATTTTCTTAGACTCCACCTTTCTATGAATCATTGTCACAGATTTTGAAGTACTGTAATTTGTATTTTATGACAATTATGTGTACATGTAGTTTCTCTATATAAGCTTGTACACTAGACCAATCCTCTTTTTTTCCCCGACTTTTCATGATTAACTGCCTTGGCCTTTCCACTGTTCTTCTTTGTCACTTTTCTATTTATAATATTCAACTGAGAATGTTGAGGTGGATGTGTGGTAAGACTAGACGAGACATGATTAGAAATGAAACGGTTCGTGAGATGATAGGTGTAGCACCCATAGAAGAGAAGTTGAGGGAAAATAGGCTATAAGCTTGTTTGGACATGTCTACCGTAGACCAGGAGATGCAGTAGTTAAGAGAGTGGATAGGATAGCTTTAGGTAGGAATGCTACGGGGAGGGGTAGACCTAAATTGACATTAGATGCTGTGGTGCGCAAAGATATGAGTATGGTACGTTTGTGTGAACAAGTGACCCTTGACAGAGCTCAGTGGAGGAAAAGGATTCATGTAGCCGACCCCAAGTGATTGGGACATAAGGCTCGGTTAGGACTGTTTAATCAGAAGCATCCCACATGTTCCCCAAACCCCCCCCAATGTTCCACCTTAAGGCCTGTGACCTTTAGCTATGGCCAAAGTTCCTTCGCCTTTGCTACCTCGTCAAAGGATTTTATCTGGCCACCCCACCTGGGTTGTGACCTTTACCTAGTGTCAAAGGTCCTTCGCATTTGCTACCATGTCAGAGGATTCCTTGCCTTTTGCCGGGAAACTTTCCCAGTCCATTGATACTTGATCAATATTTCGTCACATGTGACTAGTTTATTTATCCGTCTCAATGATGAATCTGCTAACCTCCACACCCAGCATAACTAGGAACTTGAACACTTTTGTGAAGTTATGTTATCAAGAATATTGTTATTCAAGTATATGATCCCCTCTTTTCCTCATGCATTTTGATGGTTTATTCAGTAATCATTTTTATACCTTAACCAAATTGTTAAGTAGAGCCTTATCTTGTTAACCATTATCATTGGTTATCTGGCTTGTCCTATTGAGGTATTTTATTGCTTCATTTTATTTTTTTCGGAAGTAACACATTTGCTTTAGGTAGCAAATTTTGAGTACATTGATGAAGTGCAAGCAGCAGCAGAGGAGCAAGCACGAAAGGCATCAATTGAAAATACCACTACCTACTCAGAAAGAGCCAACTACTGGGAAGACTTGTTAAAAGACAAATATGAAGTTAATAAAGTTGAGGAGTTCAATGCTATGGGCAAGGGAAAGAGAAGCCGTAAACAGGTAACGTTATGTCATTTTGATAGCGACATTAAGGAGTAATAAATTCAGTTTGCTTCCAGTATTATTATACTGTTTTACTAAGGGGCCGAGGGCTTATCTTCTATAAAGTATCGCTTGCTCAATGTTACTTTTTCTGGATTTTGGTTAGTTAATTAATCAACATTGCATTCCTCTCTTTTAATCAATCCTTATCCCATAGTTCTTGTTTTGTTCTTTCTAAAGCACATAACATATGAGGCTTTGCTTCATCTTGTGATGTACTATGATGTAAAGAGCTTCATTGATACCACATATTCACTTTGGAAGTTTAATTGGATTGTAGAATGATAGTTGTTGTGAAAGATTTTTGTTCTGAGCCTGAAGTCACTAACTCTGCATGAAAGCTCCAATTGCTGTTCATCCAATGTAACCATCTCTGAGAACAATCCATGACAAAAGCTTCACCTTACTGCTCATGGGGCAGGTTAGAGTTTTAGGCTGTCTTTGTTTCGACGTCAAAGCGTTTCCTGAAAAGTATTTATTATATTCTGTTGTTTGGTTGGACGAAAAGTAAGTAAAACATTTCGAAAGTGAAATGGTTTCCGTAATATGCGTCAAAAGGATTCACGTCTAAAAACTCGGCTAGTCATTTTTGTTAAATTGTGCGAGGCCACTCAACGTGTCAAGAGTTGAGACCATTTGACATTTGTGAGATCTGATTCAGTCTCTTATTATGGTCAAATGACAAAATAAAAAGCGAACCGTTTTGCAAATCCAAATGGGAGTGATAATATTCAGCCAACCATTGGGAAACAAAAATAGCAAAATATGTCTTTGCAAAATTATTTTTTATGGAAAATGTTTTTCATTGCAAAATAAAATGTTTTCCATTGAAACAAACAGGGCCTTGATGGTTTCTCATGTGCTCTTTTGGATTTTGTCAGATGATATCTGTAGAAGAAGATGACCTTGCTGGTTTGGAAGATGTAAGTTCTGACGGAGAGGACGATAATTATGAAGCTGAGTTAACTGATGGCGAAACAACTTCAACTGGACTTCCAACAGGGAGGAGGCCTTATAGAAAGAAAGCCCGGGGTACATTTTTTACGGCGAAGTATTATAATCATGCATCAATTGGAACTATTGTTTGATCATGTTTGTTAAAAACTTAATTTGCCCCGCTTTTTGCAGTGAATAGTGCTGAACCTCTTCCCTTGATGGAAGGTGAAGGGAGATCGTTTAGAGTATTGGGTTTTAATCAAAACCAAAGAGCAGCATTTGTTCAAATTTTGATGAGGTTAGTTTTGTATGTTTATTTTATTGCAGACACAGCAGCTTAGGTAATGAATTATATCATCAGAAGAGTGGGTACTTAATCCTCATAATATTTGTTGGTGATGGTGTATAATTTTCTGATGATCGATATTGTCCGGTAGATTTGGGGTTGGCCAGTATGACTGGGCAGAGTTCACACCACGTATGAAGCAGAAGACTTACGAAGAAATTAAAGAGTATGCAATCGAATCTTTGCTTGATCATAGGAATTTCTATATGTTGGGTTGCTGAGATGGCAATGTTGCTTAAGTGTATCTCCAGTTTTTTATCAGTCTCATTAAATTATGTGCAATGTCTTATAATCGTTGTTTCTTTGATGGTTGTGCTTGGGATTGCTATACAATTCACATGGTTATTTCCCTAGCTGCTTGGGTCAATTTTCTTCATCCTTAAGGCTTCTGCATGACTGGTTCGTTCTTAAGTTGGTATGTAGAACATGCGTCAAACCTTAGAATTTTGTCTTTTTCTGTCTAAAGACTCCCAAGGGTTTCTGTACCGCCGCCTTCTCTTTTCTATCATATAAATTCACCAATACACTCTGAAACTGCTGAAAAATATGTAGTTATGTTTCTCTCATTGCGGTCAAATTGTTGTCTCTTTGAAATTAGCTCTATATAGATCAGATCAATTTTTTGAAAACTGGACTGGTTAGCGAACTAGAAAAGGGACTGGGTGGACGGTTTACCGGTTCAACCGCAGTCGAACTGGAATCGAACCATCATGTCATAATTATATAAAAAGCATGAAATTGTAAAACTAACTAATTAACTAATTTAAAGAATATGTTTGAATGAATATGTAATCCTCATTATAATGTAATTTTTGTTCTATTGTTTGAGTGATCATGAACTTATTATTACTGCAGTTATAGATGATGTTTGGTGCTGCTATTCTTGCCTTTTCTTTTCCAGTTTTTTGTTTTAATCAAGTATATCTATTCTTCTGTGTGGAAAACAGAATGGTTTTATTTTATTTTGTGTTTTTGGCCAATGGATAGGAGGGTTAGAATCGTAGAAGAGGATTGGGTATTTTTCAAGACAAGTGAAGTTTGTATTGTGGTTTGTTAGTCCCACATCGTAAGTTATAAAACTTGAGCCACACTGAGCATCTATAAATGTTACTAAGGGCAAGGCAGGAAGCTGTCAACTGCCTATTTGCCAGAGATGTCTGAGCACTTGTCGCCAAGCCAGCTGTCTTCGGTTACTGTCTTCAGCTTTAACACGTAGCAGTCATGTCAAAAGTGCTTAAGTTCAAAATTTTCTCTTTCCAGTTCCAACGGTTGAACGAATTAACTGTTTGGGCCCTGCGGTTTTCACAATGTAAGCCAGTTTTGAAACATAAATGTCCAACTGGTTGAACTGGCCAGTCCGGTTTTTAAACATTGGATCAGATTTCCTTATAGGTATATATGTCCCAACTGGGTCATCACCATAAAAGGTACGAAATGCACGGGACTGGGCTGGAAAAAAGTGTGGCTAATTTTATACACTAGGAATGAGGTTTAATGACTTTTTCTTCAAGTAATGATAGTGAACAACCAACACATAAGAAGACACTCTCCTATTAAAAACAATGTAGAAAAGGATTTTTTTGGCTGAATAAGTAGAAAGCTATGTTCTAGAGAGACGTTTATTGCATTGACAAAATGGAGGTGCAAAGTAGTATTCCACATACCTATAGGAAGAATTGGAAAAGCACTGGAATGGATTGGGAAATTTACTCCATCTAGAGAAAAAGAGGTGGAGATAGTAAGACTGCGCTTAAGTGGGCTTGAGGGTTTATTTTGACGGCAGCTGGGTTGCTAATAGACTTTTGCAAAGTGAATAATAAAAGTTGATGAAAAAGAATTGGACAAAACATTTCACGAAAATCAAAAAAGGATTTTTCAGAATGAGGAATTTAAGGATTTTTTTTTGAGGATTTTCAGGATTTTTCCTGTGTCATTTTTCAAAACAATGTAGAAGAGGATTTTTCAGCTCAGTCTTTTTGGTTCTTGAGAATGGTCGCCACCTCTCCCAGGACCGTAATGATTATCCCTGCCCAAGCTTCCAATGTGAGGCTCGGATCATCAAGAGCTTCAGCCTTGTCTGCAATGTTACTTTATGTTTCAACTAAGGACCTGATTGCTGAGAAGGTCTTGGTTTGGGGGGATTGGATCAAGCCTCACTTTGCTAGTTGCACTATAAGGATTGAGCACGATTTTTATGCTATGTGACATGGACTCTTCTAAATTTAGCAGGCACCCAAGCAAATACTTTTCACTTAGATAAGGCCACCAAATGGGCTGTGTTAAAGATATGTCATGGGATATATACCTAGCAACGTTCAAGTTTACCCAAGGAAAATGTGTTGACAAGTAAGAGTATTTTTTGGTATCTGGTGTCCCCACTTAGACGCGTCCCTGCACCCTGTACTTATGGCTCATTATATAGGTAATTTTTATGTTTTCATTTCTAATTAACTAGTAAAATGATTTGTGAAGCTGAAGGGGCTCTCTAACGAAGACTTTATGAATGATCTGGCGGGTAGCTGGTGTCAAGGTTGATGCTGTTGGAGCTTGTCCCACATCCCTAGAATAGCACCTCCTAAACTCTTATATCATCCCTCATCCATGTGGGCCTCTTGACACTGCCTGGAAGTTTTTTAGATGGGGATGCTGTATGCATGAATTCTGAATATGAATAATGAAATTATGAAAAAGAAAGAATGCTGACAGATAAAACTGAATATGCATTGAATTATGTGAAGCAAACTTTTGTCTGATGTTAAGTTTCGAATGTGATTTTTTGTTTACACCCTACTGAATAATAGAATTTAAGTTCTGTTCATGTTTGCATCCTCTAGTCGTTTGGTGCATTGATTTTGTGCCTTGTCTTTGTTATCCAGGTATGGAACTCTTTTCCTGTCTCATATTGCTGAAGATATTACTGACTCACCAACCTTTTCGGGTGATTATTTATTCTCATTGGGTCTTGTGCTTCTCCTTTATTTTGTCTGTCCTTTATTTTTCCTTTTTGTCTCCCGTTGGCCATTGAGTTTTGGTTAAAAATTATGGTCTTTGCTGCAGATGGTGTTCCTAAAGAAGGACTGAGAATACTAGATGTTCTTGTTAGGCTTGCAGAGTTAATGATGATAAGGGATAAAGTAAGTTTTGTATGCTTGGTATAAGAGTTTAGATACATTGAATTTGATTTAGCAGTTACTAAACATTGGATTTTAAAGATGTCCTTGACCTGGAAGTCGTCATGGAATTTTATTCTCCCATTACCCCTCATAACTTCAAATAGTGTTTAAATTTGTGAAGCCTGGATGTTTATCCATTTTTTGTAACCTTCTATTTCACGTGTAGATGCATGACAGGAGTCTCTGGCATTTTTTTTTTCTTCCAAATGTCAGTTAATTGAAGAAAGGAAGTCCAATACGTTAGTCTTAGTTGGGTAAAACATTTACACACACTCACATGCATGGAATACTTGGATATCCCTTTGTTTTGGGAAGTGATGGTAACAAATTTCAAAGAAGACTGAAGACTTTAATCATTCCACCGGTAATTTGGTGGTATGCTCCTTTGACATGTATGGAGAAATCCTCAAGTTTAAGTGTTTTCTGGGACACAAACCTGCCAATACCCAATATGCATTGACCATTCAATAGGCTTTGAAAGTATAACCTTAAATGTTATCAACTCTCTCCATTTCTCACTTTGCGCATGGCAAAGTGTTTACGTGAGACCTATCTGTTCCTCATCTCAATCTGTCTGTGATATACGATTTGGATTAAAGTGAAATTCAGCTTAGTGATTTGTTCACCCTTCCATCAACGTGATTCTTTTCATTGTCGTTACACAAGTTCGGCAGTGAAGCTTTGGCTTCACAGGGCTGTCTTAATTTCTCTAATCCAAGTTAAGTAGATATATGTTTGTAACATAAATGACCTTGACTAACCAGTGTGTTGAACCTCTGTTGCATGGACTTTAGGATACTTGCAACTGCGGTTAGGTTATGGCATGTGTTCAACATACCTTTTGGACGTCCACCTAAATACATATCTGATAATATCTGCTCTACTGAATTATGAATTTGTTGTTATGCTGGGAGCTCTGTAAAGTGATAAAAGTTATGATCATTCTTTAAACAGTGGCATTATATATTACATTGTATTAGACATTTCTTGTACTTTTTGTTCACAACCGATATGGTATGATAGGTGAAGTTTGCAGCAGAAAACCCAAGCAGTCCCCTTTTTGCAGATGATGTAGTATCTCGTTTACCAACATTGAAAAGTGGAAGGTTTTGGAAGGAGCACCATGATCTATCACTACTGCGTGCAGTCCTAAAGTATGTCTCTTTTTTTATTTGGTTATTCTCTCTTTTGGCCTCATAAGATAGTACGCTTTGATGACTTAAGAAACAATGGAGATTGAAAGTGCATGTCCTGCATAAAGAAAAAAGAATAAGAGAGAAGTATTACAAATATATATTCACAATTAATCGTTTTAAGGCTATGAAGCACCGACACACCAAACTAGTTGCCGTATTCATATCCCGGCGTATCTGACATGGATACACCATGTGGCGTATGCCTCGTATCCACTTAATTCTTGTCATTTTCAAGCGGGGACCCATCAGGGACATTTTTGGAGACAGGCATGTCTTAAGTTAGACACCAGCGGGGACATGGAAGGAGTCAATTTGTAATTTTAAAACTTAATTTGGTGGTTGTATAATACTTAACAAAATAAAGGCAAAAATGCAAATAAAGAAATTTCGACTGTTTAATCTGCCGTTTAAATTATGTTCTCTCAATAGTGAAAGGTAAGAATTTCAAAGTATAATACGAGTTTAGGTTGTTTCTGGACACAACATTCATATGATAAACAACACCACAAAGTACAATAATATTTAACTTGAACAGGATCTATTAACATAGTATGGCTTCCTCTTCTTGAGACGAGTCCCTGCTGTGTCCGTGCCTCTACCTTTTTGGAATTGTCTTGTCGTGTGTTTGTACCCGTATCTGTGCTTCTTAGGTTGATGTGAATTTCATATTATGTCTCGTGGACCTTGTGGTAAGTTGGTAACTTTTGCATTTGTTTATTTGGGTATCACATTGGTTGTAGATCTGTTCTAGATGTCAACTTCCTAGTCTTTTATTTACTCTTACTAGAAACATAAAATTCACTTCCCATCCATTGCATTGCTTATCAATTATTTTGTTGTTGCTACTGTTTGTTAAGCATGAACTTTAGATATTGGAAGTTCCTTTTTTGGGTGGGAGGGATGGAGAGGGGATGCTTTTAGATGGTTCCCACATAGCTTCATCCTAATTTTGTGTTTCTTCTCAAGCCTTGGGAACTTCAGTCACTTTCGTAAGTCGATGTTACAAAGACACGATTTCTTAGACAATAAGCAGAGTACATGAACATACTTGTGTTTTTGTAAGTGTGTCTTCATATCAACCATCCACTCTTGGAGAACACTAGGGGTAACTCCCATTTTCATAGCATAAGCCATTAAACCTATTGGAAATTTGTGTGAGTGCCAATCCAGTTGTTTTGATGTTTATTTCCCAATTATGCTACAAGCCCCAATGAAAAACCATATTGGCGTAATATTCGGGCCCTGTTTATTTAGCTAAACTAGTTGTGAGGGACATATAATCTGCAGTGATAACTGATCCCCTTGGACTAATATTGAGGAAAATAATAATAGACAATTGCCCTTTGTTTTGTGTATCGCATGTACTATGGATATCATAAATCTGATGGATATTTGATTCTGACCATGAAAGCTCAAACCAAATGCAGAATATGTTGTCTCCTTGGATTTATAGTCCAATTCAATGCTCTAATCCGGTTTATAGTCCAATTCAATGCTCTAATCCAGATAAACGGGACATTAGAGAATTAATGTACTAGGACCACAGCATTGTTTTGCAATTTGTTATGGGTACTTGAAGTTTTTTCTGTAGTAACTTGTTTGGCTGTGTTAAGGCATGGCTACGGAAGATGGCAAGCTATTGTTGATGACAAGGACCTGAGGGTTCAGGAGCTCATATGTCAGGAGCTCAATCTTCCGTTCATAACCCTGCCTGTGCCGGGAGCATCTCAAGCACAAGATGCTGCAAATATTGCTGCTACTGAAACACCTGCGAACCAGACTAAGGAAACAGGTGGTGGGCCTGATTTAGCAGCTGAAGCTGCACAGGGAGCACCAGATGCTCCTAACCGAACACAGCTATATCCAGATTCTAATACATTGTATCACTTTAGAGAAATGCAGAGAAGACAGGTTGAGTTTGTCAAGAAAAGGGTGCTTCTTTTGGAGAAAGCACTAAATGCAGAGTTACAAAAAGAAGCCTTTGTAAGTTTATGCTTCCTGCACATTTTAAACTTGTCTCCTTGCTTAGCTTGCTATATCTTTTAAGTATGTTTAGGAACTTTTTGCTTGGACTTTTCGAACTACTTTTTGATGAGCCAAGTTAAACAAAATGATTGGTCTTTGCAGGTTTCTTTTCTTATTTGTTTTCTTTCTTTCTATTTAAGGAAAATCAAAAGCATGACATCCTTGTCGTTTTCCCTCAGTATTATACTAAAGCTAAGAAAACATAACAAAGGTGTCTTGGGGTGCTGTGGGTTGAATCTTATGTGGTAACTCAGAAATGCCCAAGTTTCAGTTTGGGTAGCATGAAGATGCTGCAAAAATGTTGCTACTGACTAAATTCAAGCTTTCAAATCCAAAAGTTTTAGCTTTTCTGTTGTTTTGCCCGAGTGAGTTTCTCTACTGTTTTGCCCGCCCCCGGTCTCTACTGTTTTGCCCGAGTGAGTTTCACTGGAAACTGGTAGGACAATAAATCTTGAAACTTTGTTCCTGCTGCCAATGATTCGTCTTTTTGAGGTCAATGGTAAGGCAAATCATCATTGAATTTGGGGGTTTTAAAGCTGTGGGAAGGTACTAGGATTTATATAGATAGATAAGATTGGGATTGTCTTGATTATAAAGATGATTTCTGGACTTGGAATCTCGTATTGAATTGCTTTACGTTCACCCACTAAGGCTAGGGCCTTGTGACTTACAAGATACTTAAATTGCGCGAAAATTTTCCTAAATGGATTCTCTATTATTGAGCAGTTTGTAGAATCATAGATAAAGTCTGCTAGTTGTCTTGGACATCTTTTTTATACATCCATAAGTTGGTGTCTTTGAAGCCAAGATCGAAAGGTCACTATTTTCTGAACTTGGTTTCATAAATCTGACATCAAGATCAATTACCACACCTAAGCCCCCATAGAAGCCGTTCGTGTAAATGCAATGCAATCCTTGAAAGTTGAAATATGTGAAGGCTAATTGTCAAAATGTTCTGCCTTAATAAGGAAAAGTGGCGTGCTATCTGATATGCTATTTTTCTATTGAGTATGTTTATTCGTGGGTAAAGTAGACCTCTTGACTGCACCAACACTCATATGAAGATGGTACACTTGATGGGTTTGAAGAAAACATGGAGCTTGAAAAGTCAATTACAGAACCTTGTGGATTTTGATGGTTTGAAAATTGTTGCTGACTTGCTGCCAGCGGCAGTTAGTTCTATAGAAAGGGTATTTGTGCTAGATGTTGTGGGCCCAATTCTGTTTTATTTCCATTGGTAGAAACATTTTTTCGTGTTTCATTTGAAAAAGATGAAACAAGTCTGTGATTTTTGCATACCCGAAAGTGACCCTGTTGTTATTTCCAAATTCGAACAGTTGTCATTGGGTTTGAGCTACTCTTAAAGAAATGCTCTGGCTGTTTAGGCACTTTCGTTTATCTATCTATATATATACACACACACACATATAACTTGATTTTGGAAGGAGAACATGCTAGTCTAATTGGGCCTTGTTTTCGTCAAAAGACCACCTCAGTAACTTTGCTTTTGCTGTCTATTTTGTTTCACGTATTGTTTTCGTTATAATTTTTTGCAACAAATTCTTGAGTAGTTTATTTTTCACTCTAGAATGGATCTTTTGACGACATTGTTCAAAAAAGCTCAGGCACATTCCAGAAACTACTCTGCAAAATGCATTTGTATAAGCGGAATAACGTCTGACTACCGTGAAACTCTCACCATTCAAACAAACTTGCACCATGATCCCATTGAATTGGCTACGAAATTGTTGAGATCTTGATTACGTCTCTTACCTGCTATCTTTTCTGTTATTTATTCAGCACGCATACAACTATCAAGAGTGGCAAAAATTTCTGGCCTACAAGATGTTATCATGTAGTTAGTATCTTCTCAGCCCAAAATGCTAAAAGGGAGAGCTCAAATATGCAAATCTTTTTTGCCATTTGTTTTATCGAAATTTTTGAAGTTACTGAAGTAGGGATCTAGTTTCTGTCATTTTCCTATGCATTTGGAGACAATGTTAAAAATCCCTTCAAAGTCGGCGCACTGTCCTTTGTGGTTAATCCTCACTATTTGATATGGTAGGGTCAGGAAAATACAAATGAGAATGCTGGTGGAGAACCGGAAGCTGAAGTGAGGGTTGTAGATATACCAAGTCCATCTTCGGCAGAGATTGATGCCAAAGCTAGTAATCATTTACCACAAGTAGATGTGATCAGTAAGTGTACTCACTGCTTCTCGAAATTTTATCACTGTAAGTCATGAGCAATGGTTTGTAACTCTCAGTTACAAAACCACTAATGTATGACGTTCTTTCATACTTCGATGTGTTTGTTTCATTGTATCATTAGGCCTCAAAAGAAACATTTCGTATAGGTAATGCCGGAGGCTACTGGGCATACTACTTGTTGGGGTCACTGTTTCAGCGGTTAAACTAACCTTGAGGTTGTGGGTTTGTACTGGAGCACAACCATTTTTGTACTGGGCGTACTTTTTAAAAACCCTACGGCATCGTTGGCACAATGCCATCACTGCTTTAACTTGTACTTTCCCATAGTTGAACATGTAGCATCCTCAACTAAGAAGCGTGGACACTTATATGGAGTCGGCCTGTGAGTTGGATGCCCAATGTTGACAATGACATTCCATCCTCCTAAAACTAATTGCATAATATCACATATACTTAACTGGCAGCAAGACTATGTGAACCCTCTGAAGATAATGTGTTAAGGTGCCTGTTCTAGGAATGCAATTTTACAACAATTTTTTTGTGTTCTTTAAATGTGTTGCGTGCTCCTTCTACACCTGGTTAAATAATGCCTCCATGACTGGTGTATGTGAGCCTTGGCGCTAGGCTGTTGGCTTAATGGTGGTTGCCTCCGAAATATTGCTACATCTTTGGTGATTGTTTCCACTTGTTTTTGCCAAAAACTGCATAATGTCTAATTGTGATCCCTATAAATTGGATCTGATTTTTACCTCTCTCATGGGGGCATTGTTAAGAGCTTGCCCCACATTGATCAACTAATACCTCCAAAACTAGTGGTCAAGCAAGAATGTGCCTACATCTGTGATGCGCTTCATTGATTAGTGAAGGGAGTGAGCCCTTGGGGCTAACGTTGCCACTGGGGTCGCTCCTCTTACTCTAGGATTGCACTCTTATGGAAAGATGAGTGGTAGCTAAAACTCAAAAAGCCTTCTGCCAAAGTTAGACCTTTGTGATACATAATTCCTTCCATGTTAAAGTTACCAATTATGTAGCATCAACAATCCTAGAGGCCGGCGTGTCCTCATGTTTGACACGGGGACACGCGGGGGACATGGCAAAATACATATGGGACACGCCACAATAAATTTAATTAATTTTTTTAGGGGGACATGGGAGGGACACGACTGGAGACACGACAAGAGATAAATATCCAAAATTTTTAAAACATTGGGGGGTAAATGTGTAATTGCTTCAAGTATTTTGGATTAGGAGTGTTTTATGATGTATATATGATGCTTGTGTATAAATATTGAAGCCTCAAGCTTATACACCTAACTATATTTTCACTCGTAGACAATAAATTTTATCTATTTATTTATTTTCTCTGTGTCCCCTGTCATGTCAGTGTCCCCATGTTTTAAGAAATCCTGTGCCCGTATCCGAGTCTGTATCTGTGTCGGTGCTACATAGATTACCAATTGTCCCAAAAGTTTAAGTTAGGTAATGACCCAACAACGTATATCAAGCTATCTAGATCACTCCCTTACTTGCAATGTAAATGCATTCGAAAATATATATCGAGGTATCCAACTGTTGTTATAATGGTATTGGCTGATATTGTTTGCATTTCAGTCCTCCAGGAGTTTGAGTTTTACTGCCTAGTTTCTCCTAGCTTAAAGCAGTTAATATGTGGTGCTGGAATTATTAAAAAAAAAATCGTAGATAACCATGGGCTCACTGTTTTACTTCTCCCTTTTGTGTATCATTTGAAAATGAGATTCTTGTTGGATACAGCTGAAATGCTTTTTCTGTGTAGCTCCAGAAGAAATTTCAGTCGCTGTCTGTGATGATAACCCAGATCGTGTGGAAATGGCTCAGCTTTATAACAAGGTAAAGTGTGTATGGTAAAGTTTTGGTAACTTGTATAATGATTGGACATGTTACTTAACATTTAAGATAATGCACCATATTCTCTACCAGAGAAAATCTTGACTCCTTTTGTCACATTTTCACAATCATTCTCTAGATGATTGTGAAAACTGTCCACACTGAGCAAAAAGAGCACTTTCTCGACAAGAATTAATTAAGATCGTTCTTCTATTTGGGGGATAGAAAAAAACTCGATTCTTTTCTCTCACCAAGATACATTATCCGTTGACTGGTTAATACAGTAGGAATGACTATAGAAAGAGAATTAAAGTGGGAGGGAGGGAGGGAGTATACTGAAGGTTGTGAGCACTAATGTATCTCTCTCTCTCTCTCTCTCTCTCAATGTAGATGTGTAAGGTAGTGGGAGAAAACAAGGACTCAATGGTGGAAAATTTGGCAAATGAACCAGCAGGTTTCCAGGAGAGGAAGAACCTCATTCCACTAGAAACTATTTGTAATGGTATAAACAGAATTCTCTCTCCTGTTCAGCAGAATTGTTCTAGCTCCCAAGAACGCAAACCAAATGCGGATTCACAGTTGGAGGAACCGAACAAAATTGCTGGAGATGACCAAACACCTTGTCCTGAAGCAACTACCGATGTCAAGGTGCCAACAACGGAGTCGGGATATCGAACAGATTCATGCCCGCCTCATTCCGAAGCTCCATCTTCTCCCACCAATGGAGCTGGAGATGACTTGGAAATGGAAGAAAAGCAGGAGGATGCCTATTCAAGTGCTGATGGTTCAACCGATGAAAGCACAGGGAAATAGTCCGCGGGGTCATCATTTTTATGATTAGAAATAAGACAAACAATGTTTCTGGCAAAAGTGCCTGAACTGGTTTTAGACTAATTTGTTTTGGGTTTTTCCCGAGATCATTTGACTCGGGTAATAACAATTTGACAGTTCTAGAATAACTTCTTAGACTTGACTTATGGAACTTTAGCTGTGTTCTTTTCTTTTCTTCTGGTTGGTTTTGTTGATTCTTGGAGAAGTGCTTTGGGAAGAGACAGGTTCTCGATCGATGATCGTGGCTACCCTTTACGCACCAATGAATTCCTCATTTGTCTAACCCTTACATGTAAGATTTTCAATCTACTGAATGGACCAAGAAAATTGTCTACATATCTGATGGAGGATAGAGTGGTTAGAGAATTCACCAACATAGAGCTCTTTGTTGTTAAAGCTGTCTGCTTCCTTGCCTTTGGTAGCTGATATGATGGCTTTTTCATTAGTGGATTGTGTGAGGAGAACAAGAAACTATGGAAGCGAGAATGTAAAAAGATGGCCAACTAGTCTAGCGCCACATGCAAAAGCCACAATTTCTTCCTATAGCGGCGAACGACAACATAAAATGGACTGAAACGAAAAGAATCGATCATAATATTTATACAAATTCTGAGGCTTCTCTTGCAAAACTTGTTGAATGTCGATCTGCATTTATCCCATCGAAACTCAGCTTGTAAATGTCGCGAATATCCAACCTGTTCATACATTGATCCCATCTAAACTCATTGACAATTCATAAATCAAAGAGATAAGTGGATCATACCATCTTAGATAAATCGGGGTCCAATAAGTGATAAACAATCGGAAAACATCCCCAACTTATCTAACTAATCCAAACGTTCAAAATGCAGCCAAAAACTTATCTCAACCTGCCATGCAGCCAAAAAAATATCCCAAAATCAATTCATACTATGACCTTCATTTTAACCAACAGAGGTCCCCATCTTGCTCTCCAGTCGCTGCGTCCTCCCCATTTTCGCTACCTGGAACTAACCCTGGTGTGGGTTGCCCAATAGGTGTATGCAATAGTGGGCGTCTTTTTTGCTTTGTCGCCATTTAGGTCGCCAGATCTGCATTTTCAATGTAGCATAAGAATTGCTTCTTCTCCATTATCAGAAGAATGAAGGTGATGACTGATGATTGAATGGGTGAACCGAATGATTCACGATTCACCGGTTTGATTCATCCTCACCCCCGGAATACAGCTATTTTTTCATTTCATGGAATCTATTCCTATCTGTTGTAAAATTTAAATCGTGAATAGTACGACTGTAACAACTATGCGGCTTAACTTCTAAATGTCGCAACAACTTCAATAAACAAGTCAACAGACAATAGTTTGCACTTTGCAATGCATTTATTATTATTATTATTATTATTTTTGGAACGTGTTATGAATGCATTGATAAAGATAAGGAAAAGTATAACTGTGCTGCCGCTGTTACAATAATTAAGACACGCCAGCGACGGGCGAAGGCCAACTAGGGCCTAAGGAACAAAACACAGAGTACAGAATCGCAAACACAAAATACAAAACAAACTATGCTATCGCCAGAAGATAATGGCCAACAAAAGGCTGAGGGAGGCCGACGACGGGCAAAGGCCAACCTAAGGCCTAAAGAACAGAGCACATTGTGAGCATGTGTGTGCGGCAACAAAACTACAACAAAATAAAATTAACTATAGCTAATTAAACTTCTACTAAGAAGAAACAAGAAGAAATCGCATCCGCGAGACCGCCACTGATTTTTTTTTTTTTTTGAACTGGTCAATACGATATACCAAGTACATGTGAACGACCTGAAGGTGCAACTATATTAGCTCGCTGGCTTGGTGTGGAGTTGAGCCTTTCGAGGAGTGACCGGTATTTCTGCTCAAATTCAGCAATACTATCAGTTTTAATGGGAGAAAATTAAACAAGACCTAAGAGAAAATACAAAACCAACACAGGGAAGATAAGGTTCTGTGCCTGGAGATGCCTTGCCACATCTTCTCTAGTCAAATTCTCCTCATTCATCCACTCCATAATCCTTTCAGGTGCAGCCTCTGCATTAGAGAGGAGTCATGAGTAGCAAAAGAAAGGCCGACCGATGTGGAAATTTTAAAGCATGATCAGCCAAGAGAAAAAACAGTGATTTCAACTACCAGGAATACTTCAAACTTTCCTGTCTGGCTTGAATTTGTGAAGAACGGAGACCTTATTACTTTGCCTCCAACTTATCCTTTGGCACAAACGATCGACAACTGAGATAAGCAAAAACTGAGACCATGCAACAAATGGGATCGACCTCGCCCAACATGAGTTTTCCTGCAACAACTGATCAGATCTCATCTCATGGGGACTTTCTTGCAGGAGAAAAAAACAGTGCATGTTTGGGATAAGCAAAAAACAATGCATAGTTAGGAGAAAGAAAGAATAGGAACCTCTTTAAATTGCAAAAGAACAGTGCACATTAATTTGGAGCAAGCAAAAAATAGGCTTTCTCTCCATATTTTCGTTGCATCACATTCGAAGTATGTTCAACAACCATCCACAAAATCACTTCAATTCCTTAAGAAAGATAAATCCAGTAGACATCCAAAAATTTGTGCGAGTTCAGTGATAATAGAAAACAACCCCTGACATTACATAAAAGCCCAATCCGATGGTTGAAAATTGCAAATTAAATGTAAACTGAGGGCACTTCAGTTCAGGAGGTACCGTAGCAGTAAGATCTCTAGGAATGGAGGGCAAACATTTGGCCAAGGAGGTGTACATCGACATCGGCGTTTCTTTCAGTAAGTCTAGAACCACAAATTAACACACTGTAGGTGCGGGTTTTGCGCAAAGTAGCTGACGTGTGAATCTACGTGAGCTGGAGAGGTAAAGAATGGTTAGTGTTTAGAACAGAGGGATAGAGGAGACATGCAGCGTGCGACCGTGCCCGAGTCATCAGGGCTGCCTACGTATCCCAGTGCGCAGGGAATCAGGTCAAACGTAGTTCCATCTTTTCTGAGGGAGATGGTCTCTCATTCTCTCTACAAATCTGTCTTTCTCTCTCTCTCTAGAGGAGATGACCCTCTCTCTCTCTAGAGCTCTCTCTGTTCGCCTCTTCGTAAATGAATACCAGCACTGGTATTTATAGGCAGAGACCAAAGCCTTTGCTGGACCCACCTTATCGCGGACGTTGTGCCAGCGCGCTACCCTGTCAGCGCGTGGCCCTGTCGATGTCCTGCCAGCGCGCTATCCTGTCAGCGTGCGGCCCTGTCGCGACCCTGCCAGCGCGCTATCCTGTCAGCGCACCGCCCTGTCTGCACGCGGCCCTGCCAGCGCGCGACCCTGTCAGCGCGCTATCCTGTCAGCGCGCGGCCCTGTCAGCGCGCGACCCTGCCAGCGCGCGACCCTGCCAGCGCGCTATCCTGTCAGCGCACGGCCCTACCAGCGCGCGGCCCTGCCAGCGCGCTATCCTGTCAGCGCACGGCCCTGCCAGCGCGCGGCCCTACCAGCGCGCTATCCTGTCAGCGCACGGCCCTATCGCGGCCCTTGCTGCCAAAGTCTGCCTGACGCAAGCCTTCCTGCTTGTTGAAAGTCATCTACATCTCCAACAGGCCTCAGCCTGTCTGCTGCGTGTCATTCATCGACAGGTGCCATATGTCTTCTTTTGATAAGGTGGTCAGAACTCTGACCTAGTCAACTAGTGTAATTTTGACCGTTCCTACAATAGCCCCCTGACTGATAGAAGTGTTTATGTCACACACTTCTATCAGGCATAAACGAGTGAGCCGTATCGGCATTTTCTTTGAGCATTATCGTTGGGTTGATAACCGCTTGTATAAGCTTGGAGGCTCTATCTGGAATAACGCGGCTCTTGGCTCGCAACTTTAGTAGACGTGCTAGCTCTCATTCTTTCTGCTTGGAACTCAGCCATGGGCATCTCGCGCTACTCGCCGCAGTCTGCGGCCTTGTCTGGGCGTGGCCCTGTCAGCGCGTGGCCCTGTTTGCGTGCTACCCTGCCAGCGCGCAGACAGCCCTGTCTGCGGCCCTGCGCGGCCCTATCACGGCTCTGTCTGCGCAGGTTTGTCGCGGCTTGATATGCACTTTGGCACCTGTTCGGGCCACCTCGCGCTAACTCCGGCACCTATTCGGTGCATCTCGCGCTGCTCGCCCTTTTAGCATGATTCGAATCCGGGCACTGCTCGTGAATTTCGCGCTACTTGCCCTTGATCAGACTCGCTAACTCGCACTGCTCGGTACGCGGCGCTGCCGCTTCTGATCGTGACTCGCGCTTAACTTCGCACTGTTTCTGGTACATCTTCGTAGTTATCGCCTTGATCAGACTCGCTAACTCTCGCACTGCTCGATACATCTAGCTGGCCGCCTTGATCAGACTCGCTTAACCTCGCACTGCTCGGTACATTCGCTATTCGCCTCGATCCTTGATCGACTCGCGCTAACTCTGGTGTCTTTTCTAGTTATGGGATGTTCTCCCCTTGGACACATTGATCTGTCTGAATTTGATTTTGCTCGGGGCATGACCACTAGGCAGTGCACTTTGAGAGTATGTCGGGTGATCACGCCTCCGTTTCTTGATCACAATAAGTGGTGCCCACCAGGCTAACTCGCGGGGTAGCCCCCACTAGGCTAACTCGCGACACTTTATATATCTCGTGGTATTTTTGGGTTCTTCAATATAAAGGGATGAGTATGTGAAAGCATAACACCCCTCTCTAAGAAATTGTTGAAGTGGTGTTGCGCAGATGAATGGCTCATGAGAGCACCTTTTGGCACCTCCAGCCACGTGGTGTGGCAAGCAGATATGAGCAGTATTAATAGCTGAGCCTCCATACGTGGCACGTAGATAATGCATAGATAAGACAAATTGGTTCCCTTGACCACCATGAGAGCACGTGGGACTTTGTAAATGTGTCCACCATAATGGATAAATACATGTGTAAATCCAATTAATTCCTGGAAGTTGAGACAAAGAAAAAACCCAGCGCATAACTATTGGCCGAAGATAGTTCCTGCGGAAAACTTGGCTCCACGGTGGCTCCCGCGACAAACTCTCCACAGCGGATGATTTGCTTCCATGTCGGCTTCCGCTAGAAATATGTTCGACGGGGAAATAGAATGAATACCGAGCCTTTGGAGAGGCTACTTACTTGGAGTCTCATGGGTCACGATAATCCAATTGGGAAAGATAAATTGAAGAATAATGTGTATAGGCTTTTTTTTTTTTTTTTTACATGCATTTCCTGTGTAGGAGGTTTTCTTCTTTCTGACTTGAATAATAGATAATTATTTCGATGGCCTCGCGATGATTCGCTTGCCGCAGACTGACTACGGCCATTGGGAATCACCATCACGGCATGCTAGCGAGCCGAAAATCAATTTCAGAAGCCCGGTTTATCTCTCGCGGCACCCCGATATGGTAAATTGTACTCCACGTCCCATGATTTATATTGATGTTCAATGATGGCTCTCACAGCAAATTCAGTTGTGCGGTGGTTCCCGCGATACTCATCTTGTAAGTGGATATTTTGCTGTGTTTTCATCTCCGCCGTAGCCCCCGCGGAGTGACCCGTTCGGCATGTTCGTCGAGGATTGATTCCAGCATTGATCGGTACAACTCTCGCGGTGGCTTCGTCGTTGCGTTGGTTTGTTATTACGAAGCCCAATATGTGGAAAGTGATAGAAAATGCTACCGGTAGAGTGTTTGCCGCTACGATGGATCCATGAGTATTGTTAAATTGGCTCCCATTAGTACAGTCCCATGAACGGTGTTAATATGAGTGGTGATTCTTGTGACTGGTGGTACTTCACAACTCCGCAGCCATGTGCGACTCTCGTGGCAAAAGAGATGAGTTAGCCCGTTCGATTTGCTTCTACGCGATTGCTCTCGCAGCGCATTCACCTTCGCGATGGTCTCGCGGCCCATTTGTCTCCGCGATGGTTCTCGCGGCACATTGTTCTCCCGCGATAGACTTACTCCCGCTGTACTACTCTTGCGGCCACACAATCTCGCGCGACGCTGGATTATACTCCCACGTCTCCCACAGTAAATTCGGCCGCGCGATGGCTCCCGCGATACTCGCCTTTGAAGGGGATATTTTTGCTTTCTGTTTGCAACTCCGCGGTAGCTCCCGCGGAGTGACCGTTCCAGCATGTTTGCTTAAGGTCAATTCTGGGAGCTTGATTTTTTTTTTTTTTTTGCCTCCTGGCATATTCCGCGCCAATGGTCAAACGCGTATCTTGTGGCACACTCGCCATCATTACACTTCTGTGCGATGATTCCCGCGACTCGTAGTGTTCCCGGCAATTCGCGACTCCGCGACCATGTGCAACTCTCACGGAAAAAAATAGATGAGTTAGGTTCATAATGAGGGTGTTTCGCATGACCCAGCTGCAACATTTAGGTTCATTGCTTCCTTTCTAGCTTCCGGAAATAAGGGCGATGGAAGGAAGACCATCTCAATCGATCTCTGCGGTTGGGACTGATTCTCGCGGCATGTTCGCCGCCTGTTGCCAAGCGAACTTTGCGGGGATGAGTGGCAGCGACTTCTTCTCTGCAGTGATCCCTTGCGTCAGGCCCTTTTTCATCATCATTTTTTTTTAATCTTTTTTTTTTTTGATCCCCTCTGTTGGTAATGACTCCCGTGACTGGGAGTGACCTTCGCGACATGTTCACTTGGTTTCCGCTTCGCGGCCCCTTCGCCGTCGCGGAGTTAACATATTTCGTTGTGATGATGATTAAACATGGGCTGACCCTCGACGATTGGAAGTGACCTTCACGGCATGTAGAGCTCCGTGAGGATGAGCGGTGTTTCTTGTGATGGATTCACCTCTGAGTAACTTCCATGGCTTATGATTCTCACGACAGGTTCACCAAGGATGTTTATAGTAGATCGATTTGAATCCGCGGAACCTTCACAATCGCGGTACTCCAGCGCGTAAAGTCAAAACCGGCGGTGGGTTGTGGTAAGATAATCCCTCTCGTTCATTGTGCGGCACATGCGTAGACCACATATTTGTAATTAGAAATAAAAAATCCAAAATGTAGAGTACAGTAGACAAATGAGTAAATTGGGAAACCCAATTTGGAGAGAGAAATGGACCCACAATATATAAAAAGATGCAGCAATCGTGAAGAGAGTTAATAGAGAGTCTGAATAGAGTCAATCTTTGAGAGATTTCAATCTCTCTCTCTCTCTCTCTCTCTCTCTTTTTCTCTTTTTTTTTCTTTTAAGTAATAAAGGAGTAGATCTGACCTTTCCTTCTTAATTGGGGATTTTGATGAGTCGTTCTAGGAGGAATACCAACACGAGCATCTTTAGGCGCCGGTTCTGTAAGCATAGAGACCTTCAAATTATCTGGCTCTTTCGCTCTGGAGTAGGGCCTGCAAAAAACCCTGCTGCTCTTGATTCTCATCTTCTATATTCACAGGTGGTTCTTGCAAACAGCCATGAAACTAAACAGCCAACCAATCCACCTCCCCAGCAGAGTCGCCTGTTGTAGGTGCGGGTTTTGCACAAAGTAGCTGACGTGTGAATCTACGTGAGCTGGAGAGGTAAAGAATGGTTAGTGTTTAGAACACAGGGATAGAGGAGACATGCAGCGTGCGACCGTCGAGTCATCAGGACTGCCTATGTATCCCGGTGCGCAGGGAATCAGGTCAAACGTAGTTCCATCTTTTCTGAGGGAGATGGTCTCTCATTCTCTCTACAAATCTGTCTTTCTCTCTCTCTCTAGAGGAGATGACCCTCTCTCTCTCTAGAGCTCTCTCTGTCCGCCTCTTCGTAAATGAATACCAGCACTGGTATTTATAGGCAGAGACCAAAGCCTTTGCTGGACCCACCTTATCGCGGACGTTGTGCCAGCGCGCTACCCTGTCAGCGCGTGGCCCTGTCGATGTCCTGCCAGCGCGCTATCCTGTCAGCGTGCGGCCCTGTCGCGACCCTGCCAGCGCGCTATCCTGTCAGCGCACCGCCCTGTCTGCGCGCGGCCCTGCCAGCGCGCGACCCTGCTAGCGCGCTATCCTGTCAGCGCACGGCCCTGTCTGCGCGCGGCCCTGCCAGCGCGCGACCCTGCCAGCGCACTATCCTGTCAGCGCACGGCCCTGTCTGCGCGTAGCCCTGCCAGCACGCGACCCTGCCAGCGCGCTATCCTGTCAGCGCACGGCCCTGCCAGCGCGCGGCCCTGCCAGCGCGCTATCCTGTCAGCGCACGGCCCTGTCAGCGCGCGGCCCTGCCAGCGCGCTATCCTGTCAGCGCACGGCCCTATCGCGGCCCTTGCTGCCAAAGTCTGCCTGACGCAAGCCTTCCTGCTTGTTGAAAGTCATCTACATCTCCAACAGGCCTCAGCCTGTCTGCTGCGTGTCATTCATCGACAGGTGCCATATGTCTTCTTTTGATAAGGTGGTCAGAACTCTGACCTAGTCAACTAGTGTAATTTTGACCGTTCCTACACACACCAAACAAACAAACACACTTCATGGATGTTTCATCCTTTACCTATATCAACTAGTACAAAGGTTTTGAAAAATATTAGTATTTACCCATACAAACCGTTGTTGTAGCATAATTAATCTGAACTTCACATGATTTTTTTTTTTTTTTTGATAACTCGGTATACAACCTAATAGACCGACTAATGTCACGGTGCATTTCTTGTTTCAGCTTTCAAATCCGGATGGGAGTTTTATTTCCCTTTTTTTGTTCTTTTCCTTTTCTTTTTACGTCGTATCACTCCTAATGATCGACGTAAATAACATAGGAGTTGGCTTTGTATACAGTACTCTTTTGGACTGAAATCTTGCTTCCATGATAGTTTTAAGCTTGTGATTGCGAAAACCGCAATTAGGGCAAGTCTTTTTTTTTTTTGTCTCCCACAGTTCCTCTTCTCTGATCAAATCTAAATAGCCACCTTTTTTTTGTAGAGAAAATTATCTGAAACACTGCAATTGACCTTGAATTGCTTGAATGATCTTTGTTGGGCTCACAGGTAGAGACGGATTTAAGAGTGAGCATATGGGGGGCCAAGGTCCCACGCGGTTTCGGGGTTTTTTATTTTATTTAAATAATATTAATATTAGTTTTTTTTTGTTTGTTGAGAACACCTGAGTATTGTATTTTGTATTGGGTGTTATTTAGACATGTAAATGTTTTAAAAATATGTTTGTTTCGGGTCTCAAACCCCAATTTTTCTCTTTGCACATGGTCTCCCGTAAGTTTTTCCTTCAATTATTAATCTCATTTTTTTTTATCTCTCTGCACTTAGTACCCAAAAAACTCTCCTTCAAAATCTAAACCAAACGAACTATTAGATTCCCGAATCTTGAAATTTCAAAATCTTGTTCATTGTTCGACTCCCGCATTTATAAAATCCTGGTTCCGTCCCTGCTTACAGGTTTGGAGTCCTGTTCTTGTGCAGCTACATTACCCTCCCACTGTATGCCCTTATAGCCCACTAGCCCAGGTACTTGCTCAAATGAAAATCTCATCTCTTCCTCTAATTTGTGGGCGCCATGAAAGAATTTTTTTTTCTCATTGAACGAACTTTATTATCACAAAAGTCTTGGACAACACTGATCCATAGGAAGCATGGACACTTTTAAGACGGTGACGTGTCCATGTCGGAACACCAACGGTTATTGGACAATGAGAGACTCATGTCCATCATAAAACATAATACCGTTTCGACAAAACTAGTAATCTCAGGAAAAGGTTAAAAGTCATTTTCTCTAAATTGTGTCCTCTCTTTGACAATTTCAATGGATTATATATTTTGCCTTCCACAATTTTGAGACCCTTATTCCTGAAATAATGTTTGAGCAAAAAATAGGGACACTCAAATTTGCCTCAAAGTGGTATAGGTACCATCTACTTTGCGATAACTAGACATGTAACTCAAACTCGTGTTTTGATCTTTGAAATCAAGCCCAAAAGAAGAGTATTGATGACTGGAGTCAAGCTGTCCAATCTTACAACACGAGAATAAGTTTTTAATCTTAGGTGCAATGGCTGTCGGTAGTTTTTTGTTTGTCATAAGTATTCTTTTTGTGTGTTGATAGAGATGCACACATGTGGACGTTCAGGACGGCTGGCACTGAGCAAGTTGCAATAGAGCTTACTGAGGTAGAGCTAGTCACAGCACAGCCAACCCAACCAGCCCAGGCACACGGACTTGATTGAGCAATTTCCGTTACTTGCTTTTTAGTCAATGAAGCAATCAGATTTGGCGAATCCAAATGTCAAATATGCCAAAGCCCGTTTGAGCATAGAGAAACGTACAAGTCGTCCCTGCATGCAATCATATTTTTCATAAGGAGTGCATCATTGTGTGGTGGCCATCACGCACACACTGCCCTATATGCCGCCATGACTATGTAGGTTGGGAACCTGGAGTGTAGTCCTTGATACACCTTGAAATATGTTACGATTTTCCTTTTTGTCTTACTTTACTCACTTATATGTAAAGTGTAGAATAATTCAAACATCGTCGATAATTTGAATACATGTCTGTTCAAATTTTTTACTTGCATAGATATCACATGCACAACCCATGATATCGTAGATATATAAAATTTCTTACACTATTGCTAGTGGAGTGTTTCGGATTTGGTAGTGACTACGAAGAGTTATACAATTGCGTTCTCACTCCTTTCAATCTTTGTATCCGTTACAAGTGATAGAATAAAATTCTTTCTTACTGTTTAGGAAAAAAAACCATGAAGAGTAAAAAAGGCATATGATCGGTATTTCATTTAGTCTAAGGTTCTTTTGTTAACTTTTAGCCTTCAAAAAAACAGGAGCTAAAAACTGAAGTAAGTTAGCCAAGTTAGCTAGCCCACTTCTTAGGATCCGAAGAAGCGCATAACCCAGGAAGATCGATGCTGAAAAATCTTCCCTGCAGAAATATTTACGTGATCGATTTGCGTTGCTGTCTTGTGGCCATTTTGAAAATGTGGCATGGGCACAACAACAGCACGGGTACGGAAAAAGTATGGAACATGCACGAAAAAAGCACGGACAAGGAACGACATGAGTAAATATAATAGGACAAGTTGTTATATTTATTTTCTAATATTTTTGTGTAAATTACTTAAATTTTGATCTTTAAAATCAGGCCCAAGAGAGGAGTACTGATAACTAGAGTCAAGCTGTTCAATCTTACAACGAAAATAAGTTTTTAATTTTAGGTGCAATGGTTGTCGGTAGTTTTTTTGTTTGTCATAAGTATTCGTTTTGTGTGTTGGTGGAGCACACATCCGGATGCTCAGGAGGGCTGGCGTTGAGCAAGCCGCAATAGAGCCCCCCGCTAACCCTGATGATGTATATTAGAAAAAAAAAAAACTAAATCTTGCAGTCCCCCTTGATCTCCTTACTGCCATTCTCTACAGCATTCATATCACTCCTAACCGTGCATCTACCCCTATCAACAAAATAAGATTGAAAAAAAAGGAATAGAGAAATAACCCAAAACACAAAGAAAGCTTGACGGAAGCTTGATCATTGTCCACAACCAGAACCCTGCATGCCCACAGGAAACTGGTCACTGGGTTCATCCATACTTCGAAAAAAAAAGAAAGCTTGAGGGAAGCTTGATCATCGTCCACAGCTAGAACTCGCATGCCCACAGTGGCCAGTTCATCCATACATCGAAGAAGAAGAAGAAATCTTTAGGGAAGCTTGATCATCGTCCCCAGCTAGAACTCGCATGCCCATAGAAAATTGGCCACTGGGTTCATCCATACTTCGCCAATTGATACTCATTTTGTTCTCAGCTGGGAGGAAAAAACTGAAGCAGAATTCTAAAAATATTCTTTCTGCTCCCGGAAGTTTGTATTACAAGTACTTTTTTAGATTCTTTTTTTACTTACCAAAATTATTTTTACTTTCCATTAAAAAAAGTCCATATTATAGAAGGAGAGTCTTTTATTTTAGGAAAGTTGATTTGCTACCATAGTATGAACTAGAGGCCGGGCACACGCACAAAATTCGACTTGCACACGCATCACATGTGTACTGGACTCTAGTATTAACCTATCGTGACAGATAAACAATAATTAAATAAATATCACACCAAGCAAATTATTTACATATATATTGTGATAACAAGTGACACATTGCACATAATAAAATCATACCATACTAACGCCGTCACCATAGCCGTTTTTTTCACGATCTAATACATCAGTACTCTTTTATCAAATTTTGTAAATCATGTTAGTTTTCACGGAGAACCTCCATTTTGCACCGTAAACAGGTGTTCTCTCAAAATTTCCTTTACCCTGTGAAACAAAACTATTAGGAGAACCTCCATTTTGCACTGTAAACAGTTATTGTGGTGATTTACTTTTTCGACCCTACAGTACGTTTTTATCCGCTGCAGTTGTGGGCATTGTAAAAATCAGTTTTTAAATAGGCAATTTCTCGATGGAAATTGATTTTTGCGCTCCACTTTTAACGTGAAGTTACTAGTAACTTTATGAACAAAGTGAAACGCCATCAGTAAAAAGTGGAGCGCGAAAATCAAAATCCTTTGCGAATTTGGGTAAAATCAGCTGCCAGGGGCTTTTCTAGGATATTTCTGAAAACAAAGTCTAGGTACACTACATGGATTTTGGGTTGGTGCTGTGCACCGTGCTGTTCACCTCCAAGTCGTCGAATCGTGCATTCGATGCCTTGGATCTCATCTCGGCAACCAACGATTGAGAGTCTTTTATTGCGGAGATGAGATCTGAACCGTCAGATGCACGATCCGACGGTTCGAAGGTGCCCAACATGGTGCTGTGCACACTACTGCACAACACCATCCCCCAACCCACACTACACCAAATCACTATGTCATTCACTACATTTTTTGTGGGGTCCACTCCGGATCCCACAAAACACAGAAAAATTCTAATAAATTTTTAAATAATGTTTTATGGGGCCCTCTAAAACAAGAAAAAGCCTAAAAAAATCTTACCGGAATTCAGGCTTCGTTCTTGTAAATTTATAAGTCTAACTTATTTCGGTATTTTTTATTTTTCGTAACTCTTTGTTAAGTTTTTCGTTGTAATTTATGGAATTAATAGTTCGTCTCTTGATGAGACGAATCGGAAAAGTATAAAAGTATAGGCCGATATTGAAAGAATTCAAATAAAACAGAACTTTAGACAAATAAGATAGTTGTTTGATACTTTATTCGTCTTTGGTGAACTTTTTTTTGCTTTCGGTCAAAGTTTAGTACTACTTTTTAGACTCTTTTGTTGAGATTGATGATTAATCTACAAAATATCATTCTAATTTAAAAAAAATTCAAAAAAACCAACAAAACAGCGTATCACACAAAATAAAGAAGAAAATTAAGGGTGTGTTTGGAATCTATGGAAAGTGAGAAAAAAGAAAGGAAAATAAAAAATTTATAGGAGTTGTTTGGTTCCTATAAAAGGGGAAGGGAAAGAAAATAGAAAGGAAAAAGAAAGGAAAAAGAAGGAAAAGTTCAGCCGGACCGAAGAAAATGAAAAAAGTGCCTAATTTGAACAAGAGAACACCATTTTCTTTTCATTTTCCTCTTGAAGCCAAACAAGAGAAAATTATTTTCTTCCTAATTTCTTTTCATTTTCTTTCCACAATCAAACAAGAGAAAAGAATTCAATTTCTTTCCATATTCCCTCTCTTTTATTTTCCTTTCCTTTCCACAAGTTCCAAACAGAGCCTAAATAAAAAAGAGTGCACTGAGCCTCACTACCCCCAGTTACCGAACCCGATTAAAATCTGCAGTTAATGCTTCGTTTTCACGGCCGATCTTCTCTCCCGAACGTCTTCTCTCTCTCTCTCTCTCTCTCTCTCAGATTTCTTCAGAACCCGTCGATCCCGTTTACATTCTGTAATTCAAGATGTTGGGCTAGAATTTTCTAGCCGAAGAAACCGGCAGTTCCTCTCTCTCTCTCTCTCTCTTATGGATCCGCCTACTTCATTGGATTCCCTTCGAAAGCAGGTACGTTTCGTTTGCAGCCCTAAAATTATACTTACGTATGTTAACATATGTTGTAACGTTTGTGTTTGGATACGTCTTCCGTGGGATGGATTGAGATCAATTTCATTGACCAAGTCCCATTTGACCGACCGTTCTGAATTTAGAAATTGAAGTTTTTCAATTGCCTCTTTTGCGATCTAAAGATATTGTTTAGTATGGTGGTTTCAAAGCTAGGAGCCTTGTTGAATAACCCATTAACACTCAACCAAGCAAGCCAAATCCATGCACTCATTCTCACCAGCGGTCTTAACCATCTCCAACCCTTACTCATCCGTCAACTTCTCGTACCCCAACTCAGTTACTCTCAACCTACAACTCAATATCTCCGTTTAATTCTCTCCCATATGCAAGACCCAGATGTTTTTTCATGGTCTTGTACCATTAGGTTCCTTTCCCTGCACAATCAGTTTAGAGAGGCTTTTAATATGTATGTAGAGATGCATAGATTGGGTTTGTGTCCAAACACTTTTTCCTTGTCTTCTTCTTTGAAGGCATGTGGTAGGATTGGGTATAAGATTGGCGGGGTTTCAATTCATGGTCAAGTTCATAAACATGGGTTTTGTAAGGTTGTTTATGTGCAAACAGCTCTTGTTGATTTCTACTCAAAGGTAGGGTGTGTGGAGATTGCGCGGAAGGTGTTCGATGAAATGCTTGAGAAAAATGTGGTTTCTTGGAATTCGATACTATCTGGGTATGTGAAGTCGGGGAATTTGGCCGTGGTGCGTAGCATGTTTGATGAGATGCCGGAGAAGGATGTTATTTCTTGGAATTCGATGGTTTCAGGATATGGGAGAGAAGGGGATATGGAGCAAGCGTGTGCTTTGTTTCGCCAGATGCCAGAGAGAAATGTAGCTTCTTGGAATGCGATGATTAGTGGATATTTGGATAGTGGGAAGGTAGAATTGGCACAGAGTTTCTTTGATGCAATGCCTAGAAGAAATAATGTTTCGTTGATTACAATGATTAGTGGGTACTCGAGATGTGGTGATGTTGAATCTGCTAAGGATCTCTTTGACCAGATGGGTGAGAAAGATCTACTGTTGTACAATGCCATGATAGCTTGCTATGCTCAAAATAGCCGATCAAAGGAGGCCCTTCAGCTATTCAACATGATGATTCAGCCCAATGTAAATATTCAGCCGGATATAATGACATTTGCTAGTGTTCTATCCGCTTGTTCTCAATTGGGAGATATGACATCCGGGTCTTGGATCGAGTCGTATATGAAGCAACTCGGAATTCAGATTGATGACCATTTGGCTACTGCCTTGATAGACTTGTACGCAAAGTGCGGAAACATTGATCAGGCATACAAGCTGTTTCAACTCTTGCAGAAGAAGGATTTGGTTTCCTATTCTGCAATGATTCTGGGATGTGGATTAAACGGTAGGGCAAAGGATGCCATCACGTTATTTGAACAAATGATGGAGGCCCGAATTTCTCCAAATCTAATTACTGTCACTGGGATATTAACCGCCTATAACCATTTTGGTTTGGTTGAAGAAGGCTACAAATGCTTTAACTTGATGCAGAAGCATTATGAACTTGTGCTCTCGACGGACCATTATGGAATTATGGTGGATATGTTAGGGCGGGCGGGGCGATTGGAGGAAGCATATGAGTTGATAAAAAGCATGCCAATGCAACCACATGCTGGGGTTTGGGGAGCTTTGCTTCTTGCTTGCAGTGTGCATAGTAATCTTAAGATAGGGGAGATTGCAGCTAAGCACTGCTTTGAGTTAGAGCCTGATGTAAGTGGTTATCGGTCTCTGCTTTCCAGTATATATGCCTCGGTTGGGAGGTGGGATGATGCCAAGAGTTTGAGAGAGGGTTTGCAGGAAAAGATTCCTGGTTGTAGTTGGATGGAACAGAGTTGAGTCAAATCAAAAGGTGGGCGTAAATTACAAGTGTTCATTGGTCTATACCAAAGAAACTAATTTGTTCTATTCTTGAAATCTTAGCTTCGCCATTGGCGAATACATTACTGATCCTATATTTCCTCTAGAGATGATTAATTTATCAGTCCGAGAAAGGTTAGTCAGCTCATGGATATCTAAAAAAACTAGTAGGATCCATTTTGTTTTTGAAATACTAAAGGTTGGATCACAGCATGCATCCTATCCAGCATCCTTGTCTAATTGTTCAGGTTGGAAACATTGATGCTCAACTGTGGCGAATTTTTGGTATGACCAAATGTTGTTCTGTAGAATCTGTACACACTTAGGATTCACTCTGCCCAATGTGTAGCCGGTTATTTATGGTATGTAAATTTCTATGGTTTGGTAAGTTAATGAAGAGGAGCCTTGGAAAATTGTTGCATAATCTGTGTTTGGGAAGTTCTAAATTCGTAGAGACGGAGATATGTGGGTAATAATGTTGGATTGCATTATTCCCATTGGTGCATGAATATTGGTGTGGATTTATCATTTAAGTGTAGATCATCATTCTGGCCAAAGTGTATTCTCACTAAAACGGGAACATCATTGGTATTTACCTTCACAAGAGAGCTTACTTGCTTGTTGTTTATATTGTTTCATTTATTTTCTTTTTCCTTCATGTTCTCTGCTCTAATAAAGTCTGAGGGAGCAACTTTTGAGCCCTTACTGTTGAAATTTTCCTAGATCTCACTCCGTATTCTTCTCCTTATCATCCATTAGTTCCTCTATCTTCTTCCCCTTGATTTTTCTCAGTTTCATCATCATTTATTCCCCAAAATAGTTTGAATCTTCTATACCAAGAGATACCTGTTGTTCAAGGTAGGCCACTTTTTATGCTCTTTTGGTTTACATTTGGTGGGTTCATATTACTGATGTACGATGAACTGATGTTTTTCATCTCGTCAAACTTTTAGCATGTTTTCATAATCCATGTCGATGAAAAGGAAAATACTATACTCTCTATTAGATATCAGCCTCTACACATTGGTTTTTGGGCTCTCCGGTACTGTTACACCCAGCTATTCCGGTGAGAATGGAAATCACGTGCTAATCAACCGAATCTCCTGTAATGTATCGGTTTGCAGCCCCATTGTTGATTGGAAAATGTTCTAGTGTTTTCCATGTGGTGCAAACAGATGCGGGAATGGCATTTGTAGCAATTCCCTGAGTTGGTTGTTATTGTTTTCTTTTGCATTTGTAAATATCTCGTTTTGATGGGTGGGGATTCTGTTATGGGAACTGCATTTGTAGCAATACTACTACTTCATTTCCTTTTGAAGTTTTAATTTCGATGATGTTATGAGGAGAAATTCTTCGTGAAGTTCAATTGCTAATATCTGTCATAACTGCCTTGTGCCCCACTTTCTCGTGCTTAGGAAGTTCCATTTTGTCATCCTTGCAAGTTCCTTGCCACATTATCGTATGGGCATTTATAAGGCTAATTTAGCTGTTGTACTCTAAATTATAATATGTATGTGTCCTTACTTGTCCATTGTTGTCTCCTAACCCTTACCCACTGCATTCTGCCAACTATATTCCTATGGTTTCATTAACTTTCCGTCAAATGACAAGCCATATATTTCTAGATTTTAGTTCTAGAAATTCTAAATCTGCTTGATTGCCTGTTTTGTCCACACTGCTGCTATAGTTTTGGATTGCAAAAATGGTTTACTATTTTAGTATGTTAAAATGCAATTGTACCTTTGTGAGTTTAGTATACAAAATCAAGTAGTTAATGTTATATAATGCATGAAGTACTAATTCTTACGAACTTGTCGTATTTTTGATTTTTCCAGAATTGTTGAATGCTTGGTTAGCATCTATGTAGTCTGTCGTGTCTACCTCCATGTTTTTGCTTTCCGGTTAACATTTTGCCTTGCCATATCCAAATCCTTTTTTCATTTGCATTGGATGAGTTTAGCAATCTATTGAAGAGGAAAAAAATACTGATGTTGTAGGGATGTTAGGACTTGCTGTGACTACAAACAATCAAATTGTTGATCGTTGTAGTTAACATAATAATTTTCACAAGGGATTTCTCTCTAATTTTTAGATTCTGAGTTTGAACAATTCAACATCAAAGGTGATGCAACCCAATGACAACGATAGTAGTGTGCAACTGCTATGCAGAAGAAAAAATAAACCGTACGACGAGTCAAAAGCAATAAACCCCAATGTTCTAAAAAGCGCTTGGCGCTGGGCGGACGGCCGACCACCTTCAAGCTTCGAGACCTATTAATCGGCCATTAATCGCCTTTTAGCAATTAGTCGGGTTTTTTTTTATAAATATTCTACAACCTCCCTACCATTAATAATCACAGTTTTTCTAGTTGATGTGATATATCTTCTCTCCCAAAAAATTTCTTAGTTCTCTTTGGCTATCGGATACTCAATGTTAACAATTCTCTACATTTCAAATATAGAGACATAGAAGTTCAATGTTCATAGTTCAAGATTACGAAATCTTAATCACCAGACCCAGATCGATGAGAGGCTGATCAAATGAGAGCCCTAACACAGTAACACTAATTCGATGCCCTAAATAACCTGGTATGAGTATAACAGTTACCCCCCTTCATTTTCTAAAAATTCAGATTTACCCCGCCTAATCGCCCATTAGCCAATTAATCGCCCATGAACCGATTAATCGCTTATCGCCACCTAGACGCCGACCAATTAAGCGGAGATTAATTGCTGCCTAAGTCCGATTAATCTTCTAGCCGTCTAATTCAACCTTTTAGCCATTAATCTCATCGGTCAGCCCAGATTTCCAATTAATCGCCCATTAATCGGCAATTAATCGCGCCTTTTAGAACACTGATAAACCCTAAAAGCTAAGAAGGCTTATCACAAACAATCAATGCAAGGAATCCATAAAGTAACGTATTTATCTCAAACTAGGTGGAAATGGGTCTTGACCAACTATATAAAGTGGGAAAAAAGAACTCAACAATGTGAGTGTTTCTTGACTCCCGGTAGCATCTCCTAACCAAAAAATGACCACAAATTTCATATTTATCCACCAATCCACCTTCCGCACCACCCAAACAGGAGCCCCGCCACATCCTTATGGAAGACCCAATGTGTCTCAAGGCAAACTAGGACCAAACTCCACAAGTCATTAGCCACCCTGCAATGTAGAAGGTCAATTATGCCCTAATCCATGTTGTGTAAGCAACCTAGTTTGGACCTTAATACATGGGATACTTCTCAAGTTCCCGTGATTAATGTTGGTGTTTGACCCTGATAAGCTGCAGTTTGGATTTGTCTCTTTAAGATTGTTCAACATTGTGTCCCTCCTCCTATCTTTCTTTCTCTGATTGTAAAGGCCGTAGCAAAGGAAAGCAAAAGGGTGGCAGAAGAGTCAACTCTCTCAGAGCTAGCTGGCGGGCTTACAGAAGCAGTCATTTCTTCTTTTTTAGCGCTGGGTCTACCCTTTCTCCCTTTTATTCCTTACAAGGAAGGACGCGGTGGGAAGGAAGCTGTCCCATGTCTAGTCGAGTGTCCGAATGTTTGACAGAAGATTGCAAGATCTTCAATCAGATCAAGAAATCCCCTATCTTTTGAGTTTTGTTAACTTCTTGCATATTTGACTTATTTCCAGCCTACGGCGACGAAGAATCATGAGAAGCAAAGGACCCAGAGGTAGAAGATTGGGAGCCGGAAGCAGCAAGCACAGTAGCTGGCTTAGCAGAACGGGAGGAGAAAATCCGAACACGACTTTTTCTGATCTTCGCCCAAGCAAAAGACCTTTGCTGGGCGGTCATAGATCAGGAAGATTACATTAATCAAACGACATATACAGATAGAGATAAGTGTTTGTGCATTGGTAACGATACGAGAAAAAAAAACAAAGTTGTCTTGATCGGTCGAGCTCTCATTCTCTCGGGTCTTCCTGAGTTAATGGGAGATAAAGCTTACGGGCTAAGTATCAGTATGGTACTAAGGTGGTATACATTTCCTTTCTGACACATAAGTATTATGATATTGCTAGTTTAGTCAGAGTCAATAGTTGCATTTCTTAGTTGCCAAACGATAAGTAATCAGATGGCTATTGAACTCACTTTTAAATCCCCTACCCACACATTTTTCAAATATCCTCGAATGGCCTTAGTTAGGAGCGGAGCCAGGATATTCGAGTGGTAATGTCGTTGTGGCTTGAGCTGTATCTTTCATGCTAATGCTTAGAGTTTATATTAAGTGATGCTGTATTTGGCCTGAGGTAAACATTGGTGGCAAAATGTCAAGGGATATATGGCCGGCCTATCGGCAAATGATCATTTATTTAATGAATAGCTTTTCTATTAGCTCTTTAATTGTAGCCAAGTTTTATAAACTTACTATCATACAGTTTTGAGTTTTATGTGACCGCTCTGTTGATGTGTTTCAGAACAATCTGGATGAACTTTTCATACTCATGCACTTCCTTGATGCTGGGAAGGTTAGTCTCAATGGAGTTTGTATAAGCAAATGCTACTTGGGTGAATGGGTTACCAGATTCAGCATATAAGTTTAAAATGCAGCATCGGTTTAATTTAAAGTTATTTTCAGTTTGGTAGTTTAGAGGAATTCCAGGAGGAGTTCAAGGATATTAATCAAGAGGAGCAGATATCAAGGCTTCACAAGATGTTGGCGCCCCATCTGCTTAGAAGTATATCTCTTAAATTCACTTTTTTTCCTTTTTCGACTATGGTTTTATATTTTAGCTTGACAAAATTTTGTTCTCACCTTTGAATCCTTGGTAGTTAATCTTTCACTTGAAGTTAGTGGAAAGGATCTAATTCTTTCCTCTTTGACAACAAAGGAAGTATGATGGAAAGTATGTGAGGGGTTTGAGAAATCTGCCCAAGGGAGATGGCATGAACTAGGATTGAGCTGTATAGCTGTTACTTTTAACTGTTTTGTAAAATCATTAAGCTTACACTTCTCTTAGGGTAGAGAAGCCTGTTTAAAATTGGCTCACCAATTTTAATGGAACTTTAAGTTATGAGTTAGGGGAAGCAATGTTGAAGATGTTTTTTCGTTTTTCTTGTTCATGGCATACGATTTAGCAATGGTTGGTTGGAATAGACAGCGGAAATTTCAGTAAAATGTGTTTGAAGTTAGAACCACTAGTTTTGTGTCCTGACTTGAATGAAACAAAGAAATGTATTATCCGAACATCTCTATTATTTGTCAATCATAACATGATAAGGTGCTGATGCCTTCAGCAGCGAAACATGTTCTACATATGTTTTTTCTTCAGCTGAGTTTTGCCCCAGATGTGGAAGATGGAAGACAGTCATGGTGTAAGTTTTGGGCTGTCTTGTTCTATCTGATAATAGTTCTGTTTATTTGTCTTCACGTCTAAGGCATAGTAAAAAGGAAATTATTTCACTTACTCTTGTTGTACTGTGTTCATGTACTTCTATATTCAGATTAGCCCCTATTGAGTTGACTTATCGCCAACCCCTCAGCAAGGAATAAATATCGGCTCGTTTCTCTGAAACAGACAACTCTGTTTCGTATGTAACCAAAACGAGTCATTAGTGGAATTCCTGAATTCCAATGTTTCCACTGACCGATACCAAAACCCGCCCAAACATCTCAATCTTCTGCCATACATACTGATCATAACATGATAAGGTGCTGATGCCTTCAGCAGCGAAACATGTTCTACATATGTTTTTTCTTCAGCTGAGTTTTGCCCCAGATGTGGAAGATGGAAGACAGTCATGGTGTAAGTTTTGGGCTGTCTTGTTCTATCTGATAATAGTTCTGTTTATTTGTCTTCACGTCTAAAGCATAGTAAAAAGGAAATTATTTCACTTACTCTTGTTGTACTGTGTTCATGTAGATTAGCCCCTATTGAGTTGACTTATCGCCAACCCCTCAGCAAGGAATAAATATCGGCTCGTTTCTCTGAAACAGACAACTCTGTTTCGTAGGTAACAAAAACGAGTCATTAGTGGAATTCCTGAATTCCAATGTTTCCACCGACCGATACCGAAACCCGCCCAAACATCTCAATCTTCTGCCATACATACTGGTGTACTCAGTTTTTTTCAAGGACGATAAGGTGTATTGAACATTGACATTTTCCTACGTTCTGAAATGCTTTGGCATTTTCATCTTTCGATAATGAATAGGTTCTATAAAAATGGAATCAAGGGGATGCAACCCATGTGCAAAAGAAAGCCAAGGACGAAAGGGATACATGAAGAATCCCAAACCAGTGTAGGGAAAACAATCCTTTACACCCCTAACTCCATTACACATCAAGGGTATGATTGCATACCCTCGACAACTATGTAACTGGAAAGGAAATGACTCTTATGCCTAGACATTAGGTCTCTCCACCCTATCGAAACATCTACTGCTCTGTTGTCTCCCAAGTAAGCCACATCGAGCAAAGCAAGATCAAAATCTAGAGCTTCCGTCTCTACCCACTCTAGCCCTAAACCATGCTTGAATCAGATCTACCACCTAACATGGAAAAAGCCACGACGTATTCCACCATGCAAGCATTGTAGCCCGAAGCTCCCTCGCAGCAAGACAATGAATTAAACAAGTACCACTGATTCTCCATCTCTCAAGCACATGAAACACCAATGAAGAATAACCTTTTGGTGCCGAATGAGGTTATATATGGTAAGTATCTTTTCCTTAGCAGCACACCATGTCGAAGAAAGCAAACTTGGTTAGAGTACGAGTGCACCAAATGGCCTTCCACGAAAAGCATATGTTAGTACCTTCAACCAAGATGTGGTAAAAAGATTTCACTTGGAAAGAGCCATTGGCTACCAAAATCCACTGCAAAGAATCCTCGCCCACCCTCAAGCCCCGCCTATCGTAGAATTTGCCCAAAAAGGGCCAAAAGCTCATCCAACTCCCAATAATGCACCTCCCTATAAAGAGAAATATCCCACATCATTGTGTCCGCATCCGTTTTGAGATAATCCTACGTTGTCTGTTCCTTATACACCGTAAACTTAGTCAAAAAATTCATCAACCTCTCACCACCACACCATTCAAGCTCCCAAAATTTCACCCCTTGTCCCCACCGTCATACTAATGTGCCTAGAGAACTCACCTCACCCTTTCCTGATTCTCTTCCAAAGCCCACCCCATGCGACAAACAAATCTGATGCGAGACAGAGTTGGAATATGGCTAAGTATGATCTAACACAAGGGAAAGGGGCTAGTTGTTTTTGGGGCTGTGAACAGTAAACGTGAATAGTATTTGTAAGAAGGAGAGAAGAGTTAGAGAATGATAGATCTAGGCCTCAAACCTATGTTACCAAATGCATCACACCTAAGGCCTCTTTAGTATCACACCAAAGAATGAGATTGCATCACACAATCAGTAAAGCTTAAAGCTAATTTTTTTCATTCATTCAATCATAATTCAAGCTCTTGAAATTACAGGACTTATATAGACTCCAAAACACCAGAATGCAAATAACTACTCCTATTCCCAATGGATCTAGGTAAAATGAATGTGTGAATGCAAATAACTATTCATATTCCCTAGATGACTAGATAGGATGAATGTATACATAAAGGTTGAATGCATTAAATATGTGGTCTATCTTCCCTAAATGAAAAGACACAAGGCTCATGAAAAGTCACAGCCTTTAATGTTCCAGCCAATGCCTAATTAATGTCCCAGGTAGGGCCCACATCATCCAACATATGCCAAATTAAGGCTTGGGTCTTAGATCCATCCAATCCACGTCTTTTATAGCCTTTTATCGGGTGCTGCCATTTTCCATCAACTCTCCCCGGCTTAAGAGAACTCGACCCCGACGAGTTAAAAGCATGGAACCGTTCATGAAGGTCCGAGTTTAGGAGGTGAAATTCCTCTTCAGTAATCCAAGTACAATCTGAAAGGGAACGCCCCTTCCACTTAATGAGATACTTTTGATAACCTCCATGTCAAGTGGAAACAATTTGATGATCAACCACATCTTCGATTTCATCCTTAAAATGTTTGGATGACGAGAGAGATGCCACACGGTTAGCCCGATTACTATCCTCAACATGCCGAGAATATCGAGTCAGATCCTTAATATTGAACACGTTACTTATGCCCATATCATCAGGTAATTCAAGCACATAGGCATTAGAGCTGATTTTTTTGAGAACTGTAAATGGACCTACACTCTTCAAATGAAGTTTCTTACCGTTCTGGTTTGACTCGAACCATTACCATGTCACCTTCATCAAACCTCCGCCTCAAATCAGCATGTTGTTTGTAGCTCTCATTGCTGATGGCAATCTTTCGCCGCACATCATCATGGATATCACGGATGTGTTGCTAAAAGCTTCAGCTTCAGCTTCAGCACTTGGGCGAGCCTGAATAGGTAGAGGAACCAAATCTATTGGTTTCCTAGGAAGCAAACCTGTGACAATTTCAAAAGGGCTGCATCCTGTAGATCTATTTACGGAGCTGTTGTATGCAAATTTAGCCATGGGAAGCATCTGATCCCAGCTGCCAACATGATCACCCACAAGGCAGCGAAGTAGATTACCCAAACTGCGGTTAACAACCTCTGTTTTACCATCAGTTTGCAGATGAAAAGCCGAAGAAAATTTCAGCTTTGTATTCAGCAACTTCCACAGCGTTCGCCAGAAGTAACTCACAAACTTCGAATCACGGTCAGAGACCATGGTCTTTGGTAATCCATGAAGTCTAACAACTTCTTGAAAGAAGAGCTTAGCAATGTGGACAGCATTCGATGTCTTTGAACAAGGAATGAAGTGTGCCATTTTAGAGAAGCGATCCACAACCACCAAGATATAGTCGTGTTCCCGAAGGGTCTTTGGTAATCCAAGGACAAAATCCACGCTTAAATCCCGCCAAGGCTCATGGGGCACAGATAGCAGAGTGTATAAACCTGTATTCTACTTTCTTCCCTTGAAAATTGGCAAGTACAGCATTGCGAAACAACCCAGGCCACATCTCGCTTCAGCTTTGGCCAATAAAAGCGATCTGCGGCCATTGCAATTGTCTTATCTCTCCCAAAATGACCTGCTGCCCCTCCAGAATGCAATTCCCAAATCATTTCTTCACGGAGTGATGTGTTGGGTAAGCAAAGTCGGGTTCCCTTGAAGAGGAAACCATCGTGCAAAGAAAATTCACCATATCCTCCCTGCAGTCTAGCCAGCTGCTGAGCATGTATAGAGCTGAAATCCTTACAATAAGGATAGTCTCTCTTGAGCAAATCAAGACCCACCACTTGTATAGCCATGGAAGAGAGAACATACACCACTCGGCTAAGGGCATCAACAACCTTATTCTCTGAACCAGCCTTATGTTTGATAACAAAAGAATATTCCTGTAGAAATGAAACCCATCTGCCATGTCAATGATTCAGCTTCTTTTGAGAGTTGATGTACTTGAATGCTTCATGGTCGGAAAACAACACAAACTCCTTAAAAAGAAGATAGTGTCGCCAATAGCGAAGTGCTTGAATCACTGCATAAAATTCTTTGTCATAGGTGGAATACTTTTGCTTGTGTAATGCCCTGGAAAATTCAACCTTAACACGTGCAAGAAAAGCATAAGCATCACGTTGAAAAGTCAAGTTTACGTCAAACATTGAAATGGTTGACCTAAAAGACTTTTCTTTCTTTAAAATCTTGGAGCAATTTATCATTTAATAAAATAATAAAATAAAATAAGAATAATTGTAATGAATAAATACTTCACTAAAGCTTGAGAAGTTTCCTGTACTTAAAAAAAAATACCTCACCAATCTTAAACTCTATAAGATCAAACTATCTAGTTTCATTCCCTTACTTCCTCAGAACAATATATTCTTTTCATAAAATATGATTACATAACCCATAGTTTTATAGTTTCAAAATAATAAAGTAAGGTTTCGATTTCACAATTCATACTACAAAAGACATTGTAACAAATCCAGCCTTATGGCCTTACAGGTTCAATTACATAAGCTAATCAAAATAATAGCACATAAGGAACTCCATGATGCAACACTTCACTAAGTTCACGACGCGCCTTTGCCACCTAAAATGGTTAAACAACATGAGCCGAAACCCGTAAGAAACAAGACTAAACCAAATAATATGTTCAAGTTTAACATAAATGCCGTGAAACAAGCATAAATTAAAAATCCACACATAATTCTCTCAAGTGTCCATAAATTTACCATATTAATGACCTCATACGTTCCTCAACTAATCAACCTAGCCCAACATTCCTCTGTTCTACTCAAATTCATAGCCATACACTAACTCTAATAGCTAACCGAGGGTAGCCGAGCACAAGTACCACCCCATGAACCTGGGTAATCGGGCACAAGCACCACCCTCAGAAACCAAGGGTAGACGGGTACAATTTCCAACCCTTGAACCGGGGTAATCGGGTACAAGCACCACCCTTGCACTGAGGTAATCGGGTACGGTGTACCACCCCAACAATTTCCGGTCTTTCACCGAGGAGCTCGCCAAGCCCAGCTTGCTTTTCCTAGGAGCACCACCTAGATCTAGACCAACATAATCCGAGCACAATCATCTCAATCTATCTCACCAAACGGGATAATTCATATCCAAACATCGTCCGCATAATTCCCTACTGAGCATCCAAGCACTAAGCATCCAACAAACTTCAAACACACATAAACTCTTTCACTAACACTAATAACCTTCTCAAGTCATAAAAATAAATCACCAGGTGCAAGAGTTATAATTTTTGCATCTCAAATTAAACTTAATTGCTCAAGTAAACATTTTTTCCCCCTTTTTCTAGATGTTCAACGCACAACATGAATACAAGGTACTCTCATATAGACAACATCTATTCCCAACATTAGTTATCTCTACTCCTCAATAACACATAAATTTCAAGAATTGAATAAGTATCAACAAGAACCCATACTTTTTATGTGAGATCTTAAAACCCTAACACAATCTTTCCATAATCTAAGGAATATTCATGTTCTACAACAAATTCACAACATTTATACTAAAAATAAACATATCAAGAGGGTTAGTCATGTATCCTACCTCAAAAGAGTCAAATTTTGAAAAAACTAAGAACTCCAAAGTTGACCGATCGAGATTTTGTTAGGATCAGTGCGTAGCCCTTTGTTCGTAGATCAACTTTTCCTCTTGCCTTTTTGCGAGATTTGCGAGTCTTGGCCTTCGATTTTGGGTTTGAAGCATAAGGGTTTGTATGGAGTTTTAAGAATGGGAGAGAGATAGAGAACGGGAAAGAAAAAAAGAAAAACAGAGAACTCTGGAGAGTTCTCGGCTGTCCTCAGCCATTTTAAGTGCAAAATTGCACTATGGCCCTCCAAGAATCAAGCCATTGCTCCATCTCTTAAAATGTTTTGAGTCATTACACTAACGCCCATAAGGCCAACAATTAATAGTAGTTAACTCTAAAAGCTTATATTTAAAAAAAACTCCATCACATATGGGTCCCACGCACTTGGTCCTTATCATACAACTCATGCCCGATCAACCAAAAACACATACACACGTATATGCACGTCTATATAAATAAAATCCATGTCTTACTTAATTACTTAATATAGTTACATGCAGCCACATTAGATAAAATAAATTAATATTTGGGACGAGTCTCTACAGCTTGGCTTCATTGAGTTTTTCACTAAAATAAGCAATGGGTGCTCTTTTTGACTAAGAACACCTCCAATCCCAACATGTGATGCATCGCACGCCATTTCAAATACCTTTGAGAAGTTAGGAAGATGTAGAACAGGAGCCTCAGACATCATTTTCTTTATGTCTTCGACAACTTTTATTGCTGCCTTGGTTCAAACAAACTGCCCTCTTTTCATACAGTTAGTGATTGGTGCCATTACTGTGCTGAAATTCCTAATAAATCGACGATAAAAAGTCGCCAAACCATGAAAACTGCGTACTTCATGCAAGGAGATGGGAATTGGCCACTTTAGAATAGCTTTCACTTTACTTGGGTTGATCTTCACTCCTTTAGAGGACACAATGAAGCCCAAAAAGACAACCCTTGGACTTATGAAAGAACACTTCTTTAAGTTCATGTAGAGTTTCTCTTGGCGGAGAAGCCTCAAAACTTGTTGAAGATGAAAGATATGTTCCTCCTTGGTCTTGCCATATATTAGAATATCATCGAAGTAAACAACTAGGAAGTGACCAATGAAGGGTTGTAATACCTGCGTCATAAAGTGCATGAATGTACTTGGGGCGTTTGTAAGACCAAATGGCATGACTAGCCACTCATAGAGGCCATCCTTGGTCTTGAAAGCTGTCTTCCATTCATCTCCTGGCCTTATGAGTAGTTGATGGTAGCCACTTTTCAAATCAATTTTTGAGAATATACAAGAACCAGCTAGCATGGCCAACATATCATCAAGCCTTGAAATAGGGAACCGGTACTTGATTGTAATCTTGTTTATAGCACGGCTATCTACGCACATGCGCCAATTGCCATCTTTCTTTGGCGTGAGCAAAGCGGGAACAACACAAGGGCTTAAACTCTCACGAACAAACCCCTTGGACAAAAGCTCATCTACCTGCCTTTTAAGCTCTGCGTGTTGATTTGGATTCATGCGATAGGCCGAAAGATTAGGCAATTGTGAACCCGGAATGAAATCTATTGCATGTTGGACATTGTGCATGGGAGGTAATTCATTTGGGAGCTCTTTAGGTGCAACATCAGAAAAATGGGACAGCAACTCAGCCACTTCTGATAGTAATTCAGAGGCTGTTGCAGTAGCTAATTCTGACACTTCTTTTACCACCATGACATATATAACTCCCAATTTCATACTCTAGGCTTGCAAACACTTCTTGGTGAGAATGTGGAGAGATTTAGGCTTATTTCAGTAACATTGTAGACACCCCAATCTGGGCCTCCAAAGAATCTTTAAGTTTCCCCGATGATGAAATAAGGAAAAACATACCTTGAAAGCTTGGATTTTTGCTCCTTTTGTTATTCATTCTCTAACCTCAAGAAAATCCCATTTTAAACATATATGGTGGCCCTCGGTTCAATTGCAAAAGAGAAAGATGCGTTTACTTTGTCAAAAACAACTTTTTCCATGACACACTAAGGGTAAAATGGGCACACATTTCAATGTATAAAACGCCTTTGAGTGAAACCAATTGGGTTAGAAAGAAGATTCAACAAGCTTTCCAATGCTTCGAACCGTGTCCAAATCCGAGTTCGAGAGTATCCGGGGTGCCCCGCGAAATTTGGTGTGCTGTGCTGTCACACAAAACTACGCGGCACTTCAAAACGCCACACAGCATTTCAAAACGCAGCATGGCATTTCAGAAAATTCAAAAGATCACTCCACCGTGCGGCCTTCAGGAGGAGCGTCTGACAGATTTCGATGCGCGTCAGCAGATTGGCCATAGCACATTTTGCACATTTTTTTTTCTTTGGGTGCACTCCAAGCATATTTTTGCCTATAAATACACCCCTCCTCTTAGAGGAAAAGGGCCCCCTTGATTCTCTTTCTACATTCTTGATTCTCTCTTTACACCCTTGATTCTCTCTCTACCCCCCCTTGATTCTCTCTCTACAACTCCTTACACCCATCACCACTATATACACATCTTTCTCTCTACATCAACCCACAAGCTAGGCTATTTCAAAATCAATCTCAAATTGATTTTTTCTCTCTCTCTACACTCATTTGCTCACAAGTCTCTCAAAACTTAATCCAAATCAACCTCCACTCTCCATCTTCAAGCACATCTAAGCTTCGATCAAAAGGTATAAATCAGGTTTCCTTGAGCTAGGCTCTGTCCTAGCTCTGAGGGGACTTTTCTGTAGTCAGATTTAACCCCTTTTGGTTAAAGGCTGACTTAAAAATCATTTTCACAAACTAAAGCAGTCACTGTACTGGACACATCACACCGCGCGGCGCTTTGGTGCGTCGCACGGCATAGTGTGTTCAGGCGCGCGGTGTTTCATTAGCTACTGTTTTCTTGTCCAAGCTGTCTGGATCATGGCCATCATTCATTGGGCTTGTTTTTGTTGTTGAGATACTGACATAAGTATTTTCAGAACAAAATCATATCTACAAGCCATGTTTTATTTCATAAATAAGATTTCTTAGATCATCTAAGGTGATCAAATGTAACAAAAGTTGTTTTGTGTTCATGGCTTGAAGGAATGGTACTGTCCCGAGGTCAGGTGACGTTCTGGATGCTGATGACAGTCTGATAACAGGAAAGGTCTCCTGCACGACATACTATAAAGTCGTGCGCGACATGACAATATGCTGTGTAGGAGCTAGCCGTGGTCTAAACAGTTTGTTGATGTGACTTTCCTTTTTTTTTTTTTTATTATTGCATCATTCTTATCATTTCTGTACAGAAAGCACCACGCGCACGTCAACGTGATATATCTATCCATGTCCCTTCCCCCTTTAATTGCTTTTTAATAAGTTAAGTTTTTCAAATGATATTAAATCCCCCATTTAAAATGCTTAGTAGAGACCGGTCTTTACTGGGCTAGCGGGGTGCTCGTAACGTGGCTCCTGGATCCAAAATCTCAAAATTTTCGCTAGATCAAAAACCTTTTTCTCTCAAACAAACTCTCGGTTTCTCGGATCATCCAACTCAAAAATTCGGGTGGTGACTCTTCAAGCGCAGGCCAGTCGCGGGAGCCCACAAACATCCTTTGGCTTCTTTTCTTTGTACTTTTCTATTTCAGCTATATTCATTGGCTTCAAAACGATCTCCTTGTTCTTGAATGAGAAAGCACATGTGTTCTTTATCCCACAATGTTGTACATCTCTATCATAAAGCCATGGTATCTTAAGAAGGATGTGTGTGACATTCATGGGAATTACGTCACACCAAATGGAATCACTATAAGAACCATAAGAGAAAGAAACTCGGCAGCGCTGAGTTACCGAAATGGAAGTGTTATCGATCCAAGCTACCTTATACGGATGAGGATGTGGTTGAACAAAAAGCTTAAGACACTCCACTGTGGCAGCAGATACAACATTCATGCAACTCCCACCATCAATAATAAGCTTTCGGGCTTGGTTTCCATAGCGGACCAACATATGAAATATAGAAGTACACCTCCAGTCCTTCTTTTCAACTTTAGGTGCTGTAAGGATACGTCTAACAACAGAGATCAATGAATTGTCCACCTCTTCTTCTTCTAAGTCATCTGTATTTAAAACCCCAACGTCAAAAGAATCATCATTGTCATCATTATGACGTTGCTCAAACTCAGATTCTTGTTCCAGTTCCGTGTGTAAGTTCCTCTTCGGGCATTGATAGGCCATATGACCAGTTTCACCACATTTAAAGCACCCGTTGTCCTTTCCTCCCCCTTTGTTGGCCGCATGATTCTTGCCTTTTGGATCAGCCGTATTGGCTGAAGTTTGCTTAGAAACACTGGGCCGGAAACGACTTGTATCATTGTACCCTTTAGCTGCAGTTTCCCCAACTTTAGACCCAAACTTTTTAGGAATTGGGTATTTCAAATACTCCTCCATATCCAAAGCAACTTGGAAGGCATATTTGAGATTGTACAAGGGTTGGTGAAGCAGCTCCCTCCTTATGTCTGGCCTCAAACCAGCCTTGAATCGGGCAAGAGATTGACTTGAATCTTCTGTCACCTGACTCCTCATCTTCAACTCATCAAATTTCTGCATGTATTCAGCCACTGACATGTTGTTTTGCTTTAACTCGATGAGTTGTTCAAACAACTTCTCATGGTAATTTGATGGCATGTACTTTTCCCTCAACTTAGCCTTCATCTCTTGCCAATACTAATTGGTGGTTGCCCCAACCTCCGAATATCACCTTCAACACCCATCCACCAGATTTTTGCTAATCCCACAAGCTTCATCTTAGCAAATCTCACTCGCCAATTGTCAGCCATATCATACCAATCAAAGTACTCTTCAATGGAAGAAAGCCGATCATGAAACAAAGAAGGATTGACCTTACCTTCAAAATCTGGAACCTCCATTTTAATCTTTTTTTTGATATCTCCGGCTGTATCATAGGTCTCATGTTGGTTCCTCTGTAACAAATCATGGGTCCAGTCAGACATGGAATTTTGTCGCATTCCCTGACCTTGGCCAGCCCTAAATTGTGGGCTTTGAAGGGAATCTGCATGCTGTTCTTCTGTGCGTTCACCTTGGTTCTCACCATTTTCATTAGGATTGTTATTCCCGGAGTTTTCGCCTTGTTCGCCTCCTCGTTCACCATCATTACGTTGAGTTCTTTGGCCTTCCAAAGCGCTGATGCGTAGATTATTATTATCCAATTGCTCCACAAGTTTTAACAGAATCTCATCACGCTGAAACCAGTTAATCTTCCTCTAAACGACCTTCCGGATCGTGTAGACATGATGCTACACTAGCTCTGATACCAAAATTGATGCATGACAGAGTTCGAATAGGGCTAAGTATGTTCTAACACAAGGGAAAGAGGTTGTTTTTGGGGCTGTGAATAGTAAACGTGAACAGTATTTTGTAATAAGGAGAGAAGAGTTAGAGAATGATAGATCTAGGCCTCACACCTAGGTTACCAAAGGCATCACACCTAAGGCCCCTTTAGCATCACACCAAAGAATGAGATTGCATCACACGATCAGTAAAAGCTTAAAGCTAATTTTTTCCATTCATTCAATCATAATTCAAGCTCTTGAAATTACAGGACTTATATAGACTCCAAAACACTAGAATGCAAATAACTACTCCTATTCCCAATAGATCTAGGTAGAATGAATGTATGAATGCAAATAATTATTCATATTCCCTAGATGGCTGGATAGGATGAATGTATACATAAAGGTTGAATGCATTAAATATGTGGTCAAACTTCCCTAAATGAAAAGACACAAGACTCATGAAAAGTCACAGCCTTTAATGTTCCAGCCAATGCCTAATTAATATCCCATGTAGGGCCCACATCATCCAACATATGCCAAATTAAGGCTGGGGCCTTAGATCCAACCAATCCACGTCTTTTATAGCCTTTTATCGGGTGTTGCCATTTTCCATCAACTTTCCCCTGTCTTGTGGCTGTTTTTGAAAACGTGGCATAGGCACGACAATGGCACGAAAAAAGCACGGGCACGAAAAAAAGCACGGACATGGAACTACATGAGTAAATATAATAGGACAAATATAATAGGACAAGTTGCTATAATTATTTTCTAATATTTTATGTAAATTACTCGTGTTTTGATCTTTGAAGTCAGGCCCAAGAGAAAGGTACTGATGACTGGAGTCAAGCTGTCCAATCTTACAACGAAAATAAGTTTTTAATTTTAGGTGCAATTGTTGGAAATTTACGGAATTTCGGATGAATGAAATCGAGGCTACCAGAGGGTCTCTCGAGGCAACCGTGCATGTCCTGGGTTCGTAGTATCTAAACGCACCACAATCAATAGACGTATTGATATGTGGATTTCGTAACTCCTGTAACCCCTCACCATGATTGTCATTCACTATTGTAACGTTCCTCATTCATTGGCAGAATTCAATAGTTGAATTCATATCAGCAATTGATGGCAGTATTCATCTCCCGAAGTTATATTGGCTAGCAACACTCTATAAAAGGAGGCTCACGTTTTTGGAGAAATCATCAGAAAATTCAAGTACTTACATCCTTCCAGCATATTGTTCTTCGAGATAGAGTGACAGGTGGTAGTCAGTTCGCCAAGGGAGTCGACGGTGGTGTTCTGACGGCTTGCGGTTTGGCCGAGCCAACCCTAAGAGGAAGATGCGGAACAAGATCCTACAACACCCACGGTAGGTGGCGAATCTTTCTTAAGGAGACGACTGTGGTATTACACAGGACTCGATTTGGTTCAGACATTTCTGTTTGTATCTCGTTATCTCCTGTTTACGTTTATGTAATCTGTAACTTGTTTCAATCATGCATTGTATTGTTATCAATGAAATTGTTCTCTGAATTTTTGCCTTTTGCTGAATTTTTTTCGACATGGTTGTCGGTAGTTTTTTTGTTTATCGTAAGTATTCTTTTGTGTGTTGGTGGAGGTGCACACATTCGGATGTTCAGGAGGGCTGGCGCCGAGCAAGCTGCAGTAGAGCCCCCCGCTAACCCCGCTGATGTATATTGGCCAAAAAAAAAAACTAAATCTTGCAGTCCCTTTGATCTTCTTACTGCCATTTTCTACTGCATTCATATCATCCCTAACCGTGCATATACCCATATCAACAAAATAATATTGAAAAATAAGGAACAAAGAAATAACCCAAAACACAAAGAGGAGGAGGAGGAGGAGGAGAAGGAGGAGGATGAGGAAACGGAAAAAAACGAAGAAGAAGAAAGCTTGAGGGAAGCTTGATCATCGTCCACAGCCAAAACTCGCATGCCCACAGGAAACTTGCCATTGGGTTCATCCATACTTCAAAGAAGAAGAAGAAGAAGAAAGCTTGAGGGAAGCTTGATCATCGTCCACAAGAATTCTGCATGCCCACAGGAAACTGACCACTGGGTTCATCCATACCGAAGAAGAAGAAAGCTTGATCATCGTCCACAGCCAGAACTCGCATGCCCACATGCCCACAGTGGCCCGTTCATCCATACTTCGAAGAAGAAGAAGAAAGCTTAAGGGAAGCTTGATTATCGTCCACAGCCAGAACTTGCATGCCCACAGGAAATTGACACCGGGTTCATCCATACTTCACCAATTGATACTCATTTTGCTCTCAGTAGGGAGGAAAAAATTGATGCAGAACTCTCAAAATATTCTTTCTGCTCCCGGAAGTCTATGTATTACTAGTACTTTTTTAGATTGTTTTACTTACTGTATTGCTAGTACTTTTTTAGATTGTTTTACTTACCAAAATTATTTTTACTTTCCATAAAAAAAGTCCATATTATAGAAGGAGAGTCTTTTATTTTAGGAAAGTTGATTTGCAACCATAGTATGAACTAGAGGCTGGGCACACGCACAAAATTCGACTTGTACGCGCACACGCATTGCATGTGTCTCGGACTCTAGTATTAACCTATCGTGACAGATAAACAATAATTAAATAAACATCACACCAAGCAAATTGTTTACATATATATTGTGATAACAAGTGACACATTGCACATAATAAAATCATACATTACCATACTAACGCTGTCATCATGGCCGTTTTTTTCACGATCTAATCATCAGTACTCTTTTATCAAATTTTGTAAATCGTGTTAGTTTTTGCGGAGAACCTCCATTTTGCACCGTACACAGGTGTTCTTTCAAATTTTCCTTTCCCCTGTGAAACAAAACTACTGGGAGAACCTCCATTTTGCACCGTAAACAGTTATTGTGGTGATTTACTTTTTCGACCCTAGAGTTTTTACCCACCGCAGTTGTGGGCATTGTAAAACTCAGTTTTTAAATAGGCAATTTCTCATTGGAAATTGATTTTCGCGCTCTACTTTTTACTGATAGTGCTCTACTTTTAACGTGAAATTACTAGTAACTTTATAAACAAAGTGAAATGTCATCAGTAAAAAGTAGAGCGCGAAAATCAAAATCCTTTATGAATTTGGATAAAATCAGCTGGGGCTTTTCTAGGATATTTATGAAAACAAAGTTTAGGTACACTACAGGGACTTCGGGTTGTGTGTTGTGCACCGTGTTGTTCACCTTTGAGCCGTCGGATCGTGCATCCGATGGCTCGGATCTCATCTCAGCAACCAACGATTGAGAGTCGTTCATTGCAGAGTTGAGATTCGAACCATCGGATGCACGATCCGACAGTTCGGAGATACGCAGCACGGTACTGCGCATATCACTGCACGACACCATCCCCCAACCCACACTACACCAACTCACTACATTTTTTGTGGGGCCTACTCCGGATCCCACAAAATACAAGAAAATTCCAATAAATTTTTAAATAATATTTTATGGGACCCTCTAAAACAAGAAAAAGCCTAAAAAAATCTTACCGGAATTCAGGCTTCGTTCTTGTAAATTTATAAATCTAACTTATTTCAGTATTTTTTATTTTTTGTAACTCTTTTTTTAACTTTTCGTCGTAATTTTTGGAATTAATCGTTTGTCTCTCGACGAGATGAATAGGAAAAGTATAAAAATATTGGCCGATATTGAAAGAATTCAAATAAAACGACACTTTAGACAAATAAAATAGTTGTTTGATACTTTATCCGTCTTTGGTGAACTTTTGTTTATGCTTTTGGTAATAATTTAGTATTTTTTAGACTCCTCTCGTTGACATGAATGATTAATCTCAAAAGTATCATCCGAATTTTAAAAAAATTCAAAAAAGACCAACAAAACAGTGTATCACACAAAATAAAGAAGAAAATTAAGGCTCTGTTTGGAACCAATAGAAAAGAAAAGAAAGGAAAAGAAAATAAAAGGGAAGGAAAATGAGAGGAAAATAGGAGGGAAAATTTACTATTCATTACATTTAAATTTATTATTTTCTTCACACTTTCTCTTTCAACCAAACAATGGAAAGGAAAATTTTTTTATTTTCCTTTCCTTTCCATAGGTTCCAAACAGAGCCTAAATAAAAAAGAATGCACTGCGCCTCACCACCCTCAGGCCCCAGTTACCGAACCCGATTAAAATCTGCAGTTAATGCTTCGTTTTCACGGCTCATCTTCTCTCACCGAACGTCTTCTCTCTCTCTCTCAGATTTCTTCAGAACCCGTCGATCCCGTTTACTTTCTGTAATTCAAGACGTTGGGCTAGAATTTTCTAGCCGAAGAAACCCGCAGTCTCTCTCTCTCTCCCTCTCCCTCTCTCTCATGGATCCGCCTACTTCATGGGATTCTCTTCGAAAGCAGGTAGGTTTCGTTTGCAGCCCTAAAATTATACTTACGTATGTTAACATATGTTGTATCGTTTGTGTTTGGATACGTCTTCTGTGCGATGGATTGAGATCAATTTGATTGACCAAGTCCCATTTGACCGACCGTTCTGAATTTAGAAATTGAAGTTTTTCAATTGCCTCTTTTGCGATCTAAAGATATTATTTAGTATGTGGTTTCGGTTCCGTCGAGGTTCGGTATTCTGTGATTAATGCATTTGGAAAAATTATGGATTTTTTTTGGGAAAAATTTTGGATTTTTTGGGGGCAAATTGGTGACGTGGGTTTTGTTGATGGAAAGAATTATGAAATCTGGGTGAAAATTGATTGCGATCCGTAAATTGGGAACCGGAGTTTGAAAAAATATAGGGTTGATGTCAATGTATGGAAAAAGAAGGCATGGTTGTGGGTGAAAAGATATTTTTAGTTTGTGGAATCATTTGAAGAAGTGAACAGGTAGCACTGGACAGAGCTCTGTGGAAAAATAGGATTCATATAGCCGGCACCAATTGATTGGGAATTGGGAACACAAGGCTCAGTTTGGGAATCATTTGAAGCATCCTTCATTTTTATCAGAAGGAAATCTTGTCAACATAAATGATTCATTTGACAAAAAATGTGAAGTTTTGTCAATTAATACTCTTCTTCGGCGAATTTTGGTTCGAAGGAAAGAAAGTGAGGAGCTGAAGTAATGAACTCAGAATACATGAACAGTTGGAATAAGGACACATTTGGTGGTTAATCCCAATGTGGTAGTTGGATAATGGCGACTAATGCGGTAAAGGAAGTCAGGTAGAGTTATTTTGGGTACTACTTGGATAGTGGTATTCATTTTCTTTTAGCTGAAAGAGGAGAGAGTCACAGCGTTTGACATAGAATAGAAATGGGAATTCTGTGATGTGATATTGTTCTTCGCTTAAAGGTCGTGGACCACTGTTACTCTTGAGAGAAATCTCTTGATCAATCCCATGAATTTGGGTTTGACTATCTCCTCCATTTTCATTTAATTTCCAATTGATTGACACTCTCTTTTGCTACGCAATTACCATTTCTATGTTCAATCTATATGGTTTTGAATGTAGGAGTTCTTTTGTTTTCCTATTTTTGAAGAGTGATAATTTTTCCAAGTGATTAGCTTTCTTATTGTTTTTAGAAGTAATTTGCATTGTTGCTGATATATTGTACATGTAGGCAAGGAAGCTTGAAGCACAATTGGATGAACAAATGCCTTTGTATCGTAAAGTAGTTTCAAAGAAAGTTGATGATGGTACAGATAAAGATCTTGAATCAGGGATAGATGAACTACTCCAGCAACTACATCAAGTAAATTCCCACATGCAAGCTTGGGTGTCATCAGGAGGCTCAGAAATATTTTCTCATACGTTGACTCGCCATCAAGAAATTCTTCAAGACCTTACTCAGGTGTTGTTTTCTAGTGTTTAAGAAAGAATAATTGGTCATAAGAAATAAATCGTATAATTTTGGCTGATTTAAAAAGTTATATACATGTATGTGTTTGTGCTTGAGTGTGGTTAGTTGGAAGAGGATGGTGTGTACTCGTGTGTAATTGTGGTCAAGTTCAATGATGGATGTTAGGTGAAGGAACCAACATGTAGAAAACCCTTTACTACCTGCCCCAAGAGTACTTAGAAAATCGTTATGCTTGCGACTTCCCATTTTGTCACTTTCTGGCTTTCTTATGTCCAAATTATTTGTCCATTTTCAAAAGTCAAAGAGCAAAATCCCCTGTGATTACCCTCTTACCTGTCTCTTGGATTGATTTGACGAGTCTAACTTGCATTTGAAGGGCAATTTTGGGAGTTTAAGTTTTTAAATTACATGATGGTCCTCCTTAATAAGTTGTATTCCCTAAATTGGACAGACAAATTGGGATGGTGGGAGCATTAGCTAATAAACATGATGAAAATTTTAATTAAGGAAAATGTGTGTTTCATTTTTTGTAAGGGTAAGTTGGACAGCTCCTTGGTCTGATGCCTTCTAACTTATAGTTTGAGGTACAGTGTGAGGTTGACACTATATTTTACTGACTGCGGTAGACTTTAATACACTAGCTTATTGCTGACAACTTGGTCCTTGCTTTTCTTTGAAATGCCTTCACACATGTAGAGAATGTTACTCCTCTCACCCTCACAATAGTTTTCCTAGCATGAAGCTTTTCCCTCCCAACTTATTACCTCTAGCAATTGACTACCCTAAACGCATAAACTATTTGAAAACGATGCCATAAGTTTTTGTTTCAGTAGCCAATGACATAGTCAATCAATATGTCCACACCAGAATTTCCGTTTGAACGAAAAAAAATATGTCCACACCAATATTCATTAAATATTTCCATACCTATATCTGGTCCATATTTGCATAGAAACCACCAAACAGTGGCAGCTCAAGGTATTTGCCGGAGGGTGTCTTGAAATTGCCTTGACTCTACTAGCTCTATTAACTAATAATGCACCCAAACATTTGCATATTAGTATGAATAGTGCAACAAGAAAACATGAAAATATGATAGAGTTATTCTATTTTCCTCTATCGTCGTTGAGAGAGAAGACAAAACCATAACCATATACTGATACCAATAGCAGTAAAGCAGATCATTATGTATCTTTCTTTAAAATTAAAATTTTCATGATTATGGTTGTAGGATTTGCTTGGACTATTGTCATGTCATGTCTAAGTTGTCAGGATTGCAGATTGCTCATAATATTGCCAAGGCAGCGTTTTGTTTGGAGTCTGTTGTAATTGTTATTGGCAATTATAGAATAAAATGTTTCATTGAATGTGAACTTTTTTTCATGAGCTCAAGCTTGAGTTGAGCTTGACTCTTTTATATATTATCGAGTTTAGATGAGCTGAGCTCGAGCCTCGTTTTTTAATTAGCTGAGCTCGAACAACACACCTTATGGTTCGACTTGACTCGGATTGTTTACAGCCCTAACTTCTCCCACATTGATTGCCGCACACCTTATGGTTCGACTTGACTCGGATTGTTTGCACCCCTAACTGCTCTCACATTGATGGCCGCCTCTCTTGCTCACTTGGCCAATGATTGGCAGCAATGTTGATGATAAATTTATCCAACTGAGTTAAGCGATGTGTTTGCATTATTGCACATAAAAGGAGAAATTAGCCGTCATTAGCTCTGTCACTTTGGATGAGAAAAATAGCATTGTAACCAACATAATTCGTCCAATTAGTCAACTTGTGATCACGATTGTTTTTCCCAGGGGCGCTAAGATAGAGATTTTAATCGATAGCCAAATCAGAAAAATCAAGCATCACAACCATAATCCTGGTGAGATAAGCAGCCATAAACAAGGGATAGCTTCCCAAGTTATAATGTTTATTTGTTTCAAAAATTGATGGCTGCCTCTCTTCCTCATCTTGCCAGTGACTAGCAACAATGGTGCTCTGATAAACTTCTCCCATTGAGTCAAGAAACGTGTCTTCAGATAAAATGGGAGAAATTAGGAGTCCATAGTTTTGTCACTTGGGAGGAATTTTTTATCATTTAATCCAAATGATAATTCATCTAATTAATCAATCAACTTTTCGTTTTTTGTTTTTTTCCGCAAAGATAGAGATTTTGCAAAATCAGGAAAATGGAATGTCACAACCATCGGCCCTCAAGAAGCTTTACAGCCTTAAACCAATTAGTTGCAGTAGTGAGCAAATTCTCATTGCAAAACTGGTAAGTTGTATTTACTCTCTCATGGCAACAATGAAGGGGGTTCAAGTTTATCAAACGTAACAGCAATAATTTTAAAAGAAGTTATCTATCGAAATAGATTATAAGGTAGATTACAGTATATGGGACATGTTAAGAGGTTTTTTTTTTTTTGTCACAGCGATGTACATCAGGGGATTAGTGAGTTAGTTGTTAGGGGGAAGGGGACTTGGGTTATGAACTTTTGGTTGGGTTAAGAGTTTAGGCGAACCTGTATACCAATGTCTTTTTCAGTCTGGGACTGGTTTCTCAGAGCATAATATATTGGCGATGGCTTGTAGATTGGAAGTTTTTCGTTGAAGTACTATTTCAGTGGTCCATCGATGTTTGACTCGTGGTCACGAGATGATTCAATCGATATTGCAGAGTGAGCTATGCGAGTCATTGATTCCATGACCAGAATCAGGCGGAAGTCATTGTCACCAATCAAGACAAAGCTCTAAAGAACACCACACCTGTTGCTGAGTCGCCGGCGTTTTATGTGGAGATTAGGAATTCACCTCTTGCCAGTTAGGAATTCACCTCTTCCCGTTCATGCCACGCCAATTAGGAAACAATCTAGAAGTAGATAAACAAAATATCGTCAAATAGAAACTTATTATTAATTTTGTTTTGACCTCACACAAATCAACGGAAGCCCTTCTCTTCGTAAAATAGAGGCAAATTTGTGAACTTAATATACGTAATTAAGTAATACCTGATTTCACCTACATTTATACATGGTCTATAAGTATATCTTAGAGGGATCGATACGGTATTTAGGAAGAGTGATATGGTTACGGGAGATGATAGCACGTAGCGGAGAGGACCAGAGGTATATACCAAAATAGATTTCAGAGGCAGTAGTTCGAGAGGATCTGAGTGTTTTTAATATTAAAGATCACGATGTCCTCGACAAAGCTTAACGGAGGAAATGGATTTATGTAGCCGACCCCATGCAATACGTAGGTTCTGTTTTGTTTGGTTTCTACTCAATGCATAAATGTCTATATATATCTCCGTGCTAGTAATATATCTGTGGATGGTATATATTTTTAGATTTCTTCCTTTGAGTTAAAATAGGGGCAGTATCGTCCTCGTAAACATACATGTACACATACTTAGAGGATTTGAAAACTCATGGGTAGGACGTAGCCTACCCAAACCCTTTAAATTGGAATCCACCGTAATTAATCCCCCTTTTTTAGTATTTTAAATTTCTTCATCTTCAGGATGTTGATTGCTCCATCATCAATGGGTAGGACGTAACCTACCGAAATCCTTTAAATTGGAATCCACCGCAATTAATCCCCCTTTTTTAGTATTTCAAATTGTCTTCATCTTCAGGATGTTGGTTGCTCCATCATCAATTCTTGTCGTCATTCTTAATGTCTATTGGCCAAGGACATTTTGCATGCTGGTGCTTATATTGTGCATGATTTGAGTCCAGGAATTTAATCGGCTCCGCTCCAGCCTTCGAGCTAAGAAAGAGCACGCTTCCCTGCTTGAGGATTTCAGGGAGTTTGATAGGACAAGATTAGATATGGAAGATGGTGGGGGATCTTATGAACAGGCTCTGCTGAAAGAGCACGCAGCTGTTAGCAGAAGTACAGGACAGGTAACCTGGAGAAAGTTCATTTCTGTTTTTGCTACTTTGGAAACCTGGTATTTTACTGCATGTATGGATCCCTTTTGCAGACTGATGGGATATTGTATGTAAGACGAAACCACAAATGCAAATGAGGCAGTAGGCTTAATAGTTCTACTGTAGGAATTAATATAATTGATTTTTTTATCAGCAAAGAAATTTCATTCATCACACGGATTAAAAACATGAATTCTGTACAATAAGAAAAGAAACGCATTGAGCGAGCCTCGGAGAGTGCACAATACATACCCTTCTCCTACTGCTACTTGCAATTTCTCAACCTACCCCTCATCAATTAATAATTGATTAGATATATTACTGGACTTGTTTATATTTATCGACATCCGACCTTATCAATATCTGTTTTTTGCTTTTATATCGAATGCCATGATTTCCCGCTCTAGTGTATGGCATCTTTATTTTTCCTATTTTGGGGCCTCATTGTTTTCGTCCCTAACCTATCCTATCTTGATGGATGTATCACGTGAACTTGATTAGATGTTCACCCTCTTTCCTTGTAGCTTTTGGGTTCAATTGGACAACCATGTTAAATGCCGGGTTTTGCACTTCTCTGCATAGGGTGATGGCTCTCGAAGTCCATTTTCAAGGAATTCACTATTTTTTAGCTCTTTTTTAAGGGGTTGAAACAAGCTGTCTTCTATTTTTCCCTTAAGTCTCCCAGTTGATGGTGCTTTAGAAATGACTTCCAGTTCAGAATCAGCTAGAAAGTGAGTGGAACGGTATGCTGCAATTTCATAATGATCCCAATTTCATAGCTTAACCAGTAACCACATTCCCCAATGTCTTGGATATTAGTAATTGTATTTGAACTTCTATTGCCTTGATGGTGGATGTATCAATGCACCATGACAACAAATGAGGAAAAGAGAGACACGGGGATAACGTGGCTCAGGGCTAAATATGGTATCTTTGTCTTTCAATTTAGAATGTAAAAAATTCACATTGAATTATGGTCTAGAGAAGAGTTCAAATAGCATTTTGTGGATCAGGTTTCACTCCTATCAAGGAGATGGGGCCACGGGGTGTGAAGGCTCCACATCTTGAGTAAACTCCTTGTCGGGAAGTACCTTTGGACGTTTGCATGTGATATGGGGAGGTATTGGGAGAGAACTATAAAATATTGTCCTTTTTCTTTGTGAGTGGACTTCTCCAGAGGTCTTGATGTTGCATGGGTAGTGTATGGGGGAATATTCGTCAATTATAGGATGATTTCTCGAAGGTGGCAAGTTATATGGTGGGGATGGGAAATAGAGTGATGTTTTGGGGTATCGAAAATTGTTGAAACGTAAATCCAGTTTGACCCAGTCTAAACCAGGCGATTGGTTCAGTTCTTTTGCTACTGTGGTTTTGTCTTGGCTTTGAAAGTGAAAAGAAACTAGATGGTTTTTGCCAATGGTTCTGGTTCCAATCCCGATCTGAACCGCAATTAAATACTATATATGTATATATCCTTATACATATAGACATTTAGTCATATGAAGACTTGTAAATTTACGGGAAACACCCGTTAAAGACAGATTCAGTAATCCATTCAAGCATGGATGATGTTTGTTTGATTTTAGTGACTGTGCTACTTTTAATGACATTGGTTTCGGAAAACAATTTTCGCTTGATTAGTTTGTTCTTTTTTATCGTTTGAGAAAATGGCATCTCAACTTAAAGCCCATGGTTCGAAACCGGGATCAAGCCGCAGTCCGGCTCAATGAGTTTCATGAATTGGTTTGGTTCTTGAAATCTCTAATTTGATGAATTGGTTTGGTTTGGTTCTTGTTTTACCAGAAAAACCGGAGCAATCTGCTCCATGGTCACCCTTAATTTCAAGCCATTCATTGCACATTCATTGCAAGCCAATATGGATTCGATGTTTAGAAATGTTAGAATAGGTTCCTTGTTCCTTCTGATAATTTTTTTTCCGAATTCATTCAACTCCGTTATTATTACTATTTTCTACATTTTTGTGCTAATATCTGTGTCAATTTGGTTTTGTTGCAGATGGACTCTGTGATTTCTCAAGCCCAAGAGACCCTTAGGACACTGGCCTTTCAACGATCAACGTTTGGAGGCATAAATTCAAAGATTAGCAATATCAGTAGTCGACTCCCGACGGTAGGGTTGCATTGTTACAATTGCTTGTGTCGCGCTAATGATAGATTTCATGACAAGAGAAGTCCAGGAAAAGTGATTTTAACATTTCGGTTTCCGTAGACTGAGTGTCACAAGGGGTCTCAGAAGAGGTCACCTGATCAAATCAAAATTTACTATTGCACATGGCATCTTTTGAGGTGCTTTCAAGATAAATCACTGAAAGTAATATGGACACATAATGGACTGGAATATTGGAGTACCAAATATTATTTGTTTCATCAAATGTATTAATGCCTAGGCAATTTGACTTTTCAGGTGAATCAAATCCTCTCATCAATAAAGAAGAGAAAGTCCATGGACACTATAATCCTTTCCTTAGTTGCCTCTGTCTGCACATTTCTCATTTTGATTTACTGGTTGAGCAAATAGTTGATGTTGCGGGTCTTGTCATGAAGTCTCGTGACAGTCTTCCGTCCACTATATTGTTGGCGAATACCCTGTTGGTTTGTCAATAATTTTTTGTATTCTTTATATGTATAATTGTATATGAGACAGCCTTGTGTAAACGGTTGTTTCAAGGCAAACCCTCCTCAGTATCAAGATGTTTCATGTTAAAGAGCCACAAAACTAGTGTCACCGGAAATTCGTGGCTCCATCTTTTCGCTGTTACAGATTTGTGGAGGAATACATTCATGATGGTTAGTTTGAAACACACCTGCTATATCACTCTTATTGCAATTGCTATTTCTTCATGTACAATTGTCTTTGCTTCTGCTTAAGACTTGTAAGTACTTAGTTACTAGGTAGGCCTGTTTAAGAAAATTTACTTTGTTGAGCCGTGGTGTTGTGCTGCAGCTATGGTAGGTCATCAGAGTTGCTGCAATTGCTTACTTTTCTGGGAACTAAAAGGTTGATTGTGGATGTTGATGGAAAAAAAACATGCCACAAGAGCTAAGTTGTTGCATGTGCCTATGGACTAATTTTGTTGTTGCCTGTAGTGTTTCTTTGGTTCGAGCCGCGGAAACAGCCTCTTTGCTTGCAAGAGTAAGGCTGCGTACATCAACCCTTTTTCAGACCCTACAATGGCGGGAGCCTCGTGTACTGGGTTTGCCCCTTTGTAGTGTTTCTTTGTTCTTGGGAAAAGGAAAGGAAAATTATTTAGGAAAGTGGACGTAAAATATGTTGTGCTCAGTACGTTAGTATTTTGCTATTTTATTTTCTCTCTTCAAGAACTGAAAAATAACGAAACGAAATTACAAATCCAACAGGTCTGCTCTAGCCTTAATATGGGCAGCCTTAACAGTATGTCGAGCTACCTTAACAGCTTTTACATCATTACAACAAGAACATAAAGAACAAAAGTACATAAGAGCAGTTTTCAGCCTAAAATCAGCTCCATCAGGCTTGAGGAGTCCCCGAACAAAGACAGCAAAATCAGTCTGGATGCAAATCTCCAAAATCCCCTGCTACGAAGCCCACTCCAGCACTGATAAGCTTTTTAAAATGGTAAGGAAGTCGATGTGCTTTACCGTGCCAACATAATACTGTAACAACGAATAAGTGAAAATGTGGGTGAGAGGCACTCGTATTTTAGTATACTAGTTGTCGTAAGTGAACAAGAGAGATGCGAGAGTTCACATTTTGGGATAAATGCTACATTTTCTGGCCTGCAGGCTGTTGCAGGCATAATGATATGTATAAGAATGCAGGTGAAGTGAAGCTATGGAAATTCAGGTTCTTTCTGTTACAACTATGTGGATATTGGTGCACTCCCCTGATTGAAATTTCTGAAGAACCTCTAGAACCTTGGATCCGGATTCCACCCCCCTTTAAATCTGAGCATTGCATGAAAATCGATTTCCTTCCACGAATCCAAGTCATGTTTTCCTTGCTTTTCATTCTGTTCAGAATATTGGGGATCCAAAAAAACAACGGTGCTACGTCAACTGGCTTCGCAACCGTCTGATGAACATGGAACCCCCAAAATCTAAAGACTGCACAAACATTTGTGGTCGGTGTGTCTGTATCATTTCCGTCCACAAAAAGCCCCACCAGTTATCAATAGGTAGTTTGTTCACACTAGCAGGATGGTACTCAACTGCAATTACTTAATTTGTTCTAGATCCTGAAGTTTGATAGATTGCTTTTTTTCTTCCCTCTTCCCTCAGCTTTGGGGAAAATGTCAAAATACCCCCCAACCTTTACACCAAAATTCAATTAGACTCCTAACCTTTTAAAAACTTCAATTTTACTCCCAACGTTATCTTCCGTTAATCAAAATGCCCCCTTCGGTCAGAATGACTAACGGATTTCGTTAAAAGCTCCATTAAATAGCGTCCCAATCGAATTTCAATGATCCGAGCCGCTCAATGTGTTCAAAACGTGATTTTAAAGATACCCGTAAAAAAATTGAAAAAAAATTGACTCAAAAGGGTTTCATCTGAACAGTTTTTTATTGAACTATTCAATAAAAAACTGTTCAGATGAAGCCCTTCCGGGTCATTTTTTTTTGCCGATTTCTAAAGAGTACCCTTAAAATCACATTTTGAACACATTAAGCGGCTCGGATCATCAAAATTCGATTGGAAAAGGGGAGGTGCGGATTGATCCGGATTTTGTTCAAGTCCGGGCGTTCGGATTTTGCTTCGGACTACACCTCCCTTTACGGATCAATTTCAATGATCGATCAAGTCATCGCGTGATTTTAACGTGATTTGCCGGTACGTGAAATCAACAAAATTGGCCGGGAAGGGCTTCATCTTACATGTTTTTTATTGAATAGTTCAATAAAAAACTGTTCAGATGAAGCCCTTTCCGGTCATTTTTTTTTGCTAAATTCTAAAGGGTACCCTTAAAATCACGTTTTGAACACATTGAGCGGCTCGGATCATCAAAATTCGATTGGGACGATATTTAACGGAGCCTTTAACGGAATTCGTTAGTCATTTGGACGGAAGGGGGCGTTTTGATTAACGGAAGATAACGTTGGGAGTAAAATTGAAGTTTTTAAAAGGTTGGAAGTCTAATTGAATTTTGGTCTAAAGGTTGGGGGGTATTTTGAATTTTTCCCTCAGCTTTGCGTTAACGTTTATGTTCACATAATTACACAGTCAGATTTGGTCTCCTTGCAATGTACGAAGCAAAGATTGAGATGGAAAAAAAAAATGGTACAATGCAAGTCTCATTTTCATCCCCCTGATATCAATTGCAATGTTTTTAGCTCCGAAGTTGGTTATCGCACCTATTAGATCCAAAACATTTGCTTCCCAAATTAATGAAAAAGTGACTAATTTAGGAGCTGAATCGAGAGACGTGGTTAAGATATTGAGTAGAGAGACATGGGAAAAGGCCTTGAAATGTCCAAAACTGCCTTTCATTACGCAATTTTTCATTCGTTTGGAAACCAAATGTTATCTATATATTGGACCAAATAGGAACGTTAAGTACCAGACTTTAGAGGTTAAAAGCATTGTAATTGATAGTAAGGGACAAAACTGAGACTCGATTGAAACTAGATGGACCATTTCTAAAATTTACCTTTAATTTTCAAAACCTATGTCATGATCTTGAAAACAGACAATAAAAGCTGCATGCAAACTTTTGGACCTTTTGGTGAATGCCAAATGTGGAGATCATTGTTGGGAAAGTCTCTAATTTTATATTTTAGCCTAATGATATATAAAATTTCTTCTGCCAACAGAAGTAAGAATTGTTGGGAGAGTTTTCCAGAAACACCCTAAATTTTGGTATGGAATACCAGAGAAAAAAGCGATGTTCTTTTGTGGAGAGAGAACATCACGTATAAATGACTAGTATTGGTTAGGCACACCACGTGACTTGTTTTCGGGCCTTCGTCTTTTGTTTAAAATTAAAAGTGGCGCATTTGGAGGAAGAAGTTTTCAGAAACAATTTCATTGGAAAGGCAGCGCTCTTCTTCTCCGCACCATTACATTGTTGAGGAAGGAGAAAAACCACTTTCCAGAAGTGGAAAAAAACAATACAGGTCCTAGTATATATTGGAAGGTAAACATGTGGCCAACCAATCTAGGGTCATAACTATTGGAACATGGTTGCGTGATGTGTCTAGCTAATTAATACTGGTCAGTCATGTGTCTATCTTGTCGGGAAATAAAGGAAACAAAATGGGTACATATGACTACCATTGTACGTTGGGCGCGCCTCACGTGGTTGTGTTCGTGATCAAAGATTGAATAATTCTCTTCCAAAAACTTCCTTGAAGCTAGGGAGGGTGGGAATTAATTGGCTAGGAAGTCTGCCATTGACTCATTTGTATTTAAGTTGAGACATTTGGATTATGGGGTTGGGTGGGTCAATAATAATAATAATAATAATAATTATTATTATTATTGCTCGAAATAATGGAATATTGTCAATGTTTTTCGTATGTCAAATTCAAAAACACCAAGGGATATTTCTGATGATTATTGTATGAGAATCCTTTTCCCATCATTTTTCTGAAAATTATTTCAAAATTATTAAAAAATATTAAACAATATTGTGAATCGCGTTAAGATTTTGACCGCAATGACTAGAATTCGAGTTCCAACCTGGTTTGGAGGATTATAAAACTCTTGTCGCCCATCCTATCTGCAGGGAAAAAAGAGGGATGGGATGGCCTATGTTGATTGGTCAACACTGGCGGAGCCATTTAGGGACTGGAGAAGGCCCCGGCCCAACCCAATTTTTAATCTTTCAGAGTATAGTTTGCATATTTTTGGTAGATATTTAGAAAAAAAAAAATTACTACAAAATTTCAAACATAATTCAAAAACAATATATTCATTTTTAGCTTGCTAAATTATGATGAATGATATTGTCCGATAATGATATTGCACGTCGTTGGATGGTATGATAACATCAATATCTCGAAATTAATTCTTCAATTTACCAAAATCAGCCCATGAAAACTCGAATAAGTGAATTTAATCACGAAAAATCATCCTATCAAAATTTTTCTCATAATTTGATCCCTTTTGATTACCACTCCTAACGTTGCCACTGTTGTTTAACCACTTTTCTAATCTTTATATGAGTGGGGAAGTGGTTATCGGAGCATGTTGCTTCCTTTTTTTTTGTGTGTGAAATTACATGGAGACCCCTTCATCTATATGATTTGGACACAAATACCCCCTAACCTTTACAAACTTCCTAAAGCACCTCATCATCTATAACCCTTAACCAATCAACAATCTTCTGTCAAAAACCGTTAAGATGAAGGGTTCAACGTGAACAATTTTTCATAGATGAGGGGGTCAGTGTGGGCTAGTTTTAAAGGGTAGAATCGTCATTTTCTCTCATTTCGTTAACAGAGTTAGCAATTTTTTATTTTTTTATATATATGAGGGGGTCTGAATGGGCGATTCTAAACATTAGGGGATCTATGTGTCTAAAATGTATATAAGAGGGTGTCTCTGTGTGATTTTATCGACTTTTTCACACGCTGGGCCATATTTGGAGAGACAAAGAAATCTTAAAGAGATTTCATCCAATTTGATTGGACAAAGAGGAAGTGGAACATGGAATCCATGTGTGGACATAAGCCAATGAAGTTTCATTGCAGACTACCCTAGTGCTCATTTCATTTTCAACCCTTCCTTTTTGTGGGGTTGCACTGATGGAGAAACAAGTTTGGTTAATCTCAAGTGTTAGTCCGGTTAGTTGGTGAGTTTGCTTCTCACACAATTTATCAGAGTTTGAATTTTTAGTGTCAAGCCGCAAGAAAGAAGATTGGTACGTGTGAATTTTCTAGTCCCGGCATGGATGGTTTACCTTTGATTGGATCGGGAAAAAGATTAGTCGAGGTGCATGTAAGCTGTCCCGGACACCCCTGATTAACGGGCCAAAGGGGAAGGAAAATTTGTTTTTTTTTTTGGTTCAAATGACACTGAGCTTGTGAAATTATTAGACTAATAAAAGCTAAGATTATACCTATCTCAAGGGTTTACTTTGAAGATTTGGTGATGTCTTAACTAGATACATGGACATAATTAAATTAAGTAGCATTAGTTAAAGATTGTCCACCTCAGCTTTCCCATATAGTTGTCGGCCACTTGTCGCCATCATATCCGCAATATATGACTAACTACTCCGCTAATTTACACGTAAATAATTATGAGAGATTGAAGTTTATTTATTAAAGTTTATTCTAACACATAATTACTTGTATGCATGTGCTGAATTCCTCAAATTTAGAAGTTAGGTAAAGCAAACTTGCCTCGATTTGATTTACTGCGATTCGGTGATGCGGCAAAACCATAGAATATAGGGCGGATGGGATAGTTACTTTTCGCCATCACATCCACGATATCATATAACAATAACACCGCCAGAACATTTTCGATTTAACCAACAAAAAAAAAAAAAAAAACACCGCCGGCTAACGTATACGTAGATAAAAATTTGGAGTTTATGGTGCTACATAATTACTTTTTGGTTCCAAATTCCTCAAATTCAGAAAGTTAGACAATGTAACTTGCTATGCTTTGGTATACTCCTTTTCTATAATGCTGCAAAACCATATAATATAGTGCAGATGGGACTGCCAATGTTTTTTTTTTATTTTTGAATGACGAAAATAAATTTATTGATTTTTAAAATTGTATTAATCTGCCTTTATATCCACAATATTAGGCGAGTAATTGCAATGCTAACGTACACGTAAATAGAAGATTAAATTTAATTGATTTTTGAAAATAATTTCTTGTGGGTGCTAAATTCGTCGAATTTAGAAGTAGACGCGTTTTAATATTTTAGAAGTAACTTGGCATGATTTCATTTAATAAATTGCGAAAGTGCTGCTAAAATATAAGACAAAGTAAAAACAGAACCGCGAGATTTGAGATTATTAATTTCTCAAATAAAGAACACACTTGCCATATTGCGAGGAAAAAAAATATCCTTTTATTATTGTTGTCAAATTATTAAATGAATCTAACAAACCTTGAATCACGGCCCGGGATTAATACAATTGGACCAAATTGAAATGCTTAATTAATCAAAGCTTAGTTGTGTACATTAGTGACGCAAACCACGTTTAGTTGCAATTATTTAAGATGGCGGCTTAATTAGACCCATTCACGTGTGAAAATGACATTAATTATATTGTTTTTCGTTTCTAATACAAAACAAAATAAATATATAAATCCTATTATTTGGTGTGTCAGAGACAGAGGTGGTGAAAGATATGGCGTGTCGGATCTAACTATGTGCCCCCCCCTATTCTTGGAAGTCCTTTCTTTGCTTGAAAATAACAATTTTCTTTTGGTAATGCAAGATGTCTCGGGTCAGCTTGCACGCATATCAGACTAATTCCTACAAGCCGTTTTACATGCTTAAGCGTGGGGGTGAGATTACTCCAAAGTTGTTGGCAAGGAGAATCGAACCTGAGACCTTAGGTTGGAGCAAACACTTAAGTCTCATGCCAAAACTACTCGGCCAATCTCTTGGGGTTAAAAATAAACATCTTGTTTAATAAGAGATTTTTTTAATGTAATGCCGGGGTCCTAGGACAGTTTGCACGCAGCTCAGACTAATTCCTATAACTCCTCACTACAGCATTTTCACACACTTAACCATGGGATGAGATGATATCAAGGGTTGTTGGCGAGAGAAGTCAAACTTGGAACCTGAGATGGGAGCGAACTCCTAAATCACAAGATCACCAGGCCAATCCCTTGGGATATTTTTAATTAGAACTTGAGATTATGTTCAAATTCAACTATGCAAGTTTAATGAGGCATGTGATGGGTACACATCAAAGATGTAATGGACAAGTGGACATAAATTAGGATATAGCATTTTCAATGGACTTCCTCATAAATTAGGATAGAATTTTCATGAGTGATCATTTACAAGTTTCGCGCAAATTGGTAGCCGTTCAAAAAAGGAAAAAAGTTTCTTGCAAAGTCTCGAGTCCTTTTTTTTGTGATCTTGACAGTTCCTTTTGGCCTTGCTTGTCCAAGTGAGTAATCCAGGCAACAAATTAGGTTCATCAGGGATGAGTGTATTATCAAGGCACATTTTCAAGGAAAAATATATTGAATGACTAATGTGATTGTACATTGGTTGTGGTTGATAAATATGCTCGAACATGTGACTACCGATGTCCAATCAATCTAATCTTTTGCTTGGACACTTGGCGAGCTGAACAAGATGAACGATTCCGATCATGGAGTACTTGAGTTTGAGAAAAGCTAAGAAAATAAGCACATGCAAGGGTTGTTGTGCTTTGGAGCATAATATCCCGTGCTTATCTGTGACAACTCGTAGGTGCTGTTTAATAAAACTAAAACTGAAATCTCTAAAAGTTTAAAGTACTAAAAATTGAATGTTGAATTTTTAAAATTGAAAAGTTATTTGATAAAAACATAAAGAGCTGAAATAAAACAACTAATAGAAAGATAAATGAATTTTGGTTCAATTATTTGGGGTTGTTCTCTTTAATTCTATAAATGGATGTCATGTGGTGCTAGTGGTGCTAGTGGAGAGGTTGTGACGGCATGTGGTGTGGTCATGGAAAAATGGTGGTAATGGTTGATTGTTGTGGTGGTTAGTAGTTCGTAGTGTGGCAGTGGTGGTTGTTGTGGAGTTGGAGTGGTTGTGGTTGTAACGGGTGGCATGGTTTGGTGAATATGTGGAAGGATGGCAACAGTGTTGGTGGTGGATGATGCAAGTGATGGTAATAGCGAGCGGTACGTGGTGTAGTGGTGGTGGAGAAGAAGGGGGTGAATGTAGTAGAACATTTCAGAGATATGGAGAGATAGTGGTGGTTAGAGTGTTGATGGTGCAAAGATGGCAGTAGTGGTGGAGTTGAGAGGTGGCAGAGGTGATAGTGGTGGCAATGGTGGTGATGGTGATGTCGTTGGAGTATTGGTGGTGGTAGTAATTGTAGCGATCGTGGTTGGTGGTGGTTGTGATGGCGATAATGGAGTGGGGGTGGTAATGGCGGCAATAGTGGAGCACTGGTGGTTGTTGGCAATGGTGGCACCAGCGACGGCAGAATGTTGGTGATGGTAGTGGTGGCAGTGGTAGCTACAATAGTGGTGGTTGTGGTGGAAGGTGGCGGTGGTGAATTTAAAGGGGTGGTACACAAATACTGACAAATCAAGTCAGAATTAAGTAGCTACCAGGCTTTGTAACTTTTTATATAAGCCTATATTTTAAGTTTCACTTAAGATATTAAGTATTACTATAAAAATATGATTATCAAGCAACTTTTTTTTTCCCCAAAAGTCGAGAGATAATATTCATCAAAAGATACTCATGGGGGCAGGTTACGAGTTCATAGATCGGATACTCTAACAAAAAGAGCGTATAAGCGCATAGATGCGCCGCCCTACAGAATGAGAAGAAACCCCCCGAAGGAGGACAAACCTCCCAAACGAGGGACATTATTAAAACAAATAACAAAAAAAGAAAAGAAAAAGAAGCACCTCCGAGACATCCGCCGCCACTCTTTCGCATCCATCTTGATAGACTCGTAACCACCACCTCTGCTTCACAAAATAGGAACACATCGTTGAGAGGTGGTCGCCCAACAAACGCGGTAGACGGCGTCAGGTCACAGACCTGAGAAGATGGAGGCTGAGAACGGGGATGGGCAACATCTTATCCGCAACCACTAAAAGCGAAGCCTCAAAACGTCGCCGGGAAACGATCTGACTGAAAAGTTCCCAATTGACGCCCGAACTTCAGTCGCAGAATTGAGAGAGAAGACGGTTCGACGGTGGGGGGAAGAGAATAGAGGGAGAGAGATCGGAGGGGAAGGATCCCTCCCATCCCACCGCCTGAGAAGGGGGGGAGGGGGAGGGGGAGGGGAAGAGGAAGGGGTGTTGGCGGCTAGGGTTTGAAGATTTTTAGAGAGAGAGAAAGAATATTGGAATAGTTAATAGTAGATTAATTAGACGGCCTCTATTATCAACTTAACTACTTATTAGTTAGCACTACGTTCAGTTTTAAGTGTTGAAATAAATTATCAAGCAACTTAACTGCTTATTAGTTAGCACTACGTTCAGTTTTAAGTGTTGAATTAAATTATCAAGCAACCCCGTAGTGAGCCAGTCGAATTTCTCCATTTGTTAAAAACAAAAATATATAACAAACAAGTTCAAGATATTTGAGGAGCAATTGTTGAGATACATTGGAGCGGGGCTAAAGCAAATATTTAGTCAGGGCAGTCATTTAAAACTTCAACTTTACAGAAAATATCAGACTTCTTAGTATTCGAAATTTATTTATTGAATAGATTAGTTTATACTTCTCGTAGAAAAAAAAAAAAAATGATATCATGTATTGTATGTCTGTTTTTACGCATTGTTACATATGCAAAGTGAGAATTGTTGGAAAATGAATAATTTTTATATTAGAGAGAGAGTCGTCATATCGTATGCTACATAAGTGTGTAGTCAAATATTTACCTAACTTTTTTTTGAAATAAAATGCATACATTTTCAAATAAAAACCTTATTTTCAGTCTGTCGATAAAAAAAGAGAGCTTAAATTTTCATTTGTGTAAAAAACTCTGTGCGAATTTCTCATTTGTAAGATTTTTTTTTCATTGGCCAAAATTTTCCTTAAACCCTTTACCCCATGTGAGCCTATGTGCAAGGGAAGAGGCAACCAAAAATTAGCTGAAAATGTTTGGGCTTATATAAATAGAGATACAAATAAGAGTTGAAAATGTAAATGTTGTTGAAAATTAATTGCAAGAGTTCATTAAAGTTTGAATTGTTGGTAGATGGAAACTGGACCTCCACTAGATTTGCTTTTTTTTATTTTTTATTTTTTATATCAGCAACAAAAAATTTATTAATAAAATTCAAAAAAAGATACATCGAAAAAAACCAATACAAAGACTACGAAAGTAGAGGGGTAAATCCTCCACTAGAATTGTTGTACATCACATGCATGGAATTGCGATTCCATTTCTATAGCTCTCCAATTCCATCAATCCACTATATGGTGAATACGCATCTTATCTTATCAAGTGACGATTCCGGCTTTATGTGATTTCTTACGTGACGCAAAATAAAATTTATCACGATTTAATTTGATGATCCGAGCCTATTATTTTGTAAACCTTAATGTATGAATTATTAATTCAAAAATTTACCCTCATTAATTGGAGCATTGGAGGTTGATATATAAAAGCTTAATGTATGAATTATTTATGAGCCATGGACGACTAGACAAAATATGGTTCCTTTACTTCGCCACCAACGTTTGATTAACTTTTTTTTTTTTGTTGTTGTTGCGTGAGTGACGTAGATGTAAATACTTATAGAATGGACAATTGATTCGAGATCGGTCTCAAGTGAGACCGTGATGGGTCCTAATTTGATTACCTGAGACATTGTTACATGATACATAATATTAATAATTCCAATATATATAGTCGGTAAACCATTAATCTATTCTTCACTTTTCTAGTACTATAAACAAGTGAAATTGATAATTAATTAGGGTATGTATCTTTAACTATACACTGAGAATCAAGGATATATAATCCAATTATAAAATATATTATCCTTTTGGATCATTAATGATCAGCTTACTAATACCACACTTCAAACAATTTTTTTCATACACCCCACTAGGTAAAATTAAATGTATTCTATAGATATTTATAATTTAATCCGCACAAGATTTTTTTTTTTAAGAAACTCCAAATGTGTGCTCATCCCGGCCGTATATGTGTCCAATCTGATGCTCATATCAAATCAAACGGACCCTCGATACTTAATTAGCAAGAAGTGATATGAAGATTTGTCAGGAAAAAAGATGCAAAGGCAAGGAGAATATAAGTTTTATTCGTTTTCTGTGGTAACCAAACTGTTTTCTTTTCAAGGATTTCATTGACACCTTTTAGTAATTCGAATATCATTTTCCGACTCAAACGAAATATTAAAATAAATATAAGTTGTTTCCCGTTTGAGGATGTATTTATGAAGAGGCTACTGGGTACAGACAACTGGTTTTATTGAATTTTGCAAAAAAATTTAATTGAACAAATTGATTAAGAGGTTTTTTTTTTTCAAAACCCCATGCTATAATAGTGAATTTTATCCAAAATATTTAGTGTAGATTCGCCCTCTGGAAAATTGAACATTTGTTACCAACTGGTTTTATTGAATTTTGAATAATATTTACCATCGAAATCGTACTCCTTCCTTGAAGCGAATTCTAGAAATTAAAAAATAATAAACCAACAATCCCAACTATTGAATTTCGAATTATATGTCCCAAAAGCTTCTTTTTTTTTTTTTGTGGGTACTTGGGAATATTATGTCCCAAATGTTGAAGATTGTACGTACCAAACTTACTATACAAAAATGTGTTGTCCCCTTCAACTACTAGATAGGACATTTTAGTTGTCAAAATCGAAAGCTAATCCGAATAGGATGCCTCTTTCACTTGAATTCTTTTTTGATAGTTTAGGTGCTCGGGTCAGTTTACGCGCAAACCTCAACTAATTAAAACCGGAATAACACTCCGTATGAACTGACCGCAAATGATTTGATATATAGCACCTGAGAAGTTTCGAACAGGAGACTTCAGGAGGGAGCAAATTACTCCTACCCAGGCCTTGACTACCGGCGCAACCCGTTGGGGGTTGCATGCCTCGTTCACTTGAATCACATGGTATAATATCACATAGTTTATTTCTCTCTCAATATTATGAAAGAGAGACTTTCTGTGTAACTTTTCTCTCGATATGCTAAGCCTAGATCTTGGACAATTTGAAGAAAAAGGATTTTGGTGGAATTTATTTCCCCCTTTAGCTAAAAACATCATAAAAGTAGTGATGCTACTCTACCGTTGGACAAATGGTTGAAACACTGGTATATATCTTCTTCTTTAATTTTCTTTTTCTTTTTTTTTTTTTTTTTATGGTCGTCTGGGCCAGTTTCGCCTATCTCGACTATCTCACAACCACTTGGCCCCTTCCTTCTCATTGTCTCTTTTTTGTACTTTTGTTTAACTCATTCTCTTTTATGTACCTTTGTTTTATGTACTATTAAATTCGTTCTCATTGCACATTACATATGATGACATGATGTTCTCTTTGCTGGGAAAAAAAAAAAAACACTTCCAAGATAATTGTAATACTGTAATACAAATAGAAAATTGATTTTTATAGTACTCCCCTTTTATCTAAGTGCACTTTATTATTATTATTTTTTTTTTGTCTTTGTTAATGTATAATTACAAAATTACCCTTCATGCATATTTTCCTTCACACATGGAAAGAGTAATCATATAATTTCACATCGCTACAAAACAAAAAAAAAATTGCATTTGGATGGAAGAGGGGTGTGAAAATTAATTCCCTAAAAATAACAAAAGTAATTTTCACACTTTCCAATTTCGATGAATGCACAACTTTATATTTTTCCGGATCAAATTACATGAGGAAAACTCTCAAACTAACGAGTGCATTTATAAAAAAAGAGATATTTTCATTTAACTTTTTATAATAAAAAAAGATTAATAAATTCATCAAAGAAAAATGATTATCGGCACTCTCTTTCATGTGAAATTATCTTTTGGCCCTTTCATATGGAAAAAGTGACTCAAGGGGCCCTTTCAATGAAAAAGGTGAGTGAAAATCATTTCCCTTCATCAAATTGGGTTGTCAAAATTCGTCTCTTCTAAAAAAAAAATGGATACAATAGGAAACCTAGAAATAGTACAGAAAACCCCAAAGAAGTGGGGAAGTTTTTGGGTGCTGAGCGGATATCACGTGGCGGTACCGGTCGGTGATCTCAATTTTTCAAAAGTATTTTAGATGGCTCATAATTTCCTCTCTCTCTCCTCACTCCACCACACTCTCTCCTCTTTTTCTCTCTCCAAAATTCGGACCGTCCAAAATACGTTTAGACGGTACGAATTTGCCGACGGAATACCACGCGTGTAGTACGTGCCCGGCACCAAAAACTTCTCAAAAAAGTGACGCCCCAACAGAAGGTGCACGCAGAGAAACACGTGTATTCCAAAGTAGCTTAGAAGGGGACATTGGCGCACCAATCTGATAGTAGACTTCAACTGTAAAAGTAAAAGGAAGAACTGTTTGGTCTAAAGGGACACTTCTGGCATTGTCCCCCCCTCATTATTCTTCCTTAAAATGGCCCTGGCCCAACTTAAATTCAGCAGTTTGATGCAGCCAGTCATTCCATTATCTGTGACCTATGCATTTGCCAATATAAAACTAGATAACCTTTTGCATTTTCCCCTCCTTTTAATTTTTGTCGTTCGGGTTAGGGATGTTTTAGCTTAATCGCACATTAACTATTCTCCTTTACGGTTCGGTCAAAGGTATGTCATTTACGCCGGAACTACAGGGGCTTCACAAGAGATTTTTCTCTTGCAAACCAGCCCTAAGAAGTTGCCAAGTTTCGGACTTAGAATAACTGGATTTACAACTCATTCTTGTTGGCACTTCAGCTAGCTACCCTTGGAGTAAATGTTTTTTTTTTCCTTTTTTTGGCTTTTGGCAACTCCAAACCATAACTTTTTTCGATTATTATACTCCAAAACACAATTCTATTATGCTCATATATCCAAACACTTTACATATATTATTTTGACCATAATAAAAGAAAGTCAAAAAGAAAAGAAAGAGAGAGGCTCCTAAACATCCATAAAGCACCTGACAACACAATCTAAGCCTACTCTTTTGGAAGGCTATGTTTCAAGTACATTTGTTTCTGTTGAGCAACAAAGCTCACTTGGGACCAGCTTACGCATAATTTGGCTAATCCTTGGACGATCAATTTCACCTATGTACACTAGCACAAACCTTGATAAAAACCGAAACAAAGTCTAAGGATCTAAGAGGGAGGAAATTTCCCGTACCTTTACTACTATGCCAACCCCTTGGGGTGAGCAGCAAAGCTTTTGAGGACATCGAGTGAACCACATTATTGAAAAGCATCCATTCTAGCAAACATTAGAAACTCGCAAGCTTAATTTTCTAGTTTTGTTTGCTTTTATGAACCTGGCTTGTCTACTGTCGAAGTTCCAAACCTAGACTGCAGAAGTGCAGTCCAAGTGATCGCAACCGTTGGTTAGCGTTTTTAATGGTCCAGATTTGTTTTGAATATTTTATCGCTAAAAGATTCAACAAATTTGAACTATTACTCCATTATCAAGATAAATGTTCCAAGTTGGACTATACACCCATTGCAGAGAAACCGAATCCGCTTTTATTTGATATCCATGTTGAAATATAAATAAATTTCTTATTCTACGAAAATGAAAACAATCCGAAGTCTAACAAAAGAAAAAGGAGAACACCTAAGCAGTTTCGTCACTTCTATACAAACACCTAAGGTGAAATTACACAGAGACCCTCTCATCTATAAGAAACAGGCATAAATGAGGGGAGGTCTGTGGGCAATTTTAGAAGTTATGAGGTGTTTGTGGAAAACAGGTATAAATGAGAGGGTCTTCGTATAATTTCACCCTATCGCAAAATATGTTACTAAGCAAAATAAGAATACGAGGGACAATCAAAGGTAACGATGTCCCAAGTGACCAAAGAAGATGCTACTCAGTTGGAACTGGAAAAGATGGACCTAGGCAGGCCAAAAGACAGGCAACCTAAACGAGGGCTCCGTTGGGGCACTCCCTCAGGAGCGGCTTGAATTATACCCGTGATCGCATTATAGTATTATACCCAGAGCATAATGGCACAAAACCCAGCAGCCTAAAAGAGCAAATGGGGATGAATCTCGGCAAACCTTTGCCCAAAACGACTTCGACTTTACGTCCTTGTAGAGGGTGTTTGTTGTAGCTTTTGAAGAGACGATTCTCGGTTCTAGCACTTTGAAAGTTGTTCCGGTGTGTTTGTCACAACTTCCGTTTCTGCTTTAAGAACGAAAACAACTTTTAAAAGCCGCTTAAAAAAATCCGAGTCTAAGAAGCATCACTCAAATTTTAGAATTAGGTTTTTATACAATTTAAAGTTTTGACAAATACCCCCCTAGAGTCCCAAGTCTTAAGTCACCAAACCATCTGAAAGTAAACTTCTAACCACCCGGACCCCAGTGTTTCCTCTTGGCCAGGCCAATATAAGATTACTGAACTGTACATTTTAGTAGTATTATTTCTGCGGACGTGGGACTGCAGTGCCCATCTCACTGTACGTCTCGACAATCAATGATCCATGGAAGAGTTATTTTATGACTATTCAAACCGTCCAAAATATTTTTGGACGATGAAATTTAGCGCAACCGTACGCTGCTGTGAGATGGACACAGTAGCCCCGCTTCCTATTTTTGTACAGTACACAATCTGCTCAAAAGACCCATGACTAGTTGATTTAGATGTAGTTTATATAGTGGAGTTCCAGTCACTTTTGAATTCCCTACTTTTTCTCTCTAGAAAAATTTGGTAATATAGGATCCTTCCACATATAGCATAAAACGCATTTACTTCCCATCAACAAAGTTTTACCCTTCTTTTCCAACTCATTTTCCCACCTTAAGAAGATTAGCCAAAAAAAAAAACCGGATAGGATTATCATCCAACTTCCAATGGAGTCAGTGAGAAACAAACCATACCCTTCTGAGACTTCAGAAAGAGAAGAACAAAAAGAGGAAGAAGAAGAAGAAGATGATCAAGATCAAGAAATTGGGAGAATACCAGAAAAGCTCAATCCAGAGCTGAATCTTCTTGATTGTTTGGACATGGGTTCGACCCAAGCCTCATCAGAAATCCCCCCGGGATCCGATTCCGAGCCGCGGGTTTTCTCCTGCAACTATTGCCAGAGGAAATTCTTCAGCTCGCAGGCACTGGGAGGGCACCAGAATGCCCACAAGAGAGAGAGGACCCTGGCAAAAAGAGGGCTGAAAATAAGCCACTCCCAGTTCCACAGCCACAGCCATTATTCAAGCTTGGCTAGTCTTCCACTCCATGGTGCTTATAACCACATGCCTCTCGGAATCCAAGTTCATTCCATGATCCATAAACCCTCTTACTTGCCAAATTCTTCTGGGTTCAGGGGTATTTATGGAAATAGTGGAGGGTTAAGGTTCCCCATTGCTCAACAACCAGCCATAGGGAAATTAGCAGCAGAGAGTAATTACCATGGAGGTGCATCCACCGGATTGTCGTCTCAAGGCGGGGTCGGAAGATTTGGCGGCTCGGTGAGGATGATGATGACTAGCTCTCCGGCCGAGGAGGCGCATGGTGGCAGTTACGGGTGGGCGGGTGGTGGTGGAAGGTTGAAGACTATTCACGATCAGAAGCTTGACTTGTCCCTCAAGCTCTAATTAAGTTTTACCTTATTTTCTTTTCTTTTGGGCTTGTAATTTTGTTCTTGAAATCTCAATTATATAGATTTGATCTTCCTCTTCCCCCCTTCTTTATGAGGAGTTGGTTATAGACTTATAGTCATCTTGGTTTGTTCCTTTAGGTTTGTTCTGGGACTACCATTTTTGTACATTGATCACATCACAGGAAAGTCTGGAGAAATTTGGTTTCTTTTTTTTTTTTTTTTTCTTGATTGGGTATAATTCACAGCTAATATATACTATGTGTTGGTGCTCATATTTTTGTGTCTGTTTGGCCCTAGCTAGGAAGTCCCAAGAAATCTGATTTTCCTGAATTGTTGATTTGGAATTTGTTCAGTTAGTTTTGTGGTGGTGTTCTTTAATTTTAGAATTCAGTTTCCATTTGCTGTTGTTATTGTACGTTCTACTTTTATCTCTTACCTGCTCAATGACTAAAGGCATTGTTGCACTTTCTCTCAACAGCTTTGGGAAAAGTTTCACTAGTACTGGATTTCAACTTTCATGCCACTGTCCTGGTTCCATTTTTCCAAACAAATCAACTTCCTGCTTCATAAACACAACACTCAAAGACGCATACCGCGGCTTATTCGCCATGTTTCGCCCGTTGGGAAAGCGTTTGTATTGTTTTGGAAAGGTGTTTCACAGATGGGCGTTTGTGGCGATGGTTGTGGTTTGGCGTTTGGCTGTTCGGTTTGGTTGATTGTTGGGGATCGTTGGCGGCGGCTTGGAGTTGGGGGCGGGTGGATAGGGTTTATTCGTTTGTTTTTTTCTAATAGTGTCGTTCTAATAGCTACGGCTGCTTCTTTTTTCTGCTCACGGCGAGTTACTATAATCTTTGTTGCTATCGATAAATTTCTTACTCTTCCACCAGACAAAAAAAGAAAGATATATCCAATACTACAATTTACAGATTAATCCAGTCCAGTCCACTCTACTGATCAAATCAAATGTCTTTTTGACAATGTCACGACTCAATTTGTTGTCTTGACATAAAGTGCAAGGGCCGCAACAGTCACGGAGGGTAAACCCGAACCCTTTTAATCTTTCCTTGTTTTACTGATTTACCCTTCAATCTTTCCTTGTTTTACTGATTTACCAAACATTATCAACTTTAACCATCCTACGATTAATCGGGGACGCTGTCGGTTTCTCCCACGTAATAAATAACACTAAACACAGCATCAACAACGTAATTACGTACGAAATATTATTATCAAAAACCAGGATAATGAGTTGGTTAACACTCCAAGATAATTAATTAATAAAATAAAACCCAAAAAAGAAAAGAAAAAAAAGACTGTTACTTTGTATGCGTGCACATTTGTTTAATGGGAAAATGTTCTATATAAATGAGGATTTTTTCGGGTATATCCCACGTGGTATCCGCTCGGCACATCCGGAGCCGTTCAATACACTTTTAGACTGCTTGGATTGAAAATCTCTCTCTCCTCTCACCCCAACGCTTTCTCTCTCCAAATCCGAGCCGTCCACGAACACAACGGATGGCTTGGATGTACTGAGCGGGCACCATATGGTACCCACTGGGCACTGAGAAAATTTCCGTTCTAAATTTTCAAGATCACATGTTTGTCTTTTTCGTGAGTTAGTGTACGGCGCCTAATTAATTAATGTAACCGGTGAATCTAGCAAGATTTGGTTGTGATTAAAAAAACCCTAATGTGATGGTCAGTCAGTCTCCATCTCTAAACGCATCTCAATTAACAACAATGCTTTCGATGGAGACTTTCCCACGCAGATTTATCCAGAGCTGTCCGATGCGCGATGTGGGTCTCTCGTGGCCCATCCGCAGGTCTCGCGTGAATCGGACGGTTCCTGAAAAAGATGTGTCTGATGTATCTTTTAGTTTTTAAGTTTCTTTATATATGAGTTATTTTTCTCGGATTGCGATTCATTCAAACCTTGATCGCGTAGGTATGGACGCGATTGGTTTCGTAAGCTCCTCGAGTTGTCATCCTCTGAATACAGTTTATATACTCCACGAGATAGAATTGTGATTACTACCCGTGGGCTTGCTCGATCTAGCGGAAGGGAAAGAGCCTCTCCTAGAAGTGGGCAAGGTTCGACTCCTCTTCAAGGCTACTACCACGATTTATTTGGCGGGTCGGGTTGGTGGTTGATTCGGATTGTATGGAGGTTTACATACACTGTACAGGTGATGAAAGAAAGGTTGAGACGGTGTCAAGATATTTTTACGAGATACTTGAGTACATCCATGACTCACACTAATGTTTACAATATATCGAATGGAGAGACTGACCGTTGTGAATAGCAGACATCTATGACCAAAGGTTGAATCCCAAATAATCAATTTGGGTCGACAACCAAATCAAATCAGACTTCACAAAACCCGAACGAGAAAAAGCAATTTAGGTTGACAGCCAAACCAAATTAATTAGGCTTAACAAACACCAACATGAAAAATAAATTTGGGTTGACAATCAATAAATCTCTAGTTTCTCTCCAACTAACTGCCAAGTCCCCTTGCCTTCAAGGACACCAATTAACCAGATATGTAACATGGACTCTTCATTTATGCTGAAATACCTGTGTCGGCACGATAACTCGTCTTCGAAATATGCAGAATCCTGATACAAGATCCGGAATACACACGCAAGAAAATAAACAAAAGATGTAGAAAAATCATCCAAGAACGCAGTTGTGGGATTCAGCTTATGTGTGTGTGTGTGTGTGTTCTCGTTCAAGCTCTCCACGGCCACGTGTCGGGCGTCTCATCACGATGACTGTATTACAAACGTTTCATATATACGGGGAGCATTTTCAAATGATCCGATGATCCATAGTATTGTTGAAAATCTGCACACACACACACACACACACATAAAAAAATACTGAAAGTACCAGACGTTACAACGCAGATGCCTTACGTAAACATGATGCGTTCAACACGTGAGGCTCCACACTGTATAACTTACAGGGGCACATGCAGATACGGGATACGTGACAGGAAACATATCCTTTGTTTAAACCGCGTACGCACTTCTGTGTCTTTCTATTATTGATTTCGATCGGATACAGGTAATTTTTACATCCAACAGTGAAGTACACATGGTATCGATGGAACACAACTGGATTAGGACATATCAGGTAAGTTTACTCATAATATAAACCCATAGGATCTTACCAATTAGGTGACGTATCCCCGCACCTGTATCTAATTTTTTTATCACGTCTTTCCTTTTCTGTTACTGTTCGTCTTTCTACATCAGTTTGAATTTGCAATTATCTCAAACTTAAAACAAAACTAGTCTAACACATTAAGATTAGAATATAGTAGATGGCTTGTCAACAGTTGGGCTGCCCGACTGCTGCGTGCGATCGGCCCGTTTTTGAGCCTGTGCCATGTTCAGTTTGATGATCTAAACCTTTTACTCTGTAGAGCTTGTCCCAAACTTCAATTGTGCAAAAAAATCATGTTCGCCTAATATCAGGGGGTATCTTTTCGGAGCATATTTCTTTTGAGAAAAATGGGCTCGGGAATACTGGATCAAATCCATTTTTATCCGTTTTTCTCAAAGAAAATGTGTTTCGAAAAGATATTGGCAGATATTCGATGAACTGATTTTTTTCCTGATTGAACTTCGTGACGAGCTCTACACAGTAAACCGTATAGGTCATTAAAACAAACCCGACACAAGCCCGAAAACGGGCCGACTTCACGCTGTAGTTGTGTCTTAAGCAGACAATGTATCTTCGCAACCGTACCAGATTATTTTTTATTTAAATTTTTTTTTTATTTTCTTTTACTTTGATGTGGTGAGGTTGTGCTTTAAATTTTAAAGACCTTATCTCAAGCAATGTAGGTGAACAATACTATCACTCACTGTTGAAAATGTGGTAGAGCTGGGCATGTCAGCCCAGGCCCGCCTTGAGGAAGCTTCTATAGCTCTACCATAGAGTTGTCTGGCTTGTTTAGGCCCCCCTTATTAAGTTCCAATGAGTAAGGGTTTCTTTTGTCACACCCAACAAAGGTTGCCAAAACCTAAAGTCAAATAATTTGGGTGCTGATGGGTAAGCGGGAGTGTGAAAGCGTTTTTGAAAGACATCCTAAAAATACTAAAATCCGCGAGAGCAAAAATTGAGAGCACGAGCGCAGTACGAAGATTGAGAACGAGAGTGTAGACATTTTGAAGAATTATGTGACCAAGGCCACAACACACCTCTACTCTTTTGTAACCTACACAAAACAAAAGCACTAACCTTTTAGAACCTTTAGAGAACAAAAAATTTAGACACCATGGTGGTGGGTTTTTTTTTTTTTCCTTTTTTTTTTTTGTGGTTTTGCTAATACAGTATTAGACTTTGTATGTCTCTCATGAACACCCCCTGGGTGACTTGTGGAGAGACCAAATTAGGCTCAGCCAACAACTTGTAAGTGAGACGGCACTACTTAAATCGTTGACACATTCGAACAGTTGACTAGACTAGAGTTGAGGCTCACATGATCCTTATCCATTCTGCATTCTTAGTGACAGTGGCGGCTCTAGAATATAATTTTAGGGAGGTCATAATAGATTAAATTGAGTAACTTAAAAGCTATCAATTCTAATAAAAACACACGTATAACAAACTTAATGATTTCTATAATGCTTTTGACACCAAACATTCGATTCTTCACACATAGTTTTGCCTTTTCGACATAACATTTAAATTTTAATCATTCAATTGCTTTTCTAAACTGAAAATTGATCGTTTCTTTCACTTAAAATGGCTTTGGATTGGGTAGTAGACTATCAAGTATTCGAATTAAATGAGTTTGGTGCTCAACTTGAGTGAATAGGGCGTTCAAAGAATGAACTAACCTTTTAAATATATAAAATATCACGTGTAAGAAAAACAATCTAGGATGTTCATTTGACTACCCTTGGCTCTATGTAGAGCCGCCTATGCCTGGGTCAACAAGATTGCAAGAGCACTATATGACCCGAGCACGGGTATAATATTTGAACATGAAATGCTGAAAGATCTCGGAGTGCTCACTACGACCGATGTTGAGATGGTTTCATATCTAGTGGGAAATTCTTCAGAAACCGACATTTCCTCAACTACTTCAGAAGCCGATACAGACAGATCAAAACCTCCCCATTCTGTTTCGAGGCAAGTCGTTTTCTGACTGGCTGTTCACAATAGCTTCGATTGCTGAGATGGACCTTGTAGTACCATCTGGGTTTTTGATTGTAGGATTAGGAGATCGTGAGTCCATATTCCTCACCAACACCCGGCAGAGCTCTTACGAGACAACATAACACAAGTAAACGACGAAGCCTGACTTAACAAGTTGACATCCTAATTTGTTCACAAAATGCCTAAGGGCTCTGAAAAAATTGGCAGTGCTACCCGTATGATAAAAGGCTTTGGTGCAAACCCAGCACGGTGCTCATACTCATTTGCTGCCCTATGATTCCTGAGGTTGAACCATAATTGCCATTATGACCAACATGGGAGAATGACAGCCTTAAACATTCAACTGCTTTGAAACAAGATATTCAAGCCCTATTATGAGTTAGAACAAATACAGAGATATAACATCTGCCAAAAATGAATGGTGGAAATATGTCGACCCTAAATCAGGAAGGATAGAGTCCAAATGTGAGATAGTATTCGAGAACTAGAGGTGTATCTTGTTCTCAAAAATGAAGAAGAAAAGAACTAGAGGAGCATCTACTGTACTGACCATGCCCGCCTTGAAATAAGGCTCCTACATCCCTGCTTTGGCCCCCTTAATTGCACTAATGTTTTGGACCCCCCAAATATATCTAACCCTACACTATGCCTAGATAAAAAAGTGGGAAAAAACTGCTACATAAACATTTCATTCAATGGACAGGTAAAAGAGACTTAAACCCACTTAAGGACACAGCCACATAGAACATGGTTGCCTCCATTATGACAACATCTATATAGAAAGCCATGCAGAAGTCTCACAGCTAAATATCTAGTTAGATTCATATACCCGTGTCGACTGTAGAGAGACATAATTAACTCCTCCTGAAACTGAGGATTTATAGCTCAAGGGTATAGACTCTGAAACGTTAAGTCTTTGCTACAGCTACATAAATTCAGCAACGTGAGTCGTAATACGTCAAAGGGGCTCATAACCTACTCTGTTTTATGTGGGCCGTTTGACGATTCTCATGCATCAGACACAACAAAACAGATAAATGCTTGATTAGAGCAAGAATTTTCTTCAAATGCAAAAGTTGCAAGTACAACACCTAGCACTGTATTAAGTTCAGGAATGATAAAAATGTAAGTATATAATCCTCTATTCCAACATGAAAGACATGGTTTTTGCCAACCATCTAATAAGCTCAGTTCTATCCTTGTTCCTCATAAATTCATGCAGGAAAACAGAAAGGTCATTGTTTACCCCCCTTGCTTTCAAGAATTCAAGAAGTGCACTCTGAAGCTTCCTATCCAAGTCCCTGACACATAAAACAAAACAGTCACTGATAAATCCAACATTGCGGAACTTATGCCTGATCAGAAAGAAGCCATGAGAAGATAAAAGTAAAAGGGACTCTAGAGAAACCCACTGAAATGGAAAACCATAAAAAAGAAAAGTTTTGAACACTGATCCAACATATTCATAGTACTTTGTACTATTACTGAGAAAATAGATATGCTGCCACCTGTCAATATGATAATCCAAAAATTTCTTAAATTTGGGCTGGAAGGAACAAAAGCTTCTTAAGTTCCAGAGTAACATTCAATAGACCACAGAAATTCTGCTGAAATACCATAACAAGAAAAAATCAGCAGTTCAGCTTTTCCTTGGCCATAAACAAAATAAATCAAACTAAATCATGTCTTGGTCCCAGAATAAAGGAAGAAGGCTATCAAAAATTCATTGACATAGATGATAATACATGACCTTGTAACAAACTCGGAAGAGAAAGACCTTCATACCTAAAATTAGGTCCCATGTAAGGCCACTTTAAAGAGCCATCACGCCTAAAGATATAAACTTTCTGAATCTCAATATGATCCGGCCATGAAGAGCAGACAAACTCCAGATCACATTCTTCCCCCTTGGATATGTCAACTAGCAAGCTTATGTGAAGGCGCACATCTTCTGCAGTACTATCATCACCAGATTTTGGAACTACAACAGACCCATCAAACATAGTTGCCTCAATTTTAATAGTTTCATTCTCTCCAAATTTTCCCCTCAGGGTGATCCACTGCTCACCAGGTCGATCCTCCACTACAAATGCATTGAACTCTGTAGCAGACTGAAGAATTCACAAAGAATGTAGTCCCAAAAAGGAAGATTGAGGAAGACAGAAACGTTCATATCTAAGCTTTCATTGAATGTGGAGTTGAAATGAAGAGTTTTGTGGATGAACACTTGTACTTAGATAGCATTTAGGCAGGTAACTAGTGGAATTAGATTGATAATTCTAAAGCGAAAACTAACTAAAGATAGTGAAGATGTACTTTGCTCACGCACAAGTAGGCTCATTTATGCAAGGGTCTCGAAAAAATAGTCGTTTAGTTCAAATAGATCAATCAAAAGCTCCCACATTCATTCACAAACTGCAAACCTAATTTAAAGGGTATACTTCTTAAATAGATCATGACAAGCACAATCATACTAAGTCCAAACTTCCACACAAAACCGTTGGGATTCTTGGGAAGATGTCAAGAGCATAAAACTAGTTGAATTTATAGTCTATTCTCGGTTGCTCACAAACGGTTTAACCACAGCATAAGCAAGTTCAAGAATTCATTTTGTTTCTTCATCTATTCCTTCTTCTATTGAGTCATTGACAACCGCATGGAGGATCAATTTCTAGTTTTTGTGACTTCTTAAACAAATGTTTCCAATTAACCCACCGACCATATATATTACACATAACCATTGCACTATTAAAAGTTCCTTCATTTTACAATGAAAACAGCAAAGGGTTTACATATATGTCAAAATCAACACGTGCATTAAGTAACCCACTTACTAGATTGAAAAGATAGAAACACAGGGTTTTCAAACACAGAATCTTCTTAACAAACATATACATGCAGTTTCTGGGGTTTTTTTTTTTTCCCCATAACTGCCTTCGCTGATTCAATATTCAACAAATGCAACATTTAAATCACTCGCAATCATTGAATTTACTAAATTCCTTCACAGCCCCTTTGTTTGATCCTATATAAACATAGTATTGGATTAATCCTTCACAGCCCCTTTGTTTGATCCTATATAAACATAGTATTGGATTATATAACCAAGCAGACCAAATATTAGGTGTTATTGGTTGAAAGTTTTCTGGCCTGGATTAAATATTCAACAAATCCCACAAAGTGAACAAAGTATGGGATATACAATACCACGGTGGGGTATGGTATTTCTGACAGGATTACATAACATTCACTTTCTTTTTTTGATAAGTAAGAGATTATATTACCAAAACAAAACGCATTAAGGAAATGTCGCCATACACAAAAAAGGCCACAAGACAAAAAGGCCTATACACTCCCATTCCATTGGAAAAGCTCAAGTCAATCTAAAAATTGGTCAAGCTACACGTTACAATCTCTCTTGTTCCCACTATACAAGCTATTCAACAAAAAACACTTTTGATTTTAAACAAAGGCTTCTCGACCCCTTCAAAGCATCTCGAATTTATTTCGAGCCAAATAACCCACATCAAACAAAGAGAAATCATTCACTATTAGTCTCGTCTTGTTAAACAAACTGCCCCTCGTTTTACAAGCAAAAAGCAAATGGGTATCCAAGAATCGAAATTAACCGGTGCTCAAAGAAACCCGACAACTGGAAAATCAGTAGAGAATCGTCAGGTCTTAAAAAACACCCAATTTCCAACAAAACAAAACAGAAAAAGCAAATAGATAGTAATACTTAGAAAATGGAGGGAGATTAGTTACCTGGTGGGGAGGGGCATAGTCGGATTGGTACTGAATTTCGTTGCGAAGAATCCTCAAGATGTTTGATTCGAAGGGTGATTTTTGGAGTGCTGCAGTCGACAAATGGGTGGTGGTCTGGGTTTGGGTGAGAAAATTGGGAATGGGTCTGTTTGGTTGCCGAGAAAATTGTTGATTTGGGTGGAGATGATGCAGTTTTAGGGTTCTGAAAAGGGAGAGAAGTGATCTCCGAGAAGCTTGCACAAGCCGAGCCATCACTGTAACTCCCCTGGGATGAGAAGTTGTGGAGGGTTCAATGAGGGTTTTTTGAGGTTTTGTTAAGGTTTAAATTAAGGAAATCGTTTTTTGCGCGATACTTTCCGGTACATCTATCTACCGAGTGTCAAAATCAGTGTCTGCAGGAGTGAAGTACAGTTGGTATCTCTTCTATACTTTCATTCACATGGATAAAATTTGTTTCCCATAATTACTCATCTCTCTTTTTAAATCTCATAAGATAGAGTAAATTAGATTTAACGAATGAAAAATAAAAATAAAAAAATTCAACGTCCATCCGAACTAAATTTTGTCAAGTTTGAGCTCGTAATTGTTTGCTAAACGATCTTTTGATATAGGTTTGTTATCTAAACAAATCAAGTTTGGATACTTTTTTAAATCTCGTTAAGTTTTCAAACAAAATTCATACAAGCTACTAATCAACCCGTTGAATTTATCAAGCATAAAAAATTCAAGCTACTCGAGATCGTTACACGTTTGATTTGATTAAAGCTCATTCGAGCTTTATTTGTCTCATGAACAACAGAGAACATGTTTTGAAATTCGTTAAATTTTCAAATCAAGCTTGAACAACTAAATGTTCCGTACGTCCATCTTGAAACAAGGGGATAGGCCTAACCCGGAATTCCTGGTCCTAGAAGGCCTCCAATTTTGGGTGAGTATTGGGCTGGCCAATCTAAACCAGTGTGGTAAAATAATTTAGCCTGATGGGCTTGGCCCAAGTCTTTTTGTTTCAGCTTTATCTTACATTTGTACAAACCAATTAGGCAATATGGCCCAATTTTCCTCTTCATTCCCCCCTAAGCCCTAGCCCCCCAATTGGTTTTTTCCTTCATTTTTATTTTTTTATTTTTTCAAAAACTGCTTTCCATAACTTTTGAAAATGTAAAAGAAATTTTTTCGTTCCCTGTTTCTTATTGAGCAGATATGATTTTCCAAAAATATGATAAAATTTGTTCCAGTAATTCTAAAAACAATACGGTGCTCTTTTTAACCGTTGGGCTAACCACAGCTCACTAGGCAATGGTCGATGCACATCAAAAGAGTCGATTGTCAATGTACTTATCACAAGCATTTAATGCACTTGCATGTCACAGATAACAATGCATTTTTTGCACATTAACCATTGTGCAGTAGGCTGTGGTTAACAGTTTCCTTTGGACGATGATATCAAATCTCTTCTATTCGTGTATGTACGTGTCTCCAAACAGAGCATTATAGGCATTTATTCTTTTCTCTGGCTCTTACTGCCCAAGCGTTATTTTTGTTCTAGGACCCGGCTTTTGTGCAGTGCAACTGCAAAGAGATCTCTGTTGTTACATCTCAATTGTTCATCTTTTCATTTAACGGTTCGGATTTTAAAAAAGACTCTTCCATGAAGAATAGTTTCTTTCTGAGAAGAGTCTTTTTAAAATCTGGAGTTTCCTCCTGAAAATAGAGTCTTTTTAAAAAGACTTTTTTTATACAGACAAGATCACACAAACGGCTCTCTGTAATCCAACGCAAGACTTTAGAGAAACTAGATTGATCTTGTTCTATCACCTAATAAAAATGAACATTACCCACTCTCAGTATCAATATGACGCCCACACCGGGTCACATTTCAATCTGCATCCATTTACATTTATTTTGTATGGCTTGCTTTTTTACCCATTTTTTTGAAAAGATATAGTAACTGAATTTGATATCTGTAGTGTTTGATGAAACAATCAATAGAATTCTTGATCTAAAGACTAAAAGTATAGACTAAAATTCCGAACCAAAACATGACTAAGAAAATGGATTAAAAAAAAAAAAAAACGTCCTACGAAAAACGATTCTGATCACCAAAGTAAGAGCTGTTGGGAGCTCTAGACAAAGTGGGTAATGTTTAACCGGTTCTCTAGATGTGTGAATAAAATTGCAGTCTTCCTACACCGACCAATGACAATATGCACCAGGCAGAGTCGGATCTTGTCAAGTTTGGTCCATTTTTTTTCATCCGAGCCGTCCAAAAGTGTTTTGGACGGTCCAAATTTGTTTATGTAAATTTTTATTAAAAAATATTCTAAACACTCGGAACAACTCTGGGCTGTCCAAAACGCTTTTGGACGGCTCGGATGAACAAATGGACCAAACTAGTCAGACCAAACTTGACCGGATCCGACCCCGCACCAGGCAAGGGTTTGATCCCCTCTGTCTTGAAAACTCCTGTGCCTCTGTGCTGAGAGATTTTCCGATCGTTAAATTTAAAACATTAAAAAATATATATACACTCCAACGGCCGAAAAATCCTTCGGCATGTAGTTACAAGAGTATCAAGTGGTGGGAGCCTATTGGTACTTCACTTAATAGATTACCCCTGAGTCGTTTCAATTACCTGTGGCTATATAGCTGATAGGATTGTAAAGTAACAAAGTCAATTAATAAGTGAAGGTTTTTTCAAGTTTGGCCTGATACTATCATCTACTATTTTCAAGCTTTTTTTGTTTCTTTATTGTGAACCAATTTCAAATAGACTGTAATTCAGTAAAGTCCGAGAAAGTGCTTGTGATGTTTTCCAAGCAGTACAAGTTTATATATATATATATATATACACACACACACTCTCTATAAAAATGCATGTGTTCAAGCTTGTTTTGTTAGTATATTTCACAAGTTAGTCTCAAATGGCCATCTAACGCGAGCCCAACACAAGTACAATGTGAATAGCTGTTCATTTAGGTAATAGCCCTACCATGTATCTTGTCGGACCATTTTTCTACAATCTTTCCTAAAATCAATTGGTGTTAGGGAGGGCTTCAATTATGTCTTTTATGACATTCGATATCGCACCCACAAGTCTATTTTTTAGAGCGGTCGCAGGAAGTGATATTGTGTAATCAAATCTATACGGGCACTCCGGGCCCAACAATCCCTCACTCACAATGACGCTTCTGCGACTCGAACCCATGACTTTCTAGCTCTGATACCACTTGTCGGATCTCTTTTCCACCATCTCTCTGAACTTCAAGAGATGGACTATATTACACATTAATCAACTCAGAGTTTAGGCCAGTATATATCTACTCAGTATACTATGACAGGCAACTACATATACTTCGGAATTTTTTCCTCCATTGGTCACGGAAAAAAGTTATATACATATGAGAAACTACCACATGGGCCTCATACCAATTTTGTCCTTATAATCTGTTGTCAAGAACGAAAAGGGTAGATAAGACCATGTGATGTGAGCATGCACATGCTCTCACATGTGTAGGTATGGAGTGAGCAGATGCAAACAGGATGTTTGAGAGACAATACCATGTAGCCAAAACACCTAAACAGAGACACAAACAATCTTGTTCAGGCCTTCCTCCATAGACCAAAACAAACAAAATATGTATGATCACTTTCCCTCCAACTATGGTTCATTTGTTTTGAGCTCCAAAAAGGGGTTGAAAATGTTTTTGTCTTTGCATGGAGCAGGCCACCAACCTTTCTTTTCAATTTCTGAACAAGGGTTTTGCCTTTTTGGAGTCTTGCATCACTCACTTACACAAGACCATGCCATTTTCAATGAAAGAATACATACGGAGAGATGGTGTGTGTCTCTGTGGTTCTGAACCAAGATTAATGCATTACCCATAATGTAAGCTTATTTTATGTCCACATTGATGATTCGAGCCGTTTTTAACTAATTTGTACATAACTCATTCACAAGTTAAGTTGATCGGCATGAATAGTGACTTCATCGAATCACATTTGTCTTAAGAACCATTCTATACGCTAGTTGTCTATGTTCTGAAGACAAATGTGTTCCAGTCGTGTAACTATTGATATCTGACCAAAATATATAGTTTTTTCGGCAGATAATTCGCTTGACAAGAACTCTAGAGAATGAACGGCTCGAATCTCTTGGGTGTGTATCTGCATTACAAAAACTATGTGAGATATACGGAGAACCAAAATCCATATACACACAACACACATCAAAAAGGAAAATTCAATAATTCAAGGTGTTTGTGGGAGTAAAAGGAGAGGCCATATGATTGTCCAACCTCCAACATTTCCTCATGAGATTCTATATACACCCATGTTGGATACACCATTATTGGTTTTGACTACCTTTTTTTCTATTAAGATCTCACCTTTGACTTTCAGCATCTTTTTTCACTTGCTCTATGAATTCAAGGGACTTACTTTATACCATGTATGAGTTAGTGTTACTGACTTCTAGACTCTCTTCTTTTTTTTCTTTAAAAAAAAAAAAGGAGGTAAGATAATGAAAAATATATAGGTTTACGGGAGAGAAAATAAAACAAGAAACAAAAAATAATTAAGTTTTTTCAGGACAAGAGAAAAATATTGCAGTACATATTGTAACTGCTCCATCACCTATATATAAGACTAACACCGAAAAAGTTGGGAATTTCTGCATCTAAACATGATAAATGTTAGACTTTATCTCACAGCGCTAGCCTAAACCACCTAAACTTGTCTAATGTACGTAATTTAAAGGCTGCCGCACCTATAATCAATTGCTTTTAGATTGGACACTTTCAAACAATCTAAGATGGCATCAAAGTAACGGCTCTGCTATGATTTTTTTTAATATGCAACAAAAAATCTACCCATTGTTATTTCGGTCATGTTTTTTTCTAATTGCTGGATTGTCCTCGTCAAGACCAATAGGAATTGCAATTAAAATCAAACCAAAACTTTAAAAAAAAAAAAAAAGGTAAAGGAAAAAATGAACCAATCTAAATATGTTAAGGCGACAACTACATCAGATCTCAGAATTGAAAAAGTAAGATTTTACTCTGCTTGACCACTCTCATGATTTGCAATTTTTCCATTTGATTTCTTGAGATAAGGGGGAAGTGGTTTATGTACCATCCAAGGTCACTAAATTCAAACAAATGATGATGAGAAACTCACAAGCATGCTATGATTTAACCACCTTTGGAGAAATCAAAAGTAAAAAAAAACAAAATAATGTGACTTAACACCTTTAGTTTTTGATGGTTGTGGGGAACAAAATCAATTTCCAAACAGGGCCAACAATCATTTAGTTTCATACAGGGAGATGTGACACCAATATGCAAAAGAGGAAGCATCAAATTTGAGGGGGGAAATCTAATAAAATTCAACATATGCTGGGATTCATGTAATAAAATATTCAAATTAAAGGCTGAAAAGAAAATAATTTCAAGGAGTCGCGAGCAAGAAATTAAAAGGAAAAAAAATTGAAAAATAAACTATAATACTATTAACAAATATTATCGCGACATTGTCCTTGCATTCAGGGGTGGACTTATCATGGGGCAGGTGGGGTCACGTGCGCTCACTCGGTTTCATACAATTTTTTCACTCAGCTTCTCTTCTGTTTGCTTTAAGACTATAAGTTGTAGTGTCGCACACATTCGGATGCATTCTTGATGATACAAGTCGTTTCTATCGGGTTTATTATTATTATTTTTTTTTGAACGGCGATTTTTTTTTAATTAATCTTTGAAAGTGATTACAAAGACTAAATAGAGGAAGGAGAAAGGCAACAAGTGTCCATCCAAGACCCAATCCCTTGATTGGCAAGAGTCGTTTATATCGTGGACTTCATCAATTAATTTGTCCAAAAAAAAAGTTTATCCATCAATGTCAGCGGGATAAGAACAATTTACTTTTGCAAAAAATGGTTAGACCACATATTTTTACTCAATAAAAGTAGTTCGATGAAGTGATTGAGAGTGTCCTAATCAACATGGATTTTTCCATGGACATTCTATTCGACGAGCCCTATCAATGAGCAATTCGGTCTGTCAAGGAGAGATTAAGAACTTTTGGATTTTTCCATGGACATTCTATTCGACGAGCCCTATCAATGAGCAATTTGGTCTGTCAAGGAGAGATTAAGAACTTTTTGAAGCGTACGTATGTATATAAATCGCTTTCCATAATGACGAATTTTAAAATCATATTATTTGGCAAGCACGAGCGCAACGAAGTCTTCAATTCAATCTTTGAGTTCACCCTTTGCGCTCCCATCTTAAGAGAAGGCAAGCGCGCAGGAGATGATTGAATCTCTTTGTTCCCCGTTCCGTTGAATGAATCTGAATTGCAGTTCAAACCAAACTGGACGATCCTATTTGGTCAAATCCCTGGCGACAAACTCATGTCTTCCTTTCATTAGGTTATTTGCGAACACCCTCCAAAGTCCCAAAGATTTCTTTTATGATGATAATATTGACGAGGAGTAGGAATGGCAGCGGGGCGGGGCGGTTTTGCCACACCCCGACCCAAAAATTTAGCCCCAACCCCGGACCGGGTAATTTATGGGTACCTCCTGCCCTGCCCCTATCGGATTTCATCAATCTTCTCCCGACTCCGACCTGACCTCCGAAAAATACAACAAAAACTCGCCCTGATCGAGAAGGGGCAGGACGGATTGAATTGCCATCATAAGAGATTGAGGGCATAGATGCTTAGATTCCTTATGTTGAATCCTGCTGAAGGTGGTAGCCAGATTGTTAAGAGTAATGATCTCATTGATCCAAAGGCTGTTTGACCATTGGAATCCGCCCAGGCAGTACAATCTGCGATTCCCTCCTCGGATCAAGTGTATGGTGGTAGTCTGACTTGTAAACTTTTTTAAGGTTATGAATTAGTAGGTTATGAATACTAATGTGCCTCCGCTATAGGGAATTTTTGGATCCGCCATACTGTTGGGTGGTGTGAAGATCGGGGTTTTTCCAAGTTTATTGGAAATACTGACTGGGTGGGACTGAAAGCCACCCGGGCGGTTATGTCATGTAGACAGGAAACGTGCCCTCTGATTATTCCGCCCGAGCGATCGTGGCTTCTACCCGAGCAATCGTACGTGAGACAGACACATATTTCAGGCCTAGAATCAGTTTTTTTAGGGTTAGAACTTTCAGAACACCATATTCCTTGAGAGAAACAACTCTACGACGGCGAACGGCAAGGTTTCAAGCACCCCTCTACAAACAACTTTCTCACATTGATCTCAAATCAAATAATTCAATAAATTCCATATTTTCCTTCAATTTCCAACATTAAATAATCCTTTAAATATTTTCTGAAATTACAAGTCCTTACACCGGGAACGCCGATGAGGACAACGCCGAGGAAGGGAAGGACAACGGCGATAGGGACGACATCGAAAAGGCAGACGGTGTCGAATGACAGACATGGTAGATCGCCGACGTCTTGAGATCCTTGTGCTGGAGGAGTGGTAGATCGCAGAGGGTATTTTTGTAATGGGTTTGGGTCTTATTAAGGAAGTGGACTGGGGAGGTTAGTAAACTAAGAGGTGGACTAGTGGGGTTACAAAAATCCTATGGTCGACCTATAAAAAATTCTCCATTCTTTTTCTATTCTTTCATCTTTGAAGCAGTGGAAGCTAAGCCTATATTTCGTGGATTCTAGTGAACTGGTGTGGCTCATGAGGAGTAGACAAGTTGCCGAACCTCATATATCTGTGTGTGTTCTCTTTCTCTTCTTCTTCCTATATTTCTCTGGTTTGTTTGTTTGTTTGTGATTCATAGCATCCAAAATACTGAGAATTTACGTGTTGGTGAGTTTGAGCGCATAATTCAATCATCTTTAATCCCAACAGCCACTGTTTACATTTGTGCATAATTTTTATGATACCCGGAATGGGATATAGTTGTGTGTTCGGTCAATAAAACCACTAATTATTTCCGAAGTTTTTGGTACGATGCATAGAGTTGTTTTTGGTATACAATAATATGAAAATAACTAATAGATCGTAACTCTGTTTTCACTAATTTCAAACCAACATCCGGGTGACCGGCCCCTCGTGTAAACTTGTGAAACGACTGTGGGAAAGGCCGTAGGAATCAGTCGGAGGTGCGCGCAAATTGGCACAGAACACTTTACATTGCGGGGAAAGATGAAAACATCAGGGGGGTGACCATGTTACAATTTTTGTGGAACATAACTCTTGTATATGCACCTCTTGATCTTCTTGCATTCATCCAAAAGAAAAAAAAAATACTCCTAAACGTTCAACGGGCCAACATTTTGAAAACGAAGTAATGTCTAGATAATAACCCTTACTGCATGTTCAAGTATACATTTACGTACACAAATTACAATTAAATCATCGATCGTTTCGCTTCACCATCACTCGCGCGGGGTCCATTACGCTTATCACTCGGGTTCATGTAGTGTCAAAGTAAGTCATTTTTCATTACGGAAGATAAAATTTGACATGTAATTAACAAGCGAGTAGGTAGTACTACTGTTTGTTTCGCTCTATTAGTACAAGCGTGATGGACCCCATCCACGTGAGCGTTAAAGAGATACTACAAGAGATGATTTACTCAAGTTCATGTGCTGCCACCGCAAGTAATTTTGCGTACGGAAGGTAAAATTTGCTACGTAAAAGTTTTAAAAAAGGCTAAAATTATTGAAGAAGGCCCAACTACCTAATTGTTCGTTTAGAAAAAAAAAACCCCCCCACCTAATTGGTCCAATTTATCCATCACTCTATAAGACAGGTTTGCCTAATAATGGTGTCTTGAATGATGAAGATTCCAATTTTCCAAGTAAAATGACATGGAAATGATAGAAAAGTCATTCTATTCTCCATCTCACTTTTTAGTCAGCTAAAAGCATCCAATAAGAGGTAAAAATGAAGTAAAAACCGTGGCGGCAAATGAATGTCGAGGGCTGAGGTGCCAACCTTATTGGGATGTCAGTTTTTTTATATAGTGATGCCGTATTCTTTGGATCCTTTTAATCATTGTAACTTGATTCAAGGATTAGTAAATTCTATTGCCGATAAAAAAAAAAAAATGAAGTAAAAAAAATGTAACATTACAAGTAGTAAAAACTAAAAAGGAGTAAAAGTTTACTTTCGCTAGTTTTAACCCAAGAGGTTCTTTTCTTGAATTAACTAAAACAAGGCTGGAAGAATTTAATATAAACCCTCCAACTTTCCAAGCCTGTCTGCTCTATAAAGCTCAATTTTGGCCCCCAAAAGTTAGATTAGTTACTTAACTAAGCTCTAAAAGATTTCCCTATGCATGTTTAATTGCTTTCTAGTTTCTATGTTGTATTTTTGGTAAGGTTTTTGGATAAAATTTTTGTCTCACACATGGACATGCATTTAGAGAACTGCATCAAGTAATAAGTCATCATTCTTATTATTGCTGTTTAAATCATCACATTTTGAATTTTTTTTTTTTTTGTTGTTGTTGTTGTTGTTCAACAAATGGGTGGGGGAGCGGGCGACAAGTGTAGTGACCTCCCTTGGCTGTGAACATAAGGGCTCTAGATTCATGGCAGATCCAGAAAGGGACTAGTCACCCATGGGTTTCTACTTTCTAACGCTCCACTAAGACGCGAGCAGCACAGAGCCTATCTCACATGACAACTTATTCAAACATGATGAATCGATTATGCCTTTTTTTTTTTTATCGGATGACAGATTATGTTGCTCCTTGAATTTTTTTTTTTCTTACATGATTTCTTCAGCCATTTGTATTAATTTTAGTAATAAGAAGCTTTTCAAAGTTGTAAATAGCATCTCAATATTGATGTCTCCCAGCAAGATTAGTTGAGGTACCGTGAGCGTAAATTGGCCCGGACACCTGATTATAAAAAAAAAAGTTGATGTTCCAAGTGTCTTAAAAAATGTTATGGAAGTTGATTGGATTAGTCTGAAAATAATTCTTTGTGGTGTTATGAGAAATTAAAAATTTGATACAACCAATACAAGTGGAACTCAATATTAAATGAGCAATTTTGGTCCACTATTGCCAATAATATGAATCTTTTTGAACGGATTGCAAATACTGTTTTGTTTTGTTTTCGTCTCTTGATGCCATATTTTTTTGATTTACCAAGTGTAGACCTAACATGTGTGATACCCTGTACATGTTTAACTGAATCTTTATCAAGTACACTTTTCTACATAGAATTAGGCCTCTTTTGGAGCAACATTTTTCATGATTATGAATTAGGAGTAATTTTGGATTATAATGAGGACAAATTATGAATAATGTGAATGTGTTGATATGATAGATGCAAAATATATTATGAATCTGCGAAAGTGTCTGGAGTAATCAAAGAAAATTATATATTCTATTCGACCATTTAAAATTTCCTAGATTGTACAATCCTTTGAATGAAAGTGAGAGAGACAATGAGTTTTGTAATTTGAAGGTGATTGGAGAATGCATAATCAGAATCTAAACAACTCTTGTACGGCTGATATTCACATTGTAGCTAGCTCTATCATGCAATTTTGAGAATTAACTATGGAGAGAGAGAGAGAGAGAGAGAGAGACCAAAATCATTAAAACTACTACCTCTCACTCAATCAAATTCAGTGAAAAACCCAAAAAACCAAAAAAAAAAAAAAAACCAAAATCATATTCAGTGACCCTTTTCTTTTAACAGCGGCAATCCCACAGCAAAAAGACTGCTATGGCTAAAAATGAATCCAGAAACACTTTTCTTCTTTCAAACACCGCAATTCAAAAAGGATTCCTTTTTCCGAAGCAACCAGAGGAAAATTGGGCACTTTTTTTTTTAACCCTCTTTTCAAATCTCTAACTTAAATCCATTGTAAAAAAGCAAAACCCAAGTTTCCTCAAATAAAAAAGAACATAATGGTACTTCAGTAGTTTTTTTATTTGTAAATATAGGATGAAGACAAAAGAGGAAACTGATCCTCTCCGGCAACTGACCGAAACATTGTTTGAGCTATCTCACATGTATGGAGCTCACGTTAAAAAAAAAAAAATTTACTGGTGACAACCTCTTATACTGTGAGCAAATCATTAGACTGTTCGAGCCAGTTATTAGAAAGAATTTGGACCCGAAAACCCTCTTTGGCAGGTTATGTGATAGTGGTCTTAACTAAATTATCTATAAACACACCGCCCATATTGTGAGTCTATAGATTACTTATTTTTTTTGCCTCCCTTTTATTTGTGTGCTGTGGCTTCAACCTATTGTACCGCTGCAAAATTTTTTACAGCACTACAGAACAGTCGCATACAAATACGTACACACTCACATGTTTAGTGGTCCCACATACATTTTATGGTAAAAAATTTCTACGTTTTCGGCAGGATTTTTTCCTCAAATCATCCTGCTTTTTCAATAATCGTCAAGGCATCGTTCAAGGATTTCAAAGTAAGATAGTGAGTGTTTTTGAACTTTTCAAACGTACAGCGCTAAACGTACACCAATACTAGGATTATATGTCCCAAAACATATCTTTTGAAAGATAAGTTGGGGGAAAAAATGAATTTTCGGAAAACATAAAAAATATACTCCAATATGGATTTTCTTGAGACTTTTTTACACAACAATAAGTAAAGAGATAGAATGTTGGAAAAAATTTCCTTTTCTCATTGTCCTTTGTTTTCAAAACTACGAAAACAAAGGGGAAAAAAGCAGCAAGACTGCTCCGTTTCACCACTCCGCTCAATTTTACTGTCTGTCTTGATAATCAATGGACCGAATTTTAAAAGTTCTTTCAGGGAAGAGTCAAGACCTAAAAGAAATTTTTTAAAATTCAGATCGTTAAAAATACTTTTTGACAGTAAAATTGAGAGCGATTGAGGAACAGTGTAACATGAGCAATGGGTAGACTTTCTGGGAGAAAAAAAAAACGGGGTAACAATTCTAAACTGGGGTCCACAGACCCAGTCACTCCATGCAATGCGGAGGGAGAGAGAAAGAATGTTCAAATTTTCAAGATCGTGCTCCTAAGTACTTTGCTTAATCAAAGTTGAAGGACCAAAACATAAATTCAAAAAAGGTCAAGGATCAAGATAATAAATCATACAATGGCATCATATACTAAATTATTATTAATCCATAATACATCATAATAACGCTGTACATCATGAATCCTCTAATGGGGTCACTTAGAATTTGTTATTCTAGGAACTTGAGAGGATCCATTACACTTGAAGAGCCTTCCAAGATGATTGTGAAAAATGGGTCAAATTAGCAAAATGGGGAAGCTCAAATCCTCTGCATCCAAGAACGACTGCACCGGCGTTTCGGTGCGTTTCGGCTCATCGTATCACGTATAGATACTTAATGGACCGAAATGCATTAGAATGCCGCTACACCCAATTTTTCAGAATAAAAGATTTTGGGAGGGAAATGGAGTGATTATTTAGCGCTCATATGTCACAGCCATGCAGTTAGGACCCTTCCTTGCCATACATTGGTGCAGGAACCACGCTCATTATTATGGAACTGACACCAATGTGTGGTCGGGAAGGACCTAAATCACCGCGAGACCGTGCTCGAGGAGCAATAAATATATTTTTTTTTCGAAAATGGGAGGGTGATTGAGATGTTTTCTTGGACCTATTGGCCCACGCGTTACATAGTCTGAGATGATGGCACAATTGGGGAAATCTCAATTGGCCCATAATCAAGCAACTCCTCAATCATTTGCTCAATGTGGTCATCCTCAAGCGACTTGAATTGTTGCGCACTCCCCGCCGCCTCCTGCGCCGGCGGCGGAGCAATCACGGCCGGTTTCTTTTCCGGCCACCACCCACACATCTCGTTCGCATTTACAAAACTACCCCTGTTGCTAAAGACCTGTTGGCCCGCAACTCTCGGGGGCTCTTGCAGGGACTGCTGGGTCATTTGAAGCGAAGCCATGTAACACTTGTGCAATTTCGCCGTCAGAGTCGCCGAGAGGATCTTCGACGGCGGCCCGGCCGCCGCATTGGGGTTGTAAGCGAAGTTGGTCCGGGCCCTGGGCCCGCACATTAGCCTCGCCGCCTCGTCGTAGGCCCGCGCCGCGTCCTCTGCCGTCTCGAACGTTCCAAGCCAAATTCTAGTCTTCCTAAAAAAACAGAAAACAAAAATGTTTCATTCAGTAGTGCGTACAAAAAACGACATTGGATCGTCGAATTATGAAATGGGTATTCCAAGAAACAAAAAGTCACAATTTCACAACACGACTGCAGACATGCATGTATCAGACTCGTTTAATGTATGAGTTTACATGAATCGAACGACTCTGAACACAATCATGTCTGGAATTGTAGTCCGAAATTATGTTCCTAGCATTGCTCTTTCAGAAAGTAAGTGGAATTACAGTAATGGGTGGCGAATTTCGGAAACCCAAGAGCCCCAATGCCTCTGTCGAACTCCCCTGTACCTCTGTTGTGGTCTAGCCATAGGAACAAACTGGGAGCGGGAACTTTTTGGTTAGGTGTTGTAAAGGTGTTTGTTGAAATGCCTGAATGAGAGAATGAGGTGAGCTTTGTGAAAGGGGGGAGGGAAATGGGAGGGGATTGGGGGGTTTTTGTAGTTGGGTTTTAGTTGTTGTTGACAGATATGGCAGTGATTGTGCTCTCTGTTTTTTTCTTCGGCTTTCTGTCATCCAATTTAGGCAAAATTGGGACCCACGAGGGCTTGGGGGTCTTCCTTCCCCTTGTTTTTCCCTTTAAGTAATCTTGTAGTAGTTACCAGTTGGATCTTTGTAAGTGAGATGATTGATGAATAAACAGGTGAAAACAACTCTTTGAAAAAGTGGCCAAATTCAATTCACATGGGCTTTCTTCATTCCTTTCAATAATCAGGTACAAGGTTCAGCTTTCGCACACCTGAGTAAATATTCAAGTTATGAAGTTAACTATCGAATAAGCTTTCAATTCGCATGAGCATAACACCACTCTTCATTGCACGCAACTTATAAAACTCCAAATACATTTCGTTGCGTGTGTGTGTTTTTTTATTCTCATAGACTTGCCATGTGAGTTTTAGTTCTCCAATATTATTCACAACATAATTCCCAAATAAAATTTCCGTCCAGAATTTTGAGGCAGTGATCTTAAAGAAATTACAAGAACAACAAATCGGCGCTCTAGATATGAGCCGCATAATTTTGTTTAACAAATGTTTGTAGGGTGTTAGAGTTTGAAAGTATGGGAAAAAAAAACCAAATTGAAGAAAATCACTAAAACCGCACACAGAGAGGAAAAAAGTCGTCATAATTACAAATGAATTGACTCCAAGAGTAACATTGTAGGCTTTGAAAACCATCACCGCAGGTGGAATGGAGTGCATTTGATACCTTTCTAATACTCTTATGCACATGGATAGGGTTCGATTCATGTAAGCACCCATCTCTCTCCCTAAGTCCCCTAGAATAGAATAGAATAGAATAGAATAGATTAGGATTAGGATTAACGAATATGGCCAAAAAAAAAAAAAAAACATCACCTTATTGTAGATTCTTAAGTTACGTAATCACCTAATCTTAATATATATGATAGAGCTAATTAAAATGTTTGGTCAAGAAGGGTGATTAGTTCCCGTGGCAAATACTATCAAAAACCATACACACACTCACACACACACAAAAAAAAAACAATTTAGTAAAAGAGATTCCATGTGCATTAAAAGATTGAGTCAATCCTAGGTTGGTACACATTAATTATATATCCATGACCATAATAATGATGCTAACAATTGATATCCTTGAAGAGATTAAATTATTTATACCGTCGGTGTGAACATTTGTTTCTTCCAAATCAATTTCATTGCACCACATTGTCATGTTCTATTAATTGGTACCATTGTTTTGACGATGCGAAGCAATGTAATTGATTTGAAATAAACAAATTAATGTTTTACACCGTTGATTTATATAATTTATTCTCATTCTTGAATTGATATCTTATTTGCTATTTCCAAATCATAAAAACTGTGCTTAAACGGGTGCTGATATATATATCTATATATATATATCTGTGTGTGTGTGTGTTGAGTTCCACGTCAGAAGTTTGTAAGATAAATCTTGAATATATACTAGAGTTTGCCTGTGCCTGAAGGCACGGCGTAACACATTTTGAATACAATTAAAATGAATTGCAAAAACCACCCTTGTCAACAAAACTGATTTATACAGAAAGATTTTTTCTCTTGCCTAAAAGCACGGCACAACGCATTTTAAATACAATTAAAATGAATTGCAAAACTATTGACCACCCTCGCCAACGAAATTGATTTATACGGAAAGATTTTTTATTAAATTAGGATCAAATTTCTTACCCTTTTATTTAGTTTACGATCTGCCTTGTACTAATTTTATACATGAAATTTTATTAGTTTCTATCTCCCCATAACAAAAGAGAGTTGGGACAAGAAAAGTTAGATAAGATTTCGCCTTACTTCAGAGAGATAGAGTGCTAAGGTTTCAAAAATTACTTCACTTTCTCATTTCAAAATCTGGCTTTTTTTTTTTTTTTTGTAATGAAATTTTATTGCTTTCTATCTTTCCATAACAAAAGAAAGTTGGAATAGGAAAAGTTAGAGAAAATTGAAAATAGAATTTTCCAACCGTAGGACTCTTCTCAGCTGTAGGATTTATGAGGGATATATTTGAGCCGTTAGATTTATGTACATAAGATTCAAATACTGAGTTGTTTTATTATATATATATATATATATATATATATATATATATACGGGGATGGTTCTGCTCACACCCATTTTGACACCTCACTCTTTCGGGTCTCACTGTGTTATTCTGAACCGTTGATCTTGTTTAAATGAGTAAAATAGAGGGCCCTGCAAAAATTTAACAAATTTTGATATCAATAAGGGCTTGATCCAAACAGTTTTGCAAACACGGTTCTCACGGTTGAAGCTGTTTGGATCAAACACTGACGGATATCAAAATGAGCTGATTTTTTGCAAGGCTCCCTATTTTACTAATTTAAACAAGATCAACGGTTCAGAATGTCATCGTAGGACCCGAAACAAAATCGGATGTCAAAATGGGTGTGGCAGACTATATATATATATATATATATATATATATATATATATATATATATATATATATACACACATATATATGTATATATATATTATCAGTGGGCTTCCATTGAGTGAAGATAATGCTGACGCGGTATAACGGTATGTATATATAGAAGGCGGGCTACTTTACGAGTTTGTGATTCCCATAAAACTTTGGCTGTGTTCGGTTGCAATTTCCGGCAATTTTCGGAAAACATTTCCGGAAAAAGTGTAATCATTACCCCTATTCACTTTTCTCTCATTCCAATCATTACTCTTTCATCCAATCATTACCCCTATTCTCTTCCAATAATTACCCCTATTTCTCTTTCTATCTCTCTCCAATCATTACCCTATTTCCAATCATTATCCCTATTTTTCTATCAAATCATTACTCCAACAACCATTTCTAAAAACCAAACCAATCACTAACTCAAAATTTTTTTTTCCGGATCATTACCTAGAAATTGCAACCGAACTTAGCCTTTGATTTCATGGAATTTTCAGGGTGGGGTGATGTTCTCATGGAGAATTTTGCAATGAAGTGAGAGAGGTCGTTTGATTAATGTGCATGTACTTTTTGTTGGTTTTTGAAGGCATGAATGAGCTCACACCCACGGTCGCAGTTGCTGAAAATGGAAACACACCCATATGGCAAATTGCATAGAGAAGGCACAATACAGTGTCTCATGTTTTTGGACGGCCATGCCCATAATCTCCTGTACATCCCATGTTATCCTGTCGGGCGGGAACCACACACGTAGTATTCTGTCGGCAATTTTAGTCATCCAAACATGTTTTGAAGGGTCCGGATTTTAGAGAGAGTGGTCAGGTGAGGGATAGAGCGAATAAATTTGGATAATTCAACATCTAGTTGAATGGATCGATTGCGAATTTGTGTGAATTATATCAGCATAACTAAATGACTAGTTGTTATTATTTTTTTATAATCGAATGTCCGACTCAGCTTGCGCACCTTGACTAATTCTATTGACTCTGAAGTTAACGATGGGAGAAACCCTCCAGTGGTCCCAAGGTTTAAAATCACTATTACTACTCCCTCCGTCCCTTTTTTAGAGTCCGGTATTTCATTTTGAGATGTCCCTTAATAAGTGTCCATTTTGTAAAGTTAATGAGTAAAAATTCATGCATTTTCCATTTTACCCTTAAAGTGGATTCCATTTTGAAAAGTCAGTAAATAAAAGTGTAATGATGATATCTCTATAGAGGGTAAATAGAGAAAGTTGAGGTAAAAGTTGATATGAAAAGTGTAATGATGATATCTTTTTAATATAAGTTGGAATTACGAAACAGGACATTTAAAAAGGAACGGAGGAAGTATTCTTTTGCAACGAACAAAGCCGAATTTGTATTTGTTGTACATACCTAATTTTACTCTGAATCTCCCCATTAGGGGATGGTGTTGTGCAGTGGTATGTTGCGCACCTCCGAGTTATCGGATTGTGCACCCAACGGCTCGAATCTCATCTCGACAATGTACGGCTCTCGATCGTTGGTTGCCGAAATGAAATCCGAGTTGTCGGATCGTCAGAGGTGCGCAGCACAGTGCTGTGCACCTCACTGCACAGCAACAACCCGAAGTCCATCTGGGTGTGGGTGTTCTTATTTTAGAAGAGCTCTTCATTTCTTTCTTTCCTTCTTTGTTTTTTTTCTTACGATGGACTTATTTCTGGTATTTGTTGAGTTATACAGCTTCATTATCTCGTGGACTCTCACAATTGATATAGTGTCTTGTGGTTTGTACTTTGTAATTCATACATAGGGTAAATTATAGTTAACCCCCTCTAACTATGGCTCGGAGATACTTTACCCCATTGAACTATGTTTTTGGTACTTAACCCCCTCTAACTAATGGAAACCCTCATCTGGCTAACTTTTGTAACGGATAGGCGTTAGTTACCATTTTGCCATTTGCAAAAACACGCATCTACAGAGGTCAAAAGCCATTTCTTTCCTTAACCCCAAAATCTTGATTTGGAGCAAAAATGGAGTGCCCAAAAATCTGTGGGTGTCCAAATTGTGGGGAATTTTAGGAAGAAAACCATAATCAAGAACTTCCCAAAGAAAGAGCATAATCTAAATCATTTGAAGATGAAGAAGAAGAACAGGTACAGAACAACAAATTAACCCTCCATCCACAAACCAACCCGAACAACAATAACAAAGAAAAACCCAAATTCCCAATCGGACTGATCCAACTTCGAAACCCAATCTACCCAACCCTTCCCGCCGCCTCCTATTCCACCAAGATCATCGCTTCTAAGCCAATGGAAAACCCTAAGAAACCCACCTCTAAACTCATTGCCAAACTCCCCCACGGCGGCATGGTTAACCCTGCTGGAAAGAAACAAAATCGTCGGCGTCGTGCTGCTTCTCCTTGACCAACCGAAATCACCATTTGGCCATGACATAGCTCTGGCTGCTATTCTAGTACAAGTGACAGAACAACCACAACTTCCTGTTACGATCCTCAAAGTTCAAAATCCCTTGTCGCTGCTGGAAAGAAAAGAATCTAGAGGGAAATACTCCTCGCATGCTGCTTCAGAAACACTAGCCGGTTGAGCTTCCTAACGTCGCTTGGGGTCACTTTTTGGGCTGAGAGAGAGATAGAGAGTCGTCTTAGACAGACACACAGAGAAGTGGGGGGAAGAGGAGAGAGACCATTGACTTTGGTAAAGGTGGAGAAGTGGAGATCGTGTATATGTCAGAGGAGAGAGACAGATGAGTATATGCATAGATCTGGGACACAAGAAGGGTAATATTGTCTATAAATTTTAAATCGGAGGACATGTGACTTGCACATGATTTTACCATCCAAATTCCTAATAGAATGCTAACGGAAGAAGGTTTCCACTTGTTAGAGGGGGTTAGGTGCCAAAAAAATAGTTAGAGGAGATAAAGTGTCTCCGAGTCATAGTTAGATGGGGTTAATTATAATTTACCCTCATACATAATGTAGATGATCTCCCCGGGAAAAAATTTATGGGCAGTTCTTTTGTTTTAGCTATGTGTGCTCTAACAATGTGTTAAGCTTTGAGACCTTTCCTCTTCTCATGAATGTATTTGTGAATTTGTAAAAAGCAAAAATAAAAACAGATATTACGAATAACAATTAAAGAAAAAAGCAAAGAATGGACACGTAACTCGACCAATTCTAGAACCTTGAAGTTAACGATCAGAGGAACCAATCCTGTAGTGGCCTCAAAGTTTAGAATGTTCAACTTCTATGAGATTTGAACATGCAACTCATCGCGAACACCGAATAATCACTTATTTTCATCGAGAGCTGCTTCCCCCAGACCCCACGCCCAATTTCCATTATTACCCCCTCCCCCGTTCCAAAACACCAACCCCCCACCCACACACACACACACACACGCGCTTCTTTCTTTTCCGTTTCTTTTTTTTTCTCTTTATTTTGTTTTCTTTCTTTCCAATTTGATTTTTTTTCCTTTTTTCCCCATTTCTTTCTTTGTCTGATCATTTCATCCTAAATGGTCGTAGTAAAGTTTTGGCTCTTAGGCCTTTCAACGTTCACCCTAAGATTTCTTATTTAGTTTTAGAGCTCTCTTAGGGTGTCCATTGAAAGGTCTTGGAGTCAAAAATTTATTACGGCCATTTTGTTTCTTTCTTGAATATATATATATATATATATATATATATATATATATATATATATATATATATTCTCTTTTTTTCATGTTCTTTTTTTTTCCAATTTGAATATTTTTTTTCTTTTCTTTTTCTCTTTAGTTTCTAATTTTCAATTATTTTCTTGAGTCCCAGGTCGGATGGTCGGACGAGTCCAGTTAGAATCATCATTCCTTCCTTATTCGGCACGAAGCCAGACTTGTTGACAAACTTTCGAGGGCGTTAGCCTCGTGTTATTCCACAATCGTAAAAACGATCGTAAAGCATAGTGTCATATGGACGGACACCCTTGGAGTGGAAATCATTTATGCTGTAGACCAGTAATTTTGGAAATTACTTATGCTTTATACAATTTATATATTAAAAAATATGGTTAAAAAATTAAGTGTTCCAAAATTCAATCCGTTTGAACAGGTGGAATGATTTTAGTTTTCTGATCATTTTATTCTAAATTGTCATAATTAAATTTTGACTATAAGGCTCTCGTTCATTAACCTTAAGAGATATTTGATTCTACGACTTTCTTAGGGTTAATCAACGAGAGCCCTACAGTTAAAATTTAATTATGACAATTTAGAATAAAATAATCAAAAAATTAAAATCTTTTCACTCGTTCAAACGGATTGAATTTCGAAACACTTAATTTTTTAACCATATTTTTTTATACAGTTTATATATTAAAAAAATATGGTTAAAAAATTAAGTGTTCCAAAATTCATTCCGTTTGAACGGGTGGAATGATTTTAGTTTCCTGATCATTTTATTCTAAATGGTCATAGTTAAATTTTGACTCTAAGGCTCTCGTTGATTAACCCTAAGAGATATTTGATTATACGACTTTATTAGGGTTAATCAACGAGAGTACTACAGTTAAAATTTAATTATGACCATTTAGAATAAAATAATCAGAAAACTAAAATGTTTCCACCCGTTCAAACGGATTGAAATTTGGAACACTTAATTTTTTAACCATATTTTTTTATACAGTTTATATATTAAAAAATTAAGTGTTCCAAAATTCAATCCGTTTGAACGGGTGGAAAGATTTTAATTTTCTGGTCATTTTATTCTAAATGGTCATAATTAAATTTTGACTCCAGGGCTCTCGTTGATTAACCCTAAGAGATATTTGATTCTACAACTTTCTTATGGTTAATCAACGAGAGCTCTACAGTTAAAATTTAACTATGATAATTTAGAATAAATGATCAGAAAACTAATCTTTCCACCCATTCAAACGGATTAAATTTTGGAACACTTAATTTTTCAATCTCTTTATACAGTTTAAACTACCATAAAATATATAGTTTTTCCATTTTCCATTATTTCACCATCAATATTAGGCTCGTTTGATAGGTTTCGTTGAGTAGATTTCAAAAATATAAAATTTATTTTAAAGAAATACGTCAAAAAAAGTTATTACCATTTAAAATTTTATAACAAAAAAATAAAATGAGAGAGAGAGGGGAGGGGGGGAGGGGTAGTCCGGGAAAATGGGTGTGGGATCAGGGGGTGAGGTGTCGGGGTGGGAAAAGCAATTTGCATTCTCATTCTCATGGCGAATAAGCCAAATCCGTAGGGGTTAAAGATGAACCGTATCTTGAAATGTATATGGTGAAAAAACCAGTGGAAATCCAATTATACATGACACAACGGTCCAAAGTTGAATTTACAGGCATTCGAAAAAGTAGAGGAGCGCTTGGAAGAATCTTCCATTCTTCCTTGTATCACTGTATTGAGTGGGTCCAACAAGAGTATGACAAGTAAGGAATTGAAACATTAGAGTTTGCAATTTCAATTTTTGTCATCCTGAAAAATTGTTAGAGTCTCGGCGGGTTTGTACGGTCATTAACTAACACTTCAAAATTAATCGAGTTGCATAATAAGCTGCCCCGAAATCTGTATATTTGAAAAATGAAAAAAAAAAATCTTTAAAAATATGAACTTTAATGTGGCGTGAATCAAAAAGAGAACTTTTTGTGTGAAGGTCCGTTATCATCAGCTGCAATTTCTGACCATTTGCTTCCTTATACCAGGACCCAATCCAATTGGAGGCATAATATGTGTCCGTGCCCGTCACATCATAGTTTTTTAAAGGAGCTGGCTTGTCGGCAGTCCCCTTTTGAAAGTTGCACCGTGTAGTTGGCCAATTATCGGCTTGTATTGAATTCATTTTTATGATCAGAATTGTTCATGTCGTAGAGCTCGTCGAGAGCTTCGATCTAGCATGTCCAGAATCACATTAATTAAACATTATTTAATACCTGAACGGATCACATTTAATAAATCAAAAAGTCACTTTGATTAGGTATTAATAAGTATTTGATTAAACATGATTTTTGACGTGATTAATGTTTTTCAACAAACTCAACGACATGAACGGTTTTGGTCATAAAAATAAACTCAGTACAAGCCGATAATCGGCCTACTGCATAGTGCAATCCCCTGCCAACAAGCCAGATTCTTTTTTGAACTAGACAGCATAGTTTGTAACTTTGTTCGTAAGGGATATAGTAATTCTCGTGCCTGAGCAGGATCGCTTGTGCTAGCTTGAAAGCATCTTTGAACTACATCTCAATCTATAAAAATTTGCGAGAACGAGGAATAAAAATGCAAATTAGAAATGACATTTTAAAGAATTATGTGACTGGCCGGATTATTCCTTTTATGAATTTCTTTGCTCTCATTCATAATATTCAATAAAGCTGTGCTGAGTTTCTCTGGGCTTTAAGAGTTTTTTTTTTGTTTTGTTTTGTCCGTGTTTGAATTTTTTTCTAAATTTTTAGTTTTGCGTAAAAGTGGATCTTGATCAAAATATTTGGGTAAAAGTAAATTTTTTTTAGTTTTCCAATTCATCTCGTCGATATGAATCGGAAAGTCAAAAAAAATTGGGGAAAACGAACAAGCGCAACGAAATTTAAATAAGGACAAAATATTAACTTTTAGAAAAAGTTAAGCGGAACGGGATTGCTGATTTCTCACTTTGAACCCTAATGCTTCAATTCTCAATTTTAGCCTTTAACTGTTTATATCTATCAATTTGGTCCACTCGGCTAAGTGGTAAGAAATAACGATGGAATTTTCGAGCTCTTCTGTGATTTTCTTTGTAAGAGCACGAAAAAACAAAATCCAAAGATATCTCAAACATTACACATATATAGATGAAGAATATTATTATTGTAAAAAAAATCAGTTTAATTGGATATTGATAGATAGACAAATACTTCGTACAAAATGAACAGTTTAAGTTTAAATAGTACCTTGTCGTCCATTTCATACAAGTAATTCACAGAATTGACGATATCCAATTAAATTGATCTTTTACAAAAATGTTGTTCTTTGCCTAATGTTTGAGATCAACAATTTGCATTATTAATGTGGGTTCGGGATAGGCCTGCAAAAAGGGAGTATGGAGGATTAAGCCAAGGACGGAACCAGGATTTTATCCTAGCAGTGGCGAAATGTATACTAAAAAAGTCTAGTGGTGGCGAAGCTATATAAGTTGGGCATAATTTTTTTTTTTTTACATATAAGAATTGCATTTTCTAAAATTCTTGTCGTGGCGGTCGCCGCTACTAGACCCCCGGCCCTGATCCCATCCTTGGATTAAGCTATGGAGGGGAGCTGATAACGTTATTGTTTTTTTCTTCTTATTTCCTTTTCAATAAGCAAGTGTTTTTGTACTGGGACAAAATATATATCTTTTGTTTGGTGCACAAGTGTTTAAAAACTTGTGCAAAAGTGATAAGCTAGTTTGAACACCTTGAGTTAAAAAAGAAAATATTTATTTTGGATTTTCAGATTCTTGTACACGACAATTACAATACTCATGTAATCTCTAATCAATAATGGGCGGAGAAGGACTAGAGGCTTATCTGACCTTCAGTAATTTATGCATAAAGTTACTGCTCTCATTAAGTTTTAAAACTGAAATAGTGCCCCTTTACCCCCACAAATTAAGAAACTTACGGGATGTTAAGCCGTGGAACTATGTGTCCAAATCAAAGCCGCGAGGCATCAATGTGCCCCGTGTAATCCCATGTTGTGAATAAGTTAAAAAAAATTGCGCGAAACCATTAATTGCCAAAACAGACGGGACTCAAACCCTAGCCTTTCATATGGGAAGGACAAGAGTTGCCAACTGAGACAAGAGCCCATTGGTCCCTAAAATGGGTTTGGTCTAGTAAAGTTACGAATAAAAAAAAAAAAAAAAAGTTACGGCAAAGTGGCTCCGAGTCGCAATCAATTATCGTGGCCGACCCCACGCGGGACTTCAGCTGCTTTTTACATGGGCTTTCCGTTGGTAGATGAAGGAGTTGTGTCGTTCAGGAATTAGTTGAGATGTGCGTAAACTGAGCCTGACACATTGAGTTGTAAATTTTTTTTGGTGGTAATGGGTGCATTATTCTCAATAGGGGTGTCCAAGAAAACCGCCCGAACCGTAAAACCGGACCGATCCGGACTGAACCGTCCTATTTAGTCCGGTTCTGCGGTTCTACGGTTAGGTTATGGTTCCAAAAAAATAAGAACCGTTAATTTTGGTTCTGTTACTGGTTCTCAATTAATGAACCGTGGTTAGAACCGAACCGGACCATTTAAAACTAAGATAAATATAGAAATACATACGTGTGTGTAATTAAATATGTATTTGAATTTGGTAGGTTAATCTTTTCCTTGCTAAACTTAATTTATTTAGAAATGAAATCTCATTTGTTAGGAAAGCTCTTATTTTATTCCTTCCTTTCCTATTCCAGCAGATTATTTTCCTATTTCTTTAATTTTATGAGTTCATATTTTGTGAATTCGTGTTTGGATGCTTATTGGATAGAACCGGAACCGAACCAAAACCGGACCGGTCTTGCGGTTTGGTTCTGGTTAGGTTCTATACATATATTGGTTAGGTTCTGGTTCCCAATTTTCTAGAACCGTTTGAAATGGTCCGGTTACTGATTTCCTAGAGAACCGGACCAATCCGGACCGTATACACCCCTAATTCTCAATTAGCCCTTTTTACTTGGTACTCCTATTAGAATCCCAGTACTTATTATTTGGTACAAGAAGTTTAATTTGGTTTGATTAATGAGGACTGTAATCCCATGTTGTGAATTCTATAGCGTGGGACCCAACTTTAGACCAAGTTATTTTTGGTTAGATAAAGGGCCAGTAATGATCCATTAAAGTGGTCTCGAATGTTTTGTCCTTTTTTTTTTTTTTTGGTAATGATCGAATGTTCTGTCTTTACAACTGGGATTTTGGGATGAGAAAAACTCTTTCACGGAACAACCCGTAAACAAAGTTTTAGTCGCTCAATTGCGCGCATCCAAGTGTTTTGTATGCATGGTCAAGATATTAAAAAAATTATTCGCGATAATAGTAAAACTCTTCTAGCGAATAATTTTTTAAAAATCCGGACCATTGATTGCCGATACGGACGGCTGAAATTGCGCGAAGCCGTGAATAAATTTCTCTGCTCTTGAAATGATGACCAAAAGATTACACTTTTCTCTTAATTTTTTTTCCCTCGTTACAAAGGGCATAAGAATAACATGTTGTCAATGAGATGGTCTTCACCTTGGTTAGTGTGATAAATATTAGAAAATATTACTCTACCAAATTTTCTAAGTTTTATTATTGTGTTTCCTGGTGTGGGGTATTATTTATCTTTCCTAGTGAGGTTATGTTTTCTTGTCATGCATATGGTTTCTTAATTTGTTTAAATTTCTTTAAATTATCATCTTACCTAGTGAAATTGTGTTATTTTAAAATTAAATTAAACTACTCTTTACGAGTTTACGTATAATTTTTTGAAATTGTATTTTTTCGCACTAATTCAAAAAATTAAGTGAGATCTCTGAATGAATGAGAGAAAGTTTTAATTTATGCACAAAAGTATTTTATATTTTATGAAGAAATAAAATAACACAACAACAACATTATTATATGGATATGCACAAAGTGATTGCTCTTATAAAATTTTACCACAAAACATAATAGGGGAAAATTAGCGATAAGGACGATAAAATAGTTTTCATTTAGGAAAAGGACGCCAACAAAATAATTTTCAATGGAGGTCCTTCAACTTTTTGTGTTTTTTAGCCATAAGGCCAAAACATGTTTAGGCATTTTTGTAGGATTTTAGGTTGCACTTTCCTATTATAGGATTTTCGTGATTTGGGCACTTTTATAGGGTATCCTAGGGTTTTTGGCACTTTCATATATATAGTTCCCTAGGATTTTAGGCAATTTCATATGATACCCTAGGGTTCTAGGCACTTTTTCATAGGCATATTTGTCCTTATGTTTGATTGCAAAAGGTACTTGTCATTGAACAGAGAAAGGGTTGCAAACGAATTGCGCTGCTCGCGAGCAATTGAGACTTGACTAGTTAAAGTTCTGCTCGGCTTATTTATAGAAGTTCGTTTAGTAGGTCGAACACAATAAGGCTAGGCCAACTCGACTCGTTTGCACCCCTTGACGGGGAGTAAAATTTTATGTCATTGTGGGGCGTAAAATACAAAAAAAAAAGGTCAAGCAGCCATGTGTTTGGAACTTGAAAAGGGGGTTTCACAACATGCAAGAAAAACAGTCCATAACTGCTACATTAGGGGAACCAGACAAGAGACCAAACTGAATTGAATTAAGTCCTGCTTTTTCGGGTTTATCTTGGATGTTTTTAAAAATACATAGGTAAAAGTAAGAAAAATTTCACTTTTTCGATTTCTCTCGTCAAGATAAATTATTAATTTAAAAAAATTTGGCCCAAAACTAACGCATGCAAAAAATTTTTTTTGAATAAGGACAAAACTCTCGAAAGCCCAAAAAAAAATTTGGCGGAAGTTAGCCATAGTACTATAAAATGTCTCAAAGAAATCTTGTCCCTTTTCTTGGTTTACAGCTAACTTTGGACTGTTTGTTACTTTACTTGTTTATTTGTTCATGAGAGAAAGAGATATGTCAAAAAAGTGATGAGGTAATGAGACGAAGGGTAGGGCCCAACATCCAAACGCGTGAAGTGGGACCCAATATCTAACATGGATGATGGGTTATGATAGACACATTTTTTTTTTTTTGAGAATTAGGTTTACGTATAGCTTGACTAATCCCTTTTCGATTCAGTCAAAGGTAGATCATCTGTGATGGAATTAAGGAATTCATTAGCAATTATCGTTTTTGCAGTCTAACCCCAATAATAATCGAACCTTGATCGATTGTGTGGAAAGTAAATCCACTAATTAAATAGTTTAATCCTTGTGCTATGATAGACACATATATAGACACTAATATAGAGACATGGTTAGTGATCGGACCTTTGATCGATTGTGAGGCACATGTTAGTGATTGGACCTTGATCGATTGTAAGAGAAACGTTCATGATCAAATCTTGATAGCTTGTGTGGGAACTGAGAAGCAAAATTCACTATCAACCGAATTAACCCTAGCCTTGGGCTGTGAATAGACACATAATGTTGACACTAACATAGAGACATTGTTAGTGCTCATTCATTGAACAAAAGAAGGAAAGTTCAGAAAAATATGGTGAGATTAAGAACATGGCATACCAAACAACATCACATTCTGTAGTCGATCGTCTTTTTCGTTTTACTTTTACTCGTATCTTGGGAGTTATTCGACGTATTGCTTGACGTAAAACAAGTAGTGGATTTTTTTCTGTCTTTTGTTGAATCTTTTTCAAAGCTCGATAGAGAATTTGATAAGCCAATGATTTTTTTTCCATGTTTCAGAATACGGTTAACCAACATATTAACTAATCGATTACGATAAATTGGATCCGATTTTGCTGTTTTTTTTTTTTGCAGTACCTCGACGTGGCATGAGCGTGAAAGAGGTTCAAGAATCCGTTTTTTTATAAAGGCTAAAATGACTTATTTTGGCTTTTTTACCCCATATTGTAGGGTGGATCTCGAAAGATATGAAAGATTTCCCTCCAAGCCGTGCATACGACTTTCATCGAATACAGCTTTCCGCAGAATTCTATATATCTCTATGAGATCGAGTATGGAATTCTGTTTACTCACTTTAAATTGAGTATCCGTTTCCCTACTTTTCCTACCATGCACGAAGGAGCAATACTATACTGACACGCACAGTCTCGCACACACCATTTCCCTTTGTCGAGATCTTGGATGGTTTATATTTTATAACAACAGATATATTGAATTGTTGGAATACAATTTATAAATTTGATTTGGAAATTGGTTTTTTCGCTCCACTATTAGGAATGGGGGATGCTGTCAAACACCTATCTGCCGTTCACCTCGACAATCGACGGTTCGAATCCTGACGGAGCAATGGACTAACAACCTCATTTTTGTTCCAAAATCACAATCACTTAAAAAGGCCATGTCCAATGCTATATATGCCCAATGGAACACCCCCCCCCGGACGCTGAAGCAAGTCAAAGAATAAATGTGACTTGAAAATGTAACTTTAACCATTAGAGATGCTCTTAAAAGAATTACTAACTTCCACCATTTAGTTTTTTTTTTTTTCCCTTAGAAGGAATCATTTTACATCACATCAGATATGAAGTACAGATTACAAATTTCGAACACTACATCAATACGCATTTTTCGATTTATTTATTGGAATTAATACTCAGTAGAGTCATTCTACTAAGTAAGTGTAATCATATTGTGATGCAAGTGTCTTACATTGCGGTGCGGCCATGCGACTTAAAATTGCAGTTGGTAGAATCAGTTTACTTTTGTCTTCTTACGTCATAAATTTATATTTTTATCTTCCATGGTATCCAAATTTTCCTCTTCTCCAATTAAAAAGAAGGTTGCGGTTGGCATATTGAATCAGTTCCAAATAAGTGTTCAAAACATTTGATTTAAATATACTACGACCGCTAGCTAGGTGGACTAGAGCCGGTGGTGTAAATGTTTTTTTGTTGGGCTGGAGTGTCCCATGAATTTGGTTACACATGCAATACCTCTCTGTGCGACCGACCGCTCTAAAAACATATTTGCGAATGCAATGTCGAATCTTATAACACCAATTGATTTTAGGTGATATGGTGGAAAAGCGGTCTGATATATATATATATATATATATTTATATATATTCAATTTATAAGTAGTCCATTAAGCGAGATTGCAGACGAAGGAAGATTTTATGATTGTTTCTGTCACTTTCTCTTTTGTTTCACGCCTGGCACTTTTTGGCATACAACTAGCTAAGCTAAGCTAGAAACTTAAAACACAGCCAGATTAAGACTTGAAAACGCGGTTTCGGTAGGAATTAACCAAGAAACTGATCATCGATGGATTGCAGCAAAATAAGGAGAGAGATGGTGACAGATAACATGTTTTCACCCAAAAGTCTTCCCTTGTTCCATGGGATTTGCCCTCGACAGCTCCTTTGGAAGTTTGAACTTTGAATGATACGTATTTGCGCAAGCCAAGTGGTAGGCACCATGTACTCTTATTCATTTATTTGATAGATGTTCAAAATTTTCTAACGACAACTAATGATGCTAACTTTTGCAGAGCAAAAATAAAACGAAAAGCGAATTTATTTGCACGTTAATTTTGATCTCCGATCTCGAATCACTTTAAGCGGGTGAAACTTACACCACTTTATATTTTGAGTGAATTCCAGAGACACCCCCTCAATTATAATTCTAAACACTTACATCTCTTGTACTATCAACTAAAGTAAGGCCGTTAATAATTTCGTTAGAATTGACGGAAAAGTAAGTTTTGCGGAGTTAGCGGCATTTTCCCCTCCAAGTACGATTTTAAAGTTCTTACGACGCTAGCCCTGTAGTCTCGAGCAACAAGACATGACGAAGCTTTTTGACCGTTAAGCTTTTGTCATTAACTGTTACCTAATTTGATATCAAATCCCTAAATCCTTGGGTTTTAACTTTTAACACGAGATTATTAAGTCAAATGGTCTTGACAATATTCGTGCTTTACAGCTATGGATGTTGACTTCGATCCCCGCCTTCCCTTCTTTTTTTATCGGCGAACTATTATAGATAACTCGGTAAGGGTACGTTGAGAAAAATAAAAAGGGAAAAACACCTATAACATGATGTTGATGTGACAGAACATATGGCAGAGAGAACTGATCCGTATTGCTGAATATTTAGCGTGAATGATTACAATGCTAGCACAAGCTTAAATAGAGAAAAGCCTTAATTGAAATCTATACCTAAAATAGAAGATTACAAAACGATATTATCACGATACGATTCTATGCGTAAAATACAAGCTATGACGGGATCACGATGCATGTGCATTCACACCACCTCTTAAACTCATGATGCGAGTCTGGAGAACATCGAGAGTTTGCCAAGAAGGAACAAAACCGAGTAATAGAAATCAGCCAACTCCAAACCAAATAGTGCAAGTAGGAGCTGAAACTTTTCTAAATGGTGCTGAAGCGAACCATAACTATTTCACTAATTCTCAAATAGCAAGCCAACCAACCAGTGTTGCAAAACATACAGAGACTTGAGGACAGATGCCTTATCGAACAGAACATAGGTCGAGATACGTCGGAGAGGAAGAAAAAGAGATCGTCTGAGAGAGAGACTAAAAGATGCAAGCTTGATTTAGATTGCTTGAGAGAACTATCAACTGAGAGGGAAGAGATGTGCGATTTGAGGAGAGAGTGATATGCAATATGTACTACATGCTTAGGGTTTCGATTGGAGAGAGGGATAGAGATACTATCTGGTTCTGAGAGAGAGAGGAGATGGTGAGACTGAAACAAAGATTGAAGAGGGAAGGAGAAGAACAATCGATTGAGGAACATGACAAGGATGCAAAATCAGTTTAATAGAGGTTCTGTACACAATGTGATGAATAGTATCGATGAACAGTACCTGTGTCACACCATTGATTTTCAATATAATTATAAAGGAATTTTCATAAATAAAATCTCACAATAATCCGTACAGTACCCCAAAATAATATAGTATTCTCATTTTCATCATCTCATTCCAAACATCCACCGGTTCTCAAAATATTACAACTTTGACTTCGTGGCCCAAATTAACGTAAGTGTTGAGGATTAAAGAGAGTAAAGAGTTTTCAATATCCCTTAGTCAAAAGATTTACAATAAAAATTACAAACACATCTTTAAAAGAAATTTACAAAGATGCCGAAGTAACTCTTCGATGTTAGTTCTCAAAACAATGATCACATCCAAGCATTCCAGCCATGAAAGCTATAATCCTGGGTTAATACCTGAAAATGAAGTAAGGTTTGAGCTACACTAGCCCAGTAGAAAGCTCTAATCTAACAATGTATACATATATAGGAGGGATGACAAGATGAACAATGGCAACAAGACTTGATAAACGAACGGTAATAACTATCCAATTCCAACATTTCATTTTCAGAACCAAACATGTGTCCCAATGAATAATTTTTGAAAGTACCATGCGTCCAAATGTGTCTCGTACAAGTGTCATGAGCCGGAGCTCTTGTCGGGCCAGTTAAAGGACCCCGATGTCCTCTATCAGGCACCTTACCCATAGAGAGGTCCTGAAATATCAAATACGAGCATATAGCTCCTATCAGGCCAATTAAAGGATCCCGATGTCCTCTGCCAAGCACTTACCCGTCGATGAGTCCTGAATGTTCTCGTCGCGTTCGTAAAGTTCCAAAATCCTTTTACCGTCAAGTTCATACCATTCAAATCCAACTTTGATATATAAAATGATTTTCGTGATATCAAGTTCAAATGAGCATTAAAGTCGTGGATACATTCAACGAAGTCATTGAAAGTACGAGCAACCAAGTTAAGAGTCATTTGGGAGGTGTTTGGGTAGGTTGGAAGGGATGGAGAACCAAAACGGTGAAAAGTAAAACAGCAAAAACTGGAGATAAGCAACAGATATCGATACCAACAAAAATGGAATCGATACCATTTGGTCAAATGGCATTCCAGACGTAAGGGTATCGATAAAAATGACCAAGGGTATCAATAACATATGATTTTTTGGGTTTTGGAACACGAAGGTATCGATAACAAAGACAAATGTTATCAATAACAAATGATTTCTGGGTTTTATAACGCAAGGGTATCGATAGTGAATGGAAATGGTATCGATAACAATGTTGTTCGGGCAGATTTTCAGTAGATTTTCATGGGTTTCTCAACAACAACACCAACAACGATCAAAGGCACCAATCAAGCTGCAAGAAACAAGTCATAAACATATATTAAAAGTTAGAACTCCCTACCTCAAAAATTGAAGAACGAAATCAAGGAAATTCTTCAAGCCCTAGCCTCAAACCTTGAAAACGAACGAAATACGCCTCCACCGAGCTCACACCGGTGCAATACAGGCTGTAATGCGCGAAGTAATGGAAGATTGAAGGCTGTTTTGGTAGGTTCTTGGGTGATTTTGGTGGAGAGCATGAGAGAGAGACGGGAGCCGAGAGAGGAGAGGAAAAAAGAGATATCGAGAGATGGAGAGAATGGGAAATAAATTCCCTGCCTCTCACCCCACACACATATATACACACATCACACATTTACCCTTCAAGTATAACATGTTGACACATTAGTCCCAAATCTCAATATTCCAAATCAATTTCCTCCTTCTATTTCTTATAAAACATTTAAATCAATTATACGAATTTACGGGTCTCTACAACCTGCAAACAGTTGCAATGAATAGTGCTACAGATGAGAGAAGACTGATTGCAGATGGGTTGCAAAGATGAGGGTAACGAGTATTGGCGAGGGCAAATGGGGATCATCGATGGTAGGAAAATAGAGTGGGTGTGGTCGTTGGTGGTTTGCAAGGGGGTTGGCAGAGATCGACTGATGCAATGGAAGATCAAAGGTGGTTACAGATCTGGCAATGACCCAGTACGATTACTTCATATCTGCTACAAATAGAAGTATGAGTGTCGGGCCTTACTTACCAGAGATAGGCCTAGATTTTATACTCTGATACCATGTGACAGAACAAATGGGAGAGAGACTTGATCTGTATTGCTGAATATTTAGAGTGAATGGTTACGGTGCTAACAAAAGCTTAGAGCATCCCCATTGTAATATAAGCAAATGGGTGTGAATAAGCAAATTTAACAATAATGCTCAAAAAACACTCCCACATTGTAATAAGCAAAATTACAAGTCTTTTAGCAAATAACCAAATTCCTCCTATTCCATAACCAAACTTAACAACTTTTACCAATAATTAAAACTCAATAACTCAAAAACACCCCACATTGGAATCATCTCATCAAGTCGAATAATTTGGTGTGGTCCGGTGCGTGATTGGAACTCGTTTGCGATTGGACAAATGTGCGTTGTGTATTGTGGGGATTTTTTGGGTTAGAGATGCAAAAATAACCAATTTAAAGATAGAGGTTATTAAGTTTGATTATGGACTAAATAAATAATCAAATGCTGACGCGACACATTTTGATTATTGGTTTTGATTATTACCATGGGGGATGCTCTTAAATAGAGAAAAGCCTTGAAATCTATACCTAAGATAGAAGATTACAAAGAGATATGATTACGATATTACCACGATACGATTGTATGCCTAAAATACAAAATATGACGGGATCACGATGCATATGCATTCACAGTTGATACATGATGCAAGATGTTAGATTCGGGAAGAAAAATATTGACAAGATGCCAACACTATAGCAAAACAAAAAAATGAAACACCAAGGTTTGTGCGATGTCGTTGAATCCCATTGCCAACGAACCCCTGAAACAGGCGGTGGCGAAAGAGCCGCCTTTGTCTTCCGACGACCTCACCGGACATACCCATCACCTCTCCGCTGCTGCCCCCAAAATGCTGCCCAAAACCAACCTCCCACGGCCCAAAACCAGCCCAAACAACCTATGCCCAAATCCACCTCCCAAAGCCCAAACCAGGCCGAACCTGCCTCCTCGATGCCGTCCAAAACCCACTACGTCTCCTCCCTAATCACTGCCGGAAACCCACCTCGTCTCCTCCCTAAACGTTGCCCAAAACCACCTCAATCGTTCGCTGCCCAAAACCCACTGTTTTCCCCTTGTTTGGGCTCCTGTTATGGGGTAAAGCCATGAAACTCAAGCATTGTCGTTGGAAACAAAATACATTTACAATGTAAAGCCATGATGCTGTGTATTTTATATAGGGGAATTTTTAGGCCGGCCCAAAAAAGTAGGTTTGGACTTAATTTAGTCCTGACAAAAATATTTTCTCTTTCTTTCAGTCCTTTTTCTTGACTTTCAATACAATTTTACTATTTTGCCCATTCTTCTTAACTTTTTGTGTACATGTCCATTTTTAATAAAATTTATATTTTTAGAATTAATTCCTGACCCATATTATTTCGGACAAAAATACCCTTGGCTATGTGGGCTATGAGAATCACAATTCATAGTCGATTCTAAGAATCATTCAATTCTCATAGAAAACTGGCTATGTGACCCATATTATTTTGGACAAAAATACCCTTGGTTATGTGGGCTATGAGAATTGCCAATTCTCATAGTCAGTTCTATGAGAACCATTCAATTCTCATAGAAAACTGGCTATGTGACCCATATTATTTCGGACAAAAATACCCTTGGCTATGTGGGTTATGAGAACTCTCAATTCTCATAGTCAGTTTTATGAAAACCATTCAATTCTCATAGAAAACTGGCTATGTGACCCATATTATTTCGGACAAAAATACCCTTGGCTATGTGGGCTATGAGAACTGCCAATTCTCATAGTCAGTTCTATGAGAACCATTCAATTCTCATAGAAAACTGGCTATGTGAACTGCTAATTCTCATAATCAATTCTAATTTCAAATAGTTCTGACAAAACTATTTCTTCTTTATTTCAGTCATTTCTATTAATTTTTCATGCATTTTTACGATTTTGCCATTTCTTCTTAACTTTTTGTCTACGTGTCCGTTTTTAATAAAACTTATATTTTTAGAATCAATTCCTGACCTATATTATTTTGGACAAAAATACCCTTGGCTATGTAAACTGGCTATGAGAACTGTCAATTCTCATAATCAATTCTATGAGAACTATGTGAAATGACTATATGAATTGAAAAATACACAGTTCAAATAACCTCACCACACACTAAAATACATAATTCTCATAGAAAATACATAGTTCTCATGGACAATAACAGTTCTCATAGAAAAATGCACAGTTCTCATAGACCGTTCTCATGTGAAATGGCTATGTGAACTGAAAAATATACCATTAAAATAGCCTCACCACACACTAAAATACATAGTTCTCATAGAAAAATACACAGTTCTCATAGATAATCATCATGGACAATAACAGTTCTCATAGAAAAAAATACAGTTTTCATAAAAAAAACACAGTTCTCATAGACCGTTCTCATGTGAAATGACTATGTGAACTGAAAAATGCACCGTTCAAATAGCCTCACCATGGATTTTTACTTTTCTTTATCAGAATCATTCATTCATTTTTTGTAAGGCTTGTTTTTATAACAATTTAATCAAGTAATTCTTATTTGGATAAGTATTTGATCAAGGTTATGTGCCTTTGTAACGACCCGGAATTTCAACCCAATTTTTTTCGAATAAAGAAATTATTATTTTAACCAAATAGTCTATAGTAATGGATTAATTATAAAAATATAATTCGATTAAAACCTAGATTTATTATTGGTGATTAAAATTTATTTAAATATTACATTAAGTAACTTGTGACCGTATAAGTGTTGTAATACCCCGAAAAATTTTAACTAATAAAAATATTTAAAAAAATATTATTTAGTTGTAATAATATTAATTTCATCATTAAGTAAATAGTAGATAATTACAAAAAAAAATAGTTATTCTATCTAATTATCGCTTTAAAAATATTTTATAATTTCATACATATATACAATACTCCTATATCTCTCTCTCTTACTCCCGCTCTATCTCTACCTCCTCCGAAACCCCAAAACCGAGCTAGATTCGTCCATTCCGAAACCCAATTCCGTTAGAACTCTAATTAATCAAAAATCATCCAATTCTTTTATAAATACCCCGTAACCTCGACCCTAGGGCACGACACACGATTTTCCACACCCCACCAGTCCAGAAAGAAGAGGAAATTCGTAGGAAACAAAGCTCCAATCCATGGAGTTTTAGAGAGAGAAAGAAAGAGAGAGAAAAGTGGGTTTCGTACCAAAGCTTAACCGAATTCCAAATTGATCGTTCCAATCACTTCCCTCGACCCCAAGGATCCCCGAGGATCAACCAATTCGGCCCCGAAGTCCCCCGCTCGACGGAACCGAAGTTGTCTTATCCAATTTCAAGTTTACGATCGAAAACGAGTTCAACTCAAATCGAGGTATTATAATTCAATCCGAAGCCTCCTCTAAGTATATTTGATGTTTATAGACATAACCCAATGACCCCCGTAGTCCCATGCATTGAAACGAATGAAAAAAACGAAAAAAATAAAAAACAGCCCGCGACCTTGCGGCTGCGAACTTCAGGACAAGACAGCCGCAAGAACCAGAAATTGGAGTTTGCGGCAGCAAACTCCGTTACTCCGACCGTGCGCGTGTTTTTTTTTTCCGTTTCGAATTGATCGTGCGACCTTTTAAATATCGTATTTGATTCCGAAATTTTTATCCTAGGTTGCCCATACTCTAAAGTTCATACCTTGTTAGTTTCATAGTTTTTTTTATTTAATCTTATATTTATTTAATTTTTAGTTGTAATTGTGTAATTGGTTGTGAACTAAAAATCAATGCGACCTTGTAAACTAATCTATAAATCTCCAAACTATTTTTCCTAGATTCCCAACTTGTTAAAGGTCATAACTTGCTGAGTTCGTGGTTAATTAACATTATTAGCTATTTATTTAATATTTAACGAAAGTTATAAACGAAAATTAATAACGACCTTATAAAAAATATTTTTATTATCGAAAATATTTTTCTTAGACTCCTGACAGTTCAAAAGTGATATTTTGTCAAAATAAAATTTTATTTATTTAATTAACTATTTATTATTATTTAAGTATTGTTTCTTAATAATAATACCGTAAAATATTATAAATAAGGTTTAAAATTCCAAATAATTTTATTTATACTTTTTACAGGCCCATAATGTTATTCTGTAAATATGAAAATATTATCAAATATTTAATCATTTATTGTCTATTTAATCTTGTTTTGCCTATTAACTTGAATCTTTTATTCAAAATAAATCCGTGAGCGTTCAAACCCAACTTTTAGCACTCGAACTTATTATAGGGGACTGTTAGGACCTTTATTAAGGTTACGATATTTATTTTAATATTTTTACCTAATTAATGTATTTAATTAGTGTTTAATTAACTTAATTACTTATAATTAATTAATAGAAGTCTAGAAAATTATTATTAAACCTTAATTAAATATTTCTTACATTCTTAAAGACTTTGTGATCATATGAGATTAAGGGCAACGGCCCAGTCATAAAAAGTTAGGTGATTGCATTACTTATGAATTGTTTCGATCCATCTGTTACTTGTTTTAATTACTTTTTGTTTATAATTGATATTGTATCGATGCTTCAGTTGACTGTTAGATTGGACCCTAGAGACATGGGGTGGTATGCGAAATAGAAATCACGTAGACGATGTTAAGTAATGGATAAATTATGAAGTTTATTTCTGTTTAGAGGTTGCCTGCAGGCGTGATATGGTGATATGATGAAATTGTGATGAGAATTGATACTGGCGGGTGTCCAGTGATGATTTGATAGACTGGCGGGTGTCCAGTGATGATTTGATAGACTGGCAAAGTAAGCCAGTGATGATTATGAAAAGAATTGTGATGTGGTTTATAAGATAGGCGAACCCTAGCAATATAACGGCATGATAAGCTTACCCTTTGTTGTAGTTATTGGGATGCATACTCGGTACATAACTTAGGTGTATCTGCGACAGCAAAAGGAAGTGATCTCATGGGACGGGATATGGCTAGCGGTTGGGGAGGAAAGATCTCGTGGAGAGATCTTAGATTTCATGTTAAGATTAATGGATAGCAATGAATCAAGTTATGTGAATTATCTCTGTTTTACTTTTTCGCACCATATATATTCTGTTTGCCTGCTAGCTGTAAAGTAAGAGGGGTGGTTGGGTTGGATTATTTTTTGGATGATTTATCACTCACGGATACGTCTGTATCCTGGCAAATCGATTGCTTCGGCGATCAATTTGCTAGAGGGCGCAGGATTCAATGGAGAAGATTCAACGGTGATGCAGTTCGACATGGGAAGAATATCAGTAACGAAGATCGAGGATGCTTAGGATTCGTATCAAGATTAGAGTCAGCTCTGAAGTTAATGTATTTTGATTCCGTAAAACTATTTTGAGATTGTATTAGCAAAAGTTTTATTTTGGAAAATCATATTTATTTAGCAAATTTTCTTGAGAAATTATTTTATTTTACACCCGAAAAGTCGGGGCGTTACAGAAAAACACAATTCTCATAGATAGTTCTCATAGAAAATATACAGTTTTTATATAAAATACACCGTTCTCATATGGAGTTCTCATAGAAAATATACAATTCTCATAAAAAATACACAATTCTCAAATCAATGGTTCAGCTCTCATAACAATGCACAGTTTTCATAAAAAAATACGCACACAAACAAAACTTCTAACCTTGAAATTAGTAAGAGTAAAGTCCTAACCTTAAAATTAAATTACAGCTGCCACAGTAAAGTGTAATCAGGAGTTACGGATGACGAAATAGTGGGGCAATTCGATTGGGAACACATACTCGATGAAAATTAACTTGATAAAATAATAATTCAAATAAAATAAATAAAGCCAAAGTATGCTAACATAAGATCTAAGTACTTGAATCCTAAAGTAATCTGCGAGATTCTAACAAAAAGAGTTCCCAAGCATTTGGACACACCGTCAAGAACAATATCCACAACAGAAGCTGTTACCTAAAGACAGGACTAACAAGTCTTCGACGCCGTGATTTTCTCCTTTCAGATTTATCGAATTCGTAGTATGCTAACATAAGATCTAAGTACTTGAATCCTAAAGTAATTAATCTGCGAGATTCCAACAAAAAGAGTTCCCAAGCATTTGGACACACCGTCACGAACAATATCCACAACAGAAGCCGTTACCTAAAAGACAGGACTAACAAGTCTTCGACGCCGTGATTTTCTCCTTTCAGATTTATCGAATTCGTCTCGTGATTCCGCTTCTTTAACGAACGACAACATCGACCAGATTTTCATCGGAGACGATCGAGCACAACAAAGAAAGTCACAGAGATCCATTCGTTGCTGAGCAACAACTGGATATATTTTCGGATTACCTTCTCGATTCGCCCGTCGAAGAACGCAAATTCTCGTCGGAGAGGAGACGGCAGCCGTGGCGGTGCTACTCGTGGAGGGAGGGCGAGAGAGAGGAGTTTGGTGTGTCGGTGACGGTGGTTTAGAGAGAGAGAGAGAGAGACGGGGTAGGGGTGGGGGGGGTGGGTTTTCAGTTTTTATGTTTGGTCGTGAAGTATATTGGGGGGCAAAAAAGTCCTCAAGTAACATAACCGAGCCATCTAGCTTCGGTAAAAAATATTTAGGGTTGGGATCAAACCAAACCTGAAAAGAAGGACCGGCCTCTAATTTTCTATTTTATATATCTACGAGACCTGGTGGTTAGAGCAACTCCAGACGTAATATTTAGGCTGTCAAAATTATACTTTGAAAGACCTTTTTTTTTACAATATTCAAGTCCACATGTTGCAACAGGTTTTTGGGGAGAAGAACACAACTCAGAATCATTCAGAAAAAAAAAAAAAAAATCTAATCATATGGGAGAAACGCCATCACGTACGCTTTTAGACGAATCCTCAAATAAAATTTATGACCAGGAAATCAGCATCACTAGCTTCAAAGATTTTACTAGCATCCACCATAGTCCCAAGTGCAATCCAGACTTGATCTGGGTAAAATTTTGGATGCCTTCAAGCAAATAGCTACGGAATATTGGGCGGTTTTTGAATCCATATAGTACTACTATGGGAATATTCTGAAACCTGAAAAAGGTTACCCTTCGAAGCCATTCAGTTCTGTTAGCTTAATCAAGAAACCAAACTCAGTTAGATAACTGAACACACCAAGCTTTAGCCTAATCAAGAAACCAAGCTCAGTTATCTTTGATTCCTAGACCTTCTGATTACATAACTGAACACGCGGAAAAAAGAACCCAGCACAATTCATCAGATTCTTAGCTGTTCGCAGTTGCAGAGCACTAGTCAAAATGAAGATTTATGGAAAGCTCCAACTTGTCTGAGCTCCATTGTACCAAGAACTTCGCGTACGTATCAATCAAGCGTCTGGCACCGTTTCTCCTCCACTTCTTTTTCATCGACGTGTACTTCGTCGTCTGTGGCTTTAGAGCACTTCCTTCCACTTACCCCACTTGGTATTCCACCCCTGCACAATGAACATCCGTTGAAGTAGATTACTGGAATAAAACTAAGGACGATGAATGAGTCGTGAAAAATCTATCCGAATCATTTCTATATTGTGGCATTCCTGCATTGTAGAGCTTTCGAATTTTAGGATTCAATCTTAGAGTTGAAGAGCCACAATGCCAACTTAGGTAATGGTAGTTTTATAAGGTTATTGCTTGTTTAAAACGTCATTAAAAGAAAAAAGGGAATCCGGTCTCTCTCTGTAGATGACCCTTCCCACCTCTTCCTATTTCTTAACTTGTTATCCTGACGATGTAGAACAACTGGAATGGCATAAGTCTCAACTTCAGAGACCTCAACTCTACTGAAAACGACGAGATATGACGGAGATACTACTACGCGGTGATGCATGCGGGACTTCAATTTTGCAATTTTGCCGTTTTAGAGTAGATTTGTTTTGCCGTTCAAAACAAATCTGATAAGGACATGTTTTTATGGCATTTTTTATTTGTCTCCAAAATCTAAAAATGAGCTTAACTCAAATTGAAGAAGAAGAAGGAGGAGGAGGAGGAGGAGGTTAGGCCTATAAAAAGGGGCATAGCCAAGTGCATATTAAACTTTTCATCAATTGTATTACAGAGTTTCTATCCCTTTTGGATCTCAAGATTGCTCGTGAATCAAACTATCCCAGTGTTATTCTAGTTTGGTAGAATGTTATCTAGCCCCATGTGTAATCGTAGCTAATCGACCTTCTACCACTCTGTATTTCTCATGATGTGTTTTTCTTGAGCTTATGCGCACTTTGACTAATCATGGGGACCAATCCCACCTTCCACTAGTGGAACCTCAATGAAAGCCGGAGCAACATGCACTACATATCTTTGTCCCGCCTTTCATCATAAATCAAGGGAAAATATCAACAAATGAACTTGGTGTAGGATTTCATAAGAAACCCTAAACCCAAGATCTCATGTCAAACCATTGAAGAAAATAATTATACCGGATGCGTACCTGTCGCCATGGAGGATGAAAATTTTAGTGCGTGGTTATTCGTCTTCCACCTCCAAATCCCTTCTCTTGATCTTAACCTTAGTCTCACACACGATGGGATAGTATGAGAAAAGAGGCTAGGGTTTGGAGTGGGGACCTTGACCACATATTTATAAGCCCTGGTTCCATCATAGCCCATCATAATAGATGGAACCATATTGGGCCTTTAATTGGTCTCTACATATAAAATAAGCCCGCACCACTTAACGCACGTGATATGACCCAAATACGTGCTAATAGAGACGTGTCAATTACCCGGGTCACATTAATTGAACGATCACAACTTAATGGGTAATACCGACATCACTTAAGCCTTATTCGACAACATACAATGTTTAATTTTATGATCTATGTAGGCCCACTAACAGAAAATTGCTAACAATCTCCCACTTGGGCCACATAGGTCATCCTGATATTAGACATTGTAAACTTTAGGAGCTCAAACTTTTGTTGTCGAAATTTATGAGTGTCATCTCAAGACAATCTGGTCCATTGAAAACATAAATATAGGATCATGGCGGCTTTTACCATATTTATCATGACAGGACCCATCCATTGTCACAAATACCTATGTATTCAACGACATAGATCAAGTACGGATATGTAGCATGGAAAATGCATGCAATGTGATCATTTATCATGCCTGTTTCCAACTTGTCCAACTTTATAACTCAATAGAGTTTCTGTATCATGCATATTTTCAAAACCTCATGTATAACCACAATTTGAAAAATACGCAACTTTATTTCAGAATCATCAATAAACCGAAAGTGATCACCAACAAATGTCAAATAATCCAAAATATGAGTAACACAACTCCCACTAACGAAATACTTCATTAGAACTAGCCACTCCTGAACGAGCCACATGCTCGTTAAACACTTTAGGTGGCAAGCTCTTAGTAAGCGGATCCGCAATCATGAGTTCTATGCTAATGTACTCAATTGACATAAGATGATTCTGAACTTTTTCCTTAACGACAAGAAACTTGATGTCAATATGCTTCGCTTTTGACGAACACTTGTCATTCTTAGAATACAGTTTAGCAGCTTTATTATCACAATAAATTCTTAGTGGCTTCTCGACGTTACTCACTATATGAAGCCAAGTGATAAAATTCTGCAACCATAGCGCTTGCTTTGTTTCTTTATACAAGCAATTACAAACTCGGAGTCCGAATATCCAATTAATTAGATTCTCCGATATGTGAGCATATCATTTGCAAATATCTACCAAGCATTCCAGCTGCGTACACTATATCCGAATGCGTACAAACTAGAGCATTAAGACTCCCTACTGCTAATGCATAAGGGATGTCTTCCATTTGTTTTCTTTTCAAATCATTCTTTGGGCATTGGAGCAAACTCATTATGCACAATTTTGCACGACAAATCTACAGAGCACATTATCGATATACAGCTTTTGTGATAAAGCCAATATCGCTACTTGCCAGTAAAATATCGACACATAATACTAGAAAAAAGAATCTGCTCCCACTGATCTTATGATAAACACATTGATTCATAGCATTTTCCTTAGAACCAAAAAAGGAAATTACTAGATCAAATTTCCGATACCATTGACGGGATGCCTGCTTTAAGCCATAAATGGATTTCTTTAGTTTGCAATCAGAAGTTCTGATCCTTTAGCACTTTCAATTGAGTTTGTTGGAGTTCTTCCGTATTAGTAGGACACAACTCAAGAATAGTCTGGTGGTTTGCATCCGCATCCTGTACTAAGACAGGTGTGACCACATCATCAGTCCCAACATGAATCATTTCAAATTCAAAATTCTTGGGTTGTACACTCCCACTACTTTCAACACCCTCAATAAATTTAGCATAATCCATCTCAATTATGGTATATATGGAAGAACAATAAAACTTAAACCCATTGATCTTTCTGAGTATCCAATAAAATAGCAGCTAACAGTTCTTGAGTCCACATTCCTTTGTTAGGCCTATAAGGCCTAGTCTCAGTTGGACAACCCCAAACATGGAAGTGCCTAAGACTAAGCTTCTTTCTAGTCCACAACTCGTATGGGGTTTTAGCTACTACTTTACTAGGTACTCAATAAAAGATATAAACTACAGTCTTTAAGGCTTCTCCCCAAAAGAAAATGGTAAAGTAAAAAATTGGATACCATACACCATAATGAGAATAGTCATCTGTAAAAGTGATAAAATATTGTTGACCATTCCAAGAATCCGTAGGGAATGGACCACAAAAACAGTATGTATCACTTTGAAAACATCTAAACTCCTTTTAGCACCAAATTTCCTTATGTTTGTTTGCTTCCCCTTTATACACTCAACACAGATTTTGAAATCTGAAAAATCAAGGGGATTGAGAATTCCACTTGACACAAGCCTTTCAATTCTCTCTCTCGAGATATGTCCCAAACGCTTGTGCCACAATCCAGAGGATTTCTCATTAATTAACTTTCGCTTCGTACCATATTTGTCAACATGCAAGGTTTCATTTAAACTTTAAGTGAGAGGCATCCAAGTCTAACCTGTATAGACTATCAACCAGAGATCCAGTACCAATAATATTTGAACTTTGAAAGAAGACTAAAAACTTCCATTACCAAATGAACAAGTATAACCGAATTTGTCCAAACAGGAAACAGAAATCAAATTCCGTCTAAATGACGGTACATAAATAGTCTCATCCAAATTCAAATAAAAACTAGATTCTAATTTAACTCTATAGACTCTTATTGCCTCAACACGAACTTTATTGTCATCTCCCATGTAAATGAAACTTTCAGCATCATTGGGTGTTCGACTCTTTAGACAACCCTGCATGAACACACTTATGTGAATAGTTGCACCCGTATCTATCCACCAAGTGTTGGGTGGTACTTCAGTTAAATTAAATTCACAGCAAACAAAAATAAATTGATTACCTTTCTTTGCGAGCCACTTGTGATATTTGGGACAATCCTTCTTCACATGACCAACTACCTTTTTGCAAAAGAAACAGTGAACACCTTTATCCTGAATCTGTTGCACAGTTGTCTGTGAAGTCCCAGCATCTGCAGTTCCATTAGCCTTAGGGTTTAATTTTCTTTTCTTAGTGCCTGAATAGCCATGAGAATGAGTTGCCAAGTGAGCACTTTCTGTCCTTTCTTGTTTCATCCTTTCTTCCTCTTGCACACATTGAGCAATGAGCTCATTAAGAGTCCATTTCTCCCTTTGAGTATTATAATTAATTTTGAAGGGACCAAATTGTGTAGGAAGTGAAATCAAAACGAGGAACACAAGGATGTCTTCAGAAATTCTAACTTTAGTGCCTTCATCTTGGCAACAATATTGGACATTTCCATAATGTACTCCCTTATATTTCCTTTGCCATTATACCGCATGGTGACAAGTTTGCTAAGAAGCGTACATGCCTCCACCTTTTCCGATGCAACAAATCGGTCTGCAATTTGGCTTAGGAATTTCTTGGCATTCTCTTCCTCAGGCATTGCACCTCGAATAGTCTCAGAGATAGAGTGCTTTATTATCATAAGACTCATACGGTTAGAGCACTCCCACTTTTCATAGGTTAACTTTTCATCAGCTGTACTCTTATCAGTGAGTTTAGGAGGCTCATCAACACGTAATGCATAATCCAAATCCATACACCCAAGAACGATTGTAACATGCTCTTTCCATTTTGCAAAATTGGAACCCGTAAGAACTGGAATATTGTTCAAATTGGCAGATATAGAAGATGCATTCACTACAACATCATAAAAAAAAAGCTCACAGTTAACAAATATCCATCTACTTTAGTGCAATAATAAAAATAAGAAAACTTTATTATAATTATCATGCAAAACTTAGTCTAATTGTAGGGGCAAACAATTAGACAAATAAAATAAAATTTGATATTTGTATCTATAATGGTGGGCCCTTTCGAGAAACCTAATGCATCATCATAACCAAGTCTTTGGACAGTAATTACAACATGCAAGTGGTCTTCTCACTAATAAGGCTAGTTAATATGAACAATATAAACTGGGCCTGGCCAATCAAAAGCCTTCCTTTGGGCCGACTATTGAACGCATAGACAAATTCTAGAATTATATTATTCAAAAAAAAAAAAACATTAACTACCTTATAACGTTTAAAATCCGGCCAAATAATAACCTTCCTTTGGGCCGATTACTATCCGCATGGATTTAAACGTAACTGTATGTAATCCAAAACCGTTATCGTCAAGTTTAAGAAAATCTCCATGACAGAGACCACTTTGGCGGCATATCACTTTAATTTTCTCAAACCCTAGATATGGACTACAAAATAATCTTTATGCCCCAATTAATTCTTTAATTGAAACAAGTAATAACCATAAAATCTTCTTGATGTAGTCGCACTGCATTCCATGGCGGCATAAAAATAATCACTTTTGATCCTCACAACATTAGTATGAGAGCAATAACCACGGTCGGCACACAAAAACAAAAAAATTTATTGAAATAGTCACTTGTAAATGGTACCCACCAATATACAGTTTAGAATCACTAAGACAAATGTTAGAATCTCATAGGTTGGTAACTAATGTTACCATCAGATTCAACGAGGATTTCAAAATTGATGTTTATTATTCATAGCCGCACCGTCGCCGTGCAAAACGTATCACAGTAGGCAAACCATATTACTGTAGGCATAATTGATCAATTGAATACACTATATATTGATCCAAGCATTCAAACGGCATGGAACGACTACAAGCGATAATCCGAAATCCAGCCGATATTCGGCATATTGGAATTATTACTTGTTTCCAGAACTGGGAAAACCAAACTTTATATTTTCCTCAATAATTTGACAAGAGGCTCTGATACCACTTGTAGGATTTCATAAGAAACCCTAAACCCAAGATCTCATGTCAAACCATTGAAGAAAATAATTATACCGGATGCGTACCTGTCGCCATGGAGGATGAAAATTTTAGTGCGTGGTTATTCGTCTTCCACCTCCAAATCCCTTCTCTTGATCTTAACCTTAGTCTCACACACGATGGGATGGTATGAGAAAAGAGGCTAGGGTTTGGAGTGGGGACCTTGACCACATATTTATAAGCCCTGGTTCCATCATAGCCCATCATAATAGATGGAACCATATTGGGCCTTTAATTGGTCTCTACATATAAAATAAGCCCGCACCACTTAACGCACGTGATATGACCCAAATACGTGCTAATAGAGACGTGTCAATTACCCGGGTCACATTAATTGAACGATCACAACTTAATGGGTAATACCGACATCACTTAAGCCTTATTCGACAACATACAATGTTTAATTTTATGATCTATGTAGGCCCACTAACAGAAAATTGCTAACACTTGGAACATCAAATTTAGGCAAACCAGGCTACCGTATAGGAGTATTAATCAAACAGTACACTTTTCGGGGGATTATGAGACTACTATCAGGAATCCTCACAAATAACGTACCCAATATCCTAAGCTCCTAACCACATACCTCCATTTACAGTCCAACTCCGAACCTGTAATAGTTGTAGAAATTAGAATAGCAGAGATGTATCAAGAATCACTCCCAGGTCTGCACAAATATGAGTAATCAAGTAGTCTGCAAAAAACTAAAAGAGAACCCATTCTTATCATGCACCACCAAGCGCGGTAATTTAGAAAAGGTCATCACGATATTACATTCCATCGAAGGACGTGGCTACGATATGTCATCAAGGATATAGGTAATACTTCAAGCGATTAATGACATCAATTGGCATAATTCACTTGGCAGACAACGGTTATTAATGATAAGCAAAGGCAGATGCTGGAAAAACAATGTGTCACCACTGCTATGTTCTCTGTAGTTATAAATGGTAGTCTAGAGGGCTATTTTCCTGGGAAAAGGGGCTTGAGGCAGGAAGATCCCATGTCTCCTTACTAGTAGCGGAGTTAGGATTTTGATATGGGGCCGGCTTAGTAGTTATATATTTTTTTTATCGGAACGTATACTTATTATATCATAAAGTGTCTGCTTTTCAACACATTAAATTTGTACATTGAAATAATTTTAGCCTAATGCAGTTAAAGTATACCAATCATTTTTCTTTTTTCTTTAAGCTATTTCGACAGTCACGTGTTTATTTATGAACCTTTAGAATAATAAGATCTTTGCACCGGTTCAATCAGATAAAAAATTAAAGCATTTAATTTTTTTAACCATATTTTTCGGTACTTCACAGCTGTTTTTAAAAAATTAAAAAATTAAACCAATTTGATGGATGTGTAGGAGGGTCAGTTAGGGAAAGGTGGGGTTGCCCCACTTATGAATGCGGTGGCTTGTTCTTATTGGGTATGAGGGAATTGGCTTGTACACGAAGGGTCCGTGTACAATTTAATCTTTGCATGTAGATGAACATAACTCAAATAGTACTTGCTCTATAGTCATGAGCTATATCACACACACACACACTCAAATAGTTCTTGCTCAATATTTGTGTGTGGAAACTAATTAACTCATGTAAGATGTACAGGGGCTAAAAAGTATGCAAACAGGTTTTTCAAGGAGAACAACATTTCCCAAAGGTTTTCCCTACAACTCTGTGATATTCTTGGCCAAGTCATATAACATTGTTATCGCCCATTAGTTTTGTCCCATATATTTTTCAGGTCAACCAAATTATACTCAATGCATACAGATTAGAACTTCCATACTGAAATAATATAGAGGAGAAAATGCCTATCTTTATAGATAATTCAAATACTTGCACGCAAGACCATGTTTTACAAAACAAACTAATAATTCACCTCTGAAAACTAACTTTCAATTACATAACCATTTTTTTCCATGCATAAACACTGTCAAACTACATACCTATAGGACAGTTAAATGATCTACACTTTATTGTCTTCTCTTGTACTGGTACTTGTAGTGGCTTCATTTGGTCCATTGATATTTTCATCTCTTGTGAAGTTCTTCAATAGCTAGCTTTAATATATATTAAGTATTGTCGAAAGGTACATTGCCCCAGAGATAACACCACATATGATAATCCATGCTTAAGAGGAGGACCGTGTATCATGTGAGACAGTGAATTCAATTCGAAAGATATTTATATTTGTGGTCTTTTTTTTTTGCCAAGATTGTATACATCAACGGGGATGTTAGTAGGTTACTCCATGTAAAGGGGGCTAGCTTTAAAAGCTATCCATAGTCCTGAATCCCAACCGTCTATGATGGGGCTTGAACCTTAGCCTCTCACATGGGAAGGACCAGGAGCTGTCAACTAGACTAGAGCCCATCGACTATACTTATGGTCGTTGACCGGTCTCAAAAAGAGAGCAGAGACCTATCATGAAAAAATCATAAATTAATAAAAGTAATGGTTAGCACGTGTGACAACCCAATTTTAAAGAGTAAAATTTAGAATAAGGGTTAATTACTTGTTGCCCCCTTTTCTATACAAATTTTTCATTTTTCCCCCTCCTACTATAGAACTCTACAACATACCCCATTTATCTTCCAATTCCTAACACATAAGGCCTGCCATTAGTCTGGAATTCAAAAAATCGTCAAATGGTCATGTGCATGTCACATGATCTATAAAAAAGAAAAAATTTAATAAATACACATGATCTATAAAAATAGATATAGACAGACAAAACAAAACTCTTGTTCATCTCTCTCTCATTCTGTCAACTCACTCCTCCTCCTCCAATTTTTAATCCGTTTGAACCGGTGCGAAGATCTTATTTCTATGATCATTTTATCCTAAAGAGTCATAGTTAATTTTTGACTCTAGAGCTCTCGTTAATTAGTCCTAAGAAAGTAGTAGAACCAAATATCTCTTAGAACTAACTACGAAAGCCCTAGAGCAAAAAAATTAATTATGATCCTTTAACATAAAATGATCAAAAAAATAAGATCTTCACACCGATTCGAATGGATTGAAAATTAGACCACTTAATTTTTTTTGCTCGGTTTTTGACAAAGAGGATCTTTTGGCCCTTCTTTTAAAACCTTTTGCAATCCCAAAATCCGTTTTGGAGAGAGAGAGAGAGAAAGAGGGGAGGGGGGGGGGGGGGGTGATGAGCTGACAGAATGAGAGAGAGATGAACAGGGATTTTGTTTTGTCTGTCTATATCTATTTTTTATAAATCATGTGTATTTATTAAATTTTTTTCTTTTTTACAGATCATGTGACATGTAAATGCCCCTTTGACGATTTTTTGGATTCCAGACTAATGGCAAGCCTTATGTGTTAGGAATTGGAAGATAAAGGGGGTAGGTTGTAGCGTTCTATAGTAGGAGGGGGTAAAATGAAAAACGTGTATAGATAAAGGGGGCAACAAGTAATTAACCCTTAGAATAAACAAGGGCTGACTATTCGCAGTCCCGTATTTCTCCCTTAGCCCGTTAAAAATTTTCAACTATACTCGACAGTTAGTTACCGAAATTGAGATACATTTTCAGCATCCAATTACCGAAATATATTCAACAACTATTTACCGAAAATATATGTTTGGCAGTTGTTTACCGAAGGTTGAACATATTTTCGACATGTATTTACCGAAATGTAATCTTGTTTTCAACAGCTATTTACCGAAATGTTGTGCATGATTTTCAACAATTATTCACCGAAATATAGTGGGCTAAAAGAGAAAATACGGGACTGCAAATAATCGGCCCCTAGTCAAAAATCTTTCTTAAAATTTTGTCATCCCGGTTAGATATATCCTTTGTATTCTTCTTAGAACAAAGTCCAGACAACGTAACCAATAGAATCATGAAACTAGACTGATGGCTAGATTTTTCTTCCGAACAATCTCGCATTGGCGAAGATTTATTCTGCCAACTAGTAATACCTTACTACCATGAACAATTATTGGGAGACAAGTACTCAGTTGGAAATGAATTCTTTGAAACGTGGATGGTCTAAAAACCTTTGGCCTTATAATACCCAGCCTGTAAATTCGTTTTGCATTCAAAGCTCCCTCTGTCACACCACCATGGCACCATCCCCACACAAACCCCTCTCATTAGGGGTGATTTTTAAAACCGGAAAACTGGACCAGACCGGAAAACCGGATGTTTTCCTTTCGGTTTTCAACTTGAACCAGTTCGGTCCGGTTTGATAGAATTCAAAATAGTTGTTCCGGTTTGGCTTCCGGTTTCGGAGATTTAGACACCAGATCGAACCGGACTGCGTAAGGGGTGGGGCTCGAACTCAAGACCCAAAAAATTTACACAGCCTCCGCTTACTGATGGACTATCCGTCCCTAGTACTTGTTGATAATTGGGTATAATAATTTTATTTATTACAAACTTAAATGATATTCATATATAAGGATCACAAACCCTAAACTCCCACAGATCTTCTTCTTTTCCAGGTACTTCTCTCACCCGTGTAGCGGCGCAGGCAGGGGTGGATCTAATGTAGGCACAAGAGAATTACGTGACCCAGCTAAAAATTGGGCCCCAAAGAAGGGCTCCCAAGTCTAAGTTTGTAATATATATAAAATATCTCTAATATTTGTACGTGTGCTGGACTATTCCAGTGGTAGGAAGCTTTCTATCCACAGATGTAACTTAAGTTCGAATCCTGGCGCGCCTATATCCTCCGGTTTAGACAGGTTTTGATGGATAATCATGTTCACAGTAATTTATGATTCGCATTATCAAGATGAGTACGATATACCGTGGTTACATAATATTCTTTTAACTAGTTTTGCAATTGTTTATTTATTTTACAAAATGCTATGCTGAATAAAAAATATATAATATAACTTATAAGTATAAAATTGTGAGAATTGAGTTTCAAAATAAACATGCATGCACGAGATTAATCTAAAAGGCAAAAGTAGATAAAAGTTGCGTATTAGAGTAAAATCTGGGCGAAGAGCTCTGATGTGCTATGTGTAATTGGCGGCTATGGATTATGGATAAGGATACGGCTGTGTATTTCTTGGATTTGATATCATTTCCCTTGTTTGCTTTGGTCGCTCCTTGGGACACCGAATTACCACCCATGATGGATCTCTTTTGGTTTAACAGTTTCGAGCCTGAAACTGTCATTGGTTTTTGGATTTTATGATTTACATATTTTTTTTGACATAAAAAAGAACTTCATTGATATAAAGCAAGATAATACAGGGAAAAGGGAAATAAGAAATATTACAACAGTTTTAACACAAATAAGAAAGAAACAAAACTAACGCAGCGAAAAACCTCCGTAGCCAAAGCTATTGTTATACTCCAGTAAGCAACCATCCTCAAGTAAGTAAGCAATCAATCAACGAGCCGCAATAATCAACCATCCGATACCAAAGCCTTCTCAAATCAAACCGCAACCAAAAGCACCCATTAAACGACGGCCGAAATAGAGGAAGAATACGAGACTAGTGCTTGTGATACAGAAATGTGGGAAAGTGAGGTGCATGAGGTGAAAGGACCGATCGGGACGGGAAGAGGAAAACTTCACCGGGGGGACTGATCGGATCCCAACAACACCACTAAAGGAAGTGCAAGAGTGAGGTGAAACATGACCGGTGACTACAACCAAAAGACTCGGGAACAGGAGAAAGGATCGATCGGGACAGGAAGGGGAAAACTTCACCGGGGGGACCGATCGGATCCCAACAGAGAACAAGAAAAGGCCCGATCAGGACGGGAAGGGGAAAACTTCACCGGGGGGACCGATCGAATCAACAGAAGACAGGCAAAGGACCGATCGGGACGAGAAGGGAAAAACTTCACCGGGGGGACCGATCGGAACCAAATAGAAGATAGGGAGGACTGACTGGGTCACACACGGCTACCACGCACACATGCGAACAGAAAATACTCCGTAAAGCAAAAACCGGGGCCCCAAAGATAGACCCAACGGCAGCGAGAACACTAAACTCCACATGCAAAAGCAAAGCACGGTCACAGAGAAACAGAGAAGACTAAGAAGATAGATCAGCTTGCCATTCTGCAGTATTTTTGACATGCAAGGCAAGAATAGATAAGAGGAGGAGAAGATTGGAGGAGGGAGGGGGAGGGGATTAATAGACCAAGGGACACCTACTTGTCTATGTGCACCTGTTAAACGTGTCTACAACACAACAATGCATCCAGCAAATATCACTAACAGAGATAAAAACAAGCAACACAACACATGTTAGTGACAATCCCAATTGATTGGTCTCTCAATCTACTGGTTCATCTGCCGTCCTTGGTGAGTTGGAGGGTCCTTGGTGGGTTGGAGATTTGAGTTTTGCTTCAACCTTTGATCCCCTAAAAAACACCCAGCAAACCATGCATGGCTGGATCTGAGAACAAAAAGATGACGGGATAACCCGAAAACGAAGAGAGGCAGAGAGGCCCAGTCGGCGGCGGTAGAAGGCAGCGGCGATCGTACGGCAACGAGGACCAGAGAACGAGCCCATACGAACGGCGGAGGAGTGTTCTGCGCAGATTGGAAAATCTACATTTGGATTTACGGGTGAAGTGGTGGGGGAGGAGGCGGCAGCCTCCCCCCGGACGGCTGTTGATGAACGAGAGTGAGAGAGAGTGTGAGAGAGCTGAAACAGAGAGGTTTTTTAGAGAGAAGGCAGAGCCTCTCTCTCTGGATTTGTGATAGCCAAATTTTCTTTTATGATTTACATATTTGAAACTTGCGTTGATGATTATATAATTTTTGAGTTTGAAAACTTTCATTGATTGTTGAAAAGATTATGATTATACCATGTTTTATATGATTATTCCCATGCGATTATATATGTAACCTCTGTATATCGTATTTCTCACTAAAATGATTTTGTGCGCACTCATTTTAGATCGTTGCAAGTTAATCTAGTCCTTTCAAAGATGGTGACTTTATTGATGTTGCTCATGTTAGATACTGCGATTTCAGTTTTGTTTTGTAGAGAGGGTTTGGCAATTTGGAAGCTTGCACTGTAATTAACTCGATAGTATCAGAATTTTGAGGCCCACCATTCATGTAATTTAACGCCATTAAGCGAAGTTTGTATTTAGTGTGCACGTTAGTTAGCTCTAAATGTATTTTAATAAATTCATGCTTCCGCTTATATATTCTAGATATATTAGAATGAATTTCACACTTGAGAATTTAAAAGGCCTTGGGTTGATTTCATTTCACTGGCCGGTCATGTACTCTTGCGTTGGGTCGTGACAGCACGATGCAGTTAGAGCGGTAAAATTTGAATTTGTTCAAAATTGGCACTTACATAAGTGCTATTATTTTGGATACTTGAAATAGTCCAAAGCAGAAAAGAATGATTCCAAATAGAGCCCACATGCACCTCCTGCTTTCCATTTTAATATCCACGGAGCTAAAGAATGCTGTGGATATAGAACCACAGAAGGTCTTCCTTTGAACCAACAGCCTTCAAATACCTTGTCGCCGTGAATTCGGGTGGCTAACATTGTTTAGCACTTAGAGCAAGTACACTAGATAATGTATAATGTATTTTTAGTTATTTTAGCTAACCAAAAGTGAGAAAATTGGCCACAGCAGATTCGGTAAAGGATGAGCTAAAGTTCATCCAGCTACAGTTCCTAGCTAAAAGAAGCTAACGACTGTTCATCATGTACTCAATTTTTTATTGTATTCTCTCTCCCTCTCTTGCTCTCCTCTCTCTCTGTCTTGCTCTCCCTCCCTCTCTCTCTCTCTCTCTCTCTCTCTCTCTCTTTATTAATATTTTAATAAAGAATAGGTAAAATAGATTGTATTGGTGTAGTATTGAAAAAAATGTGAGTAGATAAAATGAAAAAAATGTACTGTTTGTACTGATGTACATGCTCTTATGCATCTGGAAAGTTAACTAATAGGCATATACATGCATAATTAGAGAAACGGAAATGCAATATACGCAACAATCAGCCATATATAGCCCCAACCACAATCGTCTACGTGGCGGTCCACGTCAGCCCTAGTCCTACCACCTTGTTCCAGCTTAAAAATAAAAGAATGCAAAATCAAAGTGGGTTTCATGCTCTGGTTTTGGCGAACACAGAGAGAGAGAGAGAGAGAGAGAGGAGGGTGATGAATCCACCACCACCGATAGCGCCTCCCCCTCCAACTCTGACAACCACCACAAGAGGCGAAAATCAAACCACCATATATACACTTTTAATTAAGTTTTCTCCCAAACTGAACAAAATTCTCCCATACACATTTCAATTTTTGAAGCTGGAAATAGAAGCCCCAAATATCGAAATGTGAATCCAACAAGAGCACATTAAAATGACGCAAAAACCAATAATCGCCCTAACAAGGAAAATGAGCAATGTTATTGATAATTTTGGTTTTTTCTTTTTTCTTTTTTTCTTTTTTTTTTTTGTTTTGATGGGAGATAATTCTGGATTCTTAGCAACAAGTAGATTAGGTTGAAGGCAAAAATCTAATTAACAACCATACATTTTTCTCGAACAAAATCTCCCAAGTCGAAAGATGGAAATAGGAAAACCCGAACTGTCCAAAGCAGAAAGAGAGGAATCCATTTCAGTTTTCCAAAGGGCACATTCAAATGGCTCACAAAAACAAATAACCACCCAATTAACAAGCAAAAATGGGTAATTTTCAGATGGGTACGTACAAGATAATTTGGACGAGGGAGAGTTGAAAACAGAAAACTGGGTTGCGTCCTCGGTCGGCGATGTTGTTGACCGCATCCGTGCTCTTTCACTTGCGGTGTAGGCGAAAGCAGAGGTGGCGCGCGGTGGAGCCTTCACTTGCTGTACTACTTCGATTTGTTCTGTTTCAAATTATATATAAGCTGATTTGCAGCTGAAAGTGCTGGTATGAACATGCATGTGAATTTCGATTTGTCCTTAGTAGTGTTTTGAACGGAATCTTGGAAATTGAGGCCCCTAGTACCCACTTTGCAAACTCGAAGATCGAGCTTTAGATTTTTTTAAATTACACTGTGTATGTACGTGCATGCCTTGTCTAGCTAAGATGCAGATTAATTTTGTTGTGAATATAATCGTGTGAGAGACAAAGAGATCGAGAGATTAATAGAACCGAGGGCATCCACGTTAGCCTCTCTTCTTCCCCTTTTAAACTAAACTAGCCAGGGTAAACATGCAAAAGCAGCTAAATACCCCAACATCAGGCTCTCTTCTTCTCTCGCTACTTTGAAAATTTTTGGCATTTGCTACAGCGTCTCGTCTAACAAAACGAGCCACTATTCACTCACTACTCTTTATTTAATTATTTCCTAGCCCGTTTTCACAGAGAGAGACGTTCTTTCATTTTGGATTTACCGACGCCGAGGTCACCGATTAGAACGACTTTAAAGAGGTTTACCGACGCTGGACAGATTTGTTGGATTTGGGGTTTTTTGGGTTCAAGAGAGAGAGAGAGAGAGAGGGGTATCTCTTGGGTTTTAGAGAGAGCATGGATTTGGGTTCCTCAACCCCACTTCAAAACCCACAATGAAGAAGAAGAAGACGCCCCTTTTCTCAGCATTTGGACTGCTTTTGTGTAATAAACCAAAAAATAAAAGTGGGTCTTGCCCTCTCCTCAAAACCGAATGAATAAAAAATTGAATAAATAAGATAAATGAAATATTTAATTGAGAAGAGAGTGAGAGCAAAGAATCTAATATAGTAGATATTTTAAAAGTTGATAGCTAAAGTAATAAAGTGGCTTTTTGAGATGTGAATTGGTTCACAATATAGAGTGTTTGGTGCGGATGCTCCGAGAGAAATGGATCCAATTGAATCTAGTTGGTTCAGTGGATTTATTGTGGGAGGTTGGCAATTGAATGAAAGCATGTGAGGTGTTTTACTAGTTGCATAATTTATTTTATTTGTGTGGTTGTCATATGTTACAAGCTTGTATATGTATGTACCAAGGAGAGTTGTTGTCCCGGCCGAGAGGGCCCCTCTCCGGTTTTATTTTGATGATCGGAAAAACGTTTACTTCGTAGAGCTCGTCAAGTTGAACAAACATGCGAAAAATAAGCTCGAGGATATCATTAAGGCCTCGTTTAACAACAGTGATAGATGGATGAGATCGATTCGTAAGAAGATGGAATTATGATTGAGATTGATAATGAGTATGTTTGTTTGGGATGCGATTCGATGATGGGATTATTAATATTATATTTGTTTGAGATGGGATTAGATGATGAGATTGAATTGATAGAAGAGATTGGTAATGAGAATGGATTGATAATGAGGGGAGGTTGGGATAGGATTACTAATACCATCTCCAAGATGCACTACAACACGGAAGGCCTATTGCAAGGAAATATGGCGAGAAAAATAGATTTCGTCGCTAAAAGTACACAATCTGCAAGGAAATTCAATTTCGTCGCTAAAAAGTTACATTTAGCGAGGAAATTATTATTTCCTCGCCAAATGTAACCCTTTTGCGAGGAAATCCGTTTTCCTCGCTAAATGTAACCTTTTGGCGAGAAAATATTTTGTCACCTTTTTTAGGACTCATTAAATTTTTTATATGTAAGTCATTATTAATTATGTTCATGTATTTTTAATATCACGATGGTAAGGAATAATCAACTACATAGTTCAATATCATTAGCAAATTTATTAAAATAAAAAAGTGATAAACGGAAAAAAATAGTTTCCTCGCCAATCGCATTGAATTGATGAAATAAAAAATATGTTTCTCACAAATTATATGATTTCACTTTTCGCCAACTGAAATTAATTGTTAACAATGTCAGTATGTTCAAATTGTACTAAAATTTATTGTTTGCATACAAACATTTTTAAGGACATGCTGAAAAAAAGTTCATCCCATAGTTATTGTCAACCAATCAGTGCAAAAGATCAGTTGATCAAGAAAAGAGGTCCTCTTGCAAGCAACGCACTGTTGCTCGCTCTTCAACTGAATCCGAGTACAAGGCTATTGCGGATGTGGCCGCCGAATTAACTTGGGTTCAGTCACTCCCCTTCGAACTTGGCCTTTATATCCCTGCGCCACTCCATTACTGTGGTGTGATAATATTTGTGCAACATATCTTACAGCCAATCCTGTCTTCCATGCCAGCACAAAGCATGATGAAATTTGCTCGCTCTTCAACTGAATCCGAGTACAAGGCTATTGCAGATGTGGCCGCCGAATTAACTTGGGTTCAGTCACTCCCCTTCGAACTTGGCCTTTATATCCCTGCCACTCCTTTACTGTGGTGTGATAATATTGGTGCAACATATCTTACAGCCAATCCTGTCTTCCATGCCAGCACAAAGCATGATGAAATTGATTATCATTTTATGCGTGACAAAGTCGCTCGGGGTTATTTAACTGTCCAATATATTAGCACCAAGGATCAAATTGCCGATATTTTTACAAAAGGACTTGCGTCTTCCTGCTTTCAGACATTGCGTTTCAATCTGAAGGTCATGCGTCGACCATCAGCTTGCGGGGGGATGTCAACTAATCAGTGCAAATCAGTTGATCAAGAAAAGAAGTCCTGATAATGTTAGCCATTTCAGTGGTTATCTTATTTTATCATTTGCAATATCTTTTGTAAAGCTTATCACTTGTATGTGTATCTTTTGTAAAGCTTATCACTTGTAACCGTATTTGTATATAAATACCCAAGGAATAGAACACTTTAGGTAAAAGAGTGCATTCATCAATTCTATCGTATTGTTCTTTTGATTGTTATAAACCCAAAAAAAGGATTGGACATAGAGATTATAAGTTTGTGGATGAATGATATGCTTTATAGAAAAAGAACGCATGGGATATATGGATTGCTTTTCGTAGAGATAACTGATTATTAATTCATACAAAAAAATTAATGAAAAACTAAACAAAAGATAAAGTACTTAATAATTGCGAAATGTATTTTCAAAATATCTCAAAGTTAGATCGTCACTAATCTATTTTCAAAATATGAAAGGTTAACCCCATTTAAAAAGAAACAAAACAAATTATTACTATTGTAATATTGTAGTTGAGTTAAAATTGTTATGGACGCATATACACAGTAAGAACAGATTAATCCATCAAAAAAAAATATCGTATCTGCAAAAATTTAAAGTGCTCAAACTAATTTAGGCACTACAAAAGGTTTCTAAACTTAGAGAGAATTAAAACTAAGTATAAAATAAACAAATTTAGAAAGGTATAAAGATTTATTACAGATATATAATAAAACATTAAAGTATAAAAAAATTCAATAAAAGTGAATAATATTAAAGATTTAAAAAACAAGTTTAAAGAAACACTGCGAAGGGACTAAAATTAGAGAGAAATGTTTAAAGAAACAAATTTAGAGAGGTGAAAGGATGTACAAAAGGTTTATATATAAATAAAGGCAAATGTTTGAACTGGAAAGGAAGTTGGTGTGATGGATGGAGTGAATGCCTCCATACAGGAGGCCACGGTTCGAATTCGTGCGGAAGCAAAGGGCAAAGGAGCTGGAGAATTATAATTGGCGAGGAAAAATTTTAGTTTCAAGAGTTTTAGCGAGGAAAAATTTCCTCGCCTATACTATAATTGGCGAGGAAAAAATTAGTCTAGCGAGGAAAAATTTTCTCGCCTATTTTGCAAACATTGCATTGGTCTAGTGAGGAAAAACTATAGCGAGGAAACAATTCCTCGCTAATTGTGTCAGAATAGGCGAGGAGTTTTTTTTCCTCGCAAATTCTTTTTGCGACAGCCTTTTAGCGAGGAAAACGGGCGAGGAAAAATTTCCTCGCAAATACATTTTGCGAGGAAATCGACTGTTTTGGCGAGGAAACGAAATCCTCGCTACAAGCCTTTCGTGTTGTAGTGATGGTATTAGCAATACCCCCAAATTAGGGCCTTAGCAATCCCAACGGATTGATAGTCCAGACCCTATTTGGGAAACCAAACAAGGTATTGATAATACCCCCACCCTACCAATCCAATCCCAACCCCTTGGAGGATTATCAAACGGAGCCTAAGTGCCTGATCGAAACACATATAACTTGCCAATAATGGTTTCTAGTGGATTTGATCCAGTATTTCGGATCCATTCTTTTCAAGACAAAAAGTTCTCGATTAGGCACTTAATGATATCCGATCAAATTGATTTTTTATATACTTGTTCACCTCAACGAGTTCTACAACGTGAACGTTTCCGATCATTGGAGAGAGACCGGAGCGGGCCCCCTCGGTCGGGACAACACGTTAAAGGGGGACATCAGGTCCCCAGTCCGTACCAATGTTATGAATTCCGTTCTATACTGGCCGATACGTATTAGTATTGTCCTAATCCGGTATCCTACATTTTTAATTTCGTTCCGGTTCAAATACTGGTCGGTACCGGCATACTGATCAGTAACAACTAATACCGGTCAGTACCGGAGGGACAGCACCGTGCTTTTGATTGGATCCAATGTTCCAGTGGATTTGATCTAGTGTTTGGGAAAACGGGTTCCAGTGGATTTGATCCGGTGTTTCGAATCTATTTTTTTAAGATAAAAATATTTTGATTAGGCATTTAATGATATCCGATCGAGCTAATTTTTTATATAGTAACGAACTCTATGAAGTGAACGTTCCAATCATCAGACCAAGACCAGAGCGGGCCCGCTTCGCCAGGACAGCACCTACCCCCGTCCCCTTCCGAACCAAACCAATTATTGGTACGCAAGGACGATTTCCGTTTTTGGTAAGGTTTGGTTTGCTACCTATACTCTCACTGTGTGCGTCTGTGTGTGTTAGAGAGAGAGAGAGAGAGAGAGAACCATGCTCCAGCCGTATGCATGTTCATTCGTCCCCCCTGTGAAATCCTGTCTCCACAATCAAGGTGCGGTTTCCACCACTTTCTTAATCTTCTAAGAAAATCAATTGTGTTCTTGAATTTGGTAACAAATAGGAACCAGTTAACTTGTGTGGCGTGGAGTCCACAAATTTTGGTTATTGAAAAAAGTTGCTATTTTTACTTATCCAAAGCCCAAAATTTGATTATTTCTAAAGATGTCGTTAAGTTTGAATATACCATTGTGAGCATCTTTTGCACCAACGTTATTAACATTAGAACCAATTTACTTTTGATTATGCCATTATGGATAGCCTAACGATTATATTTAACATTTTTTATCAACGTTTGTTGAGTGAATATAAATTATTTTATTTATTTTTAGTCAATAATGTTTTATTTGTGAATCTATTAACCAAAGTTAAAAGAAAATTTAAAATTAAAATAAACAAGAAAAAACTTATCATAATATTAATTTAGGTAATTTATGGTGTGCAAAAATATCTCAATCTTGGTAACATCTATAATCACTAAACATAAGTGGAGTAGTTAATAATATAAGAGCATCCACATTGAAATAATCAAAGGTTGCAACATCATTTTTTGGCTATCCATTTAAAAGGTTGCTAAAGTTAGCAATGTAGATGTCTACAAAGGCATCATTAAAATTGAATAATCAAAACATTTCATATCGCCTTTTCAACCTATAAAAATCTAAAAATTGTCACCATATAAAATCATTTTTTTAAAATAGTTTTTAAACTAATAAAAACTGGTTATTAGATATAGAAAATAATTTTTTGAAAACTTTTATTTTGAAAAGAAAAAAAGAACACTTTCTAGAAAAAAAATTTAAATAACAGTTTTAAAAAAAATACAATTTTACTGTTTTTGCAAAAAAAAAATAAAAACTTCTTTTAAAAATAGGGAGAATTTTCCCCAGGTCCACTGTACCATATCCCAAACCCCATAAGTCCACTTGTAAATTCTATAACCCCTTAAGTCCACTAACCTACTAATCAGGATATAATAAACCTGTTTAGTCTAATATACCCCTATTTTTAAAACCCTCCCGAAAATCTATCCTAAAATCCCTAAAATCTCTCCTGATTTCTAATCCCTAAAATCTCTCCCGTTTGAAATTTCTAATCCCTAAGATCTCTCCCGATTTCTTCTACAAAACCCTCCCCCCCTCCCCCCAAAATCTCAGAACGAACAGCGACCCGCCTCCCCCCACACCTCCCGTCGCCGCCTCCCCCCCACACCTCCCGTCGCCGCACGTAGATACCACCGCTTAAGATGAGTTTGAGTTAGAGTAGGAATTTGCTTTCCTTCTCCTACTAGAAGCCGTCTTCATGCTCTATAAATTGGGAGCAATAGGAACTCAATTCTCAGAACTAGATTGCCTCGGTGAGTGCTTCGTCCGGCGTTTCTTTAATCTGGTAAGTCTTCTCCTTTGCCTTTTGTTTCTTGTTTTTATTGTTTCCTTTCCTTGTTGTTGTCTCTTGTCAGAGAAAGAAAAAAAAAAAAAAAAAAAACACGCCATGTATGTTTTTTCAGTTTGACTTTTAGTATCAGAAATTTGGCTGATATCGAGTAAACCCTTTACTTTTGGTTTTTCGCCACTTGTAGTGCAAAGAATACCAACAGTGCTTTGTCCCTTCCTGATTGTCTTTATTATATAAAAAGAAGAACAAAAAAACATATAAGGTTATATATGATCTGAATATATAACCATATAACCATATTGTTCCTTACTCGTTATAACCATATAACTCTATAAAAGAATAATAAACCATAACCATATATAACCTTATATGAATTGGTCCGCGCAGCGGCCTAACAGACCTGAATATATAATGTTATGGTATGGTTGAATTAAGTTAGGGATTCGATTGATAGTATATATGGTTATATCAATGTTGGTTATATACTAATTTTGTTAAAGGCTGTTATTTGTGCAGTTGTTCAAGGGGTGAAGAGTATTTAGTTACCTGTGAAGTCGACTGTGAAGAAGGCGACGGCGACGAAGGGAAAGAAGTTACGAGATCTCCTGTTTTTATTTTTTTAGAGTTAGAAAGGATAAAATCTCATGTATAACGATTATTTGTGTGTATTATTGTTACTAGAACCAAGTCATTGAGGCCGCTGCGCGGACCAATTCAATAAAGTAAAAATATAATGTTATATGAGAGTTTTTGTGCAGCGAAATGCAAAAAAAATTCAACAAAGCAGTTAAGATCAAAATGTAACTCTACAAAGCAGAATATACAATGTTATATAACGTTATATAAGTACAATAACGTTAGATACGAAACTGATCCAACATAACTGTTATTTCCCGAGGCCGCTGCGCGGACCAATTCAATAAAGTAAAAATATAATGTTATATAACGTTATTTGTTGCAGCGAAACTCAAAAAAATTAAACAAAGCAGTGGAAATCAATATGTAACTCTACAAAGCAGAATATACATGTTATATAACGTTATATAAGTACAATTAATAACGTTAGATACGAAACTGATCCAACATAACTGTTATTTACCGAGGCCGCTGCGCGGACCAATTCAATAAAGTGAAAAATATAATGTTATATAACGTTATATAAGTACAACGTGATTGACGTGATTTCAAATAGAGAGAGACGAGAGAGAGATATACCCGTGGGTTTCAAGGATAAGTACAAAATTAGAAGGGATAATGGAGAGATAATAGGCTAAATGGATGGGATTTGAATGGAAGGGTAAATCTGTCAGGGATTATTTATCTTTTAAATGAAGTGGACTTAGTGGGTTACAAAATACCTATTAGTGGACTTAGTGTGTTAGAGATTTGATTAGTGAACTTAGTGGGTTACAAACATACTACAGTGGACTTCCCACCAATTTTTTATTAAAAATATGAGAGAGAGAGAGAGAGAGAGAGATGGAAGAGAGTGGAGACCACTAAATATGATTATTGGCAAAATGTTGCTAGTTTTGATTATCCAATAGCCAAAATTTGATAAATTACAAAGATGTTTAGTTTGGTTATGTCACTAACTGTAGCAACCTATGATTTTCATTTTCATTATTCCACGATGCTCTACACCAAGATCCAATCCAATTGAAGAATTTGAAGGGGAAAAAAACAAGTTGCCTACACGTAGCTACTGGGTTTTGAACAGTGCACCCCTCCCTTTAATTACTAGCTTGTAAAATGGCCACAAGACCAGAGGCTCCACTTCCTCTAAGAGATGGAACTTCTTTTATATATAAAATACAGCTATATTATATGGACGATGAGGCCTTTGTTTTTACATAAAATCTCGAGGTTCAAGGCAGCCGCACCTCTGGCTTCAGCTCAGAGCCGACCCTATTTTTTCTCTCAAGATATACATGTTCTAGAGTTCCTAAAGTGATCGGTAAAGTGTGCATATTTCCAACATCGCTAGTTTTTGTTTTTTTTTGGGCAAAAGGAGAGAAGTGTTATTAATCTGAAAGGCGTAAAAGCCTAAACATCAGACAGTTGGGAATCCCATGGGGGCAAAATGGAAGTCCACAGACCGGACCAACCATTCAAAAGAGCCTTTTGAGCACAACAATGTGCAGCCCGATTACAATCACGTTTAACAAAACCAAACTCACAGGAAGAAAATGATTCTTTCAGAGCTAAACAATCAACAATAATAGCCGCTATGTCAATAGGTGGATCTAGAGAGGTAGAACATTTCCTCACTATTGCTTCCGCATCCGATTCAATAACCACTTTAGAAAGATTTAGATCAATTGCCAACTTCAAACCATCTCGAATAGCCAACGCCTCAGCAATTCTTGACGAAGTAATACCAGTGTGAATACTCAAGAAGATACCAAGGACTTTGCCATCATGACCTCGAGCTATTGCTCCTGTACCAATAGAATTCGAACTCCTAGAGACAGCAGCATCCACATTAATCTTGGTTACATTCATTCCAGGGCGCTGCCACACTAAGGTCCCATTACGAGTGAATCTCGACAAAGGTGATGGAACCTTAGAGTTAGCATCCTGAAACATTGCTAGTTAAGAGTACCAAAGATTACTGATTTTCAAACATTACCACTCTATTACTTGTTGGAACATTTTCAAAATATTTAATAAATATTAAATGTAATTATTGGGGAAACAGTTTTAATGCAAGAGGTGGGTCTATTCAAATTAAATGAATAGACGTGAATATTGGATTTTATGCACAAAAATTGTGTCTATTCAAGCTAAATGAATAGGCATGATCAAACCAAAATGCATGACTATTAGAGTCGCATAAATAGATAAGGCTATTGGGATTAATAAAAAAGATACGATATTTGGTTAACAGTGGGGTTCTACCAAATGGAAGAGAGATATTCCAATTCTGATTGTTATTTCTCTCTAGAAATATTTCCAAACATTTATTCTTGGTGGGCTTGCAAAACCCGATTGTATTCGGGTCTTTCTTCGTTAGTGCATAATGCATTTAGACAACAATTTAAGACCAAACTTCATTTTATTTTGGAGGCGGTTTCGCTATATCCTGGTGCACACCAAACTCTCTCAAATTGGTAGGGGCGAATATCATCGTCTGCATTTTTTCTTTTTCTTTTTTTAATCTTCAATCTGGCCGTTGGGGTTTTTTAATTTTTTAATTAAGTTGAATTAATTTGGGGAAAATAAAATGGAGAAAAAGTTAGTTAATCAATTTTTCATCCTAAAATAACTATCCATCCCCTCATTTTCCATCCACACCCATTGGAGAGGAGAAAGTTTTATTATCCATCTAACTAATTTTTAACCATTTTTTCACGCTAAAATAACTATCCATCTCTTCATTTTCCATCCCTCATTGGACTTGCTCATATACCTTAATTGTTAGATGTGTGTCCAGATTTCCAATTATATAGCAGAGATTTAAGGGTTTACTCTCTAAAGTCTCAAGTTTGAAATTGGTTCTATCAGTCCTTATGGGGCTAGCTCGTTGATAAAAGGCTGAGTTCTAACTTTTATCGGACTTCTGACCAGTACATAGTGGAATTAGCTCCCTAGAGATTCGTTGGGTTACGCGTAAGCTGGTCTAAGGCTGTGTTCCAGAACTAAGAAAAGTTCTTATTTTTTGTTGAAAAAGAAGGCCCGTTCCACAACTTCACCCTTCTTTATTTTTCAAAACAAGTAAGACCAAGAATTTGGCTCAAGCACTCCACGGCCCAGGAGGGCGGCCGCGCCGGGCCGTATCCGGCCACCGGATGGCCAATCCGAGCCGTCCAAAAATTCTAAAAAAAAAAAAACAAGGGGGCTTGCGCGGGAATCAACGGCATCCGAGGTGTGTAGGGTGCTTGATCCGAGCGTCCCTTTTCCGTGTACGATTTCAATATCATATGTACACGGAAAATGGGTGCTCCGATCAAGCACCCTACACACCTCGGATGTCATTGATTCTCGCAAGGCCCATTTTTCATTTTTTAGAATTTTGACCGCTCTCTGCCGTCCGATGGTCGGAGACGGCCATGGCCACTGATCGATTTCCGACCGCCGGCCCTCATTCTCATACAACAGTCCTGTGTGTTTGTATATTGCAAATTCCAGGTCAAAAATAGGGTTAAGCAAAAAATTTTCCTACCACTATGGATTTTATTTGATAGATCTCATTTAGATCTTTAATACGGTGCAAAAAAAAAATTTTTTTTTTCATTTATGTTATATTTGAGTTTGAAAAAAGAAAATGAACTTTTTATTTGGGAAAAATAAGAAGGCTAAATATGTTTTTAATTAGAAGTAGAAAAAATAAGTACTTATTTTTTAAGAAGCGTTGCGGAACGGAGCCTAAAACACCTATGAGTTATTGGAATACCATCACAAGCTTATAATACCCAAATAGAAAACTTTTGCTCTCGTTATGCAGGCTATGTTACACAACTTCAACTCCCAGTGAAGAGGATTCAAAATCTCAAATATTATAAGCACAGCCTGAAGAACACTTTCGGCGAGAGAAAAACAATAATAAGGTCCACCAAGTTGTTGGAAAGCCACTCCTCGGAAGATTGGCACCAATCAAACCCCAAGAAGGAGCATGACGACGTTGTAGGAAAAATCCAAAGGGGAATTTTCAAGATATGGGATATCTTCTACCGGTTTATTCATCCATACGCTGTTATGGCCACTGTGAGTACTTCCATAGCTCCTATCCAATTATGTTGCTGGGAAATTTACATGGGCTTATGTTTGGATGGCTGTAATCAAGAGTGGAAATGAGAATCTCAATACCCGCTAAATCAACAGTCTCGCTTTGGTAGGAGATTTCATTGATATGAAAAAAGCATACATCAATCAACCCAAGAGGGTTATCAATCACAAAACAAATTCACAAGCTTTAATTCAAGATCCTTTCAAACCAACACGGTGATCCCTTGATGATCAGCCAAACCCTCGCGAACTGGATCCCAAAACCACCGAACGAAACCCCAACAACCAACACCGCTTTATTTTCACGAGATCTGGGGAGACTAGAACCTGGGGAGGACGACGACACGGAACTGGGGGAAACCCAGCCGGGAGAATCCTGTTCATTGTAATCAATTTTGTTTCTTGTGGAATTGATTTGGAACTAGACACTCGTGTAATCTTGCCATGGTGTGGAAATCAGATTTTTGTGCTACGTTTTGGAAAATAATTATGCAGTTATGGTGTCCTGAACGGCTGAACCACGTTTCTCATTCCCCTCAAGAGCTACTGTCATCCAGGCAAAACTTCAGAGTGAGATGAATCTTACTTTGAGTTGACTTATAAGAGTTTACCCACTTTGTTTGATCAGATTGCAGGAGTAACATCTGTCTCCCTTCTTCCTCTGGAATCGGCTGCGGATCTTTCCCTGCCACTTTTGGTGGGAGTATTGAAGGCAAGTTTCAACAGATTAATAAAACTAGTTTCAATTGATGAGAAATATTGGTTAACATCTTCCATTGCAATGCAGACATTAGTGCCATATGTTCTTTTGAACATCTATACGGGAGGAATTAATAATCTGTATGATGTTGAGATAGACAAGGTACGTAATTGAACTATTTTAGAGGGATCAAACTGTACAATATTCTCAAACAAATTCCCCGCATATGTTTTCTCCATAGTTGTCAAATCTTTTTCGGAATCGTAACTCGCTCCTGTTTGACCATTTTATGTGAAAGCATTTAGGTGAAATACATACATAGATATGTTAAAATTGTAGTCCTATATAATTTGAAGGCATGTTTTAAATGATGAATTGATAATCATGTGGTCTAATAGGGAAGACGCTTCTGTTGCAAATTGCAAAACATATGGATCCTTGAATCATAGTTATTGTCTTTGATCTACTCTAGAAAAAATTGAATTCAGCAACTCAAAAGTTAATCAATGATTTGGTTCAACGTGTCACTTACAATTCACAGCTATTTCAAAGCTCATTGGTTTCTGTATTTAGGTGGACAAGCCTTATCGTCCACTAGTGACCGGAGAAGTGTCGATCAAGTCGGCAATAGTCATTGTCTCCACAACACTTGTGACGGTTCGTAAATCCTCCTATTGCTTTAGTAGATATACGTTCAACATTAGTCCTATAACTATACACTTGATTTATTAGAGCCTTATGGAGAAGTGAGAGTACTCTTCCACAGATAAGGTTTTCAAGCTTACCGAACATCAATTAAAGAAAATTGGTGATACTAGGAATAACTGTTAAATTGTTTCTCTATATCATTAATTGTTTCCATTGTCATTTCAGAGTTTAGCAATGGGAATCATGTTTCAGTCCCCACCATTGCTTTATGGCCTTCTTGCAGTGTTTGTAGTGACAAGTGCATATTCTATTGAGGTAAATTCTACTCCTAAACCATCAAATGGTGTTGTTGCTAAGGCTTTGTTAAGGTTTTTGTCAGTTTGGATCAGGCAAACATTGTACTGGGTATATTTTATTTGTTTCATCTGTGGGATTATCTGAGGTTGGACACGTCTTGTTATCCCTCAAGTTTTGGCTAAGTTCGGTTGCAATTTCTGGGCAATGATCCGGGAAAAAAATTTTGAGTTAGTGATTGGTTTGGTTTTTAGAAATGGTTGTTGGAGTAATGATTTGATAGAAAAATAGGGATAATGATTGGAAATAGGGTAATGATTGGAGAGAGATAGAGAGAGAAATAGGGGTAATTATTGGAAGAGAATAGGGGTAATGATTGGATGAAAGAGTAATGATTGGAATGAGAGAAAAGTGAATAGGGGTACTGATTACACTTTTTCCGGAAAATGTTTTCCGGAAATTGCAACCGAACACAGCCTTAGTTTTTGCTTCATTTTGCTCATGTTGGTTGTTGGTTGACTACTTGCCAACCATGTATGCTTTCTGGGCTTGAGTGGCAAATGATTGTTGCGGGTTAGGGTGTCAATCTCGTTGGGATGCTTTTCTGGCGTTGGGATTGATGCTTTTATTTTATGCTCTTGCCCTTTAATCCTTTGTAAACTTTTCAATTGATTAATAAAGCTCTCATTTTTCACCGTCCAAAATTTTTTTTATTGAAAAGGAGGAAAACATCTATAAAATGTGAAAGCAGGATCATATGAAAAGATTGAGCCATCACTCGAGTAGTCAAAAATAGAACTATAGTCTTGATATAGGTTGTCAATTTGGTTTATGTCTCCAAATCATAAAATACTAATTTGAGCCATCAATTCTACAACCTCAAGATGTTGTGATTACTATATATGATGACGTATTTATGGCTGGTTGAATTTGTTACAGCTTCCCTTGCTCAGATGGAAAAGAAACCCATTCCTCTCAGCAGTAACAGTTTTGATGATGAGGGGACTCGTTCATGTGGCCTACTATGTACACATCCAGGTACTACTAGCACATCATCCTTCTGTATTTTGGTGATTTCTTTGCAAGAAATGCTGGAATAACAAGAAGAGGTGATAAATCTGCAGAAATATGTGCTCGGTAGACCGTTTGTGCTTACAAGATCATTTGTATTTGCACTTGCTATCTTGTCTTTGTTCGCCATTACTTTTGCACTACTCAAGGTAACTCTTAGTGGGCAGGGTATTTATATACTCAGCGTATAATACAAGATTTCATTATTTGATTCTGTGTACAATGCTCTTCTTGTTCTCTGAACAAAAATATTTGAAATACCTGTTTTCAGAGGAGCTTATTAAATATATTGATTTATGAAGAAACAATTACTATTTTGCACTTGAATGGTCTGATAACAGGACATACCTGACGTGGATGGTGATAGAGACAATGGAGTTCAATCATTCTGTGTCCTTGCAGGGAAAGAGAAAGTCAGCAAAACAAATACATTCTATTTCCTTGCTTTTTGCTCAACGGTTGCCAAGAAATGATTGCAGAATGAGAAAATTTTGGATATTTAAAAAATGGTTCTGAACTCGGAAACATGATTGTTCAGCAAAAGCCTTGAAAATGAGTTCAAGCCCCTCTCTGTTTTATTCCTCGCACAGATTCTTTTAGCAACAAAATAAATCATTTTCTCACGGGTTCTTTTTCTGGAATGGAAAGGTATTTTGGCTTTGCATTAGCATGCTATTGATGGGATATGGATCTGCAATGGTGGTTGGAGCTTCTTCTTCCTGTTTTACCAACAAGCTTGTCACTGTATGTCATATAACTCAACCAAAACCATGCAATTTGTCAAATGTGCTGCATTTTACTGTATGCTTATACGGCCTTTTAAGGACCTCCTTAAAAAGCTTGAGGCCATATGGGCCATTAGATTTTGATCCCTGTGTGTGTGTGTGTCTTTCGTAATTGTTTGTGCAGATCAAAATCATCCTGTTTTGAATAACCCGAGTTGTGGCTCTTTTGATGGGTTGTAACTTGTGTTGACGCAATTGTTTCAGGTATTAGGCCATGCTGCACTGGCTTCATCTCTTTGGCTCCGAGCTCAATCTGTTGATCTTGACAGCAAAGAATCGACTTCTTCACTTTATATGTTCATATGGAAGGCAAGTGAATAACATCTTTATGGGTCAAGCAAAGAGTTTAGCCATTTGATCTAGTAAATGGTGAACCCAAATCATCCCCTGAAGTTGAACCCACTTTACTGCTCTTGATACCGTTTCTCATACCCCCTATCTAGCGCTCCAAAAACTGGCTCCACTCTGACTTGAACCTCCTCCTTAACTTTCTACTTATTGAGAGCTTACTTCATTAGGTCAAAATGAAGTCGTGGAATGCGCCTGTCCTTCATTTCATTTCTCACATCCTGAAAAAGTTTAAAAGACAACAAAGAAAGGGGATCCTTAAATAATTTTGGCATGCCAAAAAAATGCTTATTTTCTATTAGAAGTTTAATTTTTATATTCCACGAGCTGCTCCCAAAATGAGATATAATTAAGTGTTTAGTCTGTTGTTATATGCCGCTATCAACTTCGTTTTTGAACATCACTTATCAGTTTGATGCTAAAACATGTCGCTTATCCTGTTTTGCAGCTATACTATGCCGAGTTCCTTCTTATTCATTTCGTACGTTGAAAGAATCTGTTTCTTTGGACACCTAAAGCCAATGCCGATTTTCCATTGTTTGTCTCAGTCCAATGCCCACTCTGTAGTTCTAGAAGACATTACTGTTGTTATGTGCAGAAACATGTTTTTAACTTTGAAAGGTGCAGGGTGAAAACAACGAGTAGTATTTTCTGCTAATGCTTTTCTCATAGTGTTGGGGAAATCTAATGTCGAAGCTCGAAGTTGGAAGTTGGAAGTTGTAATTGTACCCAATTACAATGTCGAAATGTTGTCACTCTTGAACTAGTGAAACTGTGTCACAAATTTTCAACATAGGAGCAAGTACACCCCCCCGAGCCTTGTTCGTTGCAAAAGCCGTAGTTTGGTAGACATTTTGGCGAAATTCAAGTTCACCCGTTGTTATCTTTTGCCACCAAAAATTTGAATTTCACCCGTTGCTATCTTTTGCCACCAAAAAATGGAAAAGCCAACAGATTTGCCAAATCTCCCGTTTCATCCAAGCCAACTGATGTGCATTGAAATGAGGTGAATTTGATCCAGTTTTGTGTAGATTTGTGACCATGCCAAAATTGAACCAAACCAATGCAACAACACAAGAAGTCAAAAAAAAAAAAAAGCCCGTTTTTATCCGTGCAAATTGTGGGGAGGGGGGGCCAGGGGGGTATGGGGCTTTCATTGTACGAATCAAAAGAAACGGATACAATGATTAAAAGGGACCAGAGCACGGTGGTGTCGCAATGCAATTAAAGGAAAGCATCCGAACTCTATCAAATGTTTGTTTTCCTGCACACTTCCGGAAAAAAAAAACTGCAAGTGATGTATCAAAACTGAAGCGCAACTAAAAAACTGACCTCCACAAGACTCTCTACTGGATTTGGAAACCCTGTAGTGCACACTATAAGGTGTGTAGTGCAGATCACAGCCGTCCAAGAGTATTTTCGATGATCCAGATTTAAATGAAACTTTTCCGGAGAAGAGTTTAGCTCTTTCTTCTCCGGAAAAGTTTCATTTTAAATCTAAACCATTGAAAACAAGTTTGGAAGGCTGTGATCTACCCTACAGGGCGCCTTGTAGGTATCCGCCTTGCAGGATCCACTAGGTTGTTATGTAGGCTATGAAAATCTCACAATCGAATGATCCACATTATTCATCTGGTACGTTAAGAAAAGATTATTTTTAAGAAAAAATTATCTTACTCAGATAACGACACGATGGGTATCAAACAACATCATATTTTTTAAAATAGTAATGCTGGTTGAAGTTATGATATATAGATATAGTACTCTTTGTAGGAATATTTTAAAAGAATGAAGAAGATAATAGAGAGTATTGTTGAAGTGTTAAAAGAGACGTGGGTAGGTAAAATGAGAAATGTGCACGGTTCACAAACATTTTTTGGCTCAAAATTTGCATAATTCAGTGCACTTGCTCTTAATAGCATCGATCTAACTTTAAGAAATTGTTGCTATAGTGTATACTTTATGGAGGTCACTGAAATTGTTTATTTTTTTATCGGCAAAAAAGTATTTTATCCATCGCGAGGATACAAAATGAGATCAGTACGGTAGGAAAAGAATAGCATAGAGAGAGCCTTGGAGGTGCACAGGACCCTCGTAGTACTGCTGCTTGCAAAATCATGACCTACGTCTTTGCCTCTCGAGGTTTAAATTTATTATTTCAAAAGCAAAAGAAAAACAGCTAGCACCCCTTGAAACACCAGCCCCAATCCGCAACACCTAAGACCACCGATCGATGATGGCCTGCTGCTACGATCATTTGAAACCCACCACCACTGCTGCCCTTAAAACGTCTTAGTCAACCCCCACAATTGCCCTAAATCGAACCTCAATCCACAGGCCCCAAACAGCTACGACCCAATTTTTTTGAAAGGCAAAAAAATTTCATTGATCTTTGAAGTTGTTACAAAGACAATAAGAACAAGAAGACATCATATTCAAATAATAATCTCATGCCTAGTCCAAGATCCAAATCTTCGATTGGCAAGAAATCAACCGAGGACACCCATAGGGATGAAGCCCATACCACAAAGGCCAAAGCCTAGCCTAGGAAAACAACCTAGCATACCCAAAGGCCTGAACAGCTACGACCCATTAACCACTCCTGGCACTACGACCCCTCAAATTCTCTCACACTGCTGCGTCAGTGAAATTATTTACTTTAGTCCGAGAGCATCGCCGCGTGGTACTCCGTACCACTCCATAACCATACATTTTCGTGGGGTTCATGACTAAGTGTACGGATCCTACCTAAACGTGTGGTTCTAGAGTGCTCTGGAGGACCGAAGTATCACATGGTGGTGCTCCCAAACTACTGGATAATTACTCGGGGGTTCCAGGCTTGTGTATCATTTTACATGTGCCATTGTTTTATTTGTTTTTTTTTTTTGAAAAAACAGACAACAATCTCATGCTCATATAAAACAGAAAACTACTCGGAGCCTACAAGCGCCCAAATCCTGAAACCCTCCATTGGGTATGCAGATCTCAACAATCGGGTTATCCATGAGGATTGAGTACGCCATTGTTGAGAATAGATTGTTTTAGCTAGTTGGTGGCAATTAGTACTACTGCAATAGGTCTAGAGGTGTCAAATGGGCTGTGCCGTCACGGACACGGCATGAGCACGGGGTGGCATGACACGTCACAGGCACGGTCTTGGCCTGTCACGGCACGACATGACATGGTTTTAGTAGGCCCGGGGCACGACACGGGCACGGAAATAGGCGGCACAGCACGGGCACGACACGAAAGTTGGCCTGACACGGCACGACATGACACGGCCATTAAAAGAAAGTTTCCAAAAGTGGAAAGTCTGAAAGAGTAAGAAAAATATCTGCTGGAGACAAAAGTTATTGATACCAAAAGCCAAGGTATCGATAACAACCTTCAAATTCTTCCCCGGAGAAAGGAGTTATCGATAACTCCATGCCAATGTTATCACTACCCTCAAGGCTGGAGGCTTGTGGACCAAAAATGATGCAAGGGTATCGATAACTCCCTTGATGTAATCAATAACATTCTGTTCTGGAAGGCTGGTGGACCAAAATGGGGAAATGTTATCGATAACTTGCTTATTGTTGTCGATAACAATCTGCAGAACTGCAGATTCAAGGCTACTGATCTTCCTGCCTTGCCATGGCACCTCCTGAGCTTCAACCAAAACATAGTCTCTCGACTTGAGGGACTTGGTAGTGCAGCACATGGTGGCCTCAAGTACTCGGATACCCTCGAGGGTCATTCTTGATGCATTCGGCTTGCTTGCTACGCTTTGGCACGATCCTTGCCAACTAGACCACCGAAAGACCTTTGAGGCTCCTTATGACGCTGTTAAGCCCTGGTGACAATGAAATTAGTACCGGTGGGCACTTGGACAAGGTTACATCCCGAAACGTCCCTTGGCAATCAAAACCGCTTTATTCGCATGTTTTACCTAGAAAGCTCAACAAAACACCTTACGTGCAATATTTGACTTAAACGATCGATTAATCATAGAAACATCACAATTCGGAAGATTTGAGCACCAAGATCGTACAATCTTAGTTGCTTATCATTAAACCATTAATAAAGTCCTTTTAATTCTGTTTTAGGCCTTGTTCTGCTTTTCTTTCTATTTTCTAGCAACGGTTAGGAAATTTTAAGTCATTTTCGTTAAGGCAACCCACGAACCACCTCACGGTCTTCGCCCTTAGGCCGTGCACTTTCGTCTAGATCAGAAGTCAGATTGAGGCTTCCAGGCCTTGATACAAATTCGGACAGCAATCCTGTCTTGGCACGCCCGCGATTCCAAGCCGATTTGGTTTTGACACTTTTTGTGAGAAACAGTGTCCAATATTGTTTATATCATGTCTAAGTCATTAAAAGGTGTAGTTATATTTCTTGCCCGTTATTAGTCGGTTCGGTTTGGTCGGCATGGTATTACCAGTGGTGCACCTCTGCTGTGTTGTTTCATGAAAGACTCTATTAGTGCATTTCATATTTTCATACTTTGTCTCATCTAACTATTGCCACGAGGGTATGGGGGGTGTTTGTTTCAAAACTTTGGTTGATTTGGTTCCCTGGATATTGATATGTAAGTTTAACATTCAAAAATTTTACTTCTGCATCTGTGTTCATTGTTATGGCTTGGTAGGAAAAAAAAAAACTTAACTGTGATAGAGTTGGATTGAATCTTGCGCTTAATTTAGGTACGTAGCTATAAGCAAAAATAAGAGACATTAAAGGCATGATAGTTTCACATACGGAGCTACATGAGAAGCTACAAAAGATCGTTTTTTGGTCAACTGTTCTGCTAGTATTTTGTGAGAGTTATCCATGATGGTTTGATTTGGTGGTGAACAAATGCTAGAAAAGACTTGCTATTATTATTGTGCTTTGTTCGGTTTGGTTGATCAGTGTGGTAGTACATATTACAGAAAATACCACGACTTGATTGTTTTTTTTGCCCCAATACAGAAACTCTAGGTTTGCCATAGGTATTTGATTTGATCAATCGAATGAACTCTCAAAAATAGTTTAGAAAAAAAATATTTGGAGAGTGCTGTAGGCACGAGTAATTTTCTTGATATGAAGATAGATAGATACAATAACATGAGGCTTATATATTGTCAAGCCCTCAAAATAAAATTGTGGAGTCATCTAAATGGATGAATCTTTCTATTTCAAATTTTACTCTGCTTATGTTGTTTATTTGTATGTTCTATTAAACTTACACACTGATGCTTCAAGATCACATGAATCATTTTGTAATGCCACAAAGAGATGTTAAGCTAGCTAGCTTAAAAGGGTTGTCTGGTAGGGTGATGCCCTTTTGCAATATGTTAGCTCTTCAGGTTTGTTTGAGGTAAGATGTATTCAAGTGAAGAGTAAGCCAGACTATTTATTTTACTTTGTCAGTTTGTGGTTGAGCGATTGGCATTTTACTGTAAGAGTCGGGCATCAAACTTTGAAAAACTTTCTTTTTTTTCTTTTGTTTTCGGGTTGTGACCTCTTTGGTTCTGCGTGTTTGGTCACCGTAGCTCCGTGATGATTCCCTTCCTGATGTGATTTACACATGTGATTTGCTAAGGACTTGAGACTTTCACTTCTCCAGATTCACAACTAATCTCCAATTTACCAAGGGCTGCATGTTATGAATTTAGGGAATTGATGTAGAAAAGCAAGCAATTATGCCAGTGTCTTCAATACTCCATAAAATTAGCATTTGTTCTTTCCGAAAATCCAACAGCTGCATTGATGCACTTGATTTTGGACATTAGAATATAAAAGCTTTGTGAGTTTCCCCTATTGCTACATCTGTGTTTTTGTTTTTTTATAAGCTAAAGCTGAACACTATTGTTTTTTCTTATGAAAATTTGGTGGACTCTCTTCAAGCTTAGTGCGAAAAAAAGATTGGGATGGGTTTTGGAGGGTTTCTCTCAGAGGTTATGAGATTAACTATATTTAAGAACCAATTTTAAAGAAATTGAATTTGTTACTTCACTATATATAAAAGGAGTGAATTTGTCAGGGTGTTGTGAAGATCTTTGATGCTAATGGTGTACATTTCTGCTCTATATTAAGTGTATTTCTACTGCTAATTTGCTTCTCTGTGATATGATGGTGTCTCTACCCATATTTGACAGAATCTCATCTCTCTATTGGAAATATGCTTATGTTTGTTGCTGCTTTGGATTTGTTGCTGCTGTTTGCTGCTTGGTTTTAACTTTTTACCTGGCATTTACTAAGATTCCATAAGCAAATTGATAGTTCTTTGTAGCTAGCTTAAAAGTTTAGTTGGGGGAGTGCCGTAAGCACAGGTAATTTTCTTTCGTGCCACTAAGACAAGGATCACATACTACACACTAATGAATCGATTTAATGTTTGAGTCACTAACTAGCAAGTACCGTAGGCACGAATAATTTCAATTGGGATGCGTAGTGCCGTAGGCACAGACAAATACTAGTACATACTAATACAAGAGAGAGTTGCAATTAAGTTTGTCACATGCAACTTGTAAAAAGACTTCTTTATTCTCGATCTTTTTTTAACCTTTGTTCTTTGATTCTCTTTTAACCTTTGTTCTTTGATTCTCTCGTCTTATTTTTTTGGGAACCCACACAACAATAGATATCAAACTTAAAATTTTAGAAGTAGGACCCACAACATTTAATAAGTAGGAGTTTGCGGGCCTCGTCCTTGAAAATAATATTCAATGTTAACGGCCACTATTATACGACAAAAATAGACTCCTAGGAATTTTAACGGTGATTAAATAAAAATTAATGAAACAAAATCATTAAAAAGCACCCACAAAAATTGATCGTCGAGATGATGACGGCCAACCATATTATTTATGGAATAATTTGTGCCAATCGAAATGATAGTTTTGGACAAAAGAAGAAATATGTCAAATATGATAAAAGCCAGTCACGTGGATGAGAGAAGATTTAAACCGGTACTCAAGAGATCGAAATAGTGCAAAAATAATGATAATAGATTATAAGGCAATAAACCTTTCAAAACGTGATGGCAGCGACTCACGTTTGTAGCTGATGAGGTTTACGATTTTGATGTACAAAGATAATACATATCAACATAATATTACGGATAAATAGATAATAGTGATCACCTAATCATAATCATAATCCAATAATCATGTATGTAATATTAATGATTAGTTTTAAGTAATATGACAATTGATATTGAGCATGTGCCCCCAGTGCTAGTAAGTGTTAGAGGGCGCTAAACTTATACATAGTGAAGTTATAAGATGTAGAGTGTTGTGAAATAAGTAAAGCAGCAACAGCTAGACCCCTGATCATAGCCTTTTCTTCATTCTTAATTACCTTCATGTCAGTGGCGAGCGCAGGATCTTTGATGTGGGAAGGACCGAATCACACACATTCGTAAATTAACAACAAAATATCGTCATCATATAGCATAACACAATTTTGAGGGGACCTTTATTCATAATTTTTACATATAAAATCTAAAATATAGTAGTAATATTGCGATAATTGGGAGGTTTACGAGATCGAGGACCCGGGGCCTCTGCTTGCACCCCTGTGTCCGCCTCTGCTTCATGTCATAATCTTTACACTATCTAGTATCTTCATTCTTAATCACATTTCATGGCATTGTCATGAAACAGCATGCGACATCATCATGGTAAGGTCTGGTGTATATAAACTCGCATATGTTACTGCTTGTTCTTTCCCTGTGTATTTGGGGAGCTTTGGTGCGAAGGTCATAGTATAGGTTAATGCTGGAAATAGGACATGAACATTTCCCATTCAGGCACCAGGGCTTTTGGCTCCTGTTTTTCAGAAATACCCTGAACGGAACAAAAGGGAGAAAGCTCAGAAAAACAGAAGCGCACAAACACAAAACCAAATAGATGTCAACAAAACGTTGGCGAGGAGGTGTTCGGGAATGGCAACAGCGCCGGCGACGCCATGGCCGATGAGTTCAAGCCAGGGTTGATCCTCGTACCGTACCGGTCGGTGGTCTGATTTTGTTTCTACAAGTTGTTTGACGTTTACCGCCGGTAACAAAATGTTCCAGTGACTTCCGGCATGTTCTGGCCTTTCCCGGTGAGTACCGGCGATGCTGAATCGAAAGGAAAAATGAGGAGAAGAAGATCAAAGCTAGATTCGTCTTATTTGGATCTTGTCGCTAACAGACATTCCGGCGAAGGCTTCTTCGTTTTGTGAGCGCCAAGCCGCCGATCAATTAACCAAAATGATGGAGGAGAGAGAGAGAGAGAGCAATAGTCGCCTTCTTTTCTTGCTTTCTTTCTTTTTTTTTTTTTTGTCTTCTTTGCTCTTACTTTAAACTCACCCACCCATGACTTTTCTGCGAGAAACTTTTAAGTATCCCGGGTATACCAAGGGGTTGATATCCTCCTTCGGTTCATTTCTTATTTTTCGACCATTTTTTGATCACATGTGGATAATCGGCTCCGTTCATTTTATAGAGTTCGGCGAGAACTATAATCATACCAAAAATCGTGTTCATCAGAGTTATTTGATACATGATCGGCACACGTGAAAATGGAAAAAAAACCAAAACTGGGTGCCGATTCAGTGTGTTTTTGGACCCAGTCTTGATTTTCTTCAATTTTCACACGTGCCAATCATGTACGTATTAAAGCCTGATGAATACGATTTTTGGTATGATTATAGTTGTCGCCGAATTCTACAAAATAAACGAAGCCGATTATCCACATGTGATCGAAAAATGGTCAAAAAATAAAAAATGAACCGAAAGGGGATACCATCCCCTTGGTATCCCCGGGATACCAAAAAGTTTCTCCTTTTCTGCTTAGATAACAGTAATAAATGTTCTTTTGGTAATACTGCAATTAATACTACTAGTACGTAGGTGGAAATGTTGCTCCTGGTGTTTTTTTGTGTACTTTTATCCTATTTCAGTTTTAAGAAATAAAAATCTCCAACAAAAAAAATCTTTTACAATCACCAACACTTACACAATACACGTACTCACATTGCCCACACGCTGGAGGTGTGATGTATAGGTCCCAAAATAGATGTGAGTGAGTTTGTTGTGTGTCTGTAAGTATTTATGGTTGTAAATTAATTGCTTTAACAAAACAGATAACATGTTACTTTGTTACACAAATAACCTTATATGTGTTATTTTGTCATCCTAATAACAAAGATAAATACATACAGATAACGTTATGTGTGTGGCCCAAAAAGCACACAAATAATTTTTGAAGTCGTCATTATTTGTAATCCCAAAAGACCATCAGATAAGGTTCTTTGCAAAATATTTAGTCATTATAATAGCAACAAAATTAATAAATGTGATTATCTGTCCAAATATAAAGAGTAGTGCTAGAGGCACATCACCTAGAGACACATCAACCACATCCCTCTCACATACAGGTGGAGCCCGTTTCAGTAGGACCCATCCGTATGTGAGAGGAGTGTGGTTGATATGCCTCTAGGTGATGTGCCTCTAGCATTTTGGAAATATAAACTATGTATTATCCCAAAAGACCCTACAAATAAGGTTATCTCTACAAATATGTGTGGTCCTAAAAAGACCACACACATATATAAGATAATCTGTACAAAATATGTATTCTTTATAATCTCAAACTAACAGATGTGATTATTTATCCAAATCAATATTTCGTATTCTTTCGAAAAGATCAACATATAAGGTTATCTTTGCGAATTATGTACTCTTTATAATGCATTAAAACCAATAGATATAATTATCTATCCAAATTCATACTTTATATCATCCAAAAAGACTAGCATATAAGTATAATTGTCTAAGCCAACATATGTATGATTATCTATCCAAATTCCTTGTAAAAAAAAAGTGGATGTAAATATTTTTTGAATTTACTTTAGGAAACGAGACATATTAGGAGGTACAATTCATTTTTCTCTAAAAAATGTAAAGCTTAATTCCACTACATAATCTTTTGTGGTTGGTTAATGTAATATGGACCCACAATATTTTTTTTGTCTTATTAACTAGAGAGAAAAAACAAGACGACCCATACATTCCTAATTACAACATATTATCAATTGCGGATAAATAAAAAAAAACATATTATCAATTGTTTTGAAAATCCCAAGATTTAACAACTTCAAAGCAACATATAACTTTGTAGTAAATCCATTCAAAAGCCCTCCTATTCCAAACAAAAACATCTATAAATACAAACAAAAACAAAAACAAAATAATTTATCCTACTGAGATTCACTATATCCAATTTGCTAAAGGATCAGCAAACCATGAATTCTATGCATGCTTCGCTTGCGCAAGAGAGAAGAGAGAAAGAGAAGGGGGCGTCGGGCGCGTGCTAGCTGGGGAGGCCGAGTCCCTGCAGTGAGCAGATCTCGCTGCAACTCGCAGCCCCTAAAAAACGATATCGTTTGGGGTAAGTTGGGAATGCTGTCTCAGTCCTCCCTTCTCTCTCGAGAAATATAATGCTAAGTGTAAAGAAAATGAGCAAAAAAAAGACCATTAAAGTGTTCATGAACGGCTCATATTCACTGTGCTAGACAGACTTGATATTTGATTTGATTTTTATGGGTTCTGTGATTCATTCTAGATTGCTAATTGATTGAACAAATTAAAGGGGATTTGTCTGAATTCGATTAAGGTATCCTAAAAAGGACCCATCGTTTTTTTTAGGGCAATTTACCTCTAGGTCCAGAAAATAGAAAGTAATTCCCACCAAGTCTCCTATAATTAACGAAACACTAAAACCCTATGAAAGTGCCTAAAACCCCAAATATTGAAAGTGCCTAACCCCTAGGGCACCCTATGAAAGTGCCTAAACCTCAGGGTACCCTATAAAAGTGCCTAAAACTCTAGGGTACCCAATAAAAGTGCCTAAATCGCTAAAACCCTATAATAGGAAAGTACACCCTAAAACTCCTATGAAAGTGCCTAAACCTAAGCCCTAGGGCTCTATGAAAGCACCTAAACCTAAACTTTAGGGTACCTTAAACCCTAGGGTATCCTAAAATCTAAAATCTTAAAGTACCCTAAAACCCTAGGGTACCCTAAAACCCTAAAATCCTAGGGTACCCTAAGATTTTAGGGTACCCAAGGGTACTAGGGTACCCATTAGGGTACCCTAAAACCCTAGCATACCCTAAAACCCTAGGATGACACTTCTATTAATTATAAATGTATTTTTGTAAAAGTGGACTTAGTGGTAATTAAGTACTTCATCTCTCCTTAATGGGAATTAAGTGTCACTTTTCTGTACTTAGAGGTAATTAACTCTTTTTTTTATTCAGGTTCCTGAACTAGTTAATTTAAAAAGTTATTAAAGAGCACAAGACATAGTATTGGTTCTCTCTCTTCTTTTAGATTTACAAGCATCGAATTGAGTACTCCATCAGGGAATAAATTCTAGAATCTTTCTTTGGACAACAAAAAATTGTAGATCTCGTGCAAATAAGAGGCATGAGAAAAAATTCCCAAAGTTACCTGGTTTTTAGGTATATGCGTTTTAGGGTTAGTTTGCTTCCTTCTAAAGTTTTAGATTTTAAACCTCTAAAGTGTTATTGGCTAATGGGTTTATCGCTAGCTAACAGACAATGCGATTGCTCGATCTCGAGAATTAATCGAGGTGTGCAAAAGGTCATTTCTGAGAAATAAAAAGGACTTGAAAATTTCTGAATTTAACTTCACACTATACCATGTCGGTCGCCAATAATTTGTCAATTTTCCTCTCTCACGATTCTTGACTAACAAAAAGTAACTTGTGTGGTCTTGTTCCTATCTTTTTGTTTAATCGTGAAGAAGGGTCTTGTTTTTTTTTTTGTCCAGTCTTTAGTGTTGTGTTCGATTCTTGTAAATCTAAAAGAAAAGAGAGAACCAATCCTATGTCTTGTGCTCTCTCTAATAACATTTTAAATTAACTAGTTCAGGAACCTGATCGAATAAAAAAAACGATGGGTCCTTTTTAGGATACCTTAATCGAATTCAGACAAATCCCCTTTAATTTGTTCAATCAATTAGCTAGCAATCTAGAGTGAATCACAAGAACCCATAAAAATCAAATCAAATATCAAGTTTGTCCAGCACAGTGAATATGAGTCGTTCATAAACACTTTAATGGTCTTTTTTTTGCTCATTTTCTTTGCACTTAGCATTATATTTCTCGAGAGAGAAGGGAGGAGTGAGACAGCATTCCCAACTTACCCCAAACGATGTCGTTTTTTAGGGGCTGCGAGTTGCAGCGAGATCTGCTCACTGCAGGGACTCGGCTTCCAAGTATAAAGGAGGGGAGGGGTATTTTTATCCAATCAAGGATCTTCCACTGTAATAGTTTTACATCAATGAACCCCAGATCTGATTAAAACATAGCCTAAACTAAACGCTCATTAGGTGCCTACTTTTGGATGTTAGACCAATTTTCTGGTGTATTTGTGTGTGTGTGTGTGTGTGAGAGAGAGAGAGAGAGAGAGAGAGAGAGAGAGAGAGAGAGAGAGAGAGAGCCATGCTTCAGTCATATACATGTTCATTTGTCCCCCATGTGAAATCCTCTCTCCAAAATCAAGGTGTAGTTTCCCTAACTAATTTCATCCCATCTTCTCATTAATGATTTTGTTCTAATTTTGTCATACTAATTTCTTCAGGAATTTTTGGTTCTTTCCAATCTCCATATAGAAGTTTTACAAGGAGTTGTAACTTTGAGTTGTCTGGTTTGAACAAACGTTTCATTTTTCTCTGAATTCATGCTCTAGTGTTTCTAACTGCTAACAGTACCAAAAAAGCATGGTACTCGTGTTATGCATAGAAAAAATGAAAAAAATATTGTGTTATGTTTAATACTCCAATGCTTATTCCTCAGTGATTTACAATTTAATATTATACGTCAACCCTTTCGTAAGAGAGTTTTCAAGTATTTTTGACCTTTTTCTTTTTGTTCGGTTTTGCATTTTTATCTCAATGATCCTTCTTCTACCAGCCAGTTGCATAGTAATTTTAGTACTACCTCTGTCATTATTTGTTTGTTTGTTCACTTCCAATATTTCACACCCCTTAAAAAATTGTATATCTTTCAATACGAATTTCCAAAAATATGTAATATTGATCTTATTTGATAGATCTCAATTAATTCTACCATATGAATTTTTTAAATTCATGAAATCTATTGTAAATTAAAAGATATAAACAATTTAAGACATGACACAGACCCCCAAAGCAAACCAACAAACACGGAGGAAGATAGTACTCCTGAATTAATATTGGCTACTCCTAATTTCAATCATTTGTTGACCTTCTTTTTGTTCTTCTTAATTTTCATTCCTTTTATTGTCTTCTCAACAACAGTCAACTCAAACTCAATGTGTATTGAATTACTAAAACTCAACAACGGTCGGCTCAATGTATTGATTTAGTATCCATAACATTAATTACTTTTTTCCCTTAGTTTAGTTTGTGAAATTATGGTCAACTTTCTTTAAAGAAAATTAATTTCATGTTATAAGTTCTTCTATGAAATTTTTTTGTTGATGGTAACACTCAAGTTTTTTCAAAGCAAATCCATGTTGACTTGAACAAGTAATTCTCAATTCAATTAATTCAAGACTGCAACAAAAGATCATGTCATATAATTCTATCGATAGGGACGAAATAAGAAGAATATCTCTCAACAAAAGATCATGTTATAGTTAAACGCTTAATACATTAACCCAAACAAATTAAAGCCTACACTCATTAACGATAAAAAAAAAATTAAAAATAATAAGAAAGAAAACACAATATCGATGTCAGTATTGTGTTTTTTGTCTTCTCTCTCAATAACAGTCAACTCAATGTTCATTGCTTACGTACAGTATTAATGTATTGATTTAATATCCACAACATTAATTACTTTTTGCCGAGCAAAAAAAAAATATTAATTACTTTTTTTTCTTTGTTTAGTTTGTGAAAATATGGTTAACTTTCTTAAAAGAAAGTTAAACTATGTTGTAAGTTCTTCTATGAAATTTTTTGTTGACCGTAACACTCAAGATTTTTCAAAGCGAATCCATGTTGACTTACACAAGTAATTTTCAATTCGATTCAAGATTCCAACAAAAGATCATGTCATATGATTCTATCAATAGGGACACAATAAGAAGAATATCTCTCAACAATGAACATACTTTGTTACCTACAAGTTGATTTTTCTTTAGGATGTCAAATGATTTTCATCTCCCCATCTTTGGGGACATGCCAACGTCCCTCTCCTTCCTCAGGCTCTCAGCCTCTCTTCAAGCCACCCAGCCCCCAAGATAGGCATTCTCTTGTTGTAGAAGGTCTCGTGTTCCTCCTGACTTTCGCAGATCTCCCGTGGAGCCATGTCTCCCGCGGGTGTTACGCTAGTACCCTATGTGGGGCAATGTCCACATAAGTTTTACCGTTGTGCCACGTATTTAATACTATTTTGCCTCAAAATGTGAAAACTCGTGAGAGCAATCGTAATCGTATATGGTATATTTTTATAATTTGGTCACACTATTCAAACAAAAATATGAGATCCTGTGTGTGTGGCCCGTGGTCTCCGGTTCGAGTCCTTCCTCTGGTTCAGGGTTGATCAAGCTCTCTTCGCCTAACCTGCACCACGAAGCACGACTAAAGACCACACCGGTGGAGCCCCGGTATGGCCCTCCGGCGCAAGGATGAGTATAGTGCAGAGAAAGAGAGAGAGAGCTAGGGTTTTGGGTCTGGAATGTTGTGTACCTGTTAGGGTTGTGGGTCTTCTGTATTTATAGCACCTCCTTAGCTTGCTCTCCAAGTACTGTCACGTGCTCTGCACGAGCCGAGTGACGTTGTTGTGACGTCACTAGATTAGATATTTGTAACCGTTCGAGCGTGAGTTGTCCTCTCCCATGTGCTTTCATCATTATCTTTGTAACCGCTTTAGCACGTGAGGAGCGGACGTGTCGCTGGGGGCAGCCGAGCTTGCCTGGGGCCGAGCCCAGCAAGAGGTCGAGCCCGTTATTTGCCGAGCCCAGCGCAGACCGTGTGTGAATACCACGTGCTGAGAGCCGACAGCAAGGTCCGCCATGCGTGAACGTCGTCGGCTACGGCTGACTCTGCCATGGCTTGTGGGAGAACCGAGCTTCCACCAGGTACCGAGCGTAACTCCAGGTTCGGCTGGGTTGCAACGTCGATAAATCAGTGCGGACTGTGTTCGGCCTGCTACAATAGCCCCTCGATCTCTGCCGTCGCCGAGCGCAGGGTAGGGATCGATACCTAGCTCTGGCCGAACGTGGAGAGCGTCGAGGATGGACTATTGATGAAAATGAGGTCGAGCTGGACTTAACCCGTCTTTTCATCTGCACAGGGTAACCGTCAGGGGCGCCCGCCAGTGCGAGAACGCCAAGTGTCACTGTGTAGCTGGGTACGGCTGGTGAGAGGACGGTTGGCGTGGGCGAGGGACTCTGCAGGCTGTCATTTCAATGCCACGTGTCGCACGTTGAATGGATGACTGTTCGGCGATGTAATGATGGGCGGGAACTTCGAATCCCAAACCCTAGCCCTATATAACGGGGTCTCATGAGGAGAGAGAAGCTACCGTTGCTCTCTCTCTCTAAACTTCCATTGCCAGAGCTGCTGCCGCGCCCGTTCATCTTCTGGTTTCAGTTTGCAGCAGATCTTCCATCAGATCTCGTAGAAAATCACAGGTATGGGTTCGCCTTTTACCCCTCTATGCGTTTTTACAGTTTTCGCGTACTTTTTCTGGCTTTTTCCTGGGTTTTTGGTGTTTTTTGTTCATAGTACGAAGCCTGGAGATGAACGAACTGTTCATCTTCGCCTTCAACCTGTTCTTCCGAGCACAGGTCCTCTCAATGATCTTGTGCTTGGCTGACGTTTTAGGTTGGCCGAGCCCCATGTAGGTAATCAAGGGTTTGGCCGACGGTGGGCTTGGCCGAGCCCCATTTTATGGTTGCTTAAGCCGAGCCCCCGCTGAGTCCCGGAGTTTCCCGAGCTTGAGTCTTCATAGGATAGAAATGGTGGGCCAGTAGGTAGCCGAGCGTAGAGATCCTTGCCTTCTGGCCGACGACGAGGCTTCTCATTCCATTTTCGCTTGTCTTGTTTAGGTCTGGCTCACCAGGTGATAGTGATATCATCCGACTCTGAGAGCTCAGGAGACGGCTCCGAGGAACTCTTCATCCGAGCATATTTGGAGAGGCGACGCAGCCGACGCCAGACATCCTCTATAGCATCCAACATGTCAGACAGTAGTGATTCCAATGCCGAGCGTGATCATGAGTACGACGGCGGGTTCAACACCGAGCCCGAGATTTCTTTTACTTTATCCACACGCTCTGATGCTGAACCCGAACTCGGCCCTGAGGCTGAATCAAGGTTCCATTCTCAAGCCGAGGCCACAACGTCATCACGCTCGAGGCCGGATGGAACAGCATCCGAGGATAGAGAGATCGCTGATCTGTACGAGAGGGGTCAGGTCTGCCCACATGCACATTATTTCAGCGGGCAGCCGAACGAATATGAAGGCTTCTGTCGCGCCTTCAACATTCCCGCCGACGTTGTCGTTAGCCAAGTCGCTAGTAACAAAATTAGGGATAAGGCAGAGGACTATCCCGAGCATATAACTGTCCCCCTTATGGCCATCTGTGAGGCCGGGCTCCGTTTTCCTCTTCATCCGTTCCTGAGGGAATTACTGGCCAAATTCGGGCTTGTCCCTCACTATTTTGCTGTCAACAGTTACAGAATAGTGATGACCATTATCAAGCTGAAAGAACTCCATAACCTTGAGTTTTCCGTTGCCGACCTCTTTCACACGTACCAAATGTCCAGGCACGGCAAGACTAACCGCAGGTACTTGTCGACGCGCAGTGGCAAGGAACCCCTGATTGTGGGGCTTCCCGACACCGACAAATGGGCTAACTTTTATGTTGAAGTTAGTGGTAACTTCGAGTTCGGCGACCAGGCAACGCGGTTGTATTCAGTTCCGAGGATAAAAAACTTCCGAGGTTGTTTAATCCTTTCTTTTTTGCCGTACATGACTTCTTCACAGAATACTAATTATGTTTTGCATGCTAATTCTTTTGCAGATCACCGATCTATTGCAAAGAGAGAGCAGGATTTAGCCGACGAAAGTCATATTGATCAATTGAAAGCTCTGCCATGCCACGACGCGCCAACGATTTTGGGTTACGACCCTTCTTACAAGGGTAAGTTGAAGAGAAGAGAAAAGAAGACTGGTTCGAGCAAGCGGGCGAAGGGTAAGAAAAACGCTGCCGACGGAAAGAAGGAAAAGGACCCTAAGCCGAGCAAGGTAGCGAAAGGCGAGAGGGTGAAGTTCCCGTCTTTGAAGAAGTCGGCAGATTTCTGGTTTCAGCAGAGCCAGCCTTCAACGTTTGAAGGTATTGATATCGAGCCCCTTCGAACCCTCATCCCCCAGTTTGCCGACGATATGGGTCGGAGAAATGTCGTGAAGATGAACATCAGGGACGGCGCCCTGGACAGACAAAAAGCAGCCGCCGAGGCCGAGCGCGCGGCCAAGCGACAAAAAACTTCCCACGACCTTCTCCCTGCCAAGCCCCCAGGGGCACATGCCAAGGGGAGGGACCAGACGGAGTCATCGGCTGCAGGTGGCTCCAAAGTCGTGGAGAGGGCGACCGGCTCGGGTAGCCAGGCGGCTGCACAGGAGTTCGCTCCCTCGTTTGCCATGGCCGAAGGCAGGATTATATCCGTCAGCGACAGCGTGAAGCTGGAGCCTGGCCTTGCCCCAACAATGCTTCAAGGTTTGGCCTCGCCAAACGACATGATGAAGGTACCCGAGGAGCTTCAGCCGAGCCTGGTTCACGCCAGTGCGTATGTTGTTCAGGTACTTTCCTAAACCCGGTTTCATTTTTCCATCCTTCGAACAAATTTATGAGCCTGTATTTTTGCTGTTATGTAGGCTGGCCAGGCGATTCTCCGTGCGTATAACCAAGCCAATCTCCTTGCTGCCGAGCGTAAACGCTACCACGCCGATCTGAAGGTCGAGCGTGAAAAATCAAGGAGCTATAAGGGGAGCCTGCAGACGGCGAAGACCCAGATTGCAGAGCTCGAGAGGGAGAAGGAGGAGATGGCCGAGAAGCTGAAGAAGGCCGAGCGCGAGCTCGGTCAAGTGGTTAGGAGGGAGAAGAGGAAGATGAAGGAGGTTGACCAGAAGGCGTACCAAGCAGGTTATGACCGTGCCGGCCAAGAGTACAGGAGGGACGCTCGGTCAATGGTTAATGACCATCTCCAAGAAAAGTTGCCCATTGCTTACAAGGCGGGATATAAGGCCGGTGTTGCGGCCGTCGGCGAAGGAATGCAGCTGGAGCTTGACCTGAGCCGAATCCCAGCGCCAACTGTTCCTGAGCTTGAACTCCCTTATACTGAGGAGGAGTGCGCTCCGTTGCCGGACGAGGAATTTTCTGAGAGCGAGGAGGATCTCGAAGACCTCACTGTTGTTGATTTATCTGAGGATGATAATGACAAGAAAAAGGGCGATGGCGATGAAATTGCTGCCGATGCCGGTAATGGCGTCGAGAAGGAAAAATAGAAGGTGGCGGATGCTGGGGAGGCAGATAATGCTGTTGCCGAGCATGCTGCTGATACTACTGCAGATGCCACTGCTCTAGTTTGATCGTTATGAGTTATAGTTTTGAATTTTTTTTTTGAACTATTTTGGACTGGACGGCGCCGAACACCGGTGTTTGCTGTTCCAGATGTAATAGTTGTTGGGGGTCGGCATCGAACGATTTACCACGCCGTACCTTCTGTTAGGAGTTTCTGCTACACTTTTCGTTGAATGAATGAATGTGTGCTTTCCTTTGTTTCAATGACCTTTGTTTTTCCGTGCCTGATCAATCTGTGTTTTGGCCTTGTGAAAATTTGTTTTGTAGCCTTGCATGTTTGGATTGGTAGATATCCGTAGCCCCCACTTTGGTCTGGGTTTGGTGTGATAGTGTTTTCTTGACGCAGGGTGGTTGTAGCCGAGCCTTGACCAAAGTAGGATGGTTTAGCTATTTTAGGATACAACTGTTTAGTGGGCGGTTTGCTCACCAAAGTGTGAGTGTAACCTGACTGTTGGCCGACCGTACTGTCTTGCCAAGTCAAACCGAAGCCCACAGTCCAGCCGCAATGTGTGTTATGGGCTTGGTGGACCATATGTCCTATTTTGCTTCTTTGGGCAGTATGGCCGAAGCAGACCCTTAGGGTCGTTTGTGGGTGTGACCGAAGTCATCGTTTGTGGGTGGCAGACGTTGCCGAGAGTAGAAATTAACCGAAAAATCTGAAGAATGCTAAATTAAATGAAAATAAACGATTGACGTACGGAAAAGATTCACTGCCATTAAGTTATGAAAAGACAAGCAGTCAGTGGCCGAGGCCAGTCGTTGAAATGAAGAAACACGAACAGAAAAGTTAACGAGTAAATGATAAAGAAGCTTTCCAAGGCGTGGAGAAGCTTTTGTGAAAACAGGCGGTATAGCCGAGCATAGGTTTGAAGATCACATGTACGCCTTTTTGAGGTTCTGAGCGTTCCAGGGGTTGGTAAGCACCTTTCCATTCGTGTCCTCTAGTATGTACGCGCCCTCGCCAGCAATCTTGACGATGCGGAAGGGACCTTCCCAGTTTGGCATGAATTTCTTCTTTTTGGTCGCCTGTACCACCTTGCGCCAAACTAAGTCGTCAGGCTTGAACTTCTTGACGCGCACATTGCGGTTATACCCCTTGGCCACTTGCTGTTGATAGTCTGCAAGCTTCAGCCGAGCGTCATCACGCTTTTCTTCAGCAAGGATGAGCTCCTGGGCAACAGCCTCGTCATTGGTGACTGGATCGAACGTCTCAGTCCGGAGGGTTGGAAACTTAGACTCCAAAGGGATGACGGCTTCCATACCGAACGCCATGGAGAATGGGGTTTGGCCTGTAGATCGGCGAGGTGTAGAGCGGTAGGCCCAGAGAACCCTTGGCAGCTCCTCTGCCCATTTGCCCCGTTTTGATGTTAAGCGACGTTTAATCCCAGCACACACAGTTTTGTTTGAGGCCTCGGCCTGGCCGTTCCCTTGAGGGTACGCGGGAGTGGAATTGAAGAATCGGATGCCGAACTCTGCAAGGAGGCTTGACAGGCCATTGCCAACAAATTGCGTGCCGTTGTCAGAAATGATTGCGTATGGAACGCCGAACCTTGTAATAATGTTCCTCCAAACAAACCGCCGAACGTCAGCCTCGGTTGTTGTTACCAAAGGTTCAGCCTCCACCCACTTGGAGAAGTAATCTGTAGCTGTGATGAGGAACTTGAAGCCCCCAGGGGCAGTTGGCAACTTCCCGACGATGTCAAGCCCCCATTGGGCGAATGGCCATGGACTGGTTATTGGGGAGAGGTTTTGAGCGGGCTGCTGGGGTATTGGGGAGAACAGTTGGCATGGCCGGCACTTGCGGACAACCTCTTCGCAATCTTTCTTCATATTTTTCCAGAAATAGCCTTGACTTAGCGCCCTCTGGCATAAGGAACGTCCGCCAGAATGGCATCCGCAGCTGCCTGAGTGAAGCTCGTTGAGGATCGTTGGTACCTGCGTAGGGTGGACGACGAGTAGGTACGGCCCAGAGATGGACTTTCGATAGAGTTGGCCGCTGTCGGATAACCAATAGTATGCAGCCTTATTCCTGATTCGGTATGCTTCCTTTTTGTTATCTGGTAGAGTGTTGGTCCTGAGGAAGTCCACGATCTCATCCATCCAGCTTGGGCCGAGCTCGATGTTCAGCACTTCTTGGGGAATGTCAAAGCTTGGTTGACTGATGTTGCCGAAATTGATAGTGCGAAATCGTGAAACTTTAGAGGCCGATGCCAAACCAGCGAGAGCGTCGGCGTGAGCGTTGTGTTCTCGGCTTATCTGCTCGATTTTGAAACTTTTGAACTTGGTGATAAGCTCGGCGGCCGTCGTCTGATACTTCATCATTCGTGGATCCCTGGCTTCGTAGTCCCCTAAAACTTGATTCACAATCAGTTGAGAATCGCAGTAAACAATAAGGTTATCGGCTTGCATTGCGGAAGCGGAACGTAGGCCTGCTAGGAGGGCTTCATACTCGGCCTCATTGTTAGTGGCGGGGAAGTCAATGATGATAGAACTTTCATGCATTGTCCCACATGGGGAGACTAGGACTACACCCGCACCTGCTCCGTTACTGTTTGAGGCGCCGTCGACGTGCAGTCTCCAGGAGTCGCCCTGAAAAAGTAGCCAGGGTTTCTTAGTTTCCATGGGTTTGGCCATAGCTGGTAAAGAAGGCGTACTGGATTCTGCGGCATCTTCAGGGGTGAGTTCGGCAATGAAGTCGGCGAGAACTTGGCCCTTGATTGCTGTACGAGGCTCGAAGTGGATGTCGAAATTAGCAAGTTCGACGGCCCACTTGGAAACTCGATTGGAGAGGTCGGCCTTTCGAAAGAGAGCTTTAAGGGGGTACTCTGTTAAGACCGTGATAGTGTGGGACTGAAAATAGGGAAGTAGCTTCCTTGCGGCGGAGACGAGAGCTAGAGCCAATTTCTCCAGAGGGAGATAGCGCGTTTGTGCGGGAAGGAGTGTTTTGCTAGTAAAGTAGATGGGCATGTCATCGGCTCCCTGTCGTCGGACGAGAGCGGAACTGACGGCATGGGCTGAAACTGCCAAATATAGATAGAGCGTTTCAAATTCTGCCGGCTTTACTAATAGAGGTGCGGAACACAGGTAACTCTTGAGCTCGGTGAGCGCCTTTGTCGCACTCTTCCGTCCATTCGAAACTTCGCCTACTTTTCCCTTTCAAAGCATGAAAGAAGGCGTGGCATTTGTCCGAAGACTTGCTGATGAAGCGGTTGAGAGCAGCGGCCATGCCAGTGAGTCTCTGAACCTCTTTGACCGTACGTGGTGGGCGCAGGTCTGCTACGGCTTTGATCTGGTTGGGGTCGGCTTCAATTCCTCGTCGGTTGACAAGATGTCCAAGAAACTTACCGGCGCTCACACCGAAGGCACACTTCTCTGGGTTAAGGCGGAGCTTGTGGAGTTTGAAGACGTCGAATACCTCTTTCAGCTCGGCAAGATGGTTCCCTTCCTTTTGGCTCTTGACGACGAGGTCGTCAATATATGCCTCCAAAATATGGCCAATCTGTTCGTGGAGCATTTTGTAGATTGCTCGGTTGAATGTGGCGCCTGAGTTTTTGAGCCCAAATGGCATGACTCGGTAGCAAAAGATGCCGTGCGGAGTGATGAAGGCGGTTTTTTCCATGTCATCGGGGTCCATGGCTATCTGATGATAACCACGGTAGGCGTCGAGGAAGTCGAACCGAGCGTGACCGGCGTTGCGTCGACTAAGCGATCGATTTTTGCCGGTGGGAACCGCCTTTAGGACAAGCATCGTTGAGGTTGGTGTAGTCGACGAAAATGCGCCATTTGCCGTTTTTTCTTTTTGACTACAACTGTGTTAGAGAGCCAAGTGGGGTACTGTACCTCCTGGATTGCATTGGCTTCGAGTAAGCGATTGACTTCCTCAATGACGGCGTCGGCATGCTCGGGAGCTGATCGTCGAGCCTTCTGGACTACCGGCTTGGAATTCTTCTTTATGTTGAGTGTGTGGCAGATGAAGTTAGGGTCGACGCCAGGCATCTCGTTGGGCGTCCAAGCGAAGACCTCCATGTTTTCTTTTAGAAATTGAAACATTTCTTCACGCTCGGCGTCGCTCAGGGAAGAGCCAAGCAAGAAGAAACGAGAGCCATCCTCATTTATGGGCATTTGAACCAATTCTTCTTCAGCTTTATCTTCGGCCTTGTGGCCGACGTCTTCGATGACAGCCATGTCCGGGACTTCAACCCATTGGACTTGTTTTGCTTTGGAGGACGTGTGTACAGCTGAGACGTAGCATTTTTTGGAGGCAACCTGGTCGCCCCTCAGATCTTCTTGTCGGCCGCTTGTGCCAATGAAGCGTACGACCTGGTGGTAAGTGGAGGCAATGGCCTGCATGCTGTGCAACCAGGCTCGGCCGAGGATGGCGTTGTACGGACTTGGGGCATTGACGACGATGAACTCGACGGAGACGGTCCTTGAGCCGACGATGACAGGAAGATGGATTTTGCCAATTGGCCAGACGGGAGCTCCATTGAATCCGATGAGAGGAACCTCTGTGTCTTGTAGTGCCGATTCTGGGAGATCAAGCTTTTGAAAAGGTCATAATACATGACTTCTGCCGAGCTGCCCTGGTCGATGAGGACACGTTTGACGTCATGGACGCCAATTTGAACCGTGACAACAAGTGCATCAGAGTGGGGCGTTTGTACATGCTCAAGATCACGCTCGGTAAATGTAATCGTCCATTTGGGAACATCGTGCGGATACGGGCGCTTGGATCCACAGCCGACAGAGAGTACCTGCTCGGAAGACGAGGCTTGAATGATGTCGGCTCGGAGACTACCTTCGAGTTCCTTTGTTACTGGACCGTGGATAACGTGTATCATCGGCCTTTGTTCGTTGGGATTGGGATTGCCGGTTGGCTGTCGTGCTGGTGTTTTTGCTCGGTCGATGTATTGATCGAGATGGCCCTGGGCGGCAAGTCTCTCGAGGAGTGCTTTGTATGGGCCGCAGGCTGTGGTGTAATGGCCGAGCTCGTTGTGGTAGGAGCATTTCTTCCTTGGATTCTGATCTGGCTGCCCCGTATCTGTGCCGAGCTTCCCAGTCGGCCATTCAAACCATGGCTGTCGCATGATTTCTTTCAAGAAGGACCAGATAGGCTCCTTGAAATATGTAGTCTCGGCAACGTAGTCATGTACCTTTGGCTGACGCTTTTTGCCGTCCTTGATATTGTTCACGTGCTTCTTCGAATGTTGTTGCTGGGCTAGGGTTGGTGCGGGCAGCTGTTGGGTGACAGCTGGGGTTGTTGTATTTACGCTTGGCATACCCTGCGCCGCCCTGTCAGCGTAGAATTCCTCTAGTGCGCAAAATCGTTCGACGACACGCATTAGTTCGCCCATGCCGTGGGGTGGGCGAATGGCGAGTTCGTTCGAGAATTTTCTTTGCTGTCTCGACCCATTCTTGAAGGTACGCGCGGCCCAATACTCGTCGATTCCAGGTATTTCGTTGAAGAGCTGCCAGTAACGTTCGGCGTATTGCTTGAGGGTCTCGGCCGGGAGTTTCCTCATCTGGGATAAGGACTCAAGCTCCTTGGCGCCTTGTTGGTTATAAGCGGGTATTGAACGCCGCCGAGGTCGGCAAGATTCGAATGGATCGTAGCAACTTGTTGAACCACCGAGTCCAAGGAGCCGAGGTGGAGGGAACGCTTTGCACTGATCTCATCCTTCAGGTACTGAGCTCTATTGTTTGGCGGAAGTGGATGAGATGGGTGTAGGCTTCACATGTTGATGGGTCGAATTTGGTGAACTTAGGCAAGTGAAATGTGGATTCGGGTGAAGTGTTGATGATATGGGAAGTGAAGGGTGAAACGCCGAGATCCTTCAACTGCCTCTCGAACCCAGGGCGTGGCGGCTTGCCGAACTCATCTGTCTTCGTTCGTTTGGGATCCCTTCCCTTGGGGTCCTTAGTGGTTGTCTTCCCATCGTCCCTGTGCCTGTGTTTATCCCTCAGGTCTGTTGCTGTTCGCCGTGGGCCGTCGATGGACTTTTCTCGTTCACGACGAGTTTTGATATCATGCGCCCCTTCGTCACCAATTCCTTTCCCGCGTCGTTGTCGGATCTCATCATCCTGGTTCTCGGGTGGGATTTCGCCGAGGCGTTCAGACACGTGGCGCCTGGTTTGTACGGAATCTCGGCTATGGTGCGAGACCGTGGTGCGAGAGAACTCCGCACGACCAGTCGAGTACGTGCTTGTGAACGACTCGGTGTCCCGCGTCCTGGTGCGTTCTTGGTAGCTTCTGGAACGACGTGCTCCAGAAGCGTTTGGCTGTCTGTAGAGGATGATCTCTCGTGCGTCACCAGGCGTAGGGGTGAAGCCAAGTCTGTCCTTCACAGATCCGCGTTGTCCCAACTCTTGTTGCTTCTGTGGTGGCGGTGGAGGTGGCGTTTGTCCCCGTTGCCTCCTGCTTCCACTAGATCTCGAGGTGGCAGGGATTGTTGTTTGCTGAATGTGCTGCTTCATTTGGGCCACCTCCGCCCTCAACGCGGCCAGCTCGTTATCTCGTTCGTCGTCTCGACGTTGTAACAGGCGGATGTAGGACGCCGTGACTTCCTCCGCGGCTGGTGATAGTCCGGAGCTGGCGGGGATTGAGATTGACATATGTCTCTCCGGGGGTGGAAGGATGATGTTTCCACTGGCGTCCTTGGCCCCAGAGACGGCTGCGTTCGTGAGATCGCCGCCCATTGTGGTTGGATTTGAGGTTGTTAGTGGAGGAAGGGAGGTTGGTGTTGGGAGGAGTGAGCCGTTTGGATCAGAAGTGATTTCACGTCGGGTTCACCAATTGTGTGGCCCGTGGTCTCCGGTTCGAGTCCTTCCTCTGGTTCAGGGTTGATCAAGCTCTCTTCGCCTAACCTGCACCACGAAGCACGACTAAAGACCACACCGGTGGAGCCCCGGTATGGCCCTCCGGCGCAAGGATGAGTATAGTGCAGAGAAAGAGAGAGCTAGGGTTTTGGATCTGGAATGTTGTGTACCTTGTTAGGGTTGTGGGTCTTCTGTATTTATAGCACCTCCTTAGCTTGCTCTCCAAGTATTGTCACGTCTGCACGAGCCGAGTGACGTTGTTGTGACGTCACTAGATTAGATATTTGTAACCGTTCGAGCGTGAGCTGTCCTCTCCCATGTGCTTTCATCATTATCTTTGTAACCGCTTTAGCACGTGAGGAGCGGACGTGTCGCTGGGGGCAGCCGAGCTTGCCTGGGGCCGAGCCCAGCAAGAGGTCGAGCCCGTTATTTGCCGAGCCCAGCGCAGACCGTGTGTGAATACCACGTGCTGAGAGCCGACAGCAAGGTCCGCCATGCGTGAACGTCGTCGGCTACGGCTGACTCTGCCATGGCTTGTGGGAGAACCGAGCTTCCGCCAGGTACCGAGCGTAACTCCAGGTTCGGCTGGGTTGCAACGTCGGTAAATCAGTGCGGACTGTGTTCGGCCTGCTACACTGTGTATAAATTGTTGGTCAACAGAACTATTCAAATCAACGAAATTAATTTTCTGACATCCTCCTACTAAAAAATTTTGAAGCCACCACAGTAAGTGGGCCAGTGGCAATAGCTGGACCGCTTGGACCATTATTTATTCTTAATCAACAATAATCACCTTTGAATATTAAATCGTCCCGTTCCCAAAAGAGAAATAAGTACTTGTTTTTTAATAAGACAATTTCTTAAAAAATAAATATTTTTTAAGAAGACAATTTCGAGTTCTAGAGAGAATTTTAGAGAGAGAGAGAGTCCCCTGGGGAGGGTTCCCCATTCCCCCCTTTTTGCCGCCCCCTTCCTCTCTTTCCCCTCTTCTTTGTTCCTTCTTTTTCCTTCTCTTCCTACATCTCTACCTCTCAGTCCCCCTCTCCTTCGAGCTCTCACTCTTCTCCGGTATTTCTCTTGTCTCTCCTCTCCTGTTCAGGTTGTGGGGTGGTTGAGACTCTCTCCTTTGGGAGTTGAGATTTCCCACTCTCCCTTCCATTTTTAGACTCAGGGACCGGATCTGGGGTTCTAGATCTGATTTTCTTGGGATCAACGTTTCGGCGACGAAGACAGTGTCTGCAGCGGCTTCTGCCTTCAGTCTGCGGTAGGACAAGTTTGAGTTCGAGTTTGGCCTATCCAACCCCTCCTCACGAGTGAATCCGACGGGTCCGGCTCCGACGTCGTGATTCCATGCGGGTAATTTGTTCAGGGAGTGTTGGTTCTTTTCCATAAGTTCATTCAAGCAGTTGTAAGTTTGAGTTGTCTTGACTCTTATTGGATCAAACTTTCCGTTTTTTTTCTGAATTCTTATCTAGAGTCCTTTAAGTGATCCAATGGTCACTAGCTAGCTAATGGTGCCAAACAAGTGCATGCCGCACAGAAAGAAGGAAAATTTTGTGTTATGTTTAACGATATTTATTCCGCAACCGTTTGGCAGTTTTCAAGTTTCTTTTCGCCTTTTACATTTAACTTAAGCATTCAAGTGAAGAGCTTAATTCTTTCTATTTTTTTTTTGTGAATGCACTTGGTTATTGTGTGGGGTAACTTAAATATTAGTCCTCAATTATTATGCTAGTATTTAAGTATTCATCTTCGTTACTTTTTTTACTTATCTTTTCATTCTCAAATACAAAAAAAAAAAAAAAAACCCGGATTATCATTTCTCCCTCCTAATCTTTTTAGTATTTTCTCTCTCCTAATCTTCATTCTCCCATAAAATATCCCCAAAAATACAAGTCCTAAATCTGTAAAAATCATTCCAAGAAACAACCTTCGTCACCAAACACTTTATTGCCGTATTCTTCAACACAATCGGATCAGAAAAGGAACGTTTGATCGAAAAAGTGACAAATAATTTCTTTTTTTTGTCAGAAAACACTTTAGCGACGAGTTTTTGGTGTTTAGTGACCAAATTTCATTGCCTCTTAAAATTGAATTTCTCCAGATAAAATGATGGAAAAAAAGAAATCAATTTTGGCTATTAGAATTTTGAGATAAAAATGCTTTATAGGTTTGCATATTTTTCGTCTTTAGTCAATTTTTTAGCGATTAACGAACTTTTTGACTTTTCAAATAGAAGTACGCTATATACATTGAAAAAGTAAAAAACATGTGGAAAATTTGATTTAAAAAAATCACTAAAGTCAAAAAAACACGGATGATGAAACAGTCAAAAAATTTAGAGAGAATATTTCTAAGATGGGAACCAAACAAAGTGGGCCCAAGATCCTTTATTTTCATGTAACGCCCCAATTTTTCGGGAGTGAAATAAATAATTTCTTGAGAAAATTTTGCTGAATAAATACAATTTCCCAAAATAATGATTTTACTATTACAATCTCAAGATAAATCTACTGATTCAAAATACAATAACTTCAGAGCCGACTCTAGGCTTGACACAGCTTCCAAGCATACTCGATCTTCATTCTTGATATTCTTTCCGTGCCGAATTGCTCCATCATTGAATCCCCACCTTTGAATCATGCGCCCTCTGGCAAATTGATCGCCGAAGCAATCGATTTACCAGGATACAAACGTATCTGTGAGTGATAAATCACCCAACAAAATAATCCAACTCAACTACCCATCTTACTTTACAGCTAGCAAGTAATAGGATAATAATGATGCGAAGAAGTTAAACAGAGATTTTTCACATAAACCGATTTATTACTATCCATTAATCTTATGTGAAATCTAAGATCTCATCCACGAGATCCTTGCTTGTCCATAACCACTAACTATGACCGTGTCATGGAAAATCCCCCATTGCTTGTCCTACACCGGGGTCCTAAACGAATTCACCTAAGTTATGTACTTTGCATGAATTCATTTAAGACCATAGCAGGGGGCACGATTACCCTTTGAAACTTTTCATGGCGTACCATATATTAGGGTCACCACCATTCCTAAGCCACTAACTATGATCGTGTCATGGGACAATCCCCTTGCTAGCCCTACGAGGCACGATTACCCCTTGGAACTTTCCATGGCGTACAATACGTTAGAGTCACCACAATAACATCACCGGGCCCCACAGGTAACCCATTTCGACACAGGGCCCAACAGGTCACCCTTGCCATAGCCATCATAATCCAATCTCACAATTCCAACACTTTTCCTTTTCCCAATTACTTAGCATCATCTATGTGAACTATATTCGCATACCACCCCATGTCTCTAAGGTCCAATCTAGCATTCAAATCAAGTAGTGGTGCAAAATACAATTAATCAAATAACAATTAAAACAAATAACAAGCAATGCAATCACACAACTTTTTATGAATGGACCGTTGCCCTTATTCTTGTATAGCCATGATGTTAAATTTTAATACAGGAAAATCTTTATTTAATAATCATTATTATTATTATTATTATCCTATAAAATATTAGCTAAAACAATACAATCATAAAACTTTTTTTTTTTTTTGTTCATACCAACTATAGGGCCGGACATTACAGTTAATCACCTCTGGGTATTGATTGTAATTTATAATATCCATATTATTAACATTTAGGGCCAAAGTATGAACTTAATAACTTTAGGGTCTACTTTAACAAGTTATCCATGTATAAGGGCCAAACTTAATACACCAATTAAACTAAAACGGCCAAGTGTAATTTTTTGACCAAATTATCAAACCCCAGTTCGTGGGTTAATGAAACAGCGGGCAAAACAGAGGGGGAAAAAAAATGACCGGTTTCGGCAACGCAACGTCGGGATCGATTTCTTTCATTCCAGAACATGAAATCCATAAGGAATCACTCAATATACTTTGGAGAAGGTAGGAGAGGAATTATAATACCTTTAATCCGGACGAAACGATTCCGTGGAGTCTAGTGGATTTTTCGTTTTGGCGACGAAAGATCGGTATCCTAACAGCAACTTTTGGATTGGAATAACTTGACCAAATCTCTACTGTTTTGGACGATTCTTGTGTCTAACGCGAAGATCTTGAAACGTTCTACAACTTTTGTAAAGAAGTTGAAGCCCGTAAACCATTCGAACTAGGAGAAAAATGGGAGTTTTCATAAGTCATGTTTTCTGTCTGGAACAGAAATCGGAAAATCTCACTGAACTTTGGACAGCGATAACTCTATGAATCCTTGACCGTTTTTGGTGATTCTTGGGTCGAAATCGAAGCTCTCGACGCCCTCTACAACTTTTGTGAAGGAACTTAGGCCTAAAAACGATAGCAACTAGGAGGAAACAGGCCGTGAATAGAGGGACGTGATATGGACGAAAATTGAGAGGATGTGATCCCTCTTTTCTTGTTTCTGTTTTTGCAGTGGACTAGAAGTGTTGTATTGTGAGAGAGGAGAGAGGTATTTATGGAGGATAAGCAGGGAGGTGGTGGAATGAAAGAGGAGAGAGAGATATAGTTTAGGAAGAGTTTGGAGGGGAGTAGAATATTGATTTTGGTAGGATTTTAGTTAGATAGGATAAGAGATGAGTATGGATACTTGTATATCTAAAGTATAAATATATATCCAACACAAATATGTAAATAATATCAATTATATACATAATAATGTATTTTAATTATTCCATCTAATTAATTATTGAATTAGGGATTTAACAATATAAATTTATATTAAAAAAATTGGGTCGAAATATCCGGATCGTAACATTTCATTTCTCAACCTTCTTAGTATTTTCTAAATAATTTAAGGTTCTTTTACCTTTGAAAAGTAAAATACTCCAATACAATCTTAATGGATACCAAAGAGAAGGGATCTACAAAATTCGTAATTACTTTGGGGCCGGCCACACCTCGAGTTGGTATGTCGGTATTGTATGTGTGTTTAAAGGGTTCATTATGCCTCTCCCTAGTCAGCAATTGCCTAGGTGAGTTGGTATGTGGAATTATCTTCTTGTCTTCCTTCAAAGCAGCCACACCGGACCAAGTCCAAAAAAAACTCAAGGATTGCCTTGAGAAGGAATACAACCAAACCAACTAGTTACATCGCGAATATGAAAAAGCCCTAGCTAAACCAGACAAACAAAAGAAAGCATTAGGAATCCCCCAATCGCGGCAAACTCTGAGATTATCAGGGCATTTGATCTCATGTTTCCAGGAGCTGGTACAACTCTTCACATCATCCAAAATCAGTTTTTCCACAACAGCAGAGTGATGTCCCAAATGTAGAAAAATTCGACAGTTTCATGACTTCCAAAGATGGTAAATAGACGCTGCTAAACGGAGTTTAAACAATGTATTCCCGATAGAACCTCCCTTGCTATGTAGAGATCCCCATAGAATTTAGCTGGAAGGCCACAGCATGCTCTAACCCTTAACCAAACAGAAGAAGAGAAAGGACAGTCAAAAAAACAAATGGGAATGAGATTCCACTCCCCCATGGCACAACGCACAATTACTGTCGTTTATAATCTCCCAATTATGCAACCTATCCTTGGTAGATAGCCTCCCAAGAACAGCCAGCCACAAAATGAAGGACCGCCTTGGGACATGCGTTTTTTACCATAGCATGGGCCACCAACCAGCTTCAGGGGCTTTGGATCGCAACACTTCCCAGGCTGACTTAGTAGAATACCAACCAGTAGTAGTCAGAGTCCAGATAATTGTATCTTCCCTTCCTTCATGGGGAAACAAGTCAGGAGCAATTTTATCCATGATTTCTTTGAAAATAACATTTCTCCTAGGTCATCTCCATCCCCCATTATGGACTATAGAGCTGACCTATGCACTAAGAGATCCCCCAAAATTAAAGGCCACCCTATCCCATACTTAAGGTATACAGGGCCAAGGGAATGCCAATTATCTAGCCATAGGAAATGTTGTAACTCTAGAATTACTGGAAAACCAAAATTTCGGTATAAGAGCAAGTCAACCGATAAGCCATTATGCTGCCAAATTCATGGTTTGGTAGATTCTTTGGTAACATTCAAGTTCACCCATCATTACCTTTTAATGCGTGCCGAATTTGGCACCAACTTTGGCTTGCCGAATCCTCCGCATTCTCTGAGCCATCTGATTTGCATTGAAAAGTGGTATGAGTTTAATCCAATAGTCAGGATTTGACACTACGCCAAATGGAATCAAACCAAACCAGTGCAGTAGCATTGTTATTTTTTGACTTTTTGACACTGGAGCAAGCCAAGAAATGGTTACAGGCTTACAGCAAAGTCATTTTGGCGCCATCGCGTGGACTTGCACTAAGTACTTTTGGCCATTGGTGATAGTCTGGTTTGCAGTCTTGTCTATTTTGAGTAAGCTATCAATCTATCTTTTTTGAACTCCCATGGCTGCCGTTTGGTGATCCTTCGATTGTTGTAGTAGGTTCTGTTACACAAATTCAACTCCCAGTGAGGCAGATACAAAACATCACATATAGCCACAGCTTGAAGAAGCGTTTCAGATGCCGTTGCTTCAGATTTTTAACTCATTTACATGTAAATGTTACGAGTAGTGAGATTAAAGCAAGCAGAAAGTTGTTGAAAAGCTTCATCAACGGGGATGAGTATCCATCAACAACACCGGAGGACGATCATCCGGGATCAAATCAAAGTGATATATGCAAGAACTTGAATGCCTTCTACCAATTTTCTCGTCCATATACTGTGATTGGCACTGTGAGCGTGTTCTGTCAAAGTTGCTGGGAGAAAAATAACAGGTTAAGTTTGGATGGCTGTAATCTACAGTTGATGAGATTCTGTACCCAGGAGTTAATATTTTCATTTTGGTGTTTCAAAATATCTCATTTATCAGAAACTTTTTTGCGAATTTATTAGAACCCACCATTTCTGGATTGAACTTGTATCTGCTAGCCTATCACCTTAAGTGGCTGTAAGCCATTCTGAACGTTGGAATTATGGAATCTTGAACCAATTTCTCATTCCCAGATTACTGTCATCCAAACTAAACCGTGGAGTAAGAAGATGTTTGCTTCAACTTGACATATATCATTGTACCCGCATTGTTTGATCAGCTTATAGGAATAACATCTGTCTCTCTTCTACCTTTGGAATCAACTGCTGATATTTCCATCCAATTTTTTGTGGGACTACTGAAGGTAAGTTTTAGTAGATAAATAAGACTAGTTTCACTTGATGTGAAATTTTTGTGATCATCTTCCGTTTGCATTGCAGGCATTAGTGCCGTCAATCCTAATGAACATCTATGTGGTCGGACTTAATCAGCTGTTTGATGTTGATATAGACAAGGTAATCGAAAATTTACAGTGCGATCAACATTTCGATATGATCAAATGGGCTTCACATGTTAGTAATGTTTTGCTCACTTGTAAGCTATTGCTGTATGTTTTTAGGTGAATAAACCTTATCTTCCACTAGCTTCTGGAGAATTTTCAATGGAGTTAGGATGGGCAATTGTGTCCACATTTCTTCTGATGGTTAGTAAGTCACTAAATCCTATCTTATCCCCCAGTAGATGCATCCTTAGTTTTGAGTTTTTACTTCAATAGAATTTTGCTTATGATTTGTTGGCGCCTTCATTGAGTTCGTATTTCAAGGACCAGATTTTGTAGTCTGCAAGCAACCTATGAATCGATAATACAGAAAGTTTTGTAACATAAGAAATAGTGGATTGGGATTAAACCAAACCAAGCCTTAAAGTCCCAATCAATGGGGGTCGGCTGAGGAAATATAGGCCATCTCATTTTTCTGCATCATTGATTGTTGGATTGTCTTTTCAGAGTTTCACTTTGGGAATCATGTTTCAGTCGCCGCCATTACTCTGTGCCCTTATTGTAAGTTTTCTACTGGGAAGTGCATATTCTATTGAGGTAAATTTCACATCTTTTCTTTCCTTTAACCACTCTGAGGTGCAAAAGATCTACCATATAAAAGAGCTATACCTTAGCTTTAGTATACCACTCTTTCCTCTCTCGTATGTTGAAAACTACGCTCTTTGCTTCTTAGAAAGAGTAATTGGTCTGTAAAATTCAACAAGTTGGATTTTTTCTAGCGTCTTGATCCCTGGACGATGATTGTTGTCTCGCCTTTTTTCAAACAAAATTGACACTTGGTTGCCACATGAGTTTCAGATATTTTCTCCTCTTTTCGTTCAACTAATAGTTTGCTACCTTTTTCGGTTTGTGACAATTTCAACTCCATCTGCCATTACTATTCAAGTTTTCAACTACATCTTTCAGTGGCTAATGCATATTTGAAAGTTTGATCCACCCTGGACTGAACAATAAAACAATTTCGGCACTTTGGTGATATCTTTAGTATCAATGTCTGGTCAAATTTTTTGTAGCTCCCCTTTCTCAGATGGAAAAGAAACGCATTTCTCGCTGCAACATGCATCGTGATTGTGAGGGCAATCGTCGTTCAACTGGCCTTTTTTATTCACATCCAGGTTACTTGCTAATCACCCTTTTGTAGTAAGAAAGCTTCTTTTCAAGAAACACTGGATTAACTAATAGAGGTGATAAAATATGCAGAAATATGTGCTCGGTAGACCGATAATGCTTACAAAATCATTCGCGTTTGCAGTTGCTTTCATGTGCTTGTTCTCGACTATTATTGCACTATTCAAGGTACGTCCTAGTTTATAGCATTCAGACATGTCATATGGTAAAAGCTTTCGCTTTTTGACTGTGGGTATTCGACACTCTTCTCTTTCTGGGAAAACAAAATGTACTACTTTTGTTTTCAGAAGAGATGGTCAAAATGGTTTTCTTTATGTAGAAATAACTACTGTTTTGCGTGTGAATGGTCTGGTAACAGGACATACCAGACGTGGATGGCGATAGTGTTGGGAAACGATTCCCAAAACCCAGTAATGACGCGTACAGATTAGACAACAAGAAAATATCGCAAAACCCTACAAGGCGGAATTAGGGTTTTACCTCAACTCCCTGCGAACACGAACGCTGGTTGAACTTGTTATAGCACGTCTTGCTATAAGCCACGTATATTGCTCGACTGCACCTTACGATCTTCTATCGTATTCCCTGCACGTCTGGAACACGAAACACGAACCGAGTGTGGACTCTTTCGTGATCTGTTTTCTCTCTCTAAATCTGCCTCTATCTTGTGAATAATAGAAACGTGTAACCAGACCTAGAGAGCATAACGTGTATATATAGGGCTACGATAGGGACCTAAGGAGTAATAAGTCAGGACTTCCAGTGTAAATAAGAAAACCTAATCCCACTAGGATTCTATTTCTTATATCACTAATTATAATTCACCCCACTATAGAATTATAATTGCACTCCCGTCCTTATCTCAATTATATTACGAGCTCCATGATATTAAATACTTATTAATCTCCCCACGTTAAGATTACAGATGCCCGTTGATTAAAATAAATTACTAACAATCTCCCACTTAATCAACATCTTAACTTGAGACTATTCGCTTAACTTATTCGATATGTCGGATACAAATATTGTAACGACCCGGATTTTCAACCCAATTTTTTTAGCTTACGCAAGAGGTATCATCAATCCCTATCGGGACGTGGATTCCATTAATAATTAATAGTTCTCATATACATAATGTTGCGACCCAACTCACCGAGACTATTGACCGTGTAAAGATCTCACTCTTTAATGAATCAAAGTCAACAACATTAAATATATACCTCTAATAATTATTTTTGGATTAAGAGCATAAACATTCATAATAACCATGAGGTTCCAATTGTCTTATGAAGTTAGTACAAAGACAATTACCTCAATGCGGTCTCATTCAATACATACAAAGTGTACTAGCACAATGAGTTATAACTAAACTATTTCCTGTAGTCAAGACAGACCTACTAAACATTGTACTACAGTCCTACCGATGGTGTGTCCAGTTCCATCTAAGACTGTGAACCATATCTTATATTTCACAAGAACTGATGATCCGATCTTCTGTGTGTAAGCCGAACTCTACACACCGGATCATCTACTTTGTAAAATAAAAGACGCACATGCACAACATACAATAATATTATGCAAATATTGCCCATAAAAGATTCTCATCAAAAAAGGATAAAACCGATTAATAATGACATATTAATCCATCATATAAAACATAACTTTTACATAACCTTCTAACAAACTCCCACTAAAAAACTCATACTCATACTACCATGCATCTCACTCCCATTCCCTCTACATGACTATCAAAAATCTTAGCCGGTAAACTCTTTGTAAAAGGATCTGCTAGGTTGTTCGCCGATGCAATTTTGGTCACAGCAACATCACATCTCCGTACGATCTCTCAAATCAGATGATACTTACGCTCGATGTGTTTACCCTTCTTGTGAGTCCTTGGCTCCTTCGAATTAGCAACTGCACCGCTATTGTCAAAATAGAGTGTAATGACTGATTGCACTGAAGGAACCACTTCCATATCCAACAAGAAGTTTCTGAGCCAAACAGCCTCATTGGCTGCTTCAGAAGCTGCCACATACTCAGCCTCCATGGTAGAATCAGCAATACAAGATTGCTTGATGCTCCTCTAACTTATGGCTCCACCTCCCAAAGTAAACACATATCCCGAGGTAGATTTTCTGGAATCCCTATCTGACATAAAGTCTGAGTCTGTGTACCCATGAGGTACCAAACTATCTGACTGAAACACCAACATATGATCTCTAGTTCTTTTCAGATACTTGAGAATATGTTTTACTGCCGTCCAATGTTCTTGCCCTGGATTAGACTGAAATCTGCTAACCATGCCAACGGCAAAGCAAATATCAGGTTTAGTACATAACATAGCATACATAAGGCTTCCTACTGCTGAGGCATAAGGAACTGCCTTCATTTTGTCCATCTCCTCAAGTGTTTTAGGACACTGATCCTTGGATAGGTTTATTCCATGTCTAAAAGGGAGGAACCGTTTTCCTGGAATCTTGCATGCTAAAACGGGTAAGAATGGCATCGATAGTAGCTTGTGATAAGCCCAACATCCTATTCTTGCGATTTCGTATAATTTTAATCCCTAGGATGTGACCGGCTTCTCCCAAGTCTTTCATTTCAAATTGGTCGGATAACCACACTTTCACTGAAGACAACACTCCCACATCGTTTCGGATGAGCAGGATATTATCGACATATAGTACTAGAAACACCACCACATTTCCGTTGCGCTTCTTGTATACACATGACTCATCCGAACATTGATCAAAATCAAAAGACTTGATTGCTTGATCAAAACGGATATTTCAAGATCTAGATGCCTGCTTAAGCCCATAAATAGACTTCTTGAGCTTGCACAACATGTGCTCTTGACCTTTTTCTATGAATCCATCTGGTTGCACCATATAGATACACTCATCCAAATTTCCATTAAGGAACGCGGTCTTGACATCCATTTGCCAAATCTCATAATCGAGATAAGCCACAATGGATAAGAGAATCCGGATGGACTTAAGCATGGCTACTGGTGAAAAAGTTTCCTCATAGTCAATCCCTTCTTTCTGAGTATACCCTTTCGCAACAAGCCTAGCTTTGAAGGTATGCACCTTCCCGTCCGCCCCTCTCTTCTTCTTGTAGATCCACTTGCATCCAATGGGTTTAATCCCTTCAAGTGGTTCTACAAGATCCCAGACCTGATTAGAGTACATAAACTCAATCTCTGATTTCATAGCCTTTTGCCAAAATTCCACATCTTTATCTTGAAGTGCCTCATTGTAGTTACAGGGTTCGGCATGTTGATCATCAGGGATCATTTCAAAAAATTCTCTCAAGAACGTATACCGATTGGGTAGGACAACAATCCTTCCACTACGATAAGGTACCGGTGTGTCAACAACTCTTTCTTGCAGTGTAACCTCCTGTACTATTAGTGTTGAAGAAGTCTTTGTCGGTCCCTCTCCTCTCACTTAATCTAGAATAATCTTGCTTCTAGGCTTGTGGTCTATTAAATAATCCTCTTATAAGAATCGGACATTAGTACTAATAATGACCTTCTTATCCGTAGGATTATAAAACAGTCCACCTTTCGTTCCTCTAGAGTACCCCACAAACAAGCAAACTTCTGTTCTCGATTTCAATTTATCTGCGTTCCCATTTAGCACATAGTGCTGGACTACCCCAAACCCGAACATGCTGCAGACTAGGTTTGCACCCAGTTCATAGTTTTGTGAGTGTAGATGGTACTGACTTAGATGGTACCAAGTTAACAATGTACGCTGCCGTTTCTAGTGCATGTTCCCTAAATGAAATTGGTAAATCTGAATAACTCATCATTGATCTCATCATATCTATAAGAGTCATATTCCTTCTTTCTGCTAAACCATTTTGACGTGGATACCTAGTGCTGATAACTGGGATGTAATACCTTCAGTTTACAAGTATTCCATAAACTCTCCTAGGAGGTATTTGCCACTATGATCATATCGCAGTGTCTTAAGACATTTACCTAGACGCTTCTCCGTTTTCGTCCCATACTCCATGAATTTCTCAAAGTATTCGGATTTACGGTGCATCAAATAAATGTATCCAAACATTGAGTAATTATCAACCAAAGTGATGAAATACTCAAAACCACCTCTTGCTTGGACATTCATGGGTCCACACAAATCAGAATGAACCAATTTCAACGGCTCTTTGGCTCTTTAACTTTTTGCTGATAAAAAAAACTTCTTGGTCATGTTACCTTCTAAACAGGATTCACAGACTAGAAGTTCCTCAACTTTCAATGAACCTAAAAGTCCATCTCTGACCAGTCTAGAAATCCTATTCAGATTAATATGACCAAAGCGTAAGTGCCAAAGATACGTTTGTTTCAATTTAGAAGGCTCATTTCTCTTACATGACATATTATTAGTGTTATTCAATTCATGCAGTTGCACTGTAGGAAATATAGGATTAAGAAAGAAAAGATTATCCACCAATGAACCAGAATAGATAAAACGTTTATTTAACTTAATAATCACAAAGTTACTAAAATAAACTAAATATTCATCTTTAATCAACTTAGAAACTGAAATCAAATTTCTTCTAAGTGTGAGAACATAAAGACAATCTCTCAAATTAAACTTCTATTGTTACTAAAATTTAAAATAATATTTCCTACTACAACTGCTGCCACTCTCGTAGCATTACCCATGTGCAAATAAATCTCTCCATCACTGAGTCTTCTGGTTTCTTGGAACCCATGTAATAAATTGCAAATATGATTAGTGGCTCCCGTATCTATGCACCAGGTACTGGTAGATAACACCACTAAACATGATTCAACGACTAGCGAAAAGATCTATCTTGATTATTCACTTTATTGAGATAGAATAGACATTTCTTCTTCCAGTGTTCTTACTGCTTGCAGTGAAAACACTTGCCCTTAGGCTTTTTCACTCCATCTTAAGGCGCATGAACTGCCTCCACAACCTTTTCTGAGATTTGTTCTGCTTCTTCTTGCCTTTCGACTTAGAAGTAGAAGCCTTCTCAGCCACTAACACTAAAGGTGATTTCTTTACAACCACAAGACCTTCAGCTGCTTGGAGTTCCTTAAGAAGTTCCGCCAAAGATAAATGTATTTTGTTCATAAAATAGTTCAGGCGAAATTACTTAAAACTCTCAGACTACAGTGAGTTAAGAATGAAATCGATCTGGGTTTCCCCATCAATTTCAGCTCAAAGGATCTCTAGTTCATTAAGAAGAGCTATCATCTTCAGAACATGATCTCTAATCGGGGTCCCTTCAACATGGGTGATACTCACCATTTTTATAAAATTTTGCTTCCTATTCTGTGGCATTCTCATCAGGTCTAGGAGAGCACACCTCAAACAACACAAGTTTGTGTCCTTCAGCAGTTAACACAATATTCAAATTTTTTTTCCAGTCAATATAATTCGATCTCGTAAGTTTATTTGCTTTAAGAATAATTGCAAGTGGATTGAAAAAATCCATTTTTGAATCTAAGAATCACATAACAACAATTATAAAAGGCAATAAAAAACTTGAATTTCATTTTAATATTGGTTCCCTCAACCACATGTTAAAAGAAAAACATTGGCAATCCTACACACCGTGAAGAGCATGCCTCGATGGGAAGGTCGTCTACTCTTCATCATTCGTGTAGATAGGCACAACCTTTTAATTTTACTATCTAGACCATGCCATGCAAAATTAAATAGCCAATATTGCTTCGGTCCTATAAATAATAACAGTGACTCAGATAGAGAGGATATTGTTATTTATAGCTAAGTGTATATCATTACCTAGCTTTTAAACCTATTGTTCCGTTATGAACCACCTCAGATGGAGAAGTGATCCACACAACAATTATCTTAGAGCTATCCCTTTAGGAAGTTTGTACCGATAATGCCACAATTAATTTTGTCCGATATGGAGGAAGGTTCTGAAACCAACACACAAAATTAATTATATCATCTACAGACTACGAATGAAGACCATGGGATTTATCCAAAATAAATTCCCTCTCTCACTTAGTTATTTAAAAAATTTGGGAGGATTATCAAATTTACAATTTTGCAAAAAATCGTGATCTAGGTCAAAGGCCAAATATTACCATGTTGTCACAATATGGTAAAACTATCATATATGCAAACAATATGGAAACACAAATAATAAAGAAACACAAGATAAAGAATCCAGCTATTATGGTCAAAGATGCAATCCTTGAGCAACAAGGAATCGTTCCAAACTTGAAATCCTTACGCAATAAGGAGTCCTTCCAAACTTGAAATCCATGAGCAATCCTTCCAAATTTGAAATCCTTTAGCAATACTTGTGTGGAAGACTTAGATAGTTTGAATCAATCAAGAAAACCAAAATCCAACCATACTTAAACAAGAAAATTCGGATTAGATAATTCCCGCGTAAACTGCACAGCCTTCAGTATTTTGGTTATATCTTCCTCATCCGACCTCCGATTGAAGTGATTCAAATTGGGTTGGATTCGAAATTCAATTATCTACAACTTTCGTGAAGAACAGATTATCTAATTCCAACGTTTACTGGGTCGAAATAGCCCTGCAATCAGACCCTACGAATCTAAAAAAAATCTGTTGCGAGGGCAACAACTTGTATCTTCTGTATCTCCCATCTTCGATCTCTGAATAACCATCGAATGCTATTACAATCGAAGAAACATACATACATCGATCTTATGCTCCATTAGAGTTCACATGCTATGTTAATTATTACAACCACGAAAAATAATCATGGTACCCAATAAATAACAATAACCACACAAAAATTATCGTGAGATCCAATCACACAAAATTAACAAAAAAAAATTATGTGACCATAATAGCTGGGTAAGAATACTGCAAAACAAGGATTAGCACAGTTCTACGTTCTACCCTCTATAACCCACGGACAACATGGCATGTTTAATCCATACGCGTGATTACAGCCTGCTCTGATACCACTATTGGGAAACAATTCCCAGAACCCAGTAATGACGCGTACAGATTAAACAACAAGAAAATATCGCAAAACCCTATAAGGCGGAATTAGGATTTTACCTCAACTCCCTGCGAACACGAACGCTGGTTGAACTTGTTATAGCACGTCTTGCTATAAGCCACGTATATTGCTCGACTGCACTTTACGATCTTCTATCGTATTCCCTGCACGTCTGGAACACGAACCGAGTGTGGACTCTTTCGTAATCTGTTTTCTCTCTCTAAATCTGCCTCTATCTTGTGAATAATAGAAACGTGTAACCAGACCTAGAGAGCATAACGTGTATATATAGGGTTACGATAGGGACCTAAAGAGTAATAAGTCAGGGCTTCCAGTGTAAATAAGAAAACCTAATCCCACTAGGATTCTATTTCTTATGTCACTAATTATAATTCACTCAACTACAAAATTATAATTGCACTCCCGTCCTTATCTCAATTATATTACGAGCTCCATGATATTAAATACTTATTAATCTCCCCACGTTAAGATTACAGATGCCCGTTGATTAAAATAAATTACTAACAGATAGAGACCATGGAATTCAATCATTCAGTGTCGGACTAGGGCAAGAAAAAGTTAGCAAAACAAATCCTTTCTATTTCCTTTACCTTCGTCGCTTTAATGGTTTCCTACAAATACCTGTTTTCAGAGGAGCTAATAAATACATTGATTTGTGAAGAAACAATTACCTATTTTGCACTTGAATGGTCTGATAACAGGACGTACCTGACGTGGAAGGCGATAGAGACAATGGAGTTCAATCAGTCTGTGTCCTTGCAGGGAAAGAGAAAGTCAGCAAAACAAATACATTCTATTTCCTTGCTTTTTTGCTCAACGGTTGCCAAGAAATGAGTGCAGAATGAGAAAATTTTGGATATTTAAAAAATTGTTCTGAACTCGGAAACATGATTGTTCGGCGAAAGCCTTGAAAATGGTTCTCCCTTTTATTCCTCGCACAGATTCTTTTAGCAACAGAATAAATCATTTTCTCACGGGTTCTTTTTCTGGTATGGAAAGGTATTTTGGCTTGGCATTAGCATGCTATTGATGGGATATGGATCTGCAATGGTGGTTGGAGCTTCTTCTTCCTGCTTTACCAACAAGCTTGTCACCGTATGTCATATAACTCAACCAAAACCATGCAATTTGTCAAATGTGCTGCATTTTACTGCATGCTTATACGGCCTTTTAAGGACCTCCTTAAAAAGCTTGAGGCCGTATAGGCCATTAGATTTTGATCCCTGTGTGTGTGTGTGTGTGTCTTTCGTAATTGTTTGTGCAGATCAAAATCAACCTGTTTTGAATAACCCGAGTTGTGGCTCTTTTCAGGTATTAGGCCACGCTGCACTGGCTTCATCTCTTTGGCTCCGAGCTCAATCTGTCGATCTTGACAGCAAAGAATCGACTTCTTCACTTTACATGTTCATATGGAAGGCAAGTGAATAACATCTTTATGGGTCAAGCAAAGAGTTTAGCCATTTGATCTAGTAAATTGTGAACCCAAATCATCCCCTGAAGTTGAACCCACTCTTTCGCTCTTGATACCGTTTCTCATACCCTCTATCTCGCGCTATAAAAACTGTCCCCGCTCTGACTTGAACCTCCTCCAAAACTTTCTACTTATAGAGAGCTTACTTCATCAGGTCAAAATGACGTCGTGGAATGCCCCTGCCCTTCGTTTCATTTCTCACAACCTAAAAAAGTTCAAAGACAACAAAGAAAGGGGATCCTTGAATAATTTTGGCATGCCAAAAAAATGCTTATTTTCTATTAGAAGTTTAATTTTTATATTCCAAGAGCTGCTCCCAAAATGAGAGATAATTAAGTGTTTCGTCAGTTATATGCTGCTATCGACTTTGTTTCTGAGCATCACTTGTCAGTTTGATGCTAAAACATGTCACTTATCCGGTTTTGCAGCTATACTATGCCGAGTACCTTCTTATTCATTTCGTACGTTGAAAGAATCTGTTTCTTTGGACACCTATAGCCAACGCCGATTTTCCATTGTTTGTCTCAGTCCAATGCCACTCTGTAGTTCTGGAAGACATTACTGTTGTTATGTGCAGAAACATGTTTTTAACTTTGAAAGGTGCAAGGTGAAAACAACGAGTAGTATTTTCTCCCAATGCATTTCTCATGGTGTTGGGGAAATCTAATGTTGAAGCCGGTGGGGCGACCCTCTGATACTCTGAAGTTGGAAGTTGTAATTGTACCCAAATACAATGTCGAATTGTTGTCAGTCTTGAACTATTGAAACTTTGTCACAAAGTTTCGACATAGGAGCAAGTACACCCCCCGAGCCATTTTGGTTGCAAAAGCCATAGTTTGGTATACATTTTGGCGAAATTCAAGTTCACCCGTTGCTATCTTTCGCCGCCAAAAAATGGAGAAGCCAACAGATTTGCCAATTCTCACATGTTATCCAAGCCAACTGATGTGCATTGAAATGAGTTGAATTTAATCCACTCTCGTCGATTTGTGACCATGCCAAAATTGAACCAAACCGGTTCAGCAACATTGCTACTTATTTTGGTCTTTTCACACTGTGACAAGTAAAAATAAATTGGTTTTAGCAAAGTCATTTTGGCACCATCGAGTGGATTTGCTCTATGTATTTTGGCACCATCGAGTTTAAACTTCCAAGCTGGTGTATCATTTTCCGTGTGCCATTGTTTTTTTTTTTTTTAAAAAAAAACAAACAACAATCTCATGCTCATATAGAACAAAAAAACTACTCGGAGGCTACAAACGCCCAAATTCTGAAGCCCTCCATTGGGTACGCAGATCTCAACAATCCGGTTATCCATGTGGATTGGGTACGCGATTGTTGAAAATAGATTGTTTTAGCTGGTTGGCGGTTTTAGGGGAAAACAATTAGTGCTATTGCAATAGGTCGGGCGGTAGCCGAAAATGGCAATTAATACAATTAGCCAAGTTGGGAGTGCAAACCTTAATTAAAACAAGAGCTCCCTGGTTTAAAACCAGGAGCTTTGTTTTGGCAAATAACCTTTTGTTTTGGCAAATTTATTTAAAAGTTTGTCTTGCTTAAATTATGAAGCTAAAATACCATGTTTAATCTTTTTACCAGTAGCAGCAAAAAAAAAAAAAAAAAATTGTTTTTTTTACCGTATATTAGCCGTCTCATCTATATTGAAGTTTTTAAAAAAAAAAAAAAAAGAACTAGGCCCTATTTTAAAATTCGTTTTACACCTCTAAAATATCAGGACCGGTTCTGTGGGTACGCCATTCTTGAAAATGGGTTGTTTTAGCCGGTAGGCTGGTTTTAGGGGAAAACAATTAGTACTACTGCAATTGGTTGGCGGTAGCCAAAAAACGGCAAGTATTACTGCAATTAGTGGACTTCTATTCCTCTCTCTCTCTCTCTCTCTCTCTCTCTCTAGCGTATCTACAGTTGCAATTAAGATTGTCACATACAACTTGTAAAAAGACTTCTTATTCTCAATCTTTTTTTAACCTTTGTTCTTTCATTCTCTCGTCTTTTTATTTTGGGAACCCACACAACAATAGATATCAAACTTCAAATTTTAGAAGTAGGACCCACGACATTTAATAAGTAGGAGTTTGCGGGTCTCGTCCTTGAAAATAATACTCCAACAGCCACTATTATACGACAAAAAATAGACTCCTAGGAAGTTTTAACGGCGATTAATTAAAAATTAATGGGAAAAAATCATTAAAAAGCACCCATAAAAATTGATCGTCGAGACGATGGCGGCCAACCATAATATTTACGGAATAATTTGTGCCAACGAAATGATAGTGATGGTGTTGGACAAAAGAAGAAATATGTCAAATATGATAGAAGCCGGTCACGCGGATGAGAGAAGATTTAAACCGGTCCTCAAGAGGTCGAAATAGTGCAAAAATAATGATAATAGATTATAAGGCAACAAACATTTCAAAACGTGATGGCGGCGACTCACGTTTGTAGCTGATGAGGTTTACAATTTTGATGTACAAAGATAATACATATCAACTAATATTAATTGCGCATAAATAGATAATAGTGATCACCTAATCATAATCATAATTCAATAATCATGTATGTGATACTTTTTATCAAAAGCTATTAGGCTCCGTTTGTTTCGATATAAAATGTTTTTTTTTTTAAACAAAATTCAAACTTTTATTTTCTGGTATTTGTTTGGCACTTGAAAATATTTTTAGAAATTGACAAAATAGTGTAGAGAGAGAGATGAGGGCTTAATCGGTGGAGAGATTTGAGAATATTGGAATTGAATGCGGGTCAAGACCGACAATTGAGAAGACTGGGCAGTGAAAATTGCAGTAGAGGGCAGCGAGTTCATTTCGGAAAATAGGTAGCTATTTCATTTCGGGAAATAACTTACGGAAGATTTAAGGGTAAGTCATTTTCATCCAATTAATGAAAAATATTTTACATGTAAAATGTTTTTCTCATTTTTTACACAATCAAATATCAAAAAATAGATAAAATATTTTACGCCCAAACAAACGGAGCCTTAATGATTAGTTTTAAGTAATATGACGATCGATATTGAGCATGTGCCCCCAGTGGTAGTAAAGTGTTAGAGGGCGCTACACTTATACATAGTGAAGTTATAAGAAATAGAGTGTTGTGAAATATAAGTAAAGCAGCAACAGCTAGACCCCTAATCATTGCCTTTTCTTCATTCTTAACTACCTTCATGTTAGTGGCGGATGCAGGATTCTTGACGTGGGAGGGACCAAATCACTCATATTCGTAAATTAACAACAAAATATCGTTCTCATATAGCATAACACAATTTTGAGGGGGGTTTTCTTCATAATTTTTACATACAAAATCTAAAATATAATAAAAATATTGCGATAATTGAGGAGTTTACGAGGATTCGGGCCTCCGCTTGCACCCCTGTGTCCGCCTCTGCTTCATGTCATAATCCTTATACCTAGCTATCTAGTATCTTCATTCTTAATCACATTTCATGGCATTGTCATGAAACAACATGCATGACATCATCATGTTAAGGTCTAATGTATATAAATGCGCATATGTTACTGCTTGTTCTTTTTGTGTGTGTGCGTGTATGAGAGAGAGAGAGAGAGAGAGAGAGAGAGAGAGAGAGCCATGCTTCAGTCATATACATGTTCATTCGTCCCCCATGTGAAATCCTCTCTCCAAAATCAAGGTGTACTAATTTCATCCCATATTTTCATTAATGATTTTGTTCTAATTTTGTTGTACTAATTTCTTCAGGAATTTTTGGTTCTTTCCAATTTCCATATATAAGTTCTACAAGGAGTTGTAATTTTGAGTTGTCTGGTTGGAACAAACGTTTCGCTTTTCTCTGAATCATGCTCTAGTGTTTCTAACCGCTAACGGTACCAAAAAAACGTAGTACTCGTGTTATGCACGAAAAGAATGAAAAAATATTGTGTTATGTTTAATACTCCAATACTTATTCCTCAGTGATTTACAATTTAATATTATACGTCAAACCTTTCGTAAGAGAGAGTTTTCAAGTTTTTTTTGACCTTTTTTTTTTGGTTCGGTTTTGTTTTTTTATCTCAATGATCCTTCTTCTACCGGCCAGTTGCATGGTAATTTTAATACTACCTCTGTCAGTGTTTGTTTGTTTGTTCACTTCCAATATTTCACACCCTTCAAAAAATTGTACATATCTTTCAATACAAATCTCCAAAAATATATAATATTGATCTTACTTGATAGATCTCAATTAATTCTACTATACGAATTCTTTAAAATCATGAAATCTTATTGTAAATTGAAAGATATAAACAATTTTAGACTTTACACAGATGCCGAAAATGAACCAACAAATACGGACGAAGGGAGTACTCATGAATTCATATTATTTGGCAACTCCTAATTTCAATCTTGGAGATGGAGAAATACTAACTCAGTTTCCCTTTTTTTGTTGACCTTCTTTTTGTTCTTCTTAATCTTCATCCCTTTTATTGTCTTCTCAACAACAGTCGACTCAATGTATTGATTTAGTATCCATAACATTAACTACTCTCTTTTCTTTTTTCTTTTTCTTTTTTTTTATCTTTGTTTAGTTTGTGAAATTATGGTCAACTTTCTTTAAAGAAAGTTACCATGTTGCATGTTCTTCTATGAAATTTTTTTGTTGACTCATGCACAAGTAATTTTCAATTCGAACATATCGTATGGTTCTATTGATTGCTAGGGATGAAACAAGAAGAATATCTCTCTAAAAAGATCATGTTATCGTTGAACGTCTAATATATTAGCCTGCAAAATTAAAGCCTACACTCGAACCTATCGATAAAAAATTGGGAAAAAAAAAATAAAGAAAGAAAACAAACTATCAATGTCAGTATGGTGTTTTGTCTTCTCTCTCAATAACGGTCAACTCAATGTTCATTGCCTACGTACAGTATTAATGTATTGATTTAATATCCACAACATTAATTACTTTTTTTTCTTTGTTTAGTTTGTGAAAATATGGTTAACTATGTCGTAAGTTCTTCTATGAAAATTTTTGTTGACCGTAACACTCAAGATTTTTCAAAGCGAATCCATGTTGACTTGAACAAGTAATTTTCAATTCGATTCAAGATTCCAACAAAAGATCATGTCATTTGATTCTATCAATAGGGACGAAATAAGAAGAATACCTCTTAACAATGGACGTACTTTGTTAAATGCATGCGATTTGATTTTTCTTTAGGATGTCAAATAATTTTCATCTCTCATCTTTGGGGACATGCCAACATCCCTCTCCTTCCTCAGGCTCTCTGCCTCTGTTCAAGCCACCCAGCCCCCAGGAGAGGCATTCTCTTGGTTTTTAAGGTTTCGTGGCCCTCATGACTTTCGCAGACCTTCCGCGGAGTCATTTCTTCCGCTAGTGTCACGCTGGTACCCTATGTGGGGCGATGTCCACATGGGTTTTACCGTTGTGCCACGTGTTTAATACTGTTTTGCCTCAAAATATGAAAACTCGTGAGAGCAGTCGTAATTCTATATATATTTTTATATTTTGGTCACACTATGCATACAAAAATATGAGATCATGTGTGTAAATTGTTGGTCAACAGAACTATTCAAATCAACGAAATTAATTTTCTGACATCCTCCTACTATAAAATTTTGAAGCCACCACAGTCAGTGGGCCAGTGGCAACAGCTGGACCGCTTGAACCATTATTCTTAATCAATAATCACCTTTGAATATTACATCATCCTTAATCCTTTTGATCTTCATCGTTCTATTCTCTTTGAGAATATTTGATCACCTCTCATGCATGTGACATCGTTATGGTAAGGGGTCTTTTATATATAAATTCGCATATATATGAGATAGACTTATTCACGGTTCGGAGTCGCTCTAAACAAGTTGTTCATAGAGGCGCGCAAGCTCTGGTGTCCATTTCGGTTTTGGACGGTCCGGATTTAAATGAAACTCTTTAAGAGAAGAGTTTATGAAGAGTTGGTACTTTTCCCTGAAAAAGTTTCATTAACATCCGGACCATCCAAAACACTCTTGAATAGTCGTGATTCACTTACGTAACCATAAACAAACTGTTCACGAAACCCTCCGTTAAAAAGGATTTTCTCTGCACATATATGTTACTTCTTGTTCTTTCGCTGTGCGTTTAATTGTGTGTGAGAGAGAGAACCATGGTTCAGCCATATATATGTTCATTCGTCCCCCATGTGAAATCCTCTCTACAAAATCAAGGTGTAGTTTCCCCAACTAATTTCATCCTATCTTTCTATATTTTTCTCATTCAAGAATTCTTAGAGCCCGTTCGGTTGGGTATTTTAGTTTTGGATTTATAATCTTTTGAGTATTTTCTCTTGGGTATTTTAGTTTTGGATTTATAATCTTTTGAGTATTTTCTCTCTCCTAATCTTCGTTCTCCCATATATATAATATCCCAAAAATACGAGTCCTAAATCTGTAAAAATCATTCCAAGAAACAACCTTCGTCACCAAACACTTTATCGCCGGATTCTTCAACACAATCGGATCGGAAAAGAAAATTGCGAGTTCATGCTTTTTCTTCTAGCAAGAAAACAAAGGAGGAGTGATTCTAGAAATCCCAAAAAAGAACTCTTAGTTGTCACCGAATACTTTTAGTAATAACTCTGTAACACATATATTTTTTTTTTTTTTTTGTCAATAAACACTTTAGTGACTAGTTTTTGGTGTTTAGCGTCTAAATTTCATTGCCTCTTAAAATTGAATTTCTCCGGATAAAATGATGGAAAAAGTATAATCAATTTTGGTTGTTAGAATTTTGAGATAAAAATGCTTTATGGGTTTGCATATTTTTTTCGTCTTTAGTCAATTTTTTAACGATTTAACAAATTTTTTGACTTTTCAAGTTTTCAAGTAGAAGTACGCTATATACATTCGAAAAGTAAAAAAACATGTGAAAATTTTGATTTAAAAAAATACTAAAGACGAAAAAAAAAACACGGATGATGAAACGGTCAAAAATTTTAGAGAGAATATTTCTGAGATGGAAACCAAACAAAGTGGGCCCCCAAGATCCTTTTTTTTTTTTTCATTTCTCAACCTTTCTAGTATTTTCTAAATAATTTAAGGTTCTTTTTACCTTTTTGGGAAAGCAAAATACTCCAATACAATTCATAATGGATACCAAAGAGAAGGAACCCGTAAAATTCGTAATTTCTTTGGGGCCTAAAAGCGGCCACACCTCGAGCTTTCAACTTAAGGGCCCCTAAGAAAAACCCGTCCCAAACCTGACCCATTGCTAATGCTACATACAAGGGAGCAGTTATAGTAGAAGACATATACGCATGCAACTGAATTTGAAACTCCAAGCAGAGAATCCGCTGATACATAAACAGGGATTAGCCAAGTGTTGAATTCATTGGCAAGTGCCAATTTGAAACCCAAAGCAATGCCTACCTGCCATGCATGTACGTATTCACATACATCTTAATTCCGTCTCTGTGTGTGTGTGTGTGTGAGAGAGAGAGAGAGAGAGAGACAGAGAGAGAGAGAGAGAGAGAGAGAGAGATGCTTCAACCATGTTCATTCGTCCTCCCTCTGAAATCCTCTGTCCAAGATAAAGGTGTGTTTTTTCCCGAAAATTTTTCCGTTTATCGGTTATTCTCAATTGTACCGGCACAACCTCTAATGGTACCCTATACGTTGTCGAATTTTTTATTTTTTATTTTTTGAGGAAGACGAATTTTATAAAGGGACCAAGTCCCAAAAAAAACTCGAGGATTGCCTTGAGGAGGAATACAACCAAACCAACTAGTTGCATCGCGAATATGGAAAAACTGCATTAGGAATCCCCCAATCGCGGCAAGCTCTGAGATTATCAGGGCATTTGATCTCATGTTTCCAGGAGCTGGTACAACTCTTCACATCATCCAAAATCAGTTTTTTCCACAATAGCAGAGTCATGTCCAGAACGTAGAAAAATTCGACAGTTTCGTGACTTCCAAAGATGGTAAATAGACGCTGCTAAACCGAGTTTAAACAATGTATTCCTGGTTGAACCTCTCTTGCTGTGTGGAGATCTCCACAGAATTTAGCTGGAAGGCCACAGCATGCTCTAACCCGTAACCAAACGGAAGAAGAGAAAGGACAGGTAAAAAAAAAAACATAAGGGAATGAGATTCCACTCCCCCACGGCACAACACACAGTTACTGTCGTTTATAATTCCCCAATTATGCAACCTATCCTTGGTAGATAGCCTCCCAAGAACACCCAGCCACAAAATGAAGGTCCGCCTTGGGACATGCTTTTTGTACTAGCATGGGCCACCAACCAACTTCAGGGGCTTTGGATCGCAACGCTTCCCAGGCTGACTTAGTAGAATACCAACCAGTAGTAGTCAGAGTCCAGATAACTTTATCTTCTCTTCCTTCATGGGGAGACAAGTCAGGAGCAGTTTTATCCATGATTTCTTTGACAATAACATTTCTGTTCCTAGGCCATCTCCATCCCCCATTATGGACTATAGAGCTGACCTTTGCACTAAGGGATCCTCCTAAATTAAAGGCCACCCTATCCCATACTTAAGGTACAAAAGGCCAAGGGAATGCCAATTATCTAGCCATAGGAAATGTTGCAACTCTAGAATTACTGGAAAACAAAAATTTTGGTGTGCGAGCAAGTCAGCAGATGAGCCATTATGCTGCCAAAGTCTTGGTTTGGTAGATTCTTTGGTGACATTCAAGTTCACCCATCATTTCCTTTTACTGCGTCAAATTTGGCACCAACTTTGGCTTGCCGAATCCCCCTCATTCTCTGAGCCAACTGATTTGCATTGAAAAGTGGTATGAGTTTAATCCAATAGTCAGGATTTGACAATACGCCAAATGGAATCAAACCAAACCAAACCAGTGGAGTAGCATTGTTAATTTTTGACTTTTTGACAATGGAGCAAGCCAAGAAATGGTTACAGGCTTACAGCAAAGTCATTTTGGCACCATTGGGTGGACTTGCTCTAAGTACTTTGGCCATTGGTGATAGTCTGGTTTGTAGTCTTGTCTATTTTGAGTAAGCTATCAATCTTGTTGTCTTCTATCTTTTTTGAACTCCCATGGCTGCCGTTTGGTGATCCTTCGATTGTTGTAGTAGGTTCTGTTACACAAATTCAACTCCCAGTGAGGCAGATACAAAAGATTACATATAGCCACAGCTTGAAGAAGCGTTTCAGATGCCGTTGCTTCAGATTTTTAACTCATTTACATGTAAATGTTACGAGTAGTGAGATTAAAGCAAGCAGAAAGTTGTTGGAAAGCTTCATCTCAGGAGATGAGTATCCATCAACAACACCGAAGGACGATCATCCGGAATCAAATCAAATTGATATATCCAAGAACTTGAACGCCTTCTACCAATTTTCTCGTCCACATACTGTGATTGGCACTGTAAGTATGTTCTGTCAAAGTTGCTGGGAGAAAAACAACAGGTTAAGTTTGGATGGCTGTAATCTACAGTTGATGAGATTCTGTACCCAGGAGTTAATATTTTCATTTTGGTGTTAAAATATCTCATTTATCAGAAACTTTTTTGCGAATTTATTAGAACCCACCATTTCTGGATTGAACTGGTATCTGCTAGCCTATCAACTTAAGTGGCTGTAATCCGTTCTGAACGTTGGAATTATGGAATCTTGAACCAATTTCTCATTCCCAGATTACTGTCATCCGAACTAAACCGTGGAGTAAGAAGATGTTTGCTTCAACTTGACTTATATCATTGTATCCGCATTGTTTGATCAGCTTATAGGAATAACATCTGTCTCTCTTCTACCTTTGGAATCAACTGCTGATATTTCCGTCCAATTGTTTGTGGGACTACTGAAGGTAACCTTTAGTAGATAAATAAGACTAGTTTCACTTGATGTGAAATTTTTGTGATCGTCTTCCGTTTACATTGCAGGCATTAGTGCCATCAATCCTAATGAACATTTATGTGGTCGGACTTAATCAGCTGTTTGATGTTGATATAGACAAGGTAATCGAAAATTTTCAGTGCGATCAACATTTCAATATGATCAAATGGGCTTCACATGTTAGTAATGTTTGCTTGCTTGTAAGCTATTGCTGTATGTTTTTAGGTGAATAAACCTTATCTTCCACTAGCTTCTGGAGAATTTTCAATGGAGTTAGGATGGGCAATTGTGTCCACATTTCTTCTAATGGTTAGTAAGTCACTAAATCCTATCCTATCCCCTAGTAGATGCATCCTTAGTTTTGAGTTTTTACTTCAATAGAATTTTGCATTTTTGCTTATTATTTGTTGGCGCCTTCATTGAGTTTGTATTTCACGGATCAGATTTTGTAGTCTGCAAGCAACCTATGAATCGATAATACATAAATTTTTGTAACATATGAAATAGTGGATTGGGATTAAACGAAACCAAGCCTTAAAGTCCCAATCAATGGGGGTTGGCTGGGGAAATATAGGCCATCTCATTTTTCTGCATCATTGATTGTTGGATTGTCTTTTCAGAGTTTCACTTTGGGAATCATGTTTCAGTCGCCGCCATTACTCTGTGCCCTTATTGTAAGTTTTCTACTGGGAAGTGCATATTCTATTGAGGTAAATTTCACATCTTTTCTTTCCTTTAACTACTCTGAGGTGCAAAAGATCTACCATATAAAAGAGCTATACCTTAACTTTAGTATACCACTCTTTCCTCTCTCGTATGTTGAAAACTACGCTCTTTGCTTCTTAGAAAGAGTAATTGGTCTGTAAAATTCAACAAGTTGGATTTTTTCTAGCATCTTGATCCCTGGACGATGATTGTTGTCACGCCTTTTTTCAAACAAAATTGACTCTTGGTTGCCACAGTTGTTTCTGACATTTTCTCCTCTTTTCGTTCAACTAATAGTTTGCTACCTTTTTCTGCTCTGTGCTATACGATCTTGGGTGAAGTAATGCATCAACAGATAGATTTCATCCTGGGATTTGGTTAGTGTCAATTTCAACTCCATCTGCCACGACTATTCAAGTTTTCAATTACATCTTTCAGTGGCTAATACATATTTGAAAGTTTGATCCACCTTGGACTGAACAATAAAACAATTTTGGCACTTTGGTGATATCTTTAGTCTTCCTAAAATGGCTGTGCACTTTTTCACAAAATTACAAAAAAGAGCGCTTCCCACAATCCACATACGCTTCATCTCCTACTGCTTCTACAGATCAGAGGGTGACGTGGCAAACTGGGTTCGTACATAATGTGAAAAAAGGATCGTGTGGAAAAAGCGTGAGCCATCACTCGAATGCTAGAAAAATGCACGATAAAATGCGACATGCATGTTCTCGCATGATCAAAGAACTATAGTCTTGATATAGGTCTTCCATTTGGCTGTCTAATTTGTGTGCATGGTCAGATACATTCAGGTTATTTACCAGGACCTATCAACTACATAACCTCGAGAAATTGCGTTCCTCTATATGATAAGAGTATCAATGTCTGGTCAAATTTTTTGTAGCTCCCCTTTCTCAGATGGAAAAGAAACGCATTTCTCGCTGCAACATGCATCTTGATTGTGAGGGCAGTCGTCGTTCAACTGGCCTTTTTCATTCACATCCAGGTTACTTGCTAATCACCCTTTTGTAGTAAGAAAACTTCTTTTCAAGAAACACTGGATTAACTAATAGAGGTGATAAAATATGCAGAAATATGTGCTCGGTAGACCGATAATGCTTACAAAATCATTCGCGTTTGCAGTTGCTTTCATGTGCTTGTTCTCGACTATTATTGCACTATTCAAGGTACGTCCTGGTTCATAACATTCAGACATGTCATATGGTAAAAGCTTTCGCTTTTTGACTGTGGGGATTCAACACTCTTCTCTTTCTGGGAAAACAAAATGTACTACTTCTGTTTTCAGAAGAGATTGTCAAAATGGTTTTCTTTATGTAGAAATAACTACTGTTTTGCGTTTGAATGGTCTGGTAACAGGACATACCAGATGTGGATGGCGATAGAGACTATGGAATTCAATCATTCAGTGTCAGACTAGGGCAAGAAAAAGTTAGCAAAACAAATCCTTTCTATTTCCTTTACCTTCGTCGCTTTAATGGTTTCCTACAAATGAGAGCAGATGTAAAATCTTGGACTTTTCAGAAATGATTCTGAACTTCGGGATTGTTCGGTGAAACCCATAAAAATGAATTTCAAGCCCCTCTCCGATCTATTTCTCTCACCCAAGGTTTTGGCAACCAAATATAGCATTTCCTCACAAGTTATTTGTGGTTTTTCTAGGTATTTTGGCTTTGCATTAGCTTGCTATTGATAGGATATGGATCTGCAATGGCAATTGGAGCTTCTTCTTCCTTCTTAGCCAGCAAGCTTATCACTGTACGTCATATAATTCCACCATAACCATGCAAGTTGTCCAATGTGCTGCATTTTACTGCATGCTTATACGGCCTTTTAAGGACCTCCTTAAAAAGCTTGAGGCCGTAGGCCATTAGATTTTGTTCCCTGTGTGTGTGTCTTTCGTAATTGTTTGTGTAGATCGATATCATCCTGTTTTGAATAACCCGAGTTGTAGCTCTTTTGAAGGGTTGTAACTTGTGTTGACGCAATTGTTTCAGGTATTAGGCCACTGTGCACTAGCTTCATCTCTTTGGCTCCGAGCTCGATCTGTTGATCTTGACAGCAAAGAATCGATAACTTCACTTTACATGTTCATATGGAAGGCAAGTGAACGACATCTTTATTGGTTAAGCCAAGAGATTTTAGTGATAAAATATTGTTGAACCAAGCCACTTTTTAGGCTGCATTTGCTTTCGATAGTATTTGCATATGCATAAGCCCTTGGGCTTTGCTCCGACTTGGGATTGGTCCCTCGGAGGATAGTCAAGGTGCGCTTAAGGCTTAAGCTGACCCCGACATCCTGAGATTTCCCAAAAAAGAAAAATTAAACTGTCTGTCGCTAGACACTTGCCCCAAGACCCTATGGAGTCCACAGGAAGTTGGGGTTGAATGGAAATCCTGCTTCAATCCTCTCTAATTCCAGCATCTTAGATACGTTGTGATTAGCGAATATCCCAATTCTTCAAGATGGGAGTTGAAAACTGGTGAAGAAAAATCATGAACTTTGCCATCCGAAACGTTGTTTCTTCCTCACCATTAATATTCCAGTTGGACCTACTGTCATGTGCCCGAAATGCAGAGGAAGATCAAAGTTGGCTTGATGGCACGATATTAAAACATGGGCCTAGGAAAACATAACCTCAACAGAGATCATTTTTGCTGGATTGGCGGACAACCGCCTATAGATAGGCTAATGATCACTAATGACTTCCGTGTGAAATGACTTGAAAAAATTTTATGCTCTCAAATTCTTTGCTGCCGCTGAAATATTTATTTTTCCATTAGCTTCAAGTGTCACGAGCCAATCGCAAAGGAGTTTGCAGTGAGCCGGATGCTAATTTGGCACTCGAGTTTGATTTCATTCTAAAGCATTTTGCTTACTGTTTTGCAGCTATTCTACGCGGAATACCTTCTTATTCCTTTCATCCGTTGAGAGAGTCTGTTTCTTCGGACGCCCAAAGCTGACCCCCGATGCTTGATGTTTAGGGCTGATTTGTGTCAATTTGTTTGATGTTGATCGCAACTCGTACCGCAGTTTTGTTGGACACTGATGTTGTATGAATACAAAAACATCTTTTTTTGGCTTCAGTTTCGAAGGCAGGATATATAGGATGGCTTCTGAGTGCTAGGCCAAGAGTAGTACGTGCTTTGTTTACCAGAATTAGTTGATGATATAAGACTTTGTTTACGCTAATGCTATACGTGGGTATTGTGTCTATATGGAAAGTAAATAAGAATGTCATACGTGGTAAGATTTCGTGGGATAGAATCAGAAAGGAAAACATTCATGGAATGGCAATAACTAATAAGGGTGGCACCGACAAAAATAGGATGAGAGAAAATAGATTGAGGTGGTACGGGCATGGCAATCGTAGTTCGACCAATGCGGTAGTTAGAGGCAATCGTAGTTCGACCAATGCGGTAGTTAGAGTCGGTAGTTCCAAATGATCTTGGCGCTTTGGAATATAACAAAATATGATATCCTCAATAGAGCAATGCAAAAAAATGGAGAATTCATGTGGCCAATCTCAATTAACTTGGACGTTAGGCTCTCTTCCAGTTGCATATGGAAATTAAATGAAAAGGAAAAACTGAGAAAAGAAAGAGAAGTGGGAAAGCTAAATTCTTTTCTATCTCTTTATTGGGTTACCAAAAAACTAGGACAATTTGATTAGTAGTAGAACAAAAACAAGGTAACTCCAAGGGGATTGCCCTGGTGGTTAAGGTTGAGACTTAAGGGTTTGCTCTCTTTTAAGATCTCAAATTTAAACACGTGAGTCGAGACGTATGCTACCCAAACACGCGAGTTATAAAAAGACCAAAAACAAGGATGCATGTATATTCATTTTGCCATTTTCATCTCGACAAATCCAAGACTCGAAATGATCTACTGTTAAACTGCCAGAGTTTCCTCTTGCTTGAATTAGTGGAATGATGTGAATCAATTAGTTGAATTTGTCTGTCAAAATACAATATAGTTGAATTGCATGGTGAGATACTGAGATTCACCATCCACATAGTAATTTGTATGCAAGAGTTACGTTAATATCCTGTCCGGTTCGGATTTTGAATGAGGTTTTCAGAGTAATTAAAGGTGATGTATTGTGAGATAATAACCTTAAAAATAAGAACTATAGCGGAACGAGATCTTATTCTTTTAACAAATTCTATTACCAATATTTACAATCACTGAAAGCTCCATGAAATAGCGAAATTCATATGTGGCTCGGAACATCGATCATAGTACATTGGATAGGAAACGACTTGCCCGCATTCATTTTTGGACCGCAGAGGGCAGTTCGCGTGATGCAGCCGACCAAAAGCATTTTAAATGAATCACATTTGCTGAAACTACCCTACAGGTAAGATGATACTTTCTCGAATTTGGATCATCGATTGTCGATATGAACTATCATGATTGAACTGCATTGTTGCACTGTCTTCTCTGCAGTTGAACTTGGATCCTATTGGGCCTAGTTTCTTTGGGAATGGATTGGGCCCTTTACGCAGAGTATGCGGTTTCATCCTCACTGAGATATGTGGGCTGCGGCCCAATTCTGTACCAAGGTTGACCTAAATCGTTTAGACTATATATAAAAACGCTGCATTTCACAACTTGAGCTTCTTCCACTAGGGTTTTCTCACTTCTCTCTCTCCCCGCAGCCGATCCCCGAAGGCGAAGATGGTGAATCTCTCTCTCTCTCTCATCTGTAGCTTTTCTCTCCCTTCTCTCTTACGAATCTGAGTTTGATTTGTTTTTCTGGTGGAACAGCCGTCGCACAAGACGTTCATGATCAAGAAGAAGCTGGCGAAGAAGATGAGGCAGAACAGGCCCATCCCTCACTGGATCCGCATGAGGACTGACAACACCATCAGGTAACTCCTCTTTCTCTCTCTCTCTCTCTCTCTCTCTATATATATATATATATATATCCAGAGATCTCGTATTGACGTCTGTGTGTATTTTTGCTTTACTTGTATAGGTACAATGCGAAGCGCAGGCACTGGCGCCGCACGAAGCTAGGGTTCTAAGATGGTAGTGGAAATCTTGCCATTTTTTATCTCATTTAAGCTTTGTTTTGATGGGATTTAGAGTGGTTTAATATCGTTGCGAAAGACAGTACGAACTTCTTGATGTAGTTCTTTTCTTGATGTTATTTTGTGAGGGATTTAGGGTCCTTGATCACAGATGTTGACGGTTTCGTAGCTATCTTAATTTTGCAGATGGGTTTTAATTAAATTATTGTTGTTGTTTGTGAGGCTTTTCTGTTACAGTATATTCCTAGCTTTAATGTATGTAGTTTTGGAAATTAGGAGCGTGGCTTGTGTGCTTTGAATCATTCTGTTCCTAATTTTGTTTGCATTTTGATTTCTCTCATTGTGGTTTGACCTCTTATAGCTGCTGTTCTGACTTGTAGTTGTACATCACTTTGGATGGTGCTAGACTTTTTTTGCCTTCGTCGCGTTAGCGCAGGGTTTAATGGTAGTTTGAGATGAATAATGTTTGAACAAAGTTTTCCATTCTTGTCCCTTTAGATCTCCCGCTCTGTCACATTTTCCATCCTAATCTTTATTTTGTATGAAATGGGTCTCATCTCCTTTGACATTTTTGGCATTATGGTCAATTCACGCTACTAATCCTCCACCATCTCCCTCCTCTCTTACCATAATTACCTCCACCAATGGTCTACACCTGTGTGTGTGTGTGAGAGAGAGAGAGAGTGCATTTGCTGTGACTACCTTGCATCGCATAAAGTTCTTCTTGGGAATATCCTATATGGGAAATGATTTCCAGGATTTTATCTATGCGTATATCGAAAACGTATCCTTTCTGCTTGAGCCTACTTCACTCCCTATTCTATAGCATGGAGTTGTGCTCCAATGTAACTGGATGACATTTCATTGTTATGCATTACTTCCCCCCCCGCCCCGGCTTTAATGGTTATGTCATTGAGTGTGTTTTACTTCGACTGCCTGACCGATATCGCATTAAGTTCTTCTTGGAGTCTTCTTTTAAGGGAAATGATTTTCAGGATTTTATCTATGCGTATAATTAGAACATATCCTTTCTGCTTGAGCCTGCTCCACTCCCTGATCGGTAACATGGAGTTGTGCTCCAATGTAATTGGATGACATTTGTTATGCATTTCACTGCTAAGGTTGCGGGAATTCAAAAATGAACTCACAGTCTTGTTTTCCGTAAGGTTTCTGTTTTGTTTTCTTATATACGTAACGTATTACCCTACTACCATTTTATTTTCGGTAGGAGGTTGAGAACCCCTTTACTTTGGACTTCAAGCAGGTGAAATCTGCGGATGAAATTGGAAATTTCTCTCAATTTCCTCATCCTTTGGTTTTGTAGTTATGTCAGGTTTATGGTTACTTAGAACGTGGATCGTTTTGTCGAGGAATGGAGATATGGTTTGCCACATTTCCTAAAGTACTAGCATTTATTTGGTAATATAGGTAGGGATCACTGGAGAGTCAATGCCAGTCAGCGGGTTGTGAGTATGCTAGGCGGCAATGACTCATGGTGGCGCATGAGTTGGGGTGCTGTGAGAGTTTGTCAATTTTTCTTTTAATGTTGATGAATATGTGTCCATTTAGATGCGTTTTCAGGATTTTTCTGTATTTACAATTAGGTATTTTGCATCACTGGGTTTGGTGGTAACTTTGTCTATGTGGGATATGATTCACTCAAATTGCACAAGCAATTCGATAATTTGTGAATATTGACTTGGTAGCCAAACCACTTGAGAGTGGATACTCAGATTTGTGGTCTTGTTTAGGTTCTCATTGTTATGTCGGTTGTGTAGTTTGGAGTCTTTTGATTCCATCTTTGTCAACTTGCACAAGCTAATCCACCTTCTTGCTGTGCCAGTCTTTGTATTTTGGAAATACTTTTGAGGGTGGCGCTAATGCCACGATAGGTTATGTTAGAGCCACAACAATTCTTGTAGTCTGACAATTCTGTCCTTTCTATCCTTGAATGCTTCTCTCCGACTTTTGATCTAGTACTACTTGCTTTCCTTTCTTTCCTTCTCAACAAAATTTACACAGCGCTCGACCCTCCATTGTACATATTTGTATTCATTTCCCTTGAATCTCATTTGCTCCTCTTTCACCTCACTTGTGTTCTCTGTGTTGTGGAGTGGTTGCTGGGGAGTCGTAGCTCTCCGTGGAGAGAGTGTTGAATTGAGATTTGCTGGTCTAGATTTGCTCTTCAACCATCCCCGAAAAAAGGACCTCAACTGTTCAATCGCATGTTAACCAGGTTGCTGACGATTTCTTTTGCTTATGATGACAGTGATTTTTTATGCGCGCGTCTTTAATTGAGCAACACCTCCGTAACCATCACTCTATTTCTAGTGCTAACAGACATCCCTCGATATTGACATGTGACAAAGGGATGATTTGTAAATCAATCGGACGATCAAGCGAAAAAGAGAAGAGGTTCAGGGGAATGGGTTGTGCTGCAAATTCTTGATCTCTCTGTCTTCTTCATCTTGTTTGAGGATTCGGGGCTTTTCACTTAATCTTAAGTACAAAAAATGTCTCGGCAGCTCCGTTATTTACAATGTGATATTCTGATTGAAGGTTGTGAAAGATGGGCCATTTGCTTGAAATATTTTTTTTCTCATCTACTCTCATCATTTCGAGTTAAGAGCAGGAGAATTGATGGGTCTTGTGACTCTTGGCGGTGGAGAGACCGAGAGAGGAGGGAGGAGACATGGGTTGCTCTGTTGTGGGACACAGTATGAGAAGCACGTGCGTCTAGCCTCTTACAACAAAGGGTGCAATGGTGGTTTAGGCAATTTGTCGTGTCACTAGAAATTATGGTCGTGGCATTATCTCTACCCTACTTTTGAATATTCTGCATAACGGTATTGTGGTCATTAATGATATCAAAATGCTTTTATGCTTTAAATTTTCTTCTTTTGCCGCAGTTGAACAAGAAGTTAATTGACTCATTTGCATCTTGTCATAGTGATTTTGGGACTAGGTGAATGAATCGACTAATTTGCATTTGCATTCTGTCAGAGTGATTTGGGACTAGGTTGATGAACCTTCATTAGATTTTCAATCGTTTATTTTGGTCGATTAGCCGTTCGGCTACATAAGCCAAAGTGGCTTATTTTTTATTCTTATTCAAATTTTTTTCGTATTACTTGGCTTATCATCATTTTTTTGGGGATTATTACATTCTCGTGGCAAGAGGAATCTAAAAAGTTAAAAATGTTTATCGAAATTCAAATTTTTTTGAATAAAAACGAAAAAAGTGGCTTATTGGTTTATTTTCATCTTTATTAAAAAAAAAATAGATTTCGATCAAAATTTTTTACTTTTTAGATTTATCTTGTCATGAAGATGCAATAATCTCTAAAAAAAATGATGATAAGTCAAGTGATACGGAAAAAATTTGAATAATGACAAAAAAAATAAGCCACTTTGGCTTTTTTGTCCAAACTAGAACTAAGAAAATATGATTCCATTTTTTAGTATTTCTATTTGTGGAGATTTGTTGCGAAATAAGTAGTAGGTACGAGATGAGTTGCTATCTATCACTGCAGTTGACCCACCAACACACACTCCAATTCACATTTCTGAAAGTATCACTGCAATTATCACGTTCTTCCCGCATGGATGGTTTTTATAACATCTTGTAGTACAATTTACTACGAGAATTCGTTTGCGGAAATTTAAGAATCAAAGTTCGGCTCCGTTTCATGGTATGAGAATTTTAAGAAACAAGCTTGTTGACGTAGAGCACACCAATTGCCCAGATTTAAGTCGAGTTGAGAGCCGAGAGGGGGTTAGAGAGAGAGAGAGAGTGCTCGCCGCTGGGAGAATGATTTTTAGAATTGGTGGGATAGTGTGGTGGTGGTTATGATATTTGGCTTTAAATTCGGCAAGTTAAAAATAGTCATAGATGCTTAAATTTAGAGGGGCAACCATGAAAATTATTTTTGTGACGGGGCTTTAAAAATGCGACACAAAATTGGTGCTCACTTTGTATAATATTAGGATTAGATTTGATTAGGTCCAAATTTCAGAATCACTTTGTATAATATTAGGATTAGATTTGCATTAAACACACTCAATTAAATTCGGAGAAAATAATGATCATAAAAAAGACACCACCAAAAAGACAGCAAAAGTTAACTAAACCCTAAATTAGAAATTAGATTGTTAGTATTTCCTGCAGACGTAATTGTTGCTTAAAATAGATTGTCTTTTACTTGAGACCTCGACAGTGTTGTGGACATAATTCTTATCCTATTCAAACTGCGGCCACACCTCATGCCATATTTTGGCATTGGCCACACCTCACCAAGAGTATTTTTTTTTTACTGTATAACTCAGGCGTTTAGGCCAGTTTACCCGCAGCTCGACTAAATCAGGGGACTCAATTTCACTGTTCACTTAAAGGGTGCCCAATTAAAACCAGAGTAAATCTCCGTACGAACTGACCCAAAAGGAGTTGAATAACGTCTGATTCAAACCAATTGATTGATTTATGACCCAATTATGTTGGCTGACAAAGGTTTAAATAGATTTTTTTTAGCCGTAATCCGCTTCTAAAACAAATAGATCTCTTAAGATTCTCAGCAAAGGAAGTCCAAATTAATATTATAGCATTTGAAACACTATAGGATTCTATATGTTGTCATTTGAAAGGTTCACATAGCCGCTTGTGTCGGAATTGATGCCGCGTATGAGTAGCATTGTCCCTTCAATTTGTATTAAGTTCAATATTTTCCCAAATTCTTTAAAAATACTTCATTTCATCGGTCGTCATGATCTTCCACTTTTTAATAAGCACTAGCTGGATAGGCCCGTCAGCGATCCAATTTTTTGAACACTTCCATGTAGTAGTTGGAGGCAAATCACAAACTATAACAAATCATTCATATGAGTCTAAAGTGAAAACCAAATACTTATTAAATAACATCGCCACATGAGAAATTTTTCAGTGCCGAGCGGGCACGGGCCACACAAGTACGCATCTCGGCCGTCCGAACGTGTTTTAGATGGCCCAGATCTATTTGGGATTGAGGTGGTGATTCTGTAATTTTACACTTAAAAATTACCCAAACAAATTTAAACCATCCAAAACACGTTTGGAATGACCTAGATGGTGCTCGGCACCACGTGGCCCGTACCCACCCGGCACCGTAAAACTTCTCTCGCCACACAACTTCTATAAGCAAACAGTCATAAAAAGTATTCTCATAGGGGAAGAGGAAGTACTCAAAAGTCAAAAACAAAAATTCAAACACCATTTGCTACTGCTTACTAGACTGTTCCAATGGCACGTCAAGAGTTGCATAGCTATGGAAATGGCGTATCCGATGAGGCCATTGATGACGACGGATACAGAAATTATCTTCTCGTGCAAGCTGGCCAACAATACAGTTCGCATGATACACATGAGAAGAACACGGCAAGCGACCGAGCCTCCCGCATAAATCTTCCCGCAGCAATTGCCGCATCTTTTGGCCGGAGACAGATCCCCGTGCCTCCCGTACTCCAGTCTCCAATGCCTTTGATGCGTGACACGCACTCCGGTGATTTCGAGTCGAGGACGGGCTTGGCAAACTCCGTGCAAGCCTGGGCAATCCCCTCTTGCTCGCTCTCGTGTGAATATATATAGAGTTCTAGTGACGACATATTTGTCAATAAATTTTAGACTAGATTACGACCATTCATTTGGGCAGCTCGGATTAAAATTTAAAGGCCACAGCCTGTGTAAAACCCATGTATGGATTATACATTTTGTTTGGTTCTCCTCTCAAAAATAATCTCTTCAAAATTTTTGACTGTTTCATCATCCGTGTTTTTTCGTCTTTAGTGATTTTTTGTCAAATTTTTTTACTTATTTTATACTTTTGCTCTAATGATTTTAAGTTGAGGATACATACTCAAAAACCTTCAAATACAAATAGCACATTATTTGATTCACCGATTGTTGAGGAAGCTTAGATATTATTAGGACATCAAATGAGTTCAACAAGGTGAATATATCATTCAAAGTTGCCTCCAAACAATATCTTGGTAAGAAATGAGCTCCAGACCAACAAAATAGGAACCCCTGCAGTGCAGGGGTGCACTACAGTGGCGTGATCTGAGCCATTCATCTCAACAATCAATTGTCCATACTTAAATTCAGCGCTTGCAAATCCGAGCCGTCGTTTGCCGAGAAGAAATATGAGCAAGCAAGAAATACACCCGATGCTGTAGTCATATATACTCTTCCTCCTTTTCCATTGTAATCAAACAAGAAATAAGATCTGGACTTTCAAAATGACCACATACTCTAGTCATAGGAGTATCTACTCTTCTTCCTCCATTTCCATTGTAATCTTTCTTTTCATCTTCTTTTTCTTGATTGTCTCTATACACTAATAATCTACAAACCAAAAAGGGTATACATGTTTTCTCATTTTTCTGGGGCATACAATGAATGAAATTTAGGTAAAAGGGAAAACCCAAGATATGAGTAGTAGTCTCCTATATTTCCCTGTATGTACTTGAGCTCAGCTGATGAAGAAACCACATCTGAATTGCATCAATGTACAAAAGAGCTTTGACTAAACTCCAATGTTCTCCAACTCTGCACCCACCATCTTCCCTTCACCAAAGTGATTCAAAAACCAATTTCCAGTAATGTACTATGATAGTGAACTGAAAATGTGGAGTTTTTTTGTATGGGTCATCGGTGATGGGAAGGCGTTTCTGTAGGCGTCTGTAGTGCAGATCGGAGGGTCCCTCCGAGCTCGATGGGAACGAGAGGGATGAGAGAGTGCAAAACATCGGTTATGAATGGACGGTAACTCGGCTCCGGTTGTACACATAGCACAGCTACAGCAGCAACCTACACACAGCAGTTAGTTCTTTGCTCAACATTTTGGGTTCGATGAGATGTATCCGAAAGGTACAAAAGTGTAAATCAAATTTGAAAAGATGTTAGAGACAATTGAATTTTAAAAATCCCAAAAATAAACAGCTAAACTGCAAAATGGGACAGAGTTGAATTTTCAAGACCAAATTCGGACAAACCACTATTCTGCTCGACTTTGAACGTTTACAGCCCTAACTCTTGGGTTGATTCTAATTAGTGAACAGAATTCTCCTCCCAATAGATCTTTTCGATCAATACCAATAGGCCTCTCTAGTTGGCTATAAGCTTCGTTAGCTTTTTAATGAATAGTCGCTAGGCGCTAGTCGGGCAGTCGGCCACCTTCAAGCGATTAATCGGATTCATCGGCGATTAATCATTAGTTAAACCTAATCGGATAGGCCCCGCCAGCGATTAATTGCCGGTAAATTCCTTGTTTTAGAACAGGTTGACAACGTGCCCCCTCAGAATTTAAAAGTAAAAAACATAATTGAAAGCTGAGTGTATAGTTCACAAACTTGGTAAAGATGCTTCAGTTCCATTGTATTTCGGATCGCTGGATCCACAATCTTGGGAAGTTTTGTTCTGTCAGTGAGCTTTGGCATGGCCTGCATGTCACAAAAAGTAATGGCATTCCGTATCAAACTTTAAAACTTCTAGTCAATATTTGGACCGAAGATTTTCTGAGAAATTTATGCAGGAAAAGAAGCATGTACAGGAAAAGATAAGAAGATAATGAAGTAAATAAACCAAAATTTGCATCTTGATTTCCCTAGCGTTTTTTCGTTTCCTCGATTAACCCAGACATAAATCCTTGTTTCGAACACAGCCTTAAGATTGATTTTTCCAGATACATTGTGAATAGATGAGGTGGGGTTAAGAGCAAAGGCATACCCATGTGACAATAGACTGGCATTGAGCTTCTGATACTTTTTCTACAGGCTTTCTTCCCAGTATAAGCTCCAAGAGGACTACTCCAAAAGCATAAACATCACTCTTATCGGTCAATTTTCCTGCGAAAAAAAAAAATGGGAGCTGTCATTTTCTTGGCAGATAAAAGAAATTTGATACTATCTACTTGAATTTACACATGCTGTTAAGTAAGTGGGAAAGGAATTGCGGAGAAAAAGTAAAAAACTTAAATAGGTTCGGCAAGAAAAATGAGATGGTAAGAAACTTTTCCTCATTTGATTTTAAATCCAAGATAAGGAACATAGAGGGAGATGATTTTCTTTTCCTTTTCTATCCCTAGCCTCATGAAATATTGGAAATTTGGAAGGAAGGAAAACTATGGATGTCAGCATCCTATATCCGCGGGTTCATATGGAAATTTACGAGAATTCAAGACAAAGAATAACAACCTACTACCACCCAATCAAACGGAGGATTCATTTTGAATCATCCATATCTCATTGTGAAAATCTCAGTCCAACCACTTGACAATATTCAGAAAATTTTTGAAATATAGAGATTCGTTCTCAAGAACCATGTAATCAGGAGTGAACTATTTTAATGAAATATCACAGGTTATAATCCTATGAAGATGGCCATATTCACAAGAGGTTTTCCGCATACAACTGCACAATTATTAGTCCCAGGCTGTTTTTTTCTCCTTTCCTTTTCCTGAGCTCAATATCCGGCCAATGGACTGACTAACAGGGACCAATCCCACGGTCAATTGGCCCCCCGAATTCAAGCCGGGACAAAAGCCCCATATAGACCGACCAAAGACTTCGTGAGGCCTCTGGTTGCAAGGTCACACCTACCACACCAACCCCTAGGGGTCTAGTCCTAGCGCTATGCATTGACTAATCATGTGCAGCCATGTGCTCTAGACTACTTAATGTATCATTGAGCTGACTTTTTGTATGATAATCAAAAGTCCTATAGCACATGAAATTAGAAGTAAAAAACGAGGAAGTACATTTGCAAGCATACCGTCTAAAAGATACTCGGGAGCTACGTATCCAAGGGTGCCCGAAAGTTTGATGTTCTTCTTGTTTTGGCTCCCATCAGTTATTGCAAGACCAAAATCAGACAGCTTAATGCAAAAAGAATTCACAAATCGATTAGAAAATTCGAGCGGAGTATGATTAGAGTAATGAATCCTGCATATTTTAGTATGACTCGGTTAATTAGACGTCATAGATCACAGAGTAATCTGATTTTATATGGGTCTTTTTACCTTTGCGTTGAAGTTGGAATCCAGAAGAATATTAGATGATTTCAGATCTCGATGGATCACTAGGGGGTTGCAGTGCTCATGTAGATATTCTAATCCCCTGGTCAAACACCAGCAAATATATTAACAGCGCAACCAACAATACGAACCATCGATTACGTATTGGTATTGTTTCTTATACGGTGTCTGGATTCAAACACAAAATAAACTACTAAGACAATAATCGAATAAGATATGATAACCAAGCGGGCCCTTTATCTGATGGATTTGGTTCGTTTGAAAAATTTACCTCGCCATGTCGAGTGCGATTTTCATCCGCCGGTGCCAATTCAAAACCGATCCACGAGAAGGTCCTAAAGACAACCAGACAAAATTTACTCTTCTCAGTGTCCGTTTCTGGATCATGTTAACTCTCAACAGAAGAATTAGAGATAGATTGATTTTACCATATAGTTGAGTTTCCAGAGATCCATTGTCCATCAGCTCATAAACAAGAAGCCTTGTTTCCCCATGAATGCTGTAACCTAAGAGAGAAATTATGTTCGGATGTTGCATTTGGCTCAGCAAATCCACTTCCGTCTGCGATTCGAAACGACAGTTCAAGAACAAGAAAAAACAATAAGGTTAAAACTTACCACAACGCCTCCTCTTTGAAAATAAAAGCAAAAGGAAAATAATTAGAAAGCAGATGGTAACCTCAAATTCTGTAATGGCATCCTGACTTGCACCACTCAGTCTCTTCACCGCGACATGGAAATTGTCGTCCAACCGGGCCTTGTAAATGCAACCGAAACCACCCTGCCCCAAGATATTGCACTCCTGGAAATTTTTCGTTGCCGTTTCTAGCAACTTGTAATCCATCAAGCGCGCACCTCCTTGCTTAAAACTGATCTGCTTGTAATTGCACTTTCCCACTGAGGGAGCCAAACAAAAAAACATAAAATCTCAGAGGAAGAGCAGAATTGATGTGGATTCAAATGATACCCGCAAATTTTATGGAAGGGAAATAAATTGGGTATTGCTACAAATTATATTTGCCCATAAAGGGAGCCAAGAAAAGCCCATTTAGGGACTCTTGACAGCCAAATAAAACCCAGAATATCAGAGGTAAGAAGTAAGAACACGATTGTTGCAAAGTCAAATGAAATCCGCAAATCAAATTAAATGAAATGGAAATGGGTATTGGTGCAAGTTGCATTGAGGCATAAAGGGGGCAAAACAAAGCCTATTCAAGGAATCTCAAAGAAACAACATTATATAGATGTGAGTTACCCAAAAAGGAAAAAAACATTATATAGATGTAAATGCAATATTGAAACCCACAAATTCGATGAAGGAAATCGAAATGGCTGGGAACTGATGCAAAAGAAGGTACCTGAGGTAAAATCTTCTTTCTGGTGGGATTTGGGTGAGGTCTTTCTGTGCCAAATCCATAAGTACAATAAAGAGAATGTGATTGCACCCACTACAATCGAGGCCGCTATGAGCACTATGATCAGTATCTTGTTTGTATCCATCTTGTGGTGTTCTCCCGCCGGAGACCCTGATTTCATAAGCAATTTATAAGATATTTCAGTTGGAAATGGTGAGAAACCCTCTCGGGATTAGTCGAGGTGCGCGTAAACTAGCCCGGATACCTGAGTCGTCGAAAGAAGAAAATGGCAAGAAACCCAACAATAAAGCCAGAAGCGATGTTTGAAAGTAGTGTGATGTGGGAATGGAAAACTGATGAAAACCCTTCAATTGAAGTATGGACACTAAACATGTAAAGTAATCCGTTTGGACAAATAAGTCCACTGTGGCTTATTTTTTGTCATTATTCAAATTTTTTTCGTATTTTGTGGCTTATTGTCAATTTTTTGAGGATTATTGCTTCGTTATGACGAGAGGAATCTAAAAAGTAAAAAAATTTGATCGAAATCCAAATTTTTTGGAATTTCGACGAAATTTGACGGGAAAGCTACGTTTTCGTCTTTATTCAAAAAAATTTGGATTTCGACCAAGATTTTTTACTTTTTAGATTCATCTCGTCATAACGAAGCAATAATCTCTAAAAAATTGACAATAAACCACAAAATGCGAAAAAAATTTAAATAAGAACAAAAAATAAGCCACAGTATGTGATAAGGACCAAATGATATATTGACCAAAAATCATCAAGAGAACATTTTCCGTCCACTGCAATAAATGATATGAATGTGATCGTTATGACTTTTTGAATTTTGGAATTTTTTGAATTGAAGCAAATCCCCTGACTTACCTGGGTAACAGTTTACCGGTGGTAACCATAACTACGGTTTTAAAAAAATGTACAATATTTTTTGAATAAACAAGAGCCGGTTCCTGCCCGGCCTCTAATCCCCAAGCCCATTCAAATTTTACCATTCGAAAATGATAGGATCCATGAAAGGATTCCATGATAGAAAGTTGAACGGTTCAAATTCACTCAATTCGCATTCAATTTTCTATTCTGAAACCTTTTCCTGTACCGTAAAAATCGTAGCAAGCTATGATTTGTTCATGTAGCAAACGAAGACGCCCTGATCAAACATTTATTCAAATAAATATGAATAATGGTGTGTAAACTCTAAGGTATGAAACTGACAGTAGAGTCTAAATCCTGGTTCCGCCCCGGTCTATCAAAAAAACAGAGAGATTACCTGGAGAGAAGGCCGCCATTGATGATAAGACTGGAAAAGAAGGTGGAGCTTCCAGTGAAGGAACAGGTGCAGGAGAAAGAGGTAACAACTTTTTCCGGGCATCAACCTTGGGTAAGTGAAAAATCCAAATGGGTCCACATAGAAGAATCAAAAGCACAAGAAGCGGCTTCATTTGTTTCTAAATTGGCCTCTCTCTCTCTCTCTCTCTCTCTCTCTCTCTCTCTAGTGTTCTTCTATGTTGGAGACATAAGTGGACAAGAAAGAGAGAAATTTGAGGAAAATCTTTGATCCCAAGCGAAATAGGAGTATGATTTGAATCTCTCTCGCTCTCTCTCTCTCTCTCTCTCTACATGTGTTTGCAGCGCCAAAGCCAAAAAAAGAGACATATGAGGACAGAAATTAGCTATTGCATGTTCCCATCATATTTATGCTTGAGAATGTACTCACAATACCATTTGGGGAAGTAAGATGACACCCAGAACATGCCATATGAAAGCCTATTTTGAATGGCAACAATTACTATTTTAATTATTTCCGTTGGAGTATATAACTTTCAAAAGAAGGAAAGGAAAAGGTTTCAAAAATCACTATTTCCCCCAAAAATACACAAACATCCTTTCGCATTTGAAATTTGTATCAGCCAGTCTCAAAAAAGATAAACTGTGTAACTGTGTTGGCAATGAGTTTTTTCATACGTCAGGAAAAGTTTTGTTAAGTACGGAGTATTATTAAATTAATTCCCCTTTTATACCTTGTAGGCATGTATTTTCTAGCTTATCACAAATCGCCACGTGTTGAATGGATTTTGCATGATACATACCTTTTTGAGTAAAATGATGCTTAAAAATCACGAGCTAAGACATTTGTAGAAAAATCACACCCACCCCCTCGATATATAGAAGAAGTCCTAAACACCTCTTGTATCAAAAACACTAGCGACGCTCTTGGTATTTGAAGGTCGTATGATTTGTATGATTGAATCTTATGCTTTCTAAATGTCAAGGAGTGTATAGGATGTTTTAACAAGGAAGGGGGTTAGGTCATGGTTCTTAGAGTATTATGATATTGTTTGTGACTTCTTTTTCAAATATCAAGAGAGCATGTGATTTCTTTGATATGAGTGGGTGTCCGTGTTTCTCACATATTGGTTAACAACAAACGACATTGAGGATCAATTCGAAAAAATTGACTTGTATTTCTTTTGACGTCAATAAAATCATTGCTCACTCTGTCCCATATTTACTGGTCATGTATTCTATTTTGGAATGTCCCAAACTGTTTATCCTACAAAATTCAAACCAAAAAAATGTGTAAATTTTACAAAAACTACCAGGAGTAACATTGGAAATCTAATCAAACTTCTTAGGGAGAGACACGCATTAATAGTATGTCCCCTAACAAAGTTTCATTCCCCATACATGACAATTGACAAGCATTATGGGACGGAGGAGTACATGTTAGTGACACTATTACGTTTAGGGGTGTGGCTAATAAGACTTTCAAATGTCAAGGAGTGGTTCCAATGCTTTTGAAATATGAGGGAGTTGTTTTTGTACTTCTACCATGTTTAAAATGATTTTAAACATTTTCACCAAAGAAAGAGTCTATACAAATACAATTTCATAGGGTGACTTCTCCTTTGGAGAGCATGCCGTGGCACATACAGTCTTTGAATTTTTCTTTTTTTAAAGACTGAAAATATTGCGCTGTCCACTAACTGACATTATTGTAGATTTTATCCCATGACGCTTAAAATGTTTGTCAATACTTTGACAGATTTTTAGATTAAAAATCAGTTTAAAATATTTGGTAAAAATTTTACGTAATTGATTTTTAGAATCTACAAAATTTGAGAACTTGAAAAAAGAAAGAAATTCTCAAGATTTCAAAGCTGGGTTTGAGTAGCTTTTGTGATTTTGCGACACAAATTCTCAAAGAGTGGAGGGAATTCTCATATTCTTGCAGCTGCAACAGACATGTTTTATCAACTTCTACTAATATCGGGAATCTAAATTCCAATAATAATATCTTATTGAGATCTCTCTCCATATCTAGATAGAGATGCACTTATATAAATGCAATCTTTCTAAAATCATGTCAAATTTGTTGTATTGTTGTTTGAACACTAATCTTACAAAAGTACCTTATTTCCTTATGTACTCAATTTAACCAACTTGTATTATTTAAAAAAAAAAAAAACAATTTGTTATTTAAACCAATGTACAAACATCAAGCACTTTTTGTCAGATTATTCTAATATTTGTATCACATTGAATTGGAATTTCGATAATCTTTCTGTTCACATGCGACGGGAAAAAATCCACTATGCTGTAATAGGAATTAGAATTCCGGAGCACTTCTCAACCTAAAATCCTAACTCGGAATAATTCTCCAAGTGGGGTGGTAGTCAAGTTGGTAGACACCATATACTCCCATGCACAAGGCCAATGGCCAAATCTCACTAAGAACTTGCCGATCCAAAAAAAATCTCACTAATAACAACTAACATGACTCCTTGCATATCCCAAAAAAAAACTCGAAATAGTAATTCTATGCCTCCAAAAATTTTGGGCCGGGAACCCGCATGGTCCAAAGTCTTGCATTGGCCTGGGCGGCCTTGGTTATAATGAACCTCTGACTCCGAGCTTTAAGTGCTTCTGGAGCATCCCGTGAGCCTTTCTCACCTTGCCCTGATGAATTTCCGGTTAAACTCACACCAATGCGTAGTGTAAGGCCGACGCCGACCCGACTCACGTCGTACTCGATAAAATGTCCTCCCTCTCACTCTCTCACACGTCGGTAACAACATTTGTGTATCTATCTATCTATCTATCAATATCCTATGTAAATGTGTGTGAGCCTTACAAGCCTCCAAACCCCCAATCCTAATTTCTTAGAGCATCCACAGTGGAATAAGCAAAATCAAAAAGTTGCTAAAGTTAACAATGTTTGCTTAAAAAAGAGCTTACATTGGAATAATCAAACTTAGCAACCTCTTAACAAACCCATCAAATTTTGGCCTTTGAATAATCAAAACTAACAACATTTTGCTAATAACCAAATTTAGTGATCCACACATTTTCTCAATTAAGTACACGCATCATTACATACAAACCTTCTCTCTCTCCCTCTCTCAACAATGTTTTCAAAAAATAATTTTAAAAAGCTATTTTTTTCAGAAACTGCCTTGTTCCTTTCACTTTTCAAAAAATACCTACTAGATTCTCCCTAGATTCCCCCTACTTCTACCATTTCTCTCTCTATCTCTCTCCGTTTATTACTCCTACTATTTTTCAAAAAACTTTTTAAAAACCAAACCAAACACAGCATTTATTTTTAAAAAAGCTGTATAAAAACTGTTTTTCAATTTTTTTTTAAAAAAAAACTGTATTTAGACAAAACTGTTTGTTTTTTTTTACACAATTTTCTTTTCATAAACTATTTTAATACAACTATTTTTAACTTAAACTGTTTTTTTTTTCCAAAAACATATTTTTTTTAAAAAAAAATTGTTTTAAACATAAACTATTTTTTAAAAACTAGGTTTTCAAAAAATATACGTGAAATGAAGGGGAAAAGTTTGAAGGAAACTCAGTGAAGGAAGCAATGGCCCATTGGTTTTGATTATAAGCAAAAAATAACCGATGTTGGACTTGACATTGCTAACTTTACCAACCTTTAAATGGATAATCAAAATCTGAAGTGGCATGTTTCGATTATCCACTTTTGCTTATTCCACTGTGGATGCTCTTAAGCCTTGTTCGTTTGCTAATTTTAGGTATTTTAATTTTGGTAGTGGGTTGAGAGAAATAGGATAATGATTGAAGAGAAGGGTAATGAGCAGAGAGAGAAATGGAAGTAATAATTAGAGAAATAGGATAATAATTAAAGAGAGTCATAGGGTAATGATTAGAATAAAAAAACTAAAACAAAGTTAAAATGCGAAACGAACAAAGCCTTTAGATTTTTTTCATTTTCTTTTAATTTTTTAAAATTGGGAGAGAGAGGAGGGAGAGATTTTATTTGTTTTATTTATCTTATAAGTTTTATAATTGCTTAATAATTTGAACACCACAAGGCTCCTAGATTCCGAATATGAAACTTCATTTCTTATTCTATGCTTTTTTCGTTAATTATATTTTTCTATCAACTAGCGATGTACATGTTCGATGCACAAGACCAAAAAAAATTCACATTAATTTTTGTTTCTCAAACTATATTTTCTATCAACTAACGGTGTATCAGTTCGATATACAGAAACAGGAAAAAAAATAACAATGAAAAAAAATAACAATGTAATTTTTTTTGTCTCGTGCATCGAACGGGTACAACGCTAGTACATGAATAATGGAGAGGTACATGTATAAACGATATTGGAAAATTTTATGTAATTTTCGTGAAGTTATGGTGAGATTGAAGGGGATACGACATCCTTATCACCAATACCATTCCGTATCACATCGATTTATTTTCCAAATTAATTTACAGAGTGACATTTTAGAGGCCGATGCATCGAAAAGCTTATTTCCGAAGCAAATTTCTCTCTCTCTCTCTATTAGGTAAATGACAGGAAAATGAGAGCATTTCTCTTGTGGTTTTCACTTTTCCCATCCAATGACCAAGAAATTAATACATTTAAAATGAAAATTTGTTAATTATAGATAGATAGAGACTTGCTCCCTCTTTAATTTGCATGGCACTTCACTTGAGGTTTCGTTTTATTCTTTTTTTTTTTTTAACTTGTCTGCATACTAGGTAGAGATTCGAGCGAAATTTTTCTCAGCCAAACAGGGCCTAGCTAATTGTTCATATGGTAATTTCAGCTCCATTGATCTTGACGTTGAACACCACACCTAGTGTGGGCGGTGTGGTTGGTTCGTTACTCTCCCTTCTAAAGAAGGGATCATGAGTTCGAGTCCTCGTGGGAGATGCTTGACTACCATTGTAACCACTGAAAAATAAAAAATGGGAGTAACTCTTAATATCCTATTGTCTGGCCGAAACAAAATCTTAATGCTAAGCCTGCATTTTGGGCTAAATTTGAGATCTTTGGGCCGTACCAAATTAAGCCCACGCCTATTCCAGTAAAGTCTTGATTTCTTATGAGAAAAGAAGTGTTTTTTTTTTTTTTTTTTTCCAGCAAAAGTAACATTTTATTAGGAATAGGGGGAAAAGGATTTCAACCAAAAATTGGAAAACACAACCTAAGGGACAAAGCCCAAATACACACATGAAGGCCTAAAGTGCCCAAATAATACTAACAAATACAGTTCAAAACTCTTAAAAAGCCTACAAAGCCCAAATCAAACAATGAAGCCCAGCCCAAGAATATCCATAACGACGATGCCGCCCGAAGCAGATGGATAACCCATCACCACCAGTATGTGAATAGAAATGTTATCACGATGAATCAAGCAGTTCATTATATAGGTCCTAGCATGCAACTTTTCTTTCTTTCTTTTTAAATAATCTCGGCTAGCATGCAAAAAACCAAGTTAATCGGCAAATGCATGGTCAAAATTATTTTCTCACACTAAGAAATGAACATGACGAATTGAAATCATTTTTTACCATTCGATTTTTTTAAGATGAAAAAATAGATTTGTTTAGATGGTTATTGATGTACCACTTAATCGATTTTTTTGTGTATGGAGAGATAACTTAGATTTGGAGACTATTCATTATGGTCTAGACTAGATGATTGAAATGAAATAGTGAACAAATGTTATGCTCATTACGTAATGAGATCAAATGAGAAGATCATATGTGAAAATTGCCGATCAAATTTTAAAAAAAAAAAAAGAAGATCATACGTGAAAATTACTACTATAGGATCATTTTTCTTTTATCAGGTACCAGGAATAAGATGGTTTCATCTTTCTGCTGGTATATTGCATTGAGACATAGTTGGAGGGGAAGGGCAAATAATAGACTAGCTATATACGCCCTTTTCGTCATAAGCAGGGCCGGGCCGGCCCAGCCTATCAAGTCATTACCCAAGCCCGCTCAAGGGCCGGGCCGGGTGGGTTTTTTTTTTCAGGCCAGTGGGCCGGGCTACCTATCATAAATTGAAGCTCAGGCCCAGCCCACTGGCTAGCCCAATTGACGGGTTGACAGGCCAAAAGTTAGGCGGACTTAAATTTCCTTAGGCAAGGGAAAAAAGAAAGGATTTTCTGGGATTTTGGGCTATTGGGCGGGTACGACGGGCAGGCTCACGAGCCGGGCCGAGTAAAAAATCATAGGCCCCAAGCCTGCCCATTACAAACTATGGCCCGGCCCGGCCGTTTCATGGGCTCGGGCCGGGTAAAAGCCCGATGGGCCATGCAGGCTTTGGGCGGACCGCGGGCCTTCGGGCTAAATAATGACCCTAAATGTTTACTACTCTTTGAGCGGGTTTTGGTTTGTTTGTATTAACTGAAATACACTATGGTTTTTGTTTTCGTTTAGAGCTTTTCAAAAAAATATACTTGAGTTTTTTTAAGTGAAAACAAGCACCAAAATTCTTTTTTCAAAGATTAATGAAACTCTTTTTTTGCCGTTTAAAAAAAAAATAAAATAAAGCACCAAATCACCCTTTCAATGCTCAAATAAGCTGGCTTTGTGACTTGTTTGGGGCCTAATTCCGTTGGGCCTATATGTGCATGCTCGAGCTTACCCTGAGGCCTGAACTCTTCATGAGGCATGTGTGCTGCCCATTAATCTTTGTCAACCACACTTGCTCTCGAGAAATGACCCAAAACTTTATCGAGTACTTTTGATATATTGTTTGAATTTTTAATGTTGTCTGAACTGGATTATTCGTACAAATTCAATGGAAATTTAGATTCTCTTAAATTTGTATAAGTGCCCCGTTCTTTTGAACTTAACTTAAATCTGATAATTTTGTCCTTATTTAAATTTCTCTCTCATTTGTTAGTTTTGCGCCAAATTTTTGCCATTTTTTTCACTAAAAGTGGTTATTTCTCAAAATACTTAGGTAAAAGTTTAAAAAAAAAATTCCGATTCCTCTCGTCGAGACGAATCAATAACTCACAAAAGTTTGGCATAAAACTAAATGCGAAAAAAAAAATCAAATAAGGACAATTTCTAGGTTTAAGTTAAGTTCAAGAAAATGGGACCTTTATATCGATCATAGCTTAAGAAAGAAAAATAAACTACGTTCAAGTTTGCCAAAAAAAAAAATTTAAATACAATTATTTTTATTATATAGCATTTGTATACAAATTTTCTTTATACATTTGTATCACAAGCTAAAGGTCTCTCGCCAGTACCCCTGCTTCTCTAACTCCAGGCCCGGCTCTAGCTTATTGGGAGCCCAAAGCGAAACATAAATATGAGGTCTTTAAAGCATCTCCAATCTTGATGTATTTTAAGATCTAAATTTAAAATTTGGGCAAAATTTTAAAAAATCCATCTTCCATCATGACTTAAATTCTTCCTCATTTTTGGATTTTACCCATTTCTTTACTTATATCTGAGACAAAAAAAAGCCTCTCCCCATTTTTCAACAACTCTTTTCTCCTTTCTAACTGCTCCTTATCCGGTAATAAAAGTCTTTCGGCCATATTTGATCAAACTCCATTCAACCAACCGTTCAAGCTCCTTTGTTTTTGTCTGAACAAACTCCATTCAAGGAAGAAAGTCTTTTATTACACACTCTTCCACATTCCCCTCTCTCTTTAAATAGATCGCTTTCAAAATTCTCATAAATCTGGTATCAGTTGTTTGAGGGAGATGGAATCAGGAGGGAATCATCTTTCCAATATAAATCTGTTAAGGGTTTGTCTTGAATAAAACAATATATTTGAGTAAGAGATCATTTTGCCATTGGATTGAACTGAAGTTGGAGGGGCTGTTGTGCCTTGAGGGACAACAGTCTGCTGTCCTTGGGCAAAACGATATTGTCCCGAGCCCGAAAACTTGATCCGAAGCGTTCACTTGAAAGATCTCATTGCATACTATGGTCTTGCAAAAACTCAAGTCGATCGAACATTGATAACCTAGTGAACAAATCACTCTTTTTGACTGAATTTTTGGCTAAATATTTTAGACATTGCTAGTAGTACTTAAAACAAATGATTTATTCACTAGGTTATCGATGTTTGATCAACTTGAGTTCGTGCAGGGCCATAGTACGCGATGCGATCTTTCAAGTGAATGTTTCGAATCATGTTTCCAGGGTTGGGACAATATCGTTTTGACTCGGGATAGCAGGCTGTTGTGCTTGTTGTCCCTCAAGGCACAGCAGCCCCCCCTAACTCGGAGTAAGCTTGACCCAAAATGGGTTTTTACCCAAATTTTGATCCATATTTGGGTAAAAATTTGAATCAAGGCTAGAGATGCTCTTATATGTTAATTTTTACGTACAAAATAAGCTAAATCGACCTAAAAAATAAGGTACAAGTATAAAGTTTCCGAACATGTTCATTATAACAAGTGAAATACATTTTGATTCCTGTCTCCCTTGAATGATAACCCTTTTTTCTCCTAAGGCTCAACTCTAGATATATGCCCCCTTTTTTTTTTTTTTGCTCAGCTTGATTCGCTTGATAGATGTCCCTAGAGCCGGCTGTATCAATTTTCTCTCTCTCAAACTTGTTTCATTTATTTCTCATTTTGCAGAAATTAAATTAAAATTGCCCCTTTCTTTAAAAAAAAGTTTGATTATATCTCTCGATACTCATGTTTATTACCATTAGATGATGTCGAGGCATAGCTTAGTCATTGAGCTTGCTCCATCCCCTTGGAGCTCCTCCATCTATAATTAGGTCAAGAGTTCAACTCTCACCAATGACCAACCCCACCCGGCCCCTTCCCCATAGAATAGAATAGATGGTAGAATTCGCCTTCTCGAAAAACAAATTTGTTTACTACACAATTGATCTTTTAATCGAAAGAAAAAATAAAAAAGTCTGTGATGCTTCCTTGCAGATTCCATGGAAGGGTCTGTTTGGAACATCGAAAGGAAAAAACATTTCTTTCTTCTTTCTTATGTTTGGTTCCTACACCTACTATAAGAAGAAAAGAAGCACAAATGAAATGGAGAATCGTGAAGAAATGAAATGGAGAATCGTGAAGAATTTGCCTTTTTCTGTTTACACTTTCCGTTATTTTCCATTATTCTTTCCTCTTATTTTATGCTAAGTTAGCTTTTTCTTTTTCATCTTTTGGACCATTATCCAGTTCTATATAAAACTTTGTTTGGCCGAACAAAAAAAAAAGGGGCTCGATCCGTGGGGCTGAAGAAATCCTTGAACCTCTTCCTCCTTGCTGTCGTACGGTGAAAGGGTTGAACGGTGAATTAGGTACCTAGAAACCGAAGGGGGGTGTACCTTCGGAAAGACGCTCTGACGAGCAAGTTAGTAAGAGCCCGAGAGGTAAAAGAAAGCATGCTTCTAGTGGAGTTTGTAAGAATGAGAGAGATTAGATTCTTTACCTTGTGGTGTCACCTCATTATTTATAGGTAGGACTTTGAGTGTTGGACAAGTAGATGATGTCACTTTCGGCTATAAGCAGAAAGCTTATAGATCATGTCACTTTCGGTTATAAGTAGAAAGTTTCTAGATCATGTCACTTTCAGCCATAAGTAGAAAACTTCTAGATTCGGCCATAAGTAGAAAGTTTCTAGATGACCCTTTGATTCCCACTTGCAAGCACTATTCCTGAGATAATTTCCCGAGTGATAACGTACTTTCCAAACGAAAGCTTTACACCGCCGAACGAGCTAAGGTATGCCGAGTGATCGTCCGGTTAAGACATAAGAAAAATTACGTTCGGCGGATCTGTTGGGGATCGGATATCGTTCGGGTGAACAATGGAATGCCTTCCCGCGACGAGTAAGGAAGTTACAGAGGAATTGAGAGCCCTGGGAATGACATGTCCTGAACATGTGCTAGTTTTGACACTGATCTCTTTGGCCTTTCCGAACCGCGGGTATTTCGGCCCACTACACGATCATTTGGCAACAATTGCTTGCTTATTTATTTCGTATATTTCGCAATAAAGGAATACTACAAAAACTAAACAGAATTGTCTTGTCACGAAAGTACTTGTGCTTATCTCTCGTTGTGATTGATGATATTTTAGAGTTTGTCGAGAACATCAACCTTCCTAAATGGCATGGTCAAATGTCGTTCAATATGATTTCCGAATGTGCTTATCTTGAAAAATCTACAAGGTTTTGCTACACCATATTCAAAGCCCTTAAACCTATTTATCTCAAAACAAATTCGTTTCGACATCATATCAACGTACTTTTTGATTTAATACTTTAATCGATGCTCTCAATGAACTGTAAAATGTGAATGGTTAGAATCATGAAAATGACGATCAGAAAAAAAAAAATATATATATATGAAAATGAGCTTACGAGAATGAGAAAATTGGAGCTATGGTTAGTCTAATCCCAGATTCCCAATTCCTCCTACGTTATGCTTGGAGTGGGAAATTGTTCATGTCCAGTAGCCAAATACGGGCCGCCTTTGTTTGCAGAGATCGTGACTGTATACAGCCAATGAGCACAAAGATATCAGTAAGTCTTTTCACACAGACTTTTTACAAACAGATCACGCAAAGATCTGTGTGTGGGGTCCACTCTGGATCTCATGTAAAAGATTCAAACCGTTCATTAAATATAAAATATTTTTTCCAGGATCCGCGCGAACGATCTGCTCAATCTGATACCTATAGGTACTCGATTCAATCATCTATTTTTTTATTATCCTAAAATTCGAATGAAAAGTTAGATGATTGAATCGAGCATCTACAAGTATTGGATTGAGTTAATTTTTAGCGTGGCCCCTTTAAAAAATGTTTTACATATAATGAACGGCTCGGATCATTTGTATGAGATCCATAGTGAGCCCCACAACAAATCTGTGCACAAAATTTGTGCATTTTTGATGTATGTGTAGGATTACTGCATTTGTAAGTATCGAATTGAGCTAATTTTTCGTGGGGGCCTTGAAAAAATATTTTACAATTAATGAACTACTTGGATGGTTTGTGTGAGACCCGAAGTGGGCCTCACACACGGATCTATGCTCAATTTGTGTGGGAAAAGTCTGTGTAAAGAAACTTAAATATAAACAGTAATAATCCACACACAAATTTTGGTTCACATATCATGCACATATATTTTTGTGTGGCCCATATCGGGTCCCACTAATGTGATCCGAACCATACATCTTTTCCTAAATATTTTTTAGAGGGTTCTTATATAAAAACACCTACAACAAATATCGGTATGGATTTTTTGGAAAATCGTAGGGCGAATCATTTCATTTCGTCCTACAAATTCTAAAAAAGCCTTTATCGATTTTTGTTGGAGTTAGAATTTTTTTACAGGAACTCTTGAAATAATATTTTAAGAAAGACGAGCTATTCGAATCATCTGTGAGTCCCACAAAAATGTATGTGTATTATATGTGCATAAAAATCTGTGCAGGTAGCAGAATTCCAAATGTAAAGCCCGAGGGGTACGCTGACCTAGTCATCAAGGCTTGGGACTTAGGGGTGTGCTCACTAATAAGGTCTTAAGTTCGAAACGTCATAGGTGCTATTAACTCTTTTGATATCAGTTCATCGGGACTTTGATCTAGTTTTAATCTTTTGAGGGCAGTTCATATGGGATTTTGATCTAGTTTTAATTGGATTTCTCGCAAAGTAGACGGTAAGATTGAGTTTTCAGAATTAATCGAGGTGCGCATAAGTCAACTTTGCATTATAAAAAATATTATTATATATACCCCTATAATTGTAGAGAGAGAAATAGAGGAGGAGGGGGAGGTTGGAAAGAAAGTGAAAGCGAGAGCACCCCTATAATTGTAGAGAGAGAAAGAGGGGAGGGGGGCGGGGGTTGGAATGAAAGTGAAAGCGAGAGTCGGTGGACCGAGTCGTGGGACAGACACACACGGTGTAACTTGTTTTGAAGGGCAAAGGGAAAGACAAAGTCATGCCTACCCCACTCGGTGTATGACGTGTGTAGATAAGCACTACCACATCCCGTGTTCCCCTGCCAGCTGTCCCTCTGGCCTCTACCCCCACCAATTTAATTGTATTATCCAATTCGCCCACCGAATAGGACAAATAGGGGTGTAAACGAGCCGAGCCGAGCCGAGTTTCGGCGAGCTCGAGCTCGGCTCGTTAACTTAACGAGCCCAAAACTCGAGCTCGAGCTCGGCTCGAGCCTTAACGAGCCGAGCCCTTAACGAGCCGAGCTTAGTAATTTACTTAACGAGCCTCTCTTTATCGAGGCGAGCCTCCCAGCTTTTGTCTAACGAGCCGAGTAGCCTCCGCTTAAGAACGAATGCGGATCATTAACAAGTTATTAAAATTACAAATGGTTTAATGAATGAAATGAAAGTCCCCTTTCCTTATATCCATCTGATTAATATCCCTCTTGACACCCCCCAGTACTACGTTTTAACCAAAGCTCATGTTTGTATCAATGTTTTTGGGTGGACAATTGATTTTCCGAAAATGATATTAGTACCGACCGGGATAGGAAAATCGTACTGACAGCTGCCGGCGGGTTATCTCCGGCCACTCGACGGTCGATCCGAACCGTCCAAAAATTCTATAAAAAAAATCAATGGGGCCTGTGCGAGAATCAACAGCATCCGAAGTGTGTAGGATGCTTGATCCGAGCACCTCCTTTTCATGTATATATGTGTATATATACGAAAAAGGGGTGCTCAGATCAAGCACCATATACACCTTGGATGCTGTTGATTCCCGCGTAGACCCTATCAATTTTTTTTTATAGAATTTTTAGACTGTTTGAATTGGCCGTCCGGTGGCTGGAGAAGACCCGCCAGTGGCCGTCGGTACGTTTTCTCTCTGCATCAATCGGTACCTATAGCATTACTCTTGATTTACAGCAGATCTTTACAATTTTGTTAGGCATTATGAATGGTACAAGGTTTTTGTGCTTAAACTCATATTTAATTGTTTGGAAGTTAGAATCAATCTCGAATGAAGTTGCTGTCAGACTCAATCAGCTTTAAATGTTTAAATTTTTTTAAATTCAACCAAAGATTTACTTATGATCGATGAATGATTTCCATCATAATTAGTAATTATAATAATAGAGTTGGGGTAAGTGACACGGCAAGAAGAGGGAGCAGGCAGCTGATTCCATTTTTTTTTGGATCCGCAAGGTCATTTTTCTTTGCTAGTACAAAACCGGGGAAGAGGAGGTCAAAAGTTTCACGTTAGATTTTGACAATACCATTAATTTTTTGTGTGTTGAGAAATGGAACCCAAAAAAAAAAAAAAGAAGTTGGTTCCTAAATTTTTGACAATTCTATATTTTGGTCTTAAATTTGACAATATTGACCGTCTTGTTCAGCATGATGCTTTTGACCTAAAAATAGGAGGTTAGGCTAAGTTCTGCTAAAAATTTTGGTTTTTTTTTTTTTTGTCTTCAATCAAATTTATTCACGTTTGTTAGTTTTGCGTTTATTTCTGTTGTGGAGACAAATTGAAAAAGTAAAAAAATACGACTTTTGCCCAAATATTTTTTGAAACATCAAATATAAAAGCCTAAAAAATAGGGTGCAAAACTAACAAACGCAAATAAATTTGAATAAGAACAAAATAAAAAAAGTCCAAAAATCCCAACAATCTCTTAGCGGAACTTTAGCGCTAACCTAGTATCGTTTTAAGAGAATAATTCTTTACATCGCCGGTGTAAATATTTGTTTCTTCCAAATCAATTACATTGCGTCACGTTATAAAACAGTAGTCCCAATCGAGATACTTTTTGGTATAACGAATAACGAGTATATAACCCATTTGGTATCCCCCCTCACAAAAAGACTGACACGCGGCAAACAAAATCTGAGGACTTAAATTGTAATTTCCGCACAAACTATTCCTCTTCCCGTACAAAAGCTTGTTCTCTTTAACTTAATTAATTTTTTCGTTTTACGTGTTTTGTTTGTCTTTTCTAAATTTTTGTTAGGTTTGCGTGATATTTTTTAGATTAATCATCCTTCTAAATAAGAGGAGTCTAAGAAATACAAAATTATGACCAAAAACAAAAAAATCAAAATCATTATAGACGAAAAAAGTACTTCCTCCGTCCCAAATTGGATGACAATTTTGTACCGAAATAAGTTTCAAACAAATACTCTCTCCGTTCCATATTGGATGTCCATGTTACTATTCCAAACATGTTTTTTTTATTATATATTTTGTAATTTATAATGCTAAAAATACCCGATATGGATTGAGAGATGTAAAAAATACACAATCTATAATCCATAAAAAATACCCAATGAAAAAGATAAATGATTTTGGCACTCCACTTTTTATATGATGGCACTCCAAAACTTGTCTTGTAGTGGAAAATTATATACATCAAGGCACATTAAAAGACAAATTTTACAGTGCCATCGTAAAAAAGTGGAGTGCTAAAATCAATTTCCAAAAAAAGATAAATGATTTTGGCACTCCACTCTTTATATGAACCGATGAAAAAATTTAAATAACATGACACTTAAGCTCTAAAAGACAACTGTTTTATTTTTTTTCGTCTTTAGTGATTTTTTTTTTTTTTGCTTTTTATCATAATTTTTTATTTTTCAGACGCATCTCATCTGGTCGGATGATTAATCTCAAAAATATCACGCGAATCTAACAAAAAAATTAGAAAAGACAAACAAAACACGAAAAAAGAAGAAGGTTAAAGTGAACCAAGCCTTTGTACGGGAAGAGAGTAGTTTGTGCGGGAATTACAATTGAAGTCCTCAAATTTTGTTTGACGCGTGTCACTTTTTTGTGAAAGGAGATACCAAATGAGTTATATACCCGTTGTATGAAAAAGTTTTTCGTCCTAATCAGTAAAATATGGCGATAAAAAGCAAAATTACTACTTTTAGAAACAAAAACAAACCGTCCCAAGCTGTATACTTTAATTTTGTCAAAAACAAGGGAAAAACCAGCCTGTGTTTTTCCAGACAGGAAACAAAAAACAAAAACTTGCTTGCATAAGTTATTCTCTCTCTCTCTACCCACAACCACCGCCTTCCTTCCTTCCTTCCTAGTTCCTTCCTTCCCCTATATAACCACCCACCACTTCATCTCGGTCTCCAACCTAAACCCCCCCCTCTCTCTCTCTCTAAAATTTCAGAATCGTAATTCTGTCTCTCTCTCCCTCCCTCCCTCTACACGTCTTCTGAATTCTCTCTCTCTCTCTAGATTATTGTCCTCCTTCTTTCAGATCTGAATTTTTTTTGCAAGTATTCGGATCTGATTTTTTTTTGTCCTACTCCTTTCAGTTGAACTTATCATTTGGGTTTCCTCCGTCCTGACTCTCTCTCTCTCTCTCTCATGGCCTCAATCGCCGTACTTCACCCTCAGGATTTCATCAAAGACCACCTACCTCGCCGCCGACCCCTAATTTCTCGTCCGATGAATAACCCCCACGCAAACCCTAACCCCACCAGATCCAACCGCAGAAAACGAAGCCCGGAGAAGAAGAACAACAGCAGTAAACCCATAAATGCGGCGGCGCACGATTTCCCCGTGAAAACCCTCGTCATGGGCCAAGTGAAGATATTGAAACGCGGCGAAGAAACGACGGCGCCGTCGAAGAACCCGGCCAGCGAGAAAAAAGTCGGAGGCTTCGGCGGTTCGGGAATGAAGGCGAAACAGACGAGAATCGGCGATTTCTACGCCGGATCGGCGGTGATGATTACGTCGCCGCCGCCTAGCTCCCTGCCCTTGCCGGGTTTCTTTACTAAGAAAAATGTTTTGCGTATCGACAACGACGCGTCGGCCGATTTACGACGACTTCTTCGTCTTGACTTGATGTGAATGACACTCTCCAAACACCAGGACTCGGCGAGAGAGGGTTCTACTGAAGAATTATATGTGTGCCCAATCTGGTGCCTTAAGTGTTTATGTTATGTTATAGTTGGTGATGTTTGGTTGCTCCAATATGTGGGCTTTCCCTAATTTTTTGAAAACGGGAAAGGTCAGATTGGAAAAGAACAAGTTCTCAACTTTTCTCTTCAATAGACAGTTAGGTGCTTTGTTGGGTAGTTTTAACTTAGGAATGCTTTTATGGGGTAACTTACAAGTGTATAGCCTTTTCTGGCACAGATTATGGCTAGTTTCAGTAGTTTTTTTTTTTTTTTTTTGAGGAGATCGTAAGTTTCAGTAGTTTGTGTAAGGGTTTTTAGTTGGGATGCCATTTAGTAGGTCTATTATGTTTTGTTTATTTGGTTTTTGTCTTCTTATAGACCATGTTTAAGGTTTCATATTTAGGTGAAATTAGATGGAAGATAGACGAGCTTTTGTCCATTGGTGATGTTTCTTCTGGGACGCAACTAGTTTCTTGGAATACTAATGTAACCGATGCTAATTTGAATGTAATGTGAAGTTTTAGTTTAAAAGTGTTGCCTTTCTTCACGAGTTAATTGCCCTTTGTTTTGGGTGGGTATGATGGTATGATCAGTGATTGTATAATTGGGTTTTATGGCCGTGGAGCTATTGTTTATGGATTATCAGAAACTGATGCCTTTTTCTGCTGCTCTCTTATGGTGTTTCATTTTGTTGCTACCTGTTGGTGGATTTACCAAGTGGAATTAAGCATCTTTGTGGGTTCAATTCAGCGTTAAAGCGGTTCATCTTGTGTTAGAAACCAAATTGACATGCCAATCAAACTGGGAGTTCTTTTGACGTAGTGTGGGATAAGGTAAAACCACAACTTCAGGCTTTCATCCTGCTAAAGAAGTTGAAGAAAGATTACCTGCTGGATGTGTAATGCTGGAGCGGGCGTAAGATCTTCTATTTGCCGCATTTCATTCTCTTTGCAGGTCAGGTCTAAAGTTAATTCTAATATGTCTATTTTGAAGCCTAACTGAATGCAGAGTCCTGGTATATTGCCGTTTCATTCTAGGCTTAAGTGTACCATATTGTTGAAATAAGAATTATATGATGCTGAAGTTTCTTGATTTATAGTAGATGTTGCATCTATAGATTTACATTGTTGAGTACTGCAGATCTTTTCTGTAGGGGGCATCCTATGAAAAGGACCTATTTTGACCCAGTTGTACTCTGTATCTGTTTTCTTCTTCGTTTTCTGTCCTAACCAGGTCTAGCAACATGCATTTTATCATCATGATATGCCTGAAATTTTGTTTAGGACAAACTTATAGATCGATTTGTGGGGAGGTGATGTGATTGGTTTGCCTTGCCTAAAGAGTATGGTGGATGATAACAATTTGTGACATTGTAGTGTAGGCATGGGCAGATTTGGGAATATGGCGCAATGGGAGTTCCGTGATGGCGTGGATTACATCAAGGGGCTCGTTTGAAAGATAGAAGTCCTAAGGGGCCTTTCCTAAAGAGAATGGCGGATGATAACAATTTGTAACATTGTAGGCAGAGGCAGAGTTAGGAATATAATGCCATGGGAGTTACATGATGATGGTTTGGATTATATCAAGGGGCTCTTTTTGAAGATAGAAGCCCTAAGGGCTCTTAGTTGATCAGAGCACTAGTACAACTTTGTAGGGGTGAACGATTTTATCGAACAATCAGGAGCTATGTTACATGGATCCTTCATTTTGGCTCAAGTACCCGTGTCGATGTGTCCGACATTCGTATCCTTTTGGACACTCAGATCCTCTAATTGTTAAGATACTTACAGAAAAAGAATATAAATTAGCTAGAAAAGCGATATTTCAAGTATTTCACACAGACAGATAATAGGGAAATAGCAAAAACATAATTTTCTTAATCTTTTCATGTTTAAATACATTTGTACCGCTACATAATCTGAGAAAATTATGTAATATATAATACAAACAAGAGTTCAAGACGTGTCTCCGTACCCGTACTCAAGTTGGGGACACATATCCATGTATCCTAAGATTTAAGTTTAGGAAGGTCCGACGCGTGGACTTGCACCCGCATCCGATACTCACATCCGAGTCCATGTAATATAGATCAAGAGCCCTCCTTACCCATTTCCTCTCTCCCACGGCCTTAGCTGAATCTGCCCCTGATTGTGACCGGAAGGATAGTTAGCACTTTACGCTTTTTCTTCTTTTTTAACGATCTGTGCCAGCCTTCAACATTCTTCCTAATTTCATTTCTTTGCAAGACCGTAAGGGTACTTTTTGTCATTTTACGTAATCCGCAGCCCAAATTGTGTTTTAGCGTTTGAGTTTTGCTTTTGTGATGGTTATTCCTATTGGTGACATGTTAGTCTGAACTCTTATTGTGTATGGTAAGGCCAAATGTGGTAGAAGTAGCTTTCTTGGTTTCCAGTGTGACCTGTTGATTTCAAGGGAAAAAAAATAAATTGTGACAGGATGGAAGAATCAGGAAGATGCTGTGATATTTTCCCAGACCAGCATTCATTTGTGGCCAATAAGAGCATAGAAGTTGCAAATATCTCTAGCTAGCTAGTTGTTGAAATTTCGCTAAACGTCAACATTGGAGTAGTCACAATTAAGTGAAAAGATGAGATATTAAATCACTTTGGGTTGCTATACGTATCTCGCATACTTCATAGGTTTTTTGGGAGATAAACCATTTAGTGTTATTTCGTCCTCTCTTTTCCATCTGTGGAAACTACTGTACCAACTTGTTTGCTTCTTGTGCCCTTCACTGATCTACGACGGACAAATTGTTGACAATTACTTGGCCTTTTATTTTGTAAATTGAGTGAGAATTTTGATGAACTTCTCTTGGTGCTTGTAACACAATCTTCAGAATCTATCAACTTTAACTTGTAACTTTTTTTTTTGGTGGCTTTGATCTAAGGTGGAAGCTCCAAAACTGTCCCTCCTTCCCCTTGGGGTGCATAAGCCCCCGTATGGATGGCAAGCGTAGAGATGGTAAGGCTCTCTCTTTCGTACTAAATTAGTACTATAATTTTAGCAGTTCAATTTCTTGTAGTAATTTCCTTTTGGAGTTGGTTTGTTTAGAGTTTATCTGTGAACACGTATAGAGACCCCACCTTAGGGCCTCGTTTAGGGCCCCCGAAAGCTTAGGGTTGGCCCTGATGGTTTTGCTTTCGATAGTTTTATTGAGGACAAATAAGAACTTTGGCCTTCTCTCTAGTAGGTTAATGATTTAGATGAGTTGGAGTCTACAATCTAAAACGGTTTTGAGTAGGTAGTCGTCTGCTACCTGATAATCGAAATATTTGCACGTATTTGGTGTCCTTATTTAAGAGAGAGTCATGTGTCCTTCTCTTTAGATGATTTGTTGGTCAAGAATCTAATAGTTCGACGTCTTTACCTTGTTGGGTATGTGAAATAACAACCGAAGTGTTTGTTTTTCCATTGGCATACGTTAGAAGAATATAGTAGGTGCCAACGTTCTCTTATTTACAGTACATTTAGTGTGTCGTTATGTTCTATTGTTGAATTGGTCTAAACAGGGAGGCAGGGCAGCTACAAGCGGGGAAGCCTGACCAAGGCGGACTAGCAGAGTTGTGCGTTTACAAGGTGGACTAGCAGAGTTGTAGATAAACGCACAAATCAACTAGACCTATCGAACTCAAACTGGCATTTCCACAAGTGCCTCCTCTCCCTTTCCATAGCAAATAACCTAAAGAAACCCTCTGCGTCTTTAGACGGAGCTTACTCTCTAGGTTGCTTGTCTTCTTGTTGAGACCCACATACAAGCTAATTGTTGTGTTGAACATTTGTGCTTGCTGCAGTGCTGTGGATCTTTTGCTTTAAAAAATCAGTTAAAGCCTTCAAAATCTCATAGCTTAAACTTCATAAATACATTTTCACTAAACAATTATGTATCCCAGATTTGTCTTTCTGAGGTAATAACCTCACATGAATATATGGATCAGACTTCTTTTTTCCAATAGCTCGGGTGTCCAAAACGAACGCGTGCCTCAACTAATTTTGGGAGGATCAATCCCAACTTCCACTAATGGGAGCTCTCTGCACATTGTCTTCTGCTCTGGAACTCCAATTGTTTACACTTGGATTATGAAAAAAATCCTTCAGGATTATTCAGCCAAAACCGGCCATTGGATTATTTTCCCTGGCGCATCTTAAGCGGTAGAAGATTATGGAAAACTATATCAATCTGTTTGTAACGATCAGAATTTTCAACCCATTTTTTTTAATACAAATTTATATTGTTAAATTCCTAATTCAATAATTAATTAGATTGAATAATTAAAATACATTATTATGTGTATAATTGATATTATTTACACAATTGTATAAGATATATATTTATACTTTAGATATACAGGGATTTATATTCATCTCTTATCATTCATATCTAAACCCTAACTAGAACTCCATTTGAACTAACTCTCCACTCCCCTTCCACACTCTACCACATTCATCCTTATCCTCCAAACTTATCCTCCCATACTCCCACAATTTATGGGATTATTCTCCCATCACTTCTCCCTTAGAGCATCGGGGATGTATTTTAAAAGGGGATGGATAGTTATTTTAGATGTAAAAAGTAGTTAAAAGTTAGTTGGATGTAAAATAGAACCCACCCCTCTCCAATGGTGAGATGTAAAAAGGAGATGGATAATTAACTAACTTTTCCTCCTCCTTAATTTCCTCCAACTTTCTTAACCCTAATTCAAGTACTACTTCTGTTGAAAAATAATTTTGGTATCCGGTAATTGAGGACTTTAAAAAAAATTTATTTGAAATAAGAAAAATACTTCCGTCCCAATTTTTGTTCCCCCAAAAAAGAAAAAGAAACATCCAGACCCAACTTTACTCGTTCTTTTTTTTTCTTCAGAAAAAAGAAAGATCCGAAAAAAGAAAAAAAATTTATTCCAAAGAAAGAAAAAGCCCAATGGTCGGATCAAAACCCAACTTTACTCCTCTCTCTCTCTCTCTCTCTCTCTCTCTCTCTCTATATATATATATATATATATATATATATATATCTATTATAAAACAGAAAGGTGTGGGGACAAGTTGTTCGAACGGCTTAGATTTATTTGATCCAAAGGCTATAGTGCATCCTCCCACTTCCCGGTTAAGTGACCATGATTTTCACATAAATCACGCAACTGCCATCCCCTTCCAACCGGAATGCGTAGTGCCGTAGGCACGGGTTAGCACTAGTATATATATATATATACGAACAGAGCAGAAGAAAGATCCAGACCCTCTGGATCTGCTTTTGAACCAGAAACCCCCCCACCCCCTCCTCTCTCTCTCTCTCTCTCTCTCTCTCTCTCATGAGAACCACACCGCCCTGAACCAGAGCTTTCTCTGAAATCAATTTTGACCGGCGACAGGGTTTCGAAAGGCGCAGCCAAGGACCGAACTCGTACGGCAACGAGGGTTTCGTATGGCGACGAGGGTATTGGACGGCGACGACGATCCAACCCCTCTCTTAAATCTATTTCCGGCAACCTTCCGGCGTGTTCTTGCGGATTCCGACGTTTTCTTCCAATTTCAGACGACTTTCCGACGATATCAGGTAACCTCCGACTGTCCAAAATTATGGTACAATCAGTTGGGTGATGACTTGTCAATTATAGCTGTAGTCAAATAGGGATGGAAATATTCATCCCCTTTTCCATCTCTGCCATTTTACATCTCTGAAATTCCTATTTTACATCCCTATTGGAGCAATTTTTTTTACATCTGGGTTGTATTATAACTATAGCACTTGGTTTACATCCCCATTGGGGATGCTCTTATCTCTCTGATTCTCTCTTTCTCTCTCTCTCCAACTCATGCCAAACCAACACCACCCCTATTCCCCAATTTTCGGCTGCACACCTATCAACACTTCCACCACGTACAGCACCTCTCCCTCTGTCAATAATAAGGGATTAGAATCCTCCTCCATAGCAACCTTTCCAAGTAGTTGCAGATAAAGATAAGAATAGCTTTTCAAATGTATTTTTATCTTGTTACTAGTTACTTATATTTTATAATACGTAACCTCCTGTAGCTTTTTTTTTTCTTCCATTGTATAGATCAACTCCATATATATGTGAAAAGGTACTAATTAACTGAAGTCTTGTAGACTTTTTACCCTTCATAGCCGGCTCCCCTCACACCCAAAAAAATAGCAACACACCAACACCCACTACAAGAAAAAGTATGTTTAGTGACGAAAAAGTGGCGACCAAATTTAATTTCGTCGCTAAATGGGTATATTTGGTGACGAAAAAATAAATTCGTCACTGTTTTGACAACTTCCGCGATAAAATTATTTCGTCACCAATTATAACAATTTAGTGACGAAAAAGATATTTTTGTCACCAAAGGCACCTATTTGGCGACGAAATAAAATTTTCGTCTCTAAAAGAGTAAAAAAGTAGATGAAATTATTTTTTGTCGCCAAAGATAACTATTCGGTGACGAAAAGAATATTTTGTCGCCAAATGAACCAATTTGGCGACGAAAAATATTTTCGTCTTCTTTTTAAGTTTTCAGTGACGAAAAATTTATCCTTTAATGACAAAATTTATGAATTACGCTTTGTCACCAAATATATTTCAGGCATAACTCTTTGCTCAGAACTCCGATTGAGATAATTTAAATTGGGTTTGAACAATAACATAAAGAGCTACGACTTTAATGTTTATATCAAAATTGCTAATTTTAATGTTTAATGGTTCAAAATGCCATTCAAAATACATTTTAATGTTAAATGTATGTGTTAAATATTAGATATTTCAAACATATGCAGAAAAGTTTGTGTGGTGTAGTTGGTTAAACCTTGCGTGCAAAACTTAAGAGACTCGGGTTCGAAACCCAGTAGGAGCAAGAAAGTGAGATTTTTTCACATATATAAGAATGTCTTTTGCGACGAAATATTTCGTCATCGATGGGTCACCTTTGACGAGCCAAAGGGAATAATTTGTGACGAAATTTTTTGTTGTAAAAAAAGCACAATAGGTGACGAAGAAAATTTCGTCACCAAGTCATTTTTCCGTGACGAAATTTTTCGTCGCCAAAAGGCACTATAGGTGACGAAAAATAGATTTCGTCACCAGGTAGGAATCCTCGACAACCTTTAGTCGACAAAATTTTTTTCGTCACCTATATTATTTGTGACGAAAAACATACAATTTGTGACGATTTTCATTCGCCACCCAATGCAATTTTTCTTGTAGTGACCCATACACGACAAAAACCAATAGTGGAGAGAAAAACAAAGAGAGAAAGCTCCCATGGATTTTTAGAGGGAGAGTGAAAATCGGGTTTGTCGCTTGCACCACCCAACCATTCGATTTCGGTTCTCCAACCTTCCATGTAAACTTCAAGTATTCCAACCTCAACCACGGCTCACCCGAAGTCAGCCCGAGGTCCTCCGTCACCGTCATCTTCTCTGATGGTTCGAAACCGTCCAGAATCGTTACCCGCTTTTTCGGTCGGAACCGAGGTAGATTAATCGCTCTCCTACTTTCTCCTAAGTATATTAAATGTTTACGTATTGGTGTTCAATGTTTCGTTATGAAAATGATCAAACCCGACGTCACCGGTCGAGGTCCGAACGAAAACCCCTGTTTAGCCGACTGTTGCATGCTACTGTATTTCTGAAATTTGTTTTGGGATAAATCACAGTTTAGCCCATGAGTTTGAATTGCTTGCAATTCCACCCTAGTGAATAAGATAATAATATTTAAGTCCCAAAGTTAATTAGTTCTGGTTCGATCCGAGTTTTATCGCATGATTAATTTTATCACATGATTAGTTCCATCACACAATATTATCTTATATGTACCTTTTATCGCACTGAAATGTATTATGTTATAAATTGAGCTGTTATTAATTGTATCATGTTGTACGTGCTAGGTCCACTGGGTGGTTACGAATAGTGAATCATGTAGACGATGATAAGAAAATGGAAAATGGTAAAGTGTTGAAAGTGTGAGTACTGTGTGGATTGTGAATTGAGCCATGGCGATGGCAAGGATAACCGATGGGGCCCTGTGTTGAAATGGATTACCTGCGGGGCCCAGTGATGAGATATGTTGTGACGCTAATGTATAATATGTCATGGAAAGTTTTCATTTGAGGAAGAAAATGGGTTCCATGAGACGGTTATAGTTAGTGAGACGTTAATGTATGATACGTCATGGAAAGTTTCCCTTTGAAGAAGAGAATGGGTCCCATGAAACGGTTATAGTTAGCGTGGGGTAGTGGATGTCCAACCCTAATGTAGAATACGTCATGAGATGACTCGATCCTCCTGTTATGGTTTTAAGTGAGAACATATTTGGAACATAACTTAGGCGCGCTCACCTAGGACCCCGGTACAGAATAAGCAAGAGGAATGGTGGACCCATAAGACAGTTGTAGTTAGTGGATGTGGGAGGAAAAGATCTCGTGGAGATGATCCTTAGATTTCATGTAAGATGATGGATAGTAAAGAAAAAGACGATGTGCTATTATTTTTCTCTCGTATATTATCAATTGTGATATTAATGTTATTATTGAATGCTAATTGTAGAGTAAGGGGTTGGTAGGATTGAGATTATTCTACTAGGTGAATATCACTCACGTATACATTTGTATCCTGGTAAATCGGTTGCTTTGGCGATCAATTTGCTAGAGGATGCAGGGTTCAATGATGGAGCTGTTTGACACAGGAGGAATACCAAGGGCAGAGACCGAGTATGTTTGGGATCTGTATCAAGACTAGAATCGCTCTGAAGACGTTTAAATAAATGTTAGTTTTTTTTTTTTGTATTTTTCTTAAATGTAAATTTTGTATAACGACAAATAGGGGCCTAATAGTTTATAAAATTCAGTATATTTTAGGGTTAATGCTTCCAAAATTCTTTGAAAAATCGGGACGTTACACTATTTACACTCATTTTTTACACCAAATCTTGAGACAGCACTGGAGAGCCATTTAATTCACATTAATTAAATTTGGCCAATTTTATGAAGCTATATTGGGTCAAAATTAGTGGGCCAAGCCGATACAAATTAGGCTCATGGTCAAGAGTTTTCCGAACTTAATTGTCTAACTCGATCACGGTCAAGAGTTTTCCGAACTTAATTGTCTAAGAGAAAATTACCGGCCGGTCCTGATTTTGGATTCCTAATTCCCATTAAGGATGGAGAATCTGTTTAATTACGTGGAAGGATAAATTGGAGTTGAAATTACCGCTCTACCCTTATTCCCTTTATTTTCGCGCGTTTGATCTCTTTCATTCTCTTCAAAAATATAAACGACTTCCACCGCTAATCGCTGGGGCTTTCCATTCTCTTCAGTGATTTCGTTTATTTGATTCATTCGATTCTCGCGAGGGTTTGATTCATTCGATTCATTCGATTATCTAGTTGGCTTGACCGTTGGATCGATTTCAATCCAGAAGGTTTGTTTGATTCATTCGATTCTCGCGATTTCTTTTACTTTCGTAGATTTTGTTTTTCGATTCACTGTTTATTTCTGCTGAGATAACGTTTCTCTCTCTCTCTCTCTCTCTCTCTCTCTCTTTTTCACTTGAGTTACTTGATCGATTTAGTTAAAGTAATGACGTTCGATGCTTTGAGTTTGTGGAACTAGTGGATTTCTCTTGCTTTAGTAGTTGAAAGGTGTGATTTAGTACGTGAATTACAACTACTGAATTTGAAGCTTGATATTTACTCTAGTTAAACTCATTGATGGTGTTTTGAGTTGGTGGAACTAGTGGATTTCTGTTGGTTCAGTAGTTGAAAGCTGTGATTTATTATGTGAATTATTACAACTACTGAATTTCTTTGGGTTTGAAGTTGTGAAAGTAATGACGTTTGTATGGACAATCACCATACCAAAGGTCTGCGACATTCTCTTATTTTTATTCAGATTAACAATTTCGCAGCCATACAGCTCTGGATTCACAGGTATGCGAGTTTGTGCAAGTCAGACAACATGTGTCCAAAGAAGGTTATTCCAACTTGCGCTTGCAAAAAAAAACACCACTGCAATCATTAATATTAAACGAAAACAACTCAAACATCCAAAAGTAGTGAATTTCTTTGTTTACACTATTGAACGTAATGAAGTTTGACAAACTAGATAAACTCGTTTGTTCTTCATCTAGCCAAATTAGAGAGACTATTGAATATCATTTTCTGTTTGACTTTTTAAAGAAGTCCAAGACATTTGTATTACAATTTCGTAGACCACCCTGTGATGACTATTTGTATTAAGAACGTCTGTGAAAATAATGAAATTGTAATACAAATAGTCAACTTCTTTAAGAAGTCATACTGATCTTTTGTTGGTGGCTGTTTTCTAAGTGTTTTTGTTTTGTTTTAGGTCTACGGGGACTATGGAAAATGCTGTCGTATTGTTGTGCAAACGGGGTGATGTTAGTTGTGGTGTTTTGTTAGAACGGACTTTGACTTTTCAATCTTTGATGACGAAGTTATGTGCAAAGTGGAAAGATTTGACCGAAGGCTCATTCTCTCTTTCTTTCTCAGTTGCTGGCCATCCGCAGTGTTTGCTGGAGTGTGATGAGGACTTGTGTGTCTTATATGCTTTAACCTTGTCATCTAGGACTGAGTTTGTTGATGTTGCTGTCAAAGATTTGGTTGATACAAGTAAGGTGTCTACTGTTGTTGATGTTTGTAGCAGTAGTGGTGATGTAGGTTGTGATCAGTTGGTGTTGTTAGATTGCGTTGGCACTCAAGTGGATTTGCCACCATCATTTAGTGATAATAATAAGAGTAAGGTTCTGAAGTCAGCTGGTTGGTGTACTGCAATTGTTGGAGTTGGTCAAGTCTTTGTTGACGGGGCTGTTGGTTTTCGTGATGCGTTGTCTATGTACTCGTTGTTCCATGGTTTCAAATATGTTTACGCGAAAAATGATGCCCAAACAGTGAAGGCTGTTTGTTTGGAAAGGCATACATCAAAGGAATGTAATTGGATTGTGAAGGCCAAGTTAGAAATGCCTAGTGGTTACTTTGTTATAAAGCAGTTTGTTGGTAAGCACACTTGTGGGGATGCTTCATTGTCATATAGTAGTTCTCGTAGTACTTCTAGTTTTGTTAGTAGATTGGTTTCTGAAGACATGCGATCTGATGAATCAAAACGCCCAGTCGAGGTTATGAAGGATATGAAGAAAGATTATGGGGTTGAGATCACTTATCGTCGAGCTTGGATGGCGGTTAAAAAAGCTAGAGCACACGTATATGGGGATTATATGGAGTCGTTTAAGGAATTGTAGTGGTATGTTGGTGCTTTTAGAGCTTAAAATACAGATAGTATGTGTGTGTTAGAGCGTCATGATTCTGACCATTTCAAGAGGATGTTTCTCGGGTTTGCCGCTTGCAAGTATGGCTTTACCTTTTGCCGTCCTATTCTGTTTGTCGATGGCACTTTTTTGAAGAGCACACACAATGGATGCTTGTTATCAGCTTGTGCAAAAGATGGTAACCAAGGTAACATTTCACTACCATTTTTATATAAACAATACTTTTTCCCCTCCTCAATTATTGGGGACAGGTTTCTGCACTTTCCTTTTTTCCCCGTTTACAGAAAATTTAAGTGATAAACTGCTTCTGCTAAGTAGTAGGATATGCATTTCTTGATTGACTTCTGTTGGGGATTTGTTACTCAAGTAGTTAAATTTTATTAGGCGTTTTGGATTGATTGTAGGTTTGTATCCGCTTTGTCTTGCTGTCGTTGATTCAGAGAACTATGAAAACTGGCATTGGTTTATGGAACAGTTGAAGGATTTCCTTGAAGATGGAAGGGTTTTGGTTTTTGTTTCTGATCGGCATGATGGTTTGTTGCAAGCTGTCAAACAAATTTTCCCTTCTTCGCCACATTCACATTGTCTGGTTCATTTAAAAGAAAATTTGAAGAAACGTTTTGGCGGGTTGGACAATAGCAAGAAGAAGTATCTACTGAATTTGTTCAACTTGTGTGCTTATGCACCAACTGTAAGAGAGTTTGAAAAGTTGATGAACAAACTCAAGAAAGAAGGTGGAGTAAAAGTTTCTGCCTTTCTGGATACATTAGATAATGAGCATTGGTGTCATGCTTATTTTTCAGGGAAGAGATATGGTGAATTGAGTTCAAATTTAGTTGAGTGCTTTAATAATTGGATAAAAAAGGAACGGAGTTTGCCTATTACTTTGCTTTTTGATAAGATTAGGCTGAAAATAATGGAACAGCTGTCTGCGAGGAGATCAATATCAATGAAATGGAAAGGTGTGATATGTCCTATCATGGAGAAGAAATTCAAGGGGTTGTTCAATGTGTCAAAAACGTGGGCTATTTCTAGGTCAGTGATGATTTGTATGAGGTTCGGTGCGACCCTTCTGTGAGTGTAAATATAGCTTCCCGGAGTTGTTCTTGTGGAGAATGGCAGATTAATAGTTTCCCATGTGCTCATGCATTTTGTGCTCTCAAGAGAGCGGGGAAAAATTTGAATGACTACGTGGATCATTACTACTCTGTCCATGCTTTTCAAAATACATACTCCAAATCCATCAATCCTGTACCTACCATATGGAAGGATGTCACTGTTGGTTCTGATGGCAATGTTCTTCTTCCTCCACTGTGTAACAAGAGACCACCAGGAAGACCACGAACTGAACGTATCCCTTCAACTGGAGTGAAAACCAGGAAGATCACATGCGGGAGGTGTGGCCAAGTTGGGAGACATAATAGGGCAAGGTGCAAAGAACCATTGGAGCACTGACAGGATTTGTGCTTTACTTATAGTGTTTTTAGTTGTTTTAGTCTGCTTTTTACTTGCTCCACATATAAACAAATTCGCAAAGTCCAGTGAAGTTTTATCTTTCTGTTCGTCATTCTATGTAGCACCACCACTTTTTTAAACTTTTTCGCATTCCATTGGCATATGTGGTTATGAAATATGAGAAATTGTCCAATGCTGAAGGCAGTGGTACAAAGGTTTGCGAAGTTGTACACTGACATTTTATTTTCATTGGCTATTGTATAAATGGTGTTTTGACATGATTGGAAACTGTTCAATTAGAAATATATATAGTATGGGGAGTCATTTAATTAGAGGTAACCCTTCAAAGGTAGCCTATATTGTGAAGCCTGCTTTGGGAATATCATTTGGAACACCAGAATTTTTAGCATTGTCATGTTTTATTTCTGAACTTTTTGGCTCTTCGAAGAACTTGGCCTGATTAGATTATGGCAAGTGGAGCTGTTTTGAGATGCTAAAGGATTACAGGGGGCAAAAAAAAAAAAACATCCTTATTGTGCATAAGTAGGAGTTTGAAGTGTCAGTATACTAAATGGAACTTCAGTTGTATGAGGCATGTTTGCGAATAAGTAAAACATATACAGGCGATTGCTATTTATCCAATCTTGCAGGTCCAATCTCAATTGTCAACAAATTCGCAGACCCCTGCGGAATTGTCAAAATAAACGAATTACTGAATTGGGTGCCTTACAAGAACTGTGAAGTTAAGAGAAAACATGTATAATCAAATTGATTTTTTAACTTCTCAGTTTATATTTTACCAATATAAACCTAACAAATTTGCAGACGTAGCAACCAACATGTTTTTTCCATTGCATATTGTTCAAAGCCTAATAAATTCGCAGCCCTAGCAACCAACAAGTTTTTCCCATTGTATATTGTTCAACTTTGAACATCTGATATACACAAAGACCTGCGAAACGAGATACCATTAACATTAAAGTAGAAAGACCAGTAACCCATCAGTCCACATTTAAGATCCAGATAAGTGTGAATAGGTCTGCGAAATTGTCTTATTTTTCCCATACTAACAATTTCGCAGCCAGGCACCTTTGAACAATTTCGCAACACGAAACTAGATACCATTAATATTAACGTAGAAAAAACTGTAACATTAAACTAGCCACATATTCATATCTACGTTTTTTATTCTTTTACAGATTTGGAAAGGGACTAGGAAGGGGACTTTTGTGTCCGTTGGTGATGACTTGTTGATAGTGCATATCGTTAGTTCCCTTGTCCTCATCCTCGTCGTCCTCATCCTCATCCCCGTTGTCCTCATTTTCGTCGTCCTCGTCCTCGTCCTCGTTATCGTCGTTCTCGTCATCGTCGTTCTCGTCGTCGTCCTCGTCATCTTCCTCCTCATTGTTGTCATCGTCGTCGTCGTCCTCGTCCTCGTCGTTGTTGTCGTCGTTGTCCTCTTCGAGATGCAAGTTCATAGCCTCTTCTTCCTCTTTCAGCCTCTTTATCTCTTTCCTGAGTTTTTTCACCTCACGTAGCAGCACTCGCGTACCGGCGTAGACCATTTCGCACATTTCACTCACTTTTTCCAGGCGGCTTGCCATGGTTTTTTTGTTGCGTTTTCGCTCTTTGGGAGAAATGCGTAGGGTTTTGGCTAAAACGCGTAGGGTTTTTCATTTCTTGCTAAACGACAATGACTGGTATAAATTTGTACGGATTTGCATTTCTTGCTAAAAGACAAAAACTAATATGAGTAATGTTTTTGCTTTTCATTTTGACGGAAGTTCTACAAGGTTTTCATTTACACTTTTCGTTACTGAAACACTAATATGCATAGATGCAATCTGAATTGAATAAATTTACACATCTACAATAAAGAATAGATGCAATCTGAATTGAACAAATTTGCTGAACTCCTGGAAGTTTTTTAAATAAATATAAACAATTTCGCAGCCCGCCCTGGGAACTTGGAAGACATACTGATACATCCAAAATTTCCTTTTCTTCCTATATTCGTGCAAAATGTTCTTTTCTTTCTATATTTCGCATACCCCCTAGAACTTGGGGACAATGTTTGATATGTTTGGAAATAGGATTATTGTAGAATAACGCAATGAGCCTTTGCGAATTTGTTTTATGACAATATAAATCGGATATAAGATCCATATTTAAGATCCAAATAGCTATGAGCTATGAATAAACAATTTATACAAACAATTTCGCAAACCCCCCTGCGAATTTCCCCTGTTTTATATTTGAAATGCTGCGAAACATTTCATATGTGACGTACTGATACATCTGAAGAAATTCAAGGGGTTGTTCCATTACAAATATAAAGAAGTGTCAAATTAAAAAAATCTATAATCAGCTCGCCTACATATAGACAATTTCGCAGACACCAGGAACCCATGATACTAGATGAACAAGCCAAGATTCTAGATGAACAATTTCGCAGACCCCCCTGGGAACTTTTAAAACAAGTCATGCTCATACATGCAATGAGGATCTGCGAGTTTGTTTTATGACAATATAAATCGGATATAAGATCCATATTTAAGATCCAAATAGCTATGAGCTATGAATAAACAATTCATACATACAATTTCGCAGACCCCCCTGCGAATTTCCACTGTTTTATATTTGAAATGCTGCGAAACATTTCATATGTGACGTACTGATACATCTGAAGAAATTCAAGGGGTTGTTCCATTACAAATATAAAGAATTTTCAAATTAATAAAATATATCAGCTCGCCTACATATAGACAATTTCGCAGACACCAGGAACCCATGATACTAGATGAACAAGCCAAGATTCTAGATGAACAATTTCGCAGACCCCCCTGGGAACTTTTAAAACAAGTCATGCTCATACATGCAATGAGGATCTGCGAGTTTGTTTTATGACAATATAAATCGGATATAAGATCCATATTTAAGATCCAAATAGCTATGAGCTATGAATTAACAATTCATACATACAATTTCGCAGACCCCCCTGCGAATATGGAAAAAGAAAAGAAAAGAAAAGAAAAGATCCCAAGAGGGGTCTAACAAAAATAAAGATCTCAAGTGAGACCTAAAACAAAAATACTACTAAAACCACCCGAAAACAGGACAGAAAGAGGGCCTATTTTGTAGGCCACTCCTTCCACTGGCCAGAGGTGCCAGCCATGGAGGTGCTGGGGGAGGCTTGTACTCGATGGTGTCCCAGTTGGCCACTACAAGTTTGATTGTAGACTCCATCTTCTCCATGCGAAGCGCCATTCCTTCCACCCGGTCATGGATGGTCTGGATCTTCCTCTTACATTCGGTGTGGTCCTCCAGTAGAACCCAGGAGAGTTCGTTCGCCAACTGTTTGATCTGGGCAGGGGTGATTTGAGTAAAGAGGGGAGAACGGAGGTTGCTCTCTGGCATTTTGCCAACCATTTTAGAGAAGGAACAGAGGTGTGCAAGTGGTAAACACCATACCTACGTTTGATATTTATAGACTAAAGAAGACCTACAGACGTGAATCGTGGGCTGTTATCCCGAGGAAAAAAGAGAAACGTGGTAGTTGAGGGGACGGGATGCACCTAGTTAACCGCCATAAGTTAATGTGCGTGTTACTGTGCAATGAGCCTCTGCGAATTTGTTTTCTGACAATATAAAATGGATATAAAGATCCATATTTAAGATCCAAATATCTATGAGCTATAAATAAACAATTTATGTAAACAATTTCGCAGACCCCTCTGCGAATTTGTTACATTGAATTTGTTATGCAATGAGGCTCTGCGAGTTTGTTTTATGACAATATAAATCGGATATAAGATCCATATTTAAGATCCAAATAGCTATGAATACACCACGCATCAGTTCAATAATGCTAAGTACTCATTGTGCAGTGATCATTCCTACAAAATTTGAATGAGCAATTTCGCAGCCATGCAACTTTGGATTCACAGACAAACAATTTCAAATACATATAACAGGTCAGCGAATTTGTGGCAAGTGAAAGAGCATGTGTCCAAGAAGGAGGAGATTTCTACATTTGTTTGCACAAAAGAAAAAACCACTAGCATTATTTAAGATAACTCAAATATCAAAATCAGAGTCTTCATTGTCTTCTGGATTCCATGATCTTGGTCTATCGCTTAACAATTTAACAGCAATTTTTGCTCTGAATCTTATGCATTGTTGCCTTGATAGGTTGGGATCAATTTCTTTGTTCCTTGAAATTCTATTCATCAAATAACAGACTATAACGCCGCAATCGTAATTGCAAAAAAATTGTATTGACATTAGTGAATTAAGCGTTAAACTTTGATAACGAATTCAAAGTTCGTTAAAACTTACGAATCTGGGTGTTGTTGCGGTGTAGCTGTTACAGTCCTGACCTTGTTAGTGATTCGTATGGTTCCTGGTATCAAGCCATTTATGTCGTTTGCAATTTGATTTGCCTGCAAATCATTTTGAAACATTATGTCTAATGCAAAACAAACAATATGAAAAATGTAATATGCAACCACTTATCTTACAAGTTGTTTTGCCCTGTCCGCATGCTTCTTGTTCAGTTTTGCCAATGAGTTATAAAGATCCCATCTCCTATTAAGTGTATTAAGCACAAGCAGTGTCCAGTGGTTACAATGAAGCAATGGGAAATGAATAAACGTGCATTGCATAGCAGCTGCAAGACCGTCCTTAAGCACATCTGTTCTTTGCTCTTTCAATTTCATTAGCTGATTTCACATGTTCATAGAGTTGAATTAAGTTAACAAACTTAATGAACAAACTGTTATGCTGCATGGAATTTAATAGTATTGCTCCTTACCGTGAATTTGGTGCTGAACAAATATGACGTTTGTGTATCCAATCCAAGTGAAAATGTTGGATTTGTACTTTGTTTGTTTTTGTTTCGATCCATCAATATTTTCGCATAAGCACCTACAGTCTGTGTGAGGATATATATGCAAGACGATAAGTGTACGCAAGAGCTGAACACATTTAATGAAAGTAAAATAGCATATTCATTTTTACCCCACACGTTAGCGCATCATCTAGCATAAGAAATCTGAAATCATCATCATATACATAATTGTCAAGTTCTTCTCCAGCCCATACAAGAATTCTGCAAGTTAGATTTCTATGTTAGTAGGTAAAGTTTTAAAGTACTTTGGGAAATCAAACTTCAATTTTTTGTACGATTCTTACCTCGACTCATCCTTCAATATAGTAGTAACCATGACTCTGTATTCTGTTGGAATAAAATCAATCGCTTCCATCACTTTCTTTTGATCATCAGAATGTTCTTTGTGTTCATCATTGGTGGTCTGCTGCGTTGCAACAGGTGGCTCATAAGCTTTGAAGCTTTCCACATTCAGCTCTGCTCCTTTTCTTGTTTGCTTCTTGAGAGGTGTATAATGATATTCAGCAATTTTTGTGTTTTTCCTTCCAGTCCTGTTCTTCAGTCTTTTGATGTACGAATTTGGGCTCCGCATGAACGTTTTGTTCATGCGGTGGACTGCATTCTCTAGCACTTCTGGATCACAGTAGTTTTCTTTAATTTCCTTGATAATTTTTTCTACAATAGCTGCCTTTTCTGGTGCTAGTTCCTCAACCACACGATCTTCTTCAGAATTAATGTTCTGTTGTGGTGTCAGAGCATTTGCTTGTGCTTCTGAAGCAACGAGAGCAGCCATTTGAGGTTCTGGACGAACAGGAGCAGCCATTTGTTCTTCGAGCATTTTAATTTTTCCATCTCTCAGAAGAATTTGTTCTCTGTACTCTCTCTTCAATTTATTGAATTCAGCCTGAGCTTTGGTCAATTCATCCAACTCAGTTGTATGGATCTTATATGCAATAGCTTTTAGCTCTTTATCCCTCTTTTCGATGATTGAGTTCAATTTCTCCATTGTATCTTGTTTAAGAGCCCTCTCTTCATCTATCTGAATGACTAGCGCTGCATTCTCTTTATTCATCACAGCTTTGTGTTCTTCAAGTTGAGCAATTTTTGCTGCATTCTGTTCTTGTTGCTTTACTACTTGACAGTTCAATTCCTCCATTTGCTTGACTAGTTCTTTATTCTTTTCCATTTCTTTCTCCTTTAATGCTCTCTCTTTATCAATTTGCTCAACAAGTTCTCTAATTCTGGAAGTTGCAGCTTCATTTTCCCTTTACAGGGCTGCATTCTCCTTATTCATTTCCATTTCTTTCTCCTTCAGGGCTCTCTCAAGTTCTCCAATTCTGCAAGTTGCAGCTTCATTCTCTTTTTGCAAGACTCCATTCTCCTTCAACATAAGACGTGTCTGTTCTTCAGATTTTTCCATTTTTTCTTTGTCCCTGGCACCTCTTTCTTCATCATTTTGCTTTGCTATTTCATTGATGTAGTTAATGACCACTAGAAGTATTTCATTTGTCCTTTGTATATCCTCTATCTGCTTGACTACTACCTCATTCTTTTCCATTTCTTTCTCCTTCAGGGCTCTCTCATCATCAATTTGTCTTTGAAACTCTTCCATTTTCTTATCCAATATTGCTGAATCTAGATAAAGAGTTGAACAAGCCAGTTCTGTAGAATTGAGCAATGGATCCTTCACACTTGATCTCTCTTCTTCTTGTGATTCAATTCCATTCATTTCCACCTCATCAGTTTGCAGTGTAATTCTGGAATCCAGAAAATAACCCGATGGCTTTTCGATTGGTGGTGTTTCACCTGACATTTAATAAATTCACAGTCACATACTACTCAATTTTGCTTCACACACATATCATTGAAAAGTAGTTTGCTCATTAAACCAAAATAAGACCAAATAAGCAATCTCATTGAGCACTGTTAAATACAATAGTAATGAAAGGAACAGGGAGTGATGAAGAAAAAAATGTAGTCATTTACATCTGCTCACCTTGAGGTGTAATTATGGAATCCAGAAAACGACAAGATTGCTGTTCCGGTTCTGTAGATTTAACCAACTGATCCTTGAGACTTGATTGCTCTTCTTTTTGTGATTCAGTTCCTGTAATTTTCACTCTTCTTTTGTATACCAGGCTCGATTGCTGTGCGATGGCTGCTGTTTCTGAAAGCAGATAAAGACTCGATTTGGTTGTCATTGCAGAATCCAAATAAATAGGAGATTGCTCCTCACTTTGAAGGATGTTCTGCTCAGTTTGATTCAAGCCTTTTCTTTCAAGTCCGTCTTCTGATACTAATGAACCAAAGTAAGGAGTATAAACTGGAGTTCTGTGCTCATTACTTATAAGGTCATCAGCTTCTGCACTTTCATGATCTTCACCATGCTGGCTTTCGTTATCATCCTCATCATTATTTTCTGGGGTTTCACCGCTATCATCAAGTTCTGAACTTCCATGATCTTCAACACAATGAGTTTCGTTATCATGGTCATCATTTTCTGGGATTCCACCGCTATCATCATGTTCTGAGCTTCCATCATCATGATCATCATGTTCTGAGCTTCCATCATCATGATCATCATGGTTTGTTTGTTGAAGGCTACCATCCAACAGCTGCAATTTAATAGTTTTGAAGTCAGGAATCTATGTTTAAAAAAAAAAGAAGAAGCAAACCCTCTGCGAAGTTGTTTATTCATTAAAGGTAAAATAGCAAATGCCAGATAGAATACAAAGGTCTGCGAATTTGTTTGACGTAGAAGGCACTGGAACAAAACCCCTGCGAAATTGTGGAACTTTGAACATACTGACATATGCAACATGTTCTTTTCATTGCGTATTGTTTAACTTTTGAACGCACAAATATATACCAAATGATATTTTTCATTTGCGTATTGTAGAAAATAGTGGACAATTACCCCCAACGAAGGTGAATAGGTAACAGATCAGTTCAACAATGTGCACTGCTATTTTTAACAGATCAGTTCAACAAAGGTCTGCGAAATTCTCCTATTTTTATTCATATTAACAATTTCACAGTCACATAACTCTGGATTGGCAAACCATTCCTCTCTTTTGCTTCACATACATATCGTTGAGAAGTAGTTTGGTTGTTAAAACCAAATAAGACCAAATAATTAATTCTACAAAGGCAAAAAGAGGAAAACAATAATCAAACCAAAAGGATATGTGTGTGAAGACAAAATGTAGTCATTTAATAATTTCACCTGTACATTTCTGAAATCATATTCACCATCCTTTTCTGTGCTTCGATGATCTTCACCACACTGGCTTTCGTTATCATTGTCATTACTTCCATGATCATCATCTTGGCTTTCATTATCATGCTCATCATCACTTTTTGGGCTTACACTGCTATCATCATGTTCTGAGCTATCATCATGTTCTGAGCTATCATCATGGTCTGAGCTAGTGGTTTGATTGTTACGAACTGTACGGAAAACTCGAACCTCCCTCTCTGTTTGTTGAAGCGTACCGTCCAACAGCTGCAATGTAATAGTTTTCAAGTCAGGAATACAAAATGCCTGCGAAATTGTTTACTCATTAAAGGTAAAATAGCAAATGCAAGATAGAATACAAAGGTCTGCGAATTTGTTTGCTTTAGAAGGCACTGGAACAAAATGCCTGCGAAATTGTGGAACTTTGAACATACTGATATATGCAACATGTTGTTTTCATTAGATAACTCTGGATTGGCAAACTATTCGTCTCTTTTGCTTCACATACGTAATTTTTGAAAAGTACTTCGCTTCTTAATGCCAAATAAGACCAAATAAAGCAAAAAGAAAAGGAAGTAATGAAGAAAAAATGTACTCATTTAATAATTTCACCTGTACATTTCTGAGATTGTCCAAGCTTTCTATCCCTTCCAATTTTTCTTTCAGCTTTGGCAAATTCCACTTCAGAATTCTAGGAACAGTGAAGAGTCGTGTCTCTTGTTCAATTATATTCGTCCTTTCACAAAGCCAATACTGCAATGTAGTCATAATGTATACAAAAATATTAGACAACTAAACTATAAGCATCAGTCAATCGTAAGAGTATAAACTTTGCTTGACTTACCAACAATAGCATAACACATCCAGCAACATCCTTTGGTTTTGTAGCATACGCTTCAACTGATTTCATTAAGTTGTCGAGTATTGCTTGTGACCAATTATAATTGCTCATAGCTGGTAGGTCTTCCATTAGTTGAACAAAACTCCAACTGATCTGAATTCCACGCCCAGAAAAAAATAGTGTACCACACAGGTACAAGCATACTAGCCGCACAACATCTTTGATCGCTTGCTTATCGTCGTTTTCTATTATGCTTTCGATCAAATTTGCAACTATTTTAGTTGTCATTCCTTTTGTTTCTGTTAAATTTCTTCTTATTAGAAGTTGAACTTCATTCCGCTTCTGGTATTGATTTGTAATTGGAATTGGTTCCTCACCAGATACAATTCCAAAAATCAGCACTATGTCGTTAGCCTGAGTTTTTACACCTCGTCCACCAATTTTGAATGTCTTCGCTTCATGATCATAGGACTTTATTATTTTGAGAGCTACTTTATCAAACTTCATGCAATTGTCGTTTGACAGTCTTTGTTTTCTCAACGCATCAATTAACAACCAGAATGGAGTCCTCCTTAGCAATTTCAAATGGTGTTCCTGCAGTTGTAAATCTCTCATAAGATTTACCATCGCTTGCAGGTTCGATCGGTATGTGACCTGTGTTCCTTCAGCATCCAGTTTTTTCTTATTATGTTTGCTCTTGGACTGAACTTCCCCTTGATTTTGTCTTCTTTTTGTTGGTGTTATACTAGTTTCAGGTTCCTCCATTGTTGACCGATTGATGTTTGCCCTCAGTCTCAGTTTATATGCATTCCCACCACCTGAATGTTATAGAATAAATTCCCAAATGACACTCAAAATTGTCACATAAATAAATTCTTTTACAAAAATATTGTATAGCAATCCATATTAAATGACTATTTTTTTCAAAACAAAACAAAATAATTCCATATAATACAAGGTCATTGCTTATTCGTCATCACTGTTTAATTACCCTAAAAATGTCATAATAGGAAATTCTTAAAAAATACATATCACTCTGCGAAATTGTTTATATAAATCTGCGAATCGAACAATTTCGCAGAGTCCGTGGGAATTATTTTAATTTACATACATAACACATTCTGATGCTATAAGTCTACGTAATTCGTAATAAATTAAGTCTCCGGTTTTTAGGAAACAGACTATTTTGTAAGAATATCTACTGCAAATGAAACTACAAAATATGTGTAACAATACGAGAAAAATGAAACTACAAAATATGCGTAACAATGAGAAAAATTAATCAAACAATTTTTCCAAAAAAAATTCTACGAGCATTGTTTCAAGACAAAGTCCGTACCGCTTTTCCCCTTCATTCTGCTTGAACTCTGTCCTCTTTTACGCTTCATTTGGCTTGAAGTTTCTTCTCTTCGTATATCTTCAGCACTTCAAGTCGAAGAAATCAGAGCGGAAAAAAAGAGACGGAGAGGTTTCGACAAGTTTAAACGCAGAAATGAGACGGAGAGGCGTCGACAAGGTTGTACGATTTTTATACTCTCAGTAGAGGCGCAGACCTTTATTTTGGTTGTATATAATGGGCTGCTATTTTTAATATTTCCTACGTATTCTTGCTTATAAAATAAATTAAGGAACCAATTTAAAAAAACATTAAATTCATTTTATTATTTCGCAGATCCTTGTGAAATTAAAAATCAATTATATAATTGTTCAATTAGACATATATTTATAATCAGATTACTGTGAAGTTGTTTTCTATTTTTATTCCAGTTTTTTAAATCAATTTCGCAGAGTCCATCTAAATTTTTTTCTAACAGATATATAAAAATTGCAGAGCTACCAAGTCTTTTTTAAAATATCATGCTTGGTGATTAATGCTACCGTTGTTCTGCGTCGCAGGTATGGAGAATTTCGCAGACTAATTTACTAAGAATAACACCAATAATCAATTCAAACAAATAGAACTGTTTAATGACAAATATTGAAAAATCTGAAATTAAAAATGAATTACAAATATAACTATAATCAGGTTTTCCACAAATAAAAAATTTCACAGACTCCTTTGAAGTTCTTTTCTTCTATTTTCATTCCCAAATTAAACAATTTCGCAGAGCCAACTAGTAATACATATGCAGGCAATCTGGATTCAACAATTTCGCAGACCCTTGTGAAATTTAAAATCAATTATAGAGGTATTAAATTAAACATATTTACAATAAGATTGCCCACATGTGAACAATTTCGAACAGTCCTGTGAACATATTGGGAATTTCGCAGACTAACAACAACTCGACTAATTGATATTCACATAAAACCCACCCATGCGCTGGGTGGCAGTACAAAATTTATCCTTTTTTGGACCATTTAAACAAAGGGGAAGATCTTGAAAGAGATCTCCAAGAACCAATCGAAATTCTCAACAATTTCGCACAGCCAATCTGAATTGTCAACAATTTCGCAGACCTGTGGAATTGTCCAATTAAATGAATTACTGAACCGTCTACCTTACAAGTTCACATATGATATGTACAAGGCCTAACATGAATAATGTCTGCAAAAATGTCTAGTTCTGGACAATTACCATAGAAAGTTTTCAATTGCGGATTCTTATGAAATACATATGACTCCGAAATTTGGGATTCTTAGAAGTAAACAACTTCGGAGATCCCTGTGAACATTTTCCATTCAATCTGACATATAAACAATTTCGCAGACCCCTGTGAACTTCGCAGACCCCTGTGAACTTCGCAGACCCCTGTGAACTTCGCAGATCCCTGTGAACATTTTCCATTCAATCTGACATATAAACATTCTTTCATGCTTGGTGAACACTGCAATAAAAATCCCTGCGATATTGTGGAACTTTGAACAATACAAATGTCTGCGAAATTGTTTGATATATACAAAGACCTGCGAACTTTCAACATAATGCAACAAAATCCCTGCCAAATTGTCGAACTTGTTGTTGTTCATTACTTAGGAGTGGTCAGTTACGGATATTTCAATGTAACATTAGCATTCAACCCAAACAAGTAAATATTTTTAAAAACTACAACTCCTCCTGAGATTGCCATGACCCATCTTCATCTGTAATGAATGCCTCCAGTATTTCTGCTCTCATTTTGTTGCTCTCCTCATCTGATATGTGGGACTGAATTTCTTCATTTAAAACCAAGTGCTTCATTATCTTGCATACCATTACCCCACAATCGGATCTGCATAGTATGTTTTATAAATGTCAGATCTCATATTGTTTTGACTAACATCAAACAAATTTAATGATGCAGATGCTTACCCTGGAGGTTGTTGCGGACAACCTTGTTCGATCCGTACTTTTGACTCAATTTGTAAACACTGTCACCTTTCTTTAAGATAATCGGTCACACGCTTTTGCTGTTTTATAGAAACAAAAGGAATTCATAGTTTTGTATTTTGCAGTTCGAATATTTTCAGAGAAGAGCACAAAGTAAGTAGTTTCCTTACAAGGAGTGTTGCTGGCTTGCATTTGTTTGACATTTGTTTTCGTTTTTCTAGCATTGAATCATAGAAACACCAAGATCCCTCTAAAACTTTCAAGACAAGAAGTGTCCAGTGGTCATCTTCGTGTATTGGGAAAATAACAAAATCGAATGTCAACACGTTGTTCAAATCATCATCGTACATCTTCCTCCTTGTTGTTTCATTGGCTTTTGCTTCCACATACTATATTTGCAATACCATCAACCACTTAGAAAATAAATTACCCAAAAAAAAATATCTTACTAATAAACAAATCTAACAACAAAGGTTGGAAAAAACAGAGAGGATGCCTTACCAACCCACGTGTTGACAATATCATACATTTCGTTTTTGGATACTTTCCAAGCAAAATCTCACCATAGGAATCTATCGTCTACAAGATTCCAAAAATTATGTCACTAACTAGAATAAAGCACAACACTGCTTTTCTAAAAAGATTAAATTACTTACACTGTTTGCTATGGCTTCCTGCTCGAGAATATGACCTACTTCATCCGCATAAATGGATGTTTCATAATGATTACCAGCCCACAAGCTGTCCCTGCAAAAAAGTAGGATAAATTAATATAGAAACCATTTTATATGAAATTAAAACATTTTTGTGTTATAGTAATGAATTTACGTTTCAGCAGCTGATTTCCAGAATGTTGTCAACTTTTTCTTTGACTCTTTCGAAAGATATTTGAATACTGGACCAGTCTTCAAAAGTTTTCTCTTCTTTGTTGGTTGAGCTTGTCCAGGATCTTTAGCACGTTCGTTGACATCGATTTTTGCTTTCCTCTTCTTTGAGTCCACTTGATGCGAAACTTCTTTCTTTTTTTCTTCTTCATCCTTCTTGACCCCAAATTTTTGTGTCAGTTCGTGTACTAGCCTTTCACTTTCACTATCAAAACTTGTTGTACATTGTTCTTGAGCACAGAATTTCCAAACTTTTTTCAGTAAAGGTCTGATATATGTGCTTTGCTGACACGATCGAGACATTATTTCTGCATGTCGCCTTTTCTCAATGGTTGCTCACCCTTGTTGGGTTATTTCATGCAATTGGGCATCACTCATAGAATCAAAAATTGTTGATTCCGATTGCTTTTGCTTCCATTGCTGTTTCACTTGATTTGTCAATTCCTTTATCCTTTGTTTCAGAAATGCTATTTCCGCATCTTTTTCCCTAGCCATCTTGCTTTTTTCAAATTCAACTCTTTCCCTACGTTGTTGCTCTTCATTTATCTCTAACCTCAGCAGCAACGTTTGTCTTTCCAATTGACTGTTTTGAATCTCAAGGTTTCTAATTTGGGCTTCATGAATGACGTTGTCCTCTTTGAGCTTTCCACAGTTATGCTGCAATTTTACTATTTGTTCTTCCAATTTATCAAAAACGTTTCTTACTTGGGTTTGCCTTTCAACTGCAGTCTCAACTCTTGCTTGTTTTGAAAACTGCGTCTCGGGAACAAATGTTGAAGCTGATTGGTTTGTTGATTGGAATTGTTCATCAACAGCTTCTGCAGTATGGAACATTTCATTCATTTCAGTATCATCATGACCTGCTCTTTCACTATCATCTCCTCCTTCACTATCATCTCCTCCTTCTTCTACAACTTTTTCAATTGAATCTTGTTCTTCTTCTGAATCTACTCCTTCTACAACTTTTTCAATTGATTCTACTCGTCCATCTACTTGTACTTCCTCTTCCTTTTCCTCTTTCTCTTCCTCTTCCTCTTGCTCTTTGCCTTGCTGTTCTTCTTCTGAATCTCCTCCTTCTACAACTTTTTCAATTGATTCTACTCGTCCATCTACTTGTACTTCCTCTTCCTCTTCCTCTTGCTCTTTGCCTTGCTGTTTCTTTTTCTGTCCTCCTCCTCCTCCTTCTTCTTCTTCTTCTACTAAATGTGCCTCATTATGTTCTTGAACAACTTGTTCAAGTGGTGTTGCATCTTGTTCTTCTTCTCCTTCTAGTTCTTCTTTATTTTCTTCTTCTTCAATGTGTATTACTTCTTATTCTATTTCGTGTTGATGATTCATTATTTCATCTTCTTCTTCTTCTTCTTCTTCTTCTTCTTCTTCTTCTTCCTCCTCCTCCTCCTCCTCCTCCTCCTCCTGTTCCTCCTCCTCTTCCACTTCCCCTTCCTCTCCTTCTTCTTGTTCAATGTGAATTTTGTAAATCAAATCTTCCTCTGCTGTTGTTGTAAGTTCATCTTCATTGACCTGGTTATGTCAGTAATGTTATCATTGTTACAATCAAATCACTAAGAATTGTCAAAATCAAATTCAGAACACTGGGATTTGTTTAAACAAAAGAGCACTAAGAATTCTATACTAGTGGTTTCAGAACACAAAGGATTCTATTCTGCACAAACACTAGCATTCATAAAATTAAAAATATGTACAATCATAGAATTGCCTCAAAGTAGCCAATTTCGAAGAGCCGACAAGTAATACATATAAACAATCCTAGAACTGAAAATTTTAAAATATGTACAATCAGATTGCCCACGTATTAACTATTTTCGCAGACTCTTGTGAAAATTCTTTTTAGTTTATTTTCATTCCAATTTAATCTGAATTCTCAACAAATTCGCAGACCCCTGTGGATTGTTGAACTGTGAAGTTAAGAAAAAACATGTATAATCAAATTGATTTTGTTACTTATCAGTTTATATTTTACCAATATAAACCTAACAAATTCGCAGACCTAGCAGAACCGTCTGCCTTACAAGTTCGCATATGATATGTACAAGGCCTAACATGAATAATGTCTGCAAAAAATGTCTAGTAAACAACTTCGCAGATCCCTGTGAACATTTTCCATTCAATCTGACATATAAACAATTTCGCAGACCTCTGTGAACTTCGCAGATCCCTGTGAACATTTTCCATTCAATCTGACATATAAACATTGTTTCATGCTTGGTGAACACTGCAACAAAAATTCCTGCGAAATTGTGGAACTTTGAACAATACAAATGTCTGCGAAATTGTTTGATATATACAAAGACCTGCGAACTTTCAACATAATGCAACAAAATCCTTGCCAAATTGTCGAACTTGTTGAACTGTGAAGTTAAGAAAAAACATGTATAATCAAATTATACATGTATAATCAAATTATTCGCAGACCCCTGTGGACTGTTGAAATGTGAAGTTAAGAAAAAACATGTATAATCAAATTGATTTTGTTACTTCTCAATTTATATTTTACCAATATAAACCTAACAAATTCGCAGACCTAGCAGCCAACAAGTTTTTTTCATTGCATATTGTTCAACTTTGAACATACTGATATACACAAAGACCTGCAAATTTGTTTGATGTAGAAAACACTGCAACAAAAATCCTTGCGAAATTGTGGAACTTTGAACAATACAAATGTCTGCGAAATTGTCCAGTTCTCTCATTCGTCATTCCTTAGCACTGGACACAAAACTAACTTGTCCGTTTGAAAAAAATGTCTGTGAAATTGTCTTTTTAAACAAAAGACCAGTAATATAATTCAAGAAAAAGAGCAAACTACTATGCTAATGGTTTCATAACTTTTTTTACCTGGTCATCTGCCATATTTCCGATCACATAATCTTGCAAATGCAATCTTGAAATGTCCCAGTTTAAAAATCTTGGTACTGCAAGCTCGGTTTTTGGTTGCATTATTTTTGTGTGTTCACAAAACCAATACTGAAAACAAAAAATTCAATATTATATTTCGATATACAAACATAAAATTGTTTCTATATAAAAAATAAAACAATATTCTTCACTTACCAACAACAAAATGGCACATCCTTGTACTTTCCATGGGTCAGCAATATTTTTCTCTATTGATCTGATCAACATGTCCTTTATTGTTGTACCCCAATCATAATTCTTCATTTTATTCCAGTCATCCATGTGCTTAACATACACCCATGATAGTGTTGCACTAGTTGTGAAAAACAGAGTTGCACATAAAAACAGACACAAAAGTCGAGCAACATCCTCAACATCTGTCTTCTTATTACTTTTGAGAAGTTGTTCAGTTATCATATTCTTAATTGCTTGCTGGTCCAATCTTTGCAAATTCTTTCTTCTTGCAAACTTCACTTTATTAGAAGAACAGTACAAGCCAGAAACCTTCTCTTTTCCACTTCTTATCCCAAAAATCAACTGGATATCCGATACTCGAAGCTCAACCAATTTTTTACCTATAAGGAATTGGCCGTTTCCTCTATATTGCTTCAATATCATTTCCACAGAAAAATCTACTTTTCTGAATTCCTCTAGTTTCAAAGCCTTTTCTTTCAATATATTTATTAGCAACCAAAATGGTGTTTCCTTGAGAAGCTCAATATGTGGTTTTCTAAGTTCAATCATTGGGATGTACTTTATCGCAGCCCGTAGATTTGCTCTGTACGGTGAATGTCTAAGATAAGGACTACTATTTTTTTTCCTGGTTGATGATGTCGACTGTGTGCTAGGTGGTGTTGGTGTTGCAACAGAAGTTTTTCTTGATTTGCTTGCTTTCTTCTTGAATGCTAAACCTGCAAACAATCTTCCATTATAAGGTATGCAACATAAATAATGAACAATCTGTCAGTTCAATTATGTCCAATGGTAATTGTACACTAGACAATTATCCTACTAGTTTAATTGTATCTGACATGTTTAAAGACAATAAATAATAAGGTAGTTTATACTTACTGTAGCTTCGTTACACCTCAAGTTAGAGACACGCTCAGGTTAGAGGTATCCACTAGTTTAAGTATAAACTACGCAAAGTGAAAATTAAGCGAGATACTTACAGTGGATTCACATGTAAACAAATCAGACAACCAATGACTAATAGAATACAAAAGCTCTGCGAAATTCTTTAACAACACATACTAATATATTCAAAAAAAAATTTTCTTTGTACATTGTAGAAGATGATGTTTCAGATGTTTGAAAATTAGATTATATTAGAATAATGCAATGAGGCTCTACCAATTTGTTTCATTCTTTCCTCGAGAACAATGGACTGCAATGCAACGTAAACAAACAAGAGGGTCTATGCCGCCGCCCCAACAAGTAAAGACAATAAATAAAAAGGTAGTTTATACTTACTATAGCTTCGTTAAACCTCAAGTTAGAGACACGCTCAGGTTAAGTATAAACTACGCAAAGTGAAAATTAAGCGAGATACAGTAGATTCACATGTAAACAAATCAGATAACTGATTAAATATAAGCTATGAATACATGTAAACACAATCATCCTACAAAGGTCTGTCAAGATGTTCTATTTCACATATGAAATGTTTTGCAGCAATATACATTGTTTATTCATCAAAATTAAATAACCAATGACAAATACAATACAAAACCTCTGCGAAATTGTTTAATAAGACATACTGATATATTCAAAATGTTTTTTTCATACGAACAATTTCGCAACCAGGCACATTTTGATTCCACACATTTTTCACATACATATAATAGGTCTGAGAGTTTTTAGCAAGTGAAATACCATGTGTCACTAGCATTATTTACAATAAACCAAAACAACGCAAATCCTCATAGGAAAATCATAAGCATTGAAACAATCTATAAAACAATAAAGACCGAGTTGTCAAAGCTCACCGTGAATATCTAAGGTGATTTAGGGTTCGCAATTTCGAATCGGATATTTTTAAGACGATTTATAGTTCCGTTATGAATTTCTTTGCATGCATTGTCATTAGTGAATAGATTAAAGGAGTAATGAATAAATTAGACGAGTAATGAATTTCTTACTTTTCTTCCTCATTTTCTCGACAATGAAAACCTGCTACGAGAGAGAGAACAAGGTACGAGATCTCGAAATTGAAAGCTACGAGAGAGAGACAGAGGCGATGGTGTAGAAGTCAGAGAGAGAAGTCAGATAGAGAACAAGCTACCAGAGAGATGCAGAGGCGATGGTGTAGACAGAGTGAGAACAGGCTACGAGAGAGAGACAGAGGCGATGGTGTAGACGGAGAGAAGGAATGTTTCTTCGCGTTAGTAAGCTGTATTTTATTCCGAGGGTATTTTTGGCAATTTTTTAGTCCGTGTCCTTATGCGTGCATTTTGGGTTGGGCTTGGAGCTTCTGGAGTTTTGATTCTTCTTTTAGGACCGGCCGGTAAATGGCCCATTGTCTAAATGAAATATAAAGGCCCATGGTCGAGAATAATTATTTGATACATTCTGGATGGTTCCTATACAAATAGGAGGTGGGCCCATGAAGGTTATGTATTTACTGGCCATTTGACTAATGCCCGCCAAAAATGGACAAGAGAATGGCCCGGTATCTCTTTAACTACCCATGAATAAGAAAGAACATATGTGTGGGTAATGTTTGGAACTTCTATTAACCACCCATTAGCCCAAGATGTGCTGTTGCATGAGACACTTGGCACAATGGAGTAAAGTCAGGAGATATTGACATGCAAAAATCTAGGAAACCTTGGCCTATAAATACAAATTCTCAAGAAGAAAAAATGGTTCCCCCACCAATCAAACCTAGCGCCTAACCAAAATCTTCCCAGCGAAATACTTGTTTTACTTTTCCTGCATTCACTCAATTACTTCATCAAGTAATTTGGGTTTTTACTTTCTTTGTACCTAACTTTATTATTCCAATATAATAAACTTCGTTTTATTTTACATTGCTCTCTTTCCTACACGGTTAGAAAATAGCTAAGTCCACACTCGTTGTGGCAAAACCACGAACCATCAGTGCAATCTAGCCCTTAGGTTTGCAACACATTCGCTCCACAATTACGAAGTCAGAAAAGGGACATCCAGTCCTTACGCCCCTTGCTTAGTCCTTGATCCATTTCGTGACCAAACACAATCAATGGGATCTCTTTCTTTCAGCTTCAAACATAGAAGATTATGGAAAACTGCATCAATCAATGGGATCTCTTTCTTTAAACTTGAAACTGAAGGAGCATAATAATCCAGTCATTCTATGCAAAACAAACATGATATTAACAATTTCATGATTTGATTCTGTGCAAAATAAACATAAATAAATGTTTCATCTCCTCATTAATGATCCTAGCTATCTCATTACTAATTCCAATCCTAATCCGACCGCATTATACCAATCTCCCTAAAATGAAATATGTTATCAAAAACGCCCTGTACGTACGTGTAGGCAACTCCAACCTTGCATGTCTGGCAATCAAAGCACAGAATCTTTGGGTCATGGGCCCAAGCATGGCAGTCTGGATTTGTGTATGTTGAGTTGGCTGTTGTGGTCCAGTTGGTTGGGCTAATGAAGTTGAAATTGCAGTCGTTTGGTGGTTTGCAGCAACCAGACTGGAAGCAAGAAACGGATGTGATCAGTAATAATTAACCACAGTAATTAGCACTACATGAATAGAAACTATATCATTATTCAAAGAATCAGGCTTTTCTTCGGCCTAAGGTTGGACTAAAAATAGATCAGTTCGTATAACCTCACTCAGCCAATGATGTTTTTAATTGTTTAAGTTTGATGAAAGTTTTATAAGAATAATAACATGATGTGGTTGTTGACAAAATCGGGTTTCTCTATAATGTAAGGTTGAGCTGCAAAGAGCATTTTGTGCAGCCGTCTTGTAGTGTTTTTAAGGATTTACAGTAGATTTGTTAAATGTTTCTTCGCGTTGAATAGTGGAAGAATCTGTTTAGAATCTATACCATTGATTGCCAAGAACTGTCGAGGCTTCTCTACCATTCAATTAATTGCTTAGAAGATTGAGCCTAGCGTATAAATGAGTCAAATTAAATGATGAATGAACAAGATAGAGCCTAGGGTATTTACAGAAAAATGGCACTTTTGAATGTACCATTATTACTCCCTCAGGCTGAATTTACAGAGGCTTGTAGTAATATTTTGGGGATCCGTTGAGAAGTCCTAGAATTAGAAAGAGACTTCAGTGCTTTTGCATGGGCACCTACCAGAAGCTTCTTCTCTAGAATTCCAAGAGACTTCAGTGCTTATAGTTCCTTGGCAGAGCATCTTTAATGGGAGATGTTAAAGCTAATGTGGATAATTTAACGGTTATTTTTTACATCAACTCTCAATTCAATCCTGCCTTCACTCATACTAATGCTGACGTGCCTTTGGCATCATCTACCCGCCTGTCAATTTTGACAGCCCCTACCCCCATATGCCAAAGGATTTTGATATTTGCGCTCCACTTTTTACGGATGACGCTCCACTTTGTTTATGATGTTACTAGTAACTTCATGTTAAAGGTGGAGTGCCATCAGTAAAAAGTGGAGTGCGAATATTAGTTTTCATGCCAAATTTCAAACTTTTACCGTTAAGTTCAGAGACTTAAGTTTGAGTTTTTTCCTTTCCAAAAATTACCTACAAACAGTGTGCACATTTAAGGTTTTTTATTTATTTAAAGTTTATGAGCTCTATTTTTTTTTCTATAAATAGAATTTGGCATAAGGGTTGGAGAGGAAGTTTTGATGTCAAATTAGAAATGTCAAAATGCCACATAAGTCTTCAAAAAAAAATTTGGCATCTCCAATTTGAAGTCAAGTGTTGGAGATGCTCTAAGGTGCACGTACGGGTCAAATTTAAGATGTGTGCCGTGTGAGATACAGAAAAAAGGGTGAGAGGACAGTCCCTTTGGAAATTGCCGGGTACACCAGCCGTAAGGTGGGAGAAGAGTAGATGTGAGAAAAAAATAGAGATGTGGGGGTGAGTGAAAAATATTGTGTGGGCCATGGTATTAGGAGCTCGATGAGGGTTTTTCATCTCACATTGGAACTTTCTTTTTTTCATATAGAGGAATATCTCTCTCCCGTGGAGTAAGCATATATTGGGCCGAACCCCGTAAATATTTTGTATCCTTACATGTGAGTGTTTATTAATTTCTTTTGTTACACTTCCGTTGTGGGTGAGATAGAGGTTTATCCCAATTCCCAACAAATATGGCGGTCGGCGATGGTCATCGATGAAGTTCATGAATTCCTACCTTCTACATCCGATTCGCTTATGTCCCCTCAACTCAGCTGGAACCGAATGGTGTGGAGGTAAATACAACATTGGTGATGGCGATGATGGTTGTGTTTTGTGCTTTTTCGCCAAAGGGTGCATGGTTTGTGTGTGTGTGTGTGTGAGAGAGAGAGAGAGAGAGAGAGAGAGAGAGAGAGAGAGAGAGAGTTTTCAATCCTGAACCAAAACTTGGAAATCAATTTAACCCGAAAACCGCGCCAATCCAATTACAACATTAATTCCACATCTCTTCATATGAAAAAACATGAATATGTCATTGATGGACATGCTTAAATAGTTTAATATATGCATTCACAATTAAGTATGCAAATTTTAACGTAAATATTTAATCAATGTAAAGACATGTCGGTATATACGCACCTCTATCGATGACAAATCCATTGCATAAAATTGGTCTAGAGTCATATTAGCCCACTCATCGCCACTCATCCTCTCACAAAAACGGTTGTGAATCATGCATTCCCGGATCACACTCCAATGCCTCTCGGCATGGTTTTCAGCCTGTTGCTCGTTACTGGTCCTACCCGTCTCCTTCTCCGCCCAGTACTCCAAGCATCCGGCTGGAAACCTGTAGTACTCCTCCTCGTAGGCTGCTTTTTTTGACAACTCCCGTCCACCGTCGACGTTGCCTTTATGGACGAGCGCAGCCCAGTGCAGAAGGTAAATAAATGCTAAAAACCCTACGACCGTGTTAAAGTGATGGCCGAGGAAACCGAAGGCATCTGTTTCGCTCGGCGACCGAGAGACGAGGCAAAACAATATGGATAGGAGCAGAAAGAGAGATACAGACAACCCAACCATCCATGCTTGGACGATAGGATTCACAACATTATTTGTACATAAACCAATGACGTTGACAATCGGTATAGCGAATAACACAACGAAGTTGGAATACGCGAGCGTTGCGATTGCCTTGTTGAGCACCTCACCATGACTCATGTTTGAGAGAGAGAGAGAGAGAGAGAGAGAGAGAGAGAGAGAGAGGAAGAAGAAGCAGCAGCAGCAGCAGCTTGTGAGAGAAGCATTAGTATACTAATGAAATTTCCATAATTAGGAGACCTAAGGTTTTACTTTTTTTCCAAATTAAACGGTGGATTGGAATATTGACTCAAACCAATATAGTATTATCTATCTTACTGGTTTTGGAAAAGAAGTACTATAACTACGTACTTATCAAGTTATATATTACAAGAGCATGTGCAACATGTACGACGACTCACAAATTTAACTAGCCAAAATTCCACACTTGCATATTTTGGAACCCGGAGATGCTGCCAAGCACCCCGTTCGGTAGCGGTGCCGAGCGGCCCATCCTGCCATTCACATCAGCAATCGACGGTGCGGATCTTAATATGTTCTCAACGGACGGTCTAGATTTTTATGCACTCGGATTTTGACCCGTTTGCTTGTATCAACCTTTAGATACTCGATTCAAACATCTAACTTTTCATTATCGTGACATCCGAATGAAAAGTTAAATGATTAAATCGGAGCATATAAAGATATTAGATAGAGTTGATTTTTTGCTTGAGCCATTGAAAAAATATTTTACATTTAATAAACGGTTCGGATCATTTGTGTGGGATCCATAATAGACCCCACGTAAAATCTATGCACGATGTCTATGTATTATTGCTGTGTGGGTAGCACTGCTGCTTTAAAAGTACTCGTAATACTACAAAATCATGAAAAATGTTATGGATTTAAAGATATACAGAGAAGAACATGTACACTATATTTCCTCTGTCTCATTTTGTTGTTAAAATCATGAAAATGTTATGAATTTAAAGATATACCCAATAGACACAAAAATGACAAAAGAAATAATGGACCAAAAAAATGAGACGGATGAAGCAAATAAGTTACGGCTATGCTCATACCCCGAGACTTTGTCTTCTCTAGATTTCTTCTTTTAATTCATTGGTGTCGGTATCCCATTGCATTTTTTATGTGAACAAGTTTAGAATCTCAACACAAATATAGTTAACATATCCAATATTCCAGTAAATTGAGGATCGAACTTTTTTTTTTGTTTTTGACAAAAGTAAGAGGTACTGCATTGATAAAGTCCAACGGCACTTACACAATGAAATTCATTACAGATAACTTCGAGCCAAACTAATCATCTAACTAATACATAACGAGAAAGAACGAAGCGATTGATAACTTTCATCCTCAGCCTAGGCATCGCTTGACGCACCTTTTGCTGGGCGGAAAATTCATATATCCTATAGCAGTCTCAAAAAGATACTCCATCCGTTCCAAATTGAGAGTCCATTATTCCATTTTGGGTTATTCCAAAATAATGGCCCTTTTCCAAAAATAGAAGAAAAAATTTAGTGATTTCCAATAGTGTCCCTCATAGGTGAATATAAGGCTGTGTTCCAGAACGTGTATAAGAACTTATTTTTTGTTGAATAAGAAGGGGTGTTCCTGAAAATAAGAAGCTGGATACTTATTTTGGTAGAATTTGTATAGGTAAATACCAGCTTGGGAGGGAAATCGTACCGGCGGTCGCGTCGGGCCATCTCCGGCCACCAGACGGCCGATCCGAGCCGTTCAAAAATTCTATAAAAAAAAAAACAAGGGGGACTTACGCGGAAATCAACGGCATCCGAGGTGTGTAGGGTGCTTGATCTGAACACCCCTTTTCCGTGTACATATATCAAGTACCCTACACACCTCGGATGCCGTTGATTCCCGCGTAAGTCTCCCTTGTTTTTTTATTATAGAATTTTTGGACGGCTCGAATCGGCCGTCCGGTAGCCGGAGATGGCCCGATGCGACCGCCGGTATGATTTTCCCCCGCCGGCGCCGAACACAATAGCAACAGTCTTATTTTTTGTATACGGCAACTTCAAGCTCAAAAATCATGTGTTTATGCAAATAATTTTCTTATCACTATGGATCTTATTTGATAGATCTCATTGAGATCTTTAATACGGTGCGAATTTTCTTTTTTTTCATTTACATTATTTTTGAATTTGAAAATGTGAAGTAAATTTTGTATTTGAATTTTGTGGAAGACCCTTATTATTTTCGAAAAAGAAGTAGGAGAAATAAGTACTTATTTTTTAAGAAGGTTTCCGGAACGGAGTCTAAGTGTTATAAAGTAGATAGAATATAGGAGTAATGGTGAAAATGATAAGCATTATAGGTGTAATCATTACATGTTCCTTTAAATAGTTAAAATCCCCAAAAGCGACTCTCAATTTGGAACGGAGAGAGTACATTGCTAGCAAAAAAAAAAAAAGACAACAATAACTAAGACGATCAGATGAACTTCAACCAGAAATGAACACACTAATGAATTTCTAGCAAACCACCAATAGATGCATACTAATCTTCTCGAGTCCGAACAGTAAATAAATCGCACAAAAGCAAACTTTATTACTCTCACAAGGAGAGACAAAACTCCCACAATAAGAGACAAAACTCCTTTAGATTTTGCTCTAAATCAAGTCGCCCTAAAACCACCGAACGGAACCCAACCCTCACTGCCTCCCCGCTACTACCACAAGGGCTCCGGCGACGGATTACATGCGGACAAATGACTTCTCGAGCCTGAACAGTAAACAAATCGCTCAAAGGTAAATTTTATTACTCTCACTAGGAGAGACAAATTAAAACTCCCACAAGGAGAGACAAACTCCCACAATGAGATACAAAACTTCTCTAGATCTTGCTCTAAATTCAGTTGCCCAAAAACTATCGAACGGAACCCAACCCTCACTACCTCCACCGCTGCTGTCACAAGGGCTCCGGCGACGGATTGCATTCGGACAAACGAGTCCGATAAAGTGGGTCAGATCTGAGAGAGGAGAAAACGAAAAGAAAAAAATCATAGAAAATAGGGGGAAGAAAGAGGAGATGTAAAGACCCGTTATTTTTAATAAATATTAATAGATATCAAAACCAGAAATATTATTTTGCTCGTTAGTTTATTTAATACGAAAATTATTTATGTCGTCACACAAAATTTTTATTCCATAATCAATTGTGCGCGTGCATGTCCAACGAGTTAATTCTTTATTATATGCGTATGTGTACACTGAATCATTTTACCCAAATCTTAACCTAACTAAATTCTAAACTAGAATCCTAACCAAACTATTACCAAACCCATACTCCACCATCACCTCACATCTCCTTTCCCCTTATTTCCAGCCGAAACCATCACCCTCTCCCCCTGCAAAAAAAAAATTCAGCAGCCCCACTCCCCCACCATACCTCCTATCCCATCCAACAACTTCAACACTCCACCTCCCACTCTTATATTCCCTTTTCTCATTTTTTTTCCCTTTTCTGTCCCAGCCTTTCCCCCCATTTCAGCAGGAGAGAGAGAGAGAGAGAAGGGCTGGCCACTTGCATCACCATCACCATTTCCTCCTCTCCCAGCCGTGTGTTCCATCACCACCCTCACACCCGAACTCCACCTCCTCCATTCTCCTCCCAACCGGACAACACCATCACCCGAGCAACCACCACCATTCCCACCAGGCTGCCACCGGACTCACCTCCTCCAGCCGAGCTCCCCACCGCCGTAGCTCCGACCCGCCGCCATCTCTTTCCGAACCATTTCCAAAACCGTTTCACCGGATGAGAGGTAGTTCAGAACTCACCTCCCTAAGTATATATCACGTGTCTATATTGATTTTAACGTTTCGGTATGGTTGTATTCGAACCTGGTGTCGCCGGTCGAGTCCGGCCGGACCCACTGGTTTTTCCGACGTAACACAGCCACTGGATTTTGAAATTTTCTTGGATTAATTACAGTTTGGTCCCTTGAGTTTGTTTAGCTTATAAATCCAACCCTTGAGTATTAAAGTCTAATAATGTTGGCCCTCAAAGTTAATTAGTTTCGGTTCAATCTTAATTTAATCGCATGATTAATTTATCATATGATTAATTTTTATCACATGATTAGTTATCGCATGATTAGTGTACCTAATGATTAACTTTATCGCATGACAGTGTACCGAGTAATTAATTTTATCGCATGATAATTTTTGCATGATTCGTTGTGTTGAATATTTAGTTGTATCGCATGACATTACTTCTTGAGAACTTAGAACGGACATTAGGTTCACAGGGGATTGGTGTACGTGTAGAGAAGATCACATGGACGATTTTAAGTTAAAGGAAAATTGGAAAAAGATAGAAGATAATGTGATTGGCGGTTAGCCGGAGAGATTCTTGGAGGTTATCCAATGAATTCGGATCTGTTGGAGGTTATCCACAGGGTCCAGTTTGGAAGAAGAGAAATGAAGCTAGGGTATGGCAGTTGATTGTCGATTCGAAACCTTAGGATATGGGATTGCGTGATCGCTCTTTTTGAATAGGAGATAAAAGGGTAATATGTATTATAGTACCAAGTTATGATCTATATACTCCTAAGGTTACGGTTAGTTCCTTGTGGGTCCAGTGGTTACGGTTAGTTCCCTGGGGAATTCATCCTTGCGAGGCGGTCGATGACTCCAACTAAGTAAATAACTTAGGCCGTTTCATCGGGGCTCCCGGTTAGGGCAAGCAAGGGGGAGCGGTATCACGAATGGCCATAGTCCTAGTGGTTAGCAAGGGAGGATGTTTCTCAAAGGTTGAGATTCTAGATTTCACTAAGTTAAAGGCTAGTAATTGAAATTGATTGCTTGCTACTTTAATTGTTCTTACTTTAACAGTATTGTACATGTCATTGTTTGTAAGTTATGGGTTCGGGTGGGTTTTGGCTACTGAGTGTCATCGCTCACGGTACTATGTTACCCTAGTAACTCGAACGCCAGGTACCGAAGACAGAATAGAAGTGTCGTACAATCCGACCGGAGTCAACGCTACTGAGGAGGGAGCCGAAGAACCCTGGTTTCCGTACGCGTAGTCGCTCTGATTTAATTTAAGTTAACTTTATTTTGGAAGCTTCAAAGTTTATTTGGGGAATTGTAATATTTGGCCAAATTCGATTACTCAAATTTAATTCGATATGATTGTAATATAATGACATCTGCTTTTGAAATAGTGATGTATTAAATCTATGAATTTTAATTTGGAACAATTGTCTTTTAAATGTTTTTTTTTAATGTTCCGAAATTCAGGGCGTTACAGGAGAGCGAATGGAGGAGGAGGAGCCCGAGGGGAGAAGGGAGAGGGACGCCTCCCCCCTCCCCCTAGGCAGAAAAACAAGGCGACTGTGGCTTCTCAAAATCGCCTTAGAGCTCTCAAAACCCTAGAAGCAAGGTGACTCAAAAAAACCCCACTATTAGTGGGGGATCGAACTTAAGATTTAGTGACAACCCAAATAGTTTAATTTTCGGGGGAATAATGATTTAATTTCACCACCCAAGTTAAGACCCATATTAAATTTTAAAAAAATTTATTTTGAAGTGTGCCAAATGATAAACGAAAGTACTTTTAATAAATAAATAAATAGATAAATTTCCGTTTGAAAAAATAAATAGATAATGTGAATCCCTGTCACTTTTCTTGTTGTTAAAGTTAAGTACAAGCAAATCAAAACAAAATGCTAATTTATAGATCTGATTGGCTGTCACTACTACAAAAATCTTAAAAGATGACACTCAAAAAATTGAAACAATGACAGTTTTTGTAAAACTGTCATCGAAAATATGATGGTAGACTTTTGATCACAGTCCATCTTACAAACTGTCATCTTTGCGATATAAGATGACGGTTTAGAATAAAAGTGACATTATTATCTTTTTCTTTAATGTCAGTTTTTACTTAAAACTGACATTAAAACATGGCGCTTCCGGAAGCCCATATGGGAAACCTTTTAATGACAGTTTTCCTTAAAAGCGACATTGAAACTAAGCCCTTTTAATGACAGTTTTAATTAGAACTGACATTGCAGTTGATCATAAAAGATGACAGTCAAAAAGCGTCATAAAAACATATAAGATGATAGTTTGAAACTGTCATCTCATACTTTCAATGTCAGTTTCATCAATCATCCAAAACTGACATTAAAAGTGCTCATCTTAAAATTTTCGAAAATATAGTATACATATTTTTGTTTGTCTTTTGTTAACAATAAGCGTGCCAGTTCAGTTGGTAACATGCGCGCGAGGAACTTCAGTTCTTGAGTTCAAGTCCTGGGGCAAACAAAATATTTGCTGGCCACACAAGTGTTAAGTAAGTGACACACAAGTGCCACTGCGCGGCCATGCGAGAGGCACGTGGGTGGCCACGCATTCGAAATAGAATTGGTTTTTTTTTTTCTTGAATGGAGAACAAATAAGATGACAGTTTAAATCCGTCATCTTTGCGATTAAAGATGACGGATTAAAACTATCATCTTTTATCACAAAGATGACAGGTTTAAACTATCATCTTATATGTTTAATGACAGTTTTTTATTGTCATAACAAATATAGACTTTTAATGACAGCTCCATAGATGACAGTTTCAAAACTGTCATCTTTCACGTTTAATGACACTTTTAAACTGTCATCTTTTACGATTATTGTAGTAGTGTGTGTTGCTTGGCTTTCCATAAACTATTGATATAAAAGGATCGCCATAATATCTTGTGAAGTACAGAAACTCAAATGGATTAATATTCTTTTAATATTTCCTCCTTTCCAATTTAACAGTCCTTTATTCTATTCTAATCGGATAAGAAATTATATAATAATATTTTTAAATTGGTAATGAATTTGATATCTAATATGGATCTTATTTTATAGATCTCAATTAATTTCATATTATAATATTTTAAAAATTACATGAAATATTATAAATTACAGGATATAATCAATTGAAAAGTGTCACGAACTCTCAAACTGAGCTATTAAATTGGGATGGAGGGAGTAATATAGTGTCGCAAGCATGTCTTTCTCACTCAGGAATTAAGGATCCTATTAAAAACAGTTGACAAATCCAGATTGACCGTCTATTTTTTCGTCTAGAACTCAATTTTTGACATACCTATCAATGTCCGAATAAGTTAATTTTTTGCATGAATATATTATTTTATAGATCCTACAAGATGCATAGTTTGAATTATTCAAAAAAATGTGCAAAGGAGGCCCATGGGGGATGCCGGTGGAAAACTGCCTCTATCCGGATGAGAATTTAAACTCTATATGTATCCCAAATTGTGAGTCAAATTAGCAATGGACTGTGAGGTAACTTACCATAAGTTGCGGGGATACTTTTCACTTAATCTGGCATTTTTTACTCCACGATATGTACTCTTGTTCTTAGTTGCACGAAGCGGGAGCGGGTGCTGGAGCGGAAGCGGGGGCGGGAGCGGGGGAGCGAGGGAATATAGAAACTCCTAAGGTTGGGAGCGTGAGAGGAGCGTGTACATATATTATGAAAATAATGTAGCATAGAGTATTCCACTATAAAAGTACAAAAATTTATGAAGTAAAAATATGGACTCAGTTCTCCATAAGTGTAAGAAATGGGCTGGCGGTACAACATATGATTTTCTTTTCAAGATATCATGACTTAGGCCAGATATATGAGTTCATCGAAGACTAATTAATAAAGCCAAGTGATAAATCCTTCATTTTCTATACAAATATCATACAAAAGCTCTCATCTTTGTAAGGAGCGAGCTCCCACCTCGATGGGAGCGAACTCCCGTCAAGCTCCTTACTTAGGAGCGCAAAAGCGGGCTCTCAAGGTGGGAGCGGCACCATTTTAGAAGCTCCCTGCAACTAAGCTCTTGTTTACCCAGATTTTGTTTACCGGAATCATACAATCCAGATATGCATAAGCAATCGCATATCTGCTCACCACTAAACACATATATACTACGCAATGTAGCTCCGATCAAAATTCCCGGAGACTAAACATTCCGAACCATGGGGTCGGTACTGGAGGGTTTATTCGGTAGTTACCTTTCAAGGCTCTAAAATATTAGTCGGGATGCGCTCAAGCTGACTTGGACATCTGGTTATTAAAAAACACTTAGTACGATTGCGATCTACTTAAACTTTACACGCGGGCCTTTGTAGTTGACAGGAGGGGAAGAACTCAGGAAAAGCCAACGAGTATGATCTGCTTTTAATGATCTCTGCTTTTACTGCGACCATGAAGGGCATATCCCATGAAATTGCCTAAAGTACAAAGCAGCTAGAGAAAGAAAAAAAATACCGGGGGCTTTTGAAGCAGCCAGTGTTTTAGATTTTGAGAATCAGGACCTTGTGTTTCTGGTCTATTTACAGTAGGCACAAGCATCAGGAGATAGGACTAGGTGATAGATTCAAGATGTTCAGTCCACAAGTGCGCCGCTAGAAATAGCTTCGTTGAGTACAAGGCATGCAATGGTGGGATTGTCAAGATGGCCAACAACTCAGCTAGCAAGATATTTGGCAAAGGGACAGTCCAGTTCCGCTTCCGTCTGTCAAACGGAAGGAGGGTGAGGCTGAAAGATGTCCAACATGATATATGGCAAGGGGACAGTCCAGTTCTGTCTGTCAAACGGAAGGATCCTGATGCTGAAAGATGTTTGACATGCTCCAGGATTGAAGAAGAATGTTGTGTCTCTCAGGATGCTAGATTCATAGGGCTGTAAATTCACAGGCTACAAGGATATAACCTTGCGGGCACCTCGGTGAGGAGCTGCAGGCATATGATCATTACTGAAGATAAATTCATTAGTCACACCGCAATTAAATCGTCAGTAAATGTTTTTAGCCATATAACTTTAGCGACAACAATATTACAGCAACTTTTTTTTTCCATTAGAAGTTTTACACGCGAGTTTTCTTGGTGACAACAGTTGTCGTGTCATATAAACTCATTATTCTCGTAGCGTCCTTTTGTTTCAAACTAAAACACTCACCCCCGGGCCAGCCTTATATTTCTAGGACCTAAAGCGAATGGTGAAGTCGTAGCCTCTCCGTGTTTACACGCACGAAAATAGATATGAATTTGTACAAAAACTATTCAGAGAGATTATTCAAATCTCTTTCCCAAGGGTGTTGTCTTGGGAAGTGTTGTAAAATGGGTAGTATGGTGCCTTTGGCATGAGATGTGTGTTGTGTGTGTTGTAGTCGAATGGGGATGGTGTTGTGCAAAAGTGTGTGCATGCTGCACCGTGTTGTGTACCTCCGAACCGTTGGATCGTGCATCCGATAGCTCGGATCTCATCTCTGTAATGAACGGTTCTCGATCATTGGTTACCGAGATGAGATCCAAACCGTTGGATGCACTATTCGACAGCTCGGAGGTGAGCAGCACGGAGCTGTGCAGAGCACCAACCCGAACTGTTGTAGTTTTCTACTTGAACTGTTGGGTTTTTAGTATTAATCCAGATATCAAACTCTGGGCCCATTAGATACTGGCTGATCTGATAGGCTCATGCAAAGAAATTTGTGATTTAGCCCAAATTTGAGGGCCGAAAGTAATTGCACCCTTCACTTCGGCCCTGGAGCGGGTCATACACTCTCCATTAGGTCTCCTCCTGGTAAACTTTTAGGGAAAATGACGGTCAAGGACGTGTTTTGATAATTAATACCCGCCAAGGACAAGCTAAAAATATTTGTTAATACTAAAAATGTTCTTGGTGGGTATTAATTATCAAAACACGTCATTGGCTATCAATTTACGTGTAGGTACATGTAACGCCCCGACTTTTCGGAAGCAAAATAAAATAATTTATTAAGAAAATATTGCTAAATAAATATAATTTTCCAAAATAAAGGTTTTGCTATTACAATCTCAAGATAAATTTTCTGATTCAAAATACTTATCTTCAGAGCCAACTCTAGACTTGATACGAATCCCTAGCATACTCGATCTCCCTTCTTGATATTCTTCCCGTGTCGAACTGCATCAGCATTGAATCTCTTCCATTGAATCCTGCGCCCTCTAGCAAATTGATCGCCGAAGCAACAGATTTGCCAGGATACAGACGTATCCGTGAGTGATAAATCACCCAGTAGAATAATCCAACCCAACCACCCCTCTTACTTTACAGCTAGCAATCAAACAATATAACAATGATGCGAAGAAGTAAAACAGAGAATTTTGACATCAACCACTTTATCACTATCCATTATCCTTACGTGAAATCTAAGATCTCATCCACGAGATCCTTTCCTCCCATAACCACTAACTATGACCGTGTCATGGAGAATCCCCCCCTTGCTTGTCCTGCACACGGGGTCCTAAATGAATTCACCTAAGTTATGTACTTCGTATGAATTCATTTACAACCATAGCAGGGGGCACGATTACCCTTTGGAACTTTCCATGGCGTACCATACATTAGGGTCGCACCATTCCTAAGCCACTAACTATGACCGTGTCATGGAACAATCCCCCTTGCTGGCCTTGCAAGGCACATAAACCTTTGGAACTTCCCATGACGTATCATACGTTAGGGTCACCACAATATCATCAATCCAGGGCCCAACAGGTCACCCTTGCCATAGCTATGGCCAAATTCACAATTCCACAATTTCACAGCTCATACACTTCACCATTTTTCTGTTAACTCAGCATCGTCTATATGAAATCTATTCGCATACCACCCCATGTCTCTAGGGTCCAATCTAACATATCAATCAGTGGTTGGAATAATAAATAAGCAATCAGAATAATAATTGAAATAAACAATAAGCGTAAAAATCACATAACCTTTTATGAATGGGCCGTTGCCCTTAATCTTGTGTGGTCAAGATGACAAAATAAGGCAAGATCTTTAAAATGATTAATTAAATAAATTAAAAATAAATTTTTTGACCTTTATTAATTATTTCTAAGGAATTAAATTGATTTAAACAACTAGTTAAATACATTAATTAAGTAAAAATATTAGAATAATTATCCTAACCTTAATAAGAGTCTTTCTGGTCCCTAGTAACATGTTCAAGTGTCAAAAGTTGGGTTTGGAAGGTCGCGGGATTTATTTTAATTAAGAACATTAAGAATTTACCAAAAGAAGGATAAATAGATAATAAATAATAAAACAAACAAAAATCTGTTGATGTTAACATAAATTCATCCCAGGGATGTAAGAAGCTTAAATAAAATTATTCGGAATTTTTAATATAGTTTATAATACTTTAAAGTATTTTTGTTTAGAAACAATGCGTAAATAACAATAAATAGTTATTTAAAAAATATATATATTATTTTAACAACATATCATCTTTGAACAGTAAGAAGTCTAGGAAAAATAATTTGGGTGTTAAAAACATTGTTTGGAAGGTCGCAACTATTTTTCGTTTGTAAACTTTGTACGAAAAACAAATAAAAATTTAATAAATAGATATTAAATTAAAAAAAATTACGATATTAACAAGATATGTTCTTTGGGGTACGAGAAGTCTAGGAAAAATAGTCCGAGCGTCGAAAACGGAGTTCGGGAGGTCGCAAAGTTGATTCGAACCAAAACAGTACAACCCGCAAGGTCTGACCGTTTGACCTTGCGGTGGAGCTTCCAGCCGCAACCCTGCGACTGGTCCTTGCGGCCCGAACCTTGCGGCCGCAAGGTCGATGGCAGATTTTGTTTTTTTCGTGTTTTTGCTTCGGTTTTGATGCATGGGCTTGCATGGGCTTACCTAAGGCCTAAAAATACATAAATATATATAAAGGAGTGGTTGGATAGGATTATAGTACCTTGGTTCGATCGAATCGATCAAAAATTGAAACTTTGAACGTTGGGGAAGACGACTTCGGGTTTGTTGATCGAGGGACCTTGGGCTCGAATTGGATGATGTTTGGGGATGCTTGGGGTTAAGGGAAGAGATCGGAACGATCAATTTGGGTTTCGGTTGATCGTAGATACGAAACCCACTTCTCTCTCTCTTTCTTTCTCTCTCTAAAACTCCATGGATTGGAGTTCCAATTGGCCACGATTTTTCTCACAATTCTGTTCGGTGGAGGGTGTAGGATGTATGGATGAATTCGTAGCCGAAGTGGTGGGGTATTTATAGGTGAAATTGGGAAGAGGGTGGTAGAATTGTATTCAAATAAGGTTTTATCTATTGGGATTCGATTATGGACGAAATTAGGGTTAGGGAGGAAATCGAGATCGAGTAGGAGATGGAGGGATGGTAGGAGTGTGCATACATACAATTACTTGCATGCAAAGTAAGAAGGAAAAGAAAAGAAAAATAAAATAGGATAAGATAGATAATTATATCAAGGAAAAGAATTTAATTACCGCTAATTATACTTTTTAATGATATTATTAAAGATAAAAATTTACGGAAATAAAATTTGTAAATCTTTTTAAAAAAAAAATTTGTTCGAAAAATTCGGGTCGTTACAATACAAAAAATTCAAAGTAACTCCCACCGGGTCAGGCCAAAATCTTGAAGTACACGCTTAAGGTAAGTAAAATTTTTATACCACAAATACTCATTCACCACTATTCGGCTAAAAAAAACTTAACGAACCAAATTTGAACGTTCTAATATTTGGCTCGATCCAGCTCTTATACAGTCCTAGTCATAAGAATTGATAGCAGTTAGGAAGCTTGAACGTCCTCGAACCTAGGAGTAATCATACTCATAAATTCCATGCCCTTAGGTTTTTCCACATAAGTAGTATCAATTCTCTGGGTTGGAATTGCTAAGATTTTAAATGCTAGTGTTACATCCCCTCTTAATACTTACCAACTCCAGAAATCAATATTAATTTTGTCGAATCATTTATTTTTCTTCCATAAATTGTACTAATTGCTAGCGTGTCCTTGTAACTGGCCATGCACTGGGTGGTTGGTATGTCATTTATGGTTATCATAAGGCCATTGGCTCCTAAAAATTCTTATTGACCCCCAAAAGGTTATGTGGTACTTAAAGGGCCTTCTTTGGCTAATTAATTTATTTGGAATATTTTTTTGTTTTTATTTAAATTTTTTTCACATTTGTTAGTTTTTTGTTAATTTTTTTTTTTGGATTATTACTTCGCCATAACGAGAGGAATCTAAAAAGGAAAAAATTACGATCGAACCCCATTTTTTTATTAAAGAAAAAGAATAAGCCGATCAGCCATTTTTTTCGTTTTTACTCAAAAAAAATTGGGTTTCATTGTTAATTTTTTACTTTTTAGATTCTTCACGTCATTGTCATGACGACATAATAATCTACAAAAAGTCATCCTTTTTTTTGTGTGGTCAAAAGTAAGAAGATTGTGGTCAAAAGTAATGACAAAAGTAAGAAGATTGTATTGATAAACGCCCAGCAATACTTACAAAACGGAGATCAATACAAAGAACTAGGACAAAGGCAAACTAGTCGTTCAACAAATATAAAACAAGTAAATCACAAGGCAATCGATGTCTTTCATTCTAACCTAGAGATGGCCTGACGCAACAGTGACACTTTTAAATTGCCTAACATTTAATTAGGAGTTTCAAACGAGAAAAATTGCAAAGTTAAGGACAAAAGACACAAAATACCCAGACGATCAATGCACTCCACCCAAGTATGAACGCACCAATGAACTCTCAAGAACTACAGATCTGCCAAACCGCCATGAACTGCCTCGCCAAAGACATCGTGTAAGGGGTGGAACGCTGAAGCATATCGTTGTGAAGCAATCTCGATTGAGAGAACCCGATCTGTAGGCAAAATTCGTCCAAAGACGAAACTAATAACTCTCGTTGAACGAGAGACAAAATTCTTACAGATCAGACGACAAGTCGTAGATCTGGAGAGACGAAAGGAAAAAACAAAAACAAAGAAAGGGAGTCAATCGTACCATGGCCTCCCCCTCCTGCCGCCGCACACGGGTATGGAACCCAAAGGGGATAGAGGAAGGGGAAAAGATCGAAGAGTTGTGGTGGCTAGGGTGGAGAGAGAGGAAGAGAGAGATAGGGTTGAGAGAGAGGCTACTTTACTTATTTAGCCAAAATATGACTAAATTTGGCAGAATTAAGTTTGAGCATCCTCCGTTCAAAAAAAAGAAGAAGTTTGAGCATCCAAAAATACTTAAATACATATGCAAAAATTAATTCTGAGCATAATAACTTTTTGTCCGTATTTGGTCAAAACTGCGAGCTGTGCGCTCATTGGTATGACCGAAACAAGTTTGTGTTGAGGTGTTTTTTTTTTCCCTCGACGGCAACGGTTTTTCCGGCCAAGTTACGTGAATGTCAACTAATCCCCTTCTTGGTTCGGTCAAGTCAGGTCATCCACTCAGGGTCTACATAATTCACAAAAATTGCTTTCTTACCACCAAATCTCCAAATTTGAACTCCGTTCAATTGTGTGGAGAGCAAACTCACCAACCAACTGGACTAACCCTTGGATCTTGTAATGTCTTGAGGTTTGTCTCAAATTCAGTAGCTGTTAAAACATTTTCCAAGACAAAACGTGTTCTGGTTCTCTCCACTAACGTTCTATACTTCTATGTTCTATCTATGTAACTTTTCGCACACGCGATCAACTGAACAAGCGAACAAATGTACGGTTTGGATCATGTTTTTGTATTTGTGATCGATGGTGCTCACTGCTCAATATGAACATCCTCTTTATAGGAGTTGAACTCATAACCTCACTATACTTAAGTACGATTGCAGTACTCCTTTCAAAAAAAAGAAAAAGTACAATTGCACAACCGGTGGGCCAATCTGTACCGGTTGGATATTTAGTGTATTCAAAAGATGTGTCGTTGTAGTTAACTATCGTGCTTAAAACAGTACGAAATTTTGGATATAATTATAAAAAAAAATAGAATGTGAAAGTCACTATGAACTCAAATCCATTCAAGGCTCAAGCATTAGCACTTTTCTATGTAGAGAACATTATTGACCACAGTACTATGAATTACGTTTGGTATGGGATTTTGAAATCTCCCAATCTAAGCCTATTCGTGATTCATTTCGAAAAAACTAGGCAGACATAAACATACATATACATATTTTGGAGCCCTTCGTGAATTTTTTTTGGATAAAAAAAAAAAAAAACATAAGCTGGTCTAAACACTATGAATTATAGTATAAAAAAATTAAATATAATATTCTCATTTCTCGCGAATCTGGTGGATTTCGTGGGACCACAAGATTCTACAAAAAGGGGAAAAAATTATCATAGCAATAGCGTTAGCATGATAGGGGCCCACAATAGCGTTATCATCTTAGGGCCCACACGACCCTACATTGATGAGTGTATTTTGCAAACGTCTTTTAACTTTGAATAGAGGATTAAAGTAATCGATTGTGTGAGCTCATCATGATTTAAAAAAAAAAAAAAAAAGTCATCCTTTTTGTTGTCCATTTTATTAAACACGTGTCATGTATGGGTCGATTAATTACAATCATCTGATGAATTTTATTTTTTTCCTCGATGATCTACAAACGGCCGGGGCCTACAAGATTAATTGCTCAAATCATGGACTCTCGTGTTACACCCATGGCCAACCTATTTCTATAGCATAATTATCATCCTGCCTAAATGTTTTCATGGATGATCGAGAAGAGGGGCCTAAAAAGATAAATCTTTGATTTGAATTTTGAGTGAAGTTTTAAAGTGTAATAATGTGGAGAGAGATAGATAAAGAAAATTTATTAAGTACCACGCACAGAGTTTTGAGTACCTCAGACGAACAAGCCCAAAAGCATAGCAAATTCATAGCCGGAGTGGGACTTAAACGAAATTACAGGTGAGATGATATTGAAGCATTGAGTGTAGATTTATGAGGGCACATTTGCCCAGTCATTCAACCATGTTCGTTTTGGAATTTTTGGTTTTGGAATTTTAGGTAATGATTGGAGAGAGTTAATTAGAGAAATGAGAGTAATAATTGATAAAATAATTTATCGAAAATCGTGCGCGTAGAGAGAGAATTCCAAATTTAAAATTCCAAAACGAATATTGTCAAGATTTCGGAATTAGCATTTGAGGTGTGCGTAAGCTGAGCAAGAATACACATGATTATATATATATAGCTTTCGCTAGATTTTGTAAGGACCAATGTACAAGTTTCGTAGAAGTTAGAACTATTAGAAGTATGAGAGAGTGAGAGTGAGAGTGAGAGAGAGAGAGAAGCCTACATTTTCCTGATCGGCAATAAAGCCTACATTTGTGGAATTCAATTTAGTTCATCTCCAGTCTATACAAAATACAAATCATTGTACTTATAATGAAATTAATTACTGTATTCTGATCATGATCGTCTTAAGCTGAATCCGGCCTTGATTTTCAGGTTGATTTTTTGAAAGACAAATTAAAAAGTCAGGTCTTAAATTAAAAACTCAATTTTCAATTATGTTGGGGATTTTATGCCAAACCAATTGCGATGCTAGCAAGTCAATTTTTGTAAAAATTCAAAAATTAATTATTTTTTCTCTTTCAATTTTTTTTCGTTGCAGGGTAATGAGTATACCATAGGAACTACAAGAATCAAGTGGTGTTCAGATGTCCAACGTGGTTATTTCTTACCCTCTATATTACAATTCTAGAGGTGATTTTCGGTTTCCCATTTTATATCCATACTTTTCTTATGTCTTTAAATTAACTCAAACAAGGGTTTAAAAATCGTTAGAAGGAATGTAATACATAAATATTCTAAAACGCAATTACAAGTGAATAAATTTGGTTTCTCAAAGTCAAACTGATAAAAATAAAAAAAAGAAAACACTTATTGCTTCCAATTAGTAAAAACTAAGAAAGGAAATGAAACACATAAATCTCAATGACAGCCCAAGGTTTGTCTTAATGACAGATACCATGTCATGTATGAGAAACTATAAATCCCCTCTGATTTCAATATTTTTATTTCACTGGCACCCAACCAACAACTTTTAGCCTAAAGTGTTTTGTATTGACAAAGTCACCCTTTTAATAATAGGAGATAAATAAATAAAGCTCTCAATTTTTAATTTTGTTACCCAACAGTAATAAATGTCTTTTCAAAAAAAAAAAGATTTTTATTATGTAGTAAAAATAAATAATTATTATGTGAAAAAATTTCCTTAAATGGGTTTAAAAAAAAGTCATTTTATTCAAATTAAGTGAAATTTGTTGATTTTTTTGTTACCTTTCTATTATCAAAAGGTGTGAATCTTTAAAGATAAGTCACTTTCGGCTCATTTCATCGCGTTTTTGAATGGAAAACTATCGATTGGGGGTATCAGTGTAACGCACATAGAAATCACATGTGGTATATTGTTATTTCTCATATGTGAGGGAGCATTCGTCGTTAAGGAAAACCTAGGGAGGCATCGGTGCAATTTACCCTTCGAATTTAGCGTTTTGGATTGACACGATCACACGTGAGCACGGCATTTAAAGGAATAGCACAGACAAATTATCGGCTACAACGCACTGCTTATCCAAAGAAACTTTTTCTCACAATGGAAGCCCTAGACAAAGAACAATGGGAAGGTGTCAATGCCATGTGTAAGAGTGGGTCCCAATAATACGGGCAATTTACCTCTAGGTCCAGAAAATAGAAAGTAATTCCCACCAAGTTTCCTCTAATTAACGAAACACTAAAACCCTATGAAAGTGCCTAAAACCCCCAATACTGAAAGTGCTTAACTTTTGACCGCATGAAAGTCGCTAAACCTCGCAGTCTGCTATAAAAGTCCTAAAACTCTAGGGTACCCAATAAAATGCTTAAATCGCTAAAACCCTATAATAGGAAAGTGACCCTAAAACTCTATGAAAGTGCCTAAACTTAAACCCTATGGCTGAAATCACCTAAACCTAAACTCTAGTGTACCTTAAACCCTAGGGGATCCTAAAATCTAAAATCTTAAGGTACTTAAAACTCAGTGCACTTAAAATCCTAAAATCTTAAGTACTAAGATTTTAGCAGATCTAAGTGTAGCATCATTAAGATACCATAAAACCTAAGATACCCTAAAACCCTAGGGTGACATTTCTATTAATGGTAAATGTATTTTTGTAAAAGTGGACTTAGTGGTAATTAAGTATTTCATCTCTCCTTAATGGGAATTAAGTGTCACTTTTCTATACTTAGAGGTAATTTTCTCATAATACTACTACATAAACAACTTTTTATCATAACCTGATAACCATCCACAACTCACACCCCCAAAAAATAAAACCCAGCCACCATTGGAGAGAGAGAGAAAGAGGGAGGGAGGGAAGGAGGAGGATGAACGATTGGCGACCCATCACCCAACCAGAGCTGGGGGAACTGCTGTCCCTTAAAGGAATAACAGCCTACTACTGTCTAGATCAAGGGAGCCGTGCTCCGGTCTCGCTCCAATAATCGGAAACGTTCACTTCGTAGAGCTCGTTGAGTTGAATTAATATGAAAAAAATCAGCTCAATCGGATATCATTAAGTGCCTAATCGAAACTTTTTTGATTAAAAAGAATGGATCCGAAACACTGGATCAAATCTACTAGAACACATTATTGGCAAGTTATATGTGTTCCGATCAGGTATTTAATGATATCCAATCAAACTGATTATTTGCATACTGGTTCCACTTAACGAACTCTACAAAATAAATGTTATCGATCATCGGAATAAGACCGTAGCGGGGGCCCCTCGGCCGGGACAACACACTGCTATCCCTTAAAGGGACAGCAGCTCCCCAGTCCCACCCAGCCACGCCCTCCTGCGCGAACCACCACCACCACTGGCGCCGACCCAAATCTAGATTTTCTATTCGAATTCTTTTCTGTGAGGATCGTGTGAAGATTTTTATGGGGTTCAGACAGTTCATCTCGACAATCAATGGTCCAGATGTGTTTATATTTTTGACCGATAAAAATTAACTATTACCTATCAAAAATACAAACACATCCGAATTATTGATTACTAAAATAAACGATCTAGATGAAAACCCTGACATGATCCTCACATAGATATCCGGTTCCAACCCACCACCCCCAAAACAAAGAACTGGAATCTTCTGCCACACAAAACCGTAAATCCGGATATTTATACACGCCTGGAAAGAGACAGTCTGCATCCCGTGATAAGGATTGTATACACTGTGCAATCTGTGGGGTGGGAATCATTTTGTAAAGTATTCATGCGAAAGTTTCATTAATTTAAATTGAGAAATTGATTTTCGGACTCCACCTTTGTACACAAACGATCCACTTTGCACTTGACGTTCTATTGCAAAATGAAGCGCCTATGTACATTTTGGAGCGCTAAAATCAGTGCACTTTAAAATTTCTTTTACAGTTTTGATTGGACACTCCTGCATTAGGTTTGAGAAAAAGGCCAAATCGCATCATAAGAATAATCAAGCAAAGAATACAAACACAAAAGACGCACAAAATCTTACGTGGTTTTCTAGTATGTACCTGAGGGCCGTTGAAAAATGGGGTTTGTTCGTAAGTGTTTTTGGTAACTTTGAACAGAAAATTAAAATAGGCTTCCACAAGGCATGAGCTGGATCTAAGTTTTAGATACTCTTAACTAACGGGTACAAGCTATTGAGAAAATGAACAAAAATCATTACGGCTCCGTTCAATTGTCGGAAATGTTGTGCGGAAAATTAGTTTCCAGAAAAAATGAAGTGAGGTGAAGGAAAGAAAAATAAAATTTATTTTCCTGTATGTATTCTGTTTACAAAAAAATCTTGCAGGAAAACAAGAATTCCTTCATTTTGGCAAGACATATTTTGCAGGAAAGTGTTTTCCAATGGAAAAGTTGAAACTATAGATCCAAGACTTTCTTGGTAACTGAACACACAGAAAATTACAGGAAAGTTGATTTTTGGAAATTGATTTTAACACTTCAAAAATTAATGGAAGGGCTCCAAAACAACGCCGTTTTGTGTATCAATACAATACAGTTTTGGAGCCCCTCCATCAATTTTTGGAGTGCCAAAATCACAATCCTTGATTTTTCTGTCATTTCTCATCCTTTCCGTGAATTGGGCCTAAGAGGTGGAATAATAAATAGGTATGTTTGGAAGGTGAAAAGTCATTCTTTGTATTTCATCTCACGTTGCTCGAAGTTTTAGGCTGTGTTCGGTTGCAATTTCCGGAAAACATTTCCGGAAAAAGTGTAATCATTACCCCTATTCACTTTTCTCTCATTCCAATCATTACTCTTTCATCCAATCATTACCCCTATCCTCTTCCAATAATTACCCCTATTTCTCTCTCTATCTCTTTCCAATCATTACCCTATTTCCAATCATTATCTCTATTTTTCTATCAAATCATTACTCCAACAACCATTTCTAAAAACCAAACCAATCACTAACTCAAAATTTTTTTTCCGGATCATTGCCCAGAAATTGCAACCGAACTTAGCCTTAAACTCTGGTGGGTATATATTTAACTCAAATTAGACATAAAATCTAGGCCCTTTGGGGCACCTCGGTTTTATAGGGGGAGAGAGTACGGATAGAATGGGCATGGACCCATTTACCACACCCGCATGCACGCACCACTGCCTGGACCATGACTAGGGCCGTGGTCCGTGTGCGTGGCTTTGGATTGGCGCTGGCGAATTTGTGTACTGCCTTAACTTTTTACTACGCAACGGTCAAAATGGAATGGGCTTGGGTGGAAGCCTATATGCATTGTCATTTTGGTCTTTCTAAGAGCAAGTTTATCAGCCTAATTAAACCACCTTTTAAAGCTATTTTACCTAGTCAAAGTGATAAAATTCCACCCGCACCAGCATAGGTAAACAATAAGGCAAAGTCCATTTATCTACAGTTGTGAGTTATTTCTACCGAACAACTATTCACCAGGTAAGGAGTAAAATATTATTTTCTTCTCTCTCCTCCCTCCCACCTTCTTGTCATTTTGCCAGTTGGGGAAATAAAAAAAAATGATAAAGATAATGGAAAAAGAGTGAGAAGTGTATATTTTAATTGCTGTTAGGTAAAATAGATAGGATTGGTGTAGTGTTGAGAGAAATATGAGTAGGTAAAATAAAAAAAAAATGCACTGTTCACCAGTAATTTTACATTTCTATTAGTGTACATGCTCTAAAGAGCGTGTGAGCAGTTCGGGTTTGTCGGGTCAGTCCAGTACGATACTTCTGCGATTGGAATTGAAGCCAACCAGTACCTTGGAGAGTAGATGCCGACAGAATCCCCCAACACCTCTGGTGATGCGGCGAATCCGTATTGACTTTTAAGGCACCGTGTGATATATGCAGTTCTCGGTTTGCATATTTGATCCCCCAATTTTGATTTTTTCAGTAATACGGTTCTTATTTATTTGGGTAAATTTTAGATACACTCTTTGTACTTTGACCGATTTTTTCAACTACACCCCCTCCACTTCATTTTGAAACACTCACACCCCTTGTACTTCAGACTAGTTTGGAACCGTTAGAAATTCCGTTAAAAGTAATGAAAAAGCAGCTAATGGCCTATTGGCGGGAACTTTTCCACCGAAAACATATTAGGGAAGACCAGTTTGCCCCTAAGAACTATTTACATCCTATATATCCTATTTGTCCAACTTGCAGGACTAAAAAACAGAGCACCAACGCCCACACCGCAACCCTTACCCATCCTTTGCCATTCTCTCATCTTCTCCGTCTGCCAACGTTGTAATTTCAAAAATCACTGCAGAGATCTCTATTATAGTCATAAACCACATGTTATCTCCGTTTAATTATCCCTGAAAATGAAAAAGGGTAGAAGGACGGGTGGGGGCGGAAATCAATTTTTTCTTATGAATTATGATACCGGAATTCTGTGTTTGATTTAATTTGATATAGAGAGGTTTTCTAGGGGGGTGTTTCATAAATGAAAGGAATGCTCATTTGTAAAACTAAAAAATTTCTTCAACCCCTTCTTGATTCCGTCCCTTTTTTTTTGTGCAATCTCGACACAGGAAGCAGGACATATGAGCACATTGTTCTTGTTCATTACAGAGACATCGGTGAGGTAAGTTTCTAGAACCTGATTGGAGATAAGGTGGATCCAAGGACAAAAATAAATGCTTGTACCACACATAACCTTCCTGCTATTACCTTTTCAACTTGCATTTCATCAAGCAAAATGCTAACTTTACTTTCTACCAATTCATTGTCCATGGCTTAGGTCGCCTTATTAAAGTACTCCAAATCGGGAAAAGAAAAGAAAAGAAAAAAAAAATGCAAGATGGGGAGCTTTTTCACTCGATCGAAATATGTGTTTTTGCTCGAGTTTGTCATGTTCAAGACTAGCAATTGGCGCTGGAGTATTCTTTGACGGCCAATTTGTCGTAAAAAGAGATTATATTGAAATTTATGATTTTTAGATGTAGGACTCATTCAGTTTAGGAATTTTTGAGATTTTTGCGGGAAATTTTGCTTCTAATTGGGAATACTTGTTGCTATTCAAAAAAAATTGGGAATACATGTTGCATGAAATTATTTTATGTTATTGTGAATTACACTGTTGAGCATTGCAATTGCGTTAGTCTAAAATGAATTGTGAATCCTTCTCCTTTATGTGAATTCCTCCTTTAACTCTTGCTGCTTGTTTTGGTTTTGAAAAAGAAGCCCATCAATTTTGAAACAAAGAAAGAAAAGAATGGGGGTCTTGTTCGTTTAGCATATTTACTTTGTTTTAACTTTGTTTTTCAATCATTACCCTATATCTTTCTCCAATCATTATCCTATTTTTTCAATTATTAATTTCATTTATCTCTCTATCTCTCTCCACTCATTACCTCTCTCTCCAATTATTACTCTATTTCTCTCTCCACCCACTACCAAAACAAAAAAACCCAAATGTGTTAAACGAACAAGGCCTATATTTTTTGTGCAACTGACAAGAGCTTTTTCCAAGGCGATGGAAGGAAAAAATACAGTAGAAAAGAAAGCAACACCCACAATGAATTAAATTGGACGCCACGTATGTTTCTTGGAGGTTTTCGTGGAAAGAGTTATCTTGGATTGAAATACAAGTGGGTATTTGAGTCTTTACGTTACTTTTAATGGAGTTTCTAAGAGTTCCAAACTAGTCTGAAGTATAAGGGGTGTGAGTGTTTAAAAATGAAGTGGAGGGAATTTAGTTGAAAATCGATCAAAGTACAAGGGGTGTATCTAAAATTTGCCCAATTTAGAACTATCTCTGTAATAGTTATGCTTTGTGTATTCCTGCAAGTACATCCATAGCGCATACTAGTCTTCCCTATGTATAGAGTGAAGAAAATTACATATTATTGCACATAGATAAAGCACAGATTTTTACGTGGGGTCCACTCTAAATCCTACACAAATAATCTGAACTATTTATTAAATGTAAAATATTTTTTAAAGACTTTTGTGAAAAATCAGCTCAATCCGATACATGCTTGATCAAATCATCTAACTTTTCATCATCCTGAAATCTGAATGAAAAATTAGATGATTGGATCGAGCACCTATAGGTATCGGATTGAGCTAATGTTTCGCATAGACCCTTAAAAATATATTTTACATTTAATAAACGATTCGAATTGTTTGTCTAGGACCTCAAGTCAAAAAATCTATGCGCAATCTATGTGCAATTATCTGTGCGAATAGCACAGTTCAATTACATATTCCATTGGAAGTGGCGTATATCAATTATTTAAAGTATAACCCTCGACCTTGTGACTTGATCGCACATGTGGAACTCCAAAGAGTTAGCCAAATACAAGCCGAATCGAGTTTAGGCTTCACAAACACAACATAAAAAGGTGGTATAAAATAAGTTCCTTAAAAAGTAGTCGAGACAAATTTACAGATTGATTTTCATGTCACATTTCTAACTGAAACAACACAAAAGAAATCCATTTATAAAAATAAAAAAAAAGTAATGATTTTTATCCTCTCCGTCTTTATAACCACACCTTTTTTTTTTTTTGGGCACATTTTGTATGTTAATTTATAAGATTAACCTTTCATTTGTATAATCTATCGCATTTGAGAGGACAACGTTATACATTCACATTGCAAGGGCCAAAAAAAGGAAGTGCATCTCTAAAAAAAGAGAGTGTGAAAATCCATTAAAAAAAAAAAAAGGAATGTTAAAATCATTGCAATTGGGTTTTTGCAATTTTTTTTTGTCCATTTCCACTTTTCTCATCATTAATTATGTGCATTCATAATAATCAGTGTTGGCCCCAACGTTTGGGTTGCCCAAGCCGGACCTTAAGCTTGGTTGCCAGTTCACTATTAAGTCATAAATTTTTTTAAAAAAAACTAAATAAAAAATCAAAACTATATTGTACTTTTAGTTTGAATTATATTAAAAAAAAAATTTAACCCTGGTTAAAGCGCTTTATGATTTACCATGATCCGATTAAAAAAAAAAAAGATTATAATGCGTTTATATTTATTTTTCTTATTTTGATCACTGTTCAACGTCTGATAATAAAATGAAATGAGAAACATTAGGAGCCAACTTGCAAAAATACAAACCTGACTTAAAAATTGGTTAATTTTTTCATTAAAGTTTTTTAAAGCGGTGCCTGTGCATATATATACATATATGCAAATAACTACTGTGAGTCCTGTGTAAAAATAAGACATAGTATACATATACATGTACATTTTTTATATTTATTTGCATACATGGACAAATACCACTCCACTTCATAGACAAACCGAGAGAGAGAGAGAGAGAGAGAGAGAGAGAGAGAGAGAAGATTTGTTTTTGATCCGAGCGAGAGAGAGATTGAAAAGGAACAGAAAGGAGTTAAGAATTATTTTCGGAATCATTAATTTTTTTTTTGATAATTTCGGAATCATTAATTGCAAAGCTATTTTTTGAGAGGAAAAAAAGAATCCCCAATGCAGGACATAAGATTCGAACCCATAAGCTAAGAACTTAACTCCACGCTTTTAGCCAACAAGCCAATAACATCTTGGAGTTATATCTTCGTCAAAATATAAATATAAATATATATTTATATAGATTTTTTTTTTGACCGGGAGCTTGCGGGGCTTAGCCCGGGGCCGGCCCTAATAATAATACTCCCAATGTATTAAAAAATAAACAGATAAAAGGAAAAAAAAGGACTTAAATAGTGCAAATATATAGTATGCAAAAAACACTGTTCTTAAAAAAAATTCAAATTAATCGCGTACAAGGAGGCATATGGTCTAATCACATACGAGTATTTTTTCCCCGGAAAACACTTATTTGCTGTGTTCGATTATCTATGGCTTTTTCTTTTTTTAAAAAGATGCATTTTTGGAAGTAAAGATTTTGATGTTTGATCAATCTTGATTTTCATATGAACTATCTACTTGACAATACGAACAAAATGGATGGTTCAAATCAAATAACGGAATTTGAAATGGGTTTAGCCTCTTGGGATGCTAATTTTTCGTTGCGATGACGTGCACTCTAGTCTCTCATCGTTGTACGTCTTTCTATAACTATCTGTTTTGGTTTATTAATAATTAATAGTATTATGATCGAATTTTTGCTGTTCAAAAAAAAATTTGAAGTGGGTCCCATAATGCATGCACATCACGTGATCACACACTGCTCCCACGTTGTAAAAAGATCAAACTAAGGAGATGATTTTCACACTTTCTTTTTAACTAATCATACTCCCTTTTTTTTTTTTTTTCGTGTACCAAAATGTTTTTAAACTCTGTAGAAAAATTGTTTCAATTGGAGATTCACATTGGGCCCACACCCCATCGGGTGCACAGTCAAATGTAAAAACTAGACCGCAGACAAACAAAACCCCCGAAAAATATACTCGTACACTCCATACGTACGTAGATGAATGCGTTCACTTGCCCATTTTCCTTTTAATTTCCGAATTATATAATACTAATATATATCCATACTATATATATATATACATGTTTTCTCTCTCTCCGCCACCCCACATTTCCATTCCACCTCCTCCTCATCCTCCCCCTCTCTCTCTCTCTCTCTCTCTCTCTCCTTGGTTGTGCTAGATGACCACAACGGACGAGTGGGTAACGGCCGCCTTAACCGACGACGCCGTAGTGGTCGAGCTCTTGTTCCGCCTCAAGCAGTTGTCGTCACCATCATCATCATCGCCGCCGCCGCTGAGGTGGGGCCACCGCCAGCCGCGCTCCAAACCACCCCCAGCCACCGCCAACGCCTCAAAGAAGGAGCCTAGCAGATGCAGCCCCACCACACCCCTCTCCTGGAGCTACGGCGGCGGCAGCGCCGACTTCTCCCCCGCCGGCGACGGATCTGACGAGTCGTCCCGTCCCTCCGATCGTTCCTCCGCCAGCAGATCTGATAAGGTTCGTATCTTGTATCTCCGACTCTCTCTCTCTCCCTCTCTCTCTCTCTCTCTCCCCCTCCCTCTCTCTCTGGCGAGTGAGCTAATTACGTCTTAGTGACTCGCAGGGTTTTTCCGAAACTTTTTCCATAATGGTTTTCAACTCTATTCGTTGTGGTGTTTTTTTTAATCTCTCCAAATCGCTGTGTTGGGTTTGTTATGACAAGTCTACCCTCTATTTCACACGGTATTCACCTCTAGATCATCTTATGTCTCTGTCTCTCTGACCTTCTCTTCCGTCGTCTACGGCGGCGATGGTGTCAGATTTTTTCTTCTTCTGTCGAACGACTGAAATACCATTGGCGACTGAGCTAATAACGTGAAATACCACTGGCCAGTGAGCTAATTACGCCTCAGACTTTCTCCCTCTCTCTCTCTATCTCTGTTTTCTCGGTTTCCGCAACGGTTTCAGAGTCTCTATTCGTCGAGGCGTTTAACCTCTGCAAATCGCTGTGTTGAGTTACTTTTTCAATCTTGCCCTCTGTTTCTCCTGTTATTCACGTCTTCCTCATCTTCTTCGATGATGTTCATTTCCCGGCCAATTGATCTGTCATGCTGTCGAGTTTTTACGTTGACCGAACTACCCCCCGGAAGATGAGTAAAATTACCGCCACGAGCCTCATCGTTGAAGAATTTTTCAATCGACGACGAGACGTTTCTATCTTGTCATCGAATCGCTTTTTCTCTGATTAAATGACGATTATGCCCTCGGCAGTCGATTGTCTCTCTCGTTCACGACGCGTGAACTGTGAGAGAGCGGTGGCTGCGTCGTTGTCAGGTCCTCCTTTGTCTATTCTTCAGTCTTTATTACGTCTGTAAGTAAAATGGTGTCCATATGAATCTCATGGTACGTCTATGGGGGGAAGGGCATTTCCGTAATTGGACAGATCTAGCGGGAGTCAGGGAAACAGTACGCTCGATCTTCGATCTACTGCTTAGATACGGTGTGTCATCTCTCTCTCTCTCTCTCTTGTTGTTGGACGAAATTGCCCTTGGTGATTGTGGTGTGGAAATGTATTTCTGCGTCACGCGAGGCCCAGTCGAAACGGAAAGTTGTTTGGGATTTTTAATTTAAATTTAATTTATTTGTTTGTTTGTTTTTAATCGGAGTTGGGGAGTTTTTATTCTCTTTTTCGTTAACCTGTCCATTTTATTTTGTGTTTGGCATTCTTATCGAGGAGGGGGGGGGCATGTATTTTTTTGAAATGACGAAAACACCCCTGGAACGGGAGATTGCTGTTTGAACTTGTAACTTCCCAGGACCCGGAAGGAGGCTGCCGAGCGGCTGATCAGGCCGTTTGTCTTGACACGGACGGTTCAAATTCGATTTGAGCCGTCGCTATTGAGATGAACGACCGGATTAATTGCTCGGCGGAAAGCTCTTTGGCAGCATCCGCGTTCCACTTCTCAGCTACCTGAGTTTGGGGGGTTGAGGAGTTGACAACGACGAAGCTTCCCCAAAATCCCCTCCACTTGGAGGGAGACCCCATTTTGTTTTTTTTTGGACAAAAAGTGCCCTTTGACAGTGGGGTCAAAATTAGGAGCCTGAGCAAGGGCTTTTTGGTCATTATGATAAACTTGGGAGTTAGTCGCCGTGGGCCCCCGCTCCCGTGGGGTTTCTGCAGTTGGGGCCTCAGCCTCTCGTGTTTCCTATTCTGTTTTTATTCGGAATTGAATTTTTCAACACTCTTTCTTCATGGAATTGTCCTTTTTGTTTTTTTTTTTTTTTTTTTTGGGATAAATAGGAATTGTCCTTTTGTTTATCTTACTCAAAGTGAAATTGTGAATTTATTTTCTCAAATGAAGAGTAATCTTTTTGTACTTTTACATGAAAATAAAAGCCAGAATGAGATAAAAGGATATTTGAATAAAAGAAAAAGTGTGGATTAAAATCAGTTTATTTTTTATTATTTTTTTGTTGCTTTTTTAGGGGTTGTAATTCGGTGTAGTGGTTTTAGCGGTGCATACTTTTGGTTTGTATTTAAGGCGTTTATGGGAAGGAGTTAAAGATGGCATCAGGTGTGGGCGCGACCACGCAATCAGCGGGTGGGTCGATCCTCTGACCTTCCGATGTTTTGTTTTTTAATACGGAGTAAAAAATTTGGTTGGTGATAATGTGGGTCCCTTTAATGTTGTAGTGGAGTATATGGGATGATGATGATTAAAAAAAAAACTTTTATATGGGATGATTGTGTGCCGTTGGATTAAGATGAGTCAAAAAATGCAGTGGAATTAACGGCGCATATAAGAAGGGGAGGCGTTGATAGGTATCCGATCTTGACAAGTTTTGAAGTCACAGTAAGGAGAAACGATTCCGCGTCACTGTGTGTGTAGGCGGAGCCGACAACTCTTTTAGGAGAGAGAGAGAGAGAGTGATCTTGACCCAAAATTAAGAGAGATTGAATGCGAGTCTCTCAGGTTCGTCTATCTTGGGACCCCTTTATTTATTCCAGAAATTATATTTACTTTATGCGAAGAAAAAGTTATTAGATCAGGCTCCAGTGCAAAGTTTAGAACTTTAATGTAGAGAACTGACGGGCTATGGGCCCACTCTAGATAGAGCTTGATGATTCAACCGTTGATGTTGGATGGTAGTAATTGGTGAAGTGATTATTCGTGAAAATTTTAGTAGTTTGATTGGATATATGGGTGATTACACTGTGATCACGTTCTTTTTCAACAGTATATGAGTTGAATTGTCGAGCCAATGAACGGTAGAAATGGCCAAGGAGATAGCAAGGTGGGCCCACGGCCCCCCGACGATTTTCCAATCATGGACTTCTGAGTAGCAGTTTAGGACTTAGGAGTTCTTCCCTTGAAGAAACCTTACTAGGGATTTTCTTTCTGTTCCTGGAATAAATTTTTTTGGTGCATTTTAATCTTTAATTTTCTTATAAAGCCGTGAATTTTGCTCTGTTGCTTCCTTGCTGGCTGATTAGGTCATCTGTTGGAGGGTGACTCATGTAGTTTTTAGAATTGCCCCTCTGATATTTCTTGTTATTCTGGGTTAAGGGCCCAAGAGCTGGTTTGGTGTCGTTTTGGGTGGGTTTGAGCTTATCCATTTAAAGTGGATCGCTCTCTCTCTCTCTCTGTGTCAGAAAAAAATTTAGGGTTGACAATAATGAGGTGGTGATGTATGTGTGTAGCTAAAATTTATTCCATCTCATCTATCGCTTTCCATACCCTGTTAACGGTTATCTTATCAAGCCACTTCACAATTGAGATTAGATTTTAGAATAATAATTAAGTGCATGACCTTTTTCTGAGACCTTTCTTTCCTCGGTTATTATTCCCTGTTTGTAATTCGATCCGTTTCTGCTTTCAGGGTGATTTTAATAATGACACCATAGGCTCTACCGCCATCAACAAGCGATCAAGAAAGAAAAAGGTATCTTTTATAGGTCTTTGGACGGAGATCTCCTTCCTAATTTTTCTTGCTTTCATCACATTGAGATGCAACAAATGCAGTATCCTAAGTTTGTAATTCACTAGTCTTCATTTGCAATATTCTTTTTTTTTTTTTCCCAATTGTAATCTGGAACCCATCCTACCAACTGCACTGTAAACCTAAGTTCATAATTCTCTAACTATTGCGTTGTGTGATTTGACGTTCTTTTCTTGATTCTTCATGTTAGACGTTTGCTGAACTTAGAGAGGAAGAGAATTTGCTGCTGAAGGAAAGGATACATTTGAAGAAAGTAAGCAACATAAAGCATCTTCTAGAACTCAAGTTTATATGTGTTTGATGGGGTTGATCCTAATTTTTTTGGTTTTACGTATATTTGTCTCACAGGAGATATCAACTGTACGTGTCACACTTAACGAACAGAAAGCCAGAAGCGAGAATTTTAAGAAAATCAAGGTAACCAAGTTACTCTTTTCCCCTCTAATCTGTGTCCTGATCAGAATCTGTTGCATTTGCTGCTGGTATTCCTCATTTAGGGAAATGGAATGTGTTCTAATACAGTCTTCAGCCGAAAACTTGTTTTTCACGAACTAATACCAAGTTGGTATGGTGTGTCCAGATGAATATATAAGAATTGGTAAAATTAGATCTGTAATCCATAGACTTGCACACGAAATCTCTCACTTATTTAATTGTAAGTTCCTGTGATAATTTAGTGTGAATCCCCTTGAGAGGAGTGCAATTTTGTTCACCCTCCTTAAAAGAGGGTGAACATTACCCTCCCTTTTATTGGTTGAAATGGTGTAGGTCCCCATTTTTTGGTAAGCATAACATCACTTTGTGGTAGGATCCACATCATTTTAACCAATGGGAAGAAGGGTAATGTTCACCCTCTTAAGTGGTGGGTGAACAAACTCAACTCCCTTGAGAGAGAGAAGAGAGAAGAGAGGGAGAGAGGAGGAGAGATTCAAACCTAAGGAAGAAGAGGTAATAGATTTTGACTCCTCCCCGACTTTTTCTTTGGTAAGCCATACTACGTTTGTGTAAACGAAGATGGCATTCACAGTTTTCTTTTAGCCTACAAAGATATTTTTGTTGAGTATTCTCCATAATGTTAATGTTGGTGTCCTATAAGTAAAGAAGCGGTTCCAGTGATCAAATCTTTCCATTTATTTTATCCTTTGCTACTTCTGGCTTCAAGTATAGTACCTGTTGTTTTCTCTTACTTTTGCGCTTTCTACATTTGCTTTATCAGTTATTTTCTTGTCTAATGACAATTAGGATGCCAGAAAATGCAAAATTGTGATGTAAACATTATTTTTGCAGCTTGATCCACACTTAGATTCGGCAATGAAAATGGCTACAAGTTCCGGCCGACCAACTTTCTCAGAAGCTTGTACTCTTGCTCATCATGTTCCAGTCTCGCCGACGATAATGGATCAAGATTTTCCACCTATGGATTCATGTAGAGCAGAAAAGGAAGTCGAGACCACAGAAAGATGTTTTGTTTTGCCTGATCTAAATATGATGCCATCCGAAGAGGATTCTGGCTGTGAAACTCTCTACGGATTGAGCTGATGAAAAACACAGTGCCTTCTTTCGCCACACTCTGAAGCAAGTAGCTGTGATTCACGAAGGCTTCTTGATTCCTGAATATGCATATAGGAACTCCTAGTAAGAGTAAATCTTTACTTCTCCCCTGGGCAAGCTGCGGATAAAATGCTCCAATTGCCAATTCTCGAGAGGTAAAAGAAGCTGAGAAGGGTTGGAGAAATTTCAGGGTAGTGTAGAAAGACCCTAGCAAGGTAGACAATGTAGAAAATTTTGATGGTTTCTTTGTTCTTGAAAATTCTTTCGGGGTAAGTCCTCATTACTTCATTCTGGGAATATATCGAAGACATAAAAGTGTCTTTTTGTTGTTCGCGCTAACATATGTTGGTCAATGTTAGTACCTTTTTGTACATCATCAAATCTTGTTTTTGGCAAGTTCTGTTTGTTTTCACTTCCCTGGACAGTCCAGAATAAGTAGGGTTAGTCTTGCGAAGATGAAATGATCAGATTCAAAATACATAGATCATCTTATTTGAAATCTCTCTGTTGTATCTGTTCTATTTTGCCAAACCGAAGCTAACAGATTGTTTTTTGGCCTCTATATTTTCTCCGGTCATTTTCAATTGTACTTGTAGATTACAAGCTGCAGCCTCCTGTGTTGTTAAATTGGGTTCGCATTAGTTGAGTAAGTTGTCTGCGTTGGGCTTTCTAGTTCTTGTTGATTCTGGAATGACTCTAGGTTTCGGTTTATGTTAATGGATTGAAGGTTTAGGTTGACCTAAAACACCTAAACCCTAATTTAGGTGGGATTTCAAATGGTAGAATCTGTGTGACTTCATGCTCCATTGCAAGTCTTTCAAATCTTCCTTGAATCCTACTCCGGGTTTAATGGGAATTAAAAGGATAAATGCACTAAGAGTTCGTCGGATAAGACTAATATCGGAGGGATATACAATCCCGTTGGGTTAATAGTGATCGAATTCATAGTACGACAACCTCCCATGGTATATTGCATATCACATATTTTGTGGGATTATGTATTCAAGTCATGTTTAATTTGGGTGGTAGCAAATATTTCAACCGAACACAAGATATTTCGTTGATTTAAAGATGTACTCCCTCCGTCCCTTTTTTATAGTCCAGTATTCTAATTTGGGCTGTCCCTTAATAAGTGTCCATTTTGTAAAGTTAGTAGGTAAAAGTTAGTATATTGTCTATTTTGTCCATAAAAGTAGATTCCTTTTTGAAAAGTAAGTGAGTAAAAGAGTAATGATGATGGGTAAGTAGGGAAAGTGGTGGAAAAAGTTGATGTGAAAGGTATAATGATGATGTCTTTTTAATAAGTTGGAGTTACGAAGCAGGACACTTAAAAAGGGACGGAGGGAGTAGTTCACTTTGATGTTCATATCCAGTCAAACAAATGACTTCTCAGAGGACTTTAAAAGGAATTGATATTCACTCTCTTTTTTTTTTGTCTTTTAGCAAAAAAAATTACACACTTTCTAGACTGGAAAAACGAAAAAAGGAGTAGAAAAAAAAAAAAAAGTGTGAATATCAATTCCCCGGCTTAAAGGTTAACCGTTAAACACCAGTATCATCACTTTTGCTTGCAAGTCTTGTCCGGAAACACCAAGTACAGGAAAGCAGGGCAAATTATTTGGGATTGTTGAGGAAAAAAAATCAAAGCTGAAACATCTCAACTCTCTCAAGTGATTTGTTAAAAGTTCTTTGGATCTTAGCCACCGAACAACAAGTGCAAAACATGCCATATCTAGACTTCAGGAGTGCAATTAAACTCCACCCACCATGCATCAAACCTGATTTAACATTTTGTTTGTTTCATTGGATCCACCGTTTTAAGTGGGCCCCAACCACGTAGATTCTAGTGAGAGCTTTGTTTGATTTTAGTTTTGGGCGGAGGTTTTTGGGGTAATGAGTGAACTGTGGAGAGAGAGAGAGATAAAAATGAGAATAATACTTGAAGAGAAAACTTATTGAAGACGTGCAAAAGAGAGGAATTGCGTCTAGAGACCCAAAACTACCACAAACAAATGTGTGTTTACCACGAAGTTTTCTGATAATAAAATTGAAAAATAACTTAGATGACCAACACCCAAGAAAGTGATTATTCAGTGCTCCTAGAATACCGTCACGTGATTTTCCAAGACCTTTACCATCACAAATTCACGTTGAGCCGATAAACTTAGTCCGAACCCCACATGAATGTGTAGTGGTGGAAGATCTTGGAGCATCACGTGACACGACTGTCTCCAAGTAATAATTTTCCAACACTGGGCATTGCATGGCTGAACCTGGGATGCGTATGTTGTGAAGGCCTGGGTTCAAAATCAATTTGTGAATTTTCTAATCAAGAAGAATACAAGCATATACGAATTACATGAAACTTGGAACAATGCCCAACTCAACTATTAGCTCCATTTAGGGAAAGAAATAATCCCAAATAATTCTACAACCTGTATAAGCCCTACCCAATTACCAGCCCCGTTAGGAGGGAAAATAATCCCAACAAATACAAAGGGAAGAACTTTCACATGTAAGAGAAGAAATTCAAAATCTTGACCTCCTAATGAAATATAAAAGTCTTGACCAACTGAGCTAGTTATAATTAGTTATCAATTGTGTATTATGAGTGGAGGTGTAAGTGGAGGTGTGTGTGTGTGTGTGTGAGAGAGAGAGAGAGAGAGAGAGAGAGAGAGAGAGAGAGAGAGAGGTTCTGCACTGGAGATGTAATCGGCCATAGATCCCAGTATTTTCCGAGATTATTTACATCTGGAATTTCGTTATTTGTAAAAACAAAAGTCAGATAACACATGGGACTAGCCATTCGAGCAAAACCTGTAGAATGCCGTCTTGAACCCATCACTCAAAGATAAGGGAGACATAGTCCTGATTCCTATGGTATAAACTACAAATACCATTCCCAGAACACAAACTTCAATACCAAATCGAAATACAGGAAAGGCCCAACTCCGATTTATACATTACGAAGAGCCAAAAACTTCGCATCCGATAGCAAACAAATGAATCCACCAGTTTCCAATAACATGAATAAGATGCAAGAAACCTCTTGTTTCATGTGGATTAAACATTTGACAAATATTACGAGTCCTATTCATAACCATTAAAACTTGTATTAGGTCAAGCTTACATAGAAACAGTTAATACACTCATGTGTACAGTCACATTGATAAGACAACCCGAGGCGAATCAAAATTGCCTTCATACATGATTGTGACAATCCAACTAGTGAAAGTTTGTCTATGGAAAACTTCATCTGGATTCTTAGAAGAGTAGATCATGGAAAGCACATAAACCACCGCAAGCCAAAATCATAGGCAAAAAACGTGGATGAACATGTTCTCAAAGTGAATTTACATCTTACACTAGAAACTTGCACGTATATGGGATTCCCCCATTGATGCAAACATCAAATAGTGTACAAAAACATGACAAACTTACGCAGCACGTTTCAGTTTTTCTTCGACAAGCTCAATACAGCGGTACAAAACTAACTCAAGCGGGTTTAAGGCACATAGAGTGTCCAATGCAAGTTGGTTGTAATCCTTTTGGTTTGCTGCCACAATACCTGTCACCAGAGTTCGGAGAGGTAGGAGCCATTCATTGTAGGCCTTCTGTAAGTTTTTCTCAGACAGCACCCCGGTGTAGTTGGTATTCCCTGCATCATTACTGATGATCAGAAATAATTCTGGCACTAAATAGATTCTTTCAAAACCGTTTTAAATTAAAGTTAGTTTGGGCCAGGCTACAAAAACTATAGAAGTAATTCTTTAGGACCGTGTTTGTTTGCCCATAGTCACCAGACTAATAGAGAAGGGATACATAATCTCTTAGGACTACACCAGTAGTATTGCATATCTTGTGTTTTTTGTAGTATATCAGATGACATTTGCAGATGACAAGTTCCAATCAAACGAAGACATCTTGTCCCCTTGGATTCATAGTCCAATCCAACAGATGCTTTAATCCGGACAAACAAACGGGGCTACGAGTCCCGATGTCTTGGTCAGTTTTGTTCATACTCAGGGCTTTGAAATTACATCTACAAAATTATGACAAATCTGCTGAAAGTACTCACATAAGCATTTATATGTACTCATCCATAAAGATCTGATTACAGTACTTACGGTGGAGAGAATTAGAGAACCATACCATAGACAGGCACACACATGCCATCCAATAAATAAGCACGTCTAGAATCGCATGGTTATAACCCTTTCTTGACTAACTAAAAAATGTTCTAAATGAAGTTCCCATACCTGTTGACTCTGTTATCAATACAAATCTGTACAAGTTCAGGGCAGAGAGAACCTGCAGAATTTGATCACATACATGTCATTCAAGAAAACAAGCATTACATAAATATTAGTCATTAATCATTATGAGGGTATAATATTTACGTACTCCCTGACAAGGATTTACATCTATTAAAAAGTCCTGTAAACGATATTGATATGAGCAAATAAATCAGTGTCATTCATGCCTCCAGTTTCAAGCTAGAATAAATCGGTTTCAATCAGGCTCACTGTCAAAGAACAAGCTAAAATAGCCGTTACAAAACGACCCAAGCCACACCATAGCTAGGTCCTCCATTGATTGTACTTAGCAACAAGCCAAGAATGGAGAATGCTGCTACAGCATGCCCGTATACAGGAGAATTCAATGTAATTAGATATTTACCCAGCAATTACATCATCTACGTGACAACCAGCTTTAAGGAAAGCATCCGTCATATATGATATTTGGTTTCCTTTTTCAAATTAAAACCTATTCTGAATTTGCTTTTCAAAAAAATAAAGATTCCGAATTTCATCTACAAAGGCAAAGTCTATCCTGAGACAACCTCCTTTTTTTGTTACGCAGATGACACTCGCAAGTAACATGTGGAATACTAGCATCCAAGGTTGTGAATATCATTTCGTACCGGCAAGGACCAGCAGGTACATACCATTTTTTCATAAAACCGGCACCTTACCCCTCTAGTTTCATTCTGATTCAAATACTAGTCGTTACAGGCCCTACCAAGAAATACCGGCATGCTATATATTTTTGTTTTTGTGCAGCTAAAACCATATTAATTCTTTTGTACTAAAATATTTTCAGTTTTCTTTATCTCTTAATATGAGCCTCATAATCGTTATTATTACTATTTTCTTGCACATATTTTCATGTTGGTTGAATGCTTTGAGCTTTTTAAGCATACATATAAAGTATATATATCAATATATTTACAACGCAAAATCTGAAATGGTACCTGAAATTACACCGATACCAGTACGTACCGTACCAATAAGAAAAACATTACCATTATGGGTACGGTATTCAAAACCTTAGTTAGAATCACTCAGTGAGGAATAAAATTTTATGCAATATTAATCAAATTGCCGTGGCACTGATTGAATGAGAGCAAGATGAATTAACCTGCATCTTTATTCCCAACGAGCTCATACCAACTACAGCCATCTCAAAAACTCCAGGAAAAACATAAGAACCAACAATTACATCATAACCAACACGGGTTAATTACCTAGAAACGTGATTGGAATTGGAAGCTTCAAATAATTTGAATTAAGGGATTGAAGTACTTGAAAAAGTAAGCAACCTAGAGTTTTACACATGATAGCTAAGTTCATAACCAAGCAAATATCTCATCAGCATCGTAATCCAGTCCCATAATTATCTCAGTTGAGACAAGGCTTCAGATTTTCAGGATTACTGATATTTTCAGATTCAATAAAATACTTAGATTTGGATGTGCATCATCAATCAGAGTGGAGACAAAATAAAGAATATGTTTCGAATTCTCATCAACTCAAATCAACTACAAAGAGAAAATTACCGCATCACCATACTCAGGGAGGGACGGAGGTCCTCCCTTGGGAGGCCTCAATACCAGCCCCACCAATTCCAGCGGACCATCATTCCAAAATGCTGTACTGTGACACGAGTTATTCTGTGCCTGGATGACTTGATTTCCTCTTGAAATCCTTTGGCAATTTTCCATGCGCATCTCCTCTCTCACACAATCAATGAGTATTGCCATCTGTACGAGATATAAACAACACTCAAAAGGTGTAATCGTAATCAGATAACCCCAACCCTCATGCTCATTCACCATGTTAAGTGACCATAATGGCTTACCATGGAAGATGAATCAGTATTTTTAATCAGAGCAGTTAAAGTGTCAAATCTCATAGAAGTTGGAATATCAGCAAGAACCTGGTTATGAGGGAAAACAAATAACGGAAATGTCAATACCTTAGGCCCAAAAGCCTACAAAGAACTCCATAAATGAAAATACTAGAACAGGCGAAACTCAAAGGGCTAGTAGTAGGTGATCTAGGATTGAGATCATATTGTTTCTTCTTCTTTATGACGAGGACCCTTGCATAGAAATCCTGGGTCCATTTATGCTCCACCACACACAGACAGGGCAAGGCCAAGACCAATAAGAACCATGGTTATCAATAGGGCTATGAGGTGTTGAACACAGGACCTCCACTACCTTAGGTGTTGACCAGCTGATCCACCTGGTGTGGTTAGGATTGTGATTATTGACGTTAATAAAACAGTGTCAAGAGTCACACTTCTCACATCCTTGAAGAATTAACAACAAAATTGATTGTCACCGCATTAGGCCATGTGGCCACACACTCCAGAAAATTCAAGCTGAAATAAACAAAGTTTGTTCTTTTTGTTACTTCCCACTCCCTCTTTTGGCACATGTTAAGGAGAAAAGCCTGCCTTTTAAGGTAGCTTGAATTTTTCTGTCTGACGAAAACCAAATGGCCAGATTTAGGAATAAAAGACGAGGTTGGTAGACTTGACCTCCTGTAAAAGAGTAGTCATGCGGTTGAACCCCAAACAAAGTAAATAAAATCCACACACTATGGGATACTTTTCAGTTAGTTCTTTCAAAATACTACTTCCTCATAAAAAATTCAAGCTTAAATTTGAACGCCAGTGAAACAATATGCTGCAGCCTTCAAACTTTCATCTTGTGACGTGTATGTGATAATTTATAAGCAGCACCTTGAACCAATCTACCCAAGTACACAACCAGAGCAATGAACGAGTCACAATAGATGAAAACTTACAGTATAACTGTGAGAAGAATAAATGTATTTGTCATTTATTGTTTTGTGTTAGGGTAGTTTAGTCTTTGTGCTAATTAGGGTTTCCTAGGTTTTGTCTATTTAAGTTCATGTACATCTTGTAATCTTTAATCCAAGTCAATGCAATGTAGATGTTTGTGTATGCAACGTTTCTTCTCTCTCAACTCTTTGTTCTTCTTCTTCCCTGAAAAGTCACATGGTATCAGAGCAAATACCTGTATCTCAATTGGTCTTCTTCCTCATCTCAGTCAATGTTCTGAATATGACCCACCTCACTCTGTTTCTCTATCTCTCTCAGCCGCAAGAAGTAACCACCACCACCATTAGCCTCCCTCCCTCCCTTCTTTTGCCTCTTTGAAAGAGGCAACACAGAGCACCGCAGAGCACTTCTATGCAGTCGACTACATAGGTGAGCTCGCCGGACGCCGGCGAGTGCATAGAAGTGCTCTGCGGTGCTCTGTGTTGCTGCGTTCAAAGAGGCAAAAGGAGGGAGGGAGGGAGGCTAATGGTGGTGGTGGTTACTTCTGGAGGCTGAGAGAGATAGAGAAACAGAGAGAGGTGGGTCATATTCAGAACATCGACTGAGATGAGGAAGAAGACCAATTGAGATACAGGTATTGCTCTGATACCATGTGGCTTTTCAGGGAAGAAGAAGAACAAAGAGTTGAGTGAGAAGAAACGTTGCATACACAAACATCTACATTGCATTGACTTGGATTAAAGATTACAAGATGTACATGAACTTAAATAGACAAAACCTAGGAAACCCTAATTAGCACAAAGACTAAACTACCCTAACACAAAACAATAAATGACAAATACATTTATTCTTCTCACAATAACACATCTTTCAATCAGTCTACACAGTTCTAGCGCAACATCAGAAAGAATCTTTCATCGCATATTGTTGATAACAACTTAATGAATTCAGCAGAAAGGACGACATCAAAGGGCCGTAAACCAAATCAGAAAACAGTTTAGAAAGGTCATGTGGATGAATATAGGTAACATCTATCAATCTTCTCTAGAACAAAAACATCATCAAAAATCCTGCCAAACAGCCAACCTTTTCAAATCCACATAGGGCTAGGCAAAAAGATGCCATAAAGAATTGAACAGCAATATGCTGAATTGCTGATCTGTCATTTTACACAGTGCTTTACTTGATGAAAGCTGCCTAACAGCTAGGATGCAGGAAACTATACACATTTTCACCACGCAGACTTACAAACATACCTTTTTCAATGCATGAAAAGCATTCCTCCTTATCTCTGCTTCTGGTGCATAGATAATGACCATCTGAATAGCCTGAACTATTTTTCTCAACTGTTAAGAGAACAATTAAACATGGAAGTGGGACATGCAAATAAATGGCATGAGACTACCTGCAAAGTTGCAAAAATGCTAGGCATATCAGACGAGCATTCCATATGTTCGTTGTCATATTGACGCAAGATGTTTCCATCGACAATGCTAAGAAGGAAATTGATGGCCTGCTTCTTCAATTCCCATGGCAAATTCACACATGAAAATATGTTCCGTAACATGCCTATTGCTTGCCACCTTTTAGTCTGGTCACTGGAAAGTTTAGCCTTGACAGCAGCCAGATCCTCATCAACAGCCTGAGCAACCTCATTCGATATGAAACCCCAAATTACTACATCAAACAGAAAAGCTCTCCGTAAGGGAACAAATGTATATGAGGCAATCAACAATACCAGGGAATGCAAAGAAACTAAAACATGGAACAACAGGAAGAAAGACTGTAAACTACAAACCTGCAAGACATGCTCCATGCTTGACATGAGCAAAACAACCCACAAGATCATCTCCATCCTCTGTCCTTTTGGGAATGAATCATCAACAAATTGTACAAACATTCAGGTTAAACTCAACCTTCACATGCAGAAAAATGAATGCTACTTTGCATTTTGATTCTAACTTGCAATAATTTTTGTATAATTGGCCGTGGTTATGAATCAAGGCTACAAGTTTTTCTCAAAATCAGTGAGTTTTCTTGTAAAAAATTTGTGTTCGAGTTTTTCATTTGCCCTTTAATGGTGCTATTAATGAAGCTCTAAAAATTATTCACATGAAAACAGAATTTCTAGGTATTAGCTGTGCAACACTTTTGAATCAACTTTGTTAGGATACATTGTCTGTGATGGAAGTCTTTGACCAGCTTTCACGGTTAGTGTTGCCATGAAATCATAAGTTCAAGTGTGCAACTAAACAAAGTTGAGATGGATTGCTCATTGCTGTCTATCCCTTGATAGGGTGATTGAAGAAGACGCAACGTCCTACCAAAAGCCCAGGTAAGGAATTTCAAGTTGCAAAATCACCATTTTTAACAGCTTAAGCCAGTGCTCTTTCTATACCAGTAACAGTAATTTCCCTAGTTTTTAAACTAGAAAAAAGGTGAACTAAACAAAAAAGGTTGATTAAAATTTTTTCTCAGACTATCTAACCCCAAGCTGGAACAGGTCGTTCAGCCACTATAAATAACCCCAAGGCAATAACTGTCCATCGTATACCACATGGCTATTATCATTCGTATCGCTAATATGTTCTTTCAAGGAAGTAACATAAGAGACTAGAAAGGCACTTATCAGAACAAAGATGCAAAAAATAAATTTAAATAAAAAAACTAGCAAATTGCCTATTGTGTTTACAATACATTATAAATGAATAATATGAAGCAACAGACAGAATTCCAAAATTGGGAACCAGTGTAAATTTACCTCCAGCAACAGGGGCAATAATTATGTCAACATCACAGCCTGTTATTAACCCAAGATATGACAAATTACAAAACCGGAGGAAGTAAGCCAGCTGTGACATCAAACTAAGACAGCTTGAAACTTTATATCCGAGGCCAATTGAAACAAACGCCTGCACAACAAGAATATTGGTACTATGAAAAATAAAGAAGGAATAACTTCAAAAATGACACAAGGCACACAAACAAAATAAAATATCAAATCAACATAAAATCATACCAACAATAAAAAATAGAAGGTAAGCAGCTAGATTGAAGGAAAATTAATCAAGCAAATAAAACTCGAGGTCAGCGATGAGTGCCAACCATGATTTCCAAGACATATAGACCAAGAAGAGCCTGAAGTTTTTCCTTTCCTTCGTCTTCCTGTTGCACAGAGTGAAATCAGGTTAGAAGGATTTGAAAGAAAGTCCTCAAACCCAACAGAGAAGAAAAAGTTTGTGTCATGTGTCACAGACCAACTTTAAACAAACTGCTTGTACTGACTTGGCAATATCTATTGATCTGGTTAACAAATCCTCATAATCTGTATCTCCATCATCCAACTCTGAAGATACGGCCTTCAAAACATTGACGATAACAGGAACTGCTGCTTTAACTTGCTCAAATTGGCGTCTTTGAATGGACAAGAAAACTGCAAACCAGAAAATGTGAATTCGTGCAACTTTCTCACGTGTCCACAAACAAAAAATTGTGAAATTCCTGAATCTTGTTCCATGCCAAAACATATCCTCAAAAAGAAAATGACAATAAAATTTAAGCTTGACTTTCTTAGGATACAAAATTAGTATGCAACAAATCTCCTTTGTTAGAAAGCTTTTTAAAGAAATTCTCAGCATTTGCAGTCCTCTGTGCTCGAACCAGTATAAAAATATCCAATCTCAGCCTTTTATCATTTCAAGTTGCTTTCATCAAAATGTTGCTCTCTATGATGAAGATATAATGGAAAAAAGGCGCACAACTGTGATAGCACTATTTAGTACTTCTCCTTATTGTCTTTTATTGGTTAGTGCAAGGGCAGTGTGGTGTTTTAGTTGTATTAGAGTTTGCCTAAGGTTAATAGGTCTAACCTTCAATGATGATATGCTTTAAGCAACAAAAATTTGGTGTTTGCACAATGATGATATGCTTTAAGCTACAATGATGATGATATCATCATTGTGCAAACACCAAATTATTTTTTGGCTCGGCAGAGATAAAGGTAAGCCTTAAAAGGCAAAAAGAAAGATTGTTGTAATGTACACTAACCTAAGAAAATAAAAAATCTAGAAATTACCATCTTTATAGGGCTGATAGGTGAGCAGACAAACGAAGAAAACGGCCAGAAAAGGCACTGCGATCATGTACATGGCATACCAATTCTCTCTGATAAGACTAGCTTCAAAAGTAATGCTTACGAAGATTGCTACCAACAACGTTTATTCTCAACACATAAATCAAGAAAAACATCACATTTCAAGATATCTTCAAATTTGTCGATGTAATAATGCTGTAGGCAAAGGCAAAAACGTGTAATCACCAATTTTTCAGAAAATTTGCTTTGGAACAAAGTTTAGAGCAAATATAACTTGATAAAGCCGAGTGATGGAAAAAGGATTTGAATAACCAACCCCAATTGATTGGGGTACAAAGCTTGGTTTGGTTTCGTTTGGTAATTTTAGCTTGGGAACAAAACAAAGCTACGACGGACAAGATGTGCATTAAAACATGTGGAGAAAGAAAATACCTGAAGACCTAAATACGAAGAGTGAAGATTTTAGTTATGTGACAATATCCCAGCAGTTAATCTTTTTTTCCGCCCAAAAAGTCAGTAGTTAATTGAACTAGGTGTTTCCCACAAAGTACATGAACATTCAGAAGGTATTTAAAACAGCAATGACAATTAGTTAGTCGATATAGTTATTCTTCTACGTTGTTTATCCAACAGTATTTATGCTACCTTTTGACAACCCACTCAGAAGAGGAACAAAATAACCAGGAACCTTGAACATCGTGCTTGGAGAATCCAATGCCTGGTAAAATTGCAGACAGATGTCTATGAAGCACTTATCCATGAAACCAAGCTTATAAATTGGTAACAAGTAGCCACCAGTGGAAAACAAGGGGTGAAAAACAACATGCACAAGATTACTGGAAAGACTCAGATCATACAAGGTAATGCAATCACGTTGATGAGTAAAGGGATTTTTGTCGAGCAAATGAAACTCCACTTACGGATGGATGTGATGGCTTGTTATAAAGGTAGATTAAAATTATCAGCATAGAATCTAAGCACATGAAACATATACATGTCGAATTGGAACAAAAGAGTCACGCTGCTAAAAAATCTTAGGAAAATAAGTACCAAGATTAATCATTCGGCCACAATTTTTTTTACCAACTGTAAGAAGGAAATACTTACAAGCATATGAGCCTGAGATATAACAGACTAATTTACTGTAAATTCTAGAGAACCCAGCTAAATCTTACGGTTAAAAAAAGAGAGCTAACTCTTCTTCTAAGGAAAGATTCCGTAATTTTCCACTTGCTACTCTATGCAGCATTCAAATGCAATATCCCTAACATTTCTCTAATCCAATTGGCCAACACAAAAAGATAGTATACCTCACAGAGGATCGAAATCATGTCACGGGGACTGCAAATCTCAATAAACCGATCAATGACCCTTTCAGCAATCTCCAAGCATCTCCGAGACACGCATGCAAATCTTGCAACTGCCTTAGGCAACTCAAAAGAGAGGGCATCGATGACCGCCTTCAGCCCCCAACAAACAATCCAAAATCAAATTCAAATGCAGATATTAATTTTTTGAAAATGCAGATATTAATGAACATGAGATATCAGATGACAAGACTCATGCTCCATTTAGATAGATATGGTTCAATTGAAGGAATACTCACTTAACAAGAAAAAAGGTGACTAAGCAATAGGTAGCTTAGATTAAAACGTGGAGATACATTTTTTTGGGTAATAGAACACAAACACTACAAAGGCACAGGGACATACACCAGAAACAAGACAAAGAACACAAAACATTGAGAAAAACAACCAGCACCCCACACCTAGGGGGGAAACCAAACAAGTCACTAAAAGTATAAGCTACAAACCAACACTAAGCACAAAGAGGAATACCTCATGCTTGAAAAATCGTTATTAATACGTTTTGGTCAGTCTTCTCCAGATTAACCACCTAGGAAAGCTTAGCTCTAATGTCCCTCACAATGCGGCAAACCAGGTGGTTGGGATCCATAGCCATGTTACAAATTACGTTCGTTCCACTCCCCCCAAAGAAAATAAATGGCTGCAGTTGATGAAAGCTTATAGACCACATTACAAAATGTTTTGCTGGCTTTGTTTTTGTTGGGTTTTGTGAAGCCTGATCAGTTTGGTTGGCGCTTCGCTGACTATTCAGGTTCAACCTGCCCAGTCAGGTCGCACGGGTCCATGGCGTGTGCCCACGCCGGGAACTCGGAGGGCAAGGGTTACGGTAATTGATGATGCAAACCCTAGGTTATAAAACTCTGGGGAACCATGTAAAAAACTCTGTTTCTTGCGTTCTCTCTGTTGCTTTTCTTAATTTTTCTTCACGCCTGGTGTGTTTTTTTCTTTTTTTTTTCCCGCACAAGAATCAAAGTGTTGTGTGTTTTCCCACAAGAATCAAAGTGTTGTGTGTGTGTTGGTTTGGCCAATTTTGCACTGCCCAATTAATCTCAGCATCAAGGCCCATAGGATAGGACTTAGGAGTTCTAGGTCCTAAGTACTTCGATATGCTACTTTTCCACACTTTCTACAATCTACAGCATAGCAGCACAAGTTGTCATTCAATTCCTTCCATGTAATTGTTTCAAACCACCCCCATGAATATTGATTTCAAAACCATCACAAGGAAACTCTACCAAACTCTGTCTTGAAATCCACCTCATCAACTATTGAACTTGAATTTGAGCTTAACACGACCCTAAAAAAAACTACTGATTTAAAATCCATCACAATAATAAAAGCCGTACCAAAACTCAATTTTTCTCATATGGCAGGGTGTCCAGGCCAACTTAAGCGCACCTCGACTAATCCCTAGACAACCAATCCCACCATCCACTAGAGTGGGCCCAATTAAAACCTGGCCCCGTAAGAGTTAATAGTACCGGGGCAAACCCCCAAGTCCCAATCCATTACCTAAACTATCAAAACTGAATTTAATATATTCTTTGACCAAAAAAAATAATGTCAATTTCGTTCATTTCAAATAAACAACTATTCAAAACGTAGCCATGGTTATGAAACCTCTACCTGGTCCAACGAAGGTGAAGCAACGTATCGATGAATCTCCGTAACAACTCGGAACGCCTCGTGCTCCGGAGAGTCCTCGTCTGGTTCGGAAACGACGGCGTCGGTGACTGAATTGAGGAAGTCGACGAGCTCGGCAATTGATTTGTCTGATCGCTGGAAATCTCCCGATTCGATTGACTGCAAGGGTAGTCGTAATGTGAGTTGCTTTCACCACGAAAGGTTACAAACCCTAGCTTACAACACACACACTCACTCATATATATATATATATATATATATATATATACTAGTGCTAACCCGTGCCTACGGCACTACGCATCCCGGTTGGAAGAAGATGGCAATTGTGGCATTCCGGTTGGAAGGAGATGGCAATTGTGTGATTTAAGTGAAAACCATGGATACTTAACCGAGAAGTGGGAGGATGCATTACAGCCTTTGGATCAAATTAATCTAAGCTGTTTCAACAATTTATCCCCACACCCTTCTGTTTTATAATAGAGATTAGATAGAGAGAGAGAGAGAGGTGGCTTACGGAGGAGCATGAGATTAGGGCTTGTCGAAGGCGGAGCAGGAGAGGATGGTGAGAAGAGGACTGGAGAAGGTTTGGATCGGAGAGATTGAGAGTGTGGAGACTATCTATTGACATGGTCTCTCTCTTCGATTAACGCCACTGCTCTCTCTCTCTCTGTCTCTCTCTCTCTCTTCGATTAACGCCACTGCTCCCTCTCTCTCTCTCTCTCTCTATCTCTCTCACAGCTTTGTGTATTTACGCTTTACTGTTCGTCAGTTTGGATTTTCGAGCGAGTTCGCGCGTTCGCGAGAGGGCTCCTGCTTTGGTAAAGGAAAAGCAGAGAAGAGCAAATGGGAAAAATTCAAAATAGCCCCAACTTTTAGACCAAAATTCAATTAGGCTCCCAATCTTTTAAAAATTTCAATTTTACTCCCAACGTTATCTTCCGTTAATCAAAACGTCCCCTTCCGTCCAAATGACTAACGGATTTCGTTAAAGGTTTCGTTAAATATCATCCCAATAGAATTTTGATGTTCCGAGCCTCTCAATGTGTTCAAAACGTGATTTTAAGGGTACCCGCGTGAAATTAGAAAAAAAAATGATCGAGAAGGGCTTCATCTGAATAGTTTTTTATTCATAGTTCAATAAAAAAAACTGTTCAGATGAAGCCCTTCCGGGTCATTTTTTTGCCGATTTCTTGCCGGTACTCTTAAAATCATGTTTTGAACACATTGAGCGGCTTGGATCATCGAAATTCAATCAGAAAAAGAGAGGTGTAAACCGAAGCAAAATCCGGACGTTCGGACTTGAACAAAATCCGGATCAATCCTCTCATAGTTTTCAATCAATTTTGATGATCCGATCCGCTCAATGTGTTCAAAACATGATTTTAAAGGTACCCGCTAGAAATCGGCAAAAAAAAATGACCTGGAAGGGCTTCATCTGAACAGTTTTTTATTGAACTTCAATAAAAAACTGTTTCAATAAAAAACTGTTCAGATGAAGCCCTTCCGGGTCATTTTTTTTCCGATTTCTTAAGGATACCTTTAAAATCACATTTTGAACACATTGAGCGGATCGAATCATCAAAATTCGATCGGGACGCTATTTAACGGAGCTTTTGACGAAATCCGTTAGTCATTTTGACGGAAGGGGGCGTTTTGATTAACGGAAGATAACATTGGGAGTAAAATTGAAGTTTTTAAAAGGTTGGGAGCCTAATTAAATTTTGGTCCAAAGATTGAGGGGTATTTTGAATTTTTCCCAGAGCAAATGGATCATCCCACCAATATCAACGAATTACTGCTCCCTCAGTCCCAATTCAAATGTTGCTGCGGGAGACCGTGTAACTTTGGCCTCAAAAAATAAATAAAGTACTTTGAATTAATTTTTAACTTTGTTTTTGCATCTTTCAAAAGTTCTCGATGGGTACTTTAAAATGGTGCAAAAAAAAGTTTCAAAAAAGATTATAAAAACTACGATTTCTTTGAGAGTCAAAATGATACGACTTTACGTATGAAGCATTTAAAATAGAACGGAGGGAGTATGTGCTAAAATGCTCAATTCGTTTTTATTTTTTAAGTACTTATTTCTTCATCTCGTATTCTGCCTTTTGACGACAAAAAATTTCGTCACAAATTATTCCCTTTGGCTCGTCAAAGGTGACCCATCGGTGACGAAAGCAAAAGACATTTCTCATATGTGAAAAAAATCTCACTTTCTTGCTCCTGATGGGTTTCGAACCAGAGTCTCTTAGGTTTTGCGCGCAAATTTTAACCAACTACTCTACACACAATTTTCAGCAGTCATATTGGTTGTTTAAACTAGTCATTCGTACAGAAAGGAAATAGTTATGTGTTTGAGTAGGTGTGTAAATATTGTCCATTATTCAAGTTCTATAACGACTTCCGAGAACTGTTATTAAGAGCTAGTGGACCTTGTAAGGAGGTTAGCATATGGACTACATTTTAGAACTCCAATTTCCTTAAGACTAATCCTGAATTTGTGGATTTTCATAGACTCTTTTAAGTTTTAAAAAATTGGCCTAGGATCCACTATAGCATGCTTATAACCCATTAGGTCCACTGATCAAATTTTTAACCCACTAGGTCCACTAATATGTATTTGATAAGACATAAAGTCCACTACATTTAAAAAGGGAAATAGTGCCTGACAAAATTACCCTTTTTCATTCAAATCCCATACTTTTAGCCCATTATCCCCCATTATCCGTTCTACGTTTGAAATCCCGGTAGTTACGTTGGAATAGAGCGACAGAAGATTCTCCTTTTCTGATACACTGTATATAACGTTATTGTACATACATAACGTTATATACACGTTCATCAGTACACATTTAACATGAGATAACTACATTTTACGTGAGATACTTACATTTTACATTATATATTTAGATTTGTTAAGCCGCTGCGCGGACCAATTCATATAAGGTTATCTATGCTTATATAATTATGGTTATATGTTTATGCATATATATGTTCAAGTTTTAACAAGTATCAATCATTGAAACCATTACATCAGCCAATCAAAACATCTAGTGTTCAAAATAAATAAAAAATGAATTCAGAGTCTGCTATTGTTCAACTATGAAATTATAAATTTGATCAATAGATTTACAAAACAGATTCAGAGTCTTTTGAATAGCAATATGAAAACAAGAGAAAGAAATTACACCAAAAGACTTTAACCAAATTAAAACTCCAAATCTAATGTTCTTGGTTGTCTTGTCAGGATCAACGACCCTAATATGGCTCTTCAACTTCATGAGATACCTTTGGTAGAAGGATTTGATGTGGAGGGCTCTTCTAAGGTTGGAGTTCATTCTAAACTCCATTATCACGGTGTCATTGTGGTAATACTCCAATTTGCAATAAATTGTGAAATCATACTCCTATTTCTTGTGGATTTGTCATTTCTGCACATATAAGAAAAAAGTTAAACAAATGGAAACATATAGCTTTATATCTTAAAAAAATGATTCAAGAATTCGTATATTACCATATATGTTTCATGATATCAGCTGTCAATCGAAACCTAAACGTTATATATCTCATGATACACTATGACATAAAATCACATATAACCATATATATTATGAATGATGGCATGATACAGGGTACATAATTAAATATATAACCATATGTGTCTCATATACAGAGAACATACCATATTTTCTTAAAATATGGTTATATGTACAAATAAAATTAATAAATTTGTACATAAAAACTAATAAAACTACTAAATTTACGTTATTGAATTGGTCCGCGCAGCGGCGAGATAGACCTGAATATATAAACATATAATCATATTAAAGTAGTTTATAATATGGATATATCTACAAATAAAAATAACATATATTTATACACGAAAACTAATAAACTACTAAATTTACGTTATTGAACAGGTCCGCGCAGCGGCTTATAGACCTGAATATATAACCATATATATTCACCGAACAAATGATAAAATACCATACATCTTCACAAAACAAAATGACATTTATAAACAATCAACATGAGCATATATAACGTTATATAATGTTACATAATAACATATAAGAATACAATGTTATATGTTTACATTCGGGGGTGTGGGGGCGGAGCCCCCACGACACGAAAACGATATTTTCAAGAACTTGGGGTGTAATTTCGCCATAGAACCCGACCTAATTATATTGCAGTCTGTATGTAACTAGGGTTATATAATCATCGACTCATATATATATATATATAATCACAGATAACCTTATATGAATTGGTCCGCGTAGCGGCCTAACAGATATGAGTATATAACCATATATGTTACCTAACAACAACTAACAATTCATATAACCATATATGTTTCCAACAGCAGTTGAACAAAAGTATAATATACAAAACCCTAACAGATAGGCAATAACAGACATGGGATTGGACTGCAAATCCAGCGAGAGCTCATTTTAACCATTTGAATACAACAATCTATAACCATATATACCTAAAGTTCACTTTTAGTTTTTCTAAGAAACATACCAAATGGATCGAAGCAAACAGAGGATATTGACGGCAATGGAGATGAACAGAAGGGACACAAACGAACCTGAATTTAATCGAATATAAATTTGTATACAAATACTCTTGAGACTTTATCGAGAATAATGCAGAATATAAACACACTAAATTTAATCGAAAGAGGGCTTATAAACGACTATTCTTTGGTAAGAAAAAGACTGAAAGAAATAAGAAATTTGAATTTAATCAAAAGTAGTCTTATATGCAAATTAGCCTTCAACTTACAAATTAAACTAAACTAAGTCCTAAACTACGATAGATCTCTGAGCAATCATATTATGTATGAGTTGTCAGATGATAAGAATTTTGTCAGGGCCATTTCTTCAACTTCTTCTTCTATTTATAGACGCCGAACCTGCCTTCAAACTCCATATTTTCAATTGATACCCACGTTCTTACTCGAATTGCTCCTGATTCCTCAAAAACGGCTACGAGGGGCCTTCGAACGGTTACTTGAATCGATCTCCTCAGGATTCTTCTCTCTCCACGTTTGCTGATGTTGGTTTTCTAGATCGTGGGACTTCTGTTTTTATGCAATATGGGTTAGTATAACACGACTGGCTTTTCTGAATGATTCCCTGCATCCATGCTTAATTTCCTCATGAAACGGGGAATTGAACACCGTTCGATGATTTTAATGAGTAATCAACGGCTAAACCTAATTACCGTCTTAATTATCCTTAATTGATCCTCAAACGCCGTCGTTTTCCATCAAAACGATACCATTTAGTACTAAAATAATATCGCCATTAACCCCACGATCCCTTGTATCTCGGGTCCAAATGGGTTATGTTCTGATAGGCTAAAGCACTGTTTGATGCCACATGTAATTTTCTCATTGGGTAGCTCTTTTTTGACTTGAAAGGGCCAATTCTTTGTTTGGTTGACACTTTAAGGAAGGCTCGGCATCTATAAATAGAAGAAGAAGTTGAAGAAATGGCCCCGACAAAATTCTTATCATCTGACAACTCATACATAATATGATTGCTCAGAGATCTATCGTAGTTTAGGACTTAGTTTAGTTTAATTTGCAAGTTGAAGGCTAGTTTGCATGTAAGACTACTTTGATTAAAGGGAAAAATTCAAAATACCCCCCAACCTTTATACCAAAATTCAATTAGGCTCCCAACCTTTTAAAAACTTCAATTTTACTCCCAACGTTATCTTCCGTTAATCAAAACGCCCCCTTCCGTCAGAATGACTAACGGATTTCGTTAAAAGCTCCGTTAAATAGCATCCCGATCGAATTTTGATGATCCAATCCGCTCAATATGTTCAAAATGTGATTTTAAGGGTACATGAGAGAAATCGGCAAAAAGAATGACCCGTAAAGGTTTCATCTGAACATTTTTTTATTGAATAGTTCAATAAAAAACTATTCAGATGAAGCCCTTTCGGGTCATTTTTTTTGCCGATTTCTCGCGTGTACCCTTAAAATCACGTTTTGAACACATTGAGCGGCTCGGATCATCAAAATTCGATTGGGAAAGAGGAGGGGCGGATTGATCCGGATTTTGTTCAAGTCCGAACGTCCGGATTTTGCTTCGGTTTGCACCTCCCTTTTTCTGATCGAATTTCGATGATCCAAGCCGCTCAATGTGTTCAAAACGTGATTTTAAGGGTACCCTCATGAAATTAGTAAAAAAAATGATCGGAAAGGGTTTCATCTAAACAGTTTTTTATTGAACTATTCAATAAAAAACTGTTCAGATGAAACCCTTCCCGATCATTTTTTTTGCTAATTTCATGAGGGTACCCTTAAAATCACGTTTTGAACATATTGAGCGGCTCGGATCATCAAAATTCGATTGGGATAATATTTAACGGAGCCTTTAACGGAATCCATTAGTCATTCGGATGGAAGGGGGCATTTTGATTAACGGAAGATAACGTTGGGAGTAAAATTAAAGTTTTTAAAGGTTGGGAGCCTAATTGAATTTTGGTCTAAAGGTTGGGGGGTATTTTGAATTTTTCCTTTGATTAAATTCAAGTTTCTTATTTCTTTCAGTCTTTTTGTTACCAAAGAATAGTCGTTTATAAGTCCTCTTTCGATTAAATTCAGTGTGTTTATATTATGCATTATTCTCGATAAAGTCTCAAAAGTGTTTGTATACAAACTTATCTTCGATTAAATTCAGGTTCGTTTGTGTTCAATCATCTTTTTTGACTTGGAAGGGTCAATTCTTTGTTTGGTTGACACTTTAAGTAAAAATTCTCTTAGTTGAGGTAATCGAACGGATAACACAATTGTTTGATTTAAATTAGTTGTTTCAAATCAAATTGAAAGGAATAATTTCTTTCCTGTCACACCCCAAAATGGTAAGTGACCGGCCGTGAACCATGAGACTAACCCATGGAACACGCAGCCTAAAAAGAAAATAAATTAAATGCCAAGCTTTGAATCACTAAGTAAATTTTATTCAAATCAGTATCAGCCAAAAAGATTCAGACAAAAGCATGGGGCACAAACATCCCACGAACCAAATAATCCCAAGTGATCCACCAATAATAAAAAAGAATTCAATAACTGACAAATGTTTCAAATGCGGAAGCAATTAATAAAATAAAAATATGATGAGACACCCTAAGGAGGTCAAACTAAAAGAAGTCCCTGAGATGCCGCCAGAGTCCTTGCCTAAATCCCCAACTAGCCTGAAAAGAAGTTGGAATAAATCCGTCAGCTGACGAGCTCAGTGAGTAGTAAAGCATGTATATTAATACAGTTTTAAAACATGGCTAAAAATAGTTTATCACGTTAACATATTTTGGCATACGAAGGTGTGCATCAAACCAACAAATAAAGACCAAAAAGTCTCAATGGTGATCACAATCCAATCTCCAACAACGTTGGGGAACCACAACCAATACCAAATAGTACCAAGTGCCAGTGAATAAATATCTCAAAATTGGATCCAATATCGTATCTTAGAGTCATCACGAGTAGGCAACCCGTGAAACTTTTCCCTAGGAACGATTCGGCAAAAGAAAGCCGTTGAGCATTAGAGTCACCAGCCTAACCCAATCTCTTCTCTAATGACCAGAGTCACCCGCACACAGAGGATTAATTTCCCTGGACTTTCCAAAATATGTTCCCAACAATATCCACAAAGTTCTCACCAAAAAGATTATCAGAACAATAAAGGATTTCACCAAATGTTTTACCGTATGCCGATTTAAGTAACCAACTAAACAGTTACGGGTTTCCAATTCCAATCATAAAATCTTCTAAACAATAATTTAAGGGACATGAAAAAGTTTGAAAATACGTAACATGCTTAACCACTCATCTGATCCAGACGTAATGCGATCAAACAACGCGAAATCAAATTAACCTGAACGACAAGATAATTCACAGAGGGTCATTAATGTATCCAGTGACGTTTACTATAACATCTTAAATTCAGAATACAAATCTCAATTAACTAAACCTATGACTAACCCAATATTGTCACTAGAAACATACAAACCCAACTTGTAAAACCCAAGTCCAAGTAATTCACTCATTTTTCCATGTACACACCATGGCAAACTTTCTGCTCCTAATTATGGTTTTGCACTTTCTTTAATCATAACCTCTTAATCCTCCAAAATTCACTACAGCAACCCACTATTATACACAAAACCACAACTTAAATAATATTATAGGAAGGGAATTACTTGCCAACATAACATCTAACGACCTTTAACAATTCACCACGCACAACCCGACACAGTCTTCGGCCATTTTCCCTCTCGCCTTGCCACAAACCCAACACAGCCAATAATTTCACTCCACACCTACATTCACAATTTCAGCCCTAGCAAGGGAAGGTGAAAGAGGAAGGGAAAAAGAAATAGCTATGAAGAGAAGAAGAACCACTTACTTGAGGCTATCTCCGAACCAGACAAATCCCTTGGCTGCTGCGACTTCTCTCTCTCTCAAAATAAACAACCCTAGTCTACTAAAATGACTTCTTTTCACCCACGTTTTCCCCTAAATAATAGATAACCACCTAATAAAACTATTTAATACGATACAACACCAAATAATAAAATTATTTAGACTTATACCCCCGACAACAGTTATACTATGTGGAGAGAGACAAAATATCAATTACAATCCAACCCATAAAAAAAAAATCCTATTTTTTTTTAATTACAGAATTATAATTATTAGGAATTAGAAAAGACGGGGTGTAACAGGTTTCGACGGTGACGAGGATGCAGAACGACGGAGATGAATCGAACGAAATCGGAGATTGATTGACAGCGACGAGGATGTGAAACAAAGGTGAACAACTGGGACGAGGATTTAACGGCAACGGCGACTAGGGCGACTGTGGGACGAGGATTTGACGGCGACTAGGGCGACTGTTGGTGAACGAGCGCCATTGTTGAGGGACGACGGAGATCGGCTGACAACAACGACAAAGAACGCTGACGAAAATTGGTAGGCGATCGAGGAATGGAGTCTCGGTTTTTTCTCTCTGGTTCGTTTGTTTTTCTCTCAGTCTGGGGGGGAGAGGTTTTATAATGGGGAAGAATTTTTCGATTAGGGTTTTTTTGAAATGGCTGAAAAAACGGGGCAGGATGTTTTTAAAAAAGCAGGGGTATATTAGACTAATCAGGGTTATTATATCTTTACTAATAGATTAGTGGACTTAGGGGGTCATAGAATTTAGAAATGGACTTATGGGGTTTGGAAAGTGATATAGTGGACCTGGGAAAAATTCTCCCGTTATTATATCCCATTATTAAGATAAAATACTAAAATTGGTAGAAAAAAGTGTTAACATTACTAACAATTTATTATATAAATACACACATATATATTTATATATATTATTTATATAAAGTAAATATCTCACGGTTCGGTTCGGTTAACAGACCTGAACATACAATGTTATCTGTGCAGCGGCAGAGTGGATGAGATTTGAAATGGAGAGAGAGAGAGAGAGAGAGAGAGAGAGAGAGAGAGCCATCAAAATTCTAAAAAATGAAAAATAGCCGGCAATGGTATTTTGTCTTGTATTAATTCTTTTTTGGCTTGACAAGGGCTCAGTTTGGCAACACAAAAAATGAAAAAGAATAAAAATACATTTTTTTGTCTAAACCAAATAAGGCCCTTGTCTGAGTGGACCTAGTGGGTTACAAACATGAGAGATGGATTAAATGGGTTACAAATTTACTATAGTGGACCTTAGACCAATTTTTTATTTTTTAAATGACTTGGTAGTAAACAATCTACTACTAATGGATATCAAAATGGGTAACACCGGCGGATCAAAAAAAATGGGTAAGACCGGCGCGCTACTTTGCTACATTATGGCTATGACTTTTTTATTATCAATTTTTGTTTATAAATTTAGTTTATAAAATTAAAGACAAACCTAATAAAAATTCAAAAGAAAAAAGGGAGAGACGATGTGGCTTAATTGAAGCCAACCAGTATATTGGTTGGAAACAACACACAAAATTTCCTATCATAAACGACTGCAGGCTTGAAAACGATGTCCGATTTGGGATTTTGGGTAATGAGTGAAAAGAGATAGATAGAAAAATAAGAATGATAATTGAGAGAAAATTTATGGCAAAAAGGGAATCCCAAATCCAAGTTTCAAAATGAACATGATCGAGAAGTCCAGCACATTCTGTTATCAGAAATGCTACTGGTACAGTAGTTGGGACACAGGCAGCGCGTATATCGCGCGTTTGGGCCCGTTTCAGGTCTAACAAAACTAATCGGAGCCGCTCATTTTGTTCAATATATTTTGCTTAAGGTTCCTACTAAAAATCAGCTTCATTTGACAACGATAAGAGCGTTTACGAAGGGTCCAAAATTGCTTAAGAAAATTTCTAAAGCAATTTGGACAAAATGAGCACTCCTACTCCGGCAAACCAAGCGTGCACAAGAATGAATTCTGGCAACCACATCTGCAAGCTAATCCACAAACTGGAGACACACCTCGGTGACTTACACCGACAACTATGTGATGAAGATAGCGGTTGAGAAGACGAGAGGGTCTAGGCTAGCTGCTAGAAGTGTAAGGGTAGGGTGAGGGTGGAAGACGATGAAAGGAGGAGATAGATCTCCGATCAAACTGATAGAGAGAAAGCCCGAGAGGAGAGGAGAGGAGAGGAAAGGAAAGCCCCACTCCCGCCGCCCTTTGCTAAGGCTTATTTTGGATTAAAAAAAAAGTAAAAATGCGTTTTTTGATTGTCTTTATTCCAAAAAAAATTCGTATTTGTTAGTTTTGAATCAAAATTTTGTGACTTATTGATTAGTCTCAACGAGAGGAATCGGAAAAAAAAATTTGATTGAATTTTTGTCTTTTAAAAAATTTTAAATTTCGCTCAATTTTTTTTTATTTTTTCGATTCCTCTCGTCGAGATGAATCAATAAATCACAAAAATTTAACGGAAAACTAACAAATGCGAAAAAAATTTGAATAAAGACAAACAAAAAAGTTAACTTTTTTTTTATCCAAAAAACGAACCTAAATTATTGCTATGAAGTAGGAAGGCTTGTGACATGGCCAAATCTTTTCGGCTAGGTTGCAATAATTTTATGCACACCGGATGTCATTCAGGTGTAAAGTATGTTTTACTAATGCATAGACTGGGCTGTACATTTTAGATTTCGTTTGTACATTCAATTTTCGGTAAATTTACAAGTGTATTCTAATCGAGTATATATTCTAACAACTTTTTCCAATTTTTTGGTTTCGTCTTTAGTTGATTTTTTTCACGTTTGTTAGTTTTTCGTCAAACTTTTGTGACTTATTAATTCGTCTTGAGAAAAAGAATCGGAAAAGTAAAAAAAAATAATACTTTTGGCCAAATATTTTGAAAAATTACTACATTCTAAGTTTCTAGCAAAAAAAAAAAATGATTTTTTTGACCCTTTTTTTCTTCTTAAAAGTGGTTATTTTTTAAAATATTTTAGTAAAAGTAAAAAAAATTTACTTTCCGGATTCGTCTCGTTAAGAAACGAATCAATAAGTCATAAAAATTTAGCGCAAAATTAACAAACGCAAAAAAAATTCAAATAAGCCCGAAACCATAACATCTAGAAAAAGTTGAAGTACTGGAACACTATAATCATGGTTGAGGCGCTTTATTTGCAAGTGCTTTATTTAGTGCTGTAAATTGCAGCTTCGTCCTATGGAGAAAATTTCCAGTGCCGAACGGGTTTATCTCACGTGGTGTCCGTTTGGAACTCCGGAGCTGTCCGATACATTTTTGAACGGCTCAGATTAAAATTTTCTCTCTCCTCTCACCCCTCTTCTTTCTCTCTCATTTTTCTTTTTCCAAATCCGAGCCGTCCAAAATCGTATCGGACAGTTCGGATGTGCCGAGCGGACACCACGTGGTACCCACCCGGCACTGGAAAATTTCTCCGTCCTATGACTTACACTTTATTAACTTGCAAAAACAAAACAAGGCGATGCACAAATAAACAATAAATACACCATTGAATGGTTAGGCTCTCCTAGAAACTCAAACAAAAGCAATTCCTGGTTTATTCAATCGCTCTCGTAAATAGCATAGTTACAAGGCTGTAATAGTAGATGATAACGTACAAACTTCTATTTTATGAAACTTCTTGGGTTGGTGACTCTCCTAAAAACTCCATACAATTTAAGCAACACCGATTTTTGTTTCTCTCAATCGGATTCAGATTCAGAAATGACGTCTAACACGCTACTGAAAGGCCTTCCATCGATGCTCCCCCTTGTAACTGATGGATTGGTGGTGGAAAAGGGATTAGGGGGCATGGCCGAAGTCTTTCCATCACCTTCGAGCATTTGAACTACAGCTTCCATTGAGGGCCTGCCACTTGGGCACCATTGGATGCACCAAAGTCCTACAATTGTCAGCTTCTTAACAATCTTGGCATCTCTTCCAATCTCAACTCCATTGTCCTTTACTGCTTCGCGATTTAAACGTTTATAAATCCATTCAGGAAAGTAAGCTTCATCGCTATTTTCGTCTGTATGATCATCGACATTCTTGTTCCTGCCTCCCACTATTTCAAGCAACAACATTCCAAAACTGTAGACATCTGATTTGTGAGACACGCGGCCGAAGTTCCTGGAGAACACTTCTGGAGCAATATAACCCACGGTCCCCCTAGCAGCTGTCATGGACACAACGCTTTGTTCTTTTGAGCATAACTTGGCTAGCCCAAAATCAGAGATTTTTGGAATTAATTTTTCGTCCAACAAGATGTTATGAGGCTTAATATCGAAGTGGAGGATTGTTTGATCACACCCCTGGTGAAGATATTCAATTCCTTTGGCTATTCCTATAGCAATATCTTGAAACTTCTTCCAACCAAGTAAACATCTGTAACGAGGATGAAATGATATGTACTTCTCGAGAGAATCATTCGGCAAGTACTCGTAAACAAGAGCTTTTTCATACCCATCAGCACAATATCCGACCAAGCGAACCACATTGATGTGGTGGATCTTACAGATCGTTCTCACTTCGTTGATGAAGTCGTCGCCATTTCCTGTGAAGTTGTTGAGGATCTTGGCTGCAATGGGAACACCATTGGGAAGCTCCCCCTTGTAAACCGTTCCATAACCTTCTTGGCCTAATTTGTCCTTGAAGTTACGAGTAATTTTCTTAATCTCTGCATATGTGTATCTTGTAGGCCTGAGAACCCTGTAGTTTTCTAAGAATCTTTCAACCTTTACTTGATCCTTTTTCTTTATACTCCTATTTTTTGATCTGCGGATGAAGTATGTAGCTATGACAAGTACAAGAAGAAGAAAAAGGCCGGCCAGGTGGGATCAGACCTGCAAGTATAAACAACCAAATTAGTACGAAGGGAATATAGAGAAAGAGAGATGGGAGAGAAAAGAAAGACAATTGATCACCTTTAGCAAGTTGGCTTTTCGTTTCACCTGTACAAGATCATATAGAAAACACTAGTCAATTTATCATAGAGGGGAATACATAAAATAAAAAAATAAAAAAAAAAACTTTAATTTTTTTTCATGAAGTTGCCTTGACCCAAGCTATCTCAGGTCAATAGAGGCTGATACTCACATACAGCCCATTTCTTTTCGATCGGTTGAAGAAGGTAGTCGATCAATTAAATTTTGCCATTGTAGGAACTAATATACAAGCAGCGTCTATATAACAAGCATCGATCTAAAACCCAGCAGGCAAATAAAATGAAAGTGATCGACAGAGCAAAAGTGAACTAGCTAAACATTCTTCCATTTCTTCTGAATCAGGATGAGATGATGAGTAGTAAGTACCTCTTGGTGGCGTAGGGATGTCAAAGCACTCAGTTTCATGCTTCTCGCTGTTATTGCTACTACTAATCAATCTGCAATACTTGCCATTAACTTCACAGTACGAACGGTACGGTTGGGACCAGGAAGTCCCGAACGTTGGATCTGATTGAAGGCCATACATCTTTGTGCAATTCAACAGGGTTTGACTGATCAACAAATACGAATCCAGCAAGTAGAGATTGTGACCTGGACGGCTAACGCATGGGAGTGGAACATATCTGTAATAATAATAATAATAATAATAATAATAATCCTCGAGTAGGATGGAGGAATTTGGTACCGGTACTTGGTTGGGACAACTGAACACGGGGTAACCGTCCGAGCTGCTGGTTTGGGTAAGGAGAGAGATGTTTGTTATTGAGCTCTGGTTTTTTTCATGTGGCGGAACACAACGGGAGAACTCGTATGAATCGTATGATATGTACTGTGTGGAGTAATCTATATATTCGACCGCTGCCTTGGCAGAAAAAGCGATGTCGACCAGTGTTTTGTTATTGTGAGAGCAGGTTAGAGCAAAGCCAGGCCCGTAGCCACAACGTTCCGGTTGATGATCCTTTAGCCAGAACGGGAACCGGATGTCCGGGCCCTCGTCTCCGCACCTCTTCGGCATGCACTCATTGTCGCGATCGCGATCCCGTTCGTGTGCTCCGGCTCCGATCCCTGCGGGCAACAAGAAGAATAAGAGCAAGATCAGGAAGATCGCCATTTTGTTCGGTATTGCCATTGATCATGGGAGGTCTTTCATATCTTTATGTTATTTAACTACAAGGGCCTCGCGGATCCAAAAAAAAACTACAAGGACCTCTAGTCTGTGTGACCAAAAAAAAAAAAGTGTTAATTTGTCTAGAGGTTGGCTTTTTCACGGAGGTTCCGTAAAAGAGGTTTTGCACTGTTCGTCATGGTAATCGGCGGTCTAAATTTTAAATAAATTATTTGCGCAAATAATTTATTTAAAATTTGGACAGCCCAAAATACTTTTGTATGGGTGAGATAGTTCACCTATATAAAAACCTTCTTTACAGAAGGGACGGATGAGATGGTTCACCTCCATAAAACCTTTCTTTACAGAGCCTCCGTAAAAAAGTTTTTCTCATTTGTCTATGTATAATTGTACTATACCTAGTAGTACAATTTTCAGCTCGCGCTTTTTTAGGCCTAAAATAATTTTCTTTTTAAAAAATACTCAGTAACTTCTTTGATTATGATGCAAAGCAATGATTTACCTGTCGGGTGAGTACCATTGTGGTGCCCGTTCGGGGCTGAAAAATTCCTCTTTTCTAGGGGTGTACCTTCGAACTGTAAGGTACTCATAGTTTTGGACGACTGACGCATACTTTTAGTTCATGGTAGTGTCCAGTTTCAAATCCGCATTAGTTCTCCTAATCCTAAACTTTTTTTAAAAAAAAGGCGCGGTTCCACAAACTTTTTGATAAAATAAGCAGTTTATTTCACATTTTTAAATTTAAAAATAATATAAATAAAAGATAATTTTTGGATTTTTTTGCACTATTCAAAAGATCTCAATAAAATCTATTTTTTAGCTTGAAGTTGTCTTCTTAAAAAATAAGTATCTATTTTGGATTCTGGAACCAGTTGTGCTATTAACATAGACATTAATTACACAGATCCTGCACAGATTTTAATGTGGGACTCACTACGGGTACCACACAAACGATCTAAGCTGTTCATTAAATTTGAAATATTTTTTCGAATGTCATTGCAAAAAATCAACTCAATCCGATAAGTGTAAGTGTTCGATCCAATCTTCTAACTTTTTCATCCAATCTTGATAAATGTTGAGAATGAATGAAAAGTTAGAAGATTGAATCGAACACTTACACTTATCGAATTGAACTGATTTTTTTAGAGCATTCGAAAAAATATTCTAAATTTAATGAATGACTCGGATTGTATGTGTGAGACTCGTAATGGGCCCGACACTAAAATCTGTGTGATAAATGTCTGTGTGGACAGAATTACTGTTCTAGAACGGGGCCTAAGTTGGTATTGTCCTTTTTTGAATTTTTTCGCTTTTGTGAAGTATTGATTCGTCTCGACGAGAAAAATCGGAAAAATAAAAAAATTACTTTTATCCAAGTAAATAACCATTTTTTTAGCAAAATAAGTTAACCTCTTTCACTTATTTTGATAAAAAAATAGTTATTTTTCAAAATACTTGAGTAAAAGTAAAAAAAAAAAAATGAATTTTCCGATTCCTCTTGTCGAGATGAATCAATAATCAACAAAAATTGGGTACAAAATTAACAAATACAAAAAAAAATTAAATAAGAAAAAACCAACTTAAATTTTTTAAGTGTAGGAGAATTCATATGCCCACCACTTTTGACTCACTCTCCTAATAAATGCACCACTTGAATTCTTGTGTGGAAAATTTGAATGGCTACCAACTGTATTCGATGAGAAATTTTTGGTGGCAATTGGGTACCACGTGGTATTCGTACAGTACATTCGAACTGTCTAAACAATGCAATCTACGATTCGGATTCAAGAACGCTTTCCTTTTTCTTTTTCATTTTTTTAAAATATATTTGATACCTTTCAATTCGAGCTATCGGTTGAATGTTTGAATAACTCGATTGTGCTGCAGGGATGCCACGTGAGCGGTACCCCATGTGCACCAAAAAATTTCTCGTATCCCACACCCTCCTATTGTGACTTTTGTGAGTTTTGTCTGCTTCAAATTTCAAAAATAACTCCCCTATCCGTGGCCCCATGTTTGTGTCGATGCAAAAACGGGCCACCACCCCCAAAAAAGGACCAGAAACTGCAGTCCCCCAAAACGACGTCGTTTTGGGGGCAAGTTACACGAATGGAAAACGTGAGGTGAGGAAAATTATTCAGTGCTTTTGCCTTCCCCAATTCTTATAAGCCCTCAACTTCTTTTATGTTCCCAACAATCAATATCTCTCTCCCAAACCCACTTCCTTTCTTTCTTTCTTTCTCCATTATTCTCTCAAACTTCTCCCCTCCAGAAAATAATTCACCGATTGTGTCCATTTTTAAGACCTTGAAGATGATTTTTGTCTATTTTTGGCTACATCAAGTTAGAACATTAGAATAAAGAACAAATTCATCCAAAAAAAACTGGATCGTCAACATTTGAACAATCAAACAATTGTCTAGATTGATTGTGGGAAGAATTTGTAATTATATGGTTGGATGTTTTGTAAGGTTATTTTGTTGATACTGCACATGATTTGCAGAGTGAGAGATTGAGAGAGTGGGCCTTTCCTTCCGTTTCTTAGCTGCCATTCTTGAAACTTGGGAGATGAGAAATTAAAAGAGAAACAGAGGGGAATGAGAAAACAGAGGGATTTTTGTGGGTTTGGTGATTGGGTTTCCGAGAAATGCATGTGTTTGGAAGAGAGAGAGAGAGAGAGAGAGAGAGAGAGAGAGAGAGAAATTTAAGGATAAAAGATGCGGGCTTATAAGAATTGGGGAAGGCAAAAGCACTGAATAATTTTCATTCCCCTCACGTTTTCCACTTTTCCTCCTCGATCCTGCCTTGCCGTCCTACACTTGCTGCCAGAACGACGCCGTTTTGGGGCTGTAGTTTCCAGCCCTTTTTTGGCACTGCAGGGACTCGGCGTCCCCGTCGGTGGCCGTAGGTTTCTCGCCTTGAAACCAAACCTCGCACCTCTCTATGCTCTCTGATTATTCCAGAGGTTATTTACTCGCCTTCCTAAAATTGACTTCACGCGCCACCATATTCTCCGTTCCAAGTTCCAACGGCACCATGCACTGCCATCTTCTTCGCTCCTCCATTATCGAACTTTCCCCAGTCCCCACACAACTTGCTCAACCGCTTTTTGCTCCCATTCTTCATACGAAGAATATGAACTGCAATTCCCAACGGGCTTATGAAATTTCCTCCTCTCAAATCATCCATTGTTAATTTGCTCCGGCCGCAAATTTGATCAATTCATTCACAGCATCACAGATGGTTTTAATTTCCTTGATCGGAACCTTTGATGCTCCTAGATGGCCAAGAATCCCCTCCGTCCTATTCTGTTTAATTTTGATGTTCGTATTAATTTTCATATTATATTTTTAATATGAATCTTAAAAAATATACAATATGTATCTTATTTCATAATTTTCAATTTGGTATATAATACAAAGTTTTCAAAATTATAAAAAAAATTTATAAATTGTAACATATAAATGTGATATATTATGAGATAATGACATATTTCGTAAAATGAAAAATAAATACTTTAAAAATAAAGAATTTTAGCAGAACGGGCCTAATTACTGTTATGGCTGATACTCATATCGTTTCAACTTGCAAGTGATTTTTGCCACTTTAATTTTATTTTTATTTTGTTGAACTAAAAAAAAATTAACTTCATAACCTCTGCATCCCATTATTGTTAAGTACTATTTATCATGGCTAGTGATTTTGCCACACCTATTTTTGTTAATGCCACACTCTGCGAGTGTATTTTTTGGTGCAAAAATACACTTGCAGGATGTGGCATTAATAAAAAATAATGTGACAAAATCATTTCCCTTTATCATTCTCTACATCCGATAAATGTCCCGTTGCAATGGAATTGTTCCATTTAACCAGTACAGCATTTAAAACCTTGTGTCTACTCGATATGTTTACCCGTGCACTGAATCAATACAGGTATAGATTGAACCATTTTGGCTTCTCTTTTTTGTCCTTTTTCAATATTTTTCACATTTATTAATTTTTTGTCAATTTTTTGTGAATTATTATTTTGCCATGATGATAGGAATCTTAAAAGTGAAAAATTACGATCGAAATCCAATTTTTTTGAATAAAAACAAAAATAAGTCAATAAGCCAATTTTTTCGTCTTTATCTTAAAAAAAATACGTATGAATCATAATTTTTTACTTTTTTGATTTCTCTTATCGAGTTAAACCAATAATTTAAAAAATTTAACACAAAATTAACAAATACAAATTCTTTTAAATAAAAACAAAAAAAATATGTCAATTGACTTATTTAGCCAAAAAACCCTAAACCTTGTTTTAAAATGGAGAAATGATTTTGCCGCTCCCTTCTCAAAATCAGCAGCCTTAAAATGGTAGGAGGAAGCCGTGTTAAACGCAATATCTCTCTCTCTCTCTCTCACCCCTATGTCTGGCAGAAGGCTTTTCTCCGATGTCTACAAAACCCAAAATTTTCTTCTTCTTGTTGTTGCCTTGTTTTTGGGCAATTGCCATGCCAAAACCAGTCCCAATTGTGACCGACCATCCTCCTCCGCATGTGGAAATAGTAACATCCTCATCAGACACCCATTTCGAGTGAAAGGAGATCCAGAAAACTGCGGAAACAAGAACTACGAGCTGGACTGCGACAACAATCGCTTCGTGCTCAAACTGTTCGCATCCGGAAAATACTACGTGCACGCAATCGACTACGACGCCTATACTATCCGGCTAGTCGATGTCGGCTTGCAGCAGGGGAATTGCTCCTCCCTCCCTCTTCATTCTCTATCGATTCTCAACTTCACCCCTATTTCATATTCTGACCGGTTTTTCTCAGAAGTATATTATCCAATCAACGGATGGGATGTAGCCATGGCACTATGGGTTGATTGCGAAAAGCCAGTAAAAAAATCCCCATTCTACACGGACAGTACAACTAGTGCTTCCAGTTGTATTCAGAAAGAAACTTCTTCTTCTTCTTCTTCTTCTTCTTCTTCTTCTTCTTCTTCACTCTCATCCCCGAAAAAGAGGCACTATTCTTACTTTTTGTTCGGGTCTAGTTTACCCGCTTCGGCTGTGGCGGATCAGTGCAGAATAGATGAGATAGTTGTCACAACGCTGTGGTCGCAGCCACATGATTATAAAAGTGTAACAAACATTTCCTTCCCGGATTTCCACAGAAGATTGGAGTACGGGTTTGAGCTTTCCTGGCTGTCCATTCAGTGTGAACAATGCCGAGGACGAGGCCATTGCTTGCTTACTAGTAACACTTTCGCTTGCCACAAATACTGCGATAAGTCCTTGAAAAACAGGTCCTTTCTATGTGCGTAAGATTTCCTACTCGAAACCTTAAAATATGTTTTGAACGGCGAAGAAAATTTTCATTCAATCACAAGGATAAAAATAAATAAAATTGGTATAATAAGAAAAGATAAGCATTGAGAGAGCCTCAGAAAATGCACAAGACTCTCCTATCGCTACTTCTCCCCAAATCTCGACCCATCTCTCAGCCACTCGATAACAAATATTTCAGCATTCGATACCTGGTGAACTCTGCTATGCCACATTAGTAGTACTCCTACTAGTTACTAACCACTAAAATAATTCAAAAACTCTTACTGTTTGTGTCCGGAGTTGTATTTAAAGTTGTGTGTGTAGCATGGCTGGAGTCGTCTGTCTCCAAATGTTTCTGTTGCCATTTTCATTGCGATTTCAGTAGCATGCCTTATGACTCTGCATTTTAAAGCATCAGGCATCGCACCGCTGAATGTAATTTGGATAAACAGGAATATTTTGGGGTCAAACAGTCCTTCACCTATTGTATTGGGTTCCGTCGTTCCGATCCGGGATCTGTTAAGTTTACATATGACGATTAGCCAAAACAAAACTACTTTGTACTATAATGAATGTAACCTAATTCATTCCCTTCAAAACTGCAGGTCGCTTGGAGATTTTTTACCATGGTAAGTTTTCTCTGTCACATCTGTTTTCTACCCTTTTACTAGTGCACGGTATGTCATTGAAATGGTCCTGTAATTTGGTAGCCACAAGCATCCCTGCAACTATAAGGGTTCGACCCAGGTAAATTTTGTTTGTTTGTTTTTTGACAGTTTAGGCGTCTAGACTAGCTTATGTGGACCTCGATTAATTTTTTGAGACAAATCCCACCGTCCATTAGCGCGGGCCGATTAAAATGGAAGCAAAGCTCCGTATGGACTAGCCCCATAAAAGTTGATAGCACCTTAGAGATTTCGAAACGGAAAATTAGGAAGAAGGAAACCCGTAACTCAAAAGCTTTGACACCAAGCCAACCCCTTGGGATTGTGAACTTTGTCAAAGATATATGGGCTCGCTTGAATGAGGTATTAGGTTTGGAGGTATTATGTAAGAAAGGAGGATTGGATAGTAGGGGGTATTATGTAAGAAGGGTGGGTCCACATTGATGTGACGGGAGATTAAATAATACTTGGTTTGGATGAGGTATAAAATGGAGGATAAGGTTGTTTTGTAGTTGAATGGAAGAGGGAGGGTGTATTATAAGGAGGGATTACACATAGCCGGCTCTCACCCTAGCCATGTGTAATCCCCCTTAGGGGGTATTAGGGGGGATTAAGCATGGGCCGTGTAAAGATATACACCGTCGTTTTGGACTTGCCAAACCACGCCATAACCTTGGCCCCACGTATTAGGAGGGGGATATCCTAATCCTCCTTCATACTACTGCTTCCAAACAGGCCCTATAGTCATTGTAATCGATGCGTATAGTTTTCTTTCTCCTTATACGTATAGGCCTAATTTTCTTTTACCGTTGTACAACGGTAGTACTAGCTGACTATTGTTAGTCAGATTCAAGCAAAAAAGTTTAAACAACAAAATTTACTCGATGAGATCAAAAAAAATGTGCTTAAATGATAGGAGTGGTATGTAAAAATATTTTGTCATCTCCTTCTCTTGCACGCACTTAACATGAAAAATAACTTTTTTTTAGGAGTCGTAGTTTGACATCCAACTATCTCCACTTAAATTTGAATTGTTACTAGATGTACCCAGTTCCTTTTATCTTAATGAAGCTCAAAACCTCCCTCCTTTACAAGTTTTCCAACATAACAAAGGGACCGATTTCCTCTTGGCTGCAAGTTTGGTCTCGTTGCAATTCTAATGGCTCTATCTATATATCTTCTAGCTCCTTAAATCGTCTGTATTTCTGGTAAAGATTGGTAAATGTGTCTTAGATTGAGTTATAATTTCATTAGTTCTATGTATCGAACTACCTTGGTCGGTTGACTGAACCATGGAACATGTTTATTGCAGAGAATGCTACGTGGCTCAAAATCACAGGTAAGATCTATCACCATTCGTTCTTTACTGCGCAAAAACTTGAGAAAATCACTTACAAACGGTAGAAGGAAAATATGGAAAAGTTTAGGCCAGATATGTTTAATTGTGGGATTACTTTGCTGGGACATAAGTGGGAAATTTAGGAATCAATTAAACTTTTTATGATCCCGTTGATTATTTGGCATCTCACACCAATGTGGGAATGTGCAGCACTGTTCCAAAGATGTCCAATCTCCTTTGATGCAATTGAAAAAAAAAATGGCCAGATATAATCTTAGAATTTGTGTAAGAATAAATTGAACCATAATTCTAGGACAATGGTGGTAAAGGGAAAGACCAGGAAGATCTTTTTTTCTTTTCTTTTCTTTTTTTTCCTTTCGTTTTTTGGTTTCGTGTTTGGTCATATTTAGTTTTTTTCCCCTGAGCAGGACTGTTTCTTGGTGCAAGAACATTATCTGGGTTTCTAGGCCTGTTTGCCTTGTTGATCTATAAGTTCAGGAGAAGGCATTTGTCCATGTTTGATAACATTGAAGGTTTCCTACAAGGTCAGAACAACCTGATGCCGATTAGGTACTCTTACTCCGAAATACAGAAGATGACCAGAGGCTTCAAGGAAAAGTTGGGAGAAGGGGGCTATGGTTGTGTATACAAAGGGATGCTCCGAAGCGGTTATGCCGCAGCTATAAAAGTATTAGGCAAGTCCAAAGCCAATGGCCAAGAATTCATCAATGAAGTTGCTACCATTGGAAGGATTCATCATGTCAATGTGGTCCGACTAATCGGATTTTGTGCCACAAGATCTAAACGAGCTCTTGTTTACGAATTCATGCCTAATGGCTGTCTTGAGAAGTACTTATTTTCTCAAGAAGGAATTATCCCATTGAGTTGCAAGCAAATGTATGACATTTCTCGTGGAGTGGCGCGGGGTATTGAATATTTACATCGTGGATGTGACATGCAAATCTTACATTTTGACATCAAGCCTCACAACATTCTTTTAGATGAAAATTTCAATCCAAAAGTTTCGGACTTTGGGCTTGCTAAACTATATCCGATAGATAATAGCATGGTGTCTCTTATTGCGACAAGGGGAACAATGGGTTACATGGCTCCAGAGTTGTTCTACAAAAACGTTGGACACATTTCAAACAAAGCTGATGTCTATAGTTACGGAATGTTGTTGATGGAAATGGCAGGCAGGAGGAGGAACTTGAATGCATTCGCTGATCACACGAGCCAAATTTACTTCCCTTTGTGGATTTATGACCAATTCAAAGAAGGAAAGGAGATAGAAATGGGAGAAACCACGGAGCAGGAAAGGGAGATGGTGAGGAAGATGGTTATAACGGCGCTATGGTGCATCCAAATGAGACCTAGCGATCGTCCTTCGATGAGCAGTGTTGTAGAGATGCTTGAAGGAGATGTTGAAGCTCTTGGAATGCCTCCTAAGCCTTTCTTAACTCCTCAAGACGTACCAGTTGAAGATGAATGAATCAAGACGTACCCATTCTACTAGCTGTTGTCATAGAGTTTTGTCCTTAGGACTAGACTTACAACAACTGCTGTTTAATATTCAAGGAGGATAGGTCGTGGCATCCTCCCATAAATTAGGCAGATAGCCTTCTTCAAGAATATTAAGACTATGTATACATAGAAGAACTATTTATCTTTAGCTTTGGCTTCCACATTTTCCTAGTTAAAACTAGCTGAAAAGCTCAAGAAAGAGCCTCTGACAATGTTGGGAATGCCAGGAGGAGAAAATGTTCTAAATAAAGGCCAGGTTTTCTTGATTGGGTGTTGCATCAGTAATGGTTTTGGGAGGCTTCTGTGAGAGCCATAATCTAGACCCTTTTTTTGTGTGCCAAGAGATGAGACATTAACAGTTAAAAAGTCGCGATAACGGAAACTAGAATAGAAAAGAGCACAAATTAAACAAAAACAATTGAGGCCCTGACTCAAGGTACATTCTAAGCTGTTGGTGTAGAACCACAAAGACCATACTAACCATCCTGCTCATTCCCATCATAGCATCAGTAAAGGCAAAAAAGCGTGGCTGCAGGTTGGTTTGGAGTCTGGTACAGAACTAATAGCACACAACATATAAATTACACAAGCGAATGAATTGCAGTGACGAATGACTAACCATGAGAATCATTCCAGATCCAGTCTTGTGCACACACAAGGGCTTGCACAGTATCCGGTCTAAGTGAATTCCGACATTGATCAACCATTCTATCTCCAGCACTGAAGGCCGACTCTATTGGAAGTTTCAACATGTGAATTCCCAAGATGTTGCACGCCATCATAGACTGGATGGGATACCTGGACGTGTGAACTTTCAACCAACTTAAACTGTTGAAGTCCATATTCCGAGGAAAAAGAGGCCCCTCCGGATACTTACCCCAAACTAGACGTAGTGTTTTGGCTCTGTCAAGTTTCGTGGAGGAATCGGTCAGCACCCGTTACCTATCCCTGGATTCAATCCCACCACCACACGAGAATCCAACAGGGAGCAGCAGATGGCATGGCCATTGACCATTGTAAAGTGCCTTCATACAGTTAGAAACAATGTCAATGCAGTCTGTTGAACTATTGTCATAAATCTGTCCATAGGAATATTCGACCAGCTTCATCTTAAACTGAGGATCCAAGATGGTGGCAACCGCCAAAGCCAAGCTGCAGTTCTTCCAGTATGGGATTCCAATCTAGTTCTTGTACATTTAAAAAAATAAAGTTGGTGGGAAAAATGATTAGATATTACCAAGGAGCTCCAGTAATGAGGCCAGCGTGATCAGTGTGACAACTAGCTTGAGTGACTGCGGAAGCGTTATGCTATGCACCACTTGCGCATAGCCCCATACAAATGCAACAGAGAACAGAAGTGCAAATCGATCACACACACGTCTCTTTGTTTTTGCTGTTGCATAATGGGGAAGATACTGCAAAATCATCACACAAATTTCTGTTGCATATGGAAAGTCAGTTAGCACAGTTACATTGCTTCAGAGCGATGCATTTACACGAAAAACCAAGAAACTTTCTCAAATGCATCATTGAGCAGTTGACAAACCACAATTACTTGCCTGTGAGACGATAACCATTAGAATTAGCTCGGGGATCCCAATTTCGACACACTTTGCCAGCTACAAGGGAAAACAACAGAGAAGGAAAAACAGTTCTATAGCAAAATTTGTCTTTTGGAAATATAAAGAGATATCAGATGTTACCAATTCCTCAGTGTAACAGGAGGCAAAACCATATCTCAGTTCCATAGTAACTATGTACCCGAGCAACACTACACGAACTTTATTGAACTCACGTCATGAATTCATAGTGAAAAATGAGACAAACTTGTGTTGAAGGATCAATGAATCTTACCATTTGAAAACCTAGATAGTATAGCCCAAGTCCAGTAAAAGTCATGAGAGGAACCATAGAAAGAGGGGTAAGAAACCTGAAACAAATGAGAAACAGATCCAAAATCAGAAATCTGTCAAAAAAATGATCTGAATAGGCAAACAGTTTTTTGAATAGGCAAACCGTTTAGTTGTAACTAAGCAACGCAAAAAATGCTGCAAGTTACAATAATGACCTTACAACATTTATCCACACTCCTAAGAAGCCAATAAGCATCTGGAAACAAGAGGTAACAATGAGAGCACCCTGCATACCTCTCATTGTCCTTTCAAACTTCTGAAAACCACCCAAAACCCCAAAGTCAGAAAAACAAAGAAATGCTACGACAAGGAACTAAAAATTTGAAGAGAAATACAAAGACTAACAGTGTGCAGTAATCTCCATTGGGCTCCGGAGATGACAAGTGATATCTTTTGGCATGTAGAATGGAAGTCATGGGAATAACAAATGCGTATGAACCACCGATTACTGAGGGAAGTCGGGTGCCAAATAAGGACTGCATAGGTGTGTTTAGTCCTGAAACAAATAGTAAGGTCTGTATCACCTTAGCCTTCTCAACCTGTAACAATGAAAAGACTCCATTAGATCGAGTCACAAGACGAAATGAAAGAGAAATGATGAACAAAAGAAGAATGTATTGCTTATATTACTGCCTCCCATTTGGTTTACAAACATACTTGGAATCAAGACAGTTGTACCTAGGGTCATCAGATAATGCTGGAACCCGAGAACTACGACTTCCACTGCATTAGGGACGGGAAAAACTATTCATTACTAAAAATTGTAATTGGTCAGTGATAATTTACATCTTGACTTTCCAATGGACAAGGGGAAAAAATGTTGAAGAGAGAGAGACGAACGCCATGGAGGAGGACTATTGATGCAATATTGGACCCCTGGGAGCTGTTCCATCACTGGGTGTGGCTGTATGTCCTCCATCTTAGCTCCATTGTGGACACAACAACAGCCACACTTGCAGCCGCTGCCACTGCCGCCATTGCCACAATCACCTGCAGACATTCCTGGAGCTGAGATATGCTTGCAGGGCAATAACGACTATAAGGCTACTTTTTGTGATTCTCTTGTACCTCAATGCTGTGAGAAATGTAATAGTAGGAAACTAATAACTATATAGGATATTGCATTTAATAAATTGTTAATGATTTGTTTGTTATTGCACAATATTTGCTAAGTATCAACTTGATTCTGCAGTTACATCTTCTTAATCATTGGGATAACATAGTTATACCAGTACATGCTTGATTAGCACCCAAGATCGCATGATCTTGGTGTTCAAATCCTCTAACTTGTGGCTTTTATTGTGGTTAAGTGTCCTTTTTATTCCATTTTGCTCGTAAGGTTTCTTTTGTAGCGTTTCAGGTGAAATGTGGTAAAAGGGCGGTTTTGAAAGCCAAGCGACTTTCCGGGATGAGCCAAGTGTTCAAGTGGCCGTCGGTACTCATGTCGTTGCCACTAGAGCCTATCGGAGCTACAAGACGTCTCGGAGGCCGCCCGTCGATCAAGATTTCTATGTAGCGTGCCAAGGTTTCGTAAAGCAAGCACGTGCATCGAGGATGGCCCTCGAGGGTATCCGTGATATCAAGGTCCCATGGCATACTCCCGTCAAGTCCCGGTGATCAAGTAACCAAGCATCGAAGAGCCATCGGGCCACGCCAAGGCATGGCAGCCAAGCTTGGGCCAAAACTGCAAAATCAGGGCAGAGGTAGCGCTACCTTGTTTTGGTGGTAGCGCTACCATCAAGTTAAAATTTTCACAGTTGGCTAGGTAGCGCTACCTTGTTTTGGTGGTAGCGCTACCTTCTTCCCTCGACCAGTTCCTTTTGTGTTGACTTTCCAACTTTCCATTTATGGAAACTTTCCTTTTCTAGTATTATTTTGGGATATTTTGGGGACCTTTTGGTCCATTTGTTGGCTAATTTGTAAGGCCTTTAAATAGCTTTGTAAGCCATTAATGGCCATTATGTACATCTTTCCAATACGTCGTCTTTCATTTTTCTAGAACCCCTTTGGTAAGTTTTAAGCTTTTCTTCCTTGTTTTCTTCAAGAACACTAGCAATCAATTGTGTTACGTTAATTTCTCAAGTATTAAAGTTGTTCGTGTGGTTTGGTTCTTAATAGAAATCAAGTTTTATTTCGAGTTTATCGGTTAATCATGTTTTCAATACTTAGTAAAATTTCTCGTCCTTCTCCAATGAGTGAGTAGTTAATCGGTTTGATCTCGGGGTGAGGTTTACTCTATAAATTAGTCGATCAAATGATTTCGTTTGAACTTTAGCTCGATTTCAATGTGTTGAATGAATTAAACCCATGATTTCTTGTATTGATCATGGGGTTGGTGGCTTCTTTGATCAATGAAGTCTATCGCCTCATGCTACGTGCTTGATTAATTGTACGCGTGCGAACGATCCTTTTTCGTCTCTCACTTGCGTTAAATGAGTTCAGTTTGAATTAATGCTTTGAATTGAGTTACAAGTAGTCTTCAGTTTTTAATACTTCAAGTGGAATCCGAACGGTTTCGGTCCACTCTTTAGTTAGATGAAGAAATCGTTTGGTTGGCTAATTCGTGGGTAAAGCAATCCCTCTAGACTCGACCATCTTAATCTAGTTTAAATCCAAGTTTTTATCATAATTCCAATTAAAACATCAAAGTTGGCTGCTTGAAAGCCGCAAACCCTTTTCATTACATCTATTCCAAATTCGCTTAGAAGATTTCTCCGTGGGAACGATCCGGTCTTACCGGTTTTATATGTTTTCAACGACCTAGCCCTTACTTTATTTGGAGGGTAGGTTGCGGAGTTGAGCAATGCTATAGTAATTTCTGGTGTGGAGCAGACTATCAGGTTCGCAAAACAAAGACTTAAACCCTTGTTCGGTTGTGGGTTTTGAGTAGTGTTTTTGAATAAAGGTAGAAAGAGAAATGAGAGTAATGATTGTGGAGAGAGGTAAAAAGTGGAGGGCGATAGAGTGAGAAATGAAAGTAATGATTGAAAAAGTTAGAGAGAGAAAAAGTGAAAAAGTTACTTTTTTTCAAAATTTGGGTTTTTGAGTTCCAAACCGAATAAAGTATAGTTCCGGTTTCCCTTCTTTTTTTAAAAGTTCTTTTTCTTTAATTTTCAAACTCAAATATAATGAAAATGAAAAATAATTTTTTAATTTTTTTTGCACCGTATAAAAGATCTCAATGAGATCTATCAAACATCCATATTGGTAAGAAAATTATTTGCGTAAACACATGATTTTTGAGCTCGAAATTACCTTATTTTTCTAAAAGTTACTTTTTCTAGAAACCGGAACACTTCCTAAATCATATAATTTTTGAAGAAAATTTTAATTTTTTTTTGACAATTTACTCACATCATTGATATCTCTTTAAATTAAAGAAAAAAAGTTTGAAATTTTTGCTTTAAAAAACCTTACATCATTGATTATCATTTTAAATTTATCTCCATGAATAATCCCATTTCCAACACCTACATAAGTAACTAACTGACGAAGTTAATTAACACGTATATTAACTAATTAGAATAAAGCATGGATTTTTAACGGCATGTGAGTGTTAACAAAGGTTTTTGTTATAGTAGGGTCTATTTTTACTAAAAAAAATTCAAATGTATTTTTTTTGTCATTATTCAAAATAAATTCTTTTTATTAAAAAAAATGGGTTTCGATGGTAATTTTTTATTCTTAAATTTTTCAAGTGACGAATCAATAATGCAAAAAAAAAAAAAAAAAAGGGTAATGAATTTTTTTTAATAAAGACAAAAAAATAATCCATTTAAATTTTTTTAGCCAAAATAGGCTTAGGAAACACAAATTCTATTTAACCTTTCCAAAAACCCAAATTAAAAAACCCCAAAAACATCGTCCGGACCGAAATCCCGTTGGCCCAGAAAAGCTGGGACCGGTTTCATCAGTTTAAGCTAGGGCTGCAGTTTTGACCCCCTTCTTTTGCCCTAACCTTTCTCTCTCTCATCCTCACAGCCACCCTTCCTCCCCTCTCTTCTCTCTCTCTCATCACCATAGCCCACCCCCGTCGTCTCTCCCCCTCCACCGCGCCCTAAAATCGTCCGAATAACGTCCCGACGCACACGCTTCGTCTGGTGAGTTTCTCCTGCAAGTTTTTTGACCTCCATAACTTCCGGTGAGTTCTCCTAACCTCTCTCCAAACCCTAGTCCACGGTGAATTTACTGGTATTCGTTGGTAAACCCTAGTTTCCGTTGGCCTAGTCGTACATATGGGTGAGCAAGTAACCCGCACTAAACGTAAAGCTGCAGGCGGCCCCGGCGAAGTTGACGCCGCCGGCCCGGTTGCCCGCGCCGAGGAGGCACGCGCGCAACCCCGCCGCCTCCGTAAAAAGAACCAAGTTGTGGACAGTGAGGAGGAGGAGGCGGACGAGGGTGTGCTCCAACCCCAGTGGGTCAATCGGGGTTATGTGATCCCAACAACCTTCCCCATCGACGAGTTCCTGCGCCACGACCGCGATGCCCGGTGGGGCGTGGCCGAGCTCGAGCGGCGCAATGCCCAGTATTTCTTCGGCCCCTTCCGTCCTATACTCCCCCGCCTCGTCCGTTTGTTTTGGCAAAACATGTACAAGCAGGACGGGTTAGCTGCCCTTTACACTGTAGTGGACGGGTTCCATTTCAAAATCTCCCGGGCCGTCTTGTCGCGCATCCTTAACTGTCCCACGCATCCCGACGAGCCCATTTTTCATGAGTCCGTCCGGCACCTTCTGCCGCATGAGATTGTTGCTGTTTTTAGTGAGGGACGTCCCACTGGTTTGGGATACTTGCGTCGAGTGGACCTCCCCGCCCGTTTATGGCTTGTGGACTCGGTCTTCAGGAACATATTTCCCACGAGTCACAAGGACGAGCGGCGTGTTGATTTTCTTCGAGCCCTTTACTCGGTTCACTTGGGCGTCCCTCTTGACATCCCGGGGCTTGTACTGGCCGAGATGAAGAAATTTCATGAAAATACCAGCCCTCGCACTTTGAAGTCTTCAATGCCCTTTGCTGCCTTGGTCACTGATATCTTGACTCATTCGGCTTCTCTTGTGGCGGTCCAAGGTGGACCTCCTGGGCCCTTTGAGCCGCAATATGATGATGAGGAGGATCGCACCCCTCGCACCATGGACCAGACCACTTGGAGGAGAAGTTTGCGATCACTGCGGAAATCTCGGGCTGTACATGCCGCCGGGGTTCGCGCTGACGAGGAAAGTGGTGATGATGCAGATGTTGAGATGGAGGCGGGACCTCACGATTTGCCTCTTCCATTCCAGCCACCTCCTCTGGCTGCAATGCCACCACAGGCGCCAGAGAATATGTCCTATGCGCAGTGTCAGGATCTAGTTCAGCGCCAGAATAATTGTCGGGCTTCTGTGGATGCCCTTTCAATCAGGAGTGAGCAAGCAACCCGCAGTAAACCTCAAGCGAGGGGTGGCCCCAGTGAAATTGATGTGGCTGGCCAAAATGCCCGTGTCGAGGAGGCAAATTCACACCCCCGTCGTCTGCGTAAAAAGACCCAAGTCGTGGACAGTGATGAGGAGGAGGCCGATGATGGAGTGCTCCAAGCCCAGTGGGTCAGTCGGGGTTATGTGATCCCTATGACCTTTCCTATTGAGGAATTTCTACGCCACGCCCCTGATGCCCATTGGGGTATTGCTGAGCTTGAGCGTCTTAATGCCCAATATTTCTTTGGCCCCTTTCGTCCTATATTCCCCCGTCTCGTCCGTTTGTTTTGGCAAAACATGTACAAGCAAGACGGAATAGCTGCTCTTTACACTCTAGTGGATGGGTTCCAGTTTAAAATTTCTCGGCTTGTCTTGTCACGTATCCTTAATTGTCCCACATGTCCCGATGAGCCCATTTTTCATGAGTCTGTGCGGCACCTTCAACCACATGAGATTGTTGCTGCTTTTAGTGAGGGGGTTCCCACGGGTTTGACCTATTTACGTCGGGTTGACCTCCCCGCCCGTTTATGGTTTGTGGACTCAGTCTTTAAGAACATATTCCCCACGAGTCACAAAGACGAGCGGCGTCTTGATTACCTTCGAGCTCTTTACTCTATTCACTTGGGCGTCCCTCTTGACATCCCGGGGCTTGTACTGGGCGAGATGAAGAAATTTCATGAAAATAGCAGCCCTCGCACTTTAATGCCCTTTGCTACGTTGGTCACTGATATCTTGACTCATCCTGCTTCTCTTGAGGCGGTCCAAGGTGGACCTCCTGGGCCCTTTGAGCCCCCACATGATGAGGAGAAGGATTGTACTGCTCGCACCAAGGACCAGACCACTTGGAGGAAAAGTTTGCGATCATTGCGGAAATCTCGGGCTGTACATGCCGCCGGGGTTCGCACTGATGAGGAGGGTGGTGATGATGCTGATATTGAGATGGAGGCAGACGATGGACCTCCTGCATTCCAGCCACCTCCTACGACTGCGATGCTACCACAAGCACCATCAACTATTTCCTATGCACAGTATCAGAATCTGATTCAGCGCCAGAATTATTGTCAGGCTTCTGTGGATGCCCTTCGAGCCGAGATCCATCAAAATGCGTATGAGTTTCGGGGTTTTTTCCATGCATTGACCGGCCAGCCTCCACTTCCGCCTTACCAGCCTCCGTCTTATCCTCCTTTCCCCGGTGCTCAGGCCCCCCCTTCTGATGATGACGCTTGACATGGTTTGTCACTTGTGCATTTGTATATAGCGTCTTGCGACTTTTGCTTGTCTGGATAGTTAGTATTGTGTCTTTCTTTATTTTTTTTTGTCTTTTGTTTGCTTGTATTTTGTGCGTTAGCCTAACAGTTTACAGGTGACTAGGTGAAGGGTGGAGGACCCTTATACACACACACACAAATTCCCAACCTCCCGACGTGGGAATTGCCTAGGTGTTTGGGTGTGTGGAATTACCCTTCTGCCCCTCTCCAAAAAACAGTTTATAGGTTGCACTTCAAGTTTTGAGTGTATCAAACTTATATTCTTTGCATCTGTTATGTCAGCCCGCTATCTAAGGTGATATCCTTCCTTCTCTTTTACAGTTTTTACCCTATCTTTTTGGTGAGTATGCTGTCAATGAAAGCATTGCCTAATGTAAGTTGGGGGTGGAATAGCATGTTGGGGAGTAGTGTCATTTGGCGTCTTTTATGCTCTTTCAAAATAAAAAATAAAAAAAATGGTTGGATTCCTTCTTTGTCTTGGTCCCTTTGCAAAGTTGAGCATGAGTTGTGGATCTTCTGTGCTTTGATATGCTGTTGGCGTCATAGTTCTTTATGCTAGCTCTCAATAAAGCAGTTCATGGCGTCTATACTCAGATCGCTGCACTTCACACCTAGCTTGCATGTTCTTGATCTTGATTGATGAGTGGGGACTATTTGAGAATCTTGATGGATAGTTGTGGAGACTTATCCTTTTGTGAGTTTAGAGCCATTCGGCCCATTCTTTTTTTGGAGGGGTATACATACACCAACTCTTGCATGATTATTGAAAGCGCATGTTGATCGTTGGCCAGTCTCATTATCCTTTGTTTTTGGTTGAATGCCGGGAGTGTGTAGTTTGTGCCACACTATCACCATTTGAATGAGGACATTGTGGAGAATCATGTTGTCCTTAGGAGAGGATTTTAGGCCATCTTCGTTGTTTGAGCCCGTTCGTCTCTTTTGTTGATACATTTATCCCTAGTTCGCCAATTTGAGCCTTTACACATGATAAACCTGTGTTTTGGTTGAACTCCATAGCCAAAATGTCTTGAGAATTTAGGCTTCTGCTTTGACTGTTAGGCTAATTTATTTTGGAGGGATATTTTTGGAGCATGTATGGGGAAAAATCAGTGAAAAAAAGATTAGAAATGTTCGAAGTTTTATTTGGTCAAATGCTAGCGAAGGTGGAAAAGAGTTGAATTTGAATTGAATTGAAGGGAATGTGATTGAAGGTGGAGAACTAAAGAGGTTGGCTATATAAAAGAAGGTGGTTATTATTGAACGTTAAGCCCATGTGTTGAATTGATTCAATTGCCTATTCTCAGACATGAGTTTCCATTGACCTAGCCCTGATATATTTTCCCATACCCAACGTTATAACCGATATGAAGTCCTATTTGATCCTAGGGATAATGTGATTCACGCTTTACATTTGAGGTGGTGGTGTGGTGATCCTATTCTTACCGGTATTTGGCATTCTATTCATGAGACTATGAGTCTTCTTTGGTTGAGCGTCTTTCATGGTCTTGGTGTGCGGATATTTTGATTTGACTGGATATTTCTGCCGCATGCACATGTTTCGAGTACATCTATGCACCAGTTTCTAAGAGTTTCATTTGTTGAGTGCATGTCCTATGAGTTTTGAAGTCGAAACTTGGTTCTGATAGAGACTTGACTGGTTCTTTACTTTGATATTGAGGTTATGTTCATGCTGGCTAAATTTCACACACTCCGGTTAGGTATGAGTTGCTAGCATTCCGAACTTTGCATGCCCTTTATATCGTCGTGGAGAATCTTTGATTTATGCTTGATACTTGTTTGAGTGGTTGTTTGGTGGAGAAGGAATTCACGGTGTTTGTGGGTTTGTGGGTATTACTGATAACCCTCACGAGACGTCACTCATCTTGCCGGGTCCTTCTGGAGGTTTAAAATGTTGCTACTTGCTAAGTGGTTGTGAGTTCTACGAAAGTGGGCATGGCTAAGAGTAGGTTGTTTTTATTTTAATTAGTGTTTTCCTCAAGGACTTGCAAGTGTAAGTTGCGGGGTCTGATAGGTTCGTGAATGGTGACATTTACTCCCCCTAAGTTGCGTGTGCTATTTATTATGTTATTCGGAGTTTGATGCTTGTTATTCATGTTTCAGGACTTGAGGATTGATTGTGGTGAATTTGGAGCTAAACAATGAAGTCTTGAAGGTCGGGAGGTTGGAGTGACTACTTGGCCCAAAAAGGCCTTGAGCATCCTGATGGAAGTCATGTGTGTCCGGACGTGGTTTTTCAAGCTCTCTGTACTTTAGTCCAGGCCAAACATCCAGATGGGGATTGGTTGCATCCTGAAGGAAGTTCTTATGTTCTCTGTATCTCAATCTGGGCCATGGGGGTTGGCCTTTGGACGCGCTGTGTTGCTAACTGTACAAAATGCTTTTATTTTGAGGATTCTGAGAGAGCAACTATATAGGAGAAAGGCCTGGGTCGGTTTAGGGTATAGATGAAGCTCTTTCAAGCATAGTCGTGCATTTGTTTTGATCGACTTGTGATACCCGGTTAAGATAGTTCTACTGGCATGGACAATTGATGTGAACATGAATTTCTGCAGTTTTTGATGGAAATTATGCATTTCACGCTTGACCTTCACCTTGAATAGCTACAATTTGTCCCTTAGTGCTTCTGTAGAAGCCTAATCAGTTCCTCATGCTTCTTTGGTTTCTTTGTGTTAAAGTAGGCTGCGCCCGATATTTTTACAGTGCCGGTATGCTTAAGCTTGTCCCCAAACGTTTTCTTTCTAGAACCCTATAAACGCTGCTTTCGCGTGACCCACATTGGAAAGAGAACCTGAAAACGAAGGTTTTCTGCATCTAGAAAAGAAAAAGGCATTGCAAAGTGGGACGACGCCGTATCACAAATTTATTGTAATTTAAAATATGGAACAGTTTATCCCCAGGAACCAAGCCGTTCACTGGGTTTGTTTAGTGAACAAGGCAAGCTCGAGTAGATTTTTTGGCTCGTTTAGTAAACTATTGAAGCCAGAGTTAACCGTATCTTGGCTAGTATGTATCATGTATGAACTCGGTTGGTTTATTATAGAGTGTAGTCTTGTATTCAAGCTCGAACTCTCAAATACTAAGGTGTTTGAGCTGGAATATCCCTACAGATCGGCTCTACTCTTCTCGTTTGCACCCTGGTATAAGCTTTCATGCAAAGGAGAAAGGAGTGGTGTCGGATCCATGCCTATTTGGTCCTAAAGTGTTGAGACTGTGTGCTGCACGTAATCGCATACTCAGTCTCTTAGGCCCCGTTTGATAACGGGTTTGAGGGTTGGGATTGGAGTAATAATCCCATTGGACTATTAATACTCCGTTTGGTAACAAAAAAAGGTCCGGACTATTAGTCCGATCGGATTAATAGAGGGGGTATTAGGGGGTATTGCTAATACCCCGTGGGACTTGGTATTGAGGGGTATTAATAATCCAATCCCAACTCCTTCACATTACCAATCCATTCTCTTTACCAATTTCTTCTAACAATCCAATCCCATCATCTAATCCCATCTCAAACAAACATGATATTAATAATCCCATCATCTAATCCCATCCCAAACAAACATACTCATTATCAATCCCTTCTCATTACCAATCCCATCTCCTTACGAATCCCAATCCTAATCCTATCTCCTTACGAATCCCATCCATCTATCTCTGTTATCAAACGAGGCCTTAAAGTTTGTTAGTAAAAGATTGCGGAGTACTGATAAATATGGATGCCTCTTGCATGAGGCAATTACACTACATATTTATTTATTAACATAGGTTGTATTTCAAAAATTTGAAGAGTTTTATCCTTCATAAGATGCAAGGACGACGTATCCAAGATGTTGCTAATTCACGATTCAGCAAACGAACAACATTGTTGCGCGGCTTACGCCACATTAATTCAGTTCAAAATTTTGATACAGTTATACATAGAAGAAACTCAGTTTGTTTGTTTAAATTTAAACACTATCTTGAAAAAAATATTACTAAGATCAAGGAAGTCTTTATCTCTAATATCAACTCACGAATAACTACAGGGTCTTCATGTTTTACGCACCAAATTCGAGTACTGGAACTGACTGAACGTGTTTATAAGCCTGCACACAAAACCAAAACAACTAAATAAAAAAGATAATCTTAACAGTAATGAACTCAGATGAAAATAGCATGCTCAATATCTTCCTTATCTTCAATGCCTAGACAAGACAGATGCAACTCACACAAATGAAACAAGAACGGGTATGTTTGTGCTCTCGTAAACAATTCCCGGGTATATTTGGCGTTTCGTCAAGGAGGTTAAGTGGGCAAGGAAGAAAGGTAAGGGGGTTTTCTGTGGCCTCGAAGCAGGGCAACCGATATGTTAAAACTTTCCGAGAATAAGAAATTTTGTTTGCCCTTGGGGCGCCTCACCCCACCCCTGCATCTGATTTACGTTATGGCATTTCTCTTGTGCAAGTCTCAGCATTCCAAAGCGATCTGGGCAACTTCTTTGATTCATCAAATCAGTTATACAATATTGTAGCCTGAAATCAAGCCCGTGGAATGGTCTTGACTCTAGAGAGTCTTTTAAAAGAATGTTTTCGAAAACTACCACAAAACAGAGGGTACTACCAAACTCACAGGCCAGAGCTAATGAGAACAAAACATAACAGATCAAAACAAATCAATCATGCTACATTGGCTCTAGGAGAGGGCAGAAAACGCTGAACTTGAATACGAAGATTTTCTGATCTAGAAAAGAAAAAGGCATTTCAAATGAGAACGCTGTATTACAAATTTGAGATAATTCAACAATGCGGAGTGAACTAAATATTACAGTTTACAGCAGAAAGTAAGCTTTTTAGAAGTTTCCGGAAACGTACACTTACAGAGCTAAACCATGCTTGTGTTGCAGCGATGAGGTAAAAAAAAGCAAACTACTAAAAAGCTGACTAATTAACATATTGAACTATGTTAACTAGAAGTCATTGTAATGATATAGATTTGATACCAAAGAGTGAAAAAACATATTTTACTTAACTACTAAACAAACAGTAGATGATGCAATATAATGAGACACCGCCACTACAAAATGACAGAGAATTTGATGCACCGCAATGTTCAGCTTCAACCTGCAATTTTCCAGAGTGAAAATGAAGGACTGAAGCATGCTAACTAAAGATAACATTTGTATCCATTTCGCTCCAGTTTGAAATAGGAGATACATATAACCAAGAGTTAAATGAGGAGATGCAAAACAACAGGTGAATTGTGTGTAAACGACTTGAATAGATTACTTTGCCTTAAGACTCTTAATTACTTTGCAAGTTCTAGCTTCTCTGTAAACGACTTGAATAGATCAGGAGCTTCTTCCTCATAACAATTAACAAACTTCATTTGGAACCGTGTGGGCACCCTGTGTTAACAAACTTCACTAAATTCGTAAATTTTCCCCAAACAGGAAAATAAATAAATAAATAAATAAATAAAGTCAATTGCGTTGCCGAATGTCACATTTGTATCCAAGGGGAACATCATTAACCTGTCCACCCTTATCATCATCCCCATATCCAAATTACTTTGCAAGATCCATCTTTTCCTTGTACAAATTCAATAGCTCAGGACCTTCTTCCTCGTCATAGCTCAAAATCTTTTTTACCAACTTCGTCTCGCTCATAATTAGAAATGCTGCCAAGCTAATTTTGTTGGTCTTAATTAAACCTTTCAACAATAAGGCTTGATAAACTGCACACCTTGGAACAATCCTCTTCTCCAAGCTCAGTGAAATAATTATTGGAATTCTTGCAACCAATGAAGACTCCCAACCCATTTTATTAACGAGAAAATCCATCACGCCATTGATCTTATCCTCAGATTTCGCCATAAACCATGGTTGTCTCTTAAAAGTTCCAAAAATCTCATCCTCGGTCAAACCCCATTTCCGATAAACCTCAACCTTCTTGTTCCATGTAGATTTAGTCATCATACATAGTACTTTAATCGCTACGACAAAGTGCACTTTTGAAGGACTAAAACCTATTTTCTCTACCTTCTCAACAACCCGTCTAAACCTATCGTAGCTCACCATGAATGTTCCAGGTTCATATGTCAACAAAAACGTAATATTGGAATCCGACACACCGATTTTGCGCAGGGTTTCAATATTGGGGTTCATCAGAGTTAGCTGATCCAATGAAAGACGGCGGTGGTAGCGTTGGATAACAGCTATAGCTTTCGCTTGGGATTGACACAGATTACTAAGGAAATCAAATGCTGGGATGATTGTATTATCCAAGCTGCGCTTCAAAAAAAAGGGATTTGTAGATACCATCCTGGCAACATCTGCGCTTGAAACGCCTCTAGATTTGAGAAATTCGAGCTTGGGGGAGAGGATTTTCTGGGTATCACGTATAAGTACGGGAGGGAACTTTCTAACAACGCTTGAGATCTGGGTTTGGGTGAAACCATGGTTCTTGAAGAATTCCACGACCAAGTCTGGCTTCTGGGGATTTTCAAATTTCATATTCTTCGATGCGGAGAGAGCTTCTTCTGGAGAAAACCCAAATGATTTTATGAGGTAATTGACAGTGAACGAGTGTTGATTTGGTGAATTCTGGACGGATCTAAGAGATGATGAAAAGCGGTGGGCTTGGTGGAAATAGAGAATGCCGGATGGCGAAGCTTTAGCAGCAGATTTGCTTAAGAAGTTGAACATTTGAAGAACCTTTCAGCAGAGGTGCAGGAATTTACCTGTTATCCGGTGGAGATACTGACAAGTTTGAAGAATTTCCCCAAACCTTCTCTTTCAAGAACCCTATAAACCCGTCTTTGGTGTGACCATCTGAAAGAGAACTTGAATATGAAGGTTTTCTGCATCCACGAAAATTGAAAATGACTCTCCAAAGTAAGTCGGATCACAAAAAGGGATTGGTTGTGATTATGGCTGGTAATGAATAGAAATGGCAACAGGGTGGGGTGGGCTTTGGTGCGGAGTGGGTTTCAGCGCATCCTAACCCCGAATATTATTATACGGACATGATTTTGACCGGATATTTTTGGATACTCGTTCCCGCTCCGCCCCACTCTGTAAGAAATTTTAAAAAATTGTTAACCTAAAAGCAAAAAATAAGAGAAAATAGTTATAAATAAAATAGTATAATGATGAAAATATAAAAATGATAATATAAGTTTTTTTTAGTGTAACGCTAATAATATTCGGGGTAAAAGTATAATGATAGTTAGATTAGGATAAAAGTATAATTTTATATATATAAATATAATTTGGGGTAGGTTCAGAGCGGGTAATGAGGGCGGGGTAATTTCAACCTGATCCTAACTCGAACCCGGCCAAATTTTACTAATTTCACCCCGAACTCGCCCCGGTACCCAAAAATTTGATAAGGGCAGGGCAAATTGCCATGCCTACCGGTAAACGAATCAAATAAGCTGAACAGATATAGTTAAACTTAGGGGTGTTTCTGCCGTTAAAAAAAAAAACTTAGGGATGTTTCTGATAAGGAATAAGTTAAGGAGAAGATGTTGTTATTGACAAGTTAGTTGTTTCCACTATCCAATAAGTTATTGATTAGTGTGAATCAAATGATAAAATGTCAAAACTTGTTGATTAGTGTGAACAAGATGGTAAAATAACATAAGTTGTTTCCCAAAACTCTTAGTGGAAACGAGCTTTCAAAATGTGTTCAAGCTTGATTTGCATATGGGAAGAATAGATCTTAAACGATCCGATTAGGAGTAGCTTGAATTTTTTAATAACAGTATAAGTCGAACAAGGCAAACATTAGTTTGTTCGATAGCTCACCACCAACCTGTGGTGGATTTGAGCTATGGCCTCTATCAGTTTTTGTAGAAGGCGAAGGTAGTCAAGTTCGGTAGCGGCGTAGAGACAACGGTAGCAGCGTCACGGATAACGATGGAACCGGTATTTTAGCTTCGTGTGGATCTAGCCATACAAAACCCAGTCTTGAGTGGACTTGTTGGTTTTTTAACTACGCAATGGGTGCTGCTTCTTCTTTTCTTTTTTTCGGGCTTTGTGTTTTATTTTTACCAGTGCTTGTACTTGGTATATGAATGCAATATTATTATTATTATTTTGAGACACAAACACTGCAAATATATCATCTCAATAATAATAGCCGAGATTAATTACAAAATTGTATCAGGGTTATCCCGATACATAGAAGCAAGAAAATGAGCCTCCTGCACACCTGAGCAATGAATCTTACTAATAATAACATTACACATCCTATCGATACATAAATAAAACATCATCGAATAAAGGTAAACATGCGGTGGCAATTTTGGAAGGTGCTCTGAGAGGGATTGTAAAATATCATAGTAACTGATCATACACAAGTTTCGCCGGAACCGAAATTCGATTGATTCGATTTCGAGGGGAGTAGCCGGTAGCTTATAGAATTGAATATAGAGGAGCTAGCGTAATCTCTGACGAATTTGTATCATCTCATCTATTTTGTGACAGTAAGTAAGTCTGCCATTATGCTAGCTTCAGATTCAGTTCTTCATGAGCGGTCTAAACGAAGAATAAAAATTCCGATTGTTCTTGTCGAGAACTCGAGGGCTTGATTGCATATTATTGAATCTAATGGCCCAATTTTGTTCGATGAAGTGAATCTAGCTAGAGACTCGAATACTGGCCTTGAAATTACCCGATTAAAAGAAAACAAAGTACAAAATAATTTTTAGGTTGATTGAGGAAAATGGGGAGAAACCGAGAAACTCGGTAGGTCTAATCCCTACAGTCCCTCTCACAGCCGTTTCACACGCTTACGCGTGAGAGTGAGGTTGCCTCAAGAGTTGTTGGCGAGGATAATCGAACCTCAGACCTTAAATGCGCGCATTTACTATAGAGAAAAGGCTTCCTATTACTCTCACAAAGGTCAGAAAGCTTCCCGAAAAAAGCGCGGAGTTACTAATGTTTCTTCCTTTCTCGGACCAGACTCTTTGTTACTACTATAACTTATGCCAGCAAGATGCTAAAGTGTTACTTCGATTCCAAAATACCCAAACCAATTGAACTTGACGACTATGGTCCCTACTCCCTATTTTGTAGAGCGGTACAATTTATAAACGTGTCACATAAATCTTTGCCAAAAGATTAAGTTTGTTCAGCTCAGTGCTCAGCCCAGTTGATAGAATACAGACTCTTTGATTGAGGGTAGAAGACTCACCTGCAGCTATTTGTCATCATTGGAATTTATCAGATATTATCCGAGAAAACCATATGGCCCTAGCTTCACTGTTTATGGACATCGGGACGGCATATGGTTGGGTATTCATCCTGCTGTTTAAGGTTCATGACATCTCCAACTGTCTTGGACCAAGGCCCGTATTAACACCCCCAAGTTCTCTCACTCTTAAAGAGATGAACTACAAGGGTATTCCAACGGCACTAGAGAATGAGACTGGCTGTATGTCTCTGTACGTATTTGTCATTGTCATGGAAGTCCTTTTGGGAATTGGAAAGAAGGTCGTGCAGGGGAGTGCTTTCAAGTACCGTTGGAGATAATCCAAAGTCATGGTTACTCACCTTTAACTTGTTGAAGAATTGATGACGTGCAAAATTCAGTTTGCTAGAACTATAAGATGTTTCAAAGCTTATGAAGGCCTAACTAATCCCTAGTTCCGTGTTTGCTTTAGCCTTGGTGGTTTAAGGGGCATGCCTAACAATAAATCCAACAGATGGTGCCAATAGGAATTTAACCTACTTCCTTTCATTTAAATAGATACTAATATCGTCTAGTGCTACGCAGAGAAGGCTTGCAATACATGGGTATGCTATGATCTGCTACTTTTGGCATTCTTCGTTGTCCTCCTTTCCTTTTCTACAAATCCTGATTAAGTCTAGTCTAGTGCATGGTACACAAGACTTGTAATATGAAAGATGAGAAACGTTGGTGGCTACGGTTCTTCTCTGCTGGTTAGTATATAATCAGATTCAAGAAGTGTTTATGGTTACTACTTATGCTGGTTAGGTTTCAGTCTAGGATGGTCCTCATCCTTTTTTTGTATCTCCTGGGATATTCAACTTGTAGCCAAACGTTACGTAACATGCATTTACTTCTTTTGTATGGTTTTGGTTTTTGCTTGTTGATTTTGCATTCGTCCTTTTTTTACTTAACAGGTTTACTTAACAGGTCCAAGCATCATGATATACGTTGGGTTCGGAGATCTTCTTCTCAAAGGTGCAGCGAATTTAATATGGGCGCGGAAGAAGAAGTTCAAAGAAGGTGCAAAAGAGTTGTCAAGGACCCTCGTGGGACTTGACAACAAAGAGAATATGGAAGCGGTTAGAGCAATGAGGATTGAGATGGCTACGATGCACACAATGGTGAAGGCGATAAATAGGAAGGTAGACCTCTTGCTTGCAGGGCCAACCCGTCCAGTGCGTCCAACATTGCCTCTAGCGCCCCTGCCTCCCCTATCCCCTAAAGAGAATGGAGAAGCCGTCGGCGAAGTAAATGGTGGAAGTGAAGTAAATGATGAGAGTGACGGTGAAGTAAATGGAGGGAACAGCGGCGGCGAGTGAGACCTGTCATTGTTACTAATTATTGAGTTTTGCTACTGTTTTTATTTTGGTATCCGCAAACATGACTGCTCCCTACATAAGATACACCTTCTAGCATCCTCGAGTGGACACTTCCCTTTTTGCATGTCGGGCCGAATCATATTTGGGTGGATTTGAAACTTGCTAGAGCCTTGGACGATGTGTGTTTTATGATGTCTGTTCTGGCATCAATGGTGCGGCCTCATTAGCTCATTCTTATTGACTCTATATCATTCAAACTCTCACTACAGGGGAGAAGTGATTTCTATTTCGTGAATCATATTTCTTCTAGCTCAACAATTCCATCAGTGTAGTTTCTTCATTATGTTGGTAATATTTACTAGAAAGTATCCCTAGTGCAAGGTTATGTGCAATACTTAGCCGCATATTCAATTCGTAAATTCTGTTGGTACGGAAAGAATTGAGTAGTGAAAGCATTGTGTAGTGATACGAAAAGAAAGAGAATTTACGAATTGAATGTGCGGCTAAGTATTGCACATAACCTTGCACTAGGATACTTTTTTACAAATATTACCAACAGAATGAATAATTGCTGAGCTAGAAGAAATATGATTCACGAAATAGAAATCACTTTCTCACGTGTAGTGAGAGTTTGAATGATATAGAGTCAATAAGAACGAGCTAATGAGGCCGCACCATTGATGCCAGAACAGACATCATAAAACACACATCCTCCAAGGCTCTAGCAAGTTTCAAATCCACCCAAATATGATTTGGCCCGACATGCAAAAAAGGAAGTGTCCACTCGGGGATGCTAGAAGGTGTATCACATGTAGGGCGCAGTCATTTTTGTGGATACCAAAATAAAAACAGTAGCAAAACTCAATAATTAGTAACAACGACCGGTCTCACTTGCCGCCACCGTTCCCTCCATTTACTTCATTGTCACTCTCACCTTTACTTCACCGTCACTTCCACCATTTACTTCGCCGACGGCTTCTCCATTCTCTTTAGGGGATAGGGGAGGCAGGGGCGCTAGAGGCAATGTTGGACGCACCGGACGGGTTGGCCCTGCAAGCAAGAGGTCTACCTTCCTATTTATCGCCTTCACCATTTTGTGCATCGTAGCCATCTCAATCCTCATTGCTCTAACCGCTTCCATATTCTCTTTGTTGTCAAGTCCCACGAGGGTCCTTGACAACGCTTTTGCACCTTCTGTGAACTTCTTCCACGCCCATATTAAATTCGCTGCACCTTTGAGAAGAAGATCTCCGAACCCAACGTATATCATGATGCTCGAGATGCTTGGACCTGTTAAGTAAAGGGAAGACAAATGCGAAATCAACAAGCAAAAACCAAAACCAGGTTACGTAACGATTGGCTACATGCTATATATTCGGGAAAAAATAGTACAAATACAAGTTGAATATCCCAGGAGATACTAAAAAAGGATGAGGACCATCCTAGACTGAAACCTAACCAGCATAAGTAGTAACCAAAAATACTTCTTGAATCTGACTATATACTAACCAGCAAAGAAGAACCGTAGCTACCAACATTTCTCTTCATTCATATTACAAGTCTTGTGTACCATGCACTAGACTAGATTTAATCAGGATTTGTAGAAAAGGAAAGGAGGACAGCGAAGAATGCCAAAAGTAGCAGATCATAGCATACCCATGTATTGCAAGCCTTCTCTGCGTAGCACTAGACGATATTAGTATCTATTTAAATGAAAGGAAGTAGGTTAAATTCCTATTGTCACCATCTGTTGGATTTATTGTTAGGCATGCCCCTTAAACCACCAAGGCCTTCACAAGCACCACCTACAATGTCCTTCATTGTGGGTTAATGCTCCTTTATGAAATTTGGAAGGTCTTGGAGTTCCCATGTTTTCAAGTAGTGTTTATGCAGGTAGCAATAGCAGTTTTTCCATATTTTTGTTCTTACGGAGAGCAGAAGTGCTTAGGAGACAAAAAAAAAAGCTATCAAGACAATCTGTGAGATCTAAAGCAGTGGCAATTTTAGATTTTGGACCACCCATAAACCCATGACCTTACAAAAAGCAGCTAACTACCATATCACCTAAAACCATTCCAAATAACAATAAACAGCAGACAATTGAACCTCCTCAAAGAGGTCGAACATTAACTGACACGAATGTGAGTCAGTTATAGGAATGTTCTTGCCCAAACGAGACAAAGCAATCATAGTTGCAGCATCTTTGGTACCTGTGAAGATAAAGAACACAACATTTAAGATAACTGCATAAAAAACATATGACAAACATGAATTATAAGTTTAGAATGATGGAGAAGATAGCTACTTCCATTCTTATATGGCAACATCTGACCGCCACTTTCTTAAAAGGTCTATCACATATATGACATTAGTACATTTAGGCCTCGTTTGATAACAGAGATAGATGGATGGGATTCGTAAGGAGATGGGATTAGGATTGGGATTCGTAAGGAGATGAGATTGGTAATGAGAAGGGATTGATAATGAGTATGTTTGTTTGGGATGGGATTAGATGATGGGATTATTAATATCATGTTTGTTTGAGATGGGATTAGATGATGGGATTGGATTGTTAGAAGAAATTGGTAAAGAGAAGGGATTGGTAATGTGAAGGAGTTGAGATTGGATTATTAATACCCCTCAATACCAAGTCCCACGGGGTATTAGCAATACCCCTAATACCCCCTCTATTAATCCGATCGGACTAATAGTCCGGACCTTTTTTTGTTACCAAACGGAGTATTAATAATCCCATGGGATTATTACTCCAATCCCAACCCTCAAACCCGTTATCAAACGGGGCCTTAGTAAGCAAGAAAAATAGGAAGGAAAATCAAGGGACTGGGGTTAACAACTTCACTTGATTAGCAGAAAAATACTTAGCACTTACGGTTCGAGCCCGAATAAGCTGAAGAAGATACTCCTGCCAAAGAGAAGAGCAAGCAGAAGCAGAAAATAAAGGCGGGGGATGGGGAGGGCGGGGGTAAGCCGGAATAAATTCTCAAACACAGCGTAACAAAAAAAAATTGCAATTTACTAGAACACTCCCATCAAACTGAAGCCTTTGGCTTCCCGAGCTAGCGGTGTACCATAGATCCCTCCATCCAATGGTACATTTATCCGCCAAAACGATTACTGGAATGCAACATCCCCGGTATAGTTGTTAAGCGCTAAGCAGTCCATGGTGATAAAGATTTTTAGGGACAAGCTGGTGCTACTAGTTTTTGTCTTTTTAAACTACGACTGGTTGCTACAATCACGTGAGTTGATTTCTATGAGTTTGCTGGCAGCAAAATAAGCTTCGTTTATGGATTAATGCTGTCAAGAGTGGTATAGACGGGAGATCTCTACTTTCTGCAAGCTATTGGTCTTCTTTGTCAAGAAATTTATGCATTACACGTATATATACACACACAAACTATCAGCTACAACTACTATAATTGTACCCACATTATCCCCGATCGATGGGGGTTATGAGACGGGGGAGAATCCGGTAAAGACCAACCCTTTTGGCTACATATACAACAAATTGACTGCTCTCAAAAAGTTTCACCACCAAAATTAAGGAGGACGTTACGCCGGAAAACCTTGTCCCAAATCATAGCCGAGAGGCATCATAGAAAGGAGCAGGCGTAGAGACTTAATTCAATTTATTGCTTTGATTGTCTATTCAAATAAGCTGTACATGGTTGGATCAATTTGTGAACAAACCAAGAACATAAGAAAGAAATATGTAACAACCTGAGGCATTCAAAGGAATGATTTTTGGATAACAGAAAGCGCAAATACAGAAAGCTGGGAAGAAGCTATGCAATAAATTATGTCCAGAGAGAGAGAGAGAGAGAGAAGCAGCCGAAACCAATACAGACCTCTGCCACCACTGCCCTTGTTCGGTTTGGAATTCTAAATCCAGGGTTTTGGATAAAGTAATTTTTCTACTTTTTCTCTCTCTAATTTTTTAATTATTACTTTCATTTTTCACTCTATCTCTCTCTACTTTTTACCCCTCTCTACAATCATTACTCTCATTTCTCTCTCTACCTTTATTCAAAAACACAACTCAAAACCCACAACCGAACAAAGTTACGAGGCATGGTTTCCTTGAGCAAACAACAACTCGAGAGAAAGTTGAATCGCTGTTGTAGCTCTGGGTTCCCCTTGTGTGGGCAAGTCGGAGTCGGATTTATTGTCCCCAAACCCACCGATTGTATATCGGATCGGAGTTAGAGTGGATGAAATTGAAAAGGTGTTGGAATCAGAAAATAATCCGATCCCCATCATTATAATTTGACTAATTTTATTCTTTTTAGAATGTTTTGATAAGAAAATAATATATTGATGATCGATGAGAGTTTAAAAAAAAGAAAACAAAGACATAGACTAGTATATTAATGTGTATATTGCTCTTATTATATCAAAACAATTAAATTTATTTAGGCATATATATACAAAATTATAAATACCTATAATCAGAATAGGATCCGATTAAAACAGGGTCTGGGAAACAAATATAATTCCGGCCCCATTTGCTTATCGGATCGAGGAACACCCGCTTTGATCGAGACGGGGAGGTTGGAAGTAGGGACGGATCGAAAATAATTGTCATCCCTACTTATGTACACGTTGCGATTCCTCGGAGAGTTTGCTTATCAGAGAGTTTGTTTGTGTAGTGCTCCCTCCATAGTCGGTTCCTAATTAAATGTTAAATGTTGGTTCTTTTTCTAAAAAATTGATTTTCACATTCTTCTTTTATTCAGCTACAATTTTTTTTTTTTGTAATAATGTGAAAACAAATCATTACCCTTTTTATGAGTGAAAAACAAAATGTATGAAGGGTAGTTTTGTGATTTTATATGAATTTTTTTTTTCACGGAAGAAGCAAATTCATTAATCAAACCATACGGCATCTACAGATAATTCCGAATACGGAGCAGGACATATGTTTGGTACAAATTTATCATCTCATTTCATTCATAATCCAAGTCAAACTCACTTTGGAGCTACTAAAAAAGTTTTGAGATACCTTCAAGGCACTCTTGATCATGGCATTTCATATGGAAAAGATGTGAATGCGAAGTTGATTGGATTTCGTAGAAGTGATTGGGTCATTTTGTGTTGATGATAGGAAGAACACTTCCCAATATATGCGTTTTCCCTTGGCTCATGTGTCTTTTCGTTGGCATTTAAGAAGCAAAAAACCATGGCACAATTTTCCGCCAAGGCCGAATATGTTTCAACATCACAAATAATTTGGCTAAAGAGAATTTCGGAAGATGTTTGGCGAGAAGCAATGAGAGACTACTCTAATCTTACGTGATAACAAGTCCGCAATTGCCATGACAAAAAATCTCATCTACCATGACAGAAAAAAGCACATTGCCATCAGATATTACTTTATTCTAGAGTTCATGGAGGGTGATAAGATTCAATTCAAGTATTACAATATTAGTCAAATGACGGACATTTTCACCAAGACACTTCCAAGGGGTAAGCTTCAATATTTTAGAAAAATGTTGGATGTCACACAACAAGTCTTCAAGGGGGGAGTACTTAAAAGTTTAATGTTTTGTTGTTTTATTTTGTATGTGGGCTAAAATGTGACATTTTTAATTTAATAGTTTAATGTTTTGTTGTTTTATTTTGTATGTGGGCTAAAATGTGACATTTTTAATTTAATAGTTTAATGTTTTGTTGTTTTATTTTGTATGTGGGCTAAAATGTTACTCACATTTTATAAAGTAATTGGGTCAAAAAAATAAAGTCTAGTATGGGCCTTCCGGTTATGTGCTGTGTAGATGGGCCTTAGTGTGAAATTAGGCCCAAGATCCAAACTTTATAAGTACTACTCCATTTATGCTTGTAAGAACAATCTAGAATTAATGAGAGAAAACGAAGTTAATCAGTGCTGCTTCTTTTCATTTTCGACGGTTAGGAGTGTTAGGACCAGTTTATGCACACCTCAAATAAATTTTTTTTTTTGGTCCAGTCAAAGTTAGACCATCCACACTGGGACCATGGAATTTACAAGAAATTCCTTTGTTGCAGCCTAACTCCAATAATCAAACCTTGATCAATTGTGCGGAGAGTAAAAGCCCACTAACCAACCGGACTAAACTTTGGAACTGATATGGGCTTCCACGGTTCCTGTTCGTGTGTTGTTCCCCCTGCCAAAACATTCGGCATTCAACTGCTTGTTTAGTTCACAAGCGTCAGGCCCGTGCTATGCAAGCAGTTGAATGCCGAATGTTTAATTCGAACCTGAACATTGAACAGAAGGTAGATAAAAGTCAGAAAAAATTCAAGCTATTAATGGACTTCATCAATTTAAAATTCCTACCTCACAAAATAGAAGTTGATAGATTACTACCTCCATTAAGAAATTCCCGAACGTAGCATTTCCAAGATTTGCGGTATTCAAATCCAATATCAAGACACGCTTGTCATTCCAGTTGAGCAGTTTCGCTTCTGTGAATTAACAAAAAAAAAATTATCGATATCTGTTGGAGTTGATTTTTTACAAAACCCCATAAAATATTAAAATTTATGGATATTTTTTTTATATTTTTGTCAAACCCGGAGTAGGCCCCACTAGCCGTGCGGTACAAATAACACGGTAAAACCATGCGGTAAGGCTAGACTTTTTGATAGATGTAAGAGGCAGAAGGGGGGGGGGGGGGGGGAAAAGAAAGACTATTAGAATAAGCAGGGAAAAAAATTGCGGAAAAGTGTTGCCAGTGTGAGAGAGAGAATCGCAATTTTATCTTGGTCCGGAAACAAATTTCGTTGGAAAGTAGCACCTCCGAATTCGATTGAGCTAAACTTTAGACGAACTTGTTCTAATGCCTCTCAATTACAAAGGCTCTCTCAATTTATCAAACCCAGTAGATTATGTCGAAGACAAAATAATTTAAAAGCGATATAAAGAAAGGAGAGTAATTTCAATGTCCATATTGGATTCAGCATTTTTACAAACACCACGAATGCAATATACAATTCCTATCGTTCCGATTCCCAAATGCCTAAAAAAATTGAAAAGGTACAATTCAACCGTAGTATTAATGAGGAGAGCATGAAGCTGGAACCCTCAATTAAACCGTAGGATTAATGGAGGGCAATTTTGGGCCGTCGGATTTTTGTATATAAAATTCAAAAACTGAATTTGGTTATTATATATAAATTATATACAATCGGCGCTCATTATTTTGGGCTTACTGATATGGTTTTTTAATGGGCCCAATTGATTTTTCTGTATTTGTAAAATCTTTGTTAGGCCTTGGGTTGATCTGGGCTTCAAAGATTTGACCCATACCGTCCGTGACGAGACCAAGACGGTTCACAAAACAAAAGGAACCAAGAAGGTGTAGCCACAAATGCAGGCTAGGAAGAAGAGATTCCACCGCATGGTTTCACCACTATCTCAATCTCACCGTTCATCTCAGCAATTAATAGTTTAAATTTAAAAAAAAACTCTTCCAGCTCCGAAAGAGTTTTTTAAATTCTGAACCGTCCAATACACTTTTGGACGGTGAGATGAGAGCGGTGGAGGGAACGATAAAAAGTGAGAAGTGGGCGTAGACTTAATGCGTGATCATGCTGGAAAAGTAGTGTATAGTTGTAAATTGTCCTTTGTAAGTGCCTAATTGCTGGTTATTTTCCTGTTCACTTTGATGATCGGAACCATATATTCGCAATTTTAGATATTATATCCTGAATATCAACTACATCAAACATTATGTTGATGGATGTCATTTGATTTTTTTTATTGAATTACATTTGTGTTGAAAGAAAATATCACAACATTGGATCAGAATATATTTTTCTCAATATAGATGTGTTCAGAAAACAAAACAAACGATAATCTATATAATAACGGAGCTCAGTTTTTTAATCTTAGATACGTAGTTAATTATAAATCTAAACCCTTCATTTCTAAATCCTATGGTTAGCAAGTGTTAAGAGTTTCTATAAATCTAGGCCAATATCCATGTTTTGCTACCAATGGTTAGGATCAATTTTTCAAACACTTACTTATCTAAAAAGAATGATTTTGGACCGATTTTATTTGTTATGGAAGCAAAACTTTAATTGATATATATATGTAGATGGTAGTCGACACAATCCAAGTTGATTTTATTTATTATGGAAGTAAAACTCACATATGGTAAAATTTTAATTGAACATTCGAGCCGTGCTTTCAGGCACCTGCAAGCACTAGTTAATCGATACGGTACGAATTTTTTACTTGTTTGACATTCTTAACGAATTTTACAAATTAAACGGTTCTGAACTTGAACTTCAAATGGATTCAAAGGGGTAACAATAGGCTGCAAGGGCCGCCTTTGCCCAGTTCGACTTCCTTGGTTTTTTTTTAAAAAAGATTTGGCTTAAGATTTGTTTGGAAGTTGAGAAAAGAAAAGAAAATTAAAAGAATTCCCCTTCTATGATTTGGTTGGTCGCGCGCGGTAAGAGAGAAGAAACACAACAACAACAACAACAATAAGGTGCAGAAGAATAAATTGTAAATTTTTCTCTTAACTTTCTCCCACTTTTCCTTCTCAAACAGTTTCTCTTTCTTTCTTCAACTTCCAAACAGACCCTAACCAACAGGAGACTAAAGTCATCATATGTGTCTGCTGGATCTCAACTTAAAATGATGCAGCAATTAATTACTATATTATTAACCTAACGAGGCTAAAATATTCCTTTCAAACTTTCTAATTTAACCTAACGAGGTTATAATTATGATCTTTTAAAACTTTCTTTTCAACTAAACAACAACATGGCAAGCCAAAACTGTCAAAACTTACCAACTCTCCAAGACCCCGTGAGACATGAGACGAACAAATCTAAAAACGAGTTCGTAATCGCTCGCTCAAGTGGCGTTTTTCCACCGATATTTTGTTCATCTATTCCAACATAATAAAAGGGGCTGTACCCACATTAACACGAACGCTTTTTGCGGATCCATGCAACAAATTGTGCCAAATTTAACAACCGGCGTGGTTGCTCTAAAGAAGCAGTATGATGAAAATGCAGGTTCCTTGTAAAGCCTGTAAGGATTGCTATTTTGGTGTTACCATGGGATACATCACCAGTTTTGTTGGGAAACATACCCACTTTAAATTATTCTCTACTACTCATTCACTCTTTTATATCTTTTAATAAAATGTCGGCCAGCTGCTCTGTTCCTCCATAATTTTCCAAAAGAAAAGAATGTCCACATGCAATTGTCTCAGATTTTCACTCCAACAATGCTACGGACAACTTTGTACATTCTTATCGACCACTCTTCTCTCACATACGTATCGGCCTCACATATTTAATTGCTGGATGCACCCCACACATATGTGAGAGAGGAGTTGTCGGAAAGTGACCGATAGGCATGTCCGTAGCATTATTGTTTTCACTCTGAGGCCCTCCATATATATCTTTGAAATGGGATTTTCCCTCTGAGCTCTTGGCTGCTTTTATAAGATGTGAGACAAACTGCAAGACAAAAGGTATCGTTAGAGACATTCCGGTCATTGTGGATTTCATCGTGCTTATAATTGTCATCTGAACCGTTCATTTTGTAGGACCCGCCGAATAGTATCTCTACAAGAAAAAAAACAAATTGATATCAAAAGTTTAATTTTGTTTTATAAAATAGATGGTTTGATGGACAGTTCAAATTTTAAATTAATGACAGAATCAGACTTTTCATTTCATAAAACCCAATTCCAATTTTTGATATAATTATCGATGTCGAATCAAATTGATTTTTAACGTGAATATACTTCTTGACAGGTTCTACAAGATCAATAGTTTATTTAGATTATAAAGTTAATATATGCACAGTGAACCGATAATGGCGGTGGCGGAAACCTCCCCTGATCCGGCAGACACAAAATTAAACTCGCAATGTACGAGTTTCATCGCAAACAATATGCAGGTCCCACACCAATATAATTGAACTTTCGCTAATGCTCCAAGAGCACGGAATAATCACTCGATGCGGGGGTGTGGAAATTGCATGTCATGTATGTAAAATCGACATCATGCAACAGGGAATGCGCTCTGTTTTTGTCTCTGTGATATATACACGAAAGTAATAAACTGTTGTGACTTCTCATGGAGCAGAAGGGGCAATGAAACACAACATCATCATCATCAGTGAACGTCAAGCCATCCCTGAATCCCTCTCTGCCTTTCGGATCTGCCTTTTCCCGATCTATCATGTCACCTACATTAGGTTGTGTGGAGGTTTGTACTAAAAAATAAAAATTAAAAATTTGCGTGTTTTCATAGGTTAATCATCCATCGACAGTAGCCGAAAAATAGCTATTAAAATTGGTGGAACGTTAGGACTCGGGGACTATAGGGCTGCGAATGAGCCGAGCCTAGCTTTGTCGAGCTTGAACTCGGCTCGTTCATCAAACAACCCAGAAACTTGATCTCGAGCTTTAACGAATCGAGTTTAGTTACTTACTAAACGAGTCTCTTTAATCGAGCCGAGCCTCTCTTAACAAGCCGAGTTTTTACTCCAGCTCGGCTCGACTCGTTTAGTAGCCGAATTTTTACTCAAGCTCCAGCTCGATTGAACTCGCAAACCATTCGGTTCGTTTGTAGCCCTACCAGGGAGGGGCTGTGCTGCCGAGGCCCCCTAAAGTCTCCGTCCCTGCACACAGACACGCTCATGAGAGGGCATATTACTGTAGTGTTCTTGTGGTCCATGAAAGATATTATTCAGAAGTGCTTTTGTGGTCCAGTCCCTTGAGAAAGGGCCAATTTCAAGGGGACATGGAGATAAGGAACACATTGGATACAAATTGGTAGTGGGGGCTCTAAATGCTATTCACTCACAGAACAAATTCAACGAAGTCAGTAAAAAATAATAATAAAATAATAATAAAAAAAAAACTTTCCCTATCAATTACCAAAAAAAAAAAAAATAATTGAATACCAAAAAACCTTTCCCTTTAAAAAAAATCAAACGAAAATATGCACAGGATTAAATCTTAAGATAAATTCGCATGTCGAAAATCTAGGTAATTTTTTTGGTCATGGTTACCTAAAAATGAGATAGAAGGCCCTTGAGTATCTTTCCCAACAATAAGAAATGTCCCAATAGAGTGAATAGACAAAGGTAGATGACCTAACCCCACTTTCTGTGAAGAGATTTATTCGCGTGACTTAAACTCAAGACTTTGACTCTCGTTATAATTATTTGGAAATGAAATATTTTTTCTTTTAGATATCGATACGAATCATACGATAGTGGTCGTGGTAAGCGCACAACTATATGTCCGTCATGTTAGTGCAAAAAGAAAAATAAGAGTTGACGTAAAGAAAGTAAGGTGATCATGTCGCTTGTGGGACAGTCCCTTAATCACGCATGGCGGAAATTAGGCAGTTCAATGTAGACGCATTTGAAACTTTAGTTCATTGAGCAATTCAGGACGGGTACTTTCCCCCGTTGTCCAAACGCAATAAACGGGGCTAACTCCCAAAAAACATGGATTTCGACTTGTCATTAAAAATAAGAGTTGACGTAAAGAAAGTAAGGTGATCATGTCGCTTGTGGGACAGTCCCTTAATCACGCGTAGTGGAAATTAGACAGTTCAACGTAGACGCATTTGAAACCTTAGTTCATTGAGCAATTCAGGAAGGGTACTTTCCCCGTGGTCTAGACGCAATAAACGGGGCTAACTCCCACAAAAACATGGATTTCGAGACTAGTCATTTTCCTCAACTGCATCAACTAAAAGTCCATTTCGCGGAAACAATTTTTCTAAGTCCTTAATTAAGCTATGGACAAACTTTTTATGAGAAACCAGCTAGATTAAAACTTTTTTATGAGAAACCACCCTCAATCCAGCTAGGTACAACGGAAATGGCAATGCAGAAGCTTGTGATTGCAGCTGTTGGACCGTTTTCTGCACTATTTCTGAAGGTGGGGGGAAATGGCCAAGCTTTTGCTTTGGAGAGCCAAAAGGGATGGAAGTATGGAATTAGGTTTTGGGCATGTGCCAAAAGAGTTTGGAAATTTGGTTCGGCTCTACAAATTAATGGATGGAAATTTTGGACGGTGATCTGAGAGGGATTGTAAATATCATAGTAACTGATTATACACAAGTTTCGCGGTATCCGAAATTCGATTGATTTGATTTCGAGGGGAGTAGCTGGTAGCTTATAGAATTGAATATATATATATATATATACACACACAAGGGGGAGCTAGCGTAATCTCTGACGAATTTGTATCATCTCAGCTATTTTGTGATGGTAAGTCTGCCATTATGCTTAATTCAGATTCAGTTCTTCATGAGCGGTCTAAACGAAGAAAAAAATTCCAATTGTTCTTGTCGAGAACTCGAGAGCTTGATTGCATATTATTGAATCTAATGGCCCGCTTTTCAAAAAACAAAAAATCTATGGCCTTGAAATTACCCGATAAAACGAAAACAAAGTACAAAATACTAATTTTTAGGTTGATTGAGGAAAATAGGGAGAAACCGAGAAACTCGGTAGGTCTAATCTTTACGGTCCCTCTCACAGCCGTTTTACACATTTACGTGTGAGAGTGAGGTTGCCTCAAGAGTTGTTGGCGAAGAGAATCAAATCTCAGACTTTAGTTGCGCGCAAGCTGGCCCATGACATCATGCATTACCCCAAAACAAAAAAAACAAAAAAAATCGGTAGGTAGGTTTTTCATCGTTTATAAAGATGGATATATATATATATATATTTGGTTAAAAGTTGAGAGGTAGTTTTCATCAAAAGATTCTCATGGAGCAGGTTGAGAGTCCACAAATCGAACCCTCCAACGAAAAGAGCGTATAGCGCATAGATGCGCCGTCCTACGGAATGACAAGAAACCTCCCTGAAGGAGTACAAAATCCCCCCGAAGGAACTTATAAGTTATTCACGGCTCCCCGCAATCTCGATCATCCAAAAGTGTTTTGGACGATCCGGATTAAAAAATAATTAATCTATTAACGGCACTATACAATCTATCATCGTTAATAGATTGTTTTAAATCCGAATCGTCTAAAACACTATTGGACGGCCGAGACTGAACACCGTAAACCTTATTCACGAATCTCATGTCACAAATATGAGGAATGATAGATGATTCACATATCAAATGATAGATGATTTTAATTACTTACTAAAATACAATTTAATGCTCTTACGTTATTCAACAAAAATTATGATGGTTTTTGACTTGTCATCAATCAATCGCATGTTTTGCGATACAAGCCCCAAACATTTGACATATTGGCATGAAGGGTGATGGGTAGAAAAGCTAAACATAAAATGTGGCCCACATTGCTTTGGTGTTTGTAGGGTAAACTCCAAATTAATTAAGGACACGTTTTGCTTGACAAAGTGGGGAAATTGGATTAGTTAATCATTGGATTCACATAATTTAATCTAACATTTGATTGTGCCATATGGCCCATATCCCAATGCGAGCATTTTGGAATTTCCAAGAGTTTGAAACCCTTCTCTTGGAATTTTCTGGAGTTTGAAACCCAATGCAAGCATTTTGGAATTTCCTCTTTCCAAGAGTACTACTAAGGTTCTGTTTCATAAACAAGTTAAAGAACTTATTTTTTGTTAAATAAGAAGGGTTGTTCCGGTAAATAAGAAGGGTGCTTCTTATTTTGGAAGAATTTATTTAGGTACCAATGGGCGTCGGCAGAGGGAATTCGTACCGGCAGCCGCGCCGGGCCGTCTTCGACCACCGGACGGCCGATCCAAGCCGTCCAAAAATTCTATAGAAAAAAACCGAGAGGGCCGGCGCGGGAATCAACATATAAACGGAAAAGGGGTGCTCGGATCAAGCACCCTATACACCTCGGATGCGTTGGCCCCCTCGGTTTTTTTTATAGAATTTTTGGATGGCTCGGATCGGCCGTCCGGTGGCCGGATACGGCTCGGCGCGGCCGCCAGTACGATTTCCCTCTCGGCACCCATTATCATAGAAACATTTTGTATAAGACAACTTCAAGATCAAAAATCATGTGTTTACGCAAATAATTTTTCCATCACTATGGATCTTGTTTGATAGATCTCATTGAGATCTTTAATACGGTGCAAAAAAATTGAATTTTTTTTTCATTTACGTTATTTTTGAGTTTGAAAATGTGAAAGAAACTTTTTATTTGAGTTTTGTGGAATGACCTTTCTTATTTTTGAATAAGAAGTGGCAAAATAAATACCTATTTTTTAAGAAGATTTCCGGAATGGAGCCTAATATCCCTTCTCTCTCTCCCTCAAAATCCTTTCAGCTCTCTCTCTCTCTCTCTCTCTCTCTCTCTCTCTCTCATTTTAAGTTTTTGCATAAATTTCCACGCGATTTGTATTTTTTTTCAGTAATTGAAGAGGAATTTTATCATATCTGGACATTAATTTTTTTCCCCATAAATTTAGTATTTTGCATGTTTCTTTTTGCATAAATTCCCACATGGTATTTGTTTCCGCTAATTGGAGAGGAACATAACATATTTGGAGAATTTTTTTTTTACATAAGTTTAGTATTTTTATTAAAAATTCCCACATGTTTTTTTTCCCCACTAATTGGTGAGGAACGTAACACATTTGGACATTAATTTTCGATCCCCCTACTAGTTTAGTATTTTTATTGCACATTTCTTTATGGATTATAGTGAGTGTATACTGACATAGAAGTTAAACTCACAAACATGTCGATTTACACATTTGTATGAATAAATTTTATGGTGTCAACCCCGTATCTGAATCCTAGCTCCGCCCCTGTAGTACAGTACTACATGGTGCGAAAACACAAAAGATATACTCCAGTAATATAAAGATTATTTTGTCGAATAAAAATCTCTCTCTCTTTATTCTGCTCTCTTCGAGTCAAAATTCTGGCTCTGCCACTGATAACAACGATCACATATACCTAGAACGTATCATCGTAATGCAATTTTGCAATTCACAAGTATAATTATGTACTAGCTAGTGTATAAGATATAACAACACATCTCTGTGACTATAAAAAATGGAATGACTCATTCTCGTGGGGCAAGTGGGATAGACGACCGAGAAGTTAATTATAAAAACCATTTTTGAAATATAATATGAAATATAATAATATTTCACGAAAATGATATGTATACCGACCAAACCGGACAGAAATCATACCGACGGCCGCCGGTCGGCCGTCGCTACGATTTCTGTCCGCCCTTTTCTGTACGTATAGCAGTATTCAATACTTTATCTTCTGTATGTAATTTTCTCTGTTGCATAATCCCGCTCTTAAGCTACCAGACGAAATAATAATTCTTTGTAGGAGTAGGAGCCGAACTAGAATATATTTATTTGAGGGGGTCAAATTGCAGATTAACAACCAACTTGGGCTCGCCCAAGCGGCTAGGAGTTCCAATCTCCGTACCTGCACGTGGGTGTTCTTCAGTTAGAGGACTTTTCCTTCTTTTTTTTTTTTTCTGTTTCTCCCTTATAATGAGCTTATGAATTTCTTGTATTGGTTGAATTAATGGGCTTGGTTGTATCACGAACTCGCACAGTTAATGTAGTGTTCCAAGTTTGTACTTTGTACTTCATATATGATGTAAATAATCTCTTCTATCGATTGACAAAAAAAAAATTTACAAATTAACGAAAAATTTAAAATTAAAATGCTTTTACTCATTTTGTTATACGGGGGACACTTGCATGAATAACTCTATCCAATTCGCTTATTTGAGAGCAATGATTTTTGCATTCTTATTTTGACCATTCACATTTTTTAAAATTTATGTACATTTATTGTATTAACTTTTCAATATGTATGAAAAACTAAACTAATAAGATGATAATATAATGAATTCACGTCAGGAGAGAGAGAGAGAGAGAGAGAGAGAGAATATAATAAATAAAAAAAGTGGGGAAGAAAATTATTGTTACTATTTTATTGTAATTTTTTTTTTTTACGTGTTGTATGGAAGATGAAACAAGCAAGTGACAGTGACATAGGAACAAAGTGTGAGAGAAATAGTTGATAAAAAATATGTCTTAGAAATAATACTAGCTTTTAAATAAAAAGAAGCCCAATTTGGCTTATCAAAAAAATAATTCTGCATGATTGATTTTTTTTTTATTCAATTTTTCATCTTTATTAGTTTTGCGTCAATTTTTTTGTGAATTACTGATTTATCTCAATGAGCTAGACGGATATAAACATAAAAAATTACGCTCAATTTTTTTTAAAAAATCACCAAATTAAAAAATAATTCAAAATAGAATGACTTTTTAGACAAAAAGAAACTAGTTTGGCTCTTATTTTTTATTTTTCTTATTCCCCTCATTAACACGAACTAAGAATTCACAAAAAATTAATGCAAAACTGGCAAACACGATAAAAAATGAATAAAGACCAAAATATAATCTCACTTAACTATTAATTAACAAAAAAACACACCAAAGTCTGTTTCTAGAAAAAATTGCCCTGACAGTGCGTTGGATCCCCTAGAAAAGCAAGAGGACTGTAGAAGAATAATATTGCAAAAATGGATCAAAACCCAATTTTTTCGAGATAAAAAATACAAATATGTTTTAAACACCGTATCGAACGATATCCAATCAACGTGATTTTTAACATGATTGATGTTCTTTGCGAGCTCTAACAAAAATGAACAATTTTGATCATCACAGTGTGTCTGAAAAAAAAAAATACTAATAATGAGCCGAAAAATTGGAGGCCGTTCAGTCCATATCAAGAAGACTGTAGATGATTCAACGCCTTGTATGTCCTATGAATTGAATGATTTTTTTTTGTTCACCTTCGCTTTATTCACCCTCACGACAATGTGCTAATTTTGAGGCACAGTTCGATGATGGAAACCATTCGATATGTGTATCTAGACCTGAATATCCAAATCTTCAGAAGACAATTGTGAATTAAAATCCTCATTTTAGGTCAAACATTTACCGATATACCATTGACTTGAATTTTTGTGTAGTCTCTTGATAAATGAATCAAACCTAGCTATGATTCTGATCATTGAGATGCAAACCTAGAATGCTCACACCCCCATCGAAGGCGTAGAAAGCGAATGTGAATGAAATTGCTCCCTCGTTGGGTCCGTTTAATTGTCGGTAATGTTGTGTGAGAAATAGAATTTCAGGAAAAAGTGTGGTGAATTATAGGAAAATAACTTTTATTTTCTTGTGTGTGTTCTCGTGACAAGCAATATTCTTGCAGGAAAATTAAAATTTCTTCGTTTTGCCAAGACTTGTTTTGCAAGAACGTGTAATTCTCAGTAAAAAAGTTGAAGTTGTAGGTCTTACAACTTTTCTGATAACTGATCGAATCCAAAAAATTACAGAAAATTTAATTTTCTCACCATTTCTCATACTTTCCATGCAATTGAACGGATCTACTAAGTAATGAGTTCTATCTTTGTAATGATTTGTTTTCTCTCTCTTTTCAGTCCTTTTTTCGGGACCCGGAGCTGCTGTAGTACACTCCTGAACTACACATGTAGTGCGGCCAATTCGGTCGTCCATCTCGGCAATAAACGGCTCGAATTTTCATCTGAACAATGGACGGTTAGAATTTGTAGGAGTTTGGATTAAATTCAAACCGTCTGCACCGAGATGCACGGTTAGATCGGCCGCACTATTCGGACGGGTGGACTACAGTCCTCCCATTCCTGTTTTTCCTTGTTCATATTTATGGAGTACAGTACTAGTACTTATGTTGCAGCGAAGCAGTGCCGTATGGCTGACGGCACGGCAGAAGGCCTAACAGCAAAATGATTCCCAAGTTGGTAGGGGACCGTGGTCCTTCCTCGCTTGCCATATACAGCTAAAACCACCGATTAGGTCCCCACTAAATAGTTAAGGATCACAAATGAACCCGGGGTGCGTCTGGCCGAGATGCACTCTGAGCCGTTCATTACTGTGCATGAATGGCTCAGATCGGCCCAACACGCATGTTGTTCCTTAGGGACAACAAGCACACCCATTTCATCACGAACCTAGCTCTTCATTATAGAATCTGGCTTAATAACTGAGTCCAAACCTTGACTGTAGAGGTGCAGTCTCTATGTGATCGTAACCGTCAGATAATGTTTTTAATGGTCTAGATTTATTTTCAATCTTCTACCTGTAAATAATTTAACAAATTTAAATCATTGACTGTCAATATGAATAGTTCAGATTGAATCGCACATCTTTCTCTACAGTTGACTACAGAGTAACTGAATACTTCATTTTTAATGGGGTCTTTCTCCCTTTTTCCTCCACCCGAATTAGCTTATCCTAAGAGGTGGTGGCCTAGCCCAATGGTAAAGGGTACATGCACCCCACGCTCACCCTGGGATCAATCAATTCTCCGCCCCCTCCTAATCCTTCATTTTAATGGGGTCTTTTTCCCTTTTTCTCTTTTCCCTCCACCCGAATTATCTTATCTTTAAGAGATGGTGGCCTAGCCCGATGGTAAAGGGCAGTGTACGCCCCACCCTCACCCCGGGATGGATCAATTCCCCTCCCCATCCTCCCCCTCCCCCTTCCCCTCTGGATTAACTTTATTTTCTCCTGGCATAGCCCCTCCAAGAGAATAAATTCTCCTTCTCCCTTTCTCCCCCATTTCTTTTTCCCCTACCAAACATGAGATTCATTCTCCTAACAAACGGGCCCTTACTCTTAAGGAAATAAAAATTCGAGAGGAGGGTCAAATGGGCAAAATACCATTAAAAGCATAAGCAAGATTACTACTACATCAAATAAAATAAATAAATTTGTTGTAGAGTTCATGAGTCCTACTTTGTTGGGAAGGTGAAACTTTTTTGAAACCCACTCATAGTTAATCATTTCAAAGAACTGAGACTGACTCTAAGAATTTACCTATTTGGTTGGGAATGTGAGGGATGAGTTCCCCTCCATGCCCCATCTCTCTACCTCTCTCGATTTTCGTTCACATTTCAGGTTCAAAAATATGATCCAAACTGTTCACCTCGTAGAAAATACTAAGAGAAGTACTTATATATTCTATAGTTTAACCTTAAAATTTACATAACATAAAGTAACTTGTACGCATATTAAGATTGGATTATACTGATATTTTGTAGACTTGTAGTTTTTTTGAGTTCTACAAGGTGACGGCTCGGATCATGATTTTGGATACGAGATGTGGACGAGAATTGAGAATATGGAGGGATGGGACACAGAGAGGAGCCGATCTTAGAATGCAAGTAATTATCCTTTTGGATTTTTGTGACAAAAAATAGCTTGGGTCAAAAAAAAATTTTTTTTGGTTGATTCGCATTACGTAGAGATATATTTAAACAAAAAATATTGACAAAAAAGCTACGGAAAATTTAATTTTCCATTCGCTTTCTTTCTGTTTTTGATTTCTCGTCTCCAATAATCGGAAACACAAAGAAAGAAGATAATTAAGTAAAAAAAAAAAAAGTATAGAAAATAAAAGAGATGAAGTAGGAATTGTTTTTCAGACAGAAAGCCACAAATCTACCAAATAGCAAGAAAAACTTATGTCTTAATTTGCTGGTATTTCCTGATCAGAAAATAAAAATAAAAATTGCTTGTCAATGAACGAAACTTCCTAAACTTTCATGCTCTAATATCTACTTGTGAGTTAAACTAAACAATTCAGGACAGGTGAAAAGTAATTGAAACTTTAGATTCTAAGATTTATTTAAAAAATGAGTGGCAAAATCATTTATCTTTATTTTTACCGAAAACAAAGATTTCTTAAGACCTTGACAAACAAATTGGGCATGAATATAAAACTTGAGACCTCGATTAGATGAGGAATGAGTTTTTGGGAGTATTATTTATGGAGGGGATAAGATAGTAGAGGTATCATTTATAGAGGGTGGGGCTACATTGATGTGGCTTTTATAAAGGATGAATAAAAAATAATAGTAGGTTTGGATAAGATATTAAAAAAAGGGGATAAAACAGTACTCTTTCCGTGCTTAAATAAATGTTCGGACCGCATATCTAGGACTGCATTCAAATTTGCCAAAAAAATTATATTTTTTTTTCCAGAAATCAATAGATAATTAATGAGTTCTTTCAACTTGTGAAAAAGTTTGAATTTTTTAATGCAAAAATTACATGTTTTTAAAAGCATAGATTTGCGGGCCGGACATTTATTTAAGGACGGAGGGAGTAGTATTTGGTTTGGATAAGAAATAAAATGGAGGGATAATATTTTGTAGTTGCAATAGAAGGATAAGTTGGGGAAAGAAGTGATAAGTTTGGGCCCCATAACCGACTGAGGGGGTAAAAAATGGGAGGGGGATGAGTTCATTATGGGAAAGAAACCCTAGCCAAATCGAGCCAAACCGGTCACATCATCTCTTCATCCCGCGTCATCATCTTATACCCCTCTTCAATTCGGCATTCAATCGAGGCCTTAGATTCTAAGTTTTTTCTAAAATAATTTTCTTAAGACAATGACAAACAAATTGGCATGAATATAAAAGTTTGAAGATGACGTGACCAATTTACAAAGATGAAAGTTTCATATGTTTTATGATTGACCTCGTAAATGAAGTGTTGCATTCACCCTAAATTTAAGGCTTTTTTTTTTTTGGGGTATTTTTATTCGTCTTTTTTATTTTTTTTTTTCAGATTCACATTATATGTTTTGGATTATTACTCCGTCTCGATAAGAGCGATGTAAAAGATAAAAATTTATGACAAAAAATATACTAAGAAGTTTACTGACAAGAAAAAAATACGAAACATTTGGTATTTTTGTCTACATTATCATTTTATATGAACTTTTGTAACTTATAATTCACATCTCTATACTTTTTTAATTTTTTTTATCGAGATGAATGATTAATTTAAAAAAAAAAAAAAATACTCATACGAGACAAAATTTAGGGAATAATATTGGGCGTGGGCCCTCCGGGACCATTGTACAATGTTTCGGTAGTTCGGAACCACCGAATAATTACTCAAAGTTCCCATTGATTGAGCCGGCGGCGGACCACAAGTCAATATCATAGGGTGGTCCAGGTTTCTAATATCTCTCCACGTGTTGAAATTTTATTGGCCTATTCGTAGCGCTTCGCTTGGAAGTGGTCCCCGCTTGTGGTCCAATCGACGACGGCTGGCCGCGTGTCCATCCGTCGAGTCGTTGTCTCCGCGACTGCCTGAGAGGGTAATGCTTTGCCGCCCTATCTTCCCCGCAATCGAGATCGATTCCTCTCCATATCCCGTCTCTCCGTATCCCTCCGTGCTCTATTTTTTTTTACCACATCTCGTACCTAAAATTATGATCCGAACCGATCACCTCGTAGAACACGCAAAAAAAAAAAAAAAAAACCCTGCAAAATCTAAGTATCATCGAAGATCGAGTGATATGTGAAAGAGTTACTTTTCCTTCGGTAAATTATAAGGTTATACTGTAGAGCATGTTTACCATTCATTTTTCATAATAGTTTGCAACTTGTTCACGCGTCTATTGATCTCTGATCATATTGAGATTTTGCAGGTGTGTATTGTTTACGTGTTTTGCGAGGTGAGTGGTTCGGATCATAATTTAGACTCAAGATATGGACGAAAAATACAGTATGGAGGGATGGGGTATGGAGAGGAATTGATCCCTCGCAATTGGTTCGTTCTCTTTTTCTTTTTTTTTTGGGTGTTTTTTGTTTGGCGTGTTTTGTTATTCTTTTCTCAATTTTCGGTAGATTCGGGCAATATTTTTTGAATTAATTATTTATCTCAACAAGATAAATTTTAAAAAAAGAAAAAAAAGTTAAAAGCAAAAAAAGATCCACTAAAGACGGAAAAAAATCAAATAGCTATATATATATATATATATATTTTTTTTTTTGTCTATAGTATCGTTTTATATGGATTCTTTTCAACATTGGTTCATGTACATTAATATACTTGTCTGATTCTTCTCATCGAGATAAATAATTATTCCAAAACTTATTACGAAAAAGCTCAACAAAAAGTTGTAATTCAAAAAAGTAACCAAATTTTTTTTTTTTTTTGGAGAATGGAGACTAAGTGGGGAACTATTCGGTGCTACTGCTCTAGTATTTCTTTTGTGGGGTGCTATGATGGTCTAACTGTATGGGCCAGTTTACGCGTAACACACGTGTCGACTAATGTCCTCTTCGATTCAGCCAAAAGCATCGCCATATGTGATTAAAAAAAAATTGACACATTGTCAAATCACAGAGAGGCACCCGATATACAACTTTTTAGCAATGGGGTAAAATCCACTTTGTCCCATCAAAGGCCGTGTCCTTATTAAATTAAAATTTTCGAATATTGTTTCACATTCACACTAAAAATTAAAAAGTTACAATCAAAAGAAAAAAATATTTTACTATATTTTTTTAATTTTGGTATCATATTATATGACTTTTTTTCAATTTCAGTCCATCCTTTTATACTTTTTGATTTCTGTCGCTGACTCAAAAAATTATTAAAAAGACATATAATACCAAAAAAAAAACCCCCCGAGCAATAGGACGAACGGGCCTAAAAAACGGGCATTTTTTTTTTCTTTGTCTCTAAAACTAATAGTAGTTTTCTCACATTGGCCCTGCAACTATTGGATGGTTTGCATTCAACACAAATAGGAAGCCGTCATTCAGATTTCAATTAAAATTGTTACGCAGAATCATGTAATTATGTAATGCCATAATATATAAAATAAAGTCCTATCTCATAACCAAACCCAATTGGTTCAAACTGAAACCTACCGATTCTCATTCCATCACATGCACGTCTCCTAGAATTTTTCCATCTCTCTTACCCTAATCTACTTCAACCCCCACTTGAATAGGTCTTTTTCCACTTTTCCATCGTAAACATCATTCCGTTCAACCCCATTTCTACCTTCGTAAAAATCGGTCAAATTATGGAGAGAATGATAGATAAACGAGGGAGAGAAAGGCGACATCCCTCTTTGTTTAGTTTGGATTCGAGTTGATAGGATGATTTAAGAATATGCTAGGAGTTGGATGAAGGTGGTATGGTGGGGGTGGTGTTGTTGGTGATTTGGCAGAGGAAAAAGTTAGTATAATACGGTCGCATTAACGGTTTGAGTACAGGTTCGATACGAATACATGTATGAGTGACACAGTGAGGTAGTCATGACACATACATACACAAACATAGTGTTTGTGTGGTAGTTTATGTAAGAAGTCACCCACTGGGTAAGCAATGGGACGTAGGACAAAGGCGCAAGCTGAGCACTTAAGTGTTATCCCACTTATGTTCCATAGTGCAAACCGGGGAAAAAAAAAAACACATCCTCCATTATGCTGATTGCAAACGATTCAATAGTAGGAGGGCTAATCCGTAAGGATTGATTTTGGCACTCTTCAAATTAATAATCACACTACAGAATTGATTTTGACACTCTCCATATTAATTTTAACACTCCTTCCTAGAAATTCGGTTATCAATTCGAGAAGTGCCAAAATCATTCTCCAGATAAGGGGGTGTTTGGGAGGCCTGGTTTCACATTTTTCACTTCCCATTTTTGGATTTTGGGTGTTTGGTAGGAAGAGAGAAAATGGATTGTGGCTAAAATGGATTTTCTAATTCTCACTTTCTAAAACAAAACGGTGAATTTGCAAATGGGAGCTTTTTGCATTCCCATTATTGGATTTTGGAATCCAGCCTTGACAAAATGACAAGACTACCCTTTCTCTTTTCGGATAATTCCCATTTTGCCTTCGTTTGTTCAATTATGTAATTTTGGTTAAATCCGGACATTGTTTTAGATTTGTTGTAATGGTTACTGCTATTGTTTTCCATCGCTTCTTTACTGTTTGGTTAATGGGGTGGTTTAAAGTTCATTGTTAATTTAATTTCTAATTCAAAAACATTTTGTAGGGAAAAGTATAACAGCACCAGCAACCAATTATTGAAAATAAAAAAATATAATTACAAAAAAAAAAAAACAGCGGACACCAGTTTTCATGTGCATAGCAGAATTTCGGAATTCAATTTTAAATAAATTGACCCCAAACATTATTTATATACATTATACACCATTATTAATAATCAGGGGCAATATAGTAAAAAACCATTCCATAATTCATTTTCATTCCATATCTTCCAAACACTACTCCTACTGCAAAATGCATTCTGCACATATCATCCAAATACTCTACCAAATACAAAATACATTCTCATCATAATCTCAAAAGCCAAAAAGCCAAAAAGTGAAAAATGAAAAGTCAAAAAGTTGCCTCCCAAACACCCCCTAAGAAATAGGAAAACCAACAGAGTTTTAGGCGGGCAAAGTATTTCGATGCTCTCTTATCAACTGTCACCCCACGTTGACCATTTCTTCACCGTTGGATTAGATTGATCTGCGTCACACTTACCCAACCAGGCAACCACCTCTATAAGTATAAAAAAGTGCTCTTGGGTCACTTGTTTTTTTTTTTTGGTAAATAATTGGGTCACTTGTTGTCAGATGGGGAATCGACAAGTACGTGGGGTCCACTCTAGATTTCGCACGGAGGATCTGAATAGGATTCAGAATGGGCCTTGTGTGCCCCGTCGATTCCCGATCGATGGCTGTGTTGCTTGTTGTCCCATACTTCTCCCTCACCCTCTATTTATGTAGAGTCCAAGACTAAACCCGTTCTTCTTAAATTGTTGATAATTTTTTTTTTGGGGGTATTATTCATTTTTCGTATTTTTTCATAGATTAATTATTCGTCTCGATGAAAGGAACAAAAAAAGTACAAAGATTTGCATCATTCATCTGAAAGAGCGAAATTTAAAAAGTATAAAAATATACGCTGAAATTGAAAAAAACAACACCGAAACCAAAAAATACCACTTTTCAATTTTTTTTGTATTTAGTGATTTTTTAAAATTTTTAAAACTAACTGAATAAGATACAAGAACAAAAATTTAAGAACAACGGACTTAAGGCCTCGTTTTCATTAACCTCTAAGTTGTAAACTACAACTTTTATTTCTCAAAAAAAAAGAAAGAAGAAAACTACGTACAACTTTTATTTTTTATTTGGGGAAAAATTCAAAATACCCCCCAACCTTTAGACCAAAATTCAATTAGGCTCCCAACCTTTTAAAAACTTCAATTTTACTCCCAACGTTATCTTCCGTTAATCAAAACGCCCCCTTCCGTCAGAATGACTAACGGATTTCGTCAAAAGCTCCGTTAAATAGCGTCCCGATCGAATTTTGATGATCCGATCCGCTCAATGTGTTCAAAACGTGATTTTAAAGGTATCCTCAAGAAATCGGAAAAAAAATGACCCAGAAGGGCTTCATCTGAACAGTTTTTTATTGAACTATTCAATAAAAAACTGTTCAGATGAAGCCCTTCCGGGTTATTTTTTTGCCAATTTCTAGCGGGTATCCTTAAAATCATGTTTTGAACACATTGAGCGGATCGGATCATCAAAATTCGATTGGAAAAGAGGAGGTGCGGATTGATCCGGATTTTGTTCAAGTCCGAACGTCCGGATTTTGCTTCGGATTACACCTCCCTTTTTCTGATTGAATTTCGATAATTCAAGCCGCTCAATATGTTCAAAACGTGATTTTAAAGGTACCGGCGTGAAATTAGCAAAAAAAATGATCGGGAATGGCTTCATCTGAACAGTTTTTTATTCAACTGTGAATAAAAAACTGTTCAGATGAAGCTCTTCCCGATCATTTTTTTTGCTAATTTCATCCCGGTACCCTTAAAATCACGTTTTGAACACATTGAGCGGCTCGGATCATCAAAATTCGATTGAGATGATATTTAACGGAGCCTTTAACGGAATCCGTTAGTCATTTGGACGGAAGGGGGCGTTTTGATTAACGGAAGATAACGTTGGGAGTAAAATTGAAGTTTTTAAAAGGTTGGAAACCTAATTGAATTTTGGTCTAAAGGTTGGGGGTATTTTGAATTTTTCCCTTTTTATTTTGACCATCTTTTTTTCTCAAGTACAAGATCCTTATATATATATATATATATATATATATATATATATAAAATTGCGCAAAACAAGTGAAAAAAAAATTCAGCAAGGGCAAAATAAAAAAAAATTGTAGCATAAACGGAGTCTCCCATGAATACATGGCTTAAGTGGCGGTACTCCAATTTCACTGAATAATCTCTCCTTCTGTAGAAAGTCCATACTCTCTCTCTCGAACGAAACCACCCTCTCCCATTTCAAATCAAACTTCCCTTTCTCTCTCTAGAAACTGACCGGAGACCCCTCCCCCCCCCCCCTCTCTCTCTCCTCTCCTTCCCGTCTCTCTCTCCGAGTATGTTATCTCGGAGATAACATAGCTTAGAATTATCTCCATACCCTATCTCTCTCTCTCTCTCTCTCTCTCTCTCATAGGTACTATTATCTACTGACTACGATGGGAGTAGTACCCTCGTGAGACCAATCCACCCATGGACTTCCGCAACCACCCGTCCTCCCAAGACCTATCCCAACACCATTTCTCCGACCACCACAACTTGACCGACACCGCCTCCATCCCCCGCACCTTATTCCCCAACCACATCGGCCACTCCTCCACGCCGGACAGCGCCGGAAACCCTCCCCCGCAGCAAACCGGCGTCGGTCCCACGTGGCTCAACAGCGCGATCCTCCAGCAGCAGAGCCAGTTCCTCAACTTGCAGAGGACCCCCGAAACGACGCCGTCGCAGGGGACCGGTAATAATCAGTGGCTTTCGAGATCGAGTGTCTTGCAGCGAAACGTCAGCGACGTGAGCGGTTCGATGATCGGCGCCGGGGTGTCGAACGAATCGGGTGATTTGGGGAAGGAGTATGGTGGTAGTAGCGGAGGAGGAGGAGGTGGAGAGTTGACTGAGGGGGATGGCAGCGGCGGCGGGATAATGAATTGGCATAATGCAAGGTACATACATAGGCCTACGTTTGATACGCGGATTAACTGCTTGGAATTAGGGATAGCTGTACATCTAATTCTGAGTTATTCCACTTTTGGTTTCTGAAATGACTGTTTGTCGGGATTATTAATCTATTAATTTTGGGAAAATAATTTTGCACTCCAAATTTTGATAACTACAGTTCAATCTTTTGTTTTTTAGTGGTTATGTGTATTTATTGGGGTGTGATTATCAAAAAGTAGAGTGGCAAATCAATTACCTAATTTTATCCCTCATAGAAGTTTGGCTTCAAAATTAGCAAAAGGTTTGGCATAAATTAATTTGTCGTCGTTATTATTTGTTTTTGGTGTTCTTTAGATTAGGTTTTTGTCGAAAAATTTGGGATAATGATTGTCTCTGCCAGAGCCTAGACTATAAAAATATGGACCGAAAATTTGAAAAGTTCTGATATGACAGGACTAAAAAAATAAAAAACGCGGTTGTTTCATATTTTTTTCACAATTTCTTTGTTTGTATTGGTCGAAATTTTTGAAATTTTAGCTTCATCTCGCCAATGACGAATGATTAATTCAAAAAACTGAATACAAATTGTACAAAAATTTAGAAAAGGAAAACAAAAATACCAAAAACAAAATTTTGTCCTAAGCTCTCAAAATATTTATTAGTTGAGCAATTTTAAATGAATTTTAATGGAGCATATCACTAGTCGAACCTGAGTAGCTATATGAGTCTCAGTGTTTATACAGATTTAAACATCTTTAAATTGGACGATATATTGAAGGCCAAGGGTCTCACTCAAACGTTTGGTGGGTTGAACCTTTTGCTATAGGATTAAATTGCCTCAAGATATGAAAATCTCTGAAAAACATTAAATATAGTATATGGAATGCTTTAGAGCAACTCTAGCCCTTACCTTTATTTTACTCAAACTCAAAACTTGAGTAGAAATCCCTTAGAACCCACGTGTAACAACCATTAGTCTTGATGTAGTAAGTAGGAGATTATGTTCTTTCACTGTTTTTTCTATTAAACAAGCAAGCCCCACAAACATATCATATGGAGTATTAGTTTTTTAAGCTTGGCTCAAACTGAACGAGTTTAGAATTGGTGTTTGAGCTTTTGCTTGTTTATTCGAGTTTTTTGTTTGAGCGTGGCTTGTTTATGATTATTTTTTTTAGGAGATCTTAAACGAGCTCTTTACGAGCCGAACACTAGTTAACTTTGAGTAGTTTGGTTCGTATTAGAGGCTGGTCTTTCCTCTTGTTGCTTTTGGCTGGTTCATCCTTTTTTCAATTTTGTGCTCTGAAGGGAGTATAATAAGCCTCAATGTCACATCTAGTTTTCGGAATTGTATCTGATGGCCTAACTAACCAAAAAAATGCAAGGTACAAAGCCGAAATTTTGTCTCATCCGCTATATGATCAGTTGCTATCTGCACATGTTGCGTGCTTGCGTATTGCAACGCCGGTGGATCAGTTGCTCAGAATTGACGCGCAGCTGGCTCAGTCGCAGCAAGTGGTGGCCAAGTATTCAGCTGTCAGCCATGGGAATGTTGGTGGTGATAAGGAGCTTGATCAGTTCATGGTGAGCTTCTTGTGGCCTGTTTCATTACTTCTTATGAATGCTTTTTTTTTTATTCCTTTGGGGGGGGGGGGGGGGATTTGCTATATTTGTCCTAAATTGTTGTGGTCCATGTGGAGTTTTGTTATTAGTTGGGTGTTGTGTGTGCTATTTATGAAACTAGTTTGAATTTATTATGGGCGTATGTTGAATTGAAAGATGTGCAGAAGTTCGTTGTATATATGCTACTATAAATGGTTTTGAATTTCTCTCCTGTCCTTAAACAGACCAAAACAATTGCCATGGTGTTAATTTTGAAATTTTCCCCACTGTTATTAGCCTCTTGATCGACTTTGATTATACCCCTAAATAAGATTAAAATAGGATGAAAACGTGGATGATTTTTTTCCTTACTTATTCTCCCAGTAGCCCATGAGCTGCAAATGGATCTGCTGTGTAACATGAGAAATGAATGTCGCAGAGGCATCAAACAGTCTTAACTTCCAAAATTTTTGTGACTATGAACTGATACCTGATAGGTGGTTGCAACAAGGAATTCACAGGAATTTTAAGGTTCTGTTGTCAGTAAAAGGGAGGGTACAAGGTGTTAACTAGTTAATTTGGATAATTTGGTTGTAGGAATTGGAATTCGTGTAATGTGTAATGTTGTGAAAAGGTCTTAGTTGTTCTTAAGGATCTGAGAATTACTTAAAGGATTCTGAAATTTTGACGTAAGGTTGCCTTTCTGAGAGAATAAATTCTGAATTTGAGCAAATTTGTGGCAATTAGTGTGAAGTCACATGTTGTCCTCAATAATGTTCTTAGTCCATGGCCAAAGGCAGTAATATGTACCAGTACCACTTATGGTGGAGTGCTCCATAATATGAGGTCATTGTTAAATGTAAGAGCGGGAAACCTTAGATTGCATGAAGCGGACAGCACCAAGGGCCCGGACTATCTTGTGTACAATTTGGATACTAGAAACCCTCTCTGTCTTCTTCAAGAAATCAAGTAACATTAATAATAAATCTCTGTACTCTGATATAGAAATCCTTAAGAAAATAGTATCATTTTTGATTGAAACGCAAACTTGATGGTGTTGTTTGGCTAGTCAACAAGGGAAGTATGAGTAATGGATTCGAGAAGACTAAATCTAAAAGCCATGGAAAATGAAATGATGTGCTGAAAAGAAAGAAGCTTTAGAAGGAAATGGAAAATTGCTGCAATTTCATTGAAAACGTCTGAAGGAGAAACTGGGATGTTTATATCATTGCAAGACAACAAGACACAAAATCGTCTCTGATTTAGCTATGAGAGTTAAGGCATTTCAGTAGGTATTAGATTTAAATCATCTGTGGAGAAGTGTACTGATTACTTCCCAACCTTTCGCCTTTCGGGTTTTAGCTTGTTTAAGAAGGTACTACTACTGAACTTGGACTATTAAGTACTTTGCTTTGTAGTATGAAAACGGACTCATTCTCCTACTTCGTGTGGAATCTTTCCTCATTCATTCTCCTACATCCAGTGGTCAGAGCTTCTGAAATGACCAAAATCCCCTTCACCACTTCTTGTTGATTTCATAACATGGATTATGCCCCGACTAGTCTTGCATACCCTACCTTGTACTTATTCCACTCAGCCACATTTCATGGAGGACAGGAGGAGAATGGAGGAGAATACAAGAGAGAGGCATGAAATGAAACACAGCATCACAGTCAAGTGGAGATCACCAGCGCTTCCCACTTGTGCCTTGAAAATATGTGGCATGTATCACATACACACTCGTTGTATCTATTTGGAAAGTAAAATTGCAAAAGAGTGTTTGTGCCAATAGTGATATTAAGTTAATCTTGAATTACCAAGAGGCTGTTGTGGTGGATGATTTGGAGATTGAGGTCATTATGGAGGAATTTGAACTTGGAAGCATAGGGAACAGTTGGGCATGCTCTAGGGAGAGTTAAGTAAGTGTGGCCAATGTATGGCTGTGGAACCTTGTTTAGCGACTCTAGTCTTTTGGGCCCTTTTTATGTTTAGCTCCATGGAAGCCATGTTTCTGATAATGATGTCAGAGGCACAGGAGAGTAGAAACTATTGTCATTTGTAATCAGGTAATCTAATAACCATTTTCCACTGTATAGGCACACAAAGCCGTTGCTGAAACTTTTTGAGTTAAAATTAACTGCTTGAACACTTGTACAATTATTTAATCTCTGAATGGTCTTGTCAGCTAAGTGAATTGACTCGTATGATAAGGCAGCAGATGTTCTTCCTTCTGGTAGTGACCAATGTATCTGGATTGACATTATTTTGTCCTGGAAATTATGCTTATTAATATCAGAGTTGTGGGCTGTGGCATTCGGTCCGATGTAATTATTCATGCAACCATCATGAAATATTTCCACAGTTCTGGTATGTTTATCATAATCTGAAATTGAATCCTATTTGGATGTGACATATTTGGACATCTAGTTTTCTTGCTAACTTCAATCGATGGTGGGATGTTAAAACCATGAAAAGTACTCTTTTGGCATCCTTAGGTGGTTGAACTATGAATCATGACATTATAACTTTGCAAAAGGCCTTGTACATCAATCCTCTCGTTTTCGTATTGCTAGAGTCGATAGAAAACTGCAAGCAAGTTGCAAGTCTCATTGGTGCTTCACATGATGACTCCACTATATGCTGATGAAGTTGGGTTTGAATTATTGTGCTATGTTATATTGGGCTATATTTTAATTGATAAACAAGTGCTATCTTCAAAATAAAGTGGTTCTTCATTATGTTGCCTTGATTTTTCATCTCTTTTTTCTTTGTAATGTAGACACATTATGTGCTTTTGCTCTGTTCTTTTAAAGAACAACTGCAACAACATGTTCGTGTGCATGCAATGGAAGCGGTAATGGCTTGCTGGGAGATTGAGCAGTCCCTACAAAGCTTAACAGGTAAGGTTCACCGCTTTATGCAGGAATTATTCTTTCTGAAGAAAAGTTGATGTTCAATTATATGCCTTGGTGTTTTCCGTTAGCTAAAATTTGCTTGGTTTCGTGCTTGTACTGATGTTAATCAACATACATTTTTTGAGACTGCTAATACACAACTCTTTAGATTAGAGTTTCATTACCTTATTCACCACCTTATTCATTTTGCAGCAGTTTTTTCAGCCAAAAAAACACTCCCATCTTTTCTCTGTACAACTAAGGCCCCGTTCTAGATTCTCTTCTTAAAAAATAAGTACTTATTCCCGCTTTACGAGACAGGTCATTCTCTCACAACACATCACCTTTAATTCAAATAATAAGTACTTATTCCCAAATAAGTACTTATTTTGAGAATCCGGAATGGGGCCTAAGCAGGTCTAGTACTGGACCCAGTGACTGGAAGAGAAGAAATAATAAGTTTGATAAATTACCTGAGACAAGTCTTGCCACCTCAAAGGATGAATGTGGTTTGGCTGAAGATTCTCTTGCTGCTTGCAAATGATTTGCTGGTTTACAATCAAGGGGATGCAAAGTTCTAGAGATTGTTCAACAACTTCAACTCTCTCGACCGACATGGTGGTGGTCTTCATTGTTTTGGTCTTCTCCCTAGTCTATCAGTAAACTTCGAACTAGAGGACGTAAAAGAGGCACAATACCAAGCCACATTCGTGTGTTTCCGTATTGTGCTGGTATGAAGTGACTGGCATATATTCCATTCCATGGTAGGCAGTGATATTTGGCTTTGAAGGAAGAAACAGACTTCCAAATATAGAAGAGTCTACAATAGAGGTTGGCCAGAGAGGCCTCATCATTCTTGACAGCTGAAGATTCTCTTGCTGCTTGCAAATGATTTGCTGCTAGTTTACAATCAAGGGGATGCAAAGTTCTAGAGATTGTTCAACTCTCTTGACCGACATCGTGGTGGTCTTCATTGTTTAGGTCTTTTCCCTAGTCTATCAGTAAACTATCAAACTAGAGGACGTAAAAGAGACACAATACCAAGCCACATTCTGCCATGATTGGATCCGTTTTTCCTGACTTTTCAAAAAAACTTCTCAAAATTTTTTTTGAAAAGGGGTGGAAGCCTTGGCCCCACTTCTCTTTATTGGGCGGTCCTGAATAAAAAAAAAAAAAACAAGAATAAAACGCTGGTCCATAACCTAGCACTTGGAGAGGGAGAGAGAGGGAGAGGAGCCACGGCGACCACCACCACCGGCGAGGCCGACACCAACACCACTGCCTCATCCTCCACCTCCGGCGACCACAACAAGCTGCGAAAATCGACGACCACAAACTCACCAACGTGGAATCAGAGAAAGGAGAACCCACTTCCCACACCTTATGAAACTCACCAATGTGGTTGCTCTTGGAACCCACTTTCCACACCTTATGGAATGAGAGGCTATCTCCGTTGTGGGTGAAGAATTTGCCCATGGTTTGTTTTGCCTCATCCACCTGTGCATTTCGTAGGAGAAGATACATAAACTGGTTTGAGGTTAGGCAACTCGTTCATCAATACCCTCTCAAATTTTTAACGTAGGCTGAGATGGGAAGGAAATAGGACTGACAGATTCGGAGAGAGAGAGAGAGAGCTGTGAGATTCGCGGAGAGAGCAGTTTCTTGACGAGATTCGAGATCGTAGGGCTGTTTTACAGCTGTTTTCTGTGTTTTCCGTAGAAAAGGAGGAAGACAACAGGGGTAGATGAAAGAGTCAAGGTGAAAGTTGTTACAATGGAATGGAAGAGGTGAGTGTTGCAAAAGTAAGAGAGGTAAATGTGAAAAATTGGAAATTGGCCCACCATCCGATCACACTTTTCCAGTTTGAGTTCAAAAAATTCTTTGGGAAAAGGGATCTGAACACGGTATTCGTGTGTTTCCGTAGTGTGCTGGTATGAAGTGACTTCCATTCCATTGTAGGCAGTGATATTTGGCTTTGAAGGAAGAAACAGACTTCCAAATATAGAAGAGTCTACAATAGAGGTTGGCCAGAGAGGCCTCATCATTCTTGACATAGCCTTTTTTGCTTTGTTTAAAGGTAGCTTATGCCTGACCTCTTGCATCTTGACCAAACTCAGTAATTTGTCCTGAGGTCAAGGCCTTGACCTGTTCACTCATTATTGCTGACGAATATTTATTGTCTTAGATATGGTCATTTTTATGGATCATTGTCAATTTCACTACCCGGGGATTCTAACTATTTCGGTAGAACTATGCTTATCGCTTTGTTTGCTTTCCGCATAAACCTTTGTTTCTTGTGAATTATTAAGGTTCAAGAATCAACAGATATAGTACTGCTGTGGTTTTACCATGTTGAACTCTAGGCTTTGGCTAAACCATGGAATACTAAAGCACATATGCTTACATACATAGGTGTTTCTGCTGGAGAAGGCACGGGGGCAACAATGTCTGATGACGACGACGACCAAGTAGATAGTGACACCAACTTGTTTGATGGAAGTTTGGAGGGTCCTGACAATATGGGATTTGGACCTCTTGTCCTGACAGAGAGTGAGAAGTCATTGATGGAGCGTGTAAGGCAAGAGCTGAAGCATGAACTGAAACAGGCGAGGGACTAAATATTTGGCTTATGTATTTATCATATCTTCCATCCCAGCGTCATCAACATTGTTCTATTTGTTTATAGGGCTACAAGGAGAAGATTGTAGACATTAGGGAGGAAATCTTACGCAAGAGAAGGGCGGGAAAACTACCTGGTGATACCACCTCTGTCTTAAAGGCTTGGTGGCAATCACATGCTAAATGGCCATACCCAACAGTAAGTTTTCGCTCGTCGCTGTTTTAGTTAGTTCTTTCTTTAATTGGGGCTCATCAGTACTTTACATTGTGTTTGTTTTTTCGATTGCGAAGCACAATGAACTGTGTATACATGGGTGCTTTAGTGCAAGGAAAACTGGTTTACAAAAAGAATTTTGTATTGAAACCCATCATAATTATTGTGGCTGAGGCATTTATTTAAATAATGTCAAAATGGTCTTTGGTGTTTGGTTTGAAATAAAATGACTGTATAAGCCAAATTAGTAATGCTTTTGCGAATTCTGGACTTCTCATTAAGTAGCATTACCATTAGTGCATTTGCTTCCATTTGGTCAGTTAAAAAGCACTTATGGGAAGCATGAACCGTCAATTATGTTTAGGACGGCCTTAGCCATATGTAATCTTTATTACTTTGGAAGGTCACTCAAGTTCACTTTTCATTATATATTTTCATCTGTGAAACTGCTTTGCAAGTGGGTGAGCTTTTAAAATTACTTTTGCTAACGTATGTATTTTCAGGAGGAGGATAAGGCGAAATTGGTACAAGAAACAGGCCTGCAACTGAAGCAGATAAATAATTGGTTTATAAATCAGAGGAAAAGGAACTGGCACAGCAATGCTTCCACTTCTACGGTCTTGAAGAGCAAACGCAAAAGGTAGTTCAATTTCATTCATTTAGTTTGATCATCATACATTTTCTCAAGGGCTTCTGCCAAACTAAATTTGGAAACGAAGTAATGCAGGTGACAACAGTGGTGATCGTTTCATGTGAGTGAAGGGTAAGACAATCTACAAGTCCAGTTATAATCCGGCTCAGTACATATAATGATTAGGACACAATATTGTTGGTTCTGAACACTACAGCGATCAATTGGGCTAACCTGAGGTATGCAGTGGTGATGAAGATAGGACAATCGATTATGCCACATTGAAGGTACGTGCAGAGGACTTTATTTGCAAGTTCAATTTGAAGGATATATGACCAAAACTGAGTCTTAATGGTCAATATTTTTTTACACTATCATATACTATGTAAATAAAACCGTGAAGTGACGGGGGTGGGAGTATAGTGTAATAGTCTCTCTTTTCATGGTTCCACTTATAGGTTCTTATAGTTATTGTAATTGTTTCTTGTAATCTGGTAGTAGTTTAGTGTCGAGCTTGTCGTATTATGTGAATATTTTTCGTAGTTACAATCTGTCTTCTGTTCTACTTGGACAAACCTGCATAAGGCACCCATTTTTTTTTTCCTCCGTGAAGTCATGAAGAGACTCTCATACATGAACCCGCCCTTAAAATGTAGATGGCTTCGCACACCCTGTTTGGTCATGCCCGATACGCTCTTTTGCATTGCTCTGATACATTTCTACTAAAAGACTTGAGAGCGATAGTTCTTTACAACCTCAAAACTTGCAAACTTTTTCTGTCGCACGAGTTGTTGCTTTCATGTTCATTCTGCATATTGTGTTTCAAATTGCGAGGTTTTATTACTGATTTTACTATCTGAGTATTGCGTATAAGAGGTCAGAGTTCACTTATGACAAAAATCATTCAACCGAGCGTTTACAGATTTGACAACCGTGGATCTTTTTTGAGCTCACTTTGATGATCGCGACGATTCCTATACTTAAACGCCCATAAAGGAGGCCTCACAAATCGGATCTAGTGGACAAAGGGATCGGAAAGAGCCCATTCCTTTCTTTTCCCTTGAATCCTTGTGGCAAGTTATTTTTGACCCAGGCCTACAAAACGTAAAAAAGAAACAGCTACGTATATGAAATAAAACAACAAATATGATTAACACTTGCGAAAGACTTTTTCATTTTTTCAAAAAAAAAAAAAAGAAGAGAGAAGAAAGTTCTCCTATCTCAAACCAGAAACAATTCCCCCCTCCTGAGTTCAATTGTTCACCCCTGACGAGAGCATGCTCATACCAGGTTATGCCCCGATGTTCGAAACAGTTCATCTTATTCAGATTAATTTGTCAAGAGTCTATGCTTAATAAGATAGTGATAACCTAAATGAGTATACGCTCACCGAGGATGAACAAAATTTACGCTCGCCCCTCCCATAGTAAATAATAACAAAATAAATAAACGAACCAACCATTTTAGTATTCCACTGAAATCTCACGCGCCACTGCCTGCGTCCGCTCAACCGTGCCTCTCCCTCCCGCCGCCGCCGGAGGAGGCGGCATCTCCGTGGCCTTTACTTTCGGCGCCGCGGCTGGCTTCCGTGGCGACGGCAATTCGAGGTTCCTAATCTGCGTCGACAAGGAAGGCCTCCGGCGCGGCGGAGACACCGGCAGCCGGGCGGTGAAGTCGTCGAAGTGGGTGTCGGAGGAGGTGTCGAAGTTGAGGGCGTAACTGAGAGGGTCGTAGCTGAAATCGCCGGAGTGGCGGCGGGCGTGGCGGCCACCCATACGAGACATCGAATTGCGGGACTTGCCCTTCACCTCCGGCAGCTCGTGGTGGCCCTTCGACCTGATTCGTTCAAAAATTATCAATATTCTCAGAACAAGTGAAATTCCCTTAATTCAAAATAATTGTCTTTTGGAAAAGAAAAATGCTAATCACTGCCCAGTGGGTAGTGTTTATTGTGAAAAAAAATACATTGATATCTGCAAGAGGTTTATATTTACGAATTTGTATTGAAATTCTATTTTTTGAACTTTATACCTACATTATCGACTATCGAGTGGGCTATGGTTAGCAAAGCTCATTGTATTGTGGCCGGGGAAGGAAAGAATATGACGTTGAGGAACTTGCATTTACAAATCTCCTCACTTTTTTTTATAAGCAATAAAAATTTTATTAAGAACACTTGACAAATGGTTACATCAAGTGGGGGAAGAAGGGTGAGGAATTCAATCAAGGATTAGATGAAACAAAGAAGAAAAAAGATAGGTCAAAGCCCACCAACACTCAGAGGGCCAGGCCCCAAAAAATAAATCTCAAGAAACCACATAGGCTTGGTCCAAATCAAGAACCGAAACAAACCCTAAACCTAGAACTACTCCAAACACTGGCAAAATTCACCACCGCCTCCGTCACTACGCCTCCACCAACCAAAACTGCCACCAACCACCCCACCACCGCAACCAACCACCCCACTAGCCCAGGTTGCCGTCATCCACTACCACCCCAAGACCACCACCATACCCGATCACCACCTACCGCCACCACCACCCCTCTGAAATCTCCTCTCACTCTTTAAAAATGACACACTTTTAGATCAATTAATTATTACTTTTTCAGTATTTTTGTAATGGAATTTTTATTATTCTTTCATCAGAATATGAGATTAATTATTCTTCTAAGTACGAGGAACCCAAAAAAAGTCTTCAAAATTTTGCCCTTGGTTATAAATTTTTACTTTTGACATTTAGATTGGCTAGACAAGCAATTAAATAAAAGAATTTACTTGGATCTAACAAAAACTAAAAAAAAAAAAAAAACTAGATAGACGTTTGGAAATTGTGTGTATGGAGTAACTTTTATCGATTTACATATAAAGTTATAGATATTTTATACTTTCCTTCAAATTTTTATTTGCAGTTCACAATGTGGTTGGTAAATTAAATCCTCTCTTTGAGGAAGAAAAAAAATGTGCAGATAAAAATTTTAATGTACTTCTGAAAAAATTGAATGGTTAACTCTACAAGTTAATGTTCTCAACAGGTTGTATTTTCCAATTTTTGGTTGGACTCTCCTTCCCTTTCCCCCATTAAAAAAATGTTTCTGCCAATCAAAAAAAAAAAAAAAACTCTACAGGTTAACTTTTAAAACAATTTCAACAAGTTTTCCTTTTCCTTTCTCAATTGTACATAATGAAACTATCAAATATATAACATTTTTGTCTTTTAAAAAAAAAAAAACATGCATCTTCAATGCTCTACCAAATCTTTCATCGTATTTAAATTCATGAAAAATAATATGAAAATGAGCCCTAACCTTTTTATCAAAGGGGCATCAAATCCATGGAAAATAGTTTCTTCAACAAATTAAGGGATAACCAAGTTTTATTCCACAAAAATGGTTTAAAATTCAACATATTTTTTTGGATAAACTTTAAATTTTTAAACAAATTTTACAAAAATATGTAAGAAACTACGGATTGTCATATAGGTGGGGATAATAAGTGGAGAATTTTTAAGACACATGTATATATATATGATGAACGTTGTTGTGTGTCCCATCCCATATATATTAATCCAATATCACTTAAATAAAATTTTTTCGTAAATCAAATGAAAAGAATTGTACGATATGCAATTGGTATTAATTGATACATCGGTCAATATTTTCTGAAAGAGCAATTTTACGAACACTATTTCAAAACACAACTATTTTTGTAGCCGTTAGATTTACATTCAGTTATATACATCCAACTGCTCCGTACCCAATATTGAGAACACGAAGAGGAAAAAAGAGGATTGACGTAATTTTCTTCTTCTTCATAAAATGATGAACAACGTTCAACAAGCAGTAACTTTCTAAGGAAAAGATGAATGAATTCAAGGGACCGACGGACCTGAACCATGACGACACCGGTGACATCATCGGGCTCGAAGAGGAGGAGGAGTCGGAGGAGTCAAAGCGGCGGTTAGGGCCGTGGAAGCAGCACGAGAGGCTTATCGACGACTTCTTTCGCCTGTGCCTAAGGTACGACGTCTCCTGTTCATCCTCCATTCTAGCGAGAGAGAGAGAGAGAGAGAGAGAGAGAGAAGGCAGAGAATTAGAATTGGTTGTTGATATTTTGAGAGAGAGAGAGAGAGAGAGAGAGAGAGAGAGAAGGGGGGTTTGTTTGTGGAGAGAGAGAGAGAGAGGGTTGAAAACCAGGGGACTAAAAAAAGTTATGTGAGATGGAGTATATATACGTTGGGAGAAGCACGGCTACAAATTCGGAGAACGACGCGTTGTATGAGATTTTACGGCCACGGCTATCAATCAATTACTCTAATTACTATATACGAGAACAAAAAAATGAGCAAGGTAACGAACACAGTTCTATGACACAATCGCGGACACCGCTGCATCTGGATTCGTTCGATGCAGATGGGTCTTTCTACATACATCACTAAGTCTAGGTACACTACATCCAACCACTACATGTTTTGTAGAGCCCATTCCGGATCTCAAAAAAATACAAAAAAAATGTTCATAAATTTTAAAATAATATATTATGGGGCCATGTAAAAAATCAGCTCTAACAAATATCGGTAAATATTATTTCTTGATTCGTAGGGGTGAAATAGTGCAGTTGAGCAGTTTTGCCCATACAAATCAAGAAATAATACTTACCTATATCCGTTGGAACTGATTTTTTACAGGGCCACATAAAATATTATTCTAAAATTTATGGATATTTTTCTGTATTTTTTTGAGACCCGGAGTAGGCCCTACAAAACATGTAGTGGATGGTGTAGTAGTTGGATGGTAGTGTATGTAGCATCTCTCTTTGTACTTCGATCGGTTTCAAATGCAGCCACGTCCTAAAGTTGTGTTCGTAGACTTTTGAAACTGATACATACAAGAATCCACGCTAATTAGAAGGAGTGCACTAATTAGAAAAAAATAAATAAAAAACAAAAAGAGAGTGAATTTTTATCTTCTAGTGTTTTTAATTATAATAATTTGGTATCGTGTTCAATGGAGAGGTTAATTGATGCAAAATGGAAATATTGTATCATTTAACAGATAGTGTATTTAGTTTTCTTATTTTGGTTTTATTTATTTTGTCAAGGGAGTCTTGCAATTTTAGAAATAAATATTCTAGAGTATTTAGTTTTTTGATTTTCTTTATTTAGTTTGCTTCTAATATTTGCTTGATCAGGAAGAATAGTTAGTTTCTAATTCTATAATTTCTTTTTCTCCTATTATAAATTGAGTTCTAATCCTTAGGACGAACGCACTATTATTATTATTATTATTATTATTATTATTATTGAATGAAAAAGAGTTTAGAGAAAGTTTCTCTAAACCTATGTGATTGTCCTTGTTGCACATTCATTTTTTAATTTCATACGCTTCCCTTCATCATCAATTTAGGGTACTAATAGCCCTGGACCCCTTTGCTAACCTTAATACCCCACTAACCCCACTGATGTGCAGTATATAACTTGGAAAAAAAATTCTTACTGTTTTATTATACTAAGTTTTAATGGACTGACGACCACTGCACCAACATTTGAGGTGAAGAAGAAAAATAGTGCATGGGGTATATAGGATGTGCCCACTTGGGTCCCTCTTTATGGGACTTTGGGTTGGTGTTGCGCAGTGAGGTGCACAATATCGTGCTGCACATCTCCGAGCCGTCGAATTGCACATCCGACAACTCAGATCTCATCTCGGCAATCAACGATTGAGAGCCGCTTATTGCCGAGATGAGATCCGAGCCGTCGGATACACGATCTCGGAGGTACACAACACGGTGCTACGCACACCCCTGCACATCCCCATCCCCAATTCCTTTGTATGTTAACTATCTATCTATTCTATTCTATCTATCTACTAAGGAAATGTGTTTTCTCTTCAAAAGCTTCGAAACCTTCAATCCTAAATTTCTACATTTTTGATTTTTTTTGTTTATAAAAAATAGATACAGAGGGAAACATGGGGAAGTGGGGGGAGAGAGAGAGAGGGGAACGTGGGAGGGCGGGAGGGAGAGAGAGAGACGTGGGGACTGGGGGTTGAATATGAAGAAAAAATCATTCTATACTTCTCGGGTATCATCACGCGGTAACTCAAATTTATTTTTCATCACAAATATCTTTTTAATGCATAAAATGTGAGCAATGCTTGCGTGCATAGAATACGGGATTGAAAAAAATATTAAACTATCTTTTTTATCAACTAGCGTTGTGACCGTTCAATACAGGAGGCCAAAAAACCGATGTCATCTCCCGTTGATACACGGGACCAAAAAAACCAGCGTGATTTTTTTTTATCCCGTGTATCAAACGGGCACGAATGGTAGTGAGAAATATGTAAATGTTTCTTTTTATAGACCTCAGTAGGTTATACATCATCTGATGAAAAACACATAACTTATTGCCACGTTTCTTCATCAAAGAATTAACAATTGTAGTTACACAAATTTGAAAACGAATAATTTATATTCTCTGTTCCTATCAAATAACTTGTTGGATGAATACAATTGTAAAACTGAGAAAAAAAAATCTACAAAAATATGATACAAAGCACAGTACGCCAGTATGTATGTAAGACACGAGTCCATCATTGTTTCATTTGATAATTTTAAACGCACATTCTACGGATTCAAAGTGCTTCAGATTTAAATATCCCTCGAGAAAAATTAGATTAACGAGATAATAAGACACATGATTGCGTTTAAGCAAGTAGGAGTTTCCCCACGAGGTAGTATCAGCACAAAAGAAAGAGTTTATAGAACAAACTCTAGGAAAAAAGTTCAGGCAACTCAAAAAAAAAAAAAAAAAAAAACTTGCTAAAATTGATCTTGGGCTGGATTTCAGCCCAATAACCTCGGGTCTTCCCCTAGTGCTCGATAGGGCTCTCAAAATTGGGCCTAGGCCCAGTAAGCCTTCTAATTGGGACCAAACCATACTTAATACGACATCGTTCCTTCTTTTAAACTCTTTCTACTCCCTTCTGTTTCTGTTTCGTAGTACAAACTAAAAGGGCCCGACTAGAAACATCGGAAAACCGCCGTTCATTACGGCCGAACGACAGGAGTCGCCGCCGCTGCTCA